>CM062814.1:118516147-119877493 GCA_031772625.1 Pinus tabuliformis
CCCATCCTTTGGCAGCTATCACAAGATTGGGCATATTTCTTAGCATCCTTAAACATAGTGGGCCAATAATATCCCATCTATAATACCTTATGCTCTGTCCTTCGATCTACGAAATGTCCCCTGCAAGACTTGTCATGGAAAACCTTCAGGATGTCATAAATATCATCCTCACAGATGCATCTGTGTATACACATGTCAGCCCCTATGTGAAAAAGATATCCACCTATCCAGGCGAATCAGGTGTTGCGCTGAACGATCAGTTTCCTCTCTCTTGTTGTCAAATGCTTGGGAAACTTCCCTACTACCAGATAATTTGCCACATCTGCATACCATGGCATCTTGACTTCCATGACAAATAGATGTTCATCCAAAAATTGGTCGTCTACTGCCAGTGGATCATTCACCTTCAAGATTCGAGATAGAAAATCAGCAACTGGGTCTTCCTTCCCCAGACAATCCTTAATAGTAATGTCAAACTCCTGCAAAAGAAATAGTCACGGTGTTACTCCACCATTTGTGATAGGTTTATTAGCTAGATACCGAATGGTAGAGTGACCAGTGCACAAAAAGACTTGGTAGCTAGTTATGTAGTGTCTAAATTTTTTTATTGCTTAAATAACAGCTAAGAATTCTTTTTCTGTCATTGTATAATTAAGTTCTGTGGAAGTGAGATTTTTGCTAATATAATATATAGAATAAGGTTTCTTGTCCTCCTCTTGGCCAAGGACAGTGCCTATAGCTACATCTTATGCATCCATGGATATGTGGAAAGGCATCTCCCAGCTTGGTCCATGTAATACTGGTGATGTTGGGACTAGTTTCTTTAAACCTGTAAAAATTGTGTCACATTTGTCAAACCGATTGAAATCAACATTTCCAGTTAAATCATATATAGAGGTGCAACAATTCGTGAAATTTTTTTAATAAACCTACGATAATAGCCTGCATATCCCAAGAAGCTACATAGCTCTGTCTCAGTGCAGGGGGTAGGCAGTAAAAGAATTACCTGAATTTTTGTTGGATCTACCTGTATCCTTGTTGTAGAGATATAATGTCCCAAGATTATGCCCTTGGTCATCATCATGTGACACTTGACATTTCTTAAACATAACCTGGCAGCAATGCATTGTTCTAAGACCTTTTCTAGTGTCTTCAATGCTTGGTCGAAGTCATCCCCATATGGAGTAAAGTCATCCATATACACCTCAAGTCCTTCATTTATTAAATTAGCAAAGATGTTGAGTATAGCTCTCTGGAATGTAGCTGGGGCATTACACAAGCCAAATGGTAATACTTTGTACGCGAATGTACCCCAGGAATATGTGAAGGTTGTTTTGTCATGGTCTTCAGGGGTGATCTAAATCTGATTGTAGCCACTAAAACTGTCTAAGAAGTAAAACAACTGCTTCCCTGCCAAAGTATCAAGGACCTGATCGATGAATGGGATGGGGGAGTGATATTTTTGTGTCTCCTTATTCAACTCCCAGTAGTCTACATAGATACGCCACTTCCCATTTTTCTTAGGGATGACCACGAATGGAGAGACCCACTTACTATCCGAGATAGGATAAATGAATTTTACATCCAGCAGCTTCTGTAATTCTTCTTTCACAATGTCCTTGAGATGTGGATTCAATCTTCGTTGAGGCTTCTAGATGGGTTGAACATCCTTCTCCATATAGATGTGGTGTGTACATAGTTGTGGATCTATTCCTTTCATATCAAGATTATCCCAGGCAAAATCCCCTTTATATTTTTGTGAGAACCATATGAGCTTTTGTTGTTGATTTCTATCTAAACTATTGTTAATATTTAAAAAATTTCCTGGTTTAATCTCAATAGGTTTGTTGTTATGAACAGCAATTGTCTGAATATGCTAGTCATCAGTATCCTTCAGAGGATACTCAATGGCTTCATTATCAAGAATTGTTTTCAACATTTGACACTTTACATTGCTCACATTAGCTCGCTTATAAAATTATTGATATTGTCATCTTCTGTCTGATATTTAAATTCCAATGCCTCTTCTACTGTGAGTGGTGAATAGATGTTTTCCTCTAGGTACGCTGCTGGTTGTTTACATATTTTTACAATGGGCATACTTGGATTGGCAGGAGGATATAACACAAGATTTTTTAGAGAATCCCCCTTCGCAATAGTCATGTTGCCTCCTCGGCAGCCAATATAAGCATTAGCTATCACCAGCCAAGGTCGTCCCAGACCATGCCATCGATTATTTGGGTTTATAACAAGAAAATCTACTGGATATTCCCACGAATCAATAGAAACTGTAACATCCTGTAAGGTTTCTTCTTGCCTTACCATCGAATGATCAACAAGTTCTAATAAAGTGGTGGTTGGTTCCAGGCTGTAGTACCAAGTGCTTGACAAGTTTCTGCTGTTAAACTATTAATGGTTGCATTGAGATAAACTAGTGTATTAGGAAAAGAGCGGCCATATATCTGAACTGTCACTATGGGATTTCCAAGATCTTCATACTTTATTGGAGTTTCCCCTCTCAAGAGTAAATTAGATAAGGTTCCTACAACATGAATGGTGGGTGAGGTTTTTTCTTTCCTCATAGGCTTCTTTACACATAGCTCTTTGATTGTTTTAGCATAGATGGGAATATCTTGAATGGCCTGAAGAAGACGAATTTTAATACAAAATTTTTTTAGTTCCCATACAAGATCGAAATCTAGGTAAATAGTAGGTTTGGGTATCATTAACCTTTTGGGGAACGGGGGAGAAGTGATTGTAAGTTTTTCATGGTCTTCATGTTGATTTGTCTCTTCTCCTTGCTTTGGTTTGGTATTAATTACAGGTGGTGGCATATGTACAGGTGGGGTTTCAATTTCGATTGAAGTTTGGTCCCTGTTTTCCTCAAGGGTGATGATACGTCCTGACCTCAATCTGATTTCATTACATTCTTCTTGCTTAATCTCATAATCTGATCTTTCTATGATCTGCACCAACTAGATTGGTCTGTTATCAGGATTAGGATTCAGCTGAGCTAACAATTTGATATGAAAATGAGATCTTAGATTACTTTTAAGGTATTACAAACTCATCTGCATGGATTTTCCTATATTACTTAGTGCAACAAATCAATAAGATTGCAAATAATATAGACAATGAGCAGTTAGAGAAACATAATAGACAATCGCACATAACACAACAATTTTAATATGGAGTTCACCCAAAACTCTTGGGCTACATCTCCTGGTCCAGCCTTTAGTGGTGACCTCTCTATTATGTCTTCAAGAACAGAGTTTTTACAAAATGTGAGCTCAAATTGAGTCTCAACACAATAGATACAAAACAGCAGGAGTTTACTTGAATCCCTCAAGTCTCTTTGACTACATAGACTCTCCCTCTCGCTCTCTGTCTCTGTTTTCTCTCTTTCTCAGCACTGCTTTCCTCTATCTCTATCATTTTGTGGCTTTTAATCCAATCGGCACTGATCTGTTCATTTTCCCTTTCGAGATCTCTAGCTTCCGGCCTCTTTCCACTCAAATCCCCTCTGAGTGTTAAAAAATCATTGTTAAACATCTCTGAGTATGGTGGCCACCTATTTTGTAATAGAAGGGACCATTGATGCCTTTGAAATCCCCAAAATAGTCATTCTTTATTTACATAGATAAATACACAAAACAGGGAAAATCCGCCAAACTACCATTTATCAGACCTGAAATATTATCAATTCCACCCTAGATTCCATTGGGTCCACCTTTAAATCGCTATCACAAGTCACTTGGTCGTGGTTTCCCTTGTATTTGGGTTTATTATGGAAAATCCCAAATACAAAGAAAATCCCGACAAAATGGCTTCATTCCGGACTTCAAATATTTTAATATCACATTCATACCCTTTCAAGTCCGGCCATATCGCATGTCGCATATTTCCTTTGGCTTCCAATCGTGGATGCACCGATCCACCTTATCGGCTATCGGCGCATCACATGGTCATTGGCCTCCTTGGCATCACCCCTTATAATGCTGTGATGCGATGCTGCGATATGGAAATCTCATATTGTTGATCCTTCATGCCGTGGTTAAGTCCTTATATATATACATACATAAATATATATATCTATATCTATATATATATATATATATATAGATATATATATATATATTATATATATATATATATATATATATATATATATATATATATATATATATATATATATATATATATATATATCTATATATATATATATATATATATATATATATATATATATATATATATATATATATATATATATATATATATATATATATATATATATATATATATATATATATATGCGATGCGATATCATGGTTGAATTTGGACCGTTGATTTGCACGCTTAATCGACGATCCTCGTTTGATCGCATTGATTGCTATTGCACTTCCCATAACGCTGCCTCTGATAGACTCTGCCTGCCACTGCCGATTGTGATATGCTGATTAGATATGGACCGTTGATTGGCCAGATCAGACGAATCCTGTGCAAAGTTGTTCAAGCCCCTGATAGACTCTATTTTTGGCCATTTTTCATGTTTTCTCTCTCCTAATATTGTAATCTGCCTATTTTGAAGGTTTTTCCTTGGCGATAGTTTTTTATCTTTGAAGACTTAGAGGGTTTTTAGGTCCATTTTGGATCATGCCTTCCCACTGAAAAGATTTTGGACCACCAAAAGTTGGTTTTTAAGCATCGATCAAGTGAGGATACAACTTCCTCACTTGTCCAATCTCTATCCATCATGCACTGCTTGGTTTTGAACCTTTGAGTCCGATTCTAAGGTACTCAACATCCCCTCTGTGTATAGTTCTCACCTTCCTGTCTAGAACTATGTCTTCTTGCAACTCATTGAGATATTCAGGTAATAGATCATCAATAGAAGGCAACTAACTTTGCTCTTCCATATCTTCAATCAATGAAGGTTCATACAGTCTCAAGCTTTTTGCATTAATGACTAAATAGATATGCATGTAAGCTGGCAAATCAAGGCAAAAAGAATTTTCGCCAATTTTCTCAAGTATCTTGAAAGGCCCATACCTTATTAACTTCATCTTATTACCTTCACCTTGCATTCTGTCTTTGCTGATGTACAACCAGACTTGATCACCAACTTGGAAGTTATACTCAATTTGATGCTTTTCATGCCTTGCCTTGTACTTGACCTGGCTTCTTTTCAGTTGTTCCTACACTGCCTAGTGAATTTCTTGGATCTGTTGAATGAACTTGGTTGCTTTGTCCACATCACTGTTTCCATCAACTGCTATGTCTTTACCAAAGACAAAATCCAAGGGAGACTATGGTGTAAAACCAAAAAAAGTCTCAAAAGGAGATCTCTGTGTAGAAGAGTGCTTGGCACGATTGTAAGCATGTTGCACATAACACAAATGTTCATCCTAAAGCTTGGGATGCTTGTTGTAATAGCCCCTAAGTAACTGGATCACTGTCCTATTGACCATCTATGTTTATCCATCTGTTTGTGGATGAAATGTTGTGCTCTTCTTCAATCTGGTGTCCATCAATTCCCACAGACTTGACCAAAACTTCCCAACAAATTAGGAATCTCGATTAGATACAATGGATGTGGGTAATCCAAAATGAACCCATACATGCTGAAAGAACAACTTTGTTGTTTGTTCAGTTGTAATCTGCTTGTTACAAGGTATTAAAATAAACATTTTGTCGAACCTGTCCACAATAACATATAAATAATCATGACCTTTTCTAGATTTTGGAAATCCCCCAACAAAGTCCATGGAAACACTTTCCCAAAGACGAGAAGGAACTGGAAGTGGAGTGTACAAGTCTAATTTTCTATTACTGGGCTTGCTTTTAGAACACATGGTACACTTTTTAATATATCTATAAATCATTTCATGCATTCTTGGCCAATAACAGAACCTTTGCAACTGTGCAACTATTTTACTTACACCAAAATGACCTGATATAAGAGAAGTATGTGCTTCTCGTATTATGTTAACTCTTTGAGTTTGTGGAATGCATAACTTTCCCAAATGATACAAGAGTTGGTCCTTAACATAATAATCCAATTCTTCTACTTGTTTTCCATGACTTAAAGTTTCATATAAATATTTAAAATCTATATCTTGAGCATATTGTTCAATGTAGCTTCATGCATTACTGAGTTATGATTTTAGTATAGTAGATGCATTTATGATTGGTCTTGATAGCATATCTACAACCTTATTGTGTATGCCTTTCTTATATCTGATGACAAGATGAAACTGTTGTAGAAAACCCATCCACCTATAGTGTCTTGATTGTTGCAATTTAGTTTTTGAGTGCAAATATTGAAGTGGTTGATGATCTGTATGGATGATTGTTTCTTTACCCATTAGGTAATGTTTCCACTTTTTTACACTCTATACTAATGCATAAAATTATTTATCATATGTGGGATAATTAACTACTGCAGAATTAAATGTCTATTTGCCTCCCCACTGAAACACCTTGTTCAATCTTGTTAAAGCATGTAAGGGAGATGCAATCAAGGAAAAGTTAGCAATAAACTTTCTCCAATATTGTGCTGCTCCTAGGAAACTCCTAACTTCTGTAGCAGATTTGTGTTTAGGCTAGTTCACAATGACTTCGACCTTAGAGGGATCTATCTTCAATTCACCACCCCCTACAATATGACCCAAATAATTTAAATATGTTTTGCCAAATTCACATTTTGATAACTTCACATAGATATTTTCTCTTTTCAAAACATCTAAAGTCTTCTTTACATGCTTCAAATGTTCTTCCCATGTTTTATTGTAAACAAGAATGTCATCTAAATATACAATTACAAAATCATCAATAAAAGGTCTAAGTACATCATTCATAACTCTCATGAAAGTGGCAGGAGCATTAGTTAAGCCAAAAGGCATAACTAGCCATTCATATAGCCCTTGCTTTTTCTTGAAAGCAGTCTTCCATGCATCTTGTTTTGCAACTTTGACCTGATGATAGTCACTAAACAAGTCCAACTTGGAAAAGTAAACTGCTTCTTTCAGCTGATCTAATAGATCATCAATGTGAGGGAGAGGATAACGATTCTTGATCGTTATTTTATTCAGTGCTCTATAATCAATGCACATCCTCCATGAACCATCTTTCTTTCTCACCAATACGATTGGAGATCCACATGGTGATGTGCTTGGTCTTATGAACCCTTTATCAAGCAGCTCTTGTACCTACTTCTTGATCTTTGCATTCTCTAAAGCGGATAATTTGTACATTCCGATGTTAGGTAATGGAGCATCTTGCTGCAAATGAATATCATGTACTATGTCCCTTTTGGGTGGTAGACCTTTAGGTTCTTGAAATAGGATATCATATTCTAAAACAAATTTAACTAAATTAGCTTCTATTTAGCATCACAACCCTCAAATACATTGTTTTTATCAGGATTCTTTTCCTTTACAACCATTAGTAAAAATTTCTTGCATGAATTTACAATTCTTTTCATCTGCCCTGAGTTTATGAGAGAATAGTTATTTTTGAGTTTATGAGCTCTTACAATATATTCTATTCCATCTTTAGTGAGTTGATACTTATTTTCAGCTCTATAGAAAATGGTTTTTCTATCATACAAGTAAGGACTTCCTAAAACAATACCACATATATCCAAGGGAACTATATCTAACTCAACCTCATCTACAAATGTTGACCCAATAGAGAAACCAAGTTTACATTGTCTAGTCACTTGTAGCTTTCTTTATCACATACCCAACCTAATGGATATGGCTTCTTGTGAGGTGTGGTTAGTAATCCCAACTTCTTTACAATTGCCTTAGAAATCAAGTTTACTTGTGATCCACTATCAAATAAAGTATCAATCTTTTGGTGCTTAGAAATAACTCTAATATGAAAAAGCTCATGTATTTTCTTCTCATTATCTTCATTATCAATAGATTGTGCAGAATTACTTGTAGATGCTTCAGAATTTTTACCTTTTATACCTGTGGTTGTGACTGTTGTCTCATCACCTGAGTCTGACCCCAAGTCTTTTTTAATAGTAGCAGCAGTCTTCTTCTTCTTACCCCCGAACTTCTTGGGTTTCATCTCTAGATGTAAAGACCAGCAATGTTCATCATCATGTCCATCCTTCTTGCAGTGAGTGCATGAAGGTTTTTCTTTCTGTACAGCATTTGTCTTCCTCTCCTTCCATTTCAGCTTCTTCTTTTCCTTGTTCTTGCTTCTAGATGGTTTTGATGATCCCCCAATCTTTGGGTTCGCATTCTTGCCTCGAGCCTCTAGATGTGTAGCCTGAACTGATACATCGTCTAGGCTAGTGGGGTTAAACATGAGAATGGTGTGCTTCAAATAGCTATGCAGACCACCTATATACTTCAACAAAGTTTCAGGTGAGTCTAGAGAAATGCCTAGAGTTAAAGCTCTTTTTCTAAATTCGTGGGTATAGATTTGTACACTTTGCCCCTTTAATTGGTGAAGAGTTTGGCAACTCATCATTGCTTGCTGAATATAAGCTAGTGGATAGAATTTTTTTTTAATGGCAAAAACAAATTCATTCCAGGTAGAAAGAATTTTACCATGCTTCTTCAAATCAGCTTGTGTCTTGCCTTCCCACCACACTAGTGCAATTCCTCCAAGGTGAAGGATAGCCAGCTGAATCTTTCTCCTTTCTGAATCAATGTTCTGCACCCTACAATATACATCAATCTGTCTAATCCAGTTATCTAACTTTTCTTCATTTAATTCTCCATCATAAATTAGCAAATCAAACTTTACATATAATTTAATCAAAGAATTTTTATTCTTTTTCTTATTAGGGCTAGGAGATGAGGATGATGAAGGTGATGGTGGAGGAGATGATGGAGGAGGCTTTTCCCCTTTCCCTTTGCCCTCTGGAGGGGCATATAGAGAAGGTTCCTCTGCTCCTTTGTCTTGTTTGGGTGTCAAAGTACTTTCACCTCGACCCTTCTTGAATTCCCGATACATCTCTTCCACCATGGCCCTCATGGCCATAAAACTGTCCATGAACTAAGATTCTGATTCCAAATGAGTTTCTTTTGCCATTTTCCTTCAAGGATAGACTCTTCCAATTTCTGGGTTGGTCTCAACAAGTTCTCCTTCTCCTAGTTTGAGCTTTGACCTAGTTAGCATTCAAAAAAGTCTAGCACAAGCTTGTCTAACCTAAACAAACCAAAAACCAAAAGCTCTGATACCACTTGATCTGAAAATGAGATCTTAGATTACTTTTAAGGTATTACAGATTCATGTGCATGGATTTGCCTATATTACTTAGTGCAATGGATCGATAATATTGTGAATAATATAGACAATGAGCAGTTAGAGAAACATAATAGACAAACACACATAACACAACAAGTTTAATATGGAGTTCACCCAAAACTCTTGGGCTATTCCTCCTGGTCCAGCCTTCAGTGGTGACCTCTCTATTATGTCTTCAAGAGAAGAGTTTTTACAAAATGTGAGCTCAAATTGAGTCTCAACACAACAGATACAAAACAACATGAGTTTACTTGAATCCCTCAAGTCTCTCTGAGTACACAGACTCTCCCTCTCACTCTCTGTCTCTGTTTTCTCTCTGTCTCAGCACTGCTTGCCTCTATCTCTATCATTCTCTAGCTTTTAATCTAATTGGCACTGGTCTATTCATTTTCCCTTTTGGGCTCTCTGGCTTCTACCCTTTGTCCACTCAAATCCCCTCTTAGCGTTAAACAATCATTGTTAAATGTCTATGGGTATGGTGGCCACCTATTTTGTAACGGAAGGGATCATTGGCACCTTTGAAATCCCCAAAATAGTCATTCTTTTTTTACACAGAGAAATACACAAAACACGGGAAAATCCACCAAACTATCGTTTATTGAACCTGAAATATTATCAATTATGTCCTAGATTCCATCGGGTCCGCCTTTAAATCGCTATCGCAAGTCGGTTGGTTGTGGTTTCCTTTGTATTTGGGTTTATTATGGATAATCTGAAATACAAAGAAAATCCCAACAAAATGGCTTTATTCCAGACTTCAAATATTTTAATATCGCATTCATAACCATTTTGGGTCCAACCATATCACATGTCCCATATTTCCTTTGGCTTCCGATCGGCAATGCGCTGATCAGCCTTATCGGCTATTAATGCATCGCATGGTCGCTGGCCTCCTTGGCATCACCCCTTATAATGTTGCGATGTGATGTTGCGATATCGCAATCACATATTGTTGATCCTTCATGCCATAGTTAAGTCCTTATCTATATATATATCTATATATATATATATATCTATATATATATATATATATATATATATATATATATATATATATATATATATATATATATATATATATAGATATATATATATATATATATATATATATATATATATATATATCTATATATATATATATATATATATATAGATATAGAGAGAGAGAGAGAGAGAGAGAGAGAGAGAGAGAGAGAGATATATAGATATATATATATATATATATATATATATATATATATATATATATATATATATATATATATATATATATATATATATATATATATATATATATGTTAGTAATGTGATAGCACAGTTGAATCTGGAACGTTGATATATGTGCTTGATCGACGGTCCTCGTTTGATCGCGCTAATCACTATCGCACTTCCCGTAAAGCTACCTCCAATAGAATCTGCCTGCCACTATCGATGGCGATATGCCAATCAGATCTTGACCGTTAATCATCCAGATCCGGCGGCTCGTATGCAAAGTTGTTCAAGCCCCTAATAGACTCTATTTTTGGCCACTTTTCATGTTTTTTTCTCCCAATGGTGTAATCTGCCTTTTGTGAATGTTTTTCCTTCGCAATAATTTTTTATCTTTAAAGACTTAGAGGGTTTTTGAGGATTCATTTTGGATCACAATTGAGGGCGCATAAGAGCTTGAGGATTTTGCTGTAATGTATATGGAGCTGATAGTGCAAGTTTAGGCTGAGGACCTGTCCCCATAGGTACATTGGATATCCCCAGCAGTCACTGCCAATTTGGAGACTAGTTTGGATTTTGAGAGGTGGAGGCAGGCTACTGGGATTGATAGGAATTGCCTTGCCAAACAGGAGTAAAAGGAGAATTTGGCCAGCCATTACCTGGAAAGGATTGTGTTGGCTAGGATGTCATAGGAAATGGCTGGATTTTCTAATTTGGGTAAGGTGATTGGCCTTGCCATGCTACCCCAAGGTTTTGTTGATGTTTAAACTGTGAAGAAGGAAATAACTAGGATGCGTCTTGTGACATACCTATAGGTTTAGCCTGCCACTGTCGATGCTGGTTCATTAGATATACTGGCTCTGTTTCTTCTTTTGCTTCCTTGAATACTGCTTTCAGCCCCGCCAATGATGGACTTGTTCAGTGGCATGATCCTTAGTACTGATAGCACACGTCTGCACCATGTCTAATGGGAATTCCTATTGGTTGTGCTTCTTTCGAAAACATGGACAAAAGATGGCCATGTTTTGTTCTACTAAGGCTTTCTTTTGTTTAGCCTATAAGACATCCAACTTTGTCTAAGGGTACCCAAGATGTTTGTTTTGAAATATTCTAGGAGTTTTCCAATCTCCCTTCGTGTTATGCCTCCACTGTGTGGTTTTCTTCCCCTTCTCATAGGATCTCTGCTTCTTGCTCCTGTGCGTGTGCTTCCTCGTGAACAGTTGATACACAAACAGACAATTTCATCATAATCTTCCTAAGAAATATCTCATTTTCCCATTAAATTTAGAGTTTCTAACCATTCCTCTTTCATTCCTTTAATTAATATAGCTCTTAGGACTTCTTTAGGTAAGGTGGTGTGTGGAGACCTCTGCAAATTATAATTAAACCATTCTACATATTATTCTAGTGTTTCATTATCTTTTGCAGTAATATTAAAAATTTCATTTTTTAGCTCCCTAGTCTTACAAAAGTTCGGTATCTTGTGAGGAAGGAGGTTTTCATAGCATCCCAAGAATTAATAGTTCATCCACCCTGACCCATGAACCATCTTAAGGCTACTCCTTTTAGAGTGGAAGGGAATAGCTTTAGCTTTTGGGGGTCAGTGGTGTAGTCATACCCTCTGCAAAGGACATCAAAATCAAACAGGAAAGCATCGAGATCCTCTGTGATCATCCCATGAAAATTTGTGATGCTCTGTAGAGGAATAGACTTCATGGGGGCATTGGCCACTTGGTCAACTATGGGATACTCTAATGTCGAGGTTTGACCTTGAGGTGGTTGGTTTTCCATTTGGTCAAAGATGTTCCAATAACCTTCAGGGATTTCCGGGGGTGCTTTTTGAGTAAGCGGAGGATTAGCAACCTAAGCTATCTTTGCAGCACTGCCTAGATCTGGGATCACAAGAGACCCTTGTTCAGACAGTTGTGGTTCTGCCTTAGCAGTCCCACTAGTTTTTCCTTCTCCTTCTCTTAAGTTGCAAGATTTTCCCTCTTGTAGAGGATCAAAATGTAAATTTGTTGTAGCTTGAAGACTCTGTTCAGATCCTCCAATTTGTCTTTGAATCTCAATGTAAGCTGTAGAAGGTGAGCATGTTGCTTGAGGGATTACAGTAGGACTTTTTCCAGATACTTCCCAGAATCCTACTGACGCTTGAGACTTTTCCTTTCTTATGATTTCGTCTATAAAGGTCATTCTCCCAAGGTTCACCGATCCTTTGGGTTTTGTGGATTTAGGCGGGGGGTTTGCTCTTTTTCTATCTTTCTATTCCTATTCATTCATAAAAACCAATTCCTATTTAACCTCTAAGATTTTGCTGAAAAGCGGGCTGGTAAGAAAGCACTTTACTTGCTAGGTACATAGGTTCTTACCTTTCATTTTCAAAACCCAATTCTTTCACAACAAGGTAAAAAGGAAATCACTTTGAAATATTCTCCTTGACAACGACGCAAAAATGTTGGTGCACTAAGATGTCTTTTTATAGGAAATCTTAATACCAACATTAATTGTCAACCCAAGGTAAGTTTTTTTTATCTCAAGAGTGTCAGCACAATATATGCAGTGAATTCAGAGGTTATCTAATAGTAAATTGTTGCAATCACTAATAACTATCTCTTCAAATCAATCCACACAATTATGAAAGAGATAACTAAGGAAGAAAGAACTATGAAAGAACTCTTAACACACTCTAAAATTTTGTTTAACTTATTCCGAAATCAAATAAATTTGAGTGCGAATGCAAAGAATCACACTTGGCAACCTTTAAATAGAATTAAGACTAACTCACTCAATCAAGAAAGAGAACTATAACAACTGAAAAACAATGATAATCTATAGCAAATCTGAATTGAACAACAAATCCAATTGAACGAAAAATCCTAATTGAATGACAATCTCAATTGAATGGAAAATGATAATTAAATGACAGTCTCAATTAAACGGAAAATTATAATTAAATGACAATCTCAATTGAACAGCAAATGATAATTGAATAGCAAGGAAGCATATAACGGTAAATGATCTCTAAGCAACAATTGATCTATGTAAGCAAATCATGGAAATTGATTAATGCTATCTCTAATATCTATGGTAACATCACTCAGAATGAGCAACAATCTACTACTGAAACTAACATAACCAATCCAATCAAAGAATTACTCAAAGATATCACATGGGTAAGTCTGAATCGAAATGAAGAGCAGTATGAATCGAAATCGTCAATCTTCACAATAAGTGAAATAATATTAACTAAACATTAACAACCAATAAAGACTAAGTAGAAATATTATAACACAAGAAAGCAGTAGAACTTCTCTTGACCGGGCCTAGAGTCGCTAGAAGTCTCCGCTAAGAACTACTCAGAATATAAGTATGGATAAAGCGTAGTCTTTCTTCATTAATAAGTAACAAGATTACAACATCACTGAGATAATAGTATTATATGTCTAAAAAAGAATAATTACAAATTATGAAAGTTTGAACTCTCAACTCATTTCCTTTTAGCCTTATATATAACATTAAAAGAGTAAACTAGATAAAAGAAAATCCTCAAGATTAGGGGATCCTGAGGATTTCGCTATACATAATTTGATCTTGTAATGAAATAGCATTAGTCTACCTGGTCTCTTGCTGCCTTGCCTGCCTTAGACGCTATCTTTTCCTTTTATGGCATGGTGTTTCTCTATCGAGTGAACGACTATTGACCAATTCGCGTCTTCTGCGCACAAGGTCAGTTTCTCGTGCTAGATTTATCTAATTTTCTACCAAGTACTTTTATCCAACTTTAGATATTATTTCCTTTATGTTGATCCATAAATAGAGATAACCATGTAAGGATAAATGCTGAAATAAGTTATTTGCAAAGTGAAAACATACCTTTTTCCTGACCCAACACATTTGCAGAAGGAACACCTTATCGGAGCCTATTGGAAACTCAGACCACTCCAATATGGTCCTTACAGCATTACCAAGGTTGTGGGAGATAATACATTTGATCTTAGAATTCCCCCAATCCTTGCCCTGCACCTAGTTTTCAATGTGAACCGCCTTTGACCATACTTCCTACCATTGCTAGACACATCAGAAATTGCAGAACAACTCACACCTACAAAGTTAAATCTAGATTACATGGAACAAGCTACAATTGATCAGATCATGGGCATGCAGATCAAGAACACCCGACAACAAAGGATCCAAGTATATTGAGTTGTCAAAGTCGGCCAACTCCTTCACGAGGGAACGTGGCTCAACAAGGACCAAGCTCAACATAAGTTTCCTCATCTCATGGAGGAACTTGTAGAAATTTTGAATAATATGACACATATTCACAGAGATTACCGTAATTATACACTTATAAGTGGAACATGCATAACACATAACCTCCTATACGTTGATCATCAATTTACAGAAGCACAAACATTCACAGGCGCACATAGAAGCATCAATCACACATATCAACACAGTATTTTCCCGGGGAAAGCATCTCGCTAAAAACCCCACACTATCTGTATATTAATGATTGAATCATGTAACATTACAAAGTACAATTCTTATCACAAGCAATCCAGTACCAGCTCCACCTGTTACACACAATACATCTCAGATCTGATCTCCAAATCTATTCCACTGTTTGCCTGCCTCTCCAACTCAATACTTGCTCAAGAACTGATGAGAATGGTTTACCAAACTCATATTTGACCTGCAAATAATCACTCATGCTGTCTTGGATGCGAGCACAGGCTACAATTCTTGGTATTGGCCAATTCATTGGCATACTCAATCCCTCTGATTGTGAAAATCATCATGCACAACTATAGTCACAACTGATAGCAATCTGATCCTCTAACACCTGTCCCTGCTGAACTGAACATGCACTGACATGCAACTGAGTTAACTAATGTATTCTATAGTTGCATTATGAGTTAATAACTTGTGAATTAATTAATAACTAATTCACCCAACTCATCTCTAGTCTATTTGCCAGTTAGACTAAATACAACCAGTTTAACAAAGCTAAACTGAACACAACTCCGTCAACTGCACCTCTAGTCCACTAAACTCAACTCACTTGAGTTCTAACTGAAGTCCTGCATGCAAATATTAGTCATCCCATAGGTAACCACGTATTTCCTTCTGGGATCTGCATGTACCACATCCGTAGCTCATCCTGAAGTGCTCCAAGAGAATAAGATCAAGTTTATAGTCCAAATATTATTATGAGACAATAATATTTGACTTTTCTATTTTTGACAGCCAGTCTAAAAATACACTTTGATCATTCCTGCTATGATCACTCCAATTGTGATCACTCCTGTTGTGGTCACTCCTGCTGTGATCATCCCTGCTGTGGTCACTCCTGCTGTGATCATCCCTGTTGTGGTCACTCCTATTGTGATCATCCCTGCTGGGATCCAAAAATAGAACTTGCGCCATAATTTGCCTGTGGGCCCACTTAGTGAAGGTGACTCTTTTCACTAAGCTCCATCATCTTGTTGCATTCTCAACAAGCATCTATTGTTGCACACTTTTCAACACTCCCTCTGAACAAGAAATGCTTCCTCTCAAACCCAATCCTGTAACTGTGGAATGTTCTCCATGCAACACATCTGGCCGGTCCACTTGCTCTGCCATCAAATTCTCTGACTACTATTGCCTCTGTCGACTGAAAACTCTGCATCTCTGTGCTCTTCAGTATCTTACTGCTCTAGCCTCTGTCACTTTGATCTCTGACTGCATCTGTGCTGTTGTTGGTTCTATCTCCCAGCATTGCATCCACACTGCACCTCCCAACTGACCTCCCTGTTGGGCTAGAAACATCCTCTGATGCTGAAGCTCTACCTACTGCTGACAAGTGCTCCCTCTCTAACATCTGCGCTACTGCAACATCTCCATGCATCTCGCACCATTGCACACCTCTCTGTGCCACCTAGCACTGTGCAAAACACTTGTGCCTCTCGCATTGCTGTAGCCTGCTAGCTATGCACTGTCCTGGGATTCCCTGCACTGTCGCTCTCTCTGCCGCTCCATCTGCATCTATCTCTACCCAATCAGTCAGTTCCTGCTACTACACATCTGGGGCTCCCATAGCAAGGTCTCATCCAAGAGGTTGGGTACCTCAAGGATCCTGCCCCTCCTCCTTGGGACAATCAATCCACATCACCCCACCTCCTACCTAGAGGTATGGCTGCATGCGATCCCTCAGCCCACCTAGCTCGAAGTTTCCCCCTACTGGAGGTCTCTGGATGAGTAGATGTCTCTACTCAATCTCCTCTCAGCTTCCCCTGTTGTGGCTCCTCCACAACCTCCTGTATTGGATGAACTTCGTGAGATACTGGGGCATACTGTCTCCATTCTCACACTTAATGTTTCTGAGTTTTATCTCTTGCTTTGGAATTAAATTTGAATTCCACCAGCTCAAAAAACTCAACCACTTCCGATCTAGAATTCGTGAGAACAAAGTATTTCTTGTACAAAGATTGACTGTTTGGGCATTCACCGGATATCTCACCTTCCAAAAGAAGAATGAATCCAGAGGCTACCTGGCCCGGTTACAGACTCTGCCTGAAGAAATAAAATGTAAACACTTTCTAAATAAGAGATCTGATGATCAATCCTCGCTTGATATCCTGTAAAAATCTCTTCTACAAATCAAGCAGCTCCGGTACCATGTAGAAACTTTTTCTACAAATCATCTAGCTCCGATACCATGTAGAAATTTTGAATAATATGACACATATTCACAGAGATTACCCTGATTATACACTTATAAGCGGAACATGCATAATACATAACCTCCTCTACGTTGATCATCAATTTACAGAAGCAGAAACATTCACAGGCGCACATAGAAGCATCAATCACACATATCAACACAGTATTTTCCCGGGGAAAGCATCTCGCTAAAAAACCCACACTATCTGTATATTAATGATTGAATCATGTAACATTACAAAGTACAATGCTTATCACAATCAATCCAGTACCAGCTCTACCTGTTACACACAATACAGCTCAGATCTGATCTCCAAATCTATTCCATTGCTTGCCTGCCTCTCCAGCTCAATACCTGCTCAAGAACTGATGAGAATGGTTTACCAAACTCGTATTTGAACTGCAAATAATCACTCACACTGTGTTGGACGTGAGAACAGGCTACAATTCTTGGTATGGGCCAATTCATTGGCATACTCAATCCCTCTGATTGTGCAAATCATCATGCACAGCTATAGTCACAACTGATAGCAATCTGATCCTCTAACACCTGTCCCTGCTAAACTGAACATGCACTGACATGCAACTAAGTTAACTGATGTATTCTATAGTTGCATTATGAGTTAATAACTTGTGAATTAATTAATAACTAATTCACCCAACTCATCTCTAGTCTATTTGCCAGTTAGACTAAATACAACCAGTTTAACAAAGCTAAACTGAACACAACTCCATCAACTGCACCTCCAGTCCACTAAACTCAACTCACTTGAGTTCTAACTGAAGTCCTGCATGCAAATATTAGTCATCCCATAGGTAACCACATATTTCCTTCTGGGATTTGCATGTACCACATCTGTAGCTCATCCTGAAGTGCTCCAAGAGAATAAGATCAAGTTTATAGTCCAAATATTATTATGAGACAATAATATTTGACTTTTCTATTTTTGACAGCGAGTCTAAAAATAGACTTTGATCACTCTTGCTGTGATCACTCCTGCTGTGATCACTCCTGCTGTGGTCACTCCTGCTGTGATCATCCCTGTTGTGGTCACTCTTGCTTTGATCATCCCTGCTGTGGTCACTCCTATTGTGATCATCCCTGCTGGGATCCAAAAATAGAACTTGCGCCATAATTTGCCTGTGGGCCCACTTAGTGAAGGCGACTCTTTTCACTAAGCTCCATCATCTTGTTGCATTCTCAACAAGCATTTCTTGTTGCACACTTTTCAACAGAACTCAACACAATGGGGACCATTGCTTCCTAAGCAGGGAGGAGTGATCCAAATGGATATTTTTGGCCACCCTCTGTTGAGGAAAATTAATTACGTATCATTTAATTGTCAACACAGGGTTTTTTTAAACTTGTGAAGTGTGCGTGCACTGTATATGCTATAAATTAACTTTCAATTTAGATCAATCTAACTATGAAACCAAATAACATCAAACAAAATTCACCTATTCCAATTCAACGGTCAATTCAAAAAAATTATAGTACAATTATAGTACAGCATGTGGAATTGAAATCTTAATCTATCACACTTACAAAAATTGAAATCTTAATCTACCACACTTGCAAGAATTGAAATTTCATGAAATAAAATCTACTCTAAGGGATCGTGTGTGCATTATCAAATCAGGGTCCTATGAAATGAAAGAAAAAAAATCACTAGGATCTCTACGGGACCTTTATGTGCTACTTTCGAAAAACACATAAAGTGGTAATGAGTTTTTAATATATGAAAGCAATAAAAACAATAATTCTTAACCTCTCACATAGGAAAAGATATGAAAGAAAATAAAAACAATCACTCTTAACCTCTCACATAGGAAAAGATATGAAAGCAATAAATCTTAATCTATGAAAAACAATAAATCTCACACATTGTAGGTGGCCAATCCAAAACTATGAGAGATGGCAAGTTGATAGGCTCCCAATGCAAGCATTACCGGAAAGAGTTGAACATCACTCATGAGCATGGTGCTAAATCAAAATTCCATTCAAACATTAGTAATCTTAACTTGTACACCCTAGTATCTCCAACTTTACACATGCCTTTGAAAGGATAAGGCTCTCCTATTTATACTACTAAATCTTTTGTATCTACTGCAAAATGTTGAAATGATATAGTCTTCACCTGCTACAAAACCCAATGGTACAATTCTAGTCATGCAAATGAATGTGTTGTTGTCGAGCATGAAGAGAAGTCATTGGATTATCGACCATTGATGAATTTCATTAACCAATGCGTGGAAAACTTGCCATTAATGTCAACAAGTGCCAAGGTACCTAAGTACATCTTGCAAAGTGTGAATAGATGAGCTAATGTCGAGCCACTTGCAATATCTAATGATCAAGAGACATTGATGTATTCCCATGATTCTTGGCAAGAGAACTTGTCATCAATGCATACAAGCCTCAAGGTACTAATAAGGACTCTATCCCTAAACCTAGATAATGTTCTGATGTCAATAGGCCAAGACTTGTTAGAAGGGAGGCATTATGAATCCCCCATCATCTAACGTGAGCATGAAATGATGATTTTGAAAGGACTATAGATGAAAATTTGCATCAAGCAAGATTTATTTAATGGAAAGGAAAATGACAAGAGGGTAAACAAGTGAACGGAAAGAAAAAGGACAAATCAACATGTAAGTGAGCTGAATGTATCTATTAATGGTTTAATGAATGGAAATTATGGAAAATGTAAGTGGAAAAAATGTGACACTTGCAAGGAAAATGGGGATGACAATGCTTAGAGAAAATGCTTGAATAGCTTGTGAGTTTGGAAAGGAAAAATGATGGCATTTATGGATGATGTAAATGGATTCAATTGGTTCATGTTTCTTGAAATTGGTTGTAGAAAACCAATCATGCACAAATTGGCCTCCTTCAATTCTTCGATTGTCCTAGAACCTGAAAACAAACATGGCACTAATATGGAAATAAAACGTAAGTTTGTTCAAAGAGAAGTGATCAATTTCTCTAGGTACATATGAAAATTTTGCATAATTAACAGGTTCTGTCTTTGTTTCAAATGGTTAGTCCAATTTCACAATTGCAATAATAAATCCAATTTTTAAAAAAATGATGATATGCACAGGTAAACAATTTCCTCCATTTATGTTTGAATCATAGCATTTCATAAAGATAAAGAAATATTATTTGTGAATGCTTGATGATTCCTGCAAAACAATCTTCGATAAAAAAAAATTCATCAATCGACCTTGCAGATAAAGTGCCCTTATAGTTCTTCTTCTTTCCTACATCATGCTTGAAAACATAATCATTAGACAAATCCAATGATAAATTTTGATCATGATTTTGACAATGTAAAAACTCAATCTTAACAAAATTTGATTCACAATTAATGTTTAGTTAAGGTGAGCTTATTAGCCCTTTATTTGATTAATTTTGTCTTGTGTTTTCCGATTCTTTCCTTTGTTTCTTGCTTTGACGGGTGTGTTTAAGTGAATCACCACAACAACCTTCTCTCAATTTTCTCCAGTCATTAAATGAATTTCACATCAATTTTTATGATAATTTTCCATGGCAATTTCTTTAAAAAAATAATAATAAAACATATAATCTAAAAATTAATGAAATATTAACAAAACAAAAAATTAAAATAGATGTACATAAAATAAAAAAATAACAAGAAAATCATATGTACAAACTAAAATATATATACAAACAAACATAACAAAACCTATAACATAAATGTACAAATGTTATAAAAAACACTTCTTAAAAAAAATTAAAAAAAATTTGAAAAAAAAAATATTATGCAAAGAATATATATGCATTTTAAAAACAAAACATAACAAACATTACACATATAAAACATTAAAACTACATTATATACAATACTCTACTAACATCAAAATATACATATACGAAAAACACATAATATCAAAATTAAAACACATAACATCAAAATTCATATGAAATTTGCCATGAGTGAAAAGCGTGAAAAATTAAAACATGGTTTTATGTGGTTATATAATTTGCCATGAGAGTTGATTGGGTAGTGCTTTCATGCGTGAAAAGTAAAACCATTTTGAAGTGAAAAGCATTTTCATGCCCATGAGAATGTGGTGAAACACCACAATGTTGTTGCTTTGTTTTTCACACAAACCTCCTTGCCAAGAATTGGCCTTCCTTCGTTGCTAGAGAGCTGAAGGATCCCGAACGTGTTGACTTTCTCCAGTCTAATCTCAGTTCATTACGCTACAGAACTCTCCTAGCTTATTGATTGTGGCTCATGTAGAGCCCCCTTCGATGGGTAATTCGTTGTGTGAAACATACTTTTTTTGGATACTAACTGGTAGTTTCATGTTGGCTTATGGGGACCTGACCTAGGTTCAGAGTTCTTTAGCCAAACAAATCCCTATACTACTGGCCCTTTCAGCATCAACCCATGAAGTGTGGACTGAAGTCTCACCCGAAATAGTATGGGGGGGGTGTTGGAACCAAGTTTTCGCACCATTGAGATGGTTGTGATGTCGATTTATTCCAACTATGCCTACCTTCGCACAGGTTTCTTCGTGCTTTGTTCTAACCTTTAGTACCTTCACAATCTATTACAATCGGCTTTCACACAGCCCTAACTAGGGGTTGAAGTCCTTTCACACTGTTAGGGCAGCGATCTGCACTATTTCCAAAACTATGCTAAGTGTCTTACTTATCTTCTTAACAGATCTTAGTTAACTTCATGTAAATAGATATTCTATCTTGCGTTCACTTAACCAATACAATTATACACATTTGCGCATCATATAAGCATTAGAAGTGAAATTCATACCTAATATAACAAATGCATAAACAAGAAATAAAGACACAGAATTGATAGAAACTTCTCTTTATTAATACTTCCATATGATTACATACTCGACTCACCCTGCACACTCAGCTGCAGGGGTCCGCACACTCAGCTGCGGACTACTAGGCCTCTGCACACTCAGTTGCAGAGCCTCTTCCTATGCTATGACCCAAAACTTAGACTTACACTTTATATATGACTTAATTCTTCATTATTTCTTAGACATTTTGTGTTTTAACTACTTAGAGCTTTGTTCTATTTATACAATCCCATGGTCCACGGACCATAGATAGATCTTCTACAACCGAAATTACATTAACAAAATAAGGGCAGACAACCTTATGATTCTTTAACAAATACGCGCTCCGCACCCACAAAATGCGGAGTATTTACATTGGAATTACAAAATCGAACCAAAATCTAGGCTCTAAGCCCCAAAACTTCCCTTGGGGGATCCCGCGCCCAACAGGCCCCCAACAAAAACATTGTGACGCACCCTTGAGTCACTCTACAGGTTCAGAGATCTTGGTACGAAGAACTCACAGCTCTGTTTGGATCACTGCAAGTTCGGCAGTGCACTGAGTGGTTGCCTGTTGGACTTCCTCCACGCATTGTTCAGTGACCGTTGTCACAGAACTGCTGCCCTAAATCCCTTCCGGAGTTTCTTGCAACTGCGCAAGCTTTACTTCAATGGAGGTTGTAATGGTATAAGCCTCATTGATCCACGACTGTAGGCGTGCTTTCAAAACTCCCTCTTTATGCTGAGCGGCATCCACCTGTTCCTTGAGTGCCTTGTCCCATAAAGTTCACCTTAAATTCCTACTACCTGCTCCATTTGGCCTCAAACCAAGCATCACATCATGAATAGTGACTTTAACGGTCACTTTCCGGCATACCTGCACGCCAGCATAGCTATCCTTGCACTGTCGTGGACCCTATGACACTTCGCTATTGTACGCAGTCCTGACATCACGTAGTTCTCGGGCAAAGTATTTTATAGTCTTGCTCCTCCTTTCAGTTGCCTGGAGCACTAAGACTGTGCTTCGGTCAGCTAGTCATATGGTCGAGCCACCTATGTATGGCTTCAAACGACTTCCATTCACTCTTCCTGGGAAGGGATCTCCATTCAGCTTAACCAACTACACCGTACCACCATCAATATATCTTTAATAACATATGGCCCTAGCCAATGCATTCTGAACTTTTCGGGGAATTTATCAAAATTACTATCATACAACAGCACCAAATCATTCAACTTAAAGGTGCGCATGTTAATATGTCGATCATGCCATGCCTTTGCGCGTTGCTTTTGAACCTACTGGTGAAATCCAACCAAAAATCATTTTTCTTTGAGCTTATCTAGCTGTGCAAGCCTCTCCTCCAGGGCTCTGCAATTCATCATATCTATTAGCACTGTTATACGTAGACTAGGCACTATATATTCCATAGGCATTACGGCTTCCACTCTATAAACAAGCCTAAAAGGTGTTTGTCCCATCAGTTTCTTACATGTCATGCGATAAGCCCATAATACTACAGGCATGTGTAGGTCCCAATCACTTTGATGCACATTGCATACCTTGGTCAGCGTAGTTTCTAGTACTTTGTTGAACGCTTCTGCGCCTAGAAACTTCTACACGGTTGCTCTTCCTGCATAATGTTTTCCCAACATTAAGAGCCATCTGCAAGTTCGCCCCCCCAACACATGCTTATTAACCAGGTATTTTAGTGTGGAGCACATGTGCATCTGCACAGGTTGGGGCTCTTTTGCATGACCCTGCGTCCACTTGGCCAGATGCATGCATTGATCATCCTACCCATCGTGCTTTTCTGTTAGTCGCACCTTAGGTTTCCCAAATTGTGTTCGCATCATTTTCCTACATTCGTGCCAATCATTAAAGCTCCCTTTGTGCATACCCCACCATCTTGCAGGCATATCATGGAGTACCTAGTTCAAGGCCTGGAAGCATTTCTTTTCTAGCACCGCCCTTTCAAATGCATCCAAGAAGGTATCTACTTCAGTTAGACCATCATAAGTAGATAGATCTCTTACTTTTGTCGACACACAGTGCAACGACCTAGTCATCATATTGCAATTCAACGTAGTTAGTTCATGTAACCAATTCTACCATCATTCTATTTCTTCATCAGAATCCGAAGTACAGGAGCTCTCGCGCTCCCATGCAATCTACCCATTCATGGTGGTATTTACTCAGTCTTGGTATCATGTTGTTATCTTGTAGATGCAATCCACACCATCATCACTTTCCTAGTCGCGGACCGGCTCTGTATAGCGCAATCCTTTAGCAAGGTCTAGGGGTATAATTACATGCAGTGACTTCTTCTCAAAGATCATTTTCCGCTTCTTCAGATTGATTAACCCATTCATATCAATAGCCCAACCAATTCCCAAAAGTGCGAGGTAGGGATTGCTATCATCAAAAATCTCTATTACTTCGAAATCTACCAGCGCTCCCTCAATATCCACAGTGATTCCCTATAATCACTCCATGGGTATAATTTTCTACTGGTTCGCCATCCTCATCTAAATTGGAGACCATTGCAGTGTAGGTCTTCCCATTTGCTCACATGTCTGTTTCGGTAGAACATTCGCATCTGATCCCAAATCCAGGATGACTTGATCGATTTCGTATTCTCTGATCTACGCGGTGAGTCTCATTTCACGTCCTGTGCTTGTCTTATGTTTTTCGATTTTGCAGACTACAAGCAGTTCTCCTGGTGTGGTACCAGTGCATCTGTTGATGAGCTCCTATAACCCTTTCACAGCCTTACTATCATGTAAAGACTTCATACAGGTTTCTAGGAATGTTGTGAGCATAGATGGGTCCATTTTCAACTCCAGTTTATCTTTGCTTCCTGAAGTGGAGGAATCAGTGAAGCTCTTCTTAGCTTCCATGAAGGTTTCCCTTGTGCACTCCAAATCAAACTCAGCTTCTTTTGTGAGGGCTTTGTGAACCGAAGTACTATATTCTGGTTTTTTCCCTTTGTCATCTCCCGTTGAGATTCCACTTCTTAGCATAATGTTTACATTCGGGTCTTCCTCGCGCCTCTCAGACCTCATCATCTACAAGTTCTGAGTTAGGGGAGGTGGTAGCACTCCTTTGTTGCATATCCTAGCTATCAGCGTAGGACAATCTTCTATCTCATGATAAAGCAACATGCAATACTTGCGCAATTAGTGCATTGGATTAGTGAAATCACAGGCATAGTATCTTGGCCCTCCGCAATTGTAGCAAATCAACTATCCGTGACCTCTACTAGGTCCTCCTCCATCTCGGCCTCGTCCGCGCCCCTGAAATCCTATCCATGCCATTCATGCATTCTGGTTAAGGGGTCGCGTTTCAGCCTAAAATCTATAGGTGCTAGTTCTATCCATCATCAATTCATAGCTTCTGCAAGTGCACTTGTCATGTCCCACTGACCTACAAAAGTTGCAAAAAAATTGTTGCCAATTTTGTGTATACTTCTATAGCAAGTGGAAGTTGTCCATGGCATGTTTTCTTGATGTTTGACAAATAGCACACCACAAAGTAGGCGCCACGCTAGGTCTTGCTTGAGCTTCCAGCCTTAAAGGCATCGGTTCTCCTCCTGTGAGGTAATTTGTAAAAACGGGATAGTGGTCTTTGTCATGACCCTGACCCTTGCATTTCAAGCACCACACTTCTTCGCGCACTTCTGGTTGAACCTTCCTATCTTGTTTTAGACTCTACATCTAAAGGCACAGATTCTTCAACTATGCATGGATCTACTAAACTCCTAGGTTAGGATCTTGCATCATGGTCTCATGAAGCCTCATGGCAATCTCTAAAGCCTCTACCTGAGTTGTTATTTTCTACTGCAACAGCACACTCCTTAAATGTGGTAGTAGCAAAGCTACAAACCACTCGCAATGTTGTCCATCTGTCAAATTCATATTAGCTTTGCAAATCGTACATTTCAACCTCTGATCTAGTTCCCAAGGAGTCTCGGCTAGTAACATCATGATCTCCTTGAATCCCACAATCAACTGCGCTTCAGATTCAGGCTTGCTAAATTCCCTATTTAGAATTGTTTGGATATCTGCTATTCTCACATTAGGGTTATCGTTAGAGTACTTAATAGACTAGATCAGCGCGTGATCCTGCAGAGCACTAACCAATGTCGCTTTCTTTGTATGGTCATCTGTAACACCTTGTGCTTCCCATACAACCCTTACAATGAACTAGAATTGGTCTGGATCCTCATTTCCCAAACCTTTGAACACAGGTAACTTCATTGTGTTTGCCATGCTGAATCGCGGTGGTGGTGGAGTTGTTATAGGTGAAGATGGAGGTGATAGCGATGAAGCCGGTGGTGGTATGGGCAGAGGTGGAATTCGCGGGATTCTTTGTCTTATTAGATGAATAGAAATTCATGGAGAGACCTTCATGAGCTCTTCCTCATCCCCTCATGGAGGTGAAATCAAGGGGCTATTTTCTGGGCCCTTATTTCCTTCGTTCCTATAAACCTTTCTGCTTTGTGTAGCTCCGAACATCAAGGTAACTGCATAACCCACTTTTCACACAACAACATTTTAATCGAAGTATTCAAATATTTTACATACTTACCTTGTAGTCCTTTAAGAAAGCGTCACTCTGCCTCATTGAAGCTAACTGAGGTGTTGACCGCAAACTCAGTAAGAAATCCTCCTATAATATGATTGAGCCAATGATCGACAACACATGTGATCTTGTCCTTCGATGTTTCCAACCTTCGCACTACCTCTAGGGTCCACACAATAGGACCATCAAGCTTCCACCTTCCTTGGCTATCTGCTAACTTTGCGATCTACTCGTATAGCTTAGTAGGGAAGGACGTGAAAAATATTTCATGGATCTCTGTATATAGGTAGTTGTCTAGCCACTCTTCTTTTGACAGTCGCAAGTTTTTGTTCTGCTGCACCACGAATTCATGAATTCTTCTATCCAACCAGCCATCGATTTCTTTCTTAGTTGGGTTCCAATGATACGACATCACACATCTCTTATGCAGATTCCAATCCCAGCAACGAAACCATTTTTTGGCTTATGGGGGCCTGACCCAAGTTCAAAGTTATTTAGCCAAACAAATCCCTACACTATTGGCCCTTTCGACATTAGCCCGCGAAGCACGAAATGAAGTCTCACGCGAAGCAGTATGGGGGGATGCTAGAACCAAGTTTCTGCACCCTTAAGATGGCTGTGATGTCAATTTATTCCAACTATGCCTACCTTCATGCAGGTTGCTTCATGCTACGTTCTAACCTTCAATACCTTCGTAATCTGTTACAATCAGCATTTGCGCAGCCCTAACTAGGGGCTAAAGTCCTTTTGCGATGCTAGGGCAATGATCTGTGCTATTTCCCAAACTACGCTAAGTGTCTTACTTATCCTCTTAACAGATCTTAGTTAACTTCGCGTAAACAAATATTCTAAGTTGTGTTCACTTAACCAATATCATTATACACATTCGCGCATCATATAAGCATTAGACGTGAAATTCATACCCAATATAACAAATGCATAAACAAGAAACAAAGACGTAGAATTGATAGAAACTTATCTTTATTAATACTTCCAGATGATTACAAACTTGACTCACCTTATGCACTTAGTTGCAGGGGTTTGCACACTCAACTGCAGACTACTAGGCCTTTGCACACTCAGCTGTAGAGCCTCTTCCTACGCTACGACCCAAAACTTAGACTTACACTTCAGATATGACTCAATTCTTCATTATTCCTTAGGCATTCTGTGTTTTAACTACTTAGAGCTTCGCTCTATTTATATAATCCCATGGTCCACAGACCATGGGTAGATCTTCTACATCCAACATTACATTAACAAAATAAGGGTGGAAAACCCTAGGACTCTTTAACAACTACGCGCTCTGTGCCCACAAAATGTGGAGTCTTTACATTAGAATTACAAAATCGGACCAAAAACTGGGCTCTAAGCCCCAAAACTTCCCTTGCATGATCCCGTGCCCAACATTACATCCCAGATACCATCCATGTCAATCCTTCCCAAGCTCACCAAGTTGATAATCAATATCGTACTTCTCAACATCTCCGTGGCACATCTACCTCCTGTATATTAGGAAAATCAAATTCGTTTCATGGTCGAAACTGAAGCGTGTACATTTAATTGAAAACCATTTTTTCTCATACAATCTAGCAAATAAGGCTCGAGAGAACCCCAAAAATATCTCAAACAGTTATAAACTTTGAGGAAATCACCCATGATAAAGATAATGCACCCATTCTGAGAAAAACCCATGTTTTATTTTTCTAGTATTCATTTTCATTTGGTCACAAAAATGTGTTTTAAAAATTATGGGTCAAAACTTCTACATATTTGACCTCTACTCAAGTAACTGCTAGGTGAAGTTTTTTTTTAATTTTCTTCAGTCCATAATTGAATTTTTGGAACAATGTTCATGATCCAGACATGATCTGCAATAAGTTTTGTTGTAAAGTCACCAAAATAGCGAAGCATATTTTTGTGATTTCATTCACTTGCTAGCAAGAGAAAAGATTTCAAATCCATATGCATCTGGATCGTGTGGATATTTGTGAAGATTTCTTCCTCATTCAGAAAGCCTGATTTTCTCATGTACAAATGGGTTGTCAAAATTTTCGTTGATCTCCTACCAAAATTTAGCAAATCTCTGAACTGTTCTTGATGTGAAAGAAGTGATCTGTTGAATTCTACAATTTGCGCAGTTGATTTTTTAAATGTTTTTGTAGGTTTTTTTCGAGGCCAAAGCTCAAACTGCAATGTGTATTCCACTGCCAAAAAAAATGGATCTAACCAGTGAATTCACCCAACAAATCATCATTTTATAAATCAATATTTCTATTGCTGCAGTTCAGGAAAAATTATTAACCAACACTCGGATCTGGATGTGTATTATAGATATTTTTATTTGTAGGTTTTGTATAGGGCCGAAGCCCAAGATTACGATTTGCGTTCATGTTTTTACCTACCATGACCACTATTGATTCAACCTCATCAACCCTTCATGAGTTTTGTATGCATGCATTGTTTCTTTATTATGGTTTTTGTTAATTGTTTTGTTTTGTTTGTTTTTTTTTTTTAATGTTTCGTTTTGTACTTTCATTTTTAGGTTTTTTATTTTATTTGTTTTATTAATTTTTTTAAATGATTTTGTTTTTTAATATATATTTTTTTTATTTGTGTTTTGTTTGGTTTATTTAAAAAAGAAATAGATGTTTTTTAAAATATATATTTTTGTTGTTTTATTAAAAATATTTTTGTCAAATTATTAAAATGCAAGAAAATAAATACAATCTAAAAATTCTAAATTCTAAATACAAATGCAATCAAGCTTGATTTTATTTTTCCTAATTTATCTACTTGAAATATTTTTTATTTTTTAATTTTAAGTATATGAATGTCTCCAATGGAGACATTTACGGATTAGACTTTCTAGAATGTTAATATCCAAATTTGCAAAATGTACCTGATTGTGTACGAGGACATGAGAAATCATTTTGACCTTTAGATTTTTCACAAAGATATCTTGAAGAACAGATGAATGTCGTGGCACAATCGTGTTTCGATACCATTCCTCAATGTAGTCCTTGTGCTCCAAAGAATGTTTGATCTACATTCTAGATCGTTTGTCCATAAATGGTTAGTATCGAAATTATATATATATATATATGAAGCTAAATTATTTATGCATCTACATGCTTTAATCATGCAAAAAAATTGAAAAATGAACTCTAGACTGAAAGTTAGTTCCTATGCACACTTCCCTCACAACGGTGCCAAAATGTTGAGGCAAACTAATTACCTATCATTTAATTGTCAACCCTGGCGTTTCGTAAAACTTGTGAAGCATGCGTGCATTGTATATGCTAGAAATTTACTTTCAATTTAGATCAATCTAACTACGAAAGCAAATAACGACAAACCAAATTCACCTATTCTAATTCAACAATTAATTCAAAAGAAATTATAGTGCAGTGCATGGAATTGAAATCTTAATCTATCACACTTGCAAGAATTGAAATCTTAATCTACCACACTTGTAGGAATTGAAATTGCATGAAATTAAATCTACTCTAAGGGATCATGTGTGCATTATCAAATCAAGATCCTATGAAATGAATAATCAAAACCATATGACATGAAATGAAAGAAAAAAAATCACTAGGGTCTCTATGCGACCTTTATGTGTTGCTTTCAAAAAACACATAAAGTGGTAATGAGTATTTAATCTATGAAAACAATAAAAACAATCTTTCTTAACCTATCACACAAGAAAAAATATGAAATCAAATAAAAACAATCATTCTTAACCTCTCAGAAAGGAAAAGATATGAAAGCAATAAATCTTAATCTATGAAAAACAATAAATCTCACACATTGTAGGTGGCCAATCCAAAAGTATGAGAGATGGCATGTTGAGAAGCTCCCAATGTAAGCATTACTAGAAAGAGGTGAACATCAATCATGAGCATTGTGCTAAATTTAAATTCCATTCAAACATGAGTAATCTTAACTTGTACACCCATGTACCTCCAACTTTACACATGCCTTTTAAAGGAGAAGGCTCTCCTATTTATACAAGAACAAAAGAAGCTACCTCATTAATGGAGGTCCATTATTCTCTCCCTAGAACCCTAGAAAATCTCATAGAGTTACAACTCAAATAGGTAATGATGAGACACATATAGAGTTACAACTCTAATAGGTAATGATGAGACGCATATCCTCTTTGACCTCCAAATCGTCTTCCATATCTTGAAGGGAATTCGAATTTGAGCATTGGAGGCCATGTAAGGGTGCCTTGGAAGCTTCCAAATGACCTACACACATCATGAAACTCAAGCCACTTTTAAGTATTAGCAATTATATGTCATTTTTCTAAGTTTTAACCATAAATTCACTTAAAATACTATAAATCATTAGCTTTTGGAAAACACAAAGGTAACCCCATGTAATCATGAAAATGGAGGCTAATGAAAGATTATATGGCTACGGAGTTGTGACATATGAGTGAAATCGTGGCGATAAAGGTGAAAGTGGATGATATTTTGAAGAAAGTTTGGAGACTCTACACCCTCCTATTCCACTTAAACCCACACCATTGTTTCTTTCAGTTTTTTAGTTTCCTTATTTGTAGCAAAATTTACTATTTTTGGCCATTTTTCGAGTCCTGAACTTCCAAAGTCGTTTTGAGACCCTAAACAAAGTTTTTTGGGAAAAATGGGACCAAGATGGCAAAGTGTGGTCATTCAAAAGTAGTAGTCCTCGGATAGATCTTTCTAATGAGGTATTTTGCGCGTCAAACAAAGATAGTATGCCAAAGTTACAACCCTAGGAAGTTGATGTACCAATTTACCCAAACGGGGCCCATAGTTTGGTGCTTCATCTCCTAGGGTTAGGGTTTTGGATGTTTAGGGTCGTTCGTTGTTTCTCAATAATAAATAGGCCTTTGAGCCTCATTGTAACATAGTTCAGAGGCATGTAGCCACCACATCTCTTCTCAGAGATAAGCTACCATTGCCTGAGCTAGTCTTATTTCCATTTTGTTTGTAAGCATATTTCAGTATTTGATATTAATGAAATGAAGTGTTATCTCTGTTGCATCTCTGTATTTATGGTTATGTCTATAATTTTTTGTGTTCCTGTTTAAATCAGGCTAGAAAAATGGGGTGTTATGAAGTAATCTCTACATGAGGATGGACGAGGATAAGTTACTAGTCACTCTTGTCTATGTTGATGATATAATTTTTGCTAGCAATAATGATGATATGAGCCATGAGTTTGCTCAAAATATGTCAAAAGAGTTTGAAATGTCAATGATTAGTGAGTTATATTGCTTCCTTGGACTACAAGTATCTCAAACCACATCAGGCATGTTCATATCTGAAGAAAAATATATTAAAGACATGCTTAAAAGATATGGGATGGAATATTGTGCACCTATGAGCACACCAATGACCATAGGTTGCAAATTGAGCAAAGATTATGAATCCCCCTCAATATATGAAACTCTTTACAGGTCAATAATTGGAGCTATCCTATACTTAATTGCTACAAGACCTGAAATTATGCAAGCAGTATGAATGGTGGGAATATTTCAATCAGCTCCTAAACAATCCCATTTGTTGGTTGTGAAAAGAATTCTTAGATACTTGAAAGGAACTCATGATTTTGGTCTTTGGTATCCCAAAAGCACAACTCTTACAGTGACAACTTACACCGATGTTGATTGGGCTAGAAGCATGGATGATCGAAAAAGTACTAGAAAAAATGCATTCTTCATGGGAGATTGTTTAGTATCTTGGCTCAGCAAAAAGAAATCATCTACATCTCTTTCCAAAACTGAAGTTGAATATATAGTTGTTTTAGATTTTTGTACACAGATACTATGGATGAAGGAAGCCTTGAAGGATTTCAACATAGAAACTAAACAACCAATCACCATCTAGTGTGACAACACTAGTGCCATCAATCTCTCAAAGAATCTCGTAATGCACTCAAAGACCAAACATATTCCAATCAAATATCACTTCCTCCATGAACATGTTGTTGAACAACACATCAAGTTTTAATACATCAATACAAAAGAGAAAATTGTAGATATCTTTACAAAACATCTTCCATGAGAAGCATTTGAACACCTTTTCCAAAAGATGGGGGTCATTGTTCTTGCATCACATTAAAGAAATCAAGAAAAGAAGCAACATGACATGGGGAGCAACATGACAAAGGGAGCAACATGACAGGGGGAGTCTATTGGCACCCCATTTTCCATTGATGTCAAAGGGGGAGGAAAAGTTGGAATATTTCCATCAATGACAAAGGGGGAGATTGTTAATCTAGGTTTTCATTGATGTCAATATGGCAGTGGCTGGAATGGAAAATTCTCTAGGGTGCTAGATGACATGTCTTACCTCCAGTTATCTTAATGGATGATGAAGAAGACCACTCTTGGTGAAGGACTAGATGAGGATGGATGACATGATAACATGGATAACATCATGAGCCTATACTGAAGAACCCTAATAAGAGGAAGTCTAATTTTGCACCAATCACATTAAAAATATTCTTTCACCTCCTTAAAGGTTGAATCTCACCATGAGACCTACACCATTCTTTAGAGCATAATTTTAGCTTTCTAATGAGATATTATTTAGCTCGAAACTCCAAGTAACCTGAAAGATATGAATTCTATAAGAAAAAATGTTATTCTGGATAGTAAGTCGACCTATACTTTGTCTCTCATGTCAGTCTGCCTATAAGAGACATGTATTTTTGCATTGGCACCAAAAACAATATATATATGGGTGCTAGGATATCACTTTAATAATCAAGTCTTCGGTGAAAAAGACAGAGGAAGATAACCGTAATTCACAACTCGTGAACTTGAAGAAGGAAGGTGTATAATTGAAGAAGGAAAAGACCACAAATATATGTTTTTGGGTTACATATGCTGGTTGACAAACTCTAGGCAGTGGATCAAGCTTATTTAATATAAAAATACCTCAGACCCACACTAATACATAGACTAGAACTCGGTGCATATCGTAGGAGATCAGAGCAATGGTTCAACTTAACTATAGTCAGCTCAGTTTTACTAGATAATCATCACCTCAATTCGATTTCTCTGTAAAAACTCACCTCATAATTTCAGACTCTAATCACAGTTAGAACTCAGATAGTTTCATGTGAGATATCCTCACTTCGGAACTATGGAAGTGATGTTAGCCCGGTCTTAGCATTTGTAGAAGGCTTGGGCAGTGACATTGGTAAGGCTCGGAGCTACACCATTTTTGTGTAAACCAGTAGCCTACATCATTGAAGTGCTCGGATAAGAAAAATAATAAGCTTGGTTCTATGATTTTTGGACTATTGGACTACAGACTTCAGATTAATTTGACTAGCCACCTATGACTTATCTATTGGTGGAGAAAAGGAAATCAGACCAGTGATAATTATCACTACAGCAAGGATACCACAGTGACCTGTGGAATTACAAACTTTGGTGTAGTATTGATAAAGAAGTGGAGATGGTGCAGTATGTTGCAAATTGGTGAAATGAAGCATTCCTAAACTAACAACTTCAGTAAATGTTAGTGCAACAATGTTTAATTTGTCTTGAGATAATCTAGTGATTGAAGCAGTGGAGAAGTCATGGTGCAAACTTTGGTGTAGTATTGATAAAGAAGTGGAGATGGTGCGGTATGGTGCAGATTCATAAAATGAAGTATTCTTGAACTAACAACTTCAGTAAAGCAGCAAGGAAGGATTGGTTTCCTTTGGGTAGGTTCCCATAAACACAAGGTGGGTGCCTTGGAGAATATAGGTTCGAAGCCCTAGAGGTCGGAGCCTCATTAAGTCCAAGTTGGTGCTTGGCAATAGGTTGGTGCCTAAATTTTGAAAGGCTGGAACCCTCACATCTTATTGTACTCTTTCATTTGATAAAATAATTTTTATCCTCCTTGTCTCTATAATAATATCATTCATTTCTCTTATTTTAATTCTGTAAAATCGAACTGGACATAATAACAATTGAAAATAAATAGTGATTCACCCCCCTCTCAGTATTTCCAACAACAAATAGTCTTTCTATTGACATAACCATGGTATTGTTTTGGAGATTACCATGGTATAGGAGTCTGTGGTATTGGCATAACCATGTTATTTACCTATGGTAATTACTTGGAGATTACCATGGTACAAGGGTCTGCAGTATTGGAATAACCATGGTATTTATATGTGGTATTGACCATGATATTACCATGGTATAGGGGTCTGTGGTATTGGCATAACCATGATATTTACCTGTGGTATTGACTTGGAGATTACCATAGTACAAATGTTTGTGGTATTGGAATAACAATGGTATTTACCCATGGTATTGAATTGGAGATTACCATGGTACAAGTGTCCATGGGATTGACATAACCATGGTATTTATTTGGAGATTACCATGGTATAGGGGTCCTAAGTATTGACATAACCATGGTATTTTCCCATGGTAATTGTTTGGGAATATACTAAAAAAAATGAAAAAGTATTGAGTTGATTTTCTTGTTGTGTTGAGTGAGTGTGAGTGGAGAAGAGTGTGCAAGCTATGAGAGTTGTATGATGCAAAATTTTTGAAGCAATTTGTAGGTGTAGAAGCCATTAGATTAAGTATGTTTCAACTAGTATTCTGTTCAACTAGTAAGGAGATGATTAGAGTTTGATTGTAGGAGTATTTGGAGATTGGTAGTAGTTAGTATTTATTGATTGTGTTCAATAGTTGTTGGTGAGAGTATTTATTATTGTACAGAATGTTTCGTTGATGCATTTTGTAGATTATTTTATGCAACGTTTGTGTTGATTTATTGAGAGTTCATTAGATATATCAATAGATAGCTACCGATGAACACAAACATTGCATAAATCAACACAAACATTACATAAAATAATCTACAAATGTTGCATCATAATAATATAAAGGGAGTAATATTCTCATAGTCCAATGTGTGTTGGGCAAGGCTTGTTGGGGATAGAGGTCTCCAATGGATGGGTGTTCACAAAGTCGATTTAGAGTGAGAAACTTCCTTGATGGACATAAGCATCTATGCTGATGTAAAATGATTTGTTTGATTAATAAAATTTTAAGTAGTCTATAGTAGTAGCAACAAGGGTGACTTTTTCCTGGAGAAGGGTTTTCTACCAGCAATATTTGTGTACTTTATGTTGAATGCTTGCATGGTTTTATTTTTGGATGATGCTCTAATATTTTCTTATGTGTTCTTATGCATGGTTTAAAGAATAATTAATTTGAAGAAAATTTTATGAGTTCCATCACTATTTATTCACCCCCCCCCCAGTAGTGATCTAGTTTCCAACAATTGGTATTAGAGTGGGGATCTTGATTGTAGCTTAATTGCTGGAGAGTGGATCTTGGAGATTTTGACAAAAATCTACATTTTTTTTCAAAATGAGTTCTCTAAAGTACGGAAGAAAAATTCTCAAGCAAGGAGAATTATGTTCGAAAATCTCCATACTGTAGATTTAGATAAAATTAGAGATTTAAAATCTACTAAGGAAATTTGGGACATATTGCATATGCTATATGGAGCCAACAACAACAACACTTATGAAGAGATTGAGAAGAGAAACAAAGAGAAGAAGGAAGCTCCACTTGAACCAGCTGTGAAAAAGGAAAAAAAATATGAAGGTACGAGTAATAATGATATACTTTTGAGTTATATTTCTGATAGTGGTAATGCCAATGATTCAGATTTAGTTAGTGAAAGGGATTATGATCACAATTATAGCCTCTTAAGGCTCACTATGAATTTTCCATGGTGAGAAAGAAAGATGTTGTTGTTTTGTGGAGTCCAGTTTGAAATATTATGAAATATGGCTCTAGATTATCAATAGATCGTGATAACTTGGTGAATAAGGGATGGGTATTCTTTGCCGATGGTGATTGGTAGCTTCCATAGAGGAACTAATATTCTCATAGTCCAACGGGTGTTAGGTGAGGCTTGTTGGGAATAGAGGTCTCCTGTGGATGGGTGTTCACAAAGACATTTAGAGTGAGAAACTTCTTGGTTGGACATAGCCAACTATGATGATGTAAAATCATTTGTTTGATTAATACAATTTGAATTAGAGTAGTAGTAGCAACAAGGGTGGTTTTTTTCCCGAAGAAGGGTTTTCCACTAGAAATGTGTGTCTTTTGCGTTGAATGCTTGCATGGTTTTATTTGTGGATAATGCTATAAAATTTTATTATAGCATGCAATCAATGATCAATCCTTGGGAATTTTTTAATCAATTTTGGAGGAAATTCCTAAATAATAGGAGCTAATTTCCACATGAATTTTGCAAGGAAATAGGGGCCTTGGTGATAAAATAATTGGGCAATTCTAATTCCCCACAACTAAGCAATTCTAATTCCTTGCATGCATGAGATATTTTTGGTTGATGTATTAGATATCTAAATGATATCTGAGTTAGACTAATGTCCCACTACACAAGTAACCTCCAACTATTTATATTAATTGTTAGAACAAGTTTAACAGGCTACAACTGCAAATAACTAAGCTGGATTGTTATAAATTAGCAATCACACATGCATAACTGAAATTCAAGCCCTCTAATTTGAATTTACTAAGCTAACTGAGTGACAAGAGCCATGTCACCTCAGTTAACTACCTCCAAGTTCTTTTGTTTATGTGGAAATTTCAAATTTTCTCAATTTAACCAAGGCTACGCCAAATTGAGCCTTTCTTGCTACACTTCTCAACACTCCCTCTAAGGGATTATCAACCACCCCTATACAACATCTGTGGAATGTACTATAGCAACACCTCTCACTATTTTTGCTTCTACTACAACATCTACAACTGAGAAGCATCCAAAAAAATACTAAATCAACTATATCTCTGCAACTATCTACTGGGAAAATTGTCTTGATGTTGATTCTACACTATGCCTCCTGCACTGCTATCAACTATACTCTTTGATCCTTAACATCTGTCTACACCAATTAACACTAATCCTTATGCTATTGAATATTTTGAGCCCTTATATCAAGGTAATAGATGAGGCTCATCAATAGGCATATCATAAAGGTCACAATTAGGGAAAAGTTTAAGGATGGAAATCTATTTTAAATTTTAGAAACTTTGGCGAATATTATTAATCCATGATATGAAAATTGTAAAATATTTGGTGATATTTTTATAAAAACATTCAAATTTCTAATGATTTTATATAGCCTTTATAAATCTTTTGTGATAGTCTCTATAAATTTTTGGCGATTTTTAATGTAAAATCATTTTATCCTATAAAATTTGGGGAAATCAATTTTACGAAAAATGAAAATTGGTGAATATATTTTTGGAAAAAGCATGGAAAATTAGCTCATCTGTGAATATTAGCCCCTAAAATTTTTCATTGTCGCATTTCCATCCGCGAGCTTATTAAATTATATTTTTCTCACATTTATCTACAAATTTTGTTATATTATGCTTAGTGTGAGGAGTAAAAGATGTGTTTCCATGTCATGTGGCCTAATGTGTGTTAAATGCAGGATTGGAGAAATTTTGAGATAATTTGAGTGTAGAATCTTAGAGTAAACAACAAAGAGATATTATAGGAGGTTATCCACCTCCTTATCTCCTCAAATCTGCAAAAGATCACCACTCTATCTCTTATCAACTCGAGGTCATTGGCAACCAAGCAGGATGAGATCATTTGCAGTCAAGCCAGTGCAGTTCAAGGGAGATCTAGACCCACCTATTCTTGAGTTAGGGAGACAAACATCCCTATTTTATAGGGAGATGTTGTAAGAAACTCATTAGGATTCGAAGTTTTATTATAGCTAAGAGGCCATTGAGGTGATTCACTTGTGACTGTTATTTTGATGATGTATTTGAAATTTATAGAATGATAATGAAAAGTTTTATCTTGATCCATCACTGAGTTAGTTTAGAGGGATAAAGCTCTTTGGTTTGGGCCCAACCCTAGTAGCCTATGTCTCTCTTGTGTATTTCTATTTCTCATAGCCTAGAATGTTGATTAGTTGCCACAATTCAGTAGATTTTATTTATATTTCTTTTAGCCTAGAATGTTGATTAGTTTTTGTAGTTTAATAGAGTATAATTCCTCAAAAAGTCTATGACTATGATCCCTATCTCACCTCTCTCATGGAAGAATTATTAGAGGACTCCACCATCATAGCCCAAAAACAATGTGTGATTTTTTGTCTATGATTTCTTGGAAAATTTTGCATTTGGTATTTTTCTTCACATGTGATTGTTGTAGCTTAAAAGGTAATTCATTGCATAGATCAAGTTCTTAGCATTAGTTAGATACTTTTTTTATGATTTCTTGGAAATGTTTACATTTGTTATCTTGCTTCACATATTATTGTTGTAGCTTAGGAAGTAGTTAATTGCATAGATCAAGTTCTTAGCATTAGTTAGATAATTTTCAAATTCAACACCGTTAACTGTAATATTTTGCAAATAAAAAGAGGAACAAGTGCATGTGGTGTTGCAAGGTTGTTGGATTTGCATGAAAGGAATATTTTCACCAACTCTACCTAGGATTTCTCAACCCTTATGATGAATGTCAACCCATGTTCTTGATCTATTCTTTTTGGTCACCATAAGCAACCCTCTTAACCCAAATTCGACCTTCCTGAAGTGTTGGGCTTGGATAGGGGTGTTGGTCACCTTCCCTACATTCCCCACAACCTTAATTCAACACTACATCACTTCATCCAATCATCCTTACCCTCCAAACCCTCTCGGACAACTTCCTGTAGCATTTCAGGACTTCCTGTAGCATTATAGGAATCCTATAGCAACATCTTGTAGCACACTTGTAGTAGCCTATTTTGACCCTGTTTTACCTGGAATGATAGCATAGCTTATTTTAGGAGTAGCTTGACCACTCAAGTTGGATTCTATGACTAGAATTTCCACCTAGGCCATTCCCTTGATATAGGTGGATCTCTATACACCAGGGCATGAAAAAGGCTCAAAATTCAAAGTGGCAGAAAATCAATTAACTTGGCATCAGATCGCAGTTCTTGTCACCCTGATTCTAATGGTGTGAACAGAACTTCAATCCCGATCTGGATGAGGAAGATAGAGGCAGTCAAATTTGGGTTGACTTTTGCTGACTCGGCAGGATTAATGAAGACACAAATTGGATTTTTTCGGCGGACGGAATCCGGCCAACTCCGTCCAGATTCCAGGTGAAATTGTCGCCTGGTTAAAATGACTCCTTTGGTCAAAAATCTAAATTTTCAAAAAGGGCATATTTAAAAAAAATTGTTAAAAAAAAGGGTCGCAGGCCACCAACCCCAACACTTAGCACATAATATATTAGTGGAGGGGAGGGCCACTACCCTCAGCCCCTCCCATGGAACCATTGAAATGTGGATTAAAGGTGGGCTGGCCCTTGGGGCACGGACCCAACCTTCCACCCACCACCTGTTAAATAAAAATGCGGTTAATATATGTGGTAAAAGAGGAGAGGCAGGATTTGATCTCCCGACCCCTCCTCAACAACTTTCAAATTTTAACCAACTGTGCCATAATGGATTTCTTGTGAAGCCCACCACTATTTTTCTATTTAAACTCAGTTCATTGGTGCGCCCAGGCAAAGGAGGTAGCGCACGTAGTTCAAGGTAGATTTTTGCAGGTGGCCCAGATTTTCACTTTTTCAGATTTTAACAAATTTTATATGGTTTCAGCATTTCTCGATGCCACGAACACAATGGCACTATCCATTTCTCCATCAGAGTTCTTCATTTTTTGGCCATTTTTCAGTATGGAGGTATAAAACTCCTTTTTGTAACTAATGCTTGTACTCTTCTTTCTCATGCCACTTAATGAATGAAGGCCTCCCCATTGATTGAGGAGGGCCTAGAGACATAGTCCAAGTCGGGCAAACTCTGTTATCAAGTTTTGTTGTCTTCTTTCATGCTTTATGTGTTTCTCCTCTTCTCTTATGTGCACATTAAATTTCTATGTTTAAGCTACAATTTATGCATGTATTTCTTTAATACATATATAAGCAAAAGATTTTGGATCAAGTGGTATCAAAGCAAGTCTTTTTAGATGTGAATTGCATGTTTGTATGCTAACAAGAAACAGGCTCCGAAGACGCGAAGGGAAACTAAATTCTTTCAATCTCGAAGCAAGGCGTGCACATTGAAGGAGAAACATGGCAGATGAAGAGACTCATCATGAAGAGGAGCACAATTTCTGCAAAACCTTCTATACAATGGTAGAAAATGTCAGTCAGTTTCTTTCAAGGTTGGAGAAAGCAGAAGAGAGAAATCTAGAAGAACAAGGTTCAGTGCATGGAAATGGTGAAGAAGAACCCCCTCCTTCTCCTTCCACGATTGAAAGTTCTTCCTCTCATCACCATCATCATAGAAATTCAAGGGATGCATCTAAGAAACCTTTCTTTAAATTAGATGTCAAATTTGATCTTCCCATGTTTAACGGTGAAAGTAATGCAAAAAATCTTAATAACTGGATTAGGCAGATTGAAATCTACTGTAGGATTTAGCAGATTGAAGAGGACAAGGCAAAGATTCAGCTGGCCTCTCTTTGGCTGAGTAGCACCGCTCTCATCTGGTGGGAGAGAAAATTGTGAAGCAGTAAGAGTGTGTGTAATCTTCTTTCCTCATGGCCTAGTTTCATTTCTGCATTAAAGGAACAATTTTATCCCTTGGGTTATAAGAAAAAATCCTTAATGGATTAGCAATACTTAAGGCAAGGCAGAGGTCAAGATGTTCAAAGTTTTATAGAGGAGTTTAGAAAACAAGCACTTAATTTTGGCATTGCACTTGACTCACTTGAAGTAGTAAATAAGTATATTGGATCATTATGTAGTTACCTTAGACATTCATTATTATTGTTTGAACCAACTACTATTGACTCAGCCAGTGTAAAGGCCATCCATCTTGAGAACAGGGGAAAAAATGAAAGAGATGATCATTTCAAGAAACTACCTTTCAAACCTCCAAATGGTAAACCCAAAGTGAAAGGAATGGAAAGGAGAAGAGGATGGAATCGACCAAGAAAGATGAAGGAGAAAGAACTTATTGCACTCATTGAAAAAAGGAAGGTCATGACAACAATCATTGTTGGAAATTGTACCCGAAAAAGAGACCAAAGAAGTATGGAGGAAAAGGAAAGCAAAAGACAGTGGCAACTATGTAGCAAGACCTTGGATCCGATTCTAGAGATGAAGCATTGGTCACAGCAGCAAGAACAAAAGGTACTCTTACACCTCATGTTAATTTTGAATCACATGAAGACACTAGTTAATAAGACGAGTCTCTTCCTAATGAACGAAAGAGAATTAATTTGATACCAAATCCCAAGAAAAATTAATTCCAGAGTCCTTGGTAAAGAAGCTAGGCTTGGAAACCAAACCACATCCAAAACCTTACCCACTTGGATGGATACATGATAAACCAAAACTAAATGTAACTAAGCAATGCAAGGTTAAATTTGTGATCGCTTCTAAGTTAATGGATGAGGTAAAACTTGATGTGGTACCATTAAATATTTGTGGCATGGTGTTAGGGAGTCCATATCTATATGATAGAAAGGCAATCTTCTTCCATCATGAAAACAAATACCAAATCACAAAATATGGGGTAGAATATATTGTAAGGGCTCATCAAACTAAAATCAATGCCAGCCTTGTAAGTGCAGGACAAATGAAGAAGTTGGTGAATTCCAGTAAGGGTTGCATGCTTATGGTTGTAGGGGAAAAAAAGATGCAAAATTATCCAATGCTTTCCAGGGTTGTGATCATGTGCATAAAAAATAATTATGTGAATTAATTTCTAACTATGATGAGATGTTTCAAGAACCAAGGGGATTACCTCCAAAGAGGGAAATCCAACATGAGATCCATTTGCAACATGACACTCCTTTACCAAATATAGGCATGTAAAGGATGTCGACCATTGAGATGGAGGAGATCAAAAAGCCGGTGCATGAACTATTAAACCAAGGGGTCATCATACTGAACACTTATCCATGCAACTCACCGATTGTCTTAGTGCCAAAGAAAGATGGCACATGGAGGATGTGCGTGGATTACCAAGAACTAAACAAAATCATGGTGAAAAATTGTTACCCTCTTCCCCGCATTGATGACTTACTAGATCAGTTAAAGAATGCTATCTATTTCACCAAAATGGATTTACGTAGTGTTTATCACCAGGTCTGAATTGTAGAGCAGGATGTGTGGAAAACCGCCTTCAAGACCAAACAGGGGTTGTTCAAATGGATGGTGATGTCATTCAGACTTTGCAACGCTCCAACCACTTTCATGAGGGTCATGAATGATCTCTTTAGGCCTTTCATTGATGAATTTTTTCTTTTATATCTAGATGATATTCTTATCTTTAATAAAATTTGGAATGAACATGTATGCCATGTGAAGAAAGTACTTAATGTATTGAAAAAAGAAAAACTCTATGTAAAATTGTCAAAGTGTGAGTTTGGGAAAACCTCTTTGGTTTAGCTAGGTCATATTTTTGGTCATGGTCAGCTAAAAATTGATCCTTCTAAAGTTGAAAAAATTGTAAATTGGCCTAAGCCTAATAGTGTAACTGAGGTTTGTAGCTTTTTGGGTGCAGTACAGTATTGGAGGAGATTTATTTCCAATTTCTCTATTATTGCAGCACCTTTACACGCATTGACAAGTGTAAAGCAATTCTTTCAATGGGAAGGAAAGCAGCAAAAGTCCTTCGAAACATTGAAAGAAAAGATTAGCACCGCACTGGTCTTGGCCTTACCAAATCTCCAATAGCCATTCAAGATCGAGACAGACACCAGTGGATATCCCATGGGAGCTGTAATGATGCTGCAAAAGAAGCCGATATGTTACCATTCAAAGAAGTTCTCTCAGACTGTGATAAACTATCCCACCTATGACAAGGAGTTATATGCCTTGGTCTAGAGTGTGAAAACGTGGAAACACTGCCAGATCAGCAAAGAGACCATCATCCATATGGATCATCAGCCCTTGCAGTATCTTTAGTCCCAAACCAAGTTGCAGCAATCTCATCATTTCAGGTGGATGGATTTTGTTCAACAGTTTCATCTGGTAATAAAGTATAAGAAGGGCACTAGCAACAAAGTAGTCGATATGCTATCTCACACTCCTACGTTATGCTCTTAACCTGCAAGACGATACCAGAATACCAAATATGCGAAGAAATATACCCAGAACATAAAACAATGAGAAATAACAGCAAGTATTTTATTATTCAGAAAGCAATGTTCACTTGCCTCTTCGAGGGGTCAACCTCCAATAGAGCTAAGCTCAATTACAAAATAAGACATGATGCTCCTTGAGAGGAGTCTCTATCCTTTATATAGGATTCATACATGCAATACCATGGGGCAATACCATCATTCTTACTAATACCATCTATCTAATACCATGGCCCATTTGCAACTACTGTGGTCCCTTCATTAAATGCAGGTTAACCACTTACAATTATTAATATGGGCCTTTTTAACTCTTTACATAACTATAACTATGACTCGATCCTATTACATAAATAAGGGGGTTAGGGTGGGACCCTAACATGCCCTTGCCCATAAGATTAGCCTTGTCCTCAAGGCTGACGCTACGGAAACTGCTGAAGAATAGGGGTTGGTTCCCAAGTTGCATCTTCTGGAGAGGTGTCTTTCCACTTGACGAGGACTTCCTTGATCATGCGGCCACGCAAGTGCTATTCTCGTGTGTCAAGAACTTGTTCAGATTGGAGCCAAATTGACCCTTATTCATCCAGTTCAGGTAGTCTGGTTTGAATTATGAAATTGTTCCCAATCACTTTCTTGAGGCATGAGACATGGAAAACTGGATGGATTTTTGTAGTGGGTGGCAAAGCTAGCTTATAGGCAACTTATCCAATGCGCTAAAGTACTTGATATGGTCTGTAGAATTTTGGAGATAGTTTTTTACAACCCTTGTCTTTGAGTGATGTTTGCTTATATGGTTGCAGCCTCAAAAATACCTGATCTCCTTCTTGAAATTGGTGTTCTGAGCGATGTTGATCTACCTGTTGCTTCATGTGGTTTTGAGCTTGATGAAGATTCTCTCTAAGGTGGACCATCATGGTTGTGTAGTTGTGTAGGAGTTGATCCACTTCTTGTACCTTCGAGCATCCCTTGATATAAGAAGTAGGGAAATGAGGGAGTTGACCATAAACTGCTTCATATGGAGTCATTTTGGTGGTGGCATGATAGTTGGTGTTATACCACCATTCAGCTAGAGGTAACCACTATACCCAGAGATGTTGCTTTTCTAAAGTGAAACGGCTAAGGTACGTTTCCAGACATTTGTTGACTGCTTCAGTTTGACCATTAGTTTGCGGATGATAGGAAGTATTGAGTTGTAGTTGGGTACCTTGTAGCTGGAAGAGTCCCTGCCAAAACTTACTAGTGAAGAACAGGTCATGATCAGACACAATGGAAGTGGGCATGCCATGCAATTTGAAGATCTGATCCATAAAAGATTGAGCAACCAAAGTCGACGTAAAAGGGTGGGGTAGGGCATAAAAATGAGCATACTGATCCGGATCTTGGGGGGGAGGCCCCCAAGATTTAAAAAAATTGAAATGGATCTTGGGGGGAGAGACCCTCAAGATCTGAAAGATTGAAATGGATCTTGGGGTAGAGACCCCCAAGATCTAAAAGATTGAAATGGATCTTGGGGTAGAGACCCCTAAGATCTGAAAACTTGAAATGCCAGAAGAAAAATAAGGAGAGTGCCCAATAAATAAAACCACAAAGAAACTTTTTATTAAAACCCAAGTGGAAATAAACCAGCTAGGGCGATGGTAGCTTATCTCTGAGAAGAGATGTGGTGGCTACATGCCTCTGAACTGTAAAAGCTACATTGTGGCGGACAATCTGTCCTTTTACAAAATGTGACTTGTTACTTATAGTATTTTTCAATTACAATACCACGAGTCAATTCCATGGGTGAATGAATACCATGGGTGGATTTTACAATACCACGGGCGGATGCCATTTACAATACCATGGGTAAATTCCATGGGTCGATGAATAATATGGGTGGATGAGTACCATGGGTTGATGCCATTTTCCATTCGGATCATTCCTCCCTCCTTAAGAAGCAATGGTCCCCATTGCGTAAAGTTCCCTCCTGCAAAGCGTTTGTTGAATATGAAGAGCCACTAAAGATAATGGTTTTATGTGGTTAACCCAAAACCCTGATAAACGAAGATCCGAGGATAGAGATACTCTATAATGCTTGTGACCAACTGTGATTCTGACAATGTGCAACCTAGCAAATGGACTTCGATGACAAGGATTTTATGTGGTTGACCCACAACCATGATGTTGGTTGCTGATGAAGTAGAAGGTGCCTACATAGCCTGGGGTCGGAGGGCACGTCTCCAAATAACCCAAGCTGAATGCTACTATGTTGAAATTGATGAATGTGAAGCAGGTGCCTACTAAAGTGGGGTGGGAGGGCACGTCTCCGATGGGAACCCACTCTGAATGCTACTCCAGAATTAAAATGGACATAACTCGGCCAATATAACTCAAAATATTTATTATAACCTGTTTTTAGAAGCAGAAGGATCATTTTGCATCTTCCCATGAGCTGGAAATCCTTATCTGGACACTCTAAAATCTCAGATTCACACTGCAACTATTCCGTCGTCACAAAAGTTCTAAAAAATAGCTGATTTTAAATCAGTGATATCTCCCACATCCAAACTCCGATTCGACCCATTTTTCTTTTTGAAATTGGGTGATTTTTCGCAAGGAATCCAGATCTGGTTTTTTTTTTTTGTAAATTTTGTACCAAATATTTCAGATCTGATCTGCAAAGTCGCCGCCCAAGAACATTCCTGCAAAAAATGAAAAAATAAAAATTCTTCCCGCTTGTCCCAAGAAAATGCTCTGTGGAGGATGTAGCACATGCCTGAAGTTTGTTGAATCTGATACCACTGATCCGGATCTTGGGGGGGAGGCCCCCAAGATTTAAAAAAATTGAAATGGATCTTGGGGGGAGAGACCCTCAAGATCTGAAAGATTGAAATGGATCTTGGGGTAGAGACCCCCAAGATCTGAAAGATTGAAATGGATCTTGGGTTAGAGACCCCTAAGATCTGAAAACTTGAAATGCCAAAAGAAAAATAAGGAGAGTGCCCAATAAATAAAACCACAAAGAAACTTTTTATTAAAACCCAAGTGGAAATAAACCAGCTAGGGTGATGGTAGCTTATCTCTGAGAAGAGATGTGGCGGCTACATGCCTCTGAACTGTAAAGGCTACATTGTGGCAGACAATCTGTCCTTTTACAAAATGTGACTTGTTACTTATAGTATTTTTCAATTACAATACCACGAGTCAATTCCATGGGTGAATGAATACCATGGGTGGATTTTAAAATACCACGGGCGGATGCCATTTACAATACCATGGGTAAATTCCATGGGTCGATGAATAATATGGGTGGATGAGTACCATGGGTTGATGCCATTTTCCATTCGGATCACATACTTAGAAAGTCTGTCCACAACCACCATGATGATCGACTTGTTTCCTGACTTTGGAAGACCCGTAGTGAAATCCATAGAAACCTCCATCCAGATTGAGGACGGGATGGGCAATGGCTGTAATGTGCCTGGGGATTTGACTGTTTCTCCTTTGTGGTGCTGACAGACGTCACATTCAGCTATAAAAGTAAGAATTTCCTTTTTCATGCCTGTCCAAAAAAATGATCTTCGAGTGCAAGCATACATCTTCTAAAAGCATAAATGTCCTGCAGTGGGAGATGAGTGCAACTCTGCCAAAATGTGGCTTTTGAGGGTGGATGTTGGTGATATTACAACTCTGTCCTTGTAGCGAAGAATCTCATCCTACCACGAGTAGCCCGCTATGGAATTTGGATCCGCCTGCAATTGAGTAATGAGTTGGGAGAGCCAGGGATGTGAAAACCATTCCTTGCGATTCTCTTCAATCCATTTTGGAATGGGAAGGGAAATTGCGAGTAGAGTACTTTCCTCCTCAAAATGGCGGGATAACACATCTGCTATAATATTTTCGCGCCCATTCTTGTAAATTATCTCATAATCATATCCCAGCATTTTGGCGAGCCATTTATTTTTTTGTGGTGAGGATAGGCGTTGCTCCAAAAAATATTTAATGCTTTGATGGTCTGTGCAGATTTGGAAACATCGCCCCAATAAGTATGGTCGCCATGTATCTACTGCATGTAAGATGGCCATCATCTCCTTCTCATAGGTAGATTGTCCTAGATTCTTTCCACTTAGTTGTTGGCTCATGAAGGCCAAGGGTTGACCTTTTTGCATTAAGACCACCCCAATACCCATACCCAAAGCATCACATTCAATCACAAAAGATTTGGTGAAGTCGGGTAGTGCTAAGACTGGAGTGGAACACATGGCATGTTTGAGAGCTGTAAAGGCCTGTTGTGCTTCATCATTCCAGAGGAATGAATTTTTCTTGAGGAGTTTAGTGAGTGGCCTAGCAATGCAACCATAATTGTGGACAAATTTGCGATAGTAGCCTATGAGACCCAAAAATCCTTTGAGGCTCTTTGAGGCTCTTCAAGGTCTTAGGTTGAGGCCAATCCTGCATTGCCTGGATTTTTTTGGGATCCACCCTGACACCTTCACACCCCACAATGTGGCCCAATACTCAACTTCTTGCATGCCAAAAGAACACTTGGACATCTTGACCAATAATTTATGCTTGCGGAGCAGTTGCAAGAGCAGATCTACATGCTGAAGATGTGAGGCCCAGGTGCGACTGTAGATGAGGATGTCATCAAAGAAAAGAAGGAAAAACTTTCTAAGATATGGTTTGAGCAGGCAGTTCATAAGGCTCTGAAAAGTGGATGGGGCATTACAAAGACCGAATAGTGTGACCAGGAACTCATAATGGTCTTCATGAGTTCGGAAAGAAGTCTTTGGAATGTCTACTTCTTTCATGCGAATTTAGTAAAGAATTGAGCCCCATTTAGTTCATCCAGCAAATCATCGACAATCAGGATGGGAAATTTATCTTTGGCTGTCAACTTATTAAGGGGCCTGAAGTCTAGACACATATGCCATTCCCCATCTTTCTTGAGCACCATGACCACCTGCGTTGAATAACGACTAATGGTGGGACGAATGATGTCTGCTTCCAAGAGTTCCTTGATTATTTTTTCTATTTCATTATTTTGGGTAAATGGATATCTATATGGGTGTGCATTTGGTGGTTGGGCCCCTGGGACCAAAGTAATGCTATGATCATGTTCCCCTCTCGAGGGTGGAAGCTCATGAGGCTTGTCAAAGACTGGAAGATGGTTGTTTAAGATCTGTTGCATCTCAGGATGAATATGAAGAGAATGGGATTCGAAGGCCTAGATGGCATTAAATTGAGCTATAACTCCATGGTGGTCCTTTTTTAACAATTTTTCCATCCGATGTGAGCTGATGATAGAGGGATCTCCCGCTTAGAGTCTGCAGAGGGAATGTGTGTGGTTGTTCTGCTTAAAGCTCATATATAACTCTTGGAAATCCATTGTGATTGGACCAAGTGTGCGAAGCCATTTAGCACCGAGGAAAATGTCACACTCTCCCATGTGTATGGAAAACATGTGGGTCTTTAACTGATAATCCCCCATTTGAAGTTTGACATTTTCACAGCAGCCTTCACATTTCATTGTTCCCCCATCAGCAATTTGGACCTGGAAGTTAGAAACTGCTCAGAAAAAACAATGCACTGCTTCCGCGACTCTTTGATGGATAAAATTATGTGTACTTCCACTATCAATCAAGACTAATATTGGGTGATGCTTAATAAAACCTCTGATTTTGAGAGTTTGAGGTGAAGAAATCCCTGCCAAAGCATGCAGCGAGATAACTAGTTCTTCAGGTACATTGTCCTACTGGTTGTCCTCTTCTTCCTCCTCTGGTTCCTCAAGTGGTGGGGCTTCCTCCAATGAACTGTGATCAGTAGCATCAATTTGAAAGAATTTGGGCTCCTTGCATTTACACCTGGGGGAGTATTTCTCATCATAGTAGTAACATAATCCTTGCTTTCTTCTTTCGCCATTTCTGCTGGTGACACCTTTTGAACCTTGAGTGTTTGGGTAGTGCTTTGAGCCTGTGGGGGGCGACCCTTAGCGATGAAATTTGGGCGATTGCAGTGGGTCGCTAACGCACATTCGACTTCACGAGCTATCCTGCAAGCATGTAGCCAAGAGCTAGGGTGGTGCAGTCAGACATGGGCTTGTATGGCTTCTTTGAGACCACTGACAAAACATTCCATGTAGAACTCATCTTGTAAACCTCCAATGCGGAAAGCTAAGACTTCAAAGGCTGTAATATATTCGTTCAATGTTCCTTTCTGTCGGAGCTTAGTGAGATGACCCAAAAAGTCAGATTCATGGTCAAAGCGATCCATAAGAGATTTTTTGAATGTGTCCCAAGTCAAGGGCCTTCCATAGCAATGTTGATGCCATTGCCACCATTGCCATCTTTCATTGTCCAAGTACATGATACCCACACTAAGCTGAGTCGCATTATCTAGGATGTAATTCAGAGTGAAATATTGCTCCATTTGTGCTATCCATGTGGCTGGGTGAGAGCCATCAAATTTATACATGTCCGGTTTTGGTGGTCACGGATGGGATTGTTGGTGGGTGCCAAAGAGGTGAAGAGATTGGCTAGACTCACCCTCACTGTTTTCATTGCCAATATATGCTTCCTCGCGTGCCTCCACCTTGCCCTTAGAGAGTGTTGCATTTAAGTTCTACAGCTGCGACATGACCTCTTTCAATTGATGAGCCCCAATTTTTGGTACAATTTGGGCTCATATTGACCTACTTACCTTGCTCAACCATTCATCTTTTATCACTTGTGCATTCATTTCTTAGTATATTTGTGTTATTTGTAGGAAGAAGGGCAGGCATTATATCTATGTGGCTAATACATGATGATTTCAGGTTTTTGGCATTAAAGAGAGCAAAAGACCACGCAGAAGGAGACAAGGAGACAGCAAAGGTGGCATTGCAAGTTTATAGGGAGGTTGTCTACAGCCTTAAATAACCTCCCTCGTGATTTTCACCTTAACTCCGAGCTCCAACAGCTCTCCCCACCGAGCTTAGAGGCAGCCAACACGTTCTACAGGATCAGCAGTTTTACAGCAGTTTGACTTTCAGTTGGACAGCCAAGCTCCACGAATGGAGGAAGCCAGCTTGATCTTCATTGTGTATAAATATGAAGGTCGTAGCCTTTGTTAGGAGCTTTTTGAACTTTTGGACTGATATTGTAATTTCTGAGCACAGCTCGGTGTTTGTTTTTGTAAGCCAGTTTTGGCATGACATTAGACTTTTGATTATGAATAAAGGCAAGCAGATTTGGATCTAATTCTGAGCTTTTAAGGAAGCTATAGCTCTCAGGTTAGGGCCCAACCTGAGAGCAATAGACCTCCTTTTCCTTGTATTGTTACTTGTTTCCTTGCAGCACTTTATTTCCTCTGTTTTGATATGCATTTAGAATTTACAGTCTGCTGATTTGATTTCTTGTATGTGATTGAGTAGGATTCATTTACAGTTCAAGTGCTTTCAGTTGCGTAGATTAGAGTAGGAGGATTGTCATTCATTAGAGCACAAAAAAGGTTGATAGTGCACTCGCTGCCATCTCTGTCTAGAGATTGGGGGTGTGGGCTGTACCAACCACCAAAAACGCAGTCTTATGCTTTCATGCAAGCTGCCACACAGTCATTGCAATCGTAGATCCTTCCATGCATTTTGCTCTAGAACCATACTTCTTCATTCTAACTCCATGCACGACTTCTCTTCACGATTTACATTGCTGTTCATTGGTTAAATAAGCACAGGTAGCACAAGTTAATGGATTCTCGTTTTCGGTGCAAGACATAAGCAATTTGTTTTATTTACACTGCTCAGTATCATTCCACTTCCTTCTTCTTCTTCTTAACCATGCTTAAAGCCACCTACTCGACCTCTGTTCAGCTCGTTTACCTTCCAACTCTTCCATTGCCACGTAGCTTCATTTTCTTGACCTTTCGTTGTTTCCATCCTTCTATTCACCAACCAACTCTGTGCACTCTCTCTCCATCTTATTTCTCTGCCCCTGAGCCATCACAAGCTCCATCTCCACCTTACCTATCCACCCATACTGCTCCATCACTTCACCATCACCCAAAACTCCCACGGTAGAACATCCTATAGAAGGTAGCAGACTTCCTGTAGAATTCCTTAGTTTCTTGTAGGATCCCCTGCAGACATCTTGTAGAAGCCTGCAAACTTGGTTGCCGAGCACCTGAACGTTGTAGACTTCTGTGGACTGATGCTAGGGACCCTCTGGGACCTCTCCTAGCCCTCCTGACCTTTCCCAAGCTTTCTCTCCCTTCGCACCACCTCTACACAGCCAAACCCTAATAAGAAACATGATCATAATCACTCCATCCACTGAAGCAAAAATACAAAAACAATGTTCTTTTTAATAGAAGTAGTTTGAGTTCATGCATTTCACATCACTAGGAATAATGGCATCATTTTTAGACATTGGCACTCTCACTATTGCATCATAGAGGTTAAACTAGTCAGATTAGGGTTTACTAGGGTTTCCATGTTTTGGTTGGTTTTCAGTTCACTTTTGCAAAGTAGATTACTTTCCATTGAGATAGCCTTCGTCCATCATTTAGAAAGCTTCTTCTGAGAACATATAGAAGTTGGCTTGAGCCCTAGCAGACTTGTGCCAGCTGACCAAGTGACAGCTGCGACAAGAGCTAGTACTTGTGCATACAGTACCATCGCTTCCAAGTTTGTACGAACTACCGGGTTGATAAAATTAGAGATAGGAAGCCCCAGGAGTTGTAGCATTATTGCTACAATACTGGGGCCCACCATATTTTTGGCGCCATTGCCGGGGAAGCGTCAAAGTATTAGTAATTGTTGCTTTTCCTCTATTTTCTTACTCTTGCCTTCTGCTCAGTAGTTTATTTCATTTCCATTCTGCAAAAGTAGCATAGACATTTCCTGCTTTCATAGATTAGCATTTCCTGCTTTCATAGATTAGCATTTCCTGCTTTCATAGACTAGCATTTCATTTCTGCAAGCGTAGATTAGTGTTTCAATTCTGCAAGCGTAGACTAGCATTTCCATTCCTGCAATTTCATTTGAGCAAAGTAGATTAGATCTTTCCTGCTTTCAGTTTAATTCTGCATCTTCATTTCAGTAAGATAGTTAGTTGTAGATCAATCTGTCTCAGTTTTGCAGGTACCAAAGAAAAAAAGCAAAAGCAATCAAAAAAAGAAAGTCTTTTCCATTTCATGCCTCGTAGGAACCGAGATAAATCAGGCAAATTCCTACCCAACACCCCCACCACATCACTAAGTCACCCTTCTCTCTTCTTTGGTGACAGTGACCCAGAAGAACCTATAGGTGAACATCCTGAGATATACCAATATCCTATAGAAGAAGAAGAATTAGAGACCATCCCATCTGAAGCTATGGCTAACAATAGAAGAGAAGATGAGAGAATAGAAGGTGCCTTCCCCATCCAAGAGACCAATGGAGAGATGAAAATGAAGAACATTAGCCCCTCCGCCTTACCTCACTTCCATGGACTGACTACTGAAGATCCTGATACCTTCCTTTTTGAGTTTGCTGTCCTTTGTAGAACCTATGACTATACTGAAGATGAGCAAAAGCTGAAACTCTTCCCTTCAACTCTTAAGGATGCAGCATTACGCTGGTTCATGGGCTTACCTGGGAATAGTATCACCACTTGGGCTCAGATGCAGCAAGCTTTCAATACCAAGTACAGGGATTACTGTAGGTCCAAGGAAACCAAGGGAGAAATCTTTCGGATGACCATGGGAAATGATGAGTTCTTAGAGGATTATGAGGAGAGGTTCCAACTTAGCTATAAGCAGGCCAGGTGCACACTTGACCCTGAATCCCTCAAGTTGGTCCTGCTCCAAGGAGTCCCTGAAGACCTCTTAAATACCCTTCACATGTTAGCTGGGGGGGACATTTACCAACTGCCTTATGAGGACATCAAGACTGTGTTTAGAAACCACTCCAGGGCAGCATGGAAACGAGGTATAGGAAACCACCTCTCAACTAATGTCCCTTTCTCCAAACATGAGCTTGCAAATCAATTAGAAGATCTTAAGAGTGAGGTGAGACAGACCATCACCATGCAACTGGACACATTCAGGATCCAGCAAAAGAAGGAAGAGGCTGAGAGAGCCTTGGCTATCTTCTGCCCTAGATGTACCAGGAGGCACCCTAAGAACGAATGTCCATTGCATTCGGTTGAAGTGTGCTTCGTTTGTGAGGAGGACCATCCCACAAACCAATGTCCAACCTTACCTGGATTTAAAGCCATGTACCAAGGGACAGAAGCTCCCACTGAACCTCTCTATTACCTCAACCAAAGGAGGCCACAAGGACCTAGAACTTACCAGTAGGGGATGCAAGGGGCACCTCAAGCTTATTACAACCCCAACCAATCGACTCATATGCCTTCCTGGGGTCCCCCTGCTCATCCTTCCTGGTCTATGCCTCCTCCATGGTCTTATCCACCTCAGTACCCTACTCAACCTACTTCTCATTCATATCATTCACATGCCCAGCCACAGTCTCAGTGGAATGCACCTCAATCGGGGTGGAGGCCCTAGTACAATACTCCTCCCGCCATTTTGCCTCCACCACCAGTTCAACCTCAGCCATTACCTCCTGCTCCTCCAAGGCAACCTCAAATACCTGCTCAACCGAACCCGAACCCCAATAATAGACAGGCCCAACAGGTATATACTGGGGAAACCTCATGCCCTACCTATGCTATGGAGATCCAGGAGATCAATCTTCGATCTGGAAAGACTCTTCCAGATCGCCAACCTCCTCCCCCAGAGGATGAGGAAGATAAACAGGAAAGTGAGCCAAAGGCTATTCCACCCTTTCCTGAGAGACTAACAGCCACCACACAACCCAACCCAGAGGAGGATGAGCTTCTGGGAGAGCTCAAGCAGTTGTGTGTGAAAATACCACTTCTCCAAGCCATCAAGGATGTGCCAATATACAACAAACTGGTTAAGGAAAAGTGTTTCAAACACCCAGCAGGCGGAAGAAAGATGCTTCAACCATCAATGTCATAGGACAACTGTCTGACCTTATGTTAGGACAAGTCATCTGCCCAAAGTACTTAGATCTTGGAAGTCCTGTAGTAGATGTCCACATCAATGGCACCATCATACCTCGCACCTTGATTGATCTGGGGGCTGCCATTAATGTGATGACCAGGGATACCATGCTCAAACTCAATCTTCAGGGTTCCTTGAGGAAGACCTCGACAGTACTGCAATTAGCAGATCACTACACTGTGACTCCCGAAGGGATTGTGGAGGATGTCTTGGTCTCTATTGACTCTTGGGAATACCCTGCAGACTTCCTGGTTCTGCAACCAAAGGCAAAGCTTACTGGATATCCTCTCATTTTGGGAAGGCCTTGGTTAGCCACTGCAGATGCTTACATAAGTTGTCGTGCAGGAAATATGACCATCAAAAATGGTCCTATGTCCAAGCAGCTAGTCCTATACCCTCCTACCCAACCCTCCTTAGAGCATGACTTACCACTCTGGTTGGAGGAAGGAGAGGAAGACGAGGTGTACTCAGCACCTCTGTGCACCCTAGATACCACTAGAAGAGACCCCCCAACCGAGGATGACTTGATCGAGACCTTGATCCAGAATCCACCTTCCAGTGCACTATCCTTAGAGGAATTGGTGGAGGATGCCCAAGCTAGCACCTTAGTGGATCTTTGTACAACCAACCCTGTCACTCCCAGAGTCAAGAATGTGGAGTTCGGCCCTGAGAGAGCATTAAAGATCAGCTCCTCCCTATCTCCTTCCCAGGAAAAGGAGCTGTGTAGCCTGTTGGCCAGCCACCTAGATGCTTTTGCTTGGAGCTATAAGGAGATGAAAGGAGTCCATCCTTCGGTCTGTACCCATCACATATACATCAAAGATGATTGTAAGCTGGTTAGGCAACCCCAAAGGAGAATGAATCCAGCCTTTAAGGACATTGTCAAGGAAGAATTGCAAAAACTGTTGGATGCCGGATTCATCTACCCCATCTCAGATAGTGAATGGGTGTCCCCTCTGGTGTTGGTTCCCAAGAAAAATGGGAAATGGAGAATCTGTGTGGACTACCGAGAACTGAACAAAGCTACCAAGAAAGACCATTTCCCTCTACCTTTCATAGATCAAGTGTTGGATGGACTGGCAGGAAAGAAGTTCTTCTCTTTCATGGATGAGTTTAGCGGGTACAACCAGATTCAAATCAGCCCGGAAGACCAAGATAAGACCACCTTCACTTGTCCTTGGGGTACCTTTGCCTACCGAGTTCTTCCCTTTGGACTATGCAATGCTCTTGCTACCTTCCAGAGAGCTGTCTTGAGAATCTTCTCGGAGCTGGTCCATGATGCAGTGGAAATCTATATGGATGACTTTACTCCTTATGGGGCCAACTTCCAGGAAGCATTGTCCAATCTGGGAAAAGTCCTAACCAAATGCATTGAGATGAACTTGTCCCTTAGTCCTGAAAAATGTGAATTCCTAATGACTGAAGGGACCGTGCTAGGCCATACCATTTCTTGCCAAGGGTTACAGGTGGATCCTAACAAAATTTCTCTCATCAAGAAGGTTCCACCTCCTCAAAAGGTGAGGGATGTTCGGAGTTTCTTGGGATTAGCAGGATATTACCGGAGATTCATTAAAGATTTCAGCAAGCTAGCCTCACCATTGTTTGGCCTGTTGGCAAAAGATGTGGAGTTTAAATGGACTGACGATTGTCAGAGGGCTTTGAATGAATTGAAGGACAAGTTGGTGTCAGCCCCAATCTTGAGAGGTCCAAATTGGGCCCTACCTTTCCACATCCACACTGATGCCTCGAACAAAGCCATAGGTGCAGCTTTAGGACAAGTTGAGCAAAAACTTCCATATGCCATTTACTTTGTTAGCAAAAACTTGTCCAAAGCTGAGCTGAATAACACTATAACCAAGAAAGAATTCTTGGCTATGGTCCATGCACTGAACAAGTTCCGACATTATATCACTGGCTATCAAACCTTTGTACATACAGACCATGCTACAATTAGATATTTAATGAATAAACCAGATGTGAATGCTCGTATTATTAGATGGTTACTTTTATTGCAGCAGTTTGATTTGACCATTGTTGACAAACCAGGTAAAGAAAATGTTGTTGCTGACATTTTATCTAGATTGGATTTGTCTGTAGATGAGGATGGAACGGTGGATGACCAGATGATTGATGAACATCTATTTGCTATCTCAGCACTCTCTCCATGGTTTGCTAATATAGCTAACTACCTTGTTTCAGCACAGTTCCCTCCCCACCTATCTTCAAGAGAGAAGAGCAGAATCATCAGAAAAAGTTCCTCATTTACTTGGATCGGGGGCAATCTGTTCAAGCTTGGCCCTGATCAGATCTTAAGGCGTTGTGTAAGGGAGGAGGAAGTCTTTGATATCCTCCTCACCTGTCATGATGGGCCTTGTGGAGGACATTTTTCTGCAAAGAGAACTGCCTTCAAAATCCTGTAGGCAGGCTACTATTGGCCCACACTTCATCAAGATGTCAGTAGATATGTCAGCCAGTGTGACCAATGCCAAAGAATGGGGAAACCGACCCAAAGGGATGAAATGCCTCTCCAACCTCAGGTGACTCTTGAGCCATTTGAGAAGTGAGGTATGGACTTTGTGAGCCCAATCAACCATCCTTCAAGGCAAAGGTCTTACATCATTGTGTGCACTGACTACCTGACAAAGTGGGCAGAGACCAAAGCAATCAAAGCAGCAACAGAAGAAAAGGTGGCCGAGTTCCTAAGAGAAAACATCTTCTATAAGTTTGGCTATCCAAGAGAGCTGGTCACCGATCAAGGGAGCCAGTTCACCTCCAACCTGGTTGAAGATCTACTAGCTCATCACAAGATCAAGCATAGGACTTCCACCCCCTATCACCCTCAAGCAAATGGGCAGGTGGAAGTCACCAATAGAGCATTAGAAGGGATCTTGACTAAGGTGGTGAGCAGCAGTAGAAAGGACTGGGCAGATCGCCTGGTTGAAGCCACATGGGCTTACAACACCACTTGGAAGACCACCACCAGCTTCACACCTTATGAGCTGGTCTATGGGAAGAAAGCTTTGCTGTCCATTGAATTTGAATACAACACTTTGAGGATGGCAGCTCAGCTGGACCTAGATCTCAGCCATGCACAACAAGAAAGGCTATTGCAGCTGAATGGACTGGATGAGCACCGAATGCAGGCCCTCCTTCACTCAGAAGTGGTTCAACTTCAGAGAAAGGTGTGGCATGACCAACATCTCCATGACAAGCAATTTCAGCTGGGAGATTGGGCTTTGTTGTATGACTCCAGATACAAAGATTTCAAGGGGAAGCTAAGAACCAGATGGCTAGGGCCATATTCAGTGGAAAAATGTCATGATAATGGATCTGTTCTTATTTGGACCATTGATGAGGAAGCCATCCCCATGCTTGTCAATGGGCATCGATTGAAGATCTACAGGAAGCCTCTCTCAAGACAAGAGTTCATCAAAACTATGGAGAAGGCACTGTTGGTCATAGAGAAGGGTTCTGCCTCTACTTTGGGCATACCTTGAAGAATCTAAAAAAAAAAAAAGAAATAATAAAGTTCCTTGGGTGAAAACCTTTCTGAGGCGCCCAAGGCAGGTGGTAGGGGTGAAAACCTCATTGAGGCGCCCCTATTGTCTTTTCAAAAAAAAGGAGATTGGAAAAAGATCCTTGAGTGAAAACCTCTTTGAGGCGCTTAAGGCAGATGGCAAGGGTGAAAACCTCATTGAGGCGCCCCTGTTATCTTTCAAAAAAAAAGAGAAAAAGAAAAAGAAAAAGAAAAAAAAAGAAAAAAAAAACAAGAAAGACAAAGACAACAAGTTTATCATGTGAGATTGCATGCAGATTGCAGGTGTTCTATGGAGGAGAGGGAGCCTCTCAACTCAAAGCCAAGGGTCCTTATCATGCAGTCAGGACACCTCACCAGCACCCCCTCCAAGAATACTCATTTTCTCCAAGGTATGTGCAATTTTATTACAGCTTGAGTCTTCTACAGGAAGACGCAGATTTTCTACAGGAAGATGCAGATTTTCTACAAGAAGGTGCAGACTCTCTACAGGAAACGCGGCCTCTCTACAGGAAGCTCTGTATTTCTACAGGAAACTTCCTATAGAAGCTCAGAACGGCCTAGAATTCGTTTCATGAGGAGATCTAACGGCTAAGGATCGGTTTGGACGCATGCAAGCCACTGTTGTCACCCTTGCACATTGCTGTTATCTTGTCCCACCATCCTTGTCGACATGCAACCAAGTTACCTGCACCAGCAAAGCAGATCGATGAGTTCTCAAGAAAAAGCAAATTGTAAATGAAAAAAACGCTAGAGATCTCACACCATATTCATCACAGTCATCCAGAAGCTCCGGGAGCGTGATCGTGAGGCCATCCATCGTTGTGCAGCATGCACCCAAGGAGGAAGAACTGTTACAAGACATCCCGCGGGAGTCCTGTAACAGTTAAGCCTGCTAGAGTGGACACCATTCACAGCGCTGGCCATATGCAATGAAACGCGGGCGCATGCAACCAAAGCATCCAATCCATCGTCGGCAGCCTGTAAACCTGGACATCCGGGCCTGTGTAAGTTCGCCAGCAGCAGGTAAATCCACTCATCAGCGTCCAAAGAACCGAAACATCGTGTGCAGCCGCGCAGGTAAGTTTCTCGACCCTTCCTTCCATCAGATTGCATGAATGTTACTTTGATTGATTGCTAAGTGTAAAGGTGAATGGGTTGAGCGGCCGTATGGCCATTTGGCCAGCCACGTCGGCCAGTTAATGGCCTAGTTGGATGTGTGGGTGGCGGCCATGACAAAAAGAATGGACAGCACGCACGTGAGAGCAATGTCGTCGAAAAAAATGAGTTTAACAGAAGAGGCGGCGGCAGATCTGCGGGAATTGATGCGGCAGCAAGTGAACGCATAGTTGAATGATGGGATGATGTCGCCCAACGGTCCGGCGGGGACAGCTCACCCCCCGCGCCACGGATTCCGCCGATTCAAAATCTAATCGGCTAGATTGCACTCATGCATTTATCAACCACCGTTTTGAACTCGAGTGGTTATCTTGATCTTTCTACAGTTCGATACGCCGAGCCTTTGGCTATCAGAACGATTGTGAAGCACACCCAAGGCGCAGACCGACTGCAGTCCTTCCCGAAAATCGTGCGTTGTATTCTACAGGAACGCTGTCATTCTACAGGAACGTTGTCATCCTACAGGAACGCAGTTTCTACAGGAAAGCGGGTGCCTCACGTAAAAAAAGGTGGAAAATTAAAAAGGTAACCCTGAACTCTTCATGCACTGGTTATTAAAGGTGGCAGAATTGTCGTCCACAGTCTGGTCATAGAAAAATGGTGAAATTGTTGTCTGCTGTGCCTATACTGTCATTCTACAGGATGTCAGGGTGATTAAACTGTGTTAAGTTCCTCAGGGATAAGTTTTGTGGATTATGTGCATGACATTCTACGCTCTGTCTCAGTAAACCAAATTTCTTCCACAATCACCACCTCTGGTTAAGGAAGCTATTTTATCATGCCGGGTGGGTTTATTAGACAAGAACCCACTGATTCAACCAAGTTAAGGGAAAACCAGGAGGTGGTGGAGCTCTTCACACGGGTTCAATGGATATCTTTTTGTGACAAATTGCAGGGTTACGATGATGAAGTGGCAGAAGAATTTTTGCAGGCTCTGAAGCCGAAATCCAAGACACTGGCCACAGTGAACTTCAGGGGTCTAAGCCTCAAGCTCACCCCGCAATATATCAGTCGAATTACTGAACTTCTGATGCGTTTGCCATGGGATAAGGAAGAAAGGAAGTTGAGCCAGCAGGCCAAGAAGGAATTCTTTCCACCTGAGGAGGAATTCTCGGAGGACAAAAATGGGGTGCGTAGAACCAGTTTGCTGCCGCCATGGAATGAAGTCAGCCTGCAAATCATGAAGTATATAACCTGTGAAGGCCGTTTTAGCATCGTGTACGCATATCACTTTCGGTTGCTCACTGAATTGAGCCACCGGGTTGATCTTCCTGTAGAACAGAAACTGAGCATTCCTTATTTCCTGCTATAGTCCCTAATTGAGTGTGCCACAAAGTTAAAAGAAGGCATACCAGATCAGGTAGCCCACCATGGGTTGATCAAACTTCTTGTGGAGGATGCGCTTCATTCATATAAGTTTCCCCTCTCATGGGAATCATTCAGGAATTTGACAAGAGATGGAGACATAAAGATGTTAATTGAAGAAACGGGTTCCTCCAGCAGTGAGGAAAAAGAATCAGTGGCCGAGGGAAAGAAGGAAACAGGCCAGAAGACCCCGACCACAGTGCAGAAGAAAGAACAAAAGAAGAAGCATGAGAAAAAGGATGACAAGGAAAGAGGTGACACACCCATCTTGTCAGCAAGAGAAAAGAGGTTGAAAAGCAGAACGGACAAAGCTGAGGTGGTCCACATCAGCCCAAGTACCTCATCAACACCCGCAACCAAACCAAAAAGCAAAACCCATGCAGCAAAGCAAGCCAAGGTGGCGACACCTGTGTCTACAGGAAAGCAGAGACAGGCTTCTACAGGAAGCCCGAAAACAGAGAAAGGGTCTTCTACAGGAAGCCCGAAAATTACCAAAACAGGGGCTTCTACAGGCAGCCCGAAATTGGCTAAAGCAGGGTCTTCTATAGGAAGCCCAAAATTGGTACAGAAAGGGTCTTCTACCGAAGCCCCGGAAGTGGGTAAAGCAGGGTCTTCTACAGGAAGCCCGAAATCAGAAAATAAGGGGTCCTCTACAGGGAGCCCTGAGAAAGCAAGAAGCAAGAAAGAGAAGGCTGGCATCCTCGAAAAGGAGGCAGCAGCTGCGCTGGCCGCCCTCAGTACACCTCCAAGGCCAAAGGAGAAGAGAGAGAGGGAAATCCCTCTACCTTTTGAAGCTAGGAGAAGTAAGAGAATAAAAACAGGCAAGCTGCAGCCTCCACCCATCAGCCAAACCATTTTAGGGGGTGTCCCTACTTCACCCAGTGAAAGATCCCCCTCTAAAACATCTGCCACCCCCGAGAGGGGAAGCCCAAAAATAAATTCCTGGAAACGAAGGATAGGCCAATCGGCTTCCGAAGCCCGGCTCAAGGAAACAGGAAAGGGGGAGGAAGCGCCACCCTCGTCACCGCCAGGGGCAGAAGAGGCAGGGCCACCAAGAACAGGAAAGAAAGAGCATGCTCCAGGCCCTAGTTCTCGGCCGAGGACAAGGAGCTGGAGCAAAGTTGCTCAAGGATGAGCAAATATTTTAGCTGGGGGGTGATGATGAGCCCCAATTTTTGGTACAATTTGGGCTCATATTGGCCTACTTACCTTGCTCAACCATTCATCTTTTATCACTTATGCATTCATTTCTTAGTATATTTGTGTTATTTGTAGGAAGAAGGGCAGGCATTATATCTATGTGGCTAATACATGATGATTTCAGGTTTTTGGCATTAAAGAGAGCAAAAGACCACGCAGAAGGAGACAAGGAGATAGCAAATGTGGCATTGCAAGTTTATAGGGAGGTTGTCTACAGCCTTAAATAACCTCCCTCGTGATTTTCACCTTAACTCCGAGCTCCAACAGCTCTCCCCACCGAGCTTAGAGGCAGCCAACACGTTCTACAGGATCAGCAGTTTGACTTTCAGTTGGACAGCCAAGCTCCACGAATGGAGGAAGCCAGCTTGATCTTCATTGTGTATAAATATGAAGGCCGTAGCCTTTGTTAGGAGCTTTTTGAACTTTTGGACTGATATTGTAATTTCTGAGCACAGCTCGGTGTTTGTTTTTGTAAGCCAGTTTTGGCATGACATTAAACTTTTGATTATGAATAAAGGCAAGCAGATTTGGATCTAATTCTGAGCTTTTAAGGGAGCTATAGCTCTCAGGTTAGGGCCCAACCTGAGAGAAATAGACCTCCTTTTCCTTGTATTGTTACTTGTTTCCTTGCAGCACTTTATTTCCTCTGTTTTGATATGCATTTAGAATTTACAGTCTGCTGATTTGATTTCTTGTATGTGATTGAGTAGGATTCATTTACAGTTCAAGTGCTTTCAGTTGCGTAGATTAGAGTAGGAGGATTGTCATTCATTAGAGCACAAAAAAGGTTGATAGTGCACTCGCTGCCATCTCTGTCTAGAGATTGGGGGTGTGGGCTGTACCAACCACCAAAAACGCAGTCTTATGCTTTCATGCAAGCTGCCACACAGTCATTGCAATCGTAGATCCTTCCATGCATTTTTCTCTAGAACCATACTTCTTCATTCTAACTCCATGCACGACTTCTCTTCACGATTTACATTGCTGTTCATTGGTTAAATAGCACAGGTAGCACAGGTTAATGGATTCTCGTTTTTGGTGCAAGACATAAGCAATTTGTTTTATTTACACTGCTCAGTATCATTCCACTTCCTTCTTCTTCTTCTTAACCACGCCTAAAGCCACCTACTCGACCGCTGTTCAGCCCGTTTACCTTCCAACTCTTCCATTGCCACGTAGCTTCATTTTCTTGACCTTTCGTTGTTTCCATCCTTCTATTCACCAACCAACTCCGTGCACTCTCTCTCCATCTTATTTCTCTGCCCCTGAGCCATCACAAGCTCCATCTCCACCTTACCTATCCACCCATACCACTCCATCACTTCACCATCACCCAAAACTCCCACGGTAGAACATCCTATAGAAGGTAGCAAACTTCCTGTAGAATTCCTTAGTTTCCTGTAGGATCCCCTACAGACATCCTGTAGAAGCCTGCAAACTTGGTTGCCGAGAACCTGAATGTTGTAGACTTCTGTGGACTGATGCTAGGGACCCTCTGGGACCTCTCCTAGCCCTCCTGACCTTTCCCAAGCTTTCTCTCCCTTCGCACCACCTCTACACAGCCAAACCCTAATAAGAAACACGATCATAATCACTCCATCCACTGAAGCAAAAATACAAAAACAATGTTCTTTTTAATAGAAGTAGTTTGAGTTCATGCATTTCACATCACTAGGAATAATGGCATCATTTTTAGACATTGGCACTCTCACTATTGCATCATAGAGGTTAAACTAGTCAGATTAGGGTTTACTAGGGTTTCCATGTTTTGGTTGGTTTTCAGTTCACTTTTGCAAAGTAGATTACTTTCCGTTGAGATAGCCTTCGTCCATCATTTAGAAAGCTTCTTTTGAGAACATATAGGAACCCACACAACTACTCAGATATGGATAGCGGATCTGATGGATCTGAGAGATCTGAATGGTTGATCTGATAGATCTGAATGGCGGAACTAATTGCTGCTACTGCAACAAAACCCCACTTGCGATATCTGATCTAGCAAATATTATGCGTGGTCCAGAGATAGAGAAGGGAACTATGGTCTCCAAGAGTGTCAGGTGCTATAGATCACAATATACATAAGGGTCTGATAGTAGTACTCAGCCCAATTTTTCAGGTCACTAACAAAGGAGGATCAACCGTACCCTTAGCCGTACAACCCGACTACCCTATCGTACACACCAGTAATCTCTCCGAGTGCTATTCTTGGTGTATTGTAGCAGCAAGATGGCAGACAGTTTATCTGTGGCAAGGTTTCAAGGGAGCTAGGGGGCTTTCGATATACCTAGAGGGTACTTGGAAGACAGTCCATGCGCGGTTCTATCTAATGCGCTACTAATCGAAGGGATACTCACAGGGGTTACAAGGGAGTCCAACAAGCGTGACCACCTCTTGTATTTCTTGCATGCATGCCTCCCCAAATCCACAGGTTTATGCGCTCAATGACAGATCTCGTGGTTTAAAGACGCCAAAACACGTCTCTAGACAAAAAAATGGCTAAAAATTGGAGATCCCACCAGCCCTGGAAAGCGCTCTGATACCACTTGTTATGCTCTTAACTTGTAAGAAGATACCAGAATACCAAATATGTGAAGAAATATACCCAGAGCATAGAACAATGAGAAATAATAGCAAGTATTTTATTCTTCAGAAAGCAATGTTCACTTGCCTCTTTGAGGGGGCAACCTCCAATAGAGCTGAGCTCAATTACAAAATAAGACACGATGCTCCTCGAGGGGAGTCTCTATCCTTTATATAGGATTCATACATGCAATACCATGGGGCAATACCATGGTTCTTATTAATACCATCTATCTAATACCATGGCCCATTTGCAGCTAACTGTGGTCCCTTCATTAAATGCGGTTAACCACTTACAATTATTAATATGGGATTTATTGACTCTTTAATTAACTATAACTATGACTCAATCCTATTACATAAGTAAGGGGGTTAGGGTGGGACCCTAACATCCTATTTCTGCTTCTATTATTTTGCATAATGCTTCATTATCTTTTGAAAGTTATGCTGAACAACATGCTAACGATGATGACTTTAAAGAGATTTATGCAAAACTAACCCATGGTTCATAGGTGGACAACTATCACTTGCAGGGGAAACTGTTGTATCACCTTGGAAAATTGTGCATACCCATAGGAGAAAGGGTACATGTAATCCGGGAAGCCCACACATCCCTTGTATCTAGTCATTTTGGTGTTGAAAAAACTTTGTGTCATGTACAAAGATATTGTTTTTGGCCTCATATGAAGAACATTGTGACTCGCTATGTAAAGGGATGTGTGATGTGTTCTGTTTCAAAGCCCTATAATAGAAAACTCGAGCTCCACACACCACTCCATATTCCAAGTCATCCATGGGAAAGTGTGTCGATGGATTTTGTAGGAGGTTTGCCTTTGTCTAGAAAAGGTCACAAATATTTGTATGTCATCATTGATCGTTTCAGTAAGATGTGTATTTTAATGCCTTGTAAAAAACAGATCACTGCAGAGAAGACTGCTTATCTTTTCTTTCAGCATGTTTGGGTCCATTTTGGGTTGCCCACATTGATTATGTCAGATCGGGACTCTCGCTTTCTCAGAGAGTTTTGGACCAGCTTGTGGAAGATGATGGACACCAAGTTGAAAAGAAGCACAAAATTTCATCCACAGATTGACAGACAGACAGAGGTTGTCAACCACACCGTGGTACACTTGTTGCTAGGCTATTGCGGGAATCATCCTAAGTTGTGGGATGAGCATCTTCCATATGTGCAGCATTCCTACAATCGGTTAGTGCACTCATCTATGCATCGTTCACCATTTGAGACATGTTTTGGCTACCTACCAAAAGATCCTTTTGATATGGTCTTTGGAAGGGAAGATGACTCCAATGGACGTGATGACAGGAAAAACGTGTAGTAGTTCATTTAGTGGATCCAGTTGATTCACCAAGCAGTACAGGAGCAGTTGGAAAAAAGTCAAGCTCGGTACAAGGCTCGACATGACAAACATCGAGTCGACCATCAATTTCAAGTGGGAAACAAATTTTGGTTCCATATTAGCAAGGATAGGATAAAGGGAGAAAGGAAGAAGTTGCGACCAATCTGGTATGGTCCATTCACCATCTTGGAAAATATTGGAATAATGTATTTTATCTCAATTTGCCAAATTATGTGCAAATGTACTCCTTAGTGAATGTGGAAAACTTAAAGCCGTATCGGCCACCATTAATTATGGACACCAAAGAGGTGGGCACAGCTCCTACAGTTGATGACTTTGCACTAGAATATCTCGATGAGTTACCTGAAGACATCATCCTTGACAGAAGAACCAGGAATTCATGACGGGGAGATGTGGAATACCTTCGATTTGGTTTCAAGGGGATGCACCCTAGCAAGGCAAAATGGCTAGAAAAAGAAAGAGTGAGGGAAAAATCTCCTCACTTCCTGATTGACTAATAAAGCTTTTGGCAATCCAAAAGCTCCTCAATGGGGAGGATTGATCTAGGTGGATCTCTAGACACTAGGGCATGAAAAAGGCTCAAAATTCAAAGTGGTAGAAAGTCAATAACTTGGCATCAGATCGAAGTGCTCGTCGCCCTAATTCCAACTATGTGAACAACACTCCAATCCAAGTCTGGATGAGGAAGATAGAGGCAGTCAAATTTGGGTCGACTTTTGTTGACTAGGTAGGATTAATGAAGACACAAATTGGATTTTTTTCGGCAGACGAAATCTGGACAACTCCAACCAGATTCCAGGTGAAATTGTCACCTAGTTAAAATGACTCCTTCAGTCAAAAATCCGAATTTTCAAAAAGGGCATATTTAACAAAAAAAATTGTTAAAAAAAAGGGTGGTAGGCCACCAACCCTGCCACCCCTACCCTTAGCACATACTATATTAGTGGAGGGGCGGGCCACTACCCCTGGCCCCTCCCATGGAATCGTTGAAGTATGCATTAAAGGTGGGTCGGCCCTTGGGGTGCAGACCCAACCTTCCACCGACCACCTATTAAATAAAAATGTGGTTAATATATGTGGTAAAAGAGGAGGGGCGGGATTTGATCCCCCAACCCTTGCTCAACAACTTTCCAATTTTAACCAACTACACCACAATGGATTTCTTGTGAAGTCCACCACTATTTTTTTATTTAAACTCAGTTCATCGGTGCGCCTAGGCAGAGGAGGGAGCACACGTAGTTCGAGGCAGATATTTGCAGGTGGGCTAGATTTTCACTTTGTCAGATTTTGACAAATTTTGTATGATTTCAGCATTTCTCAATGCCACGAATGCAATGGCGCTGTCTGTTTCTCCATCATATTTCTGCATTTTGGCCATTTTTCAATATGGAGGTATAAAACTCCTTTTTGTAATTGATGCTTATACTCTTCTTTCTCATGCCACTTATTGAATGAAGGCCTCCCCATTGATCGAGCAGGGCCCGGAGACGTAGTCCAAGTTAGACGAACTCCGTCATCAAGTTTTGTTGTCTTCTTTCATGCTATGTGTTCCTCCTCTTCTCTCATGTGCACATTAAATTTCCATGTTTAAGCTACAATTTATGCATGTAATTCTTTAATACATCTATAAGCAAAATATTTTGGATCATCCCTTCATTCCTTTTTCTTTCCTGCAAGAGTGAATATCATTAGTTCTTTCATTCTGGATTTTGCAATTAGGACCTTACTTAATTTTCAAGTCTGAATTGGATAAATAATTCATGCATTCTTGAGTTGGGAATTGGTAGGATGATCTTCTATTTTCAATAAAAACTGATAGTTAGATTATTGATTGCAAATTAGAGTAGTTTCCTTTTTGAAAATTAGCATAATTCTTGTGTTTTTCATGAATGGAATCATTAGCATTTACATGTTGACATCATTTACAAGTTAGAGTTGAAAAGCATTTACTTTCTCTGCACTATGACTAGCTTTTACATTCTGCTTTCAGTAGTTAATCTCCTTTAAGTTCAGTAGAGGAATAATATTGGAGCCCTAATGATCAAGTGACCTAATTGAGGGTGGCATGAGTATAATTCATCTACTATGTATATAACACTGTCACCTCGAAGTTTGTATGAACCCCGGGTTGATAAGTAAAGTTGAAGAGCATTTAGAAGTCACAACACTCTTGTTGCAATACCAAGGCTCACCACATTTTGGTGCCATTACTGGGGAGGTGTCTAGGTAGATGTTATTTCTTCTTTTCTTTCTATTCTACTCGGTTTTGAAAAAATCATATAAAAAGGAAAAAATATATATATTTCATGCCTTGTAGGAATAGAGAAACTCTAGGAGACTTCTTGCCAAATACCCCCACACCCTCAAACAATCAACCTTCACTCTTCTTCAGTGACTGTCAAATTCCCTCTTTGAATATATGGGAGTTAGAAGACCCTTAGGTGAACAACCTATGATCTTTGAAGAACATATTGGGGAAGAAGAAAAACCATTCTACATACCCACATCATGGCTGAAAATAGGAATGAGGAGGTTTTTCCCATCAGAGAAACTAATGGAGATGCTAGTATGAATAATATATGCCCTTCTTCCCTTCCTCACTTCCATGAATTGACTTTTGAGGACCCTGATACTTTCATGTTTGAGTTTGTTGTTGTCTATAGGACTTATGACTATACCTCTGATGACCAGAAGTTGAAGTTGTTCCCATCCACCGTTAAGGATGCAACCTTGCGTTGATTCATGGGTCTACCTAGGGATAACATACTACCTGTGCTGAAATGCAGTAATCCTTTAACAACTACAGGGACTATTGTAAGTCCAAAGACACCAAAACTGAAATCTTTATAATGACTTTTGGGCCTGATGAATCCCTGGAAGACTATGAGGAAATATTCCAGCTCAGTTATAGGAGGGCCAGATGCACCCTTGACCCTGAATCACTCAATTTAGTCCCTCTTAGAGGAATCAGGGAGGACATACTGGAAACCCTCAACATGTTGTCTCAGGGAGACATCTATCAACTACCATATGAAGACATCAAGATCGTATTCAAAAACTATTCTAGGGCTCCTACGAATAAGGGTAGGGCTAGTCAAGCTTTGGTTAGTTCCTCTCCCTCCACAACATCCATTAAGAATGAAATTGGGAACATTTTGGAGGACTTTAAAAGTGAAATGTTGCATACCTTTGCTATGAAAATGGACACCATGCAGATCAAGATGAGACAAGAGGAAGCAAAAAGGGCCTTAGCTATAGCTATATTTTTCCCTACATGCACTAGAAGGCACACCAAAAATGAATTTCCATTAAATGTTATAGAGGTTTTGCTTAGTTTGTGAGGAAAACCATGCCACAGATAAGTGTCCTTCTTTTTGTAAAGGTAAATCCCCTCTGTAGACAGAGGCGATCCCTACTAGTCCAAATAGGGTCTAGCAACAATCAAACAACACTAACACGCAAGTTCCTAATTTCAAATTAAAGACCGATTATGAAGGCCTACCTAGATTCCAACGCTAGTACTTGTAGAAGAGTCGATGCTCCCATTCCTTTGCTCCGGCTGGTCACAATCCCCACGATCCTCGTGAACGGACACCTGCACATGCAAAGAACGATACAAACAAAAGCATAAAATCCAATAGATGCAACTATATATCAGTCAGAAAGGATATAACTCAATCACCATTATAAAGACAATAAGAGTGGAACCATAATGATAGTCGTATATTATTGATAAACAAAGAAGAATACAACCATAGTTCTGACGTCAAATCCTTCTCAAGAGGGTCCAGCCAGCAACTTCCTCAAGCATTCACCCTTGAAGATAAATCTCCCAAGACAAAACTCTCTCACTCACAAGTTTACACAAGATCAAAACACTTCACAACCTTCCTTAAGCTCTCTAACAATCCAACACTTGTCACACCAGCTACCTATCAAGATCACACACTATCAGCAACACTCCAAATACTATGAATTCCAAACTAGCAGCTCATAGCAATGGTGGAGGCTTAAATACGAGAAGGAGTCTCCATGAATGGTGGGAAGATGAGCTTATCTCCAAGGAAGGTGGCTCAAATGACGAAACAGACATGCCAGAGAAGGGAGGGCAACATATACAAGGCCAACAACCAGGTCTGGAGTCATCTGGAAGGCCGGCTGTTAGAACAAACTCGCCTAGACTGGATCATTGCGGGTACATAACTGTACTGGAGTGCTGACATCGCTACTGCATAATGGAGAAGGTCATGCCATCGCGATCAAATATAAGCAAGAGTTGCGCTGTCTCATAAAATCCGACCATCGTGAGAATCACGTGTACTTCCGTGATGGCAGTGCGTTCGGTCTGTTTTGGAGCGCTCATCAGCACGTTTATTTTGACAACAGTCGTGATGATGCAAAAACTTTGGCAAAGTGGGTCATTTGGCAACATCAGAGAGCATGAGCATGAATGATTTGGACTCATGACACATTAGGAAGACTGGTATGAAGGCAGTGATAAATTACTATGTAACAGATGCCCCCTAAAGTATGAAGCCCGAGAGAGTGGGAGGGGTGAAATTCTCTACGAAACTGACTGAACTGGAACACCACCGGGAAGAACCTGCACGCAAGTACAACTGATATCTCTGAATTACATGTAGTCTAGGCATGGGCGTAGCCATCCAAAAGACATACGAAATGGGTCTATGGTATGGACGCAGCCACCCAGCTAATGAGACCATGATGATAATAAAGGTATGGTCACATGAAGAGTCACGCAATGATCATAATAATCCACAAAATCGCAACCTGGATCTCAACAGACAAAATCCAGGGTCTTGCGCTCCATCTCGACTCGAACAAAGTACAAGTCCAAGCATGCAAATATAGGAGTTGAAGTCAAACATGCAAGAACATCGTCTGATTACCAGTCAATGACGAAAACTGTTAACAGACACGAGAGGTACCACCAATAATGACAATGGTCCTCAAGGTACTATAGGTACAATCTACGGCGTGCGAATTAGTGAGCTGGCATCGAACACCCGTAGAATCATTCGATCGGAGGCCAGTGATGAAAACCTCGTGTCGAACACGAAGAACCTGCCATTGAGGCATGCAGGCTCCGAGGCACCTGAAGGGAGTCTCTAGGTCAACTTCCTGGATAATGAGCTGAAGTCGACAGGAAGTGACCTTGATTGACGGTGGGCCATAATGTTTCCCACATCATCGACACGAGATAGAGAAGGATAAGATGTTTTGTGTGAGGTATCAGAGGGAGGTTGAGTATTCTGCAGAGATCGACTTCTCTTGAACATATCGGCGACACGACAGTGGACTTGGCAGTATTTGACATTAAATGATCAGGGGTCATGGTGACAAGGCAATGAGCAGATGAGAGGTCAAACAGGATAACCCACGGAGGCAAGCGTAAAAACAAGATGAGATGCCCCCACCCAGACAGAAATGCAGACAAGTGCCATGTTCAAGAGCGACATACTACCAACACGACAACGATTGTGGTTCCATTTTCCCCACCATTGTTGGCGAGTACCCCGGTTATTTTTTTGATGATAAGCTTGATGGGGATAGCATATGCTTGAAAAGCGTCATTTCGACGAAATCCGATGTCATTAAGTTTTAACGAGTCTGACAAAGGAAGAACTCGGTGTCTTTTCATGTTTAGAGAATTTGAAAAGACAGCAGAAAAGGAAACTCCAGGGGGGTCCTTTTTTGTAAAGTTGTGTCTCTCGAGCCCGAAAGAGTATAAAACAATTCTCGAAAGAACCGCCCGACCAGTATGATCGAGGAGCACTTTTCGTAAGTAGTAACTTTGACCCAAAAAAGTAAAAGAGCAGTCAGAAGCACGTCGTTTCGTAGCCAATAACAAGTCTGAAATGACAAAAACTCGGCGATCTTTTTAAGTCTAAACGGTCGAAAAAAGAGCTTAAAGGTGACCGCCTCTCACTTCTTTTAACGAGTTGAGAGGGAGACTCGACTATCTTTTCTTGTTTCACGTCGGAAAAGAGCTTAAAGACGACTTCTCGGGACCAAGTGCGTATAAGACTGTCGTAATTCCACCATCTGAGATCCTCCACAAAGAACGCTGCACGCGTAAACCTGTTCAAGATAATATAAACAATGCGCATAAAAACATAGTGAAAAACCATATTTGGACCAAGCATATAGCAAAAACCATGATAAAAACCAATATTTATGGGAAATAATATTTAATTTTACAAAATTACCATAAATAGGGGGGGGTAAACCATATTTTTTACCATTGTTACCATTGAGCCTTTGTGGAGCGACTTGGAGCATTGAGGTTGGCGAACGAAATTCGGCCCCGTATGTGCATCATTCATCCCGAAAGCAGTTCTAGGTAGATACACATTTCCCTACGCTCTGTTTTGATGTCTTTTTCCTGTATTTTGACGGTGGAATATGTTTGTTTGGGCGGATTTTTTGAATTGCATTCCGCCCTCAATCATCGCGGATTTCGCTATCGGGTCCGCGATGACCTATAAAAAATTCCACAGGCCACGCCCGGATCAGCGCGGAAAAGTGATGTACTTCCACACTGACCTAGGAAAAATAACAAAGGTGCCCATTATCAGCGTGACTATTTTAAAAACAGTCGCGCTGACGCCGCGCAACAAGTTTTTTAATAAAATTTACATATGAAACTTTGCAAGCAGGGTGCTAATGAGATTTTTGGTCATGCAGGGTTATAATGGCGTTCGTTTGGCAGGAACGCGCTCACGATAATGATGATATAGCGGCTTTTGCTGATGCCGAGTGCCGAAACGCATTGCGGGGGTGCAGGTTGCTTAAATTTTTCTTAACTCCACGCTTGTGGGCACAACCTAACCTTCTGGAACTCCTGATCAGGGCCTGGAATCCCACGGATGGAAAATTTGTTATCCGAGGCCGGGACATTGAGTTTGATTATACAGACATCTATTTTTTGACCGGGTTGTCTCACTGAGGTGAGAGGCCTATTCTGGAGGGGCAGCGACCTGGAGGTGATACTTTAGATATGCTGATGGATCAGGTGTGCCCACGGGCACGCAAGTCACGGAGCGGAAAGGTGGCAATTCCTATGGTGGAGGACATAATACTTCATGCTATGCTCTTCATGGTGACACGGGTAGTGGGCTCCCAAGCCCAACACAAGGCCTCGAAGACCCATCTCCGACTGGCCCTCGAATGCTTGAATCCCACCATGTTTAACTGGGCAGAGGCAGTAGTGGCAAACATGAAGAGACAACTGACCAACTGTCGTCACGGAGAGACGAAACAGTTTGGCTATGGATCGATCTTACTCCCGCTCATGCTGGAGCGGGTGCCGGCACTGCAACTGTAGGATATGGTTTTGGACCCACCCAGGCCACGCGAGATGAGGGCCACACGATGGGCCCATGTCATGCCACGAGGAGGTGGCGGCCGACCAGTGGCATGGGGGGCATATTTCCGAGAGTGGTTGGAGCGACAGACGATCTTCATGGAAGATTGGTCGTATGCCGGCCTGGATTTCTGTGGAGATCCTGACATGCAGCTGCCCGTTGGAGAGCAGTGGGATGACGGTGGTAAGACACTTGATCTCATTTTTTGATTTTTTTTTTATGATATTTTTTATTTTTTCATGTACATGTCCTAATGACGAATGCTATGGTATGCAGATGCAGGACCGACGAGACCCCTTGTCCTGGCTCCAGAGGCACGGAGGGATGCGCAGGGCATTGGAGCTCTAGCCCTGGCTCCTCTGGGAGATGACACGATGGAGACAGTGATACGAAACCTTGAGGGCTTGCTAATAGGGATTCCAGATTACATGGGGATAAAGGAGGTCCCCATAGCGTCCCAGATCCATATAGTGGGAGTAGAACCTAGGATGCACCGCCTGTTGAGGCGGGTGGCACGAGCAGCTATGCAGTATAGGGAGCACAACCCGCCACAGTAGATATCTAGGTCTTTATTTCCTACTGGTGATTTTTTGAGAGACATGTGTCTCAGATGTACAGAGAACATAAGACCTGTTTAGACATGTACACTTATTTTTGAGCGCCTTGGTGCACCACACGATATATATATATATATATATATATATATATATATATATATAGATATATATATATATATATATATATATATAGATATATATATATCTAGATATATATATATATATATATATATATATATATATATATATATATATATATATATATATATATATATATATATATATATATATATATATATATATAGATATATATATATCTAGATATATATATATGTATATATATATATATATATATATATATATATATATCTATATATACATATTCCTATGGTCTATTATTGTTCTTTTATGTGCTTGCTTGTATGATGTTTTGATTATATGTTACGCAAATGTCTGTCCAATACATGATTAGCCAATGCATCAGATAATGTGTTTAATCGTCGTGGAATATGCTGATATGTAATGAAATCAAAATTCCTCTCTAACAATTTAACACGTAAATACAACCTTAAAATACGATGGTCTCTGACGGAATATCGCCCATTGAGCTGATGGACGACAAGTTGAGAGTCCAGGTTGACAACCAATGTACGAATATTGAGATTAATTTCCTCGGCCAATAATTCAATCATAGCACTATATTCAGCGACATTGTTTGTGGTACAACCTAAACACATAACTTGAAGATCTATCAACTCACTGTGAGGATCGTAGATCAACCACGCCGCAGAAGACAAATTGCGAGTGCTGCGGCATGCACCATCAGCGAAACCAATGTAAGGTGCACCAGACATCTGCACAAGAAGCAAAAGACACAATAAGCGGCAATCACGCCTTCAGACCAAGCCAAAAACATGAAAACACACACACAACACACCTACTAAAACACACGCATGTACAAATCGAAGTGCATGGAATCATGGATAGTAATTTTTCAAGTACAGCCCGTTGCGGGGCTTATCGAGAGGGTTACCTTCGTAGTCAATTAGCTCATATGCCCCTTTCTGCAAAACTCTCTTTACAATATAAGGGCCTAGCCACATGGGCTCAAGTTTTCCTACCCCTAGCTTATCATTCGCTTCATCGTATAGCAGGACTAAATCTCCCTCAACAAAGGAACGAGGATGGATGGTATGGTCGAAGTGAGTTTTAACTCTCTTCTTCTGTGCTTCGATAGCTAGAGAGGCTAGGCGACGGGTTTTGTCCAGCCGTTCTAGGTAAAGAAGACGTTCCTCTACCAGAGTAGTGTTGGGAAGGAACTCGACGACCAATTTTAACAAAGGGATCTCGCATTCGATAGGAAGGGTAGCCTCCAGTCCGTAAACTAATTGAAATGGAGTGAAATTGGTGGCATCCTTCATAGAGGTTCGGTAGGCCCACACGGCGGGGAACAACATCAAATGCCAATTATACTTATGCATGCGAATGGTACGTTGAAGCATCGTAACCAAAATCTTGTTGACGGCTTCAACCTGGCCATTGGACTGAGGATAGTATGGGGTCGAACTATCATGTCATAAGCCTAGTTGGGTTGTTAGTTCGGTCATTATGTGATTACGGAAATGCTTCCCTGATCCATGACGATGGCCTAAGGAACTCTGAACCGTGAAATAACATGGTTGAACAAAAATTGCGCCGCTGTGTGACCGTCTTCAGTTAATGTGGGCATCGCCTCGGCCCATTTTGTAAAGTAATCGACGGCAACGATAATATACCCATGCCCCCTGGCCGAGCGATGGTTACAGGTCATATAATCAATGCCCCATTTTGCAAAAGGGCCAATGGTGACAACAGGATGCAATGGAGCTGGAGGCGCACGCATCTTCCGCTAGTATATCTGGCACTCATGACAGGAGCGGACGGCAAGAATGCAATCCTTAAAGATGGAGGGCCAGAAATAACCGACGCGGAGGATTTTTTGAGCCGTGGAATATCTGGACATGTGACCACCACAGGCGCCAGAATGGCAGTCATTCAGGACTCGCTCAGTTTCCTCAAGAGTTAGACATCGGCAGAGGACGGAGTCAGTGCCGAGATGGTACAGGGTGTCGCCAATAATATGGTAGGGCTGAGACTAATGACGGATCCGTCGCCGAGCATCCTTGGACACAGAGGGATGGAAAGAAGACGTCTACAGATATACAATGATATCCCCGTACTAGGGATCGAGGGTGCTAATCAGGAATAGAGTTTCGTCCGGGATATGGTCTTCTGAGTGAGAGGGTGCGTTAGAAGATGGCAAAGAGCAAAGTAACTCAGCAAAGACTAGGGACTTCTTAGACTTGGCAGCGGTGAATTCCAAGTCAAACTCTTGGAGGATGACGATCCACTTTGAGTATTTTCCCCCCAGCAACTGACGTGACAAAATGTACGTCATCGGGTTGCAATCAGAAATCACGGTCGTAGTACGCAACAAGATATAATGCCGGAAACATTGGACAGCACAAACATCGGCCAATGCCAACTTCTTGACGTACGCATATCGAGTTTTCGTATCTTAAAGGTTGCGGCTGAGGTAATATATGACATGCTCAGTTTCATCATCGTCGTCTTGCACGAGAACCATACCGATAGTGGTATCGGCGGCGGCCAAATATAGAGTGTAATCGCGATGGTGATTCGGAGGACGCAATAATGGAGCAGAAACAAGGAGACCCTTGAGACGCTCGAAAGACTCTTGAGAGATAGCATCCCAATGAAAAGGGGTATCTCGCTTCAATAACTGCATAAAGCCTTTAGCCACTTCGGCATAGTTCGGAACGAATCGTCTTAAGAAATTTGCTTTGCCCTGCAAGCTCTACAATTGCTGCAAAGAAGCAGGGGGAGGAAGATTCAGAATAGCTTCAACTTTAAGGGGATCCAAACGGATGCGCTCTTGGGAGACGATAAACCCGAGCAGTCTGCCTAATTCTACGCAGAAGACACATTTATGAGGATTAAGCCTGATGTAGTAATGTCGACAGCGGAGAAAGATTTCATGAAGATGGGTGGGGTGGTCCTAGCATTTGACTAAATGAGCTGGTAGATCATCCAGGTACGGTTGTACAATGTGACGGATGTCATGAAAAGCATAGGAAATTGCACGTTGGAAGGTAGCACTGGTGTTCTTCAAACCGAAAGGGATATTTTTGTAAGAAAAATTGCCCCAAGGACAGATAAAGGCAGTCTTATGCTGATCAGTGGGCGCAATATTGATCTGGTTATGCCCAGAAAAACCATCCATAAATGAATACATATCGCTCCCCATACACTCATCAATGAGCTAATCAATGAAGTGTGTGGGGAAGTTATCCTTAGGACAGGCCCGGTTAATGTCACGGTAATCAACACAAACTCAAATGGTACCCTATTTTTTGTTCACAGGGATGATATTGGACACCCAATCCGTGAGTGGAATGGGGTAAATGAAACCAGCCTTGAGAAGCTTTTCAACTTCCGCTTTAATGGCTGCAGCCTTTCGAGGGTGCACGGGGCGTAGACGTTGGCGAACAGGCTTAGCACCTGGATACGTAGGTATCTCATGCACCACTATGCTAGGGTCAATGCCGGGAATTTCTTCGTAGGACCAAGCAAAGACATCACGAAATTCGCGAAAAAGGTTGGTATAGAGCTGAATTTCCTCCGGAGTGCAAGTGACTCCAATGTGAATGTGCTCGACAATCCCTGGTTTAGCAGAGATGTCGATGGGTTGGGTTTGCATGATGTTTCCCATATTTCCTTCAAAGGACACTTGATAAACTTGAATAGGTGTTTGAATGGGTTGAGATGGGAGACAAGGAGCAAACCGCTCGAGACAGGTGATCATTTCCTGATGGGCAGGGAGAAACGAGGAACGGTGGTGATGATCAGACCAAGGAGGTTCCTCGAGAGACATGGTCTCGATAATGGCTTCATCAGAAGGAAATATTTCCTTTAAAGGATCTGAAGTAGCATCATCTCCAACCCAAGGGGAATGAACATATGAGTCGGGAGCCCTACTCAAAGGAGCATGTTCAGGAGGGGGAATCGATGCGGCAACGATTTCAACGTAGTTGAGCTCGGCAGGACTCAACGGTATCATATCGCCCCAAGATTCTATCTGATTAGTGGGGGGAAGAACCCACAGATCAGAGCGCATGGAAATCGTATTAATAGGGGTGAGATTAGGAGGTGCGAGGGAAAAGACACCCATCAGGGCAGGATCTTTAAAAGGTCCGACTCCCACACTCTCACATGATTTGGAGGTATGCTCCACAAAAGGCACGTTGCCTTCGGAAGAGGAGGCGAAGAAGGAGAGCTGGTCTACGATGACAATCTTCCCCTGATGAGGGAAACGAATGACACGAAAAAGAGACGAAGCCAGGGCTTGCATGGCGTATGTCTAGCTACGTCCAAGGAGGAGGTTGTAGGTAAGATTAGCATCAACCACTTCAACTTCCACTTCAACCATCTTCCCTTCCAAAGAAATTGGCAAATGTTGGAGTATACCATAAGGACGAGACTCTCTTCCATCAAAGGCTTCCAAGGTTGTAGGAGATTGGCTCAACGTCAGAGAACCAATAGCCTTCCAACAGGCAATAGACATGATGCAAGTTGAATCACCTTCATCAATGACTGTATGAGGAATCATTTTGGTGTTGATAATGACCTGTATGAGGAAGGTGATTTGGTGAGGTAGTCTCAGCATATGGCCCTCAAGGTCAAAAGTAATCAGATCCAAGTCAGCCAGGTCTATGCCACTGATGGCCGATAACAAGGACTTCCTCTGGGAGGGGCAGCTCTGGAGCACTTCTAAGGTGGACATAGCAGATGGAGCCTGGGCTAAGTCCTCAACGATGCTGTAATGCTGGGCAGCACGAGCATTAGGGTTGTAATAAGACTTCTGGAGTACACCTTTTGGAGGGGGTCGGATGGGCGTCTCAATGCTAGGTCTCTCGATATGGAGTGGACCAGAACTGGACGGAGGAGCGCTGGAGGGGACCTCAGGCTCTTTCCCGGCATGCGACGGATATTCTTTTGCCCGAGTACTGATGTGGATGGGGATCGTCCCAGCCATAAATACTTGAGAGCCAAATGAAGAAGAGGGTTGTGATGGATCAGCCACCATTTGAGTTTGTTGTGAGGGGAAAGGTTCTTTGAGCACAACAGGAGTCCCGGGAGCACCTTTCAACAATCGACTAACCTCAGACCACCTCGGGCAGTCTTTGGTATAGTGATCCTCGTCGCAGATAAGACAAGGATACTTGGGCTTATGTTTGGCTCCTTCCTCGGGTGGAGGTTTAGGGGAGTCCTGTCTGGGCTGCTCAGATTTATTCTTCGCTTTCCCCTTCTTCTTTCCTTTCAAGGCTTTATCCACCGTGGTGGACTGGACGACGTTGACCTCAGAAGTATTTCCAGAATTAGATACACCCTGAGAAGTGTTTTCGTTTGAAGCATTCGATTTTTGCTTCCCAGGGTTCGCGGATGATTTCTTTGAAGATGTATTTACAAAGACAATAACACCGTCAACAGATGGCTTTGGTGGAGCTTTGGATGTTCCGGGTCTCGGGGCATCAGGCAAATAATCATATAAGGTACTTGATTGAGAATAAACTAAGTCGAGGTACTGAGCACGCGCGATAGCTTGCTCTTCAGTTACACAAGCTCCCATAGCAATGTCTCACGTGATTGCAGGGACAAAGGAGGTTGTAAACCAATCGGTCAGGAGCTGATCAGGAATCTAGAACTTGATCAAACGACGATGCCGTCTCCATTCATGTATATGATCGGATATGTGTGTGGTCGTGTCCTTTTTAAGAGACGCGAGGAGATGCGTTCCTGTCTCATACCGAATGGGCAACTGAAAGTGAGTTAGAAATGCCATTGCCAATGAGTTGAAATATTGAAAGGATCCACAATTCAACTCAATGTACCACTTAGCAGCCGAGCCGTTGAGAGTCCTTTTGAAAAGGTGGAGCCGGATGGAATCATCAAGCCACGAATTTGACGAACACCAAAGGTGATAAGTCATAACGTGAGCTTGAGGGTCTTCTCCAGCTTTGCCATCGAATTTGGGACAATCACCGGGTATCTTGTTTGGAACTAGTGGCTAGTATGGATTATGAAGAATAGGATCATTAGTCAATTTGGACACATCTGGCAGTTCCAATGTTGCTAAGAAAGGTAACTGAGGATTGAAGGACATCTGTGGCTGTGGATAAGAGGTAATACCAGAGTTCCAACCAGGTGGTGGTTGCCCCCATGGATTTTGTCTGGACGGGCCTGGCCCGTAAGGGTTCTGTCCGTAGGGATTCTGTCCATAGGGGTTCTGTCCATAACCAGACGGTTAACTCTGGATCTGCCCCCCAGCACCCCATGGATTACCAACTTGACCTGCAGGAGAAACATACTGTTACTGGTAATTTTGATAAGGAGTGACCTACATTTGTTGATAATTTTGGTACGGGGCCAACTGAGCTTGCCCCTGGGGTTGCTGGTAACCATACGGTTGCTGAGCTCCATACTGAGCCTGGTGACCAGGCTACGCTTGGTAAGAAGGTTGGGATTGAAACCCACCTTGCATTTGAAGACCAGTTTGAGTCTGGGGCCCAGAAGGATGTCCTTAAAACGGTGGAGCTTGGGCCACCTAGTCGGAAGGTTGCCTTGGTTGAGTTTGGGATGGACCCATTTGCCCAGAAGGATGAGATTGCTGGGTGTTAGGTTGTCCTTGTACGACTGAGGGTTGTCCTTGCGGAATAGATGGCTAAGCAGACTGAACGACCAGTTGACCCTGAGGTCGACCAACTTGTCCAGATGGATGACTAGGCTGGGCAGTGGATTGGCCTTGCTGCACGTAAGGCTGACCACCCTGCCCAGAAGGGTAACCTTGCTGGATTCCAGGTTGTCCTTGTTGCATATAAGGTTGTCCTGCTTGTCCAGATGGATAACCTTGCTGGACACCAGGTTGACCTTGTTGGATGTAAGGTTGTCCCGGTTGCCCAGATGGGTAACCTTGCTGAACACCAGGTTGCCCCGGATTACTAGAAGGTTGAGCAAAATAAGTAAAGGATGGACCACCAGAGGCCGAAGGTTGTCCCTGAAAGGGTTGTCCTTGTGGGCCCCCAGGTTTCCCTGGGTGAGACTGGTCGTAATACTGCTGCCCTTGGGAGGTTTGCACGTAAGACGGCTGGCCTTGGTTAGGCGGTCCCTGAAGCTATGCAGGCATTGCTTGGCCACCATGATAAGTGGTGGTGCCCCAAGCAATGGATAATGGTACCGAGACCTCAACGACAGGCTGAGATGGCAAGGGCCTGGAAAGATAAAGGTACTGACCAGTGGAATCGTAGTAATAGAACGGAACTTGAGAGCTTGGATCCTAGACAGCTTGCAAATAGCGATCATATGGCCCCCCTGCTGGAGTGGGACCAGAAGAGGGCGGGGCACTTTGTGCAAAATGAACAACTCTGGGTGTATGTGCTAGCTGGCTACTACTTACTAGGCCATGAGACGGACCAGCAACAGTAGTCACAGCTGAAGATGTTGTAACGGCACTAACAACCGGTGTTGAGTACACTAGACAAATAGTCGGAACAGTTGGAACTGAAGTGATGGGTGTATTGTGAACTTGTGGAGTAAAAGATCCCATAGTGGGAGTGATGTGGTGATCCCACATGGTACCTGAAGAGGGATTCCTAGTACCCATATTATCCCTCAAAGACTTATAGCGTGAGGGTACCGGGGATGTTTCCGGGATAGGAGTTTCGATACTTGACAAAACAGGTGTCTCACTCGCTCTAGGAGATGTGTCATCCATGTCAGAGGAAGACATTGGGGTCGAAACACCAGTAGGGGTAAAAGGAATATCGTCTTCGTAAGGCTCCCAAATGGGGTTCCAGTGAAATTCGTAAGCCTCGTCGTCTGGAGCACGAGAGTTAATCGGTTGGATACTCGGAATAATAGGGAGAGTATCATTCACAACCTGTACCTCAGGAGCAATAGAAGAAGGAGACCCTTGGTCACTTGGAACGGGATACGAGATCGATGATTCCGCCAGGATGATAAACTTCTAAAAATCATAGGGAAACTAACGAGAAAGGACCCTACTCAAACTAACGCAAACAAGATCTAACCGGGTAAATGTTAATCGCGGCCGAATAAATTTTAAGACGCAAGGACATAACTTGACCTTTTCATTTTTTAAGAGTCGAGAAAAGGACAAAAAGATGACTCTATTCGCCTTCAAATGTTTAATGAGCCTGAAGTGACAAGTGCTCAGATGGACCTTTTCTTTTAGGGAGTCCGAAAAGGAACGAAAGTGACTACTCTGGAGAAACTAGGCAAAAGGGTTTACTAAACAAATCCGTAAAACTGCATATACACCTTGGCAGTCATATGAAAACCAAGGACTTTCCGTACGGCAGTCAATCTTCCCAAATGTTGTGTTTAGTGCGTTATGGCTTGTGAGGCAGCAGACACGGCTTCCTATGGATAAAGGATGACAACCTAGTGGGGTCTCCCCATATACTCAACGGTACGTGGGAGCTCAAATCCGTGCTAGACCACTATTGCATGACAGAAGGAGGAATCACCCAACCTTAAGTGAAACAAAAGTGACTAGGTATAACGACGCTGGAGCACTTCTCTAGCCTAGACCTCTAAACAGTGTGTGTTATGTTCCAATGCATTTTTAGGTTCATTCAATTCATTTTAAGGTTGATCTTGTATTAGGTTTCAGTTTTCAGGCCTTACCGCATGTAATCTCTCAAAATTCCCTAAATGCAAACTATATGCAAAAATATGTCATTTCATTCGATGAATGCTAGTTACAAGAGGTTTTGAGGGCTTTCACGCAAACGAAATGATCACAAAACAACAAATAACTTCCCTAATGCAGCTAATGGAAATTCACAAACTTTTCTTCAAGATCACTAATCACTAATCAAAATGAAAAGCTTCTAATTCTCATTAACTAATACAAAGCAAAGAGATTTTTCTTTTGTTGATGGCAAAGTGCATTAAACAAACTTTGAGAAATGATAACAAACAAATGTGGAAAACCGGTTGACCCCAAACAACTGTGATCTGTGTCCGAGTAGTGAAAAGAAATCGAAACAATGTCAAGATTGGTCCAACAACGATCACTTAAACAATCAACCAAAAGCAAGCAAAGAGGAAGGCTCAATCAAACCAATAGCAAGCAGTAAACGAACCTTTGCAAACGAGTAACCAAGCAAAGCTGATCCAACAAACTTGGAATAATAAAACTAGGTCACAAAGCAAAAAGGCAAGATTCGCTCAACAAAACTCACAAGAGAGTGCTTCAACCTCCAGACAGTGAAGAACAAGTCATAAACCAAGTGAGAACAGCAGGGGATAGCAAGACCAACAAGTTCAGGAGGAAGAATTGAAGAAATTCAATTCTACAAGAATCAGCGCGGGTGGTACACAGTAACAATGCGCTGATAAAGAACTACGCGTAGCAGCAATGTGATGTCAACGCGAAAGTACACGCCTTACCCGCGATGGTCCGATTTACAGAACCGTCGCGACTATTAGGTGTATTAACGCGATGAACAGGAGATCACAGAAAGGGGTACATGATGACAGCGTGACTGTTTAATTATAAACCGCGATGATGTTCAAAAACAGCCCCAATCAAGCCAAAAAACTCCCAAACCAAGACAGTCAATCTTTAAACACACAAGGCACCTCCCAAACCAAACCAGGAAACCAAGAAACAGAGAACTAATCCCCAAATTTTGAAAAGAGACCAAAAACAAAAACTCAAGGAAAGAATGAACAAAAAGGGACAAAGGCCAGCTCCAAGCTGTTCAGTTCGTAAACCAAACCAGAGATTGACTGAAGTGGCGTTGATCTACTTTGCTAATGCAGAGCAATAGCGTTTCGAAGGCTATCTGGCCGTGCTTCAGGCTCCGTCTAAAGTTTACAAATCAAACAACAAGGTAAAATCCCCAGTGGAGTCACCAAATTGTTGTGGAGGTAAATCCCCTCTACAGACAGAGGCGATCCCTACTAGCCTAAATGGGTCTAGCAACAATCAAACAATGCTAACACGTGGGTTCCTAATTGCAAATTAAAGACCGATTATGAAGGCCTACCTAGATTCCAACGCTAGTACTTGTAGAAGAGTTGTCACTCCCGTTCCTTTGCTCCGGTTGGTCACAATCTCCACGATCCCCGTGAACAAACACCTGCACATGCAAAGAACGATATGAATACAAGCATAAAATCCAATAGATGCAACTATATATCAGTCAGAAAGGATATAACTCAATCACCATTATAAAGACAATAAGAGTGGAACCATAATGATAGTCGTCTATTATTGATAAACAAAGAAGAATACAACCATAGTTCTGACGTCAAATCCTTCTCAAGAGGGTCTAGCCAACAACTTCCTCAAGCATTCACCCTTGAAGATAGATCTCCCAAGACAAAACTCTCTCACTCACAAGTTTACACAAGATCAAAACACTTCACAACCTTCCTTAAGCTCTCTAACAATCCCACACTTGTCACACCAGCTACCTATCAAGCTCACACACTATCAGCAACACTCCAAAGACTATGAATGCCAAACTCGCAGCTCATAGCAATGGTGGAGGCTTAAATAGGAGAAGGAGTCTCCATGAATGGTGGGAGGATGAGCTTATCTCCAAGGAAGGTGGCTCAAATGATGAAACAGACATGCCAGAGAAGGGAGGGCGACATATACAAGGCCAACAACCAGGTCTGGAGTCATCTGGAAGGCCGGCTATTAGAACAAACTCACCCATACTGGATCATCGCGGGTACATAATTGTACTAGTGCGCTGACATCGCTACTTCATAATGGAGATGGTCATGTCATCGTGAGAAAATATAAGCAACAGTCGCGCCATCTCATGAAATCCGACCATCGCGGCAATCACGTGTACTTCCGCGATGGCAGCGCGGATGGTCTGTTTTGGAGTGCTCATCAGCACGTTTATTTTGACAACAGTCGCGATGATGCAAAAACTTTGGCAAAGTGGGTCATTTGGCAACATAGAGAGCATGAGCATGAATGATTTGGACTCATGACACAGTAGGAAGACTGGGATGAAGGCAGTGACAAATTACTGTGTAACACTTCTTCAACTAGATTGAAACATGTATACCAAGGGGCAGAAGGTGGGGCTAAACAACTCTATTTCATCAATCAAGGGAAGCCTCAAGGCCCTCGTCCATACTAGAAGGGCATGCAAGGTGTATCATACTCTTATTACCATCCCAACCAGAATGCACCCCTACCACCTTGGTACTCTTCCACTCATCCATCATGGTCCACACCTTCTCCTTGGCCTTATGCACCTCAATATCCTCCCCAACCTGTCAATCAAACATTTCATCCATATGCTTCTACACATCCTTAGTGGAATAACCCATCACAAGGTTGGAGGCCTCAACTCAACCAACCTCCTACTTTATTGCCTCCACCTCCATCTCAACCACAACTCATTCATCCTGCTCCACCCAAGCAACCTCATATGCCTTCTCAACCCAATCCAAACCCGAATAACAAGCAAGCACAACAGGTCTATAGTGGAGAGACATCTTACCCTACCTATGTTGTGGAGATTTAAGAAATCAACCTCAGGTCTGGAAGAGTGATCCTAGATAACCAACCTCTATCTCCACCTGAGGATGTTAAATAGGAAAAGGAAGAGAGTAACCCTCAATTAAATCCACCTCCTTTTCCTGAGATATTGATTCAACCTAACCACCACACCCTAGAAAAGACTGAACTTCTGGGAGAATTGAAGAACTTGTGTGTTAAAATTCCACTCCTCCAAGATATCAAGGATGTTCCCATCTACAATAAGATTATAAAATAGAAATGTTTCAAACATCCTGGGAGGAGAAAGAAATACACCCCTACCATCAATGCTATTGGTCAATTAGTTGATCTAATGTTAGGGAGAGTGATTTTCCCAAAATATCTAGATCTTGGAAGTCTTGTGGTAGATGTGCACATTGATGGCATAATTGTCCCTCACACCTTGATTGATCTTGGGGCTGTCATCAATGTTATTAATAAAGAAAGCATGCTCAAGCTAAACCTCTAGGGATCCTCGAGAAATACCACCACAACATTGCAACTTGAAAATAGGTCCAAAGTGGATCCTGAGGGGGTTGTTGAGGTTGTAATGGTCTCTATTGACTCCTGAGGGTATCCTTCTGAATTCCTAGTTGTCTAGGCCAAGACCAAATTCAATGGTTATCCTCTCATCCTTGGAAGACCATGGCTAGCCACTAGTGATGCTTACATAAGATGTAAAGTTGGGAACATGACCATTAAGAATGGGCATTTTTCAAAATAGTTGGTATTGTACCCTCTTGCTCAACCATCCATTAAGCATGACTTAAGACTATGATTGGAAGAGCAAGAGGAAGATGAAGTGTATCATACAACATCTGATCCAGGTGGATATTGGTGGCCACCTACCAAGTCCACTTGGACGCCCACCATTGTTCCTTTCAGCTTTTCAGTTTCCTTAATTGTAGCATAGTTTACTATTTTTAGTAGTTTTTCAAGTCCTGAACTTCCGGAGCCATTTTGAGGCCCTAAACGACATTTTTTCAAGAAACCTGGGAGCAACATGGGTCCATGAACAAATGTTTCTCTTCCCAAAGTTGTAGTTCTTGGATAGATCTTTCTAACAAGATATTGGGTGCATCAAACAGAGATCATATGCCAAAGTTACAACCCCAGGAAGTTGATGTACCAATTTACCCAAACGGGGCCCACAGTTTGGTGTTTCATCTTCTAGGGTTAGGTTTTGGATGTTTAGGGCTTTCCATTGTTTCTCAACAATAAATAGGCTTTCAAGCCTCATTGTAACACAGTTCAGAGGTATGTAGCCACCACATCTCTTCTCAGAGATAAGCTACCATCACCCTAGCTAGTTTATTTCCATTGTTGTTTGTAAGCATATTTCAGTATTTTACATTAATCAAATGAAATATTATTTCCACTACATCTCTGTGTTTATGGTTATCTTTGTAATTTGTTGTGTTCCTGTTTAAATCCGGATCAGTGGTATTAGAGCAGTCTGCTTTTTCTTTTTTTTTCTTCGCATGTCCCCAATGAGGTCGGGATATAAGGAGTTAGGGCTTGAACTGGTCGAACCTTTGCAAGACCAGCCTCGCAAATCCCGACGGCCTCCCATGGCAAATGAAAAGAAAGACAAGGGGGCAAGAGATCCTATCAAAATCTTGCTTGAAAAAGCCCTCTAGTGACAAAGGAACGCAATGATGGATAGCTTTGCCCAGATCTTGCAGCGACTACCCAAGGGCGACGCATCAGCTTCCATCAGCTACTTTGGAAATGCCACACCGTTTAAGGTACAAGTTAATTTTGAAATCTCCATATTCGAGGGTTAGATAGATGAAGATGTCATTGATAAATGGTTAAATTTGCTAGAGGGTTACTTTTTGTTCATGATTTTTCCAGTTGGGAAAAGATTATTTTCACTCTTCTCAAAGCAACCCCCCACATCAAGGACTGGTGGGAAACCTACTGCAAGCATAAGGATGAAAGTACAGGCTCACTATTTTCAACCACACCCACTTGGGATTCATTCCGGGATGCTATCAAGCAGAAATACTACCCTGTCGGAAGCTATGAGGATCAATACACAAAGTGGACCACGCTGCTGCAGGGGAGGGACCAAGAGGTACCGAAGTTTACCAATATTTTCCATACCCTTTGCACAAATTTGGGTATCAAGGATTCGGAGCAGCATTTGGTACTCAAATACCACAACTGCCTACACAAGTACATCTAGGAAGTAATAGAATTCCTGAACCTCCCCTCGCTCAGCACGGCATACCGATATGCTATCAAGGTCTAGCAAAAGTTTAAACATAAGAAGTGAGACTTTGGATCTACGAAACTGAAGCAAGGCAAAGGTGCCCCCAAACCGCAGAACAAAGGACAAAGCCAAGGCGGGGTGGCCCAAGACAACCCACCAAAGCTGTAAGCAAAGAACAGTGTTGTGAAGCTGAAAAAGGACACAAGAAAGTGGTGTGAGTTCCATAAGAGCTCCACTCACAACACAAGTGAGTGTCTGGCCAAGTAGTCACTGGTGGTCAAGCTAAAGGTTTCAAAATCAAATGCATGTTCTGACTCTCAGTCAAAACCCAACAAGGGGAATGACAAAGGGAAGAAAATTATCGATGTGGAGCCCAATGCCACCATTGCCACCACAAAGATACAGAAGGAGGAACCTAAAGATCCAGAGGATGAGGAGCATCTCTTCGACTCCTAGATGTGGGTAAAGGGCTCCCCACTACAGTTCATTGTCAACAGTGGGAGCCAAAAGAACACCATTTCAATAGAGGTCATGAAGCGTCTGGGGTTACTAACCACAACACATCCACAACCGTACACCATCGAGTGGCTTCACCAAGGACAGGATCCTCGCGTGAGCCAGAAGTGTCACCTTCCATACAACATTAAGCCCTTCATGGATGAGGTATTGTGTGACATTGCTCCCCTTGAAATTTGTGATGTATTATTAGGACAACCATACTTGTGGAAGCAACATGTTGTGTATGAATCAAGGCCTCGTGTTGTTATTATTACTTTGGGAAATAGGTTGTACAGGATACCGGAGGTAGCACCACCTACTGCCATCTCTTTGGTTACTGCAAAACAAGGCATTAAGCTCATTTCCAAGACTAGGAAATTTGTTTTCCTGATGATATGCCCTCAAGGAAAGAAGAAGATGGTGGCCACGACCTCCAGACAAGGCCCCTACGCACGAAAACTACAAATGGACAAGGTCGTGGAGGAGTACGAGGACATCTTCACCTCCCCCACAAGGGTTCCTCTGCATTGTTAGGTCAAGCACTCTATCGATCTGACCCCAAGTGCACCGCTACCCAATGGACCAATCTATCGGCACTCCATTCTGGAGAACGATGAAATCAAGGGGCAGATTCAGGAGTTGCTTCAAAAAGGTCACATCCGTCCAAGTTCATTGCCCTGTGGGAGCCCGATCATGTTGGTACAGAAGAAGGATGGGACTTGGAGACTCTGTATTGACTATTGAGCATTGAACATGATCACTATCCATAATAGGTACCCGATCCCACAGATTGATGACCTCCTGGACCAACTAAAGGGGGCAAATATTTCAGCAAAATCGATTTGAAGTCAGGATATCACCAGGTACCAATCGAACCCTCCAATGTGTGGAAGACTGCCTTCAAATCCAAGAAGGGCCTTTTCGAATGGTTGGTTATGCCTTTCAGATTGACGAATGATCTTAATGGATGACATCTTGCATCCATTCACCAACTCATTTGTAGTGGTATACTTGGATGACATCCTGATCTTCAGCCAGAGTTGGGAAGAGCACCTCCACCACATCCGACAGGTTCTCCAAACACTGCAGCAACACAAGTTATGTGCCAATTTGGAGAAATGCACTTTTGGCATGAGCCAGGTTCAATATCTGGGATACATTATTGATGAAAAGGGGGTGCATGTGGATCCAGCCAAGATCCAAGTCATTCAGGATTGGCCATCTCCAACCACTCTAACAGAGCTCCGCGGTGTTTTAGGTCTTGCCAACTTCTACCATAGGTTCATATTGGGATTTTTTCATGTCACTTGGCCCTTGATTCAAGTCACCAAGGGAGGAGTGAAAGAAAAATTCTTTTGGTCTGAATCTCGGTTGGAAATAATACTAAGAGGGGGGTGAATCAGTATTAATAATTTTATTTCCCAAACAGATTTATATACGCTACTTCAGCTAAGTGAACTAGCGTGTATATGTGACTGTACTTAAGGCAAGTAGCGTATATGTAGAGAACTTTTGATTTAGACAATTTATCATGTATTGAGCTTTAACCAGTATATCAGAGATTTATTAGACAGTGCAGTAAAAGAAGAATAAAGTGTCACACATAAGCAACACACATGAACACCAAGATATAAGGTGGAAACCCAATGTGGGTAAAAACCACATGTTGCTGTCATCTCTGTCCTCTTTTAATAATAAGAAAATATGTTTACAATCTTGTACTGGTGCAGACTCATACCAGTATGCAGGCACCCACCTGCAGAAGGCTACAACCTTCTCTCATTCTCCAGCTACTACTGGAAGGGAGCTACAACCCCCTAGCTCTTGTACTAGCTAATGCGTTTACTAGTACATAGGTGCCAGCCTACAAAAAACTCCACTCTTCTACCAGGGACCACGTTTCATGAATTTTCAGACTGGATACTCCTAGAACACAACACCACAATCTGAAGGCCACGTTTCATTCAATTTTCATACTGGACCCATCAACAACATTCAAACTCAGAAAACTACATCAAATACATCTACATCAACGAATCACTAAATCTCAATCATCACTTTCTGAATCAACCACAGCTAAACCAACCAATCACTGACAACCCATCATCACTGAAGAAAATCATAATCAATCAATCTGATCATTTAGAATACTGTTATCAGAATAAAGTGATCAGAATAGAACCCAGAATTCTACAACAACAAACAGAGACTACTGAAACTTTAAACATCATGCTTCATAAGGTATATGCTACTTCCCTGTGTTGAACCAGCGTGTATATGCAATTTTACCGAAGGGAACCAGCGTATAGATCTGCAAATTCCAATTTATGATGTATACGCTACTTTAATATGTTGAACCAGCGTGCATATGCTCTTTTACTAAAGCAAACCTGCATACATATCTGTAAATGCTAACTTAAAGCCATCACAACTATTCCAGACTTCAGTCATACCCAGATCATCACATTTACAGAATAAAACATGTGTCAGTATTCAGATCTAGATTTTTCAAGATAAAACCACATAATGAGAATACTTTTAAGCCTTTATGATCCTGATCCATCAACCTTTATCAGCCATATAGGTGCCTCCTTAGATCAGATCAAGCAAATCATCAGAATCTCATTAACCTGCATATATGATCCAACTCCTCATAAGATATTCAAAGTACTTGCACACACTGGCCTAATGATCTTCTCTTCCTTCTATATTTTTAGGCCTTTCTTAATACCATGGACCAAAACTACTTAGGACCAATACCTTGGACCAATTACCTTGGGTCAAATACCTTGGACCAAGAAATACCTTGGACCAAAAAACTTTGTATTTCCAAGATATACATGTTTTTCCTTCTGTGAAAGTGCGCGTATATGTATACGCTACTTTTTTTCAGTGAACTTGCGTGTATATGTAGCTTGGTCAAGGTGAACTTGCGTATACCTCTCTTTCTTCATTATTTGTAGTCTGATCTATAATTCTTTGTTGTTGACCTACTGCACTATGATCTTTCATTTGAGTGAGTTTCCATCAAGGACAACACCTGTATCATAATGCCAACAAGCTCCCGCTTTGGACTTGATGGCAGCAACAACACCAAGTCACTCTCCCCCTTTGTCATCAAGGGCAAAGGGTGGATCAAGATATTCTCCTCTTTTGATATACATTATGTTGTCCATGTTCCCCCTGAGTACATGCTGAATTCTTTTGATTGAGCTCCCTCTTTGTACATGTTGAGATGCACTAAACCATCCATGCTCTCCCTGAGCATATGCAGAGTCCTAGGTATAAGTATCTACAACCATAGCTATATTCAGCAACCATAATGCCAACAATGTTGAATGTACATGAAGGTTAATGCTCCCCTTGAACCTATGCTACCCATATCAGAGCCTGCCCCACTGTTTTTCTTGTACTTTGAAACACATATACGCTCCTTGACCCATAGAAACCCGTGTGTGTACACGACTATACTTCATGAAACACACGTATAATAACCTTTCTTGAAAGAATTGGATTTAACAGCAGGATGATGCAGCAAGTACTCCCAAATTTTGTCTGAGATATTCAAATGTGTCTCTGGGCAATGGTTTAGTGAATATATCAACAACCTATTCTTTGGAGGGAACATACTCCAATTTGACCTTTTGTTCAAGCACTTGTTCTCGTAGAAAATTGTATTTGATGGGTATGTGCTTGGTCTTGGAGTGCATCACTAGATTCCTTGAAATACTGATGTCACTTGTATTATCACATAGAATGGAGATGGGTGGAGTACATGTGATCTGAATGTCTTGCAAGGTTTTCATCATCCAAAGTAGTTGTTTGCAGCAAGATGTAGCAACTAGATATTCTGCTTCAGCTGTAGATAAAGAAATTGAACTTTGTTTCTTGCTCAACCAAGATACTAACCTAGAACCCATATAGAATTCACCACCACTAGTGCTTTTTTTGTCATCAACACTTCCTACCCAATCTGCATTTGTATATGCATGAAGAGTAAGATCTGTATCTCTAGGATACCATAAACCAAAGTCCTGAGTACCTTGAAGATATTTGAAAATTCTTTTGACTGCCTGAAGGTGTGATTCCTTTGGATTTTCTTGGAATCTTCCAACTATGCCCACTACATGCAGGATGTCAAATCGAGTACCTGTTAGATAAAGCAGACTGTCAATCATGGATCTGTAAATTGGTTGATGTATTGCTACTGATTCATCATTTGAGCTAAGACTGCATCCTGTTACCATTGGGGTACATACCGGTTTAGAATCTTCCATTCCGTACATTTTTAAGATTTGTTTGAGATATTTGGTTTGTGAAAAAAAAATACCATCTTTATTTTTTTGAACTTGTAGACCAAGAAAATAGGTAAGTTCACCAAGCAAGGACATTTCAAATTCTTGCTACATTACTGAGGCAAAATTCTGACTCATGGATTCTTCATTGCTACCAAAAATGATATCATCAACATAAACAATAATAATTATCAATTTATCAACTTCAATATTTGTATATAGATTGCTATCTGTTGAACCTTTTGTAAAACCTTGTTGGTGTAGATATTTGTCAAGACGGTAATAGCAGGCCCTTGGAACCTATTTCAAACCATAGAGGGCCTCTTTGAGTCTACATACAAGTTTTACATCATTTCCAAGAATGAATCTTTTTAGTTGTTCAATATAAACTTCTTCTTCTAAGTCTCCATTCAGGAAGGTTGATTTACATCCATTTAATATACTTTGAATTTTTGAAAGCTAGAAAGAGCAAGAAACATCCTTATGGCTTCAAGTCTGGCAACAGGTGAAAAATTTTCTTCAAAATCTATACCTTCTTGTTGAGCATACCCTTTACAAACAAGTCTGGCCTTGTTTCTAGTGGCTTCTCCATTTTCATTCAACTTGTTTTTGAATATCCATTTCGTTCCTATAATATTTTTATCATGAGGTCTAGGAACTAATTCCCAAGTATCATTCTTTTCAATTTTTCTCAAGTTATTCACTCATGGCCTTCACCCAAAATTCATCTTTGCATGCTTCATTTACATTTTTAGGTTTGGTGGAGGATAGTAATGCTAGATAGCTTGAGGTCCCTATAATAGTTCTTCATTTGTGTACACTTGCCTCTTTTTCCCCTAAAATTTGAGTTTCTGGATGATTTTTCTGAACATACCTGGACGGAGTCTTTTCTTCTACCATTATCTCTTCTTCTAGTGCTTCATTTATTTCTTCTTCAATATCATTTTGATTTGATGTGGGAAAATAGTCCCCATCTTCTTCATTGGCATAATCTTCTATTTTTATCTGTTTTGGATTTTTGCATGCTTCATCAACTACAACATCAATGCTTTCAACAATTTTTCCAAGTCTTTTATTATAACATTTATATCCTTTACTTCTGGAGGAATAACCAAGAAAAATACCTTCATCTACTCTGGGTTCAAACTTACCAATTTTTTCATTAGTCCTTTTGATATAACATTTGCTTCCAAAAACTTTAAATTATTTTACAATAGGAGTCTTACCATACCAAAATTCATGTGGATTTTGAGTGTTATTTACCCGAACATTTTCTTGGTTGAGAATAGTTACGGCGGCGAATGCAGCTTCACCTCAGAAGGTTGCAGGAGTTCCAGATTCATCTAGCATAGCTTGAGCCATTTGTTGAATAGTTTTGTTCATTCTTTCTACCACTCCATGTTGTTGAGGAGTCCTTGTAGTGGAGAATTTCCTTTTTATTCCATGTTGTTCAAAAAAGTCAAAGAATTCATCCGAGGTAAATTCCCCTCCTCGATCAGATCTGAGGCATTTGATTTTTCGATATGATTCATTTTCAAACAAAGCTTTGAAGGCTTGGAATTTTTCAAATGCTTCATATTTATGCTTTAGAAGACCTATCCAACACATTCTGAAAAAATCATCAATGAACAAAATAAAGTATTCTTCTCCACGAGGTGACTTTTTCCTTGATGGTCCACATAAATCAGTATGGACAAGTTCAAGATGCTTACTAGCTAACCCTTCTTTTTCAATGAAGTGAGCTCTGGTTTGCTTACCGATTTGACATGGTTTGCATATTGTATTTTTAGGGATGCTGATATCTGGAAGATCACAAGCAACCTTGAATCTACATGCTTTTCTTATTTGATAAAAGCTTAGATGTCCCAATCTTCTACACCACAGCCAGTTTTCATCATTTTTGCTTAGATAGCATTGTTGTTTTCCTCCCTTGAGTATGTATAAGTTGTTTGGAGTTCTTGTACCTTTGATCACGGTCTCTCCTGTATTAAGCTCACGAACAACAAATCAATTCGATCGAAACACCACTTCATTTCCTTGATCACACATTTGACTGACACTCAGCAGGGTACGATTTAAACCATCTACATACATAACATTTCCAGTTTTAACCTTTTCTTTCAAGAAAACAGAGCCTTTACCTTTTATGACAATAGGAGTGTCGTTTCCAAATGAGACATTCTTTTCCTTTTCTAAGGCATTATATGAGTGAAGTTTTTCTTTGTCACTTGTCATGTGTTTTGATCATCCACTGTCGATGTACCAATGATTTTCTTGTCCTTCTACATACAAGGCTATACCACATCTTTTTGTTTGAGATTCTTTCCTTCTCCATATCTTGGGATTTAATGGAGTTTACTCCTTTTGAGATGTTTACCAAAATTTTCTCCTGCATTCAGATTCTTCATGACCAAAGTTGTTATAGATTGAACATTCTATTTCATTTTCAAGAAGAGAAATGTTATTTTAGGAACTTTTCTTGACCCCTGTTACATTCCTTTGATTTCATGCTTCTCTAGTCATGATGGTTTTGTAAGAAACACATTGAGCAGCTTTGTGTCCAAAATTATGACATGAAAAGCATTGCCCATTAAAGAAGTTCTTGCGACTATCGAATCTATTGACCTGGTGATTGTAGTTTCTATTGATATTCATCTTTGGAGCAAATTGAGTATGATTTACCTGAGGTTGGTTGTGGATTCTATTCATCCTTGGAGTAAATTGAGTCTGATTTACCTGGTGATCTGCTTTATGCCTTTGCTGACGATTGTCATATTGTTCACTGGTCTTTGTTGCATCAAGATAGCTTTTAGTGGAGGTTGACGGCTTCTGTGATTGAGACACTTCTTCAGTATATCCAAGACCTATCTTTATCAGAGGAGAATGTTTCAGTTTGATAATTTCATTTAAGGTTTTTGATCCTTTAGCAAATCTAAGATTGAGAGATTTCGTTTTCTCAAGATCCTTTCTTAGACCCACAATTTCAAGGTATCTATAATCATATTCTTTTCTTCTAAACGGATTTTGAGTTGAGAGATTTCTTCATGAAAGTCATCCTCTTCTAAAGCATCCCAAAAATTATCATTGTCATAAGCCATTAGAAGTCTATATTCATTATTATTTTCATCTTCATCACTATTTGATAAACCAATGCTATCTTCATGAGTATAGTAACTCTTTTTATTTACAACTTATTTTCTATTCCATTTTTCATATTCCTTTCCTTTTTCATATTTATCTTTATGAGGAAATTTGGTAGAATAATGACCGACTCTGCCACAGGCAAAGAATTTGAAGGGTAGCTTACATATAAATCTTCTGGAACCCTGTTGAAGCTTCTTGACAAAGTTTACCTCATCTTCTTCTTCTAAAATATGTCTTGATTCATTGTGTTCTTCCTCTCCTTTTGTTGAAGCTTTAAATGTGACTTCTCTCACATCTGATGGTAATTCTCAGACTTGCAACAACCATTTGAGGTGGAGACAGATGCCTCTGACTATGCTATTGGGGCAGTCCTTACTCAACATGGGCATCCAGTGGCATATCATAGTGAGACACTTTCAGACACAGTTCGGAAGTATCCCACTTATGACAAGGAGATGTATTCCATTGTGAAAGCTTGCTGACAATGGAAGCATTACATTTTGGGGAAGGAAACGGTCATCCACACAGATCACTGACCCCTATAGTTCATACAAACCCAAGGGAAATTGCAAAATGATTGCCATCAGAAGTGGTCCAGTACTTGCAACAGTTCCATTTGAATATCAAGTACAAGAAGGACAGCACTAATAGTGTTGCTGATTGCCTTAGTCGACCACCGATCATGGCATTAACCACCATGCTCAACTCTTGTGGGCACGAGACTTCTGATTGGCCACCTCTCTACAAAAGCAACCCATAATTCGGCCACACATACTAGACACTCTTGGAGGGTCAGCATGTTCTAGATTTTCACCTCCAAGATGCCATGTTATGCCACCTGGGTCACCTTTGTGTTCCTTCAAGCGAGTGTGCCAAGATGATTTGGGAAGCACATTATAGTTGGGTTGCTGGGCATTTTGGGGTCGAGAAAATGGTGGCAATACTACAGAAGTAAATCTATTGGCCGAATCTTCGACAGGATGTTGGAAAGTACATCAGTTCATGCACTGCCTGTGCCATTGCCAAACCAACCATCAAGAAGCAAAGCCTCTATACCCCACTGCCTACCCCTAGTTTACCTTGGGAATCCATATCCATGGATTACATGTCAGGCCTTCCTTCCACTAAGCATGGAAACGACTGTGTTTTTCTGGTCATCGACAGGTTCTCGAAGATTGCCATTATGGCAGCCTGCAAGAAGAATATCACAGTAGAAGCCACTGCTAAACTCTTCTTTGAACGAGTGTGGGTACACTTTGGGATCCCATAGTCTATCATCTCAGATTAGAACAACAAGTTCCTCAGTACATTTTGGTCTAGTCTCTGGTCGATGTTGGACACCAAACTCACTAAGGCCATAGCCTTCCATCCTCAAACTGATGGCCAAACAAAGGTTGTCAACAAGTTGATCATACACATTTTGCACATGCACAACTCAAAGCATCCACACACATGGGATGAGATCCTCCCCTATGTTCATCACAACTACAACTGGGCTCTTCATAGCTCGACTGGACTCAGCCCTTTTAAGGTGGGCTTGCGATTCCAACCACTATGTCCCATTGATGTGGCCATGCTATTTGCAGCTACTCATGCAGATTCAGCTCATGTCCAGTATGAAACAAATAAGGCAACCAGCTTCATTGAGCACATCCAACATATTCACCAATAGGTCCATGACTTTTTGGAGAAATCAAATGCTAAGTACAAGCAGCGACATGATCAACATTGGGTGCCACACAAGTTTAATGTGGGTGAAAAAGTCTGGTTGCATTTACAAAAGGAACGCCTTACTGAAGCCTATCGGAAACTCAGACCACTTCGATATGGTCCTTACACCATTACCAAGGTTGTGGGAGACAATGTATTTGAGCTCAACATTCCCCCATTCCTTGGCCTGCACCTAGTGTTCAATGTGGACCGCCTGTAGCCATACTTTCCACCATTATTAGACACAACTGACATTGCAGAACAGCTCACACCCACAGAGTTAAATCCAGAATGCATGGAACAAGATGCAACTGATCAAATCATGGACACACATATCAAGCACACTCGTCAACAGAATATCCAACTGTATCTAGTTGTCAAAGCAGGACAGCTCCTTCACCAGGGCAAGTGGCTCACTAGGGACCAAATTCAACAGAAGTTTCCTCATTTCATGGAGGAACTAAACACAATGGGGACCATTGCTTCCTGGGGGAGGGGGGCGGCGGGGAATGATCCAGGTGAATATTAGTGGCCGCCTTCCAAGTCCACTTGGACCCCCACCATTGTTCCTTTTAGCTTTTCAGTTTCCTTAATTGTAGCACAATTTACTATTTTTAGCAGTTTTTCGGGTCCTGAACTTCTGGAGCCATTTTGAGGCCCTAAATGACCTTTTTTTGGGAAAAGTAAGAGCAACATGGGTCCATGGACCGATGTTTCTCTTCCCAAAGTTTTAGTTCTCGGATAGATATTTCTAACGATATATTTTTCACGTCAAACGGAGATCATATGCCAAAGTTATGACCCCAGGAAGTTGATGTACCAATTTACCCAAACGGGGCCCACAGTTTGGTGTTTCATCTTCTAGGGTTAGGTTTTTGGATGCTTAGGGTTTTCCATTATTTCTCAACAATAAATAGGCCTTCGATCCTCATTGTAACATAGTTCAGAGTCATGTAGCCGCCACATCTCTTCTCAGAGATAAGCTACCATCACCCTAGCTGGTTTATTTCCATTGTTGTTTGTAAGCATATTTCAGTATTTTACATTAATGAGATGAAATATTATTTCTGCTACATCTCTATGTTTATGGTTATCTCTGTAATTTGTTGTGTTCCTATTTAAATTTGGATCAACATCCCATCCAATATTTACCCTATATGTTGTTATAGGAGGGGGACAACTTGATGAAGATGACCTCATTGACCAAATCCTCCAGAACCAACCCCCCAACACCATGCCTCATGATGAGCTTGTGAAGGAATCTGAGGGTAATCCTTGGACTAAGTTATACCTAGTGAAACCAAGTCCTGGAAATGTCAAAATGGTATAATTTGGTCCATCTAGAACCTTGAATATTAACCCCTCTCTCTCAACCAACCAAGAAGAGATGTTGTGCAAAATGCTGAAAGAGCACTTAGATGCATTTTCTTGGAGCTGTAAAGAAATGAAAAGGGTGCATCCTTTGGTGTGTACTCATCCATCTACATCAAGGATGGATGAAAACCTGTGTGCCAACCTTAGATGAGAATGAAACCAACCCTCAAAGACATAGTAAAGGAAGAGTTGCAAAATTTGTTGGATGCAAGGTTCATATACCCCATCTCAGATAGTGAGTGGGTATCCCCTCTAGCTTTGGTCCCAAAAAAGAATGGAAAGTGGAGGATATGTGTGGATTACAGAGGGTTAAGTGAAGCCAATAAGAAAGACCATTTCCCTTTACCTTCCATTTATCAAGTTTTAGATGGTCTTGCAGGGAAGAAGTTCTTCTCTTTCTTGGATGGGTTCAGTGGTTACAATAAAATCCAGATCATCCCAGAGGACCAAGACAAAACTACATTCACTTGTCCTTGGGGTACCTTTTCTTATAGGGTCCTTCCTTTCAAATTCTGTAATGCCCCTTCCACTTTTCAAATGGAAGTTTTGAGCATCTTTGTTGAGCTGGTCCATGACTCTGTATAGATCTACATGGATGATTTCACTCCATACAAGTGTGACTTCTTGAAGGATCTCTCTAACCTATGGAAATTCATGAATAAGTTCATTGAAATTAACCTCTCGCTTAGTCCTGAGAAGTGTGAATTCTTAATGAATGTGGGGAATGTCCTTGGCCATTCAATATCTCAAGAGGGAATACAAGTGGACCCAAACAAAATTGGCATCATAAAAGGGGTCCCTACTACTCAAAAGTAGAGGGATGTTAGGAACTTATTGGGCTTAGTTAGATATTATAGGAGGTTTATTAAAGACTTCAACAAAGTAGCCTCAAAATTATTTGGATTGTTGGCCAAGGAATCATAATTCTGCTGGTCAAATAGCTGCCAGGAGGCCCTAGAGGTCTTGAAAGACAAATTAACCACTGCACCCATACTTAGAGGCCCAAATTGGGCTCTTCCCTTTCATATCCATGTTGATGTATCCAAAAAATTTGTAGGAGAATATTTAGGCCAGATAGATGATAAGTTACCTTATGCCATTTACTTCATTAGTAAAAATTTGTCTAAGGCCAAATTGAACTACACTGTAACTAAGAAAGAAATCCTAGCTATTGTACACTCTTTAAACAAGTTCAGACACTACATCACTGGATATCAAACTTTTGTGCATACTAACCATTCAGTTATCAAGTACTTAATGAACAATCCTAATGTGAATGCTAGAATTATTAGATGGTTGCTACTATTACAAAAATTTGATTTAACTATCAGTGATGAGCCAATAAAATAAAATGTAGTTACGTATCTTTTGTCGAGACTTGCTTTGCCTGCAAGTAATGAAGGGATGATTGATGATCAGCTTCCAGATGAGCACTATTTTCTCTCTTAGTTCTCTCTCGATGGTTTGCTGACATAGCCAACTACCTAGTTGCTGCAAAATTCCCTCCAAATATGTCATCCAAGGAGAAGATAAAATTGTAAGGAAGAGTGCCCCTTTCACTTGTATTGGGGGAAATCTCTTCAAGATGGGACTAGATTAAATCTTGAGGAGATGTGTCAGGGAAGAGGAATCCTTTGACATCCTCTTAGCCTTTCATGATGGGCCTTCTAGAAGTCACTTTTCTACCAAGAGGACAACCTATAAGGCTCTATAAGCTGGCTAATACTGCACCATGATGCAAGAAGATACACCAGCCAGTGTGATCAATGCCATAGGATGGAGATTCCTACCCCCAGGGATGAAATGCCCTTACAACCTTAGGTGGATTTGGATCCATTTAACAAGTGGGGCATGGATTTCATTGGCCAATTGATCCACCATCAGGGCAGAAAAATTGCATCATTGTGTGTAGTGATCATTTGACAAAGTGGGCTGAGACAAAAGCTAGCAAGGTAGTAACAGAGGAGAGAGTGGTTGAGTTTGATCTGAAAATGGGGCACTTAGGCTTCTTGTCTAACTTACAAGAACCTCTCCCACTTCCAAAGCTTCAAATATTCCCAATTATTATTGATTAACCAATGCAGAATTGATAATATGCTTGACAATATAGTGTATGTTGGTGTTTATTTTAAAATTGTTTATGTGCTTTTAAAATTCTATTGTTTGTGCTAATATGTAAATACATATGACAGTAGATAAATGCAGCAATGAGAAAGCACATAAGATAGCAATTTAATATGGATTTCACCCTAAACTCTTGGGCTACGTCTCTTTAAACTCTAGTCAACTCAAATAGACTCTTTGGGATTATGGCAAAGTCCTTTTTACAAGCTCTTGGCTCAACTCCACTGTTTTACATAGAAACCATAGACTTTGACACCATTTGATCCCTGGCTCTTGAAGCTCTTGGCTTTTGGCTCTCGGCTCTCGCTCTCGCTCTCGGCTTTAGCTCTAGCTCTAGCTCTTGGCTCTGGCTCTTAGCTCTAGCTCTTGGCTCTGGCTCTTAGCTCTAGCTCTTGGCTCTGGCTCTGGCTCTTCAGCTCTTGGCTTTGGTTCTGGCTCTTTGGCTCTGGCTCTGACATCTTTGTCTCTCTGTCAGTTTACAGCTCTCTGGCTTTTCACTTGACGTCCAAGTGACTCCCTCGACTGCTCTGTGCATTAGCTTTTTGCTCTCTTGGCCTCTTTTTGCTTTTGTGTTCTTGCTTATTCTCTATTTTTGCAACAACCCCCCTTCTATCTCTAACACTCATGGCTTTTAATCCAATCGGTGCTTGTCTGTTCATTTTCCCTCTCAGGCTCTCTGGCTTCTGGCCTTGGTCTGCTCAAATCCCCTCTTTGAGCATTAATAATCATTGCTAAACACCTTCAGGGATGGTGGCCACCTGTTCTGTAACGAAAGGGACCATCGGGCCTTTGAAATCCCCAAAAAATAGTGTTCTCTGTTTACACAGAGAAATACACTAAAAACATAGGAAAAATCTGCCAAATCTCTGTTTATCGGACTTCAAATATCCATAAATTTTCCCTATACTCCTATCAGGTCCTCCTTTAATTGCTATCGTATTGCGCAAATACCCTTGCATCATGGTTTTCCTCTGTATTTGAAAAATACATTAAAACATTGAAAATCCCACAAAATGGCTCATATCAGACTTGAAATAATATACAGTGGCATTTATAAACCCTTTTGGGTCCAGTTTCATCGCATCGGGCACATTTCCTTTGCAATTCATTTATTTGGCGGAAATGCAAAATACAAAGGAAAATGCTATTTTCCGGATTTCAAAATATATAAAATATCGCCTATAACCCTATCGGGTCTGGCTGTCGCAAGCCATATTTATATTGGCCCCGCTCCTTTGTGTAGCTCCAATGTGATATTGCGATGCAATCAATCGCAATCGCATATCACATAGACCCTTGGGCCGTTTGTAAGTGCTCCTCTATAATCGCCAATTGCGATATCACGGGTTAACCTGGGTCATCGATCTGCGCATTTGATCGACGGTCCTCGTTGACACGCGCTGATCGTGATCGCAATTGTCATATGGTCGCCTCCGATAGCCTCCGCCTGTCACCGTCGATTGGGATATGCCGATCGGATCTGAACTGTTGATTGGCCATATCCGACGGCTCCTATGCATTGTTGTTTTGACCTCTGATAGGCCTGTTTTCCGCTATTTCTTCATGTTTTTGCCTCCCAATAGTGTTATCCACCATTTTTAAAGGTTCTCCTTTTGCGATAGTTTTTGGATTTTGAAGACTTAGAGATTTTTTTGGACCCATTTTTAGGGGTTTTGCCCCTTTTTCCAAAGGATAAAGGGCAGCTTCATTTTATGATAACTTTTTCTTCCTAAGTCCATTTTTTCCCATTCAAGTTGCAATAGATTCAGAATGAGATTATCTCTGCAATGGGGCTAGTTCCAGGAACTTCCTTGGACTTTCATTTTTCCTCTGTGAGGAACACTTAGACTTAGACTTAGGAGTCTATCCAAAATCCATTTTGGATCACGCCTTCCCACTAAAAGAACTTTTGGTCTCCAAAAGACTGATATACTGATCTGAACAATGAATGAGAGTAACGACACCCTCTTCTTTTAGTCTCCATACACTTGCCTTTGCATAGTGCCTCTGAACCAAAGTTTCTGACCACTTCCCTTCCTAAATGGGCCGGTCTTCCTGGGAAGAGCTATCTTCCTCCTTGCCTTCCTGCAGAACTTTTGCTGAAATGGTCATAGAAGGTAGTTTGAATTTCTCTACCTTGATCATTGATCCAAGGTGGCTCAAACGAATCTGAAGTATATCTGCTCCACAAAACTTTCACTTGTACCTATTTGACAAGCTATCAACAACAATTGTTAACAAAAACATAAATACAGACAACAACTGGATGGCCTAAACTCCTACTTCAACAAAAGAAATAGATTTCACTTCTTGTGAACACCTCTATGCCTTACATCTGCATAAAAATGATGGACTAGACAACAATCCCACAAAACATTCCTTTAAAACAAATGACCCTTCAAATAAAGCATGTAGAAAAAGACCATTTGGACTCTTTTAAAAAAGATGAAACACTTCATCATTATCCCCATCTAGGAGACCAAGTTAACTTCTCCCAATTCAACATTGCAACACATCCATGTCAAAGCAATCAACCCTGCAAGGTAATTACACATACATGTTCAAATACAAGGAAATCATCGGTATCCCTATGTTCATGCACATCAAGCTCATGCATGCATTTCATCTTTCAACTTTCGCTTAAGCACACTATACTTTCAAAGCTGAAATGAAATATAATGTTGCAGCAACAAAGTGAGTCTCCTGCTCAACTTCTGCATTCACCTACTTGGTAAAATCCTACAACTTGCATCCTCATTAACAAAGAAATGTAAATAGATGCATTAATAGACATGCAATCTTAATCGGATAAGAATGCTAACAGTTTCTTACCAATCCCTTTCAAAGGTACTACCTTTGTCTACACATCAGCATCAACATGTGAATCATCCTTAAACACATCAATCATGGAATCTTCCTTTCCATGCTTGCCATCTTCTCTTTCCAATTTCTTCAGCTTTGGTGGAAGCATTGTTGGATTCAGTGTCCAACACTTTGCATAAATATGTCCTTGCCTACAGTAAGCACACTGCATGTGCATCCTCTTGACAGCATGATTTGCCTTGTCCAATGGACCTTTGGCTTCTTGCTTCTTTTCCTTTAGAAGTTTCCTGTATGTGGCCATTCTCTTCCAACATATAGAAACCTTGGTTATCCAAACCACAAAAGTAACATGCAACTCTTTTCCCATGCTTATGTGGAAATTTATCATGCTTTGCAAAATCAAAAGGAAGGTGTTTAGAACCAGATTTATACCTTTCTCTTTCACCTTTATTGCCTTCATGAGGAGGTGAAGCAAATGAATAAGTGGCTCCCTTTGGAACACCATCAATCTCTTCAAGGCTATCAGAGTTTCCACAACTCTCTGGTTCAAGTGTGTGCTTCTGAACACCTGCATCCTGCAAATGATGTTTCAAGCCATTGCATTCCTCTTGAATACAACCTTCACACTTCTGAGGTAGAGGACATGAAATGAAACTCCTTCTTGAGACTGTTTCAATGGTCTTCATGGCAGATTTGGAACTCTCTCCATAAGACTGTCCATAGCCAAGACCCAAATATTTAGGCCTTTCCTCAACCATTATTGGCTCAACAATACCTTGTGCATGCTTACCCAAGCCCTTTCCTTCATAGCCCACCTTAGACATTAGCTTGGAACCTATGCCTCTAGCATGTTTTTCAAAAGAACCAATACAAGCATTCTTAGAAGAATTTGAAGACAAACTGGAATGGCTTATCTCTTCTTCAAGCTGATACTTGACTAAGGCTTCTTTGGCAGCAAAGAGTTGTGACTCCAACTCATGCATCCTTTTTAGGTTCATATTTGCAATATGAATTTGCCTCTCCATTTCTTGCAATTTGTCATAAAGCATCTACTTCTCTTCCTCCACGAAATTCAACTGCTCTCTAAGTATGTTTTTCTTCCTTCCATCCTCATACATTTCTCTCACCATATCCATCATGATGAACAAGTCTTTCTTCATGTCTTCATCAAAGATTCTTGTGAAGATAGGAGAATTTGAGGACTCACTTGTAGAAGTAGTCATTAGGCCAATGTACAAAAGAACTTCAGACAACATTAACAAAGAGCTTATTCAAGCAACCTTTTGCAACAAACCTCTTGTGCTCCAAGGATTGCTTTGAGGTCCTTTGGGATAGAAGAATGCCTTCAGCCCTTCTTCCTTCTTGTCCTTCCTGGACTGAACTATCAATAGCTTTCCCTTTCTCTCTGCGAACTCATAAAATAGTCAATCTACAAACAAGCATACAACAATCAGACAGTCAATCCTTGACTTCCCAGCACCTCTCAGACAAGCAATCTTTGCTCTGTCAATCAAGCATTCTATTATAACCTTCTTTGAAGGTGAAGTTAACCAATCTTAAGCTCTGATACCACCTGATCTAAAAATGGAGCACTTAGGCTTCTTGTCTAACTTACAAGAACCTCTCCCACTTCCAAAGCTTTAAGTATTCCCAAGTCTTATTGATTAACCAATGCGGAATTGATAATATGCTTGACAATATAGTGTATGTTGGTGTTTATTTTAAAATTGTTTATGTGCTTTTAAAATTCTGTTGTTTGTGCTAATATGTAAATACATATTACAGTAGAAAAATGTAGCAATGAGCAAACACATAAAACATCAATTTAATATGGAGTTCACCCTAAACTCTTGGGCTACATCTCCTTGAGCTCTAGTCAACTCAACTAGGCTCTCTAGGATTATGGCAAACTCCTTTTTACAAGCTCTTGGCTCAACTCCACTGCTTTACATAGAAACAATGGGTTTTGAGACCATTTGATCCCTGGCTCTTGAAGCTCTCAGCTTCTAGCTCTGGCTCTGGCTCTTGGCTCTAGCTTTAGCTCTTCAGCTCTTGGCTCTGGCTCTAGCTCTGGCTCTGGCTCTTCGGCTCTGGCTCTGGTTTCTTTGGCTCTCTGTCAGCTTACAGCTCTCTGGCTTTTCACTTGACCTCCAAGTGACTCCCTCAGCTACTCTGCGCATTATCTTTTTGCTCTCTTGGCCTCTTTTTGCTTCTGCACTCTTGCTTATTCTCTATTTTTGCAACAACCCCCCTTCTGTCTTTGACATTCATGGTTTTTAAGGAAATCGGCACTTGTCTATTCGTTTTCCCTCTCGGGCTCTCTAGCTTCCAGCCTTGGTATGCTCAAATCCCCTCTCTGAGCATTAACAATCATTGTTAAACACCTTCAAGGATGGCGGCCACTTGCTCTATAGTGGAAGGGACCACCGGGCCTTTGAAATCCCTAAAAAATAGTGTTCTCTATTTACACAGAGAAATACACTAAAAACACAGGAAAACTCCACCGAATCTCTAGTTATCGGACTTCAAATATCCATAAATCTGCCCTATACTCCTATCGGATCTGCTTTTAATTGCTATCGCATGTCTCAAATATCCCTACGCCGTGGTTTTCCTCTGTATTTGAAAAATACATTAAAACATTGAAAATCCCGCAAAATGGCTCATATCGGACTTGAAATAATATACAGTGGCATTTATAAACCCTTTTGGGTCCAGTTTCATCACATTGAGCACATTTCCTTTGCAATTCATTTATTTGGCGGAAATGTGAAATACAAAGGAAAATGCCATTTTCTGGATTTCAAAATACATAAAATATCACCTATAACCCTATCGGGTCCGGCTGTCACAAGCCATATTTATATTGGCCCCGCTCCTTTGTGTAGCTCCGATGCGATATTGTGATGCAATCGATCGCAATCACATATCGCATAGACCCCTGAGCCGTTTGTAAGTGCTCCTCTGTAATCGCCGATTTCGATATCAAAAGTTAACCTGGGCCATCAATCTGTGCGCTTGATCAACGGTCCTCGTTGACCCACGCTGATTGCAATCGCAATTGTCATATGGTCACCTTCGATAGCCTCCACCTATCACCACCAATTGCAATATGTCGATCAAATATAGATCGTTGATTGGTCAGATTCGACGGCTCCTGTGCATTGTTGTTTTGACTTCTGATAGGCTTTTTTTCCACTATTTCTTCATGTTTTTGCCTCCCAATAGTGTTATCTACAATTTTTAAAGGTTCTCCTTTTGTGATAGTTTTTTGATTTTGAAGACTTAGAGGGTTTTTTGGACCCATTTTTAGGGGATTTTGCCCCTTTTTCCAAAGGATAAAGGGCAGCTTTATTTTATGATAACTTCCACATCCTAAGTCCATTTTTGCCCATTCAAGTTGTAGAGGATTCAAAATGAGACGATCTTTGCAATGGGGCTAGTTCTAGGAACTTCCTTGGACTTTCATTTTTCCTATGTGAGGAACACTTAGACTTAGACTTAGGAGTCTATCCAAAATCCATTTTGGATCAGAGTTCTTAAGGGATAATTTTTTCGACAAATTTGGGTACCCCATAGAGATAGTCACCAATCAAGGAGCTCAATTCACATCACATACAATCGATAATATGTTATGGTAGCATCATATCAAGAACATAAAATCTACTTCCTATCATCCTCAGGCCAATGGACATGTAGAGGTCACAAAAGGGCATTAGAGGGCATTATCACTAAGGTTGTGAGCAGCAAAATAAAGGATTGGGCAGACACATTAGTGGAGGCCACTTGGGCTTATAACAAAACTTGGAAGGCAACTTCTTTGAGAATGGTAGCCCAATTGGATTTAGATGTCACCAAAGCACAACAGGCGAGGTTTCTATAGTTAAATGGCTTGGATCAATTCATAGTGCATGCCCTCCTACACACTAAAGTTATCCAATTGAAGAGGAAGGTCTGGCATGATAGGAATATCAAGATCAAAGTTTTTGAAGAAGGGGATTGGGATTTTCTATATGACTCTAGGTTCAAGGACTTCAAAGGGAAATTTCTAACATGATGGTTAGGCCCATACCTTATAGATAAATGCTATGACAATGGAGATGTTCAAATCAGGACCATTGATGTGGAATGGATTCCCTTGCTTGTCAATGACTACAAATTGAAGGTTTACAAAAAAATTATGTCCAAAGAATAATTCATCAGCACCATGAGCAGAGAGGTGAATGTGATAAGAAGTGTCATAGTTTCCAAATAACAACATTCCTAGATACTATTTTTGTTTCTAAAAATAAATAAATAAAAATAAAAGGCCTGGATGAAAACCTTTATGAGGCATATGGGGCCAACTCTTGGGTTGAAAACCTCCCTAAGGCAGCCTAAGAGTATAAAATAAAAAATAAAAAGATCCCTGGGTGAAAACCTACCCTGAGGCACTCAGGGCAAGCATACAGGTTGAAAACCTCTCTTGAGGCAACATATGTGTCCCTCAAAAAAAAAAAACAAACAAATAAAGGAGAATTTCATGACTGTAAGGATATTCTCGCACATACAAAATAATTAAGTACAACTTGGTCTAGTGTATAGTTAGGTCAAGTGTGTTTCTTTAGTATGTAATTTTTGTAAATTACAATCTAATGGTCATGATATGTTCTAGACATGAAGTGATTAGACGATCATTCTCTCCTCAATGTTACTGACACTTGTTCCATGGATTAACACACGTTTGGTCCATGTTCTCTATTTAAAGAGCATGGAGGGTCATTTGTTAGGTGACCATTAATGAGAGAAGCTTATGTAAATTTTCTTTCTTTTACACTAATAAATTGACTTTAGTGGGCGCGTTGGATCAGGTTGTGGACTGTTTCTCTCTTTGAGGGTTTTAACCACGTCAAGAATACTGGTGTACTGATCTGTGATCTATTTGAGAGAGGCGTCCTTTGGTGTTCTATCTAAGGAACTTACCCTGTAAATTCCTACATGGTATCAGAGCTATTCGAGGGCCGCATCAGTAGTTGATCCAAATTTGAAGTCAATACAACTGCATCCAACTATCATTTCCTATATCTACTATTTTCTACTACTTTCGGGTTGAGAGGACTACTCTATTGTCTTAGGAACATCTCTTCTAGTGAGGAACCCCTTTCGTTTCATGTGAAAGGGTTTTGGGTAGCCCTAGCTATGTCATTTTTAAGATCTAGAGTTATAGAGTCTTTATTTGCAATTATAGTTATTTATCTCTCTGTTTATTTCGGTTTATAGTCATCTATACTTTTTTTATTTACCAAATCTATACCTTTTTAATTATTTTTGCTTATTCATTTTGGTTTGTGTGAATTTTTTGTTTTGTAGGCAAAAAATGGTTTTTCAAGTAGGCATGCACTCTAAAGGTTCAGTGAGCAAAAAAAAAAAAAAAAATCCCCGTTCCTCTTTTCCAAAAATTACTAACCTTTTAAACAAGCTCACATAGTCCTAAGTTACTTTATGAGAATTAAGCTCTTGGGTTCAAGTCTTTCTTTTTGTTGAGTTACTTTTTCAAAAAGCACATGTAACTTATGTTTTAAAGTTACTTTAGTAAAAGTGTTCTCACCCATTATAAAAAGTGAGTCACTTATAATTCTAAAGTAACTTTATATTTTATTCAAGTTACACAAAGTGAGTCACTTATAATTCTAAAGTCACTTTATCTTTTATTTAAGTTACAATTTAGTGGATAGTTCATAAAGTACCATTGTAAAAGTGACTTTCACTTATTTATAAAAGTGGGTCGCATAAACTAATATTTTTTTAAAAGTGAGATAATTGGATTAAGTATGGAAGGGTGGGGGGGTGAGGTTTCTTTTTAAATATAACATTATCATTCACTTCCAAACATTCATGTGGTTTGTCTGCATCTTCAACAACTTTTCTTCAAAAATCGTTTTTAGAGCCGTTTTTTTTAATCAGCCTAATTTTTCGAGATATTTCCGTTGGAACATGTTGAAGCCCTGAAAATCGGGTCGAAAACAAGGGGGATACCCACCCGGTCCGGACCTTGGTTGGTAGCTCCTTATCCGTTTGGTATAGCGGGTCCGACTGGGGATAATGGGACCAGTTTCCCAATCTAAGGGTGTGTGTGTGTGTGCAGAGTTGGATGTTGCTGATCTAAGAATACTTAAAGCTAATCTAATTCAAACTTTTAAACTAACTTTATGCTATTGTAATCTAATGAAAAACAACACATCTAATCTATGCTAACCCGGGATGTATTTCTTCTATTATGCGATCTAAAAAGATTTCAAACAATAACTGGTAATAAAGATCATTCAGCTATCATAAGAATGGAAATCAATTTAAGATGAACCACTTTGCATAAAAAGTTAGGCAAAACAGTTGTGAACAGCATATCGCATAATAAGTTATTCATATATCAAACATAAATAAATGACTCCACCATACAAAAGTGCCAAATGGTAACTCAGACATTCATGCAACAACATATAAACAACTAAAACTGTATATCACTTTAAGAATATAAACAAAAATGGCCAAGAGATAAAAGTACCATTTATGACTAGTCCTACTCATAAGCTTCAAGCAAAAATGATTTATCTCTACTTGTTCTAACATCTACTAAGAGTACAGAAGTGCAACATCAGTAGCAGATATCAAATGCAAACATTAATAAACCTCGATCCATCCATTCATCAAAACCTCCTCTGAGGGTGCAAAAGTGCATGTTCTGAGGACAAGTTTTTGACAAATTTCTGGACCCTTCTCTAAATGCATGAGAAGGGTTAAAATACTACTTCCTAATTCTAATAATAGTTTATTTACAAAATTTTAGGATGCGGTTTTCAAATGACCGTCCTTTTTCTAATCTAACCTTTTAAGAAAAAACAACATTCTAAATAAGGCTATTTCTGAATCTGATCTTTAAAGCTGCAAGTGTTCATCATGGGCTTGAGGAGAGTCGGCTGGCTGACTTCTGCTTTGAGTTGGGCTGAGAAAACAGAATCTATGAGAGCTGGCACTACTTTCTCGGCCGCATTTATGATACATTTCACAGTCATCTGCTGACTATGCGGCTTCACTAAGTATGCCCAGTAACACTCCCAATCTAACTTGTTTAGTGCTTGGATCGCTTTTCCCTTTTCCCGCGCCTTCTGCTTCCATTCTACTTCCAGTCGTAGTTTATTTGGTAGATACCCCGGGGCGGTCTCTTTGATTAAATTTGCTCTGTGCAAATTTTCATTTACACAGTCGATAAGAATGCTTGCTTGCGTGGCCACTGTTTCTGTTGCTTGTTCCGCCTCTCTGATCTGATCATCCCACTTGTTAAAGAGCAGCTCTTTATGACTCTCGTTTATTCTAGGTGCACTTGCTCTTTTTCCCTCGTCTTCATCCTGCCAAGCCAAGTACTTCGTCACTCGTTTGTCAATCTGATCATAGTCAGCTCGCAAGTCTACCACTTGATTGGTGATTTTATCACTCAGCTCGCAATAATGACTCCACTGTGATATCTTCCATCCCAACTCTTCCTGTTGCTGCAGTAGTTGTTCATTTGCTCTTCGTTCCTGCAGCTCACAAGTGAAATGGAAATGACTGATCAAGAAAGGTGATGGGATAGTTTTAAATGCAACAGATATATCAAATATGCCACCTTACGTGAAGTAATTCTTTATAGAAGCACGCGTCGAGAGTTTTAAATGCAACAGATATATCAAATATGCCACCTTACGTGAAGTAACTCTTTATAGAAGCACGTGTCTACATTTCATTTAATAGCTGACAACTAATTCCTTTACTATCATTAAAAGCGCATGATCTTGAGTCAGATTATGGTAAGTGGCTTTTCTTGAATAGCGTGCCCGAAGGATTCGTGATGATGTGATTTTATGATTTGCTTACGTAACATCGCAGATTGCGCCATCGCAAATCGCACCATCACATATCGCGCAAACACACGAATATAACATCGCAGCGTTGGTCTGGCTTAATATTGCAACCATCATTTTATCGCGATATCGCAACATCGCAGATCGCAGAAGTTTTATGCTTGCCAAATTTTGTCAGCTAATTTTCTGCGATATGCGATCTTGCGATCGGTGTTATCGCAGATCGGTAAATCTTGAAGTTTTTCTCATTGGCATTACCTTATTGCGATGCGATATATTGCTTAGCACGAGAATCTTGAGCCTACCGATATTATAGCGAAATGGAGGCAACTTCCTATCTTTTTTGCAACGCGGTTTTAAAGATTTTTTCCTTATCATAGACTTAGGTTTTAAAGTATTCAAAAGGTCTTCCTAAGTTTATGATGGTAACCTTATTCTGAAGAAAGGAAATTCCTGCTTTTCCTGAATTTTAACTAAGGGTCCCCATTCATTTAGTATTTTGGATAACACTTAAATGAAAAAAAGCGGGGGGGGGGGGGGGGGGGGGGGTTGTTGCTGGCCACAACAATTGGCGATTCACTTGGGAGAACCAGTTATCTCTGCATTTTCTATTGAATTTTTCAAACTTCCGAAACAAAAAAAAAATTCTCAAAAAATTTAAACTTTATTATAAAAAGATAAAGCATATTATACTCCAAACTGTCAATGATATTTTGTTTCAACTTCTTTCTATTTTAATTGTTTGTTTCCTCAGCTTGTCCTTGCATTTACATCAGCCATTACTTGGTCTTGTAAAGATAAAATAAAGTCTTCCCTGTGTAGCAGCTTTTTAAATATGCTCCTTTGTCGCAGGTAGAGCCTCTGCTGCCAGCAGGCATCCATAGCCTCGACAGGGTTACCTATTACCCAGTAATGATCCTTTATCCTACTTAAGGTGATCTACAACTTTTCAAAGAAAAACCCATATTGACACTTTTTCCCCTTTTTTTTTTTTTTTTTTTTTTATTCTCAAAGAACAATGTCTTGGTTTGGTAGCCAAATTATGACACAGTCATTCACTTGATTTACACTTTTGCTGAACAAGCTGGCTTGTGATGAGACCCCTTGTCTTTTGATTTCAATAATCTTGAGTCATTGCCCTGTTTTGATGGACAGTGTTTGGCAAAGTTAGCAAAGTTTATAATATCTGTGATCATGATAAGCCGGCTCGTGATGAGACCTCTTATTCTTTGAGATATAGTGTTTCTTGGATTGTCTCTCTGAATGCTGCGATTTTCTCTAACAGGGAGGATATCATCGCTTTCCTTAAGAAAGCTCTAGACGACAATAATAGAGTTTTTTGGAAATGGCTGTTTGTACAGGGAAACCTTATTTTGTTATTGATACCTTTCATTGTACTGATATAAAACAATTTCTTCACTAAGATTGCTTTCATCAAATTTCTTGAAGTTGAAACTAGTATCATATCATGGTTAAAATTCACTTTATCTATTAATAATAAAGATCAAGTTTCCAAGAGATTTTCTATTTATAAAAGCAGAAGTTCAAAATCTTGATAGAGAAAAGGTGTCTTTAGTAAATGTCAAATGTTGTTAACCACAGCAAATTTTATTAGGAAACAAAAACATTTAAAGAAATGAGAGGTAGACATTCCCTAGGATTATGTACATGATAGGGATAAGTTCTTCTCTTATTTTGCCTATCAGTATTTAAAAACTAAATTATCCACTTAACATCCTAGCTAAACTACTCCTACTCCTATTCTAACTATAAACAGAAAAATGAACTAGGTAAAATGATATTTCCAGTGGAACCATCTTTTCATTTTTATTCTTGCACGTATGTGACTTTCAAACATCAGTGTTAGGAACAAAACTTTTCTTGGGCTGTTAACGTTGGATGTGGAACAAGAATGTATAACTTCAGTTGGAATTCTGTTTGAAATTTCTTTCTTATGAAAACCTTTTTCCAACTGGATACCTATTGGATCATAAAAATCAGGATGAATCTTCATTATGTATTGGTGATCATGCAATAGGAAAGATGACAAGCCAGTTTGCGAATAAGATATTTTGGTTTTAATAGCCTGTAATCTACCATGCGTTAAGGTCAAGCTTTTAGCAATTACTCGTAAAAGGAAAGTTTCCACATATAAATCGCTAAATAAATCAATGAAGAATAGATGGAAATTTCTGGAAAGAGATTTATCAATTAGCGCGAATTGTCGGCAAGTTTCCAAAAGTACTTTCTTTCGTTGATGATGCTTTGGATGCCAAAGGAGTTTTTTAAGGAAGTCTGATATTGATTGATCTCGGAATTGAAAAAGTTCTATACTTCCTTGACACAATCTAGTTTTCCAAAATGGTAGCACATCTTTCGAATGTTCTTTGATAAGGTGCTCAATATACCATAGTAATCTATCAAAAGTTTGAAAATTTAAAACACAATCCGATTTTGTACAAAATGAGTGCAAGTGAGAAAGAATGAAATGATTATCTGTACAAATAATGTTACAGCACAACTGGGATTGACTTGAAATATCTTCTTTTTCACAAGAACTGGCCAGAATTATGGGATCTGAGCAATTTCGAATTCCATCTTGTGAATCAGAAAACAAGTTATAGTTGGGAACAGGCATGGGGGTTTGCTCATGATATGAATCATAGATCGGAATATTGTCTTGGATAGTAAAATCATGTAAATGATCCGTCACTCTGGAATGAGGATTGACTGATATGATTCTTGAATTAGAATATCTCTCATTATCTGAGCTTTGTTGAGTTACTTGGGATAAATCAACAACATGATTGTCATCAAAGTAGCTATCATAAATGATTTTACAGGTTTCCCTAGATTTCTCTTTTTCGTCGAATATTTTCAGACAAGGAAGGTCAAGTGGTTCTTGTTTGAAAATGATCAAAGGATGTTCTATAGCTGTCTTTTTATCTTGAAAACCTAATGATGACTCATTTGAATAACCCTCTGTACTTTTTGAGATATCTTTAATATTGAGAGGGGAAAAATTATCATCACTAAAAACATCAGGATAAAGAGAAAAATGTGATTCTGGAACAATGCATTTGAAGATATCATCATGGAAAAATCTTTGTTCATCAGATTCATCATAGACATCGGGCTTTAGATCATACCTTTGTGTACTGATACTTTTCGAAAGAGAATTAGTTTGTTGTTCTAACCTTGGCATCTGAATTTGTTGACTTGCAACGATATTATCTGACCTTGTATCAAAGTCATCTCCTAGTTCCAAGGCAGGCTTTCCTCCAACATTCTTGCTTTTTTCTTCTTGCATTAGAGCATGCATGTCTCCTAGGCTTTGGGCACCTTCTTCATCATGGCTGATTTGTATATTCAAATTGGAATTTTCATTCATATTAGAAGAAAATGAGACAAAGCTTGGACTAATTTCTGCTAGATCAGACATAGGAGGCAGGGAGTGCTCAGCATAAACTGAAGATTCTTTATCCATGAGTTCACTTTCAAGAGCACACTTTAGACAATTAAGATGAAATCGCATGTTAAAATCCCTAACAGATTTATCTTGTTTCCGTAGATAATCAATTTCATCATATACCTGGTCATAGTCATAACAATCAAATTTACAAATGAAAGCCTTGACGAATTGGTCCCAGCTGTGAATCGAGGCAACTAGGAGGGTTCTACACCATTTTCTAGCTTCCGCCATGAATGTAAGAGTAAAAATTCTGCATAAAACGCCTTCATCAATTCTTTGAACGTTCGAACTTGAAACTCTTTAAATAAATTGAAGAGCATGCTTAAAAGCAGAAGAATTATTCTTACCATTGAATTTTACCTGAGACAAGAGTCTTACCACTTCAGGTGGAGTGTTGGAATAGGCACGAACATGGATGCATCTCCAAATGGGAAGTTTGAGAGCAGCCATCCTAATTCAAATGTTATGATTTCAAACCATTCCAACAGACAATATGCTTCAGGCCCTCCTTCTAGCGCCAAATATGTTGAAGCCCCGAAAATCGGGTCGACAACAAGGGGGATACCCACCCGGTCTGGACCTTGGTTGGCAGCTCCTTATCCGTTTGGTATAGCGGGTCTGACTAGGGATAATGGGACCAGTTTCCCAATCTAAGGGTGTGTGTGTGTGTGTGCAGAGTTGGATGTTGCTGATCTAAGAATACTTAAAGCTAATCTAATTCAAACTTTTAAACTAACTTTATGCTATTGTAATCTAATGAAAAACAGCACATCTAATCTATGCTAACCCGGGATGTATTTCTTCTATTATGCGATCTAAAAAGATTTCAGACAATAACTGGTAATAAAGATCATTCAGCTATCATAAGAATGGAAATCAATTTAAGATGAACCACTTTGCATAAAAAGTTAGGCAAAACAGTTGTGAACAGCATATCGCATAATAAGTTATTCATATATCAAACATAAATAAATGACTCCACCGTACAAAAGTGCCAAATGGTAACTCAGACATTCATGCAACAACATATAAACAACTAAAACTGTATATCACTTTAAGAATATAAGCAGAAATGGCCAAGAGATAAAAGTACCATTTATGACTGGTCCTACTCATAAGCTTCAAGCAAAAATGATTTATCTCTACTTGTTCTAACATCTACTAAGAGTACAGAAGTGCAACATCAGTAGCAGATATCAAATGCAAACATTAATAAACCTCGATCCATCCATTCATCAAAACCTCCTCTGAGGGTGAAAACATGCATGTTCTGAGGACAAGTTTTTGACAAATTTCTAGACCCTTCTCTAAATGCATGAGAAGGGTTAAAATACTACTTCCTAATTCTAATAATAGTTTATTTACAAAATTTTAGGATGCGGTTTTCAAATGACCGTCCTTTTTCTAATCTAACCTTTTAAGAAAAAACAACATTCTAAATAAGGCTATTTCTGAATCTGATCTTTAAAGCTGCAAGTGTTCATCATGGGCTTGAGGAGAGTCAGCTGGCTGACTTCTGCTTTGAGCTGGGCTGAGAAAACAGAATCTATGAGAGCTGGCACTACTTTCTCGGCCGCATTTATGATACATTTCACAGTCATCTACTGACTATGTGGCTTCACTAAGTATGCCCAGTAACACTCCCAATCTAACCTATTTAGTGCTTGGATCGCTTTTCCCTTTTCCCACGCCTTCTGCTTCCATTCTGCTTCCAGTCGTAGTTTATTTGGTAGATACCCCGGGGCGGTCTCTTCGATTAAATTTGCTCTGTGCAAATTTTCATTTACACAGTCGATAAGAATGCTTGCTTGCATGGCCGCTGTTTCCGTTGCTTGTTCCGCCTCTCTGATCTGATCATCCCACTTGTTAAAGAGCAGCTCTTTATGACTCTCGTTTATTCTGGGTGCACTTGATCTTTTTCCCTCGTCTTCATCCTGCCAAGCCAAGTACTCCGTCACTCGTTTGTCAATCTGATCATAGTCATCTCGCAAGTCTACCACTTGATTGGTGATTTTATCACTCAGCTCGCAATAATGACTCCACTGTGATATCTTCCGTCCCAACTCTTCCTGTTGCTGCAGTAGTTGTTCATTTGCTCTTCGTTCCTGCAGCTCACAAGTGAAATGGAAATGAATGATCAAGAAAGGTGATGGGAGAGTTTTAAATGCAACAGATATATCAAATATGCCACCTTACATGAAGTAATTCTTTATAGAAGCACGCGTCGAGAGTTTTAAATGCAATAGATATATCAAATATGCCACCTTACGTGAAGTAATTCTTTATAGAAGCACACGTCTACATTTCATTTAATAGCTGACAACTAATTCCTTTACTATCATTAAAAGTGCATGATCTTGAGTCAGATTATGGTAAGTGGCTTTTCTTAAATAGCGTGCCCGAAGGATTCGTGATGAAGTGATTTTATGATTTGCTTACGTAACATCGCAGATTGCGCCATCGCAAATTGCACCGTCGCAGATCGCGCAAACACATGAATATAACATCGCAGCATTGGTCTGGCTTAATATTGCAACCATCATTTTATCGCGATATCACAACATCGCAGATCGCAGAAGTTTTATTCTTGCCAAATTTTGTCAGCTCATTTTCTGTGATATGCGATCTTGCGATCGGTGTTATCGCAGATCGGTAAATCTTTAAGTTTTTCTCATTGGCATTACCTTATTGCGATGCGATATATTGCTTAGCATGAGAAGCTTGAGCCTACCGATATTATAGCGAAATGGAGGCAACTTCCTATCTTTTTTGCAACGCGGTTTTAAAGATTTTTTCCTTATCATAGACTTAGGTTTTAAAGTATTCAAAAGGCCTTCCTAAGTTTATGATGGTAACCTTATTCTGAAGAAAGGAAATTCCTGCTTTTCCTGAATTTTAACTAAGGGTCCCCATTCATTTAGTATTTTGGATAACACTTAAATGAAAAAAAGGGGGGGGTTGTTGCTGGCCACAACAGAACACTTAGTTTCAATATCTATAGCTTCAGTTTCTTTTAACATGGAAATTCCATGCCTAGTTATTCTTGACAACAAAAAGTACTTCCAATTGCTATCATACATGATGGATTTACTTAAAAGTAAAATTCTTTATAGAATAGCCTCAAGCCAGAGTCTAAACCTAAAGATGAAGATAAGAAAGCCAAATGGGAAAATAAGCAAGATCAAGCGCGTGGGTTGATAGGGATGTCTATTTCTCCAGACCTTAGATTCCATATCACAGAACTTGATACCCCCGATGAAGCAATGAAACAACTCAATAAAGTTTTTGGAATTAAAAATGAAATTACATCCCATCAACTTGAAAATGATTTTCTTACATTAGACCCCAATAATTTTTCTTCCATTGAATATTTTTTGTCCAAGTTCAAGACCCTTAGACTTCTCTTGGAAGTTGTTAAGGTTAAGAAAAAATATGTAGCCTTATCTATTCCATTCTTACTAAGTTAGAACCAGCCTAATCCGTGTTTGTTTCAACCTTCCATTCTACTAGAGAAGCCTTTATTTCTTAAGGACAAGACTACAAGTCCCCCTCTTTTGATGCCTTTTGTGATTCTTTAATAAGAGAACAAGAAAACATCTTACATCTTGGTCTTCTTAATACTAGAAACTCTTCTAAGAAAGCCTTAGCAGCCCAGCAACAACCAAGTTCAAAGAATCCTAAGAAGCAGCATCCTAAAAATAATGGTGATAAACCAAAAAAGGGTCCTAAGCCATTTCAATCTCACAATGAAAAATCAACTCAACAAAATGATAAGGCAACTAAAAATAAAGGGAAGAAGGCTTATAGACATTGCAAATTTTGTAATCATGGTGGTCACTTATAATATAAATGCTTTAAGAAGATGGAGGCCTTGGAAGTGACAATGAAGAAGGATAACATCCATTTTTAGCACCCTTCAACTCCAACTTCATATTTAGGAATAACACTTTCTGCATTTGGTTGTCAATCATCTCGATCTGGTTATGCAATAAATGTATCTTCTTCTTCTCATTCTCATGAGTGGCTCATTGATTCTTGAGCTTCTTATCACATGGCCAAAAACAAAACCATGTTTTCTTCTTTAAATGATTGTAACACCAAAAATATTTATGTTGGTAATTATAGATCTCTTAGTGTTGTAGGGACTGAAACTATTCATCTAGACAATGGTAAATTTAATGATGTATTATGTGTTCCTACCCTATCCTGCAACCTTCTATCTGTATATCAGATAACTCATTCAGGTGAAGGTAAAACCGTTGAATTTTCACCTCATGATGTTGTAATTAAGGACCTAAGAGATCTTAGACATATTTTTAGCTACTAGCATTGTTGATGATTCTACAAGGTTGTTTAAGTTTAACAATGTTGGGTCATCAACTCTTCCCTCTGTATTTGTTTCTCATAATGATGAAGTGAGAAAAATTTGGCATGAGTGATTTGGTCACTTAAACTATCGCTCCTTTCAAAATATATGTAAAGAAAATATGGTGACATGTCTTCCTATGGTATCTTGCAGAGATGGTGTTTGTTTCGGATGTGTACTTGGAAAATATCATCATGATATTTTTGAAAAAAGTGCCTCTTGGCACGCCTCAGCCCCTTTACAACTTGTGCATAGTGATTTATGTGGTCCACTTCCAGTTGTTTCATTTTCTGCCTACAATTATTTCTTAACTTTCATTGATGATTTCTCCAAATGCACTTAGGTATACTTCTTAAAACTCAAGAGTGAAGTCTTTAACATGTTCTTGGGCTTTAAGGCCTTTGTTGATCAATAATCTAGACATCAAATTCTTAAGCTAAGATATGATAATGGCAGATAATATGTTAACAAAAATTTCATCAACTTTTCTACTGAGCATGGAATTCAATTGCAACATACTGTTCCATATACTCCACAGCAAAATGGTGTAGCTGAAAGGAAGAATCGCACCTTAAAGGGAATGGATAACTGTATGCTTCAATCTAAAGGAGTTAGTCTTAATTTTTTGGCATAAGCAATAATTGTTGGCATTATGATTCAGGTGTTGTCCTTGATGGCAAACCCATTCAGGTGATAAATCAAGAAGGACGCAAGAAATATCTTCAGCAAGTGCGTCCCCGCAGGTATACCATACAGAACCCGCGTCCAGGGACGCAGGCCAGCCGTTCAGGAGGTGCGTCCGCCCAGTGCACACATTTCAAGGCAGAGAAAAGCACGTGGGGGTTTCTTATGTGGTATCTAGCCGACGGTTTTGTGTTTCTATGGTGTCGGCTCGTGGTTTTGTTCCATGTTTTGGGGAGAAGCTTGCCTATATAAAGCAAAGGAGTTCATTTGGATTATGCATCATCTTGGTTGAATATCTCTTGGTGAGATCTAGTCCAAATCTATAAGGGCGAATCTTCTAATGGACTATGATCTATATGGCGCATGATCAAATCTGTGGATCTGAGTGTTTGGGTTGGTTCTGAAGTCCTCTTATCTTCTATATCTGAAGGGACGCAGGTTCAGTGAAGGGAAAGTGCGCCGGGACGCAGTACAGTAAAGGCTCAGGTGCGTCTCTGAGGCAAAGGACGCGGCGCGACTGTGGTATTGGGTGCGTCTCTGAAGGGAAAGACGCGGCGCGATAGTGTTGCTGGGTGCGTCGGTCGCAGAAAAGCAAAGAGGAACAGTGCGTCTGCACGCAGAACAGTAGAAGGTATACTGCGTCCAGTCGCAGGCCACAGAAAGAAAATATGCGTCCCTGTCTTAAGATGATCTGTTGACTGTATATTTATGTTCATAAGGTGTTCTGGGTTGTTTCTGTAATTACTGATCTGATATCTGTAGTAGACTGTATCTGTTGTATACTTGTTGATCATTTGATTCTTCATGAAAAGAAGTAGGGGGTTGTAGCTCCCTTCCAGGAGAGACTGGAAAACGAGAGAGAGTTGTAGCTCTCTGCAGGTTGCAGCCTGCGTGCTGGTAAAGGACTGCACCAGTACAAAATCATTGTAAAAAGAATTTCTTGAAAGAAGATAGAGACATATTGCAGCAGGTGGTTTTTCTCCCGCATTGGGTTTCCACCTTACATCTTGTGTTCTTTGGTGTGACTGTCTATTTTCTTTATTCATGCTCATTGTTTTATGGTACTGATATGCAAGAATAATTCAAAAGATCAAAAAAGGAAGATTTGGTAAATTGCTAGATAATACTGATTCACCCCCCCTCTCAGTATTATTTCCAACAATTGGTATCAGAGCAGGTCCTTCAGAAAAGCTTGATCGCTTGAAGGTAGATCGTTCATCATGAGCAACTACGAGAGAGAAGCATCAATCAGGCCACCCGTCTTCGATGGGACAAACTTCAATTATTGGAAGGTAAGAGTTACTGCATATCTTCAATCTCTTGGTACAGAAGTTTGGAACATTGTAGAAACAGGCTATGCCTTTCCTTCAGCTACTCCTACAGATCCAGTTGAGAAAAAGCAGTATGAAACAAATGCAAAAGCAGTCAGTACTCTATTAGGAAGTATATCCCAAACAGAGTTCATGAAGGTCATGCACTTCAAATCAGCAAAAGAGATATGGGACAAAATGATCACTAGCTATGAAGGAGATGAACAGGTAAAAGAAGCTAAACTTCAAACTCTCAGGATTCAATATGAGACTCTCAAGATGTATAATGATGAAAGTGTGGCTAATTATTTTCTTCGGGTAGATGAGATTGTTAATTGTATGAAAAATTTGGGTGAAGAAATAAAAGAGACTATAGTAGTTCAAAAGATTCTAAGATCTTTATCCCCCAAGTTTGAATCTAAAGTATCTGCAGTAGAAGAAAAGGAAAATCTCCGTGTTCTCACTATGTCTCAGCTGCATGGAATTCTAACTGCTTATGAAATGAGAAAGGGAGGTCCATCAGACAGAAGGGAAGCTGCTTTTAAAGCATCAGGCAAAGAAGATCACTATGAAGCAAGTCATGTTCCAGAAGAAGAGGAAGAAGAATCAAATTTTGTCAGAAATCTTCAAAGGGGTTCTGGAAGGTTCAGAGGTAAGCTACCTTTCAAATGCTTTGCTTGTGGAAGAGTAGGTCATTATGCTGCAAAATGCTCTTATAAGGATAAAGGAAAGGAACCAGTTAGATGGAACAAGAAACAGAGTGCAAATAAGAAAAGCTACTACACCCATGAAGATAGTGATGGCTTATCAAACAGTGATGAAGATGAACAAGGTAATAAATATAGATTGTTAATGGCATTTGAAGATGATGATTATGAGGATGCTGTAGATGTGGATAACCTTTATGATGAAATTACTAGACTCAAGAGATGTATAGAAGAAAAGAACATGATTATTGATACTCTACAATTTCAAATTGATGAAAAGGAAAAACATCTTGAAAAATTAGAAGGTGAAATTGTTGGTCTTAGAAAAGAAATTGAGAAAACAAAAACTATTAATCTCAAGTTTGTCAAAGGATCTGAAACTTTGAATGAGATTATCAGTGTGCAGCGGTCTCCACTAAATAAGACAGGTCTGGGCTATAATGGAGAAACTTCTCAAGCATCCACTTCAAAAAGTTATCTTGATGCAGCAAGAAGAAATGAGCAAGAGCACAAGGAAGATCATCAGGTAAAGCAGGGACAAACGTCAAACAGAAACTATCAGGGGCAATCCAGCTTAAGGGTGAACAAAAGCCACAACCAGCCACAGGTAAAATCTTCCCAATTTGGTTCAAGAATAGATGAAAATAGAAATTACAATCAGTTGGCTGGTAGATTCAATAATCGCAGAAGCTTCTTCAATGGACAATGCTTTTCTTGCCATAACTTTGGTCACAAAGCAGCTCAATGTGTTGCGTATAAAACAATCATGACTAGGGAAGCTCAAAAACAAAGAAGTATGACAGGGATTACAAAAAGGACCTATAACAACTTTTCAGCTCTCGAAAATGAAGTTGAATGTTCTATTTGCAATAATTTTGGACATGAAGACTTTGAATGCAGAAGCAGGTTTCCGGAAAGAAAGGTACAAGAACAGAAAAAGGAACAAGCCTCAGGCACCAAAACATGGAAAATAAAGGAACCTCAAACAGAAAGATGTGGGATAGCATTTTATGCAGAAGGACAAGAAAATCTATGGTACATTGACAGTGGATGTTCGAAGCATATGACAGGTGATAAAGAAAAACTTGAATCTTATTCTAATTTAGAAAAGGGAAAGAAAGTCTCTTTTGGAAATGATACTCCTGCAACTATAAAAGGAAAAGGTATTGCTCCTTTAAAAGAAGATGTTAAGGCTGGAAATGTTTTGTTTGTTGATGGACTAAAGCATAATCTACTAAGTGTAAGCCAGATGTGTGATCAAAGAACCGAGGTTATATTCAGATCAAATGGATGTCTTGTTCGTGATCTTGATACAGGTAAAACAGTTCTCAAAGGAAAAAGAACTCCAAATAATCTATACATATTTGATGAAGGACAACAACAATGCTATCTAAGCAAGGATGAAGAGCACTGGTTATGGCATCGAAGGTTGGGACATCTAAGCTTCTCACAAATAAGGAAAGCCTGCAAATATCAAGCAGTTCGCGATCTTCCAGATATCAAAATTCCTGACAACACCATATGCAGATCATGTCAGTTTGGAAAACAAACCAGAACTAACTTTCCAGAGAAAGAAGGATCAGCCAGCATGCCTCTTGAGCTAGTACATACAGATGTATGTGGACCATTCAGAAAAAGAACACCTAGAGGAGAGGAATACTTGATATTATTTATTGACAATTTCTCCAGGTTTGTTTGGTTAGGACTTATGAAGCACAAAGATGAAGCTTTCGAAAAATTCAAATCCTTCAAAGCTTTGGTTGAAAATGAATCAGGTCACAAAATTAAGTGCCTCAGATCCGACAGAGGTGGGGAATTTACTTCAAATGAATTTTTTGATTTCTGTGATGAACATGGGATAAGAAGAGAATTTTCTACAGCTAGAACTCCTCAGCAAAATGGAGTAGTTGAAAGAATGAACAGAACAATCCAGCAAATGGCTCGTGCTATGCTTGATGAATCAGGAACTCCTGCAACCTTCTGGGGTGAAGCTGCACATGTGGTGGTTATTATTCTCAACAAGACAAATGTCCGAGTGAACAGCACTCAAACTCCTCATGAGCTCTGGAGTGGTAAAACTCCTTCGGTAAAGCACTTCAAAATCTTTGGGAGCAAATGCTATATCAAGAATACTGAGGAGCAGCTTGGTAAACTTGATCCTAGAGCAGATGAAGGTATTCTTCTTGGCTACTCTCCACATAGCAAAGCATACAAATGCTACAATAAAAGACTTGGCAAAATTGTTGACAGCATTGATGTAGTGGTTGATGAGAAGGGATACATTCCTAGGCAAATACATCGTGAAGACATCGAAGAAGATGAAAGCTACCCTCAAAGACAGAATGATGAAGAAGAAGAACCGCAAGAAGAATCTCAAGAAGAACCTCACGAAGAAGCAGAAGAACGAACAAGAATAGAAGAAAAGACTCCATCCAGATATGTTCAAAAGAACCATCCAGAATCTCAGATCATGGGACAGAAAGAAGCAGGTATACAAACTAGAAGAACAGTTGCAGAAGCTTCAAGTTATTTGGCATTACTCTCCTCTACTGAACCACAAAATGTGAAAGAGGCATGCAAAGATGAATGTTGGGTGAAAGCAATGGATGAAGAACTTGAGCAAATCGAAAAGAACAACACTTGGGAGCTGGTTCCTAGACCAAAGGATAAGAATGTTATCGGAACAAAATGGGTCTTCAAAAATAAATTGAATGAAAATGGAGAAGTAATTAGAAACAAAGCCAGACTTGTTTGTAAAGGGTATGCACAGCAAGAAGGAATAGACTTTGAAGAAACTTTTGCTCCTGTTGCAAGACTTGAGGCCATCCGAATGTTCCTTGCTCTCTCAAGTTTTCAGAACTTCAAAGTATTTCAAATGGACGTAAAATCAGCCTTTCTGAATGGAGACTTGGAAGAAGAAGTGTACATTGAACAGCCAGATGGGTTCATTCTTGGAAATGATCCAAATCTTGTATGCCGATTGAAAAAGGCTCTCTATGGTCTCAAACAAGCCCAAGGGCTTGGTACTACCGGTTGGACAAATATCTTCATCAACAAGGTTTTTCAAAAGGTTCAGCAGATAGCAATCTATATATAAAAGTTGAAAATGACAAATTGCTAATACTTGTTGTGTATGTAGATGACATTATTTTTGGCAGCAATGAAGAAGCTATGAGTCAAAGCTTTGCCTCAGTCATGCAGAAAGAATTTGAAATGTCCTTGCTAGGAGAACTGACATACTTCCTTGGTTTGCAAATCCAACAAAAGGAAGGAGGAATCCTTTTATCTCAAACCAAGTATCTCAAGCAGATTTTGAAGAAATATGGCATGGAAGATGCAAAACCAGTATGTACACCCATGGTCACAGGATGTAGTCTCAGTGCAAATGATGAATCTGCAGCAGTACATCAACCAACCTACAGATCTATGATTGGAAGTTTACTATATTTGACAGGTACCCGACCGGACATCATGCATGCAGTTGGAATAGTTGGAAGATTTCAGGCAAATCCGAAGGAAACTCATCTTCAGGCAGTGAAGAGAATTTTCAAATATCTTCAAGGGACTCAAAATTATGGCTTATGGTATCCTAGAGATACAGATCTCACTCTTCATGCTTATACAGATGCAGATTGGGCCGGAAGCGTGGATGACAGGAAAAGCACAAGTGGTGGTGCGTTCTTTATGGGTCCCAGACTGGTCTCCTGGTTCAGCAAGAAACAGAGTTCAATTGCCTTGTCTACAGCTGAAGCAGAATATGTTGCTGCTGCATCTTGTTGCACCCAACTCCTTTGGATGATGCAGAATTTGCAGGATTATCAAATCACTTGTACTCCTCCAATCCCTATCTTATGTGACAACACAAGTGCAATCAGCATCTCAAAGAATCCGGTTATGCATTCAAAAACCAAGCACATACCAATCAAGTACCATTTTCTCCGGGAACAAGTACTTGAACAGAAGGTCAAGTTGGAGTATGTTCCTTCTAAGGAACAAATTGCTGATATTTTCACCAAACCATTGCCCAGGGACACTTTTGAATACCTCAGGCAAAAGCTGGGGGTTGTTGATGCATCATCTTACTGTTGATCATCTTCCTATTGGTGGTATAGGCTCAGGGGGAGCACATAATGCATTGTTGGCATTATGGAGAAGGAGATCTTGGAAATAGCTGCAATATGTCTCTATCTCCTTCATGATGGATTTCTGGTTACAGATCTGGAGATGCATGAGCATAGGGGGAGCATACCCTTTGCCCTTGATGTCAAAGGGGGAGAATGAAGCTGAAGATTATGTGGTTGCCATCAAGTCCAAAGGGGGAGATTGTTGGCATTATGATTCAGGTGTTGTCCTTGATGGCAAACCCATTCAGGTGATAAATCAAGAAGGACGCAGGAAATATCTTCAGCAAGTGCGTCCCCGCAGGTATACCATACAGAACCCGCGTCCAGGGACGCAGGCCAGCCGTTCAGGAGGTGCGTCCGCCCAGTGCACACATTTCAAGGCAGAGAAAAGCACGTGGGGGTTTCTTATGTGGTATCTAGCCGACAGTTTTGTGTTTCTATGGTGTCGGCTCGTGGTTTTGTTCCATGTTTTGGGGAGAAGCTTGCCTATATAAAGCAAAGGAGTTCATTTGGATTATGCATCATCTTGGTTGAATATCTCTTGGTGAGATCTAGTCCAAATCTATAAGGGCGAATCTTCTAATGGACTATGATCTATATGGCGCATGATCAGATCTGTGGATCTGAGTGTTTGGGTTGGTTCTGAAGTCCTCTTATCTTCTATATCTGAAGGGACGCAGGTTCAGTGAAGGGAAAGTGCGCCGGGACGCAGTACAGTAAAGGCTCAGGTGCGTCTCTGAGGCAAAGGACGCGGCGCGACTGTGGTATTGGGTGCGTCTCTGAAGGGAAAGACGTGGTGCGATAGTGTTGCTGGGTGCGTCGGTCGCAGAAAAGCAAAGAGGAACAGTGCGTCTGCACGCAGAACAGCAGAAGGTATACTGCGTCCAGTCGCAGGCCACAGAAAGAAAATATGCGTCCCTGTCTTAAGATGATCTGTTGACTGTATATTTCTGTTCATAAGGTGTTCTAGGTTGTTTCTGTAATTACTGATCTGATATCTGTAGTAGACTGTATCTGTTGTATACTTGTTGATCATTTGATTCTTCATGAAAAGAAGTAGGGGGTTGTAGCTCCCTTCCAGGAGAGACTGGAAAACGAGAGAGAGTTGTAGCTCTCTGCAGGTTGCAGCCTGCGTGCTGGTAAAGGACTGCACCAGTACAAAATCATTGTAAAAAGAATTTCTTGAAAGAAGATAGAGACATATTGCAGCAGGTGGTTTTTCTCCCGCATTGGGTTTCCACCTTACATATTGTGTTCTTTGGTGTGACTGTCTATTTTCTTTATTCATGCTCATTGTTTTATGGTACTGATATGCAAGAATAATTCAAAAGATCAAAAAAGGAAGATTTGGTAAATTGCTAGATAATACTGATTCACCCCCCCTCTCAGTATTATTTCCAACAGTCCACTTCCAGTTGTTTCATTTTCTGCCTACAATTATTTCTTAACTTTCATTGATGATTTCTCCAAATGCACTTAGGTATACTTCTTAAAACTCAAGAGTGAAGTCTTTAACATGTTCTTGGGCTTTAAGGCCTTTGTTGATCAATAATCTAGACATCAAATTCTTAAGCTAAGATATGATAATGGCAGATAATATGTTAACAAAAATTTCATCAACTTTTCTACTGAGCATGGAATTCAATTGCAACATACTGTTCCATATACTCCACAGCAAAATGGTGTAGCTGAAAGGAAGAATCGCACCTTAAAGGGAATGGATAACTGTATGCTTCAATCTAAAGGAGTTAGTCTTAATTTTTTGGCATAAGCAATTAACTGTGCAAATTACATAGTAAATCACACTCCTACTAAGGTTTTAAAGAATATCACTCCAGAAGAAGCACGGAGATCAATTAAACCAGATGTAAGTCACTTTCATTTTTTTGGAAGTGAAGCATGGGCCCATATTCCAAATGAGAAACATAAAGCCTTAGAACCTAAGAGAAAAAAATGTATTTTTGTTAGATATTCTGAAGATGTCAAAGGATATAGAATTCTTCAACCTAAATAAAAAAATGTTATCATTAGAAGAGATGTAAAGTTTGCTGAAAATATATCTGCCTACGAGCCTATTTCGGCGGATGTGCCACCTCTCTCTATCCCTTCTACTTCTGAAAATATTTCTTCTTTAGATGATGACAGCGAGGATGACAATCCTTCCCCACCTTCTCGGGATCCTCCTTCAGCTCCTCAGATTCCAAAATGGGTCTGCGCTAATCGGGATGCAATAGATGCTCTTGTAGGTTATCCTACAGATCAGCGTCATACATGTTCTCAGTTCGATAGAGCCTCTTGTTTACTGGCTCATGCTTCAACAAATTATGATCCTGACACCTTTGCAGAAGATTCAGGTCATCCATATTGGGACGCAACTATGAATGAAGAATATTGTTCATTATTGGAAAATGATACATGGGACCTTGTTCCTATTCCAAAGGGATGAAAACTTGTTAGATGCAAATGGGTCTACAGAACCAAGTTTGGACAAGATGAAAAAGTTGATAAACATAAAGCTCTTCTTGTTGCTAATGGTTTTTCACAAGTTGAAGGCATTGAATATACTGAAACCTTCTCCCTTAATGCCAAAATGAAGTCTATCTACCTTGTTCTTTCCCTTGCTACCTCTTTCAAATGGGAAGTCCGTCAGATGGATGTCAAATCCACCTTCTTGCATGGGGACTTGCATGAAGAAATCTATATGGAACAACCTCCTGGCTTTATACAAACAAACTCCAGCCTCGTATGTCGGCTTAAGAAATTCCTTTATGGTATCAAACAAGCCCCTCAGGCTTGGTATGCCAAAATGGATAGCTTTCTTTTAGATACTGACTTTTGTAGGTGTCATTCTAACAACACTGTCTACACCAAGAAAGTGGGTAAGTCTCCTATCATTCTTGTTCTTTATGTTGATGATCTTATCCTTACTAGTAGTGATCCCAACCTTATAAACCATGTGAAGTCTAGCCTTAAAAGGCAGTTTGAAATGATAGACTTAGGACACTTGCATTATTTTCTTGGTCTTCAAGTCTTACGATCCAAAGAAGGTATTTCCCTTTCCCAGTCCAAGTATTCTTGTGATCTTCTACACCACTTTCACATGGAAGACTATAATTCAGCCCCTTCTCCCTTTTAGTACTTCCCCTAAAATTGATGCAACCTTATAATGCCAGCTTTTTGGAAAACTTTTGCATATGACACATACTCATCCAGACCTTTCCTTTGTTGTTGGCCTTGTTGCTCCACTTATGCAAAACCCACATGAAAGTCATTGGAGGGTAGCTAAAATAATACATCATTATGTTCGAGGTACAACTCAGTTTGGGATACATTACAGTGCAGAAGCATCTCCTCTATTGGTTGGTTTCACTGATTCTGATTGGGTTGTTGATCCTAATGATCAGAAGTCTATTGTGGGTTATGTATTCACTCTTGGTTCTAGACCTATTACATGGGCTTGCAAGAAACAAAGTTCCATTTCTCTCTCTGCAGCAAAAGCAAAGTATCGTGGCGCTATTGAAGCTAGTAAGGAAGCTATTCAGTGTGGAGCCTAGAAGGCAACCCCTCACTATATATGAGGGAATTATATTGCAACTATGTAGATGTGTATTTTGAGTAAGAAAGAGAGAGGAGATTGTGTGAGAGCAAAGAGGGAATTACAACAGATCTACTATAGGTTGTATCTCTTCATGTTGCTAGATAACATAAAAGGAAGGACTGGTTGTTTCTCCATGTACATAGCCAAAATTGGGTGAACCATGTATATATGTGTCTTTCTTGTTTTATGCATTTTCTATTTTTATATTTCTGCAATATTTTTATGTGTAATATATAATTTTCTAACAACTGGTATCAGAGCCGAAGGTCTATTTTACTAATAAACTTGCAGGAGAGAAGGGTTCCTGGTTCAAGTGGGAGAAATGGTGGAAGATGGTAGGTTTAGGGTCAAAAATTTAACGGACAAAAATATCAGTTGTGGAAGATGCAGATGGAAGATTACTTGTATCAGAAAGATATGTACCTAACATTGAGTAGAATGACAAAAAGGCACTTGGAACAATATGGTTGTGCCCAGCGAAATCAGTTCAAGGAGATTATGTTCAAGGAGATTTTGGATAGGTTCAATTGGGTGATGATAAACCCTGTAAAATCAATGGAATGGGTACAGTGTTCATAAAATAGCAGAATGGAAATCAATGGTTGTTGAAGGAGGTAAGGCATGCTCCAAATCTGAATAAAAATCTAATTTCAACTGGGTAGTTGGGAGGTGAAGGTTTTGTAACTAATTTTACAAGTAAAACTTGGAAGGTCACTAAAGGAGCCCTGGTAATAGAAAAAGGAGAAAAGGTTGGTACATTGTATTTATGTAGTGGTATTTCTAATTTTTTTAATGCTTTAACCTCTATAAGAGAAGATATGACATTGTGGCATCATAGGCTTGGGCACATGAGTGAGAAAGGGATGCAGATTCTTCACTCAAGAAATTGTTTGTGAGGTTTGAAGCATGTTGATTTGGAATTATGTGAGAATTGTGTTTATGGAAAGCAGACGAGAGTTAGATTCCTCAGATTTGGGAAAGAAAAGTAGAGCGAAACATTAGAGCTTGTGCAAATAGATGTATGGGGACTTGCTCAGATATCATATCTCAGTTTCTCTCGTTATTATGGTACTTTTATTGATGATGCAACCAAAAAAACCTGGATTTATTATATTCGAAATAAATCTAATGTATTTGATACTTTCAAGAAATGGAAATCTTTGGTTGAAAATGAGACAGAAAAAAGGTTGAAATGTCTTAGATCATAAAATAGAGGTGAATATTACAGCAAAGAGTTTGATAGGTACTATTCATAGAATGGAATTCACAGAGACAAGAAAATTCTAGGAACACCACAAGAAAATGGTGTGTCAGAAATGATGAACAAGATAATCATGGAGCATGCAAGGTGCATGATATTGCATGCATGGTTGCCTTTACAATTTTGGGTAGATTCTGTAGATATTTTTGTTTATCTAATAAACATAGGGCCTTCAATTTCCTTGGATGGTGGTATTCTAGAGGAGGCATGGACAGGTAAAAAGTTAAACTACTCTTTTTTAAAGAATTTTGGTTTTGAAGCCTTTGTCCACATTAATAAAGAAAATAGAACAAAGCTTGAGGCAAAATCAAATAAATGTACCTTTATTGGATATGGTGTTAATGATTTTTGTTATCGCTTTTATGATTATGAAAAACACAAAATAATTAGGAGCAGGGATGTCATATTCAATGGAAAGGTTTTGTATAAGGATCAGATGCAGGAAAAGAAACGGGAAAAAGAAAACATAGAATACACAATGTTTGATGAGATCAAAAAAAAAGTGAAGGTGCCTCAAAATCATAACGATCAAGAACCAGGACAACAACAACAAAAACAATAGTAACATGCACTTCAAACACCTGAAATTGGTGTTAAAAGATATACCAAGATAAGTAGACCCCCTGAACGATACTCTCCTTCATTATATTATGTATTGATGACTGATTCTGGTGAACTAGAATATTATGAAGAAGCAGTGTAGGTAAACTAGGAAGAAGTGGAAGAAAGTCATGAAAGAAGAGATGGACTCCTTCGTACATAACTAGACTTGAGACTTAGTTAGGTTGCCTGCAAGTAAAACAACATTGCATAATAAATGGGTTTACATGTTGAAGGAAGAAGATGGAGGTAGAAAAAGGTATAAAACTAGACTTGTGGTGAAGGGGTTTGCACAAAAAAAGGGTATAAACTTTGATGAGATATTTTCTCTTGTTGTTAAAATGACTCCAATCAGAACTATTTTAAGTCTAGTAGCGGTTGAAGATTTGAATCTTGAGCAGTTAGATGTAAAGACATCCTTTCTCCATGGGGATTTGGAGGAAGAAATATATATGTAGCAGCCACAAGGATATGAAGTAAAAGGGAAGGAGAAACTAGTGTGTAGGTTGAAGAAGAGGTTGTATGGCTTAAAACGAGCTCCAAGGCAGTGGAATCTAAAATTTGACAGGTTTATGTCTGAATAAGGTTATACTAGATGTCACTCTAATCATTGTGTTTATCTCAAAAGGAAAAATGATGGCAGCTATATTATATTGTTATTGTATGTAGATGGCATGCTTGTTGCAGGTTCTAACATGTAGGAAATAAATGTGCTCAAAAGAAAATTGGAAAACTCATTTGCAATGAAGGATTTGAGTGTTGCAAAACAAATCCTTGGTATTTGAATAACTAGAGATAGGAAGAATCAAAAATTAAAATTGTCTTAGAGTGAGTACATACAAAATGTGTTGAAAAGATTTAATATGCAGAATGCAAAACCAGTTATTATACCTTTGGCTAGCCATTTCAAACTAAGTAAGGAGGTGTGTCCGAAGACTCAAGAAAAATTGACTTATATGTCTAAAGTTCCATATGCATCAATAGTTGGAAGCTTAATGTATGCAATGTTATGCACAAGGCATGATATTATCTATGTAGAAGTTGTAAGAAGGTACATGAACAATCCAAGAAAAGAGCATTGGATGCTGGTGAAGTGGATTCTCAGGTATTTGAGAGGTACCACAGATAAAGCATTATGCTTTGGTGGCTCAAAAAATTCTCTACAGGGATATGTTGATGCAGATATGGCGAGTGATAGAGATAACAGAAGGAGAACCACAGGGTATGTGTTTACTGTAGGTGGAACAACTGTCAGTTGGGTTTCAAAACTACAAAGTGTTGTTGTTGAGAAATGGCAACAAGAAATTCCAATTTAATTTGTCCTTGAATTAAAATGTGAATTAAATTCTACTTATATTCTAATAGCAACTTAGAATAACTAAATTAAGTTTATTAAACTTACTTAACTTAGGAAATTCGAGTTAGAAGTATTTTGGAAGTCATGTATATGTTCTCCCTACTTTGTAGGAGTCCAGTGTGAGTTAATTGTGAGTTGTAAAATAGAAGAGTCAGTTTAGTTAAATTAGTTCTCAAAATGATTGAGAGAACTAATAGTGAGTTAACAGTTAGTGGTGAGACTAATGAAATACGAGTGCTACTCTAGTTAACTGAATATTTACTCATGTTGGGCACGGGATCCCCCAAGGCATGCTTTGGGGCTTAAAGCCCAAGTTTTGACAATGTCCAATGTAAAGACTTCGCGAAGTATGGGCGCAGTGCGCAATGTTGTAATTGAGTCACAGGGTTGTCTGCCCTTACTTTTTGTAATGTAATGTCAGCTTGAGAGTTCTACCCATGCTTCATGGACCATGAGATTGTATAAATACAGAAACGCTCTAAGTGTAAAGATATAGATGCAAGTAAAATCTAAGGATGATGAATTGAGTCTTGGTGGAAGTGTAAAGTCATGTTTTGGGTCTTAGAGTAGGAGAAAGCTCTGCAGCTAAGTGCGCAGAGGTCTAGTAGTCCGTAGCTGAGTGCGTAGACCCCTGCAGCTGAGTGCACAGGGTGAGTCGAGTCTGTAACCATGGAGAAATTAATAAAGAAAAGTTTCTTATCATTATATGTGTCTTTTTCCTGTTTTATGCATTGAAGTATATTGGGTATGAATTACAAGTTTATTGTTTATATGTTGCGCAAACTTATATGAATATTTTGAATAAGCGAATATAAGATAAGTATCTATTTCCGTGAAGTTAATTAATAGTTATAAGAAGATAAGTAAGATCTATAATGTAACCTAGGAAAAGAGCACAGATCATTGCCTTAGCAGCATGAAATCACCTCATCCCATGATTAGGGATGCACGAAGGCCTCGTAGGCCAGGAAGGTGCGCAAAGTAACCTATGCGAAGGTATTCACAGTTGGACTAAACTAACCCCTCAGACATCTTAAGGGTGAAAAAAATTGGTTCCATCATCCCCCCATACTGCTTCAGATGAGACCTCAATCCATGCTCTGTGGGCTGTTGCTGAAAGGGCCAATAGTATAGGGATTTTTTTGGCTAATTAACTCCAAACCTAGGTCAGGCCCCATCAAGCCAACAAATGGTTCCATTGCCAGGATTGGAATCTACATAGAGATGTCTGATGTTGCATCATTGGAATCCAACTAAGAAGGAGATTGAAAGGTGGTTGGACATGAAAATTCACAAATTCATGGCACAAGACAACAGGAATCCATGACTATCGAAGGAAGAGAGTTTAAATTGCTACCTGTACACAGAGATCCATGAAATTTTCTTCGTATCTTTCCCTACTGAGTTATACGAGTGGATTGCGAAGCTAGTAGATAACCAAGGAAGGTGGAAGCTCGACGGACCTATTGTGTGGACCCTAGAGTTGGTGCATAGATTGGAAGCATCGGAGGATAATATTGTGCATGCTATTGATCACTGGCTTGATTGGATTATAGGAGGATTCATTATTGAGTTCACGGTAGATACATCGGTCAGCTACAGCGAGGCAAAGTGACACTTTCTCAAGGGACTGCGAGAGAAGTACATAAAGTCTCTGAACACTTCGATTAGAATGCTATTGTGTGAAAAGAGGATTATGTAGCTACATTGATGTTTGAGGCTATGCGAAGTGGGAGAATTTATAGAAACGAAGGAGGTGTGGGACTAGAGACTAGCCCCTTGATTTCACCTCTGTGAGGGGACGAGAAAGAGCTTTCGAAGATATCTCCATGAAGTGCGATCCATTTGATAAGGTAAAGGATTCCACGCATACCACCTCCACCCACACCACTGCCAGTTTCATAGTCATCACCTCCATCTTCACCTGTACCATCTCTACCACCACCGCATTTTAGGATGGCAAGCTCAATAAAGTTGCTTGTGTTCAAGGGAGTAGGAAATGAAGATCTGGACCAATTTTGGTTCATTGTAAAAGTCGTATGGGAAGCACAGGGAGTTATAGATGATAATATCAAGAAATCGATGTTGGTTAGTGCTCTGCAGGATCGCACACTGGCCTAGTACATCAAGCACTCAAGTGATAATCTAAATGCGGGAATCATAGTTATCCAAGCTACGCTAACTAGGGAATTTAGCAGGCCAAAGTCAAAAGCACAATCAATCATTGGGTTCAAAGAGATCACGATGCTACTAGGTGAGACTCCTTGGGAGCTAGATCAAAGGCTGAAGTGCACGATTCACGAAGCTAACATGACTCTAATGGATGGACAGCACCGCGAATGGTTTGTAGCATCACTATCACCACATTTGAGGAATGCACTGTCGTAGCAAAGGTTAACAACTCAAGTAGAGGCTTTAGAGATCGTGATGAGGCTGCATGAGACCCCAATAAAGGATCCTAACTTGGGAGTTTAGCAGATCCACGCGTAGTTGAAAAACTTATGCCTCGAGATGCAGAGTCTAAAACAGGACAGAACAGTCTGACCAGAAGCATGCAAAGAGGTGTGGTGTGTGAAATGCAAAGGTCAGGGCCATGATAAAGACCATTGCCTGGTATATGTAAATTACCTTACAGGAGGGGGACCAATTCCATTAAGACTAGAAGCACAAGCAGGACTAAGCATTGTGTCTACTCTGTGGTGCACGATTTGTCAAATAGGGGGAAAGCATGCTACAGACAACTGCCATTTGTTGCAAAAGTACACGCAGAACTCACAATAGTTGTTCTGTAATTTCTGTAGATCGGTGGGACACAATGAGCGCACATGTAGAAGTTATGAGCTAATGATGGATAGAACTCCCACCTATAGGGTTCAGGCCAAAACATGACCCCTAGACCAATGAGCAGGGATAGCGCGAACCGGATTCTAGGGGTACGAATGAGGCCGAGGTGGAGGAGGACCTGGGAGAGTTCGCGAACAACTGATATGCTACAATTAAGGAGGTCCGGGACATTATGTCTACGATTGTATGAATCCGACGCATCCATCATGTATGTAATATACCTTGTTTGAACATGAGAGGGAGGATTGTCCTACGCTGATAGCTAGTCTACATGATAAGGGAGCACTACCACCTCCCCAGACTCAGAACCTACAAATGATGAGGTCTAAGCCACGCAAGGATGATCCAAATGTAAATATTGTGCTCTGAAGTGGAATTACAATGGGAGATGATAATGGAAAATAGCCCAAAGAAAGTACTTGGGTTCACAATGCTCCGACGAAAGAAGCAGAGTTTGATTTGGAGCGCGCTCGAGAAACCTTTATGGAAGCTAAGAGGAGCTTCGTTGATGCCTCCACTTTAGGAAGCAAGGATAGACTGGAGCCAGAAATGGACTCGTCGATTCTCATAATGTTCCTAGAAATGTGCATGTAGTTACTACGCAACAGTAAGACTGTAAAATGATTGCAATAAGTCATTAACATATGTGTTGGGACTGCACCAGGATAACCATACGTAGTCCGAAAGATTGGAAGGCATAAGACAAGAACAGGGAGAGATATGAGGCTAACAGCACAGGTTGGAGAATATGAGATGGACCAATTAATTTTGGATTTAGGGTCGGACGCGAATGTTCTACCGAAGCAGACATGGGAGCACATGAAGCAGCCTACGCTATAGTGGTCTCCTATTCAGCTGTGCATGGAGAACCAACAGAGGATAATACCCCTGGGGTGATTGCAGGGAATCACTGTGGATATTGAGGGAGTGAGCACACTAGCAGATTTTGAAGTGATAGAGATTGTTGATGACAGCAATCCCTACCATGCGCTCTTAGGAATTTATTGGGCCACTGACATGAATGGGCTGATTAATCTAAAAAAGTGCAAGATGATTTTCGAAAAGAAGTCTCTACGTGTAGTAATATTGTTGGACCCTACTGAGGGATCACGCTACACTAAGCTAGTGCACAACTACGAAAGTGATGATGATTTGGATTGCATCTACAAGATAATCGAGCGAGAGAAAGGCTGGGTAAATCCCACTGCAAATGGACAAATTTCATGGGAGCATGAAAGCTCGTGTACTTCAGATTTATATGAGGAGATACGCCGATGGAAGAACCGGTTACATGAGGTAACCACGTTGAACTGTAACATGATGACAAGATAGTTGCGATGCGTATCAATGGAAATGAGGGATTTACCTACTTACAATGGATTAGGAGAGGTAGATGCTTTCCTGGACCAATTGAGAGGGAGGTGCCGGAAAAACAATAATTCGAAGCCTTGAACTGGGTACTGTGCACTACACTCGCAAGGTGGTGGGGTACGCACAAAGGAAACTTTGATGACTAGCATGCCTGTAGGTGAATGATGCGCACATGGTATGGGAAAACTAGAGGGCAGTCGATGAGTAGATACAATTGTTGGGATAGTCCACAGGCACATTTGTCCAGGTGGGCATAGGCAAATGATAAACAACCTGAGCGGATACACATACACTTCATAATGGGAGGTACGATCAATAAGCATGTGTTGGGGGGCTAAATGCACCACCGGCTCCTCAAATTGGAATGACAGAATGTGGAAAGAACAAGCACACAGATAGTTATCCATGTGGAATCCTTTAAAAAGGTGTGCAAAGCACTTAACAAGGTATGTAATGCACAGCGAAGTGATTGGGACCTACGTGTACCAGCAGTCCTATGGGCTTATAGGGTGATGTGCAAGAAACTGATGGGACGAACATCTTCTAGGCTGGTTTATGAAGCAAGCACTAAAATACAGATGAAGTATATCATGCCCAGTCCGCGCATAGTAGTGCCTGTGGATACAACAGATTGCGAAGCCCTGAAAGAAGGGAACGCGCAGCTAGAAGAAGAAGGATGCTTGAGACCTGATGAAGAGATCCAGTGGGGTAATCTTAGGCGCCAAGAACTCTTTAATGAAAACGCTTGTTTGAGGTAGAAAAGTGTCATGGTAGAAGAAGAAGTCAAGAAGCTAGAGGGAGGAATGAAAAGGGATTTTCTAGATAAAAGCATTGTGGCGATAAAATGAGATGCGCACGCTTGCATTGATAAATTTGAAGATTACCACCGAGAGTTGATCAGTTTGATGCCTTAGATTGGAACGCGTATTACTAAAAGGATCCCAAAGGGTGGCATGATGCAAATGGTAAAATGCACGATGCAAGTAGTAAGGCTAAATGGTGAACTATTCCAAGAAGAAGTAAATAATGATTGGGTAAAGATGCATACAGGTGGCATGACCACCTGACTAGCTGTGGGAAGCATAGTCTTAGCACTCTAGGCAATTGAAAGGAGGCACGGGACTATAAATTACTCTACCCGAGAGCTGCGCACAGAGGAAAAGCGTCACAAGGTCCACGACAGCGCAAGGGTAGTTGTGCTACCACATGGATTGGCTAGAAAGCGACCGTTATAGTCACTATTCATGATGTGATGCTTGGTTTGAGACCAAATGGAGTAGGTGATAGGCATTTAAGGCAAGATTTATGTGCAATATTTAGGAAAATCTGCCACCAAGGGAGCATTAATGGACTAGATTTGGGGGGAACGGTTGAATTTGAATTCAAAAGGTGCTATAAATTACAAAGGGTTCCCAAAAAATAACACTTGGTCATTTGAGAATTGAGCTACCGTGTGCCCAGAGTATTTTGAACCAAGACCTATTTAGCCTTTTGAGAGCTTTGTTTGAGCACTTGGTTGAGAAATTGAGAGATTTCTGGACGAACAAAATGGTAGTGTCTGAAGAAGCCATGGAAATCGGAGAAATGGCCGCCGAAGAGGTTGCTAGGCCATGACAGTAGAGGATGCCCCTGAGAGCACCAAGATAGTTGTAGAAATCCCCAAATCATTGCACATGATGAGAACCAAGAAAGATAAGCTGCCCATGATTCTAGTGCGTGTGTCCCCTCAAAACCCGCTATAAACTAAGTTAAATATGGAAGAAAAGGGGAAAGCAATTAATTTGGAAACCAATGAGGAGGAGGAAGACCTGGAGGACATCCTGAAAGAAGAAGACGAGGACGAAGACATGGGGAAAGAAACTGAGGGTGTGGACCCTCTAACCAATCTACTCGCATATGTTCCATCATGGAAGGGGAAGGTGAAGGTGCCCAAGGATACTGATGAGAGTAAAAGCACTCTACAGACTCTGCTACTAGCCAACGAGATCATTTTCGAAGGAGCACACTTGAGATGGGTGTCGTGTTTGAAATTTGAATATTGGGATCTCACCTACCACGAGAAATTCCCTCACTTGGTGACTGCGCAACTCATGAAACTAAAGAAAAACACCACGGTAGGATTCGTAGTGTTGGAGCCACGTAAGTGGTTGCGCAGCATCGAAAAGGCAGGGTTGTTGAATCTACTGTGGGTGCTGCATTATCATCGTGCCCCAGTGACTATCTTCGTCATCAGGAAGTTGCTCTACCTAGTACATGATGAGTGTTTTTGGCTAGAGAAGCCCGTCCCCATCACGGACCACTTGATCCATCGAATTACTTGACTCCCTTGTAAAGTGAAAGACCCAGCAAACATTTCGGAGGAAAAATGTAGTGATTTGGCCATCACGAAGGCCATGAAAAAGAAATATAAGTTGGAGAAGAAAAAGAGGGGCTAAACGATCTCCAATATCAATGAAAAGGTAGTCATAGTCGCGACTCATATACTGGCGGGTAAGGTCATGCGGAAGTGTCGCGTGGATGAGGTGCCCACACTGGTGGTTGCACTTGCTAAGTAGTGTGTAGAGGGGGTCCAGTTTAACTAGTCTGAATACTTGTGCCAGGAGTTCCTGGATAATTTCTACGAGGCACAAGAACAAGGGAAAACCTTCCACTATGCATGGCTTATGTTGTCCATAGTGTTGGTGGCTGGGGAATTTTCTGAGGAAAACTAGTTCCCACAATTGTGAGGGATCTTCTGGAGGACGCGAAGTACGCTTCACTATGGGCCACTAAAGATGCACGCAAGATCCGAGACAGTAAAATATTCTGGGTGTTCATGGAGATGAACATCAGAATGGGGATTAACCGCAAGCTGCGGTTATCGCCCACTGTCTATAACAGCTTACAAAGCTTTGCAGAGTTTAAGGTGGACTTCCATCATGTCTACATCAGGGCATGCAAGGACCCCACAAAGAAGTGGAATGAACTACCATACATGGCCATGGATGATGTTATCTTCGATGTCCTTGAGGTGTGGCCATCGGAGTGGTGTGCTCCAGCCATCTCTGTGGTGGAGGTAGGAAGGTATGCTACACAGAGAAAGGAGGAAAAACTATGTGTAGCGCAGTTGGTAGAGAAGAGATGAAAAGAGGTCGCAGCAGCAAAGGTGCAGGAGGCTACGAAGGCCGGAATAGAAGTACAGAAGGCAGCTGAGAAGGAACATGAGGGCCGAAAGTCACCTTTGCCTAAGAAAGAACAAGAAATGGGGACAGAGATAAAGGAGGGTGGCACAGACCTACAAACAGCATCAACACAATTAAAGCGCCAACGCCTGAGAGAGCAGGTAGGGCTACGAAAGAAGTAAAAAGCATCTAAGACTTCTTTTGACCTGATCACCCTCATAGAGGGAGATATGCATGATATAGGGGAGATGATGCGTGACATCACCGAAGAGGCCCTCTAGCAATTTGCAGAGGAGAATCAGATTGTGTTGGGGGCCCTCTAGGCATAGATTTAGGAGTTGCAGGTGCGCACTCCTCAGGCTCATACTATCTCGATCAACCTCGCAGTAGGAATAGTCGTGGCTGAAGAAATGTTGTGTGCCCACATGACCAACACAATAATGCTACCAGAGGGGGCACTAGTTATAGAAAACAAGGCCGACAAGCCTACGGTTAGTGCGATGAAGGGAGTAGGAATCAACATGGTTGTGCTCCCTCGGGAGACACTCTATGTCCTATAGGACATAGTGACTACAAAACTGTGGGCCAGGGAGGGCCACGCACTACAGGTACTAAGTGGACAAAGAATCAACATGGAGTAGTTGAGCTTATAGAGCGATGAGGTCGTGTCCCAGAATAGGCAGATAGCACAGGTACTTGAAGAAGCATGTAGAAGGTCTCTGAGTTGGCCATCTCAGTAGAGGCACCGGCAGAGGTGTGCATTCAGAGGTTAGCAGTAGGGGTGCACCAGGCGCGAGAAGAGATGGCCAAGGTTCAGCTAGAGCTGAACCTTCAGATAGCAGATCTGTGGTTGAAGGCATAGCCTTCAACTCCTCTAGAGGTGAGGGAACAGTGCACTAGTGCCATCACCACGGGCATAGAAGAGATCAATAATGCAATGAGGGACTGCACCAAAATGTTGGAAGAATCATTCGAGGTTCTCACATCTCTACAGGAGTAGCCGAACATTCAACGCTTGGAGACAGAGGCACATGAGCTACAGAAATAATATGATGACATAAAAGGGACCGCGTAGATGATGACCCTTACACAGAGGCTCGCATGGATGTAACAGGCCAAGGCACTTAAGGAGCAGGTAGTCGCGGCACGACACAAAGAAGCGGTTCAAAAGGTGCGCGTCCAACCATGGATTGATGAGGCCTTCATAATCACAACAACAATTGAAGGCAAGCTCACGCAGATGAAGGGGACATAGGAGCAGATACAGGGAAGAAGTTTAGACACCACAGTCTCTGAATAGCGCGTCTAGGAGATACAGAGGGTAGCTTCTCAGTGTGCTTGTTATAGACATTTTTTGGCACTACAACCCCAAGCATGAAATGTCCATAAACCAAGGGCTCCTAAGTCCCTAAAAGTGTTGTTCTAACCCCTAAAGGAACAAGGTCAACTGATTACATCTTCTCCCAGAAGTTCTCCATGAAAAACTGCTCAGAACTGGTCAAAACTGGATCATTTCACTTGCTCCATGGCTAGGGTGCGATGCATTGCACCTTGTACACACGAGAAGTGCATTGCATTTCAAAAATCCCTTCTATGGGGTGCGATGGACGGGAAAAGACAAGTCGCGGAGATAGTTTGCGAGGTGGATGATCACGGAATATTCCAGAAACTTCTCCTGGGACACTTGCCTCTCAGAATCGCCCAAGGATGAGTAAGAGATCAATGAGATCTCGAAGTGGAATCAAGAACTATCAGAGAGAAGACACTAATCAAAAACCCAGAGCTGACTCGCACCTCTGCAAATATCTATATATAGATCTCTCATCCCAGAGATCCAGAGGTTGGAGGCTGGAATTTTTCATATTGTAAGGAATTGTTGTTGGTTTCTTGAGACAAACATCAGATTGTTGGGTGATCTAAGCTTTGTATGAGGTGAAGAGGGGCTTCCTTGCTGAGAGGTTGATGCTGGGTTAGAACAACTGGTTGTAACTCCTCTTGGCTCTTTCTTGTTTATCAATAAAAGTTATTCAAGTTTTCCTCCATGCTCTTGTGTCATTGATGTTTGCTACATTTGTATGGTCAATTTACATCTGATCCTAGATTGTTTATGATTATAGATCCATCTCTTTGTATAGTGCTATGCTACTGTGATCTTATAGGTACTTTGTGAAGCTGGGCATGTAAGGGAGCAGGTAGCTAAAGACTATCAAAGAAGAGAGGAATCAAATCAGGAGATTAGCGCAAGACAGAGGTTGGTCTTTCTGTTCTTCTCTATCTATAATTCATAAAGGAAAAATGAAAGTAGCTTTTCTCTGTTTTTTTCTAAGGCAGCTGTCACACCTTAGTGGGATAGAGCAGTTCTATATAGACACTTTTCCCTGTAACAAAATGGCGACTCCGCTGGGGAAGAATTAGTTTGTTTGTTTATCATTCTTTGTTGTTTGTTTCATAAACTTACAGGTAGTATTCGAACTGCATTTGCCATAACAAATGCAAAGTAGATAAATGCTACTTCAATCCATCTACTAGATCTGTTTATGATTTAAACAACTGATTCACAAACTATCTGATTGCCCTTGTGATAGCTCTTAGATCCTCCTTAGATCTACCCCTGATTGTTGCATTACTGATTGCTTTTTGCTCGGCCAAAACCCAAGAACTGAACTGCAAACTGTGACCCGAAACCCAAACAGAATCTCGTTTATGGCCCAGCGCAGGTACTGTTCAGAGAATCTAAACTTCAGCGCACTTCCCGAGTGGACAAGGTGCGCTGCATTTCAAATTATCTGTGTTACAGGTGCGCTGATCAGACTAGGCTCTGTGCAGTTTTGGTTTCTGTGATTCATTCTTTCCAATTCTATTGCTGAATTTTGTTGCCCGTGATCAGTATATGTCTGTTTGAAACCCCTTTTCCTTGTTGTTATTCCGCCTCCTTTGTACAAAAGAACTGTAGATGTTTTTGTGTGTTTGTTGAGTCATTTTAAGTTCTCCTTTGCAAAAGTAGCATAATCGTACTGTCGTCCTTTGATTTGAAACTGTCACAAGTGTCGATTTCAATCATAAGAAAGAGTTTGATTGCTGTTGATAGTTGATTATCCTGTTACTATTGTTTTTGGTCTGAATTTATAATTTTTCTAGTGTCAAAACAAGTATTCATTTCAAAATCATAAGGTGTTGTGATCGTCTCCATTTTTTATTTCGAAAAGAAACTTGTTGATATTTGTCGCTTGAAAAGAAATTCAGATTTGTGCATCAACTTTCTTCTTATCATTCATATACTAAGAAAGTCAAAAACAAATACATGCATGTGCATTTGCATATAGACAGTCAGATTGGTTTGATTTAGGAAAGTGCATTTAGAGTGTGCTCTTTGCTCTTTGTGAAAAGATTCTGTCTTTCTTTCCTTAGTAGCTAGGATTTTCATTGCACAAAGAAGATAAAAAGATTGTTTATCATCTTAGATTGCATTTTAGGAATTACATCTACATCTCGTGGTGAACCTGAAAGGCAAACTTCATAAACAAGATCAACCATACAATAAATTCAATGAATCTAACAACGCTTCGGAACCTAACGCACAACATTTAGAAGTCTAGGCTAGAGACGTATTCCGGCGTCGTAAAGCCTGGTAACTATTGTTCTCACTGATGGTTGGGTGATTCCTCCACTTTGAGACGATAAGTGCCAGTACGGACTTGTGCTCCCACGTACCGTCGAGTATATTTTGGGAGACCCCAATAGGCTTAATCCTTTATCCATAGGAAGCCGTGTCTGCCACCCTATCGATCGCAATGCACTGAACACAACATTCGGGAAGATTGACTGCCGTACCATAAAAAGTATTTTGCAGTTTTGCGATTGGTTTGGTAATCCCTCTACCTAGATTTCCAGAGCAGTCCCTTTCGTTCCTTTTCAGACTCTTTAATAGAAAAGGTCCATTTGAGCACTTGTCAATTCAGGCTCATTAAAAATCGAAGGAGACTAGAGTCATCTTTTGTTTTTTCTCGACTCTTAAAAATTGAAAAAACAACTTGTGTCAAAGCGTCTAAAATTTATTTTAAACGGAATAATATCACCTTTCCCTCGTTGGTCTTTGAAATTAGTCTCCCTTCATTGCAAGTTCTTGTAGAATCGCTAGGAAATCTTTTGGATAGACTAGATATGTCTGAACAACCGTCGACATCTAGGACTGTGTCATCCGACACAGCAGCAGCAGAACCTCCTGCTGCTACTCCAACAATGTTCGCCGGTATACCATCTGTCCTGGCAAGTTATCAACAACAAGCCGGAGTCCAATCAAGGACTGTTTCGACGACATGGTCTGTTCCTATTTCTTCATCCGGATTATCATCTGGTATTTCTTATGTTGAAACTCAACAAATTGATCCAATCTGCCTTCAAAGGCCAATTTACCCTTTAAGTATTGGATTGCCACCATATGGAGGACAGTATGCCTTTTCATTGCTCCCTCCCAGAGAACAACCATATGGGAGTTTACAACAAAGTTCAGGTCAAACTGGAATTACATCCAGCGGTTGGGTACCAATACTGCCTCAACAACCAAGGGTTGTATATTCAATGCAACCAGTCCACCCTGTGTCGAATATTCCCACTATACCTGCTTTGGTGGCTGCGTCGCAAGTACAAGCGCTACCTGTTGTATGTCAACCCCAAGTTTCTCAAGTTGCAATACAACAGCCTCTTGTCTCAACAACTCAATCACAACCTCAGGTTAGTGCCTCCTTATCTGGAGCGACTCAGGCTCAAACAAGTACTATGACTCCTCATCTTAGTCAATCATCCAGTATTGGGCAACAGCAAATGGTCCAACAACCATGGCTGGTTCAATCTCAACAACCGCCATTCCAGAAATCATATCAAGTACCTGAGCAACAAGTCTTTGTAAGTAATGGCCAACCGCATTTCCAAAATGGTTATCAACAACCATATTATAATGGTTATGCCCATCAACCTTGTCAAAGTTGCCAGCATCAAATACATTATGCTGGTATGCAAAGACCCACTGCTCAGGCGATTCCATCTTATCCTGGGTATGCTTCGCCTAACCTAAATCAATAGTTTCCCTTTGTAGCAACTCTAGAATTACCAGATCTAAACCGGTTGACAAATGATCCAATTGCTTATGCCCCTTGGTGGCCAGCGATTCCGCATAAACTTCTGTCAGATATTCCTAAATTTAATGGAAATCCGAGTGAAGACCCATCAAATCATGTGATGACATTTCATCTGTGGTGTTCATCAAACACCCTAAACAATGATTCGATTAGGCTTTGCCTTTTCTAGAGGACGTTAACTGGTCCGACAGCAAAATGGTATATCGAATTGCCTAGAGCTTCATTCGACAACTTCAGTACCCTATCCACAACCTTTTAAACCCATTTTCAATTACCAATAAGGTACGAAACGGGAACGGAACTCCTTACCCACTTCAAACAAATGACGGCCACTCACATATCTGATCATATACATGAGTGGCAACGTCGTCATAGAATGGTAAAAACGTATGTTCCCGATCAGCTATTAGCTGAATGGTTTATCAAGTCATTATTACCTTCCATTACAGAAGATGTGGCAAAGGGAGGAGTCTTCACTGAAGAGCAAGTTATTGCTCGTGCGCAATATTTAGACTTGATTTATACTCAGTCTGGCACGCTCTACAATAAAATCCCTGACGCTCCCAGACCAGAATTTTCCGTTCCACGTACTCCTAAATCAAACAATGACTCTCGTGCCAGCGATGGCGTGATTGGCGCAACAGACACGAAATCGACAATGGCTACATCTAAAAAGGCCCGTAAGATTTCTAGTCAAAATGCAAATGAGGAACTTCTTGCCTCGGAAGTAAATGCCGTGTCGACCGACAAGGGCAAACAACTGAAGCAACCAGGGGGCAAGAAGAAAAAGAAAGGGAGAAAAAAGAAGCAAGATGAGTCATCTCTTGAAAAACCTTCTACAAACCCTTCTGGGCAAAGGAAACCCCCTGCGGGGTGTCATATATGCGATGAGGATCATTGGACGAGATATTGTCCACATAAAGTTGAAGTTAAGAAACTCTTTAAGAGTTCAAAAACCTCAGCAGTATTGACTGATCCGTTTCCAAACCCGAGAACCAAACTGGTTGCTAATCAAAATGCTTCCCAATCCCAAGTGCTTATGTTGTCTATCTCAAAGCAGCAAAATGATGCTTTGACAAGGAATAAAGATTACGGGAATCCACAACTGTCGAATAACAAGGCTAATGAACAACCTAGTAGTTCGACAACAACTTTGACCGAAGTTGTGCCACCCATCATTCCTGAACAAATGATAAAGTCGCCAAAAGGAGTAGTACACAAATCGGCATTTAATCCTCGTGCAAAAATAGCATAGAATTATAAGATAATAGAGGACCTGGCCCAATCGTCGTCCGCTATGTCGACACTTGAGGTACCGCAAAATTGCCTCTCCCAAGAGCAAGCTTTATTATCAGCAATAGGTGGGATTGACCCAATGGATTCCAATCTTGTGGCCTTTGATCATAAAGGATATGACCCTCAGTTACCAGCTCAACTAGCTTTCCTTATTCAAGTGAAAGCCCTCAACAAAACTGTTCATCGAACAATTATTGATGAAGGGGCATCCACATGTATTATGTCAATGAGTTGCTAGAAAAATTTAGGCTCACCACCCTTGTTGTGATCGTCAACAATTTTAAAAGCATTTGATGGATGATCATACACTCCATACGGGATTTTAAGTAACTTGCAAGTTGAACTGGGGGGTAAAATAGTAGAAATTGATGTTGAAGTAATCGACGGAAACCTCGATTATACCATCCTACTGGGAAGACCCTGGATATATGCCATGGCCGCAATTGTGTTGACCTACTTCAGGAAGATTGCATTTCCCTTCCAAGGAGGAATTACAATTGTCGACAAACAAACATTTCTCCCCAACAGTTCACAAGTTACGGGAAGCATTCCAATGATCCATGGAAGCAATCATTCACTCCAAAATATTGGAGTAGGTCTCCTAAAAGACCCTGCCTTAATGGGTACTTTTTCCCTACCACCTCCGAGTAATCTGGCGGAAGTGGCCACAGTGGAATATGAAATCTTCTATATCTAATGGATTCAGAAGATTCCTAAACATTTTGTCAGCATGGATCATCGCCATTTTAGAAATATTGTAGCAATCAATTTTCTTGGCCTGGGGGGCAAACCCAAATCAGCGCTCATCGAGTGTTTGGATAGATAGGTCTAAGGAATATGGCACCTCTTCAAATCCTTCGTCGCATGTACATTCAACAGACGAAGGAATCATTCATTCAATGATAGGAGAGGCACCATGGGAAGATTACCACCATCGCTCCTGTCTTCCAAATTACCACGAAGATTATTCCAGCAACCTTAATCATCCTTCAGTTTTTGATTCTCTATCAAATACTGTAAATATGGTGGATTCCGAGGACGGTTCTTATCTCGTGTTGACCTCGTTAAAAAATGAAACAAACCCCCTTTCCAAATCTCAAAGGTAAACCTTCATTCCAACCACCGAGTTGAATGCAATGAAGCTTGGGGGGCATGCACCTCAATTTACATTATTATGCTAGGGGCATGCAAACTTATCACGAGCAGTGTTACTGCAGGGTTCAAGCTCGTTAAAAAATAAACCCGCATCGAGCAGTTTTAGCGCATAGTTCAAGCTCGTTAAAAAATAAACATAAGCCATGAGCAAATGTTTCCCCCTGTGTTTAAGCTCATTAAAAAATGAACTATTCCCCGGTAAATAACCATCGTGAATGTAGTACTTCAGCCATTAAAGCCTTCGTCGTGTTTGCACCGTCACCTCCACTTTTGCATTGGCTGATCATTCACCTCCATTTGATTAGTTACCCATTTTGAGGAGCAGCTGCGAAGAGTGATCTCACTAGCCATCCTTGTAACACTGCAGTGATTGGAAAATTCCAAACCTTACCTGGAATCAGTTGCTACCCATTTTATCACTCGTTCCTCAAAAGACGAGTCTCCTTTAAGCTCTTTTCAACTGACTCGTAAAATATGAAAATATTGCTGAGCCATTGGCCTCTCCAGCTCGTTAAAGGGACCGGAAGTGCTATCCCTCCTCTAAATTTTAATCTTTTTGGACCTGAGGGATTATTACACAAAAAGATCAATCGCTTGTTTTGTTCGGCTCGTTAAAAGTATCGAAAATTCATCCCTTATGTATTGTTTTATACTTTTTCAGACTTAAGGGATTAGATGACGAAAAAGGAATTTTGGAGTTTCCTTTACGTTCCTTTTCAGACTCTCTAAAATTGAAAAGGACCGAGTTATCTTTGTCGTTAAAATCGTTAAAATTTTAATAGCGACAAACTTGTCTATAGACGAGAACGAGTTTCACTATCGCTAGGCTCGTTAAAACATAGCGATGGGTTTGCCCGAAGGGAAAATTATAGAACAAGCATATGTTATCCTCCTCAAGCTTGTCAAAAATAAAGAGGTACTGGTCAGCAATGATTGGGGAAAAATTGGGAAGAAAACTTGAAGAAGCTTTGTTGGTAGCAAGTCGCTCTTGAACATGACACTTTCACTCTGCATCCAAGTCGGGTTGGGTTGTTTCATTCACTGGTCACATCACCATGGTCCCATCACACCATCCACATTTTGGGTTAATGCTACCAATCCATCATGTCAATGTCGCCGATATGTTCAAGAGAAGTCATTCAGAGAATTCACCTGTGTCTCACTCGCTAGAATACATTTACACTCCATTCTTTCATGACTGCCACCCTGAACCTTATATCACCATATCGTTTTCACCCGCATTAAAATCATTTGCTCTGTTCCGTGTCATTGATGTGGGATTCATTAAGGCCCTCCTATGACGGATCGCTTCTTGTTGACATCAGCTCATTATCCAAGAAGTTGATCTAGGAACACCCCATTCAGTACTTTGAAGCTTGCATGCCTCAATGGCAAGTTTCTCACTTCCGGCGACAGGTTTACATCAATGACCTTCGACCGAAAGATTTTGCGTGGTGTTCGACGCCAAGTCCTTTATTCACACCACGTGAAATTGTACTGTGGTACCTTGAGGGTCATTATCATTATCGGTGATTCCTCTCGCGCCTGTTAACAGCTTACATCATTGGTTGGTAATCAGGCGATGTCTTTCCATGTTCGACTCCAGAACATCTCTCACATGGATCGACTTGTACTTCGAGTGAAGATCGAACGAGATTGAAGACCCCGGATCTAGTTTCATCCATCCGGGCTGCGATATATATTCAGGGAAATAAAGACATCAAATGTACATCATTGCTGCACAGATAATCATCCAATCAAAGGGATGATGGCTCTATCAGAATCATCAGTCTACACTCAGACGATTGTCTGTCCTATGTACATGAAAATGAATTTATAAAGTTGAGCATGGGAATGCCCGCCTCAGCTAGATCATGAAAATATTATGAAGATAATGTATTGTATTGTATCTTATTACAGGTCTCCTCCCAGCTTGAAAGAGCTTGGGATCCTCATAATAAAGCATTTCACCCGACATCAAAAGATTAACGACCTCATGCTCTAGGGGGCAACTGTTATAGACATTTTTGGGCACTACAACCCCAAGCATGAAATGTCCATAAACCAAGGGCTCCTAAGTCCCTAAAAGTGTTGTTCTAACCCCTAAAGGAACAAGGTCAACTAATTACAGCTTCTCCCAGAAGTTCTCCATGAAAAAATGCTCAGAACTGGTCAAAACTGGATCATTTCACTTACTCCATGGCTAGGGTGTGATGCATTGCACCTTGTACACACGGGAAGTGGGTTTCATTTCAAAAATCCCTTCTATGGGGTGCGATGGACGGGAAAAGACAAGTGGCGGAGACAGTTTGCGAGGTGGATGATCATGGAATCTTCCAGAAACTTCTCCTGGGACACTTGCCTCTTAGAATCGCCCAAGGATGAGTAAGAGATCAATGAGATCTCGAAGTGGCATCAATAACTATCAGAGAGAAGACACTAATCAAAAACCCAGAGCTGACTCACACCTCTGCAAATATCTATATATAGATCTCTCATCCCAGAGATCCAGAGGTTGGAGGCTGGAATTTTGCATATTGTAAGGAATTGTTGTTGGTTTCTTGAGACAAACATCAAATTGTTGGGTGATCTAAGCTTTGTATGAGGTGAAGAGGGGCTTCCTTGTTGAGAGATTGATGCTGGGTCAGAACAACTGGTTGTAACTCCTCTTGGCTCTTTCTTGTTTATCAATAAAAGCTATTCAAGTTTTCCTCCATGCTCTTGTGTCATTGATGTTTGCTACATTTGTATGGTCAATTTACATCTGATCCTAGATTGTTTATGATTATAGATCCATGTCTTTGTATAGTGCTATGCTACTATGATCTTACAGGTACTTTGTGAAGCTGGGCATGCAAGGGAGTAGATAGCTAAAGACTATCAAAGAAGAGAGGAATCAAATCAAGCGATTAGCGCAAGATAGAGGTTGGTATTTCTGTTCTTCTCTATCTATAATTCATAAAGGAAAAACGAAAGTAGCTTTTCTCTATTTGTTTCTAAGGCAACTGTTACACAGCAATTTGTCACCGTCCCTGTTACCCCTCACCTGCACACTGGAGGACTCATTCCGGGACCTGTGAGAAGTGACATGACCTGAAACCACTTGCATCATATTCCTCTAAGTATGAGCTTCATTTGCCCTGAAGACATCTCCTGCAAAATATCCATGAAAACAGCTCTTTTTGCATTAGCGCGGGTCCACAGTTCACTGCTCACGCCAATGAGGGAAATCCTCTAAAAAGGGCGCGCCATTGGTGCTCTGTCCTAGAGTCGCACTTGTGCCAACCGAATTGAGTAAAGTTTTTAACCAACAAGCTTCCGAAGGTTCTCTTCAACCCATTCACCAACTGAATCTATGTTGAGCTAGGATGTTTTGGCTTCAAATCTCCATAGAAAGGAAAGTGGTTTGCCACCTCTCATGGAAGTTTCCAAGTGATAAAGCCAATCCCATGAATAATGTGGTTGATCCTATCTCTTTCTTCTCTATCTATAAAAGCTTTCCTCTATGCCTTGAGCAAGCTAGTTACAGTAGTTCCAGTTCTAGCATAGTGATAGAGAGTTTGAAGCTGCAAGAGCCTTCTTTGCACCCATAAGGCCAAATCTAAGTAAGGAGATTCTTGTCACCCAAAGAGAGAGAGGCTTGTTCCTAATCCCAACAAGCTTTGCAAGACTTGTGTAGCTGACTACCCAGCCAAAGGGGGATTTGACGTCAGAACAATGGTTGTATTCTTCTTTGTTATTTATTAATAATAGATGACTATCATTATGGTTCCACTCTCATTGTCTTATGTTTGATGTTGAGTTATATCTTTTCTTACTGATATATAATTGCATCTACTAGATTTTATGCTTGTTTTCGTGTTATTCTTTGCATGTGCAGGTGTCCAATCACGGAGATCGTGGGGATCATGACCGGCCAAGGCAAAGGAACTAGGGCGACATCTCTCCTACGAACACTAGCGTTGGAACCCAAGTAGGTTCTCACCATCCACTTTTTATTTGCAATTAGGGACTTGCGTGATAGCATTGTGTGATTGTTGCTAGACCCGGTCTGGGCTAGTAGGGATCGTCTCTATCCGCAGAGAGGATTTACCTCCACAACAATTTGGCGACTCCACTGGGGAAGTCTTGTCTCTTTGGTTTCTCGTTGATTGCTTAGATAGCTTTCTAGGTTGGATTTCTTGCTGTTTCTTACTTCCTGGTTTGCCTAGATACTGTTTTCAAGCCCTGGGTTGCTTGCTTTTGTTTTTGATTTAGCAAACTTGATTAGCGTGCTTTTTAGCCTTACAGTCACACCAATTGGCACAAGTTGCTCAAAGACAACCCACGCCAATCCCATAAAAGCGCGAGTCGGAGCCTGACAGTCGCGCCAGCCTATGAACTTTTCCAGTTTGCTTGTTTGCAAGCCTTCTGAGTTTGGATTTATATTTTGCCGCGTCTTTTTCAATTACTGGAGTGTGTTTGATCCTTGTTTGACTGGTTTTAGACCTTCATCCTTCGAGTGTTTGCCTTTTTCTATCGATTTCACATTTTAGCCCTAGGGCATCTAGTGGCTTTGTGCGTCGAGCCTTCCGTAGGAGTCTTGGGTTCTTTGATCGTCCAGTCAACTTTGTGATTACTTTTTGCGCTTGCTCAGTAGTTGTCAAAGCCTTTTGTTGGTATTCAAGTGCTTTGCTCCTTTTCTGCTTGGATTTCACTTGACTTCGTTTGGGCTTAGATTACGTAGCTCGTAGAGGTCTTTGTGTTTTCTTCTTGGTTTGAAGGACTATCTTGGTGTGTTGGGGATTCGATTGTGTGCTCATTGAGTGAAATTGATCTTTTTGCTCGGTGTTACTATCTCTCAAATTTTGTTTAGTGCACTTTTCCATTGAAAAGAAAACGAATAATCTCTTTTGCGTTGCATTAGTTAATTGAAATTAGAAGCTTTTCATTGATTAATCGATTTAAAGCAAAGAAAAGTTTTGTTTATTTGTCATTAGCTGCATTAGAGTGGTTCTTGATTGTTTGTGGTCATTTTGTTTGAAAAATTCTCAACTCTCTCGTAGTTAGTATTCATCGAACGAAATGATATTCTTTGGCATATAGTTTGCATTTAGGGAATTGTGAGAGATTACATACGGTAGGACCTGGAAAATGAAACTTAACTAAAGATCAACCATAAAATGAACTGAATGAACTTAAAAATGCATTGGAACATAACGCTCACTGATTAGAGGTCTAGGCTAGAGATGTGCTCCGGCGTTGTTAAACCTAGTCACTGTTGTTTCACACTACGGTTGGGTGATTCCTCCTTTTGTGACTCGATAGTGGTCTAGCACGGACTTGAGCTCCCACGTACCATTGCGTATATAGGGGAGACCCCACTAGGTTATCATCCTTTATCCACAGGAAGTCGTGTTTTCCGCCTTACAAGCCGTAACGCACCGAACACAGCATTTGGGAAGATTGACTGCCGTACAGGAAGTCCTTGGTTTTCATACGACTGCCAAGGTGTATATGCAGTTTTACGGATTTGTTTGATAAACCCTTTGCCTAGTCTCTCCAGAGTAGTCACTTTTGATCCTTTTCAGACTCCTTAAAAGAAAAGGCTCACTTGAGCAGTTTGTCACTTCGGGCTCACAAAACATTCGAAGGCGACTAGAGTCACCTTTTTGTCCTTTTCTCGACTCTTAAAACATGAAAAGGTCAAGTTGTGTCTATGCGTCTTAAAATTTATTTGGCCACGATTAACATTACCTGGTTAGATCTTGTGTGCATTAGTTTGAGTAGGGTCCTTTATCGTTAGATTCCCTTAGGTCCTGTTTGATGTTTATCATCCTGGCTGAGCCATCGACTCCTGTTCCAAGTGATCAAGGGTCTCCGTCTTCCGTTGCTCCTGAGGTGCCGGTTGTGAGTGATACTCTTCCTATTATCCCGAGTATCCAACCAATCAACTCTCGTGCCCCGGGCGACGAAGATTACGAAGTCGATTGGAACCCCATTTGGGAGCCTGACGAGGACGATATTCCTGTTACCCCCCCTGGTGTTTCATATCCAATGTCTACCTCTCACATGGATGAGACATCTCCTAGAGTGAGCGAGACACCTGTGTTGTCAAATATCGACTCTCCCATCCCATCTACTTCTCCACTTCCCCCACGCTACCAATCGTTGAGGGATAGGGTAAGTGCCAGGATCCCTACTTCGACTATGTGGGACCCCCATATCACTCCCACCACGGGATCTTTTGTTTCACAAGTCCACACTACACCTGTCACTTCAGTTCCGACAAATCCAACTATTTGTATAGCACATTCAACTCCAGTTGTTAGTGCCGTTACAGTGTCTTTAGCTTTGAACACTGGTGCTGGTCCCCCTCATGGTCAAGTGAGTAGCGGCTAGCCGGCACACACACCTAAAGTTATCCATCCTGCACAAAGTGCACCACCCTCTTCTGGTCCCGTCCCAGGAGGGGGGCCATATGATGCCTATGGACAAGCTGTTCAGGATCCGAATGCGCAAGGTCCATTCTATTATTACGATTCTGCTGGACAATACCTTCAGCTCTCTCAACCCTTGCCTACTCAACCTATTGTTGAGGTTTCGGTACCATTATCCGTTACTTGGAACGCCACCACTTTCCATGGGGGCCAAGTAAGGCCTGCACAGCCTCAGGGACCGCCTAACCAAGGCCAGCCATCTTATGTGCAAACCCCTCAAGGGCAGCAATATTATGGCCAGTCTTACCCAGGACAACCTGGGGGCCTACAAGGACAACCTTTGGCCGCTGGTGGTCCATCTTTTACTTATCTGACCCAACCTTCTGGTTACCTGGGGCAACCTGGTATCCAGCAAGGTTACCCATCTGGACAACCAGGACAACCTTACATCCAACAAGGCCAACCTGGTATCCAGCAGGGTTATCCCTCTAGACAAGCTGGACAAACTTATATTCCACAAGGTCAACCGGCAGTCCAATAGGGGTATCCTTCTGGGAAAGGGGGGCAGCCTTACGTACAGCAGGGCCAACCCACTGCTCAGCCTAGTCATCATACTAGGCAAGCGGGTCAACCTTCTACACAGCAAGGCCAACCCACTGCCCGGCCTAGTCATCCTTCTGGACAGGCCAGCCAACCTCAAGTTCAGCCGGCCGTCCAGCCCGCTCAACCATCTGTTCCGCAAGGGCAACCCTCGGTTGTTCAAGGATAACCTGGTACCCAGCAAGCTCATCCTTCTGGGCAAAAGGGTCCGTCCCAAACCCAACCAGGCCAACCTTCCGGCCAGATGGTCCAAGCTCAACCTGTTCAAGGACATCCTTCTGGGCCCCAGACTCAAATTGGTTATCAAATGCAAGGTGGGCCACGACCCCAACCTTCTTACCAAGCGCAGCCTTCTTATCAGGCTCAGTATGGAGCTTAGCAATCGTATGGCTACCAGCAACCCCAGGGGCAAACTCAATTTACCCCTTATCAAAATTATCAACAAATGCAGGTCACTCCTTACCAGAATTATCAGCAACAGTATGTTGCACCTACAGGTCAAGTTGCTAATCCATGGGGTGCTGGGGGGCAGCCTCAGGGTCAACTGTCTACTTATGGACAGAATCCATATGGACAGAACCCCTATGGGCAAAATCCCTATGGGCAGAACCCTTATGGGCCAGGCCCATCCGGACAAAGTCCATGGGGGCAACCACCACCTGGTTGGAACCCTGGTACTACCTCTCTTCCACAGCCACAAATGTCCTTTAATCCTCCATTGCCTTTCTTAGCGACGTTGGAACTCCCATATGTGTCCAAGTTGATGAATGACCCCATTCTTCATAATCCATATTGGCCACTAGTTCCAACTAAGATACCTGGTGATTGCCCGAAATTCGATGGCAAAGCTGGTGAGGGTCCTCAAGCCCATGTCATGACCTATCACCTTTGGTGCTCATCCAACTCATGGCTTGATGACTCCATCTGGCTCCGCCTCTTCCAAAGGACTCTCACCGGCTCGGCTGCTAAGTGGTATATTGAGTTGAATCGCGGAACATTTCAAGATTTCAACTCGCTGGCTATGGCATTCCTAACTCATTTTCAGTTACCCATTCGGTATGAGACAGGGACACATCTCCTTACGTCTCTCAAACAGGACACAGCCATGCATATATCCGATCATATACATGAATGGAGATGGCGTCGTCGCTTGATCAAATTTTGGATTCCTCATCAGCTCCTGACCGATTGGTTCATGACTTCCTTTGTCCCTGCAATCGCACAAGACATCGCCATGGGAGCTTGTGTAACTGAAGAGCAGGTTATCGCGCGTGCTCAGTACCTTGACTTAGTATATTCTCAGTCAGGTACTTTATATGATTATTTGCCAGACGCCCCGAGACCCGGAACATCCAAAGCTCTGCCAAAACCATCTGTCGACAGTGTTATTGGCTCTGTAAACGCGTCTTCAAAGAAATCATCCGTGAACCCTGGGAAGCAAAAACAGAATGCTTCTAATGGAAACACTTCTCAGGGTCAATCTAATTCTGGAAGTACCTCCGAGGTTAACGTCGTTCAGTCCACCACGGCGGATAAATCCTCGAAAGGGAAAAAGAAAGGGAAAGCCAAAAATAAATCCGAACAGCCCAAACAGGACTCCCCTAAACCTCCACCCGAGGAAGGAGCCAAACGAAAACCTAAGTATCCTTGTCTTATATGTGATGAGGATCACTACACTAAAGACTGCCCCAGGCGGTCTGAAGTTAGTCGATTGTTGAAAGGTGCTCCTGGGACTCCTACTGTGCTTAAATAACCTTTCCCTTCACAGCAAACTCAAATGGTGGCAGATCCATCGCAACCCTCTTCTTCATTCGGCTCTCAAGTATTTATGGCTGGGACGATTCCCATCCATGTCACTACTCGAGCAAAAGAATATCCATCTCATGCCGGGAAAGAGCCAGAGGTCCCCTCCAGCGCTCCTCCATCCAGTTCTAGTCCACTCCACATCGAAAGACCTAGCACTGAGACGACTATCCGACCCCCTCCAAAAGGTGTACTCCGGAAGTCTTCTTACAACCCCAATGCTCGTGCTGCTCAGCACTACAGCATCGTTGAGGACTTAGCCCAGGCTCCGTCTGCTATGTCTGCTCTAGAAGTCCTCCAGAGCTACCCCTCCCAGAGGAAGTCCTTGCTATCGACCATCGGTGGCATAGACCCGGCTGACTCGAATTTGATTTCTTTTGATCTTGAGGGCTATATGCCAAGACTACCTCACCAAATCACTTTCCTTATACAGGTCATCATCGATGGTAAAACGATTCATCGTATAGTCATTGATGAAGGTGCCTCAACTTGCATCATGTCTGTTGCTTGCTGGAAAGCTATTGGGTCTCCAACATTGAGCCAGTCTCCTATGACGTTAGAAGCCTTTGATGGAAGAGAGTCCCATCCTTACGGTATCCTCCAACGCTTGCCCATCTCCTTGGAAGGGAAGACGGTAGAAGTGGAGGTCGAAGTTGTCGATGCTAATCTTACCTACAACCTCCTCCTCGGACGTAGCTGGACATACACCATGCAAGCCGTGGCCTCCTCCCTTTTCCGTGTCATTTGTTTCCCCCGTCAGGGGAAGATTGTCACAGTGGACCAGCTCTCCTTCTTCGCCTCCTCTTCTGAAGGCAATGTGCCTTTCGTGGAGCATACCTCCAAATCATTCGAGAGTGTGGGAGCTGGGCTCTTTAAGGATCCCGCCCTAATGGGTGTCTTTCCACTTCCACCTCTGAATCTCACCCCTCTTAACATGATTTCCGTGCGATCTGATTCGTGGGTTCTTCCTCCCGCCAATCAGATAGAATCTTGGGGCGATATGATGCCGCTGAGTCCTGCCGAGCTCAACTACGTCGAAATCGTTGCTGCATCGGCTCCCCCTCCCGAACCTGCTCTTCTGAGCGGTGTTCCCGACTCATATGTTCATTTCCCTTAGCTTGGAGATGATGCTACTTTGGATCCATTAAAGGAAATATTTCCTTCCGATGAAGCCATCATAGAGAACATGTCTCTTGAGGAGCCCCCTTGGTCAGATCATCACCACCGTTCCTCGTTTCTCCCTGCCCATCAGGAAATGATCGCATGTCTCGCACGGTTTGCTTCGTGTATCCCATTCCAGCCCCTTCAAACGCCTATTCAAATTTACCAAGTGTCTTCTAAGGGCAATATGGGAAACATTACGCAAACCCAACCCATCGACATCTCTGTGCAATCAGGGATTGTCGAGCATATTCATATTGGAGTCACTTGCACTCCAGAGGAAGTTCAACTTTACACCGATCTATTTCGCGAATTTCGTGATGTCTTCACTTGGTCCTACGAAGAGATGCACGGCATCGACCCTAACATAGTGGTGCACGAGATACCTACGTATCCAGGTGCTAAGCCTGTTCGTCAACGCCTACGCCCTGTGCACCCCCGAAAGGCTGCAGCCATTAAAGAAGAAGTCGAAAAGCTTCTCAAGGCTTGTTTCATTTACCCCATCCCACTCACGGATTGGGTTTCTAATAGAGTCCCTGTGAACAAAAAGCAAGGTACTATTCGAGTCTGTGTTGATTATCGTGACATTAATCGCGCCTATCCTAAGGATAAACTCCCCACACCTTTCATCGATTAGCTTAATGATGAGTGTGCAGGAAGCGAAATCTACTCGTTTATGGACGGTTTTTCTGGATATAACCAGATCAATATTGCACTCGCTAATCAACATAAGACAGCTTTTATCTGTCCTTGGGGCACTTTTTCCTATAAGAAGCTCCCTTTCGGTTTAAAGAATGTCGGCGCTACCTTCCAACGTGCAATGTCTTATGCCTTTCATGACATTCGTCACATTGTACAGCCGTACCTGGATGATCTTCCAGCTCATTCAGTCAAGCGTCAGGACCATCCTTCCCATCTTCGCGAAATTTTTCTCCGCTGTCGACACTACCGTATCAGGCTCAATCCTCATAAATGTGTCTTCTGCGTTGAATCAGGCCGACTACTCGGGTTTATCGTCTCCCGAGAGGGCATCCGTCTGGACCCCCTCAAAGTCAAAGCTATTTTAAACCTTCCTCCCCCTGCTTCTTTGCAGCAGTTGCAGAGTTTGCAGGGTAAAGCGAATTTCTTAAGACGATTCATTCTGAACTATGCCGAGGTGGCTAAGGGTTTCACACGGTTATTGAAGCGAGACACACCCTTCCATTGGGATGCTATCGCTCAGGAGTCTTTCGAGCGACTCAAGGGCCTCCTTGTCTCTGCTCCATTATTGCGACCTCCGAACTACCACCGTGATTATACTCTGTATCTAGCCACCGCCGATACCACTATCGGCATGGTTCTAATGCAAGACGATGATGATCGCAATGAACATGTCATATATTATCTCAGCCGCAACCTCCTGGATACGGAAACTCGATACACTTATGTCGAGAAGTTGGCATTGGCCACTGTTTGTGCCGTCCAACGCTTCTGGCATTATATCCTATTGCACACCACGACCGTGATTTCTGACTGCAACCCGATGATGTACATTTTGTCACGTCAGTTGCTGGGGTGCAAATACTCAAAATGGATCATAATCCTCCAAGAGTTTGACTTGGAATTTACTGCTACCAAGTCTAAGAAGTCTCTGGTCTTTGCTGAGTTACTCTGTTCGTTGCCATCTCCTTCTGCACCCTCTCTTTCAGAAGATCATATCCCGGATGAAACTCTTTTTCTGATCAGCACCCTTGATCCCTGGTACGGGGATATTATCGTTTATTTACAAACGTCCTCTTTCCGCCCCGCTGTATCCAAAGATGCTCGACGGTGGATCCACCATCAATCTCAACCCTATCGTATCATAGGGGACACCCTGTACCGTCTCAGTGTTGACTCCGTTCTCCGTCGATGTCTTACCCTTGAGGAAGCTGAGAGAGTCCTAAATGACTGCCACTCTAGCGCCTGTGGTGGCCACATGTCTGGATATGCCACAGCTCAAAAAATCCTTCGCGCTGGTTATTTCTGGCCATCCATTTTTAAGGATTGCATTCTTGCTGTCTGCTCATGTCATGCATGCCAGATATACCAGCGGAAGATGCGTGTGCCACCGGCCCCGCTGCACCCTGTAGTGACCGTAGGCCCTTTTGCAAAATGGGGAATTGATTATACAACTTGTAATCCTCTCTCAGCCGGGGGGCATGGGTTTATCATCGTTGCCGTCGATTACTTTACAAAATGGGCTGAGGTTATGCCCACATTAACTGAAGACGGTCATACAGCGGCGTAGTTTTTGTTCAATCATGTTATTACGCGGTTCGGAGTTCCCTAGGCTATCGTCACAGATCACGGAAAGAATTTCCGTAATCACATGATGACCGAGCTGACAACCCAATTAGGCTTACGGAATGATAGTTCAACCCCGTACTATCCTCAGTCTAATGGCCAGGTTGAAGCCATTAACAAGATTTTGGTTACGATGCTTCAACGTACTGTTGACATGCATAAGTCTAATTGGCACCTGATGTTGTTTCCCACCTTGTGGGCCTACCAAACCTCTGTGAAGGATGCCACCGGTTTCACTCCATTCCAACTAGTTTACGGACTGGAGGCTACCCTTCCTATAGAATGTGAAATTCCTTCGTTGAAAATAGCCGTCGAGTTGCTTCCCAACACTACTCCGGTAGAGGAACGGCTTCTTTATCTAGAACGGTTAGACGAGACCCGTCGCTTAGCCTCTCTAGCCATCGAAGCTCAAAAGAAGAGGGTCAAAACTCATTTTGACCATACCATTCAGCCTCGTTCCTTTGTTGAGGGAGATCTAGTCCTGCTATACGACCAAGCAAATGACAAGCTGGGGGCAGGCAAACTTGAGCCCATGTGGCTAGACCCTTACATTGTGAAGAGAGTGTTTCAAAAAGGGGCATATGAGCTAGTTGACTACGAAGGTAATCCTCTTGATAAGCCCCGCAATGGGCTGTACTTGAAAAAGTACTATGCATGATTCATGCGCTTCGATTTGTATATGCGTGTGTGTGTGTGTGTGTGTGAGTTTTCATGTTTTCGGTTTGGTGTGAAAGCATGCTCGCCCCTTATTGTGTCTTTTTGCTTCTTGTGTAGATGTTGGGTACACCTTACATTTGTTTCGCTGATGGTGCCTGCCGCAGCACTCGTAATTTGTCCTCTGCAGCGTGGGTGATCTACGATCCTCACGGTGAGTTGATAGATCTTCAAGGTGTGTGTTTAGGCTGTACTACAAACAATGTTGCTGAATATAGCGCTGTTATTGAATTATTAGCCGAGGCAATTAATCTCGGTATTCGTACATTGCTTCTTAACCTAGACTCTCAACCTGTCATCCATCAGCTCAATGGGCGATATTCCGTCAGAGACCGTCACATTTTAAGGTTGTACTTACGTGTTAAATTGTTAGAAAGGAATTTTGATTTTATCACATATCAGCATATTCCAAGACGATTAAACACATTATCTGATGCATTGGCTAATCATGTATTAGATAGACATTTGCGTAATTTATAATCAAAACATTATACAAGTAAGCACATAAAAGCACAATAATAAACCATAGGCATATGTATATATATATGTGTGTCACAAAGTTTTGCACCGCGTGCATTACATAAGTCCAAAAAATAATACATGTTCATCCTGATACATCCTCGGACAACATGTCCCTCAAAAAATATGCATGAAAGAAGCCTAGAAGTCTATTCGTGGTGGTGCTCATGATAGCACGTCACCGCGCGCACCAAGCATCTCAACAGACGATGGATGCGGGTCGACACCCCCAATGTGTGCCTCTGGTATGCAAAAGGCACGTCCACCAATCTCGCGTAACCTGGAATCCCTTGGGTAAGTCCCTCGAGATTCTGCACCAGCTCTTCCCCCATGGCACCCCTTGCCTGAGGATCAGCTGCAGGTTGGCCTCTCCGCGCTATAGGAGACAAGCCGGCTGGTCGCTCTGGGCCCACATCTGCATATACATACAACTGTCATCAGAACATGCATGTATTGACAAAAAAAAATGAAAATACATAAAAGCATCAAAAAAGAAGATCATACCTAGCTCCTCTTCCCACTCCTCTCCCTCTGGCAGTGGGAGGTCTGGGTCCCCCATGAAGTTGGTTCCCGCGTATGGCCAATCCTCTACCACGATCAGCTGACGGTGAAGCCATATGAAGAACTATGGCCGCCAAGACATCTGCTGGCCCCCTCCTCCTCTGGGCATCAATGCTACCCAGCGAGCCATCCTAGGCTCTCGTGGCAATGGGTCCGCCGCTACAGCTCCCTGGTACTGGAAGATGGGTAATCGTTCCAAGAAGAACGACACCACAATCGAGCCATACCCGAACTGTTTCACTCCCCCGCGCTTACACTTTGTAAGTTTCCTTTTGATATTTGTAGTCATCGCTGTAGTCCAGTAAAAAATGGTGGGGCTGAGACATTCTGTCGCTAGTAACAGATGATTCTTGCTTGCCTCATGGGGCGCCTATACCCCAGCTGCACGTGTGATGGTGAACAGTATCACCTTAAGAACCAAATCATGGATGGTAGCGATATCCACCTTGGCACTGTTTTTCCCAAATTGTGCCTCTAGACACACGCGGGCCTTCACTTCACCTATTTTCTCTCCGGAAGGCCTGCTTCCGGTCAAAATGGGGCTCACCCCTCTCCATGACAGCCCAGTAATGAAGTACACATCAGATACATCCAGCTCTAAGGTCTGATCCCGTAATCGAAATACTTGGTCATCAACATCCCAAGCATCCACTATGAACTGTAATAGCTCCGGTTGAGCTCGCAGATAAGAGGTGAGGAAGAATTTCTTGAGACCACAGTCTCTTAGAGCATTCATACATCCCTCATCCGCTATGGCCAAGGCATCTACGGCATCATGCTCCCGTTCTTTCCATTCCACCACCATTTTTGCTTGTTTCCTGCACCCACAAGGATGAATAGATCATTATTGAAACCCTGGTAGGCTTACAAACCAGACAAATTTCGAAAATGATGGGAAAATTCAACTAAAAAGTTAGGTCGCGCGGTTGGCACGACTGTTTCCAAAACAGTCGCGCCAATGGTGTGGCACCTTTGGGCAAATCACCCCATTGGCGCGGACCCGTGCCGGATACCCGCGCCAATGGGGCGCAACCCTAAATTTTAAAATCCCCCTTGCGGAGGCTCAATTAGGGAACAAAATGCATAAAAAGAGTATGAAAATGGAGCTAAGGGAAGCGCCTCTTACCTGGAACTGGCGGAATCTCAAATGGTTGCACGGATTGGCGGTAATCACTGCTCGAAGTTCGCTCCCCAAATGGACCACTACTACTATGCAAGAGGTAAAAAGTAAAAGTAATTCTATTTTTTACATTTTCCCCATATTTATAAACTTTTTGCCTTGTAATTAGGTTTAAAAAGATGTTTTTTGAATATTTTAATGTATTTTTGGTCGAAAATGGATTTTACGCTTGCTTTTGGTGCTATGACAGGTCCTTTTTGCAACTTCGATGGTGAAACGAGTTGTATTTTATACTTTTTCGGACTCGGTAAATACACGAAAAAGTCACTGTGGAGTCATCTTTCAGCTCTTTTCTGACTCGCTAAAAATGAAAAGATCGCCGAGTTACCTCTCTTGACTCGTTAAACATAAATAAGAGGTGGTCATCTTTAAACCCTTTTCCGACCGTGTAAAAACGAAAAGATCGACGGGCCCTTGTCGTTTCAAGTTCGTTAATGGTTACGAAACGACGTGATGTTGATCGCTTTTTTACTTTTTCAGATCGATGTCACTATAAATGAAAAGTACTCCTCGATCGTAATGGTCGGGCGGTTCTTTTGAGCATTGTTTTATACTTTTTCGGGCTCAGGAGACACAACTTTACGAAAAAGGACCCCCCTGGAGTTTTCTTTTCTGCTGTCTTTTCAGACTCTCTAAACAGGAAAAGACGCCGAGTTCTTCCCTTATCAGGCTCGTTAAAATTTAATGACATCGGATTCTGTCGTAATGACACCTTGCAAGCATATGTTATCCCCGTCAAGCTTGTTAAAAATAACTGGGGTACTCGCTAGAAATGGTGGGGAAAATGGACCCATAATTATTGTCGTGTCGGCAGTATGTCGCTCTTGAACATGGCACTAGTCTGCATTCATGTCTGGGTGGGGACATCTCATCTTGTTTTAACACTAGCCTCCATGGGTTTGGGTTATCCTATTTGGCCTCTCATCTACTCATTGCCTTGTCACCATGACCTCTGCTCATTTGATGTCAAATACTGCCACGTCCACTGTCGTGTCGCCGATATGTTCAAGAGAAGTTGACCTCTACATCAGTACAACCTCCTCTGATACCTCACATAATTTTGATTCACCACAACAACCTTTCTCTGTCTCGTGTCACTGATGTGGGAAACACTATGGCCCACCTTTGATCAAGGTCACTTCCTGTCGACTTCAGCTCATAATCCAGGAAATTGATCTAGAGACTCCCTTTCGGTGCCTTGGAGCTTGCATGCCTCAATGGCAGGTTCTTCATGTTCGACGAGTGGTTTTCATCATTGGCCTCCGATCGAATGATTCTACGGGTGTTCGACGCCAGCTCACTTATTCGCACACCGTAGATTGTACCTATAGTACCTTGAGGGCCATTGTCATTATTGGTGGTACCTCTCGCATCTGTTAACAGTTTTCATCATTGACTAGTAATCAGACGATGTTCATGCATGTTCGACTTCAACTCCTGTATTCGCATGCTTGGACTTGTACTTTGTTCGGGTTGAGATGGAGCGCAAGACCCTGGATTTTGTTTGTTGGAATCCAGGTTGCGATTTGTGGATTATTATGTTCATTACATGACTCATTCACTGGATGGCTGCGACCATGCCTGAGTCTATTTATCGATCCTCTCTGGATGGCTACGTCCATGCCTTGGATCAAGATTATTATGTACTCTGCTATGGATGGCTGCGCCCATACCGCATATATCATGTACTTGAGATATCAGTTGTACTTCTTTTCACAGGTTCTCCGGCGGCCGTGTTTTTAGTCGCGCATGTTCTTGTAAAGCATTTCACCCCTCTCTCTCTCGGGCCTCATGCTTTAGGGGGCATCTGTTACACAACAATTTGTCACCGTTTGTCACCGTCCCTGTTACCCCTCACCTGCACACTGGAGGACTCATTCCGGGACCTGTGAGAAGTGACATGACCTGAAACCACTTGCATCATATTCCTCTAAGTATGAGCTTCATTTGCCCTGAAGACATCTCCTGCAAAATATCCATGAAAACAGCTCTTTTTGCATTAGCGCGGGTCCACAGTTCACTACCCGCGCCAATGAGGGAAATCCTCTAAAAAGGGCGCACCATTGGTGCTCTGTCCCAGAATCGCACTCGCGCCAACCGAATTGAGTAAATTTTTTAACCAACAAGCTTCCGAAGGTTCTCTTCAACCCATTCACCAACTGAATCTATGTTGAGCTAGGATGGTTTGGCTTCGAATCTCCATAGAAAGGAAAGTGGTTTGCCACCTCTCATGGAAGTTTCCAAGTGATAAAGCCAATCCCATGAATAATGTGGTTGATCCTATCTCTTTCTTCTCTATCTATAAAAGCTTGCCTCTATGCCTTGAGCAAGCTAGTTACAGTAGTACCAGTTCTAGCATAGTGATAGAGAGTTTGAAGCTGCAAGAGCCTTCTTTGCACCCATAAGGCCAAATCTAAGTAAGGAGATTCTTGTCACCCAAAGAGAGAGAGGCTTGTTCCTCATCCCAACAAGCTTTGCAAGACTTGTGTAGCTGACTACCCAGCCAAAGGAGGATTTGACGTCAGAACAATGGTTGTATTCTTCTTTGTTATTTATTAATAATAGATGACTATCATTATGGTTCCACTCTCATTGTCTTATGTTTGATGTTGAGTTATATCTTTTCTGACTGATATATAATTGCATCTACTAGATGTTATGCTTGTTTTCGTGTTATTCTTTGCATGTGTAGGTGTCCAATCACGGAGATCGTGGGGATCGTGACCGGCCAAGGCAAAGGAACGAGGGTGACATCTCTCCTACGAACACTAGCGTTGGAACCCAAGTAGGTTCTCACCATCCACTTTTTATTTGCAATTAGGGACTTGCGTGATAGCATTGTGTGATTGTTGCTAGACCCAGTCTGGGCTAGTAGGGATCGTCTTTGTCCGCAGAGAGGATTTACCTCCACAACAGCAGTTGTCACACCTTAGTGGGATAGAGCAGTTCTATATAGACACTTTTCCCTGTAACAGTGCTGCCAACCTTGTAGCAGTTCGAGCAGAGTTGGGAAGTCTTTGCGTGAAGATATCCACACCAATAGAGTGACTCAAGGGTGAGTCACCATGTTTGTTTTGGGGGCCTATTGGGCGCGAGATCCCCTAAGGCAAGTTTTGGGGCTTAAAGCCCAAGTTTTGACTATGTCTGATGTAAAGACTCCGTGAAGTATGGGCGCAGAGCGTGATGTTGTAATTGAGTCACAGGGTTGTCCACCCTTACTTTTTTTAATGTAAGGTCAGCTTGATAGTTCTACCCATGGTCCGCGGAGCATGGGATTGTATAAATAGATCGAGGCTCTAAGTGTAAATATATAGATGCAGGTAAGATCTAAGGATGATGAATTGAGTCTTGGTGGAAGTCTAAAGTCATGTTTTGGGTCATAGAGTAGGAGAAGGCTCTGCAGCTGAGTGCACAGAGGCTTAGTATTCTGCAGTTGAGTGCCCAGACCCCTCCACCTGAGTGCATAGGGTGAGTCGAGTTTGTAACTGTGGAGAAATTAATAAAGAGAAGTTTCTTATCATTCTATGTGTCTTTTTCTTGTTTTATGCATTGAAGTATATTCGGTATGAATTACAAGTTTACTGTTTATATGTTGTGCGAACTTAGATGAATATGTTGAAAAAGCGAATATAAGATAAGTATTTATTTCCGTGAAATTAATTAATAGTTATAAGAAGATAAGTAAGATCCATAGTGTAACTTAGGAAAAGAGCATAGATCGTTGCCTTATCAATGTGAAATCACCTTAGACCCTGATTAGGGCTGTGCGAAGGTGAATATAATAGAGCGCGAAGGCCTCATAGGCCAGGAAGGTGTGCGAAGTAACCTGCGTAAAGGTATTTACAGCTGGACTAACTAACCCCTCGGACATCTCAAGGGTGCACAAACTTGGTTCCATCATCCCCCCATATCGCTTCGGGTGAGACCTCAGTCCGTGCTCCACAGGCTGTTGCCGAAAGGGGCAGTAGTACAAGGATTTGTTTGGCTAATTCTCCAAACCTGGGTTAAGCCCCATGAAGCCAAAAACTCATCAGAAACTCATGCATGTCAATTCTGAGAAAGACCCAGTTGAGACTAGAGTGCAGGGATAATGTACTATTTGTTTTAGATATTTCTTAGTTGCACTGGTAGTGCATGCAATCAGGAAATGATCCTTGAGGGATTGCGCTATTTTTAGAGGCTTTATTTCCCTTTAAATACAAGCTATTATTGGCTTATGGGGGCCTAACCCAGGTTCAAAGTTATTTAGCGAAACAAATCCCTACACTACTAGGCCTTTCGGCATCAGCCCATGGAGTGCGGACTGAAGTCTCACCCGAAGTAGTATGGGGGGATGCTGGAACCAAGTTTCCGCACCCTTGAGATTGATGTGATGTCGATTTATTCCAACTATGCCTGCATTCGTGCAAGTTTCTCTGTGCTCTATTCTATCCTTCAGCACCTTCACAATCTATTACAATCGTCTTCGTGCATCCCTAACCCGGGGCTGAAGTCCTTTCACACTGCTAAGGCAAAAAACTGCACTAGTTCCCGAATTAGTCTAAGTATCTTACTTGTCTCATCGACAGATCTTACTTATCTTCACGTAAACTAATATTATTACTTGCATTCACTTAACCAATACAATTATACACAGTCATGCATCATATAAGACTTAGAAGTGAAATTCATTCCCAACATAACAGATGCATAAAATAAGAAATAAAGACGCAGAAATGATAGAAATTTCCCATTATTAATACTTCAGATGGTTACAGACTCAACTCGCCCTGTGCACTCAGCTGCAAGGATCCGTGCACTCATCTGTGGACTATTAGGCCTCTACGCACTCAGTTGTAGAGCCTATTCCTACGCTACAACCCAAAACTAGACTTTACACTTAAGATCTATCTCACATACATCATATGTTCTTCATCTTGTGTCTATCTCCCTTAACTACTTAGAGCTTCTCTTTATTTATACAATCCCATGGTCCATAGACCATGGGTGGATATTCTATAACCGACATTACATTAAAAAAATAAGGGCAGACAACCCTATGACTCTTTAACAAACTACGCACTCCGCGCCCACAAAATGCGAAGTCTTTACATTGGAAGTACAAAATCAAACCAAAATCAAGGCTCTAAACCCCAAAACTTCCCTTTGGGGGATCCTGCACCCAACAGGCCCTCAACACAAACATCATGACTGACCCTTGAGTCACTCTGTTAGTGTGGAGACCTTTGCATGAAGACCTCCCAACTCTGATTGGATCACTGTAAGTTTGGCAGTGCACTGAGCGACTGCCTACTAAACTTCCTCTACGCGTTGTTTGGTGACTTATGTCGTTGAACTGCTACCCTGAATCCTTTCCTGAGTTTCTTGTAATTGCACGAGCTTTGCTTCAATGGATGTTGTAATGGTATATGCCTCATCGATCCATGGTTGTAGGCGCACTTTCAAAAATACCTCTTTATGCCAAGTGGCATCCACCTGCTCCTTGAGCACCTTTGCCTGCTGCATCCTTGCAAGCCTTTGTGTAATGGAAATCTTCTGTGTTGTCCCTTTTACCTCATCATATCTTTGTTGCAACTCGCATGCCTCTGTCACTAAGTGCTCTATGTTCAGGTCCTCCTGCAGGGTGGTGAGGACCTCGAATGACTGCTCGAACAGCTTCATGTAGTCTATCACTGCACTGTCAACCACTGCCATTGTTGTTGTGATTGCGGTGGTGCACTATTCTCTGACCTCTGGAAGAGTTGAAGGTTGAGCCTTCAACTATAGTTTTGCTATTTGAAAGTTTAGCTCCAGTTGAACCCTAGCCATTTTAGCTTTGGCATCACACACCCTTGTGGCTAACTTACATACGCACGCCTCCACCAGTTCCTCTACTTGGATGTCCAACTCTGGGACCATCTAGCAGGCTTCCTCCACAATCTGAACTATCTGTCTATTGTGCGCCACTGCCTCATTGTGCTATAGGCTCAACTACTCGATGTTGATGTGCTGCTTTCTCATTACCTGTATGGCATAACTCTCCATGGCTCGAAGTTCTGTAGCGACTCCATCCTACAAAAGATAAAGCGTCTCCTGAGGGACCGTAGCCATGTTTAACCTGACCCCTTTCAAGCTTTTTACTATAGGCATGTCGGCCTTGTTCTCTTTCATGAGTGCTCCATCTGGTAGCACTATTGTGTTGGTCACCTTGGTGCACGACATTTCCTCGGTAGCTGAAGTGTCGATTGCGAGGCTGGTGGACTTTGTGCGATCCTATGGAGTGCGCACCTAAAACTCCTATATTTGTGTCCAAAGAGCCCCCAATACAAGCTGGTGTTGCTCCTCAAACTACTAGAGGGCCTCTGTGGTGACGTCCCTCACTGTTTTACCAATATTGTGCAAGTCTCCCTCAGTAAGGGTGATAGGGTCGAAAGATGATTTTGATGCCTTTGTCTTCTTTACCAGCCCTACCTACTCTCATGGTTGCCGATGCTTTAGCTAGGTGGACATTGTCTGCAGGTCTGCGCGACCTTGTTCTGTGTCTGTCTTTGGTTCAAGCGAAGGTGACTTCTATCCTTCGTACGTCTCTTTTGTTCTTTTCTGCTACTCCTTGGCAAACTTCATGGAGTCACCTGTTGCCTAGGCCTTAGCCATTGCTTCTTCTTTCCTGCGCTTTTCCGCCAGCTGTGCCATCTGCAGTTTTGGCCTTTCCTTCTTCCACTATGCGGCAAACTTCTCTGCTTCCACCACAGAGCCAGCTGGAGCATGCCACTCCAACGGCCAAGACTCAAGGACCACGAAAATTACATCGTCGGTCACCAAGTATGGTATCTCATGCCAAATCTTCGTGGGGTCCTTCCACGCCCTGATGGAGATATGGTGGAAGTCTTCTTTGAACACCGTGAAGCTCTGTAGATTGTTGTAGATAGTGGGCGATAACCGTGGCTTGTGATTGATCCCCATCCTAATGTTCATCTCCATGAGTACCCAAAATATCTTGCTCTCCCTTATCCTCTGTGCATCCCTGGTTGCCCACATCAAAGCGTACTTCGCTGCCTCTAGAAGATCCTGCGTGATTGATGGGAACTAGATGTCTTTGGGCAACTCCCATGCCACTAGTACTATCAACAATAGGAGCCATGTGTAATGAAACTTTTTTCCCTGCTCTTGTGTCTTGTGGTAGTTTGCAGGGAACTCACCGCATAGATAGTTTGCCCAATTGAACTAGACCCCTTCTACGCATTGTGCTGCTAGTGCAACCACTGGCGTGGGCACCTTATCCACGCATCACTTTTTTTGCCAATATATGTGTCGCGACCTTGAAAACGGGTTTGTTGATGCTGGAGATGGCATACCCTCACTTCATCTTCTCCAACATAATTTTTTTCATGGCCTCTGTGATGGCCAAGTCATCACTTTTTCCCTCTGAAATTTTTGTTGGGTCCTCCCCTACGCAAGGTAGTTGTGTGATCCTGTGAATCAGATTCTCTACAATGGGGATGAGCTCCTCCAGCCACAAGAACCCATCATGCACCAAGCAGAGCAGCTACCTGATGACAAAAATGGTCACTAGGGCATGGTGGTAATGTGACACCCAGAGCAAGTTTAGTAACCCTACTTTCTAAACACCTCTAAGCCATTTGTGTGGCTCCAACTCTATCATTCCATCTAATGTGTCTGTCTTCTGGTGCATTAGCTATGAAGTCGCTAAATGCGGGAACTTCTCGTGGTCTGCGAGGTCCCAATCTTCAAATTTCAATATGGGAACCCATCCCAAGTGTACTCCTTCAAAAATAATATCATCTGGGAGCAGCAGAGTTTGCAGAGAGTTCTTGCTCTCATCTATATCCTTGGGCACCTTGGCTTTACCCTTCTGCAGAGGAACATATGTAGGCAGCCTGGTGAGAGGGTCCACACCCTGGGTTTCAACTTCCATCTCTACATCCTCCTCCTCCACCAGGATTTCTTCAAACTCTTGCTCCTCATCGGCCTCCAAATTGATGGCCTTCCACTTTTCCTCCATTGTGAGCCTAGTCCTTAGTGGATTTCTGGGTGAGACATGCATTGGTATCATGGCCTGCTTATCATTCTTAGGTATCGGTGTGCGTGGTGATTTAGGGACCTCTACAATTGTTTCGGCACTCTCTGGGGCTTCTACTTCCACAATTTCATGCGGGGCTGCGTCGGCTATCACTACGCCTTTATTCAGGTGCTTCCATAGTGCGATTCAATAGTTCTCTCAGTGTCTCTGCTAACTGCTCAAGCAACGAATTCACTTTTAGAATATCAAATAAGTCTCGGTTCACGAATATCCAAGCGTGAAACAACTCAGTTCTCAAATTGAAAAGTGTTGTTTGCTGGAAAGCCATTTGTAATTTATAGCACCTTTTGAATTTGAATTCAACAATTCCCCCCACATTCGATCAATTAATGCTAAATTGGCGGTAGATTTTCAAGAATCCAGCCCATAACATTCGCCTTAAATTCCTGACGCCTACTCCATTGTGCCTCAAACCAAGCATCACTTCATGAATAGTGACTGTAATGGTCACTTTCCAGCCAATCTGCATGGTAGCACAGTTTTGCTCGCGCTATCGCAGACCCTGTGACACTTTTCTACTGCACACAGTCCTGACATCACATAGTTCTCGGGCAAAGTAGTTTATAGTCCTGCAGCTCCTTTCAGCTGCCTCGAGCGCTAAGACTGTGCTCCTGTTGGCTAGTCAGATGATTGGGCCACCTTTGTATGGCTTCAAATGATTGCCATTCACTTTTCTTGGGAAGGGATCTCCATTCAGCTTTACCAACTACACCATGCCTCCAACGGTAATATCCATAATAACATATTGTCTTAACCAGTGCATTCCGAGATTTCGTAGAAATTTATCAAACTTACTATCATACAATAGCACCAAATCATTCACCTTGAATGTGCACAACTTAATATGTTGATCATACCATGCCTTTTCGTGCTGCTTTTGGACCTGGTAGTGAAATCTAGCCAAAAATCGTTCTTCTTCTATCTCATCTAGCTGCGCGAGCCTCTCCTCCAGGGCTCTGCGATCCGTCATACCTGTGAGCATTGCTATGCACAGTCTAGGCACTATGTATTCCATAGGCATTAAGGCTTCCACTCCATAGACAAGCCTAAAAGGTGTCTGTCCCATTAGTTTCTTGCACGTTGTTTGATAATCCCATAACATTGCTGGTATGCGTAGGTCCCAATCACTTCACTGTGCATTGCATACCTTGGTCAACGCAATTTCAAGTACTTTTTTGAACACTTCTACTGTCTCGTTAGCCTATGGGTGATACGGTGTGCTCTTCTAGTGATACACCTAAAACTCTTCCGTCAATGCGTTGATCATTTCATTTAGGAAGTGCATACCATGATTGCTCATCAAGATCTTTGGGCATCCAAATCATGTCAGTACATGTTCAAACAGAAACTTCACGGTAGTTGCACCCATGCAATCCTTCACCAGTTGTGCTTTTGCTCAATGGGTCAAGTACTCCGTCGCAGTGATAATATACCTCGTGCCTGTCTTTCCTTGAAGTTTGATGGGTCCTACAAAATCGATTGCCTATTTTTCGAAAGGTTGCAACATCATTTATGGATTCAAAGGCATCTTGTCCCTCTGCGATGGCTTACCTATTCTTTGACATACATCACATGCTTTACAATATGCTTTTGAATCCTATTGAAGGGTTGGCCACCAGAATCATGCACGTAGAATTTTCTGGGCAGTTGCTCTTCCTGCGTAATGTCCTCTCATGGTGCCCCCATGAGCATCTCCAAGGATGTTTCCTCAGTCAAGCTCAGCTACATACCTTCACAGTATTTCATCATTCCCCATCTTGTATAGATGCCCAGCAATGATAGAGAAATCTGTCACGCACACCACTAATTCCTTCTTTTGCTAGACAGAGTATCCTCTTGGCATAGTTCCAGTTGTTAGAAAGTGAATTATATCTTCAAAATGTCCATTCACTATGCACACAGCAAAGAGTTGCACGTCAGGTAATCCTTCCACCAAAATAGTAGGTTTTTCCCCTGTCTCAATGCACGATAGGTGATTTGGTCTGCGTTCAATCATCTAGGCTTCACAACAACTTCAAAATCGTATTCCTAGAAAAATAAAATCCATCTACAGATGTGCCCTCCCAACACAGGCTTATTAACCAGGTATTTTAGAGTAGAGTGATCTGTATACATTTTAAAGTGGCCTCCTAGCAAGTAGTGTCGATACTTCTAGGGCACATACACCATAGCCAGTCCCTCGGGTTCGGTGGTGGAATAGTTATTTTCTACTTTGGATAATCTGTGACTTGCGAATGCGATCGGGTGATCTAGGCCTTCTCCACCATCCTTTGTTAGTACTGCCTCCAGTACTATACACATTGCGTCAACATGGACATGAAACTCTTTCTTCCAGTTCAGGAAGACAAGAATCAGCACAATAACCATCTTTTCTTTCAATATATCCAGGATTTTCTTATAGTCATCATTCCAGTAGAATGTGACATCCTTCTTCAACAATTTTTCCATCAACGCGATGATCTTGGCATAGCCCTTGATAAATTATCTGTAATATCCCTTATGTCCAAGAGTAGTGCACAGTTGTTTCACACTTCTTGGCACTTCCAGGTTCAGAATCACCGTGATCTTTGCGTGGTCTACCATCAGCCCTTGTCTACAAACCACATGCCCCAACAAGTTCCCAAAAGGAATGAGAAACACACACTTCTTGAGGTTGAGCGTGATTTGGTATCTTTGACAGGTATCCAACATCAAGCACAAGCTCGCTACATGGCACTTAACCAACCCAAATATTGTCCAGTCATAAAAATAGACCTCCAAGAACTTATGAATATATTCCTTAAATGCCACAACAACCATGCACGAAAAGATAGTCGGTGCATTCTTCAATCCAAATGGCATGACAGTATATTGAAAGCAACCCCACTCAGTCGCGAAGGTTGTCTTTCTCCTATCCTCCGGCGTGATTTTGATTTGGTGGTACCTTGAGAACCCATAAGTGAAAGAATATGCTTCCTGACCACCTACATTTTCCAACACTTCATCCGTGAACGGAGTTGGGAATGGATCATGCACATAACCGTCATTCAATTTTTTGATATCTATGCATATCCTTATCTTTTCCTTCTACTTCTTCTCTTGCACCACCATTGGTATTACCCAATCAGATTCTTCCATAGGCTCAATTATGCTTGCCACGAGCATTTTTTCTAGTTCTACGCAGACCTTTTGCTTTTATTTCGGATTCAAGCAGTATGGTCTCTGCTTAACTAGCTTCGCGTCAGGTTTCAATGTGATCTTCATCACACCTAGATCTCTGATTATTCCTTTCAAATCCATAAACTTGGTCAAGAACAAGTCCTGATATTCACAGAGTAATTCAATGACCTTATCCACCGTCGTGTCATCCCAGTAGTCTTCAATCTTCACAAATTTGGGCTCCGCCTCCGTACCAATATTCACCTGCTTAGTCTTCACTCGCATGGTTATGTCAAGGTTATCAATCTGTGGTACTTGAACCTCATGGTGGCCTTCTGTCTTTGGAATGTTAATTTTCCATGGACCTTCATCCTCTTCTTCAGATTTTACATTATAACATTCTAGCACTCAACTCAGTTGAGTAGCCCATTCAGGCTAAGGGTCCTACGGGATCCTATAGATGGTTTCTTTCACTTCATGTAGCGCTTCCTCAATACCGTCAAACCCATATTCAAAACTAAATGTCATCATGAACCCTTCATGTAGGATACCCCATTCTCCTATCCCATGGCGAAGCTCTGTTTCTACGTACCAATTCATTGGGATGACATCCAGGGTATGATAGAATAGGTGAACCCACTCAGGTTATAGCCTTTCTCCATAAGCCTGCATCCACTTGGCCAGATGCGTGCGTAGATCATCCTACCCATCATACTTGTCTGTCAGTCGCATCTTAGGCTTCCCAAATCGTACTCTCATCATTCTTCTGCATTCACTCCAATCATCAAAACTTCCTTTGTGTGTACCCCACCATCTCGCGGGCATAGCGCACAGTACCCAATCCAAGTCCTGGAAGCATTGCCTTTTTGGCACCTCCCTTTCAAATGCATCCAAGAACGTATCTACCTCATTCAGACCATCATAAGTAGGGAGATCTCTTACTTATGTCGACATGCAGCGCAGTGACATGGTCATCATATTGCAATTCAACGTAGTTACTTCGTGTAACCGATTCTGCCATCATTCTACTTCTTCATCAGAATCCTAAATGCAGGAGTTCTTGCACTCCCATGTAATCTGCCCATCTACAATGTGATTTAGCCAGTCTTGGTCTTGAGTTGTTATCTTATAGATACAGTCCAGATCATCATCACTCTCATAGTCGCGGACCAGTTCCATAGAGCGCGGTCCTTTAGTAGGGTCCAGTGGAATAATTACGCAAAATGATTTCTTCTCAAAGATCATTTTGTGCTTTTTTAGAATAATTACCCCGTTCATGTCAGTAGCCTAGTCAATTCCTAAGAGCGCAGGGTAGGGATTGTTTTCATCAACAATATCTATCACTTCAAAATCTTCCAGTGCGCTCGCTCCCTCAATATCCACAGTTATTCCCTGCAATCGCCCCATGGGTATTATTTTCTGTTGGTTCTCCATTCTCAGTTGAATTGGAGACCATTGCAGTGTAGGGCTTCCCATTCACTCCCATGTCTATTTCGTAAGAACATTCGCATCTAATCCCAAATCCAAAATGACTTGACCCATCTCATATTCTCTGATCTGCATGATGAGTCTCATCTCACAGCCTATCCTTGTCTTATGCTTTCCAATCTTCCAGACTACGCACGGTTCACCTAGTGCAGTCCCAGCACATCTATTGATGAGTTCCTATAACCCTTTCATTGCTTTACTGTCGCATAGTAACTTCATATAGCTTTCTAGGAAATTTGTAAGCATGGATGGGTCCCTTTCTGGCTTTGTTTTATCTTTGCTTCCTAAAGTGGAGGCATCAGCGAAGCTCTTCTTAGCTTCCATGAAGGCTTCCCAAGCGTGCTCCAAATCAAACTCAGCTTCTTTCGTCGAAGCTTTGTGAACCCAAGTACTATCTTTGGTTGTTTTCCTTTGTCATCTCCTGTCGCAATTCCACTTCAGAGCACAAAGTTTACATTCGAGTCTTCCTCACATGGCTAAAACCTCATCATCTACAGTTTCTAAGTCGGGGGAGGTGGTAGCGCTCCTTTGTCACGTATCCTAGCTATTAGTGTAGGACAATCTTCTGTCTCATGATCAAATAGCATGCAATACGTGCACGATGGGTACGTTGGATTCGTTCACTCACAGGCATAGTGTCTTGGCCCTCCGCAATTGTAGCAAATCAACTGTCCATGACCTCTACCAAGTCCTCCTCCTCCTTAGCCTCGTCTACACCCCTAAAATCATGTCCACGCCATTCTTGTATTCTAGTCAAGGGGGCATGTTTCAGCCTGAACTCTGTAGGTGGGAGTTCTATCCATCATCAACTCATAAATTCTTCAAGTATGCTCATCATGTCCCACTGACCTACAAAAGTTGCAGAACAACTGTTGTGAATTTTGTGTATACTTCTGTAACAAGTGGCAGTTGTCTGTGGCATGTTTTCTTCCTATTTGATAGATAGTGCACCACAAAGTAGCTGCTACGCTAGGTCCTGCTTGAACTTCTAGCCTTAAAGACATCAGTCCTCCTATGAGGTAATTCGTAAAAATCAGGTAGTGGTCTTTGTCATGACCCTGACTCTTGCATTTTATGCACCACACTTCTTCACGCACTTCTAGTTGAACCGTCCTGTCCTATTTCAAACTCTGCATATCAAGGCACAGATTCTTCAGCTGCGCATGGATCTGCTAAACTCCTAGGTTGGGATCCTACATCGGGGTCTCATGTATCCTCATAGCAATCTCTAATGCCTCTGCCTAAGTTGTTATATTCTGTTGTGATAGCGCACTCCTTAAAGGTGGTAGTAGTGAAGATAAAACCACTTGTGATGTTGTCCGTCTGTCAAATTCATATTGGCTTCCCAGATCGTACATTTCAGCCTCTAATCTAGTTCCCAAGGAGTCTCTCCTGATAGCATCGTGATATCCTTGAATCCCACAATCGATTTCACTTAAGATTTAGGCCTGCTAAATTCTCTATTTAGTGTTGTTTAAATGTTCACAACCCTTGCATTCGGGTTATCATTGAAGTACTTAATATACTAGGTGAGTGTGTGATCCTGCAGGGTGCTAACTAGTGTAGCTTTCATTATATGGTCATCTTTAACACCTTGTGCTTCCCATACAACCCTTACAACGAACCAAAATTGGTCCAGATCCTCATTCCCCATACCTTTGAACACAGGCAATTTCACTGTGTTTGCCATACTGAATCGTTGTGGTGGTGGAGTTGGTATGGGTGAAGATGGAGGTGATGATGGTGAAGATGGAGGTGATGACGGTGAAGCCGGTGGTGGTGTGGGCGGAGGTGGAATTTGCATAATTACTTTTCTTATAAGATGAATAGCACTTTGTAGAGAGACCTTCACGAGCTCTTCCTGGACCCTTATTTCCTTTGTAAGCTCTTCCTAGACCCTTATTTTCTTCGCGAAGGTGAAATCAAGGGGCTATTTTTTGGACCCTTATTTCCTTTGTTCCTATAAACCTTTCTGCTTCGCATAGCCCTGAACATCAAGGTAACTACATAACCCAATTTTCGCACAACATCATTTTAATCAAAGTGTTCAAAGAATTTACGTACTTACCTCGCGGTCCTTTGAGAAAGCGTCACTCTACCTCAATGTAGCTGACTGAGATGTCAACCGCGAACTGAGTAAAAAATCCTCCTATAATGTGATCGAGCAAATGATTGACAGCGTGCATGATCTTATCCTCCAATGCCTCCAACCTTCGCACTAGTTCTGGGGTCCACACAATAGGACCGTCAAGTTTCCACCTTCCTTGGCTATCTGCTAACTTTGTGATCCACTCATATAGCTCAGTAGGGAAGGGTGCGAAAAAGATTTTGTGGATCTCTGTATACATGTTGCAGTCTAACCACTCTTATTTTGACAGTCGCGGGTTTCTTTTCTCCTGCGCCACGAACTAATGAATTCTTCTATCCAACCAGCCTTTAATTTCTTTCTTAGTTGGATTCTAGTGATATGACATCACACATCTCTTATGTAGATTCCGAACATAACAACGAAACCATTTTTTGTCTTATGGGGACCTGACCTAGGTTCAGAGTTATTTAGCCAAACAAATCCCTACACTACTAGCCCTTTTGGCATCATCCCACAGAGTGCGAATTGAAGTCTCACCCGAAGCAGTATGGGGGGATGCTAGAACCAAGTTTCTGAACTCTTGAGAGTGATGTGATGTTTATTTATTCCAACTATGCCTACCTTCATGCAGGTTTCTTCGCACTCTGTTCTATCCTTCAACACCTTCACAATTTGTTACAATTGGCTTCATGTAGCCCTAACCCGGGGCTAAAGTCTTTTCACGCTGCTAAGGTAGTAAACTACACTAATTCCCAAATTAGTCTAAGTATCTTACTTATCTCATCGACAGATCTTAATTATCTTCACGTAAACAAATATTCTTACTTGCGTGCACTTAACCAATACAATTATACATAGTCGTGCATCATATAAGCCTTAGAAGTGAAATTCATTCCCAATATAACATATGCATAAAATAGGAAATAAAGGAGAAAAAACTTCAGATGGTTACAGACTCAACTCACCCTGCACACTTAGCCGTAGGTGTTCACGCACTCAAATGCGGACTACTAGGCCTTTTCACACCCCGCTGCAAAGCCTCTTCCTATGCTATGACCCAAAACTAGACTTTACACTTCAGATCTATCTCGCATACATCATATGTTCTTCATCTTGTGTCTATCTCCCTTAACTACTTAGAGCTTCGCTCTATTTATACAATCCCATGGCCTACGGACCATGGGTAGATCTTCTACATCCGACATTACATTAAAAATATAAGGGCGGACAACCCTATGACTCTTTAACAAAATACATGCTCTGCACCCACAAAATGCAGAGTCTTTACATTGGAAGTAAAAAATCAGACCAAAATCTGGGATCTAAGCCCCAAAACTGCCCTTGGGAGATCCTGCACCCAACAACTATCCTTCATAGGAATTACACATTGGAATAAAGACTTGGAGAGCTTGTGAAGAGGGTAAGATTTGGCCTTGAGCTTGCTTATGAGTTGGATATTGAAATTGCTGAGTGTTGTGATTGTTATATAGAGAACAAGCATTGTAATTTCATCCTGATTTTCCAGATTAATACAAAACAAATAATGGGGTTTTGAGCTATGGCTTTCCCTGGATATTTATTGTGATATGTGCCTTTGATTCTCTTCCTCTATTGATTATTATTTGCTTGATGTTTATGGGCCTCCACTGTAAAGAGTAGAAGTAGATTCTTGTCTCTTTCTTTAGAAAATTGCATTAGCTTGTGAATCTATAAGATTTTCTACATGGTATCGGAGAAATATTGTTTTTTGGGCCAAGAGTTTGCAGAGAATATCTGAAACTTTATGCGAAAAAATTTCAGAAACAAATTGTAGATCTGGATTCCTTGGGAAAATATACCTGAATACAAAAAAAGAAAACCGGCCGAATCAAAGTTCGGATGAGGGAGATTTCAAAGTTTTGACTTTATCGGTTATAGGTGAAAGTCAAATTTGCAATACATACTTTAGGATTGGTAGATGGAATTCCATGGATTGTGTGAGGCTCGCTAGCAAAAGGTCCAAAAATGGATCCATATATGCTCTTAAAGTCTCCAAATTTGCTTAAAATCATGCCAATGGATCCAAAAATGCTCTTGAAATCTTCAATATTTGCTCAAGATCATCCAAAGGTCAAACTAAGTGCAAGAGGAGAGCCCTTGGAAGGGTAGAAATACATATCAGGAGGCAAAAACGCTCCAAAACTATGAAAAATAGTCAAAGCACAGCAGCCATTAGATTTGGCCGATCAACGGCCTAGATCTAACAGCAAATCGCAATCAGCGCTATAGAGAGGACGACTTAAAGAAGAGGCACAAGACACCCCCGATCAATGATCTCCGATGATCGGATCAGTGGGTCACATCGGCAGGTCACATCAGTGGAGGCATCGGCGATTTAAGTAAGGGCCCTGGGCATGAGCGATAAGCGATTGCGATTAGATCACATCGCTATATCGCAGTGGAGAAGCACCAAGGGGCAGAGCCTTTATACCTTCATATGGGCAATGTGATGATGTGGACCAACGGTATTCTAAATAGTATTTGATAATATTTGAGGTCCGCAGAAAGTCTAGTTTCAATGCATTTTCAATGTATTTCATTATATAATGAAATACAAAGGGGAACTTGGCAGCGCCAATAGCGATGAAGCCTAGACTCGAAAGGGTCCGGGAAGTGAAATATATAATATTTGAAGTCTGCCAAAGGCCATTTTCATGTGTTTTTAGAGTTTTTCAAGCGAAATTCAAAATACAAAGGAAGCAAGGGACCAGGCCACTTGCGATAGGTGACAGTGACCCGAAGGGCAGACCCAATAGAGAAATAAACCTTTTTTGAGGACTTTTGAAGTTTGAAAATGATAGAGAGGGGTGGGATTTCTCAATGTTTCTATGTTTTCTGTTTAAAACAAAAACAATCATTATTTTTGGTAGAAGTCCACAATATGGCAGCGTTGTTCTATGTTAATAGAAAACATGCATTGCTAAACATTTGAAAGGGCCATAGCATGTGCAACTCATCCCAAACTGACAAAGCAGTTGTGGAGTAGCACATCGCAACACAACATTCATAGCTTACCCAAAACAAACATCATGGGGCATCTTTGGCACGAGAGGGCTCCCAGACAGTGCATCAAACTACCTGAAGGTGGTTATTCCTCTGTCAAAAGGAGAAAACCTTCGAGCCATGCTTGCCTATTCAGGGAATCAAATAGTTAAGGGACAAAGAGGATAGATTAAGACTCCGAGCCTTTGAGAGTGCGGGAGCATTGTAAAAGGCCTATAAAAGGCTGAAAAATAAATGTAGCAAGGGTTCAACTTCTCGAGATTATTGCTACTTTGTTCCTTCAAGCTTCTCATCTTCATTCTAGCAATATAAGCTTCTTTTGTTGTTACATGTTCAATTCCATTTTCTCTGTTGTTCTATGCTTGCACATGAATAGGTTATTCATGTTTTCTGTTGTGTCTAATGCTAGATAACTATCATCTTATCTCTGCATTGATAAACTAGATTTGCAAGTTTCATTTTCTTCCTGTAGCTGGCCATTCATATATGTTTATGTATGCATCTGCTGGTACAGTCAGTATTCTCCATCTATCCATTGAATCTACAAACTATTGAGCATTAGTAGTCTAAAGCCTTGTATTGTTGAGGGTGTTCATGTATGTCTTGAGTGAGAATAGAGTTGAAATGGTTATCTGACTTGATCAAAACCATCATTCATTGCAATAGTTCAGAGAACAAGATTAAAGATTATATGTTATTAGGCATCTCCGAGATACAACCATAGGAGACTTTCCTAGAGTAATAACATAATTGGCGTCGTTGCCAGGGAGAGGAAACTGAAGCTCAACTTCCCTGGGAAATGACACAGATCCAGCTTTGATGATAGACAAAGTCTGGGCACTTTTTTGGTTGTAATCATCTATTTGGCGACTCTACTGGAGGCTGAACCTCTTTGCGACTCCACTTCATAGTTTTGGCTCAGTTTGTGAGGCATACTCAGAGAAATCCTCAGAAGTCACAAGCTGAACCAGTACCTAATCCTAAAAAGATCATCATAGAAAGGAAGGTATTGCAAAAAGGAGCATCAGGTTGAGGTAAACCTAAAAAATATTCTATATCTCTTCAAGAAAATCCTGCAATAGAACAAATACATGTTGAGAGTACAATTTCCAATACTAGCAGTGAAGAAAAACTCTTAGAGATTCATAAAGCTATGTATTCTTTAGGTTCTCCTTTTGTTGAAAGCCTAAAGGAAACCTCACCTCCTATCCATCGTACTCCTTTAGTCTTTTCATTCACTCTTCAGCCCTCTATCATTCAGACTGCCAATACTCTTATAGCCACCACAGCTATGGCAGGTCCACAAGCACCCACCAAAATGGAAATAATCATAGCTACTAGGTATGGACCTATAATACTTCCCACTCCTTTAAATTCCATGCCTACTAGAGAATATCAAAAATATGGGCCTAAGTTCAATGGGACTAAAGGTGTTACAGCTGAAGAACATCTTGATTCATTCTATAGATATGTTGATAACCTGGACATTAGTGAAGATGATGTGTGGATGAGAGTCTTTGTCCAAAGCCTAGATGGAGAGGCTAGAAAATGGTTCAGAGAACTAACCCCAAGATCTATAGCAAATATTGAGGCTTTAGATGATGCATTCCTAAAGAATTGGGGGGATAAGAAGGATCTCCTCTACTCCCACACTAAGTTTGGGAACTTAAAGAGGGAAATTAGAGAATTGTTGTTTGATTTTAATAAGAGGTTTAACAGCATCTACATCAAGATACCAGCTGAAGTAAAACCCACCACTACCTCTACTAAACTCACCTATGCCAGTGCTTTTGATTCTGACTTTTGTCCACTGTTGAGGGAGAGGCGATGTGCTACTCTGGCTAATATGCATGATGTAGCCTTGGAAGTGGAATCAAATAGCATGGCTGCAAAGAAGCTCAAGGGAAATGTTGATAGAAGAAGACAGAGGGGTGAGTCTTCATCATCATCAGATCCAAAGATAGATAAAATGACCAAAATGATAGAGTCATTAGCCTCTAAAATCTCCAAATTAAAGGTTGAGGAGCACCCCAGGAAAGGAAGAGTTCCTAATACCTTTGCTCCCAGAAATCCAAATCCAAATCCATACAGAAGAACTAATGAGCAGTTGTAGATTTTGCAATGAAGCAAAGATGCTAATGAAGACCAAAGGGTGAAGGCCCCTTTCCAAAATGTAGTCATGGAAGAAGAGAAGTTTGAAGAATATGATGAGATCCATTGTCTAGAAGACAAAGGAAATGCCTCCTTTTTGACCTCAGTTTCCTATGAAAAGTCATTATTCAATGACCAGATTAACCAAGAATGGGATGGTGAAGCTATTCTACAAACTGTATATCAGCAAAAATATAATCTAAGGTCAAAGATGAATAATGCCAAGGAAACCCCTGTTCAAAGAGCTGCTATCCCTGTAGTATAGCAAGCTAATAAGTAGAAGAAAATGACAGTTGATCCCATCATCCTCAAAGCTCCAGCTCGAGAGGTAAGAGGCCTTGACAAGTCTCCTTCTCATTTTAGTTTTCAATCACAAATTCAGAAACTAAGAATACCTATGCCTCTGATTGAACTAGTGAAGAATGAGTCCTTCAAAAGATCCATCCTCGAGGCCCTTGAGCCTAAAGCCATCCAAGTCTCCCCCGACTATGTAAATCTGCAAGATGACAACCTAGTTGTTATTCTCAACTCGATGATTGAAAATTGTGAAGACAACTCCCCATCATTCTATATCTCTCTAACTATTCATGATAAAATCCTTCACAACTACCTTCTAGACACTAGAGCTAGCCATAATCTAATGCCCAAGGCTGTCATGGATGAGTTGGGTCTTGACATCACCAAGCCTTATCATGACCTATTTTCTTTTGACTCTAGAAAAGTGAAATGTTTGGGATTAATCAAGGACCTAGCCATCACTTTGTCTCAACTACCCATGAAAATCATGATGATGGATATTGTGGTATCAAATGTACCCCCAAGTTTGGCATGTTACTTTCCAGAGGTTGGATCAAGAGATTAGGTGGATCATTACAAAATGATCTGTCCTATGTTACTGTCCTAGTTTTCAGAGGTGAGAGCAAGAGATTATACAGAGAAGCTCAAATTACCTATATCATCAGCAATGAAAGGAATCCCACTAATCATCCCATCTATGTTGCTGACATTAATTTTGGAGCATGTATTCTTCATATTGAAGAATCCTAGTTGGCCTACACGTAGCTTAAAAAACCAATTTGCCAAATCGATGAGCAAGAAGGCCCACAGATTTGGGACATGTTCTTTGATGGGGCTTGCTCTAAGGAAGTTGCAGAGGTAGGTGTAGTCCTTGTGTCCCCCACACAGGAATACATTCATTTGTCTTTCAAATTAACCTTTCAGGTCACAAACAACATAGCAGAGTACGAAGCTTTGATTTTGGGCTTAAGCACTGCTAAAGAAATGGGCATCAAAGGCTTGAAAGTGTTTGGAGATGCAGACCTCATCATTCAGTAGGTCAATAAAACTTTCAAGCAAAGCATCAGAGGCTGAAATCATATAGAGATGAGGTATGGAGGCTCAAGGATTCTTTTAATAATTTCATAATTTCTTACTTTCCAAGAATGAAGAACCAGCTTGTCGACTCCCTTGTTGTGTCTGCTAGCACATTTATTCCTCCTTTGCCTCCTAAATTGACGTATGAAGTTCAGGTTAAATATAGACCGTCTCTACCCGACAATGTCAAATACTAGAAAGTTTTTGAAGACGATGATGAAATTAACAGGTTTTTACAAGTCGTTGAGGAATTTTCTGAAGCACATCTCGACCAAGAAAATGAAACCATGGAAGAATGCGGCCAGTCCAAGCTAAAAAACGAGATCGGTCAAGGAAGCATTGTTCAGCTGCCTAGTAACCATATACCAAAGGGATTGGTGCCTCTAGAGAAATTATTCGATCATAACGATGTGCCTTATAATCCTACCAAAATAGAAAATGAGTTTGTTGTTCATAAACACAATATAGGGAGCCCAACCCATCCGAAATACATAAATTTGTCCACTCATTTGTCCTCTGCCCAGAATTCTGAGTATTTCACCCTCATGAAGCAATTCACTAATATTTTTTCCTGGGAATACAGCAATGTTAAAATCTATTATGCAGACATCGATCAACATAAGATCCCACTTGTTATAGACATATTTGTCCACATCAACCCCAAACTTGTATGTCGATAAACTAGGGCTCGTTCAACCCCTAAAAGAGTTTTTTCATACCCTAAAGGAACATAATCATTTGAATACATCATTCCCCAAAAGTTCCATCTGAGAAACCACCCAGAAATTGCTTAAACTGAACCATACTGACTACTCCACTAGCAAAGTGCGATGCATACTGACTGCTCCACTACCAGGGTGCGATGCATACTATTTGGGCCTTCTATAGGGTGTTATGGGCGAGGATAGACAAATTTCCGGGACTGTTTTCTAAGTGGATGCTCATGGAATCTTCTAGAAACTTCTCCTGTGCCACTTACCTCTCTGACTTCGCCCAAGGATGACTAAGAGACCTTAAACCTTCGGTTATCCCTTCTCTTATGGAATCATTTGTAACAAGTGGAATGACACTAATCAAACCCCATGGATGACTCACACCCTTACACACATCTATAAATGGATCCCTCATCTAAGAGATCCAGAGGCTGGAATGTTGTGAATTGCAAGTAAGTGTTGATAGCTTGTAATTGAGGAAAAATTATTACATTGTTTGAGTGATCTTGCTATTTCATGAGGTGAAGAAGGATTGAAACTAGGAGGATGATGCTAGATCAGACAACTGGGTTGTAATTCTCCCTTCTATGAATAAAGTTCTTCAAGTTTTCTTCCATATGATTGTGCAATTGTGAATGTTATCATTTGTGAATGCTATCATTTGTTCATTATATATCTGATTCTATAATGGTTATGTTGCAATAGATCACGATGCTTTGACGGTTCTTTGTTGTTGTACATGTGCAGGTACTATCCAAGTGTGTTAAGTATGGGGAGGAGTTGCAGGTTCTGTCAAAGGGGAGAGAGATCAAGCAAGGAATCAAGTGGAAGTTCCAGGTTCATTCCATTATCTTTCTCTTATCTGTTACACATAGAAGAAATCATTGAATTGCTTTAAACTGTTGTTTCTAGGGTAGTTGCCAAACCTAGAGGGCTAGCATTCTTTAGGAATACTAGTTTTCCCATAAACAAATTGGCGACTCTGCTGGGGAACGAATAGATGTTTGTTTTTTGTTATTGTTTGTTTGATGTTAAATTTGATAAACTATAGACAGAGCCTGAAGTCAGCCAGGTAGCCTTCGAACTGCTCTTGCTTTGAAATTGCATAGTAGATGAATGCTGCTTCAGTCAATCTCTGGTTTAGTTTATGAATTAAACATCTGACTTGCAAGCACATCTAGATTCCCTTTTGGTAGCTCAGTAACCTCTCAAGACACTCCATCATACTTTACTCTTCATTTTTCATCAAAATCCACCTTAACTCATTGAAAATAGCTCCATATTTGAGCCAAAACCCATTTCAGTTGCACTCCCTGGACCATCGCACTGTCTCCCACTATGACTCAGCATGCATAGCACCTCTCGAGTGTAGTAAGTGTGATGCATCTCATATTTGGTGAAGCCTAGGTGTGATGATTGACTGAACTCTTTTTCCATTCTAGAAATTGAGGGTTTTGACCTTGTTTTCAGTGTTGTTTGGTTGCTTTGCTACATATGAACAGTGCCTCTTTACAGAAGCTTACTTGTATCACTTAGATCAGCCTTAATTACATTTGGATTAGTGAATTTTTTTTTGTGTATTTGTTTTTCATTTACGATCGTTTGTCGAAAAGTTGTTTAAATCGATTTGTCACTTTGGTACAAAAAGTGTCGTGGTTGTCGTTTTGTGTCAAAAAGAGAAGTGCCATGGATTATTCCTTCCCTTAAGAGTTGATTGAAATTTTCTTGATGTATTTGGTTTGATTTGTTTATATTCTAAGTTTCGAAAACATTTTTATTCAAAATTGAAAAGTGTCGTTGAGTCTTCCTTTCTCTTTTGAAGAAGAAATTGTCAAAAATATCATTTTGAGTGAAATATTTTAGATCTTTGCAACATTCAATTTTCCTTTTTTCATTTTTCACATTAGGAAGAACGAAAACAAATACATGCATTTGAATTTAGCATATTTTTTTATTTGTGTGCAAAAATAATATTTAGGGAAATGCACTAGTGTGTGCTCTTTGCTCTTTGTTTAAAAGCATTGTTATCTTCTTTCCCTAGTAGCTAGGATTTTCATTGTTCAAATAAACAATGATTGTTTATCATTGTAGATTTTATCTTAGGAATTTCAGATCATCATCACGTAGTGAACCATTGAAAGGAAAACTCTAAACAAGATCAACTTTAAAATGAACTTCAATGAACCTAACAATGCTTTGGAACTTAACGCAACATATCTAGAGGTCTAGGCTAGTGATGCGTTCTGGCATTGTTAAAACTAGTGGCTATCATTTTCATTGAAGGTTGGGTGATTCATACTCCTTGATACGACAAGTGCTAGCACGGACTAGTGCTCCCCATACCGTCGCATATATATTGGGAGACCATAATAGGCTTAAATCCTTTATCCATAGGAAACCGAGTCTGCCGCCTTATTGATCACAATGAACACAGCATTTGGGAAGATTGACTGTCGTACATAAGTCCTTGGTAATTTCTTTGTAATTTATCACCAAGGTGTATTTTGTAGTTTTGTGATTGGTTTGGCAATCCCTCTATCTAGACATTCCAGGGTAGTCACTTTCATTCCTTTTCAACTCTTTAAAAGAAAAGATCCATCTGAGCACTTGTCCTTTTAGGCTCATTAAAAATTGAAGGGGACTAGAGTCATCTTTAGCTTTTTCTTGACTCTTAAAAACTGAAAAAGCAAAGTTGTGTCCAAAATTCATTAAAATTAATAGAATTCGAAATAACATCCATGTTCCTTAGTTGATCTTAGGTTGAGACATATGGCGGCAAATCCAGAGCCCACTGATCAAGGAATCCCTTTTGAAGGGAATCCTAGTCCTTTTCCTTCTTGGGGAAATATTGGTGCTCATTATATGGCTACATTATCCCTTCCAAGACTTACCATTGGCCTGCCAGTATGGTTGTTCTCAACTTCTATGGTGAAAAATGCCATGATTTCTCCACAATCGAGTACGCCCCCAGATGAACCTGAAATAGACTCTTTGCCTTCTTCCTCGTTTGTTTCTCCCTCCCCTTCTTCCTCTTCGCTTGGTGAAAGTAGTGATACTAGTAACCAAGTGGATGAGAAGAAGAAGAAAGGGAAGGAGAAGAAGAAGAAGCCAATTCAGCAAGGGGACAACCAAGCGACCATTGCTCTGAATGCAACATCTAATGAAAATCCATCCATTAAGCCTCACAAAGTCAAATATCCATGCATAATTTGTGTGGAAGACCATTTTCATCGAAATTGTCCTTACTTTCCTTGGATCTTGAAAGAATGGTCTTCCCGTTCACACCGTCTCGTGTCATCAACCTCTAGAGATCATGTTGGTAACACACCATCAACTAGTGATAGTAAAGTTCATGGACAAAAGGGAAAGGTCAGGATTCCATGTAGGTTATGCGAAGGTAATCATTCCCTTCACCTTTGTCCCTTTTTGGATGAAGACAAAAGAGTGTTGGATAACCGTCCTGCTTCACTGCAGCGACCTCCATATGGTTACAGGAAACCCTCCCTGAATCCTTCACTAGTTGATGAACCGATAGACTTAAATCAACCATCAGTCAAAACCACTCTCTCTGAAACTGACTCCTATGAATCTATACCTAACCAAAATCAGCAGGTCGAGGTAACAGTTGACCCGATTTCACCTTCAGCTAATCGTACCTTTCCCGAAGAGAGTGAAAATGATACCACTCAAGTTCTTTTTGTTACTTTAGATTCTAACGACCTTTAGGGCAATCTGCTTGTTCCATCAAGACAGGAGGAAAATCCTCCAGTTCTCTTAACTCAAGGGGTTAATTCTTTCGTTTCTATGATAACCCCTCCAAGTAGTTTAGTCACTTCCTTTGATTGGAATCGACTAGCAGGATCCCGCCTTCCTTCTTATGTGCCTTTCCAGATCATAGTACAAGTTTGTAATATGATTGTATCTGGCACTATTATAGATGAAGGTGCATCAATGAGTATCCTTTCCTCAACTGCTTGGCAAGTGCTCGGTTCACCACCGCTTGTGCCTGTTACACAGAATTTGTTGGGCTTTAATAGAGGAACCAGTCGACCGTTAGGGATCCTTCCTCAGTTACCTATCACTTTGGGAGGAAAAACCATTTATCTGAACATGATGGTAGTCCCAGGACCTTTAGATTACAATTTACTTCTTGGGCATGACTATGTTTATCACATGGGAGCTATTGTTTCAACACTCTTTCGAGTGATTTGTTTCCCGCATGAAGGCAGGATTGTCACCATTGACCAGCTTTCATTTCCCAGTCCAAATATAGATCCTAGTCAACCATCATCTCTAAATGGTCCTTTTATACCAATGGTATCACCCCCACCATGGGTTAATTATGTGGCAACTTGTTCCACACCTACATCAACTAACAATCAATTCAGTGATGTTGTACATTATATACTGGGGGAATTGGAACCAGATATTTCCTTCATGACCACTTATGAGTTGTGATCAAGGGTCTCCGAGGATGGTTTGTTGTCTTGTGTCAACCTCGTTAAAAAATGAAAACAAGGAGTCAGAGGATAGTTCATTATCTTAGGTCAACCTCATTAAAAAATGAAACCAAGGGTCTCCGAGCATAGTTCCTTGTCTTGTGTCAAGCTCTTTTAAAATGAAACAAGGTCCCAAGTTCAAAGTCGAGTCTTTCACTTGATCTCATAAAATAACCTTCATTCCACCCACATGATAGCCATGAGAAATCTATTTAGGTGAATGTAATGAAGCTTGGGGGGCATGCACCTTGTGGTAAAGATAAGTTTCCCTATAGGTTATGTGATCCGTCTTTCACACCATTCACCTCTGTCTATCTGAACAAAGCCAAGAAGATGTTGGATAACCATCCTGCTTCACCGCAGTGATTTTCCATCTGGTTACAGGAGACTCTCCTTTTCATTATGCTAGGGGCATGCAACCTCATTTCAAGCATAGTTTTGTCATTTCAAGCTTGTGTAAAAATGAAACTAACTTCAAGCATAGTTTTGTCATTTCAATCTTGTGAAAAAATGAAACTAACTTCAAGCATAGTTTCTTCGTTTCGAGCTTGTGTAAAAATGAAACTAACTTCAAGCATAATTTTGTCGTTTCGAGCTTGTGTAAAAATGAAACTGACTTCAAGCATAGTTTTGTCGTTTCGAACTTGTGTAAAAATGAAATTGAATTCAAGTGTAGTTTCTTCATTTCGAGCTTATGTAAAAACTGAAACTAAATCCAAGCATAGTTTCCCCATGGTTCAAGCTTGTCAAAAAATGAACCCATTTCCAAAAATTAACCTTTATGATTGCCATTCTATCAACCTTTTGAATCTTGGTTGTGTACCTCCCATCACCACAATTCCTTTCGCCGATCATACACTCTCACTTGGTTGTTTTACCCTTTTTGAGGAACAATTGCAATGAGTGGTCTTATTAGCCAACCTCTTCATATAATTCAACATGTTTTGAGAAGTTCCTGTTATCACTCAGGTTGTTCCCCAAAAGCAGTGGAAAAGGGAATACGACCGAGGTAACCACTAACCAGTCTTTTAGCTGCAGATTCTAGCCAATCTACAACCAGAGAGGGCTCTCTCTTTATGATTTAGCTTTGTTTTGCTATATGTTAGGCTAGTTATGAAGCACAAGTGTTTGTTTGGTGTTTGGATGGTGACATTCAATAAAACAGGGCTGCAAAGTATGAGGAGTTCAAGCCATTGGGTTAATGGAGTCAAATGAAAATAAACTTCTGGGTATGGTTTCTTTGGCAAAGGAGGAACTACAGAGCAAGATAATTAGCCATGGAACAATTTTCAAGCTGGAATAAGATGAAATGGAGTCAGGGAATGAAAGGCAGTTAAGAATCTTTCATTATGCTAACAGTGGGAATGTGTATGAATATTACCAAGGAGCAGTTAAGAATTCCTTAATTGTATTCAGGGTGTAAGAACCAGGGAGACAGGAGCAGTCAAGAATTCCTGCCTATGCTAGTCCTCAAGAAAACATAAAAATTGATAGGAATTGAACACAGAGTACAACAAAGTAAATTCTGGGCTATTCTTTTTTCCTGTAATTTAGAACATGATATATAGATAATATATAAGACACAGAAACAGTAAAACAAGAGTTAAAAAGACTTATTGATCCATGAGGTAATACAAGAATTCTGTAACATATTCCTCTGCCATAAATTCCACAACCAACAAGTTCATCAGCAAAGCATTCCAGCAATCTTTATTCAGAAGGGTTCTCAAAATTTACAGCGCAGGTCCAGAATGATATTCACCAACCAACCCCTCAATACATCCCTAGGGGAGGTATTTATACAAAAAGGGTTACAAAATATCTCATAGAGAAAATATCAAGCAATAAATTTATCCATCTACTTCTTCAAAGGCAATAAATGACATTGAAAACAGAGCGCAATGAATGTAGGAGTAACTTTCGTTGTACTAGCTGCCTTAGGTGGTCTGCTATACTTGACTTTTTGACTCACCAAGTCGGCTATTAGCTGTCTCTTCAATTTGCATTCCTATGTTGCTGTCTCGGCCCTTTCATCTGTTCCTCATTCCGCCTTAATGCGTTTTGGCATGAATTCCTTGCTCTGTTATTTTCATTTTTCTGATATGTGACACGTGCATTTGAATTTGATTATATGCAGATGATCAAAAGAGGATAAAAACTACCTTGGTAAAACCTCTAACATGCTCTGCCACCATTGGTCTATTGGAAACTGGTGTCTTTGTATACCTGTAGAAATTGGGTTGTACCTCAAAAAGATGTGTTATTTCATGCTCAATATAGAATAGGTTTTCCAACTTGTCATATAAGCTTTGTCCAGAGGGAGGTACTATGTCTTCTGAAGTGCTTGATGATGCCGTGATCTGATTGGCAACATATGTATTCACCCTGTGAGCATATTGTTCATGTGTCAATAGCCTCTGATTTCTGGTTAACAAACTAGGTAGACCCCTTTGCTACAAGGCTGTAAACTTTTCTGTAAAAGCATTTATTTCTACCTGCATTTCTTGACATTTTCTCTCCAGATTTTGCACAAAATTCTTCATAGTCAGTACTTTTTTAATTGTCAAAATTGTACCTATTCTATCTCCGATATCAAGAGCTGCTAGTGGCTCTCTGGTATGAGTATTCAAAAAATGAATTAGTCTATTGGCCTGCTCGAGCATGTTTCTCAATAATGCTCTAGCCTTTTGAATCTCCACTCGAGCTATTTCTATCAGTTCAATTTGCTCATGGATAGTATGTATTTATCTCCATTGATCAGTGATGGACTGGCCAATTTTAGTCCACAAAATCGTTTTGATTTATGATAGAGTTTTATGAAGAGTAAGATCCTTCTCCAAAGATTTTACCTTATTTTCCAAGGCCTTTACCTCTCTAGTTTTTTGAGCCACGGTTATTTTTTATTTATCATAGCTTACCTCTAACTTGGCTAGTTTTTATTTGGCTTCCTCCAGTTCTACCATTTGGAGTTCTAAGGCCTTTATTTCCTCCATCATCTTTTCCATGCTCATGCTGGTATCTGGTACTGTTGTTGTTGCTGTTGTTGTTGATGTAGTGCTTGGTGCTGCTGATGCCGGATCAGTAGGAGGGACTGATGTTGTTGCTGTAGAAGGAGCAATTGTAGCTATTGGGGCTGTTTGAGCTGGCTGAGAGGCCAACTCTCCCTGTTTTTCCTGCAATGCTTTCTCCAAAGCCTGCTCTGTTTCACTTAGCCTTTGATTCATTTTTATTAACAACTCCATCATATCTTCTTCTTCTTTTTCTTTCACCATCTCCATGACTTGTGGATGCATAGTAACTGGCAGTTTTAACTGTTTCTTGAGGGTAGCTATGTCATCCTCCTTTTTCTTTATCAGTGCTTTTATTGCTTTAGGGTCCTTGGGATTATGTCCCAGCTCAATGATGATTTTTTCTAAGGAATTTATCCTGTTGTCCTTGGCTAGAGAGGATACCTTTTCCAACTCTAATTGAGCAGATGTATTGTTTATTGAATTATACAGTTGTTGAGCTAGTATGGCTTTATCTGCTAAAGTGGAATAAACCATTTCACCAGTTTGTTTGTGCAGCTCAACCTGGTCAAAAGGGTAAATGTCTTTGGCAAGAGCCTCCAGGTTTGTTCTAATATAATCGGCAGCTGACTGTGGCTGTTGTACTGTGGGCTTGAAATGACTCAAGATCAATTTCCCTTCCTTGATATCATATGCAGACATCAATCTCTGTTGTTTGGCAGGAGTCATTTTGAGGAACTGATCATAAAGATGCATTCTTATTGGCTCATTTTGTGCCTTGATCTCCATGAATGGCCTCTTAATATCAGAACTTTGTTTGCTTTGTGGCCGTGCTGATGAAATTTCCATAATAGGTTGTTTTCCAAATTGCTGTCCATGAAAACTGGTAGGTGATTCTATCACTGGGGAAGTCAGTGGGCTGGCTGCCCTTTCGCTTCTTGGACTTTCAATGATCTCCTCAATAACTTCCTCTTCAGGTAGAGGATCCACTCTCTGCCTCTTTGCTTCTGGCTGCTTTGTTGGCCCACTTATGGGTGTGGCCTCTTCTCGGTCTCTTTTTCTGCCCTTCTCCTCATTGAGAGGAGTCTGCAATGCTGGTATCTCTGGTGCATGGGTCTGGGCAAGAGGAATTTTCCCTTGGCCTTGCTTCTGTGATGATGTTGACTGATCAGTGACTTCTTGTTGTTCTGAATGCATTGCTTCTTTGCCTTTGGATGTACCTACAGGAGGAGTATTTTCTTGGGCAGGTTGTTATGAAGTTGTAGCAACTGTTGTACCCGCTCCAATGTGTTGAGGCAATTTGAAAGAGACCTGTCCAAAAGAGTCCAGGTCAAGAGTTTTTTCAAGGTCTTTCATTTCCTGCTCCATTTTCTCTTCCTCAGTAATCTGTTCTACCAATGTACCTTCTACCCATTCATCTTGATTAGCATACTATTCTATATCAGGGATTCTACAATGTTCATAGCCTGATAGCCTATATTTTGTCTTTCTATCATGGATAAATCCTTTTGGGTCATAGGGTACCCACCAAAAACTCCTTTTTAGTTTGAGCTGCTCACTTAATATCTTTTCAGCATCTTTCCACCCTTCCTTTTTGTTAATGATGAGGGGGCCTAGTTGGTTTCTTAGCTTCAGCTGAGCCTTTTTCTTGGCTTCATAAAAATGAGTCAAATCTAAGCTAATAAACTGCCTAAAGTATTCAAGGGCAAACAATCTCATAGGCACATATCTTGGCAGCTTGTAGGGGCACAATTCACAGCCATAAATCCTGATCTCTGTGTGATTTTGGTAAAAGTACCAGTCACCTATTTTATAACTTTTGGACAGCTGCAAGATTTTCTGCATTTCAGCTGAGAGTCTGGGAGGGGGACTTCTCATCAGCAGAGATGAGACTAGTTATGTCAGGCCAGGAAGTAACTCTCCAACGGCAGTAAAACTGATTCGTATTTTATTCCATAGGTAACCCATTGTTATATACAATAGGGAGTGATTGTTCAGTTCATCTCCCGATGACTGTTCACCTTCCCAATTTATTTATTTACATAAAATTCCCAATCATGAAGATTAGGTGTCAACATTCCCCCCCTTAATCTAAAGGGATGTTGGTGAGTCCAAGCATCATTCTGAATCGTTCAAGCTTTTCCCTTCCAAGTGCTTTGGTGAAGATGTCTGCAATTTGCTCATTTGTGGAACAATGACGGAGATCGATTGTTTTTGCGTCAACATGATGTCGAACCAAATGATATTTAGTATTGATATGCTTTGTTCGATCATGGAACTTTGGGTTCTTGGCCAACTTTATTGCAGAGGTGTTATCAATCATGAGTGGAGTTGATTGTACTTGTTTTACCTGCAAATCTTCAAGAATTTTCCTGAGCCACACAATTTCTTTCGTTGCTTCAACTGCTGCCACGTATTATGCTTCTGTTGTGGAATCTGCTGGAACTTATTGTTTGCGTGATCTCCAAGAGACAGCTCTTGATCCAAGACTCATAGCATATCCTGAAGTAGATACCCCAGTTTCTTTGTCTCCATCGAAGTCTGAATCAGAGTATCCAATCAAGCTGAAGTCGTCCACCTGTGTATACTTGATTCCAAGGTCTTGAGTTCCCTTCAAGTACCTTAGAACTCTTTTTGCAGCAGACCAATGTCCCTCACAAGGCTTTTGCATGAACCTGGAGAGGATTCCAACAGTAAATGAAATGTCTGGTCTGGTAGTAGTGAGGTAGATGAGACTTCCTACAAGCTGTCTATACTTTGTTGCATCCTCAAATTCCTTTCCTTCAACAGATGTGAGCTTTAAGTTTTGTTCCATTGGAGTAGAAAGAGGATTGCACTCTGTCATGCCAAATCTGTTTAACAAATCTCCAATGTATTTCTTTTGAGAAAGAAATATGGATTTTGGATGTTGGGTTACTTCAATGCCAAGATAGTAATGAACATAGCCCAAATCAATCATTTCAAAACTTTTCCCCAATTCCTTCTTTATGGATGCAATGTAACTTTCATTGTTCCCTGTCATTAAAAGATCATCTACATATACCACAAGATACACAACTATTTTGCCAACTTTCTTGACAAATAAAGTTGCATCATCAAGATCAAAATGATTGAAGTTGAGTTTCAGAAGATGCTCAGCTAGTTTTTCATACCAGGCTCGTGGTGCTTGTTTGAGGCCATACAAGGACTTCACAAGTTTGCATACTTTATGTTCATGTCCTTTCACAGCAAATCCTTCAGGCTGGGACATAAAAACATTCTCTTTTAGATCTCCATTCAAGAAGGCAGTTTTTACATCCATTTGATGGACTTTCCAACCGTTCTGAGCTGCTAGTGCAAAGAGTGTCCGGATGGTGGCCCATTTTGCTGTGGGGGCAAAAGTTTCCTCATAATCGACCCCTTCCTTTTGTGCAAAACCTTTTGCCACAAGCCTAGCTTTGTGCTTGTCAAGTGAGCCATCAGCTTTGTACTTGTTCTTGTAGACCCACTTGCAGCCAATTGGTTTGGTTCCAAATGGAGGGTCAACCAGCTTCCAAGTGTCGTTCTTTATGAGGGCATCATACTCCTTTTGCATCACTTCTTTCCATTCATCATGAGAAGCAACTTCTTTGAAGGAAGTTGGTTCAAAATATGTAGACAAGTTCAATTCACAATCATAAGAAACATCCATATCAATAGGTGAATTAAAGTCATCTACATCACCTCCATTTTGCTGGTTTGAATTTCTGGTTCCTATTTTTCCAATTTCATCAGGATGAACACTTTCAAGTGTCTTTGTCAGCCACTTTGGGGGACCTTTCTGAGATGGTCCAGGCTGATTTGTTGATTGAGTTGGGACTGAATCAAGATTGAGTCTCCCAATTCTATCAATTACATCACTTAAAGCATCATCCGTTGTTGGAGTTTCATTCGGGGGAGAGTGTTCTTCAGAAGAAGATTCCACATTTTGATCTAGAATAGGAATCCCCCCTCCAAGATGTGGAATCTGATTATCAAATTCTTGAAATGATTTCGTTTTTGCAAATCTATCCAAGCGATCAAGTTGTCTCTCAACAACATTGTCAGATTTGGATGATTCAAGAAAAAATACATCTCTAGATACAACAAACATTTTATTTACTTCATCATAGAGGCGGTATGCTTTGGAGGTGTTTGAATACCCCAGGAAAATACACTTACGACTTCTAGCACCAAGTTTGTTTCTATGTACCTTTGGTATCAAAGCATAACAGGTGGAACCAAAGATCCTGAGATGTTTTACCGAAGGAACATGTCCATACCACAATTCATAAGGAGTCTTGTTTCTTATAGCATTAGATGGACATCTATTCTTTATATATGTAGCACATAGAACAACATCAGCCCAAAACATTATCTTTACATTTTTGAAGAAAAGCATGGATCGTACCATATTCAAGATTGTTCTATTCATTCTTTCTGCTACACCATTCTGTTGGGGATTATAAGGCACAGTTGTTTGATGTTTGATCCCATGTTGGTGAAGATAGTTTTCAAATTCATTTGATGTATATTCTTTTCCATTATCAGTGTGAATAGACCCAATATGAGATTGTGCATCATTTTCAATCCATTTATGAAAATTCTTGAATGTTTGAAAAGCATCAGATTTGTTCTTCAATAAATAAACCCAACACATTCTGGTGTAATCATCAATAAATGTCATGATATATTTATTTCCATTTGCAGAAGGAACAGGCGTTGGACCACATAAATCTGAATGAATGAGTTCAAGCTTCCTATATGCTCTTGAATGTGAATCTTGAAAAGACTGTTTTCTATGCTTTCCTAGAATGCAAGAATCACATTGCTTATGTTTCCTAGGAATTGTAGGCAAACCAACAACACCATTTTTCTTCAATAAGCGGAGACTGTCATAGTTTAAATGTCCAAATCTAGCATGCCATAATAAACTTGATGGAAGTGTACCTTCTTCATGATGAGAAATATATGAGAAATGCTGTGCATGAGCAGAGGTTCCTTGCAGTTTGAGAAGCCTTTCTTCTTCTATTCCCCTCATGACAAGTGAGTGGTCAGAAGCTTTTCTTACCTCAAGCTTGCCATCAAACATATGAATGGAGTGACCTTGCTGGCGGATGTGGACCAAGGACAGCAAGTTTCTCTTGAGCTGTGGGAGATATAGAACATGATCCAGAAGAAAGTCTGGAAGACTAGGCAATTTAAGCATGATTGTGCCAACCCCCTGATGGCTTGATTTTTGACTAATCGCAAAGTATACTGCTCCATCAACATTGTCAGTGAAATCTTCAAAAAAATCTTTTCTATAAGTCATATGACAGGTTGTTCCTGAATCAAGCAACCAATCATTTTTCGAAGAAGCAAGTGAAGCATTAAACAAATCTTCATTTACTCCAATGTTATATTGTGCCTCAATATAGTGAGCGGATTCAAGTGCTTTACCTTTGTCTGTATCATCAGTTTTACCTTTCTGCTGGTTTCTTTTCTGCTCAATTTTGTCCCATGGTAGCTTGCATGTAGAAGCATCATGTGATCCATTTCGTTTGCAGCGAATGCAATGCAGATCTGCCTTTTCTCCTTGAGAATGTCTGCCCCCCCTGCCTCTGAAGTATCTTCCTCTTCCTCTTCGTCCACCTCTTCCTCTTGTAGAATCTTGAGCAGGATGCTTTTCTTTATGAGCAAGGCAAACAGTCTCTTCAGAAGATTCAGGGACTGTCTTCTTTCCAAAGGCTTTCTCTCTTTCAGCAAACTTTTTCACAAGAGAGTCAAAGGTTATATCTTTAAGATTTCCATTTGCTTGTAAAGACTCAAGATAATTGGAGTAGGTAGGATAGAGTGCCTTGAGAAAAGCAATAAGAGGGATATCCAGCTCAACCTTAGTGGATTTAATATCATGCATTATAGAATTTACTTCTGATGCAAGAGCAAGAGGATCATTATTTTTCAGTTCAAGAGTGAAGAGTTTAATCATGAGCTGAACAACTTCAAGTGCAGAATGTGAGTCATAGAGTTCTTTCAGCTTTTGTAAAGCTTCAAAGGCAGTTGATTATGATGAAATATGGTGACTTACTTCTTCATTTGCAGATGCTGCGATTAATGCATAGGCTTTGCTGTTCTTGTTTTCCCAAATGATGAGCTCTTTGTCTGATGTAGGCTGCACTGGGTCATTGTCTCCTTCTCCGACACACACTCCTTTCCACAACTCATTGAAGATGAGGGTGTGTTTTATCATCTGGGACCATTCAGGATAGTTCTCCTTGCCAGTGAGAACTATTCCTACCATAGAGATGATTGAATGCATTCTGTAGAAAATACTTCTGTTGATAAGAAAAAACTTCTGCTGATAAATAACTTCTGCTGATAAAAAAGCTTCTGCTGATAAAAAAAACTTCTGTTGATAAAAAAAACTTTCTGCTGATATACAGTGAAGTTGTACTCAAAAGGGGATTCTCAAAAGATTTCAAATGTCTTCCTTACGTTACAGCCTTATGCACTATATTTTCTTCAAATCCCTCTAATGTTTGATAGAAGCATCAGCATTTGATTGAAATATTATGTACATATCACTTCAATGTTTTAAAATGTAATATATTTATATATTACATATCACTTTAATGCTTTAACTTTACAATGTAGCATTACCATTCAAATGATGAAAAAAAAACTGCGCAATACTACTATTCACCTCCACAAAACTGTGACTATGCGGCTGTTGTGAACGAGGTCGGTTCATAGTCGTTCACAAAATAAAACCGTAGAGACCGACAGTTACCCTTCAGCATTCAAATCTCATTCTGCATCGCCACGCAACTTTAATCTCCACAAAAATTCACCAAATTATACAATATCTACATACAGAATGATCAATGATGATTACGACTGTATTTCGTAAAAGTATGCATATGTAAAAAATAAATCCCGCGTATCGTGGCGAAAATGGTTCTGACAGGCAGAATCCCGTTCAACACATGCAGCGGTTGTGGCAACTTCGACAGGCCGAATCTCGTTCAGGACTAGCGATGGAAAGAAATTGAGGAGGAGCGGGCGCCAACCTGGAATACAAGTTCTGCAACTACGGATTCCAGGAGGAGTAGGTGGGTTGTTTCATTGTTCTTCTTTCATTTATTCATTCACGGTTGAAGAGGCAGAGGCTTATGCCATCGAAGAATAATAGCAAAAGTCAGATGAAGAGATGCACCATTTGTTAAAGAACAAATGAAGTCGTGTATCTCTACACATCGCAATTTTCAGCTGGGCTTCACCGCACACCACAACATCTCGATGTTAAATGTATTTAAAATCAAGCCAAAGTCAAATGAGAATGGAGTGATGCATTAGAATTGAGCTCCTTCGAATCTGAGAACTTGAAGGCGGAAATGACCGAATTGGAGAACGACAGACAGCGCTTTAAATATATGAGACAACGTTTTGAAAAATACATACAGACAGTGCACATATGAGACAGCGTTTTTTTTTTTTTATAAAAACTTATGGAACGGTGGCAACATTCATAGAAACGCAGAGAGTGAAATGAGCTCGGACAGGTCTGCATAGAGGCACCAATGCATCTCTGGGCATGTCAGAGGTAGAGCAGCACTATATCTGGTCAGACAATGGACAGAGGCAGAGCAGTGCTCAGGACAGAGGCAGAGCAGTGCTCAGGACAGAGGCAGTGGCAAAAATGAAGGGAGTTACAACTATTTTTAGAACTGGCTCTGATACCATGTCAGGCCAGGCAGTAACTCTCCAACGGCAGTAAAACTGATTCGTATTTTATTCCATAGGTAACCCATTGTTATATACAATAGGGAGTGATTGTTCAGTTCATCTCTCGATGACTGTTCACCTTCCCAATTTATTTATTTACATAAAATTCCCAATCATGAAGATTAGGTGTCAACAGGATATATGAATAGGTCAATGAACTCACAATAAGTATAAGGAGAATTATGGACTATATGGAAGACTGGGGTCCAAAATATGACATATCTCCTTTCTCCTTTTGCATCCAATTTCTTGACAGGGAACTGAAAACTATATGTTTGATAGTATAAGAACAGATGATATATATAGGCTGTATACTTGAAAACCCCTTCTCTATTTAGGCTCATGAATTGTTCATGGATTTTTTTGCTAATGAAGGTAGCAAAGTCAAACTTGATGGCAGGAGGGTGTCCTGGAATAAATATAGACATCAGAGCTAGAATGGTTTCATCAACATACTCACTTGTTCTAAAACCTAGGACATAGGATATCATGTCAATAACAGTTCTCCCAACTTCATTGAAATAGACCTAGTGAAAAGGAGGTGAGTCTTTGGGCTAGGAGTCTGGGCTCATGAATAACTTGGCAATTCGACCTATTTCTGCAGAGGATAGTTTGGAGCCTTGGTCCGGCAAATGTTTCATAGATAGAGGAGCCAGAGTCTGATTAGGCTTGAAATGCAACATCTCATTGATTGAGTCAGGAGTGATATAGAATAGGACAGTGCCATTTGGGGACATGACTGCTCTTTGAGTGGGCTCATAGTTAGCACAGCACAAGTGGATTATATCTGGAAATACATTGACTGATGGAAGATAATATATGGGCAGATTGGACTCCCAGATGCCATAGAGATCAGTCTTGTTTAGGTAGCTGTTTCTAATTTCACAAAATGTTTGCAAATGGTTTTTGATACCCATTAAGTCTTGTATTTGGAAGTCCCTATCAGCTAAGGGAAACCATTCCAGCTCCTTGTGTGTTGCATTCAATGGGGCAACATTGAGGGCCACTGGAGGTTCCATTTTAAATCTTCTGTGATTTTTTTTTATTTGGAATTTGGGCTTTCACAGCAACAGTGGGTAAAATATCAGTTTCGGGAGCTTTCTGCAGGAATTGCAGGCCAAAATGAGCTTGAACTTCTAGCTAAATATGTAAATTTTCAAAGGGAGTAACATTCTGAGAAATTTCTTGGAAAAAATGGGCCGAACAGAGGTTAAAATGTAGAGGTTTGTAGATAGCACTGTAATTTTAATTCGAATTTCGGTTCTGTGGATAGTTTTTACAAAAAAAATTGGAAAAACAGGGTTTAGGAGAAGAATTTGGGGTAAATACCTATTTTATAGGCGCTCTGTGCAAAATGTGGACTGCAGACCGAGCTGATGGGCTAAGTTGTGGATCGAATGTTCACTGGATGGCAAACTGTTCAGTGTAAATGGAGTTTTGACCGTAAAAACCATGCAAAAGTTGCGCAGAAAAACAAAGTGAAATGGACAAAAAACAACGTTTAATGACTTTTTTGACAAATATTTTGATTTTGGTAGGTTTTGGGCGCGCTTTGGTTGGGTGACATCAGCATGATGTCATGATTTTGTCGTATAGCGGGGGTACGGAGGCCCACTTGGCAATGACGTGGCGGACACGGCGGATGATATGTCTGATGACGTGAGGGTGACGAGAGGGTGATGTTGGTGGTGAGGGGGCATAGGCGATAAGCGGTTTGGCCCCCGCACCGCCTTTGGGCCACAGTGGTATTGTCAGAGGGGGCAGCGATCACGCCAAGCGCCTGACACCTGTCCTCTGTACGGCGAAAATACCACCCATCCCCCGGACGCTATCATTCGACATATGATGGCTTGCGATATGCATGCGGGCCATCCGATCTGGGGGATCGGATCCAATGGCTGGCGGCATAGTAAACAGGTGGAGGGGTAATATATGGGGCCCGCCATAATATTTCATTGTTTTGTAAGGTTTTGCGAAGTATCTCAATGTATTTCAATTTTGGGTTTGCGGGTTGGTTATTTAATCAACCAAGTGTTAATTAAATCCCAAGGTTATTCGTGTGCGGGAGGGTTATTATAAGGTTCCAAGTGAACCTATAATTCCCCAAATTCCATGTTTTATGGCTATAATTGCCGGGGCGGGGAATATTTAAGTATTTTGGGGTTTTTATGTAGTTTTACATAGTATGGGAAGGGAAATATACATAGGAGTTATAGGGAAATGAAAGGATTTTTGTTTACACAAGAAATGTGGCTTGTTTTGGCTAAGTAAACACAGAGTTCCACTTATTTTTTCTCATAAAGTGAAAGGAACTAGGACCACTGAGCAGATCCCAATGTCCTTGAAGGGATGTTAGTAAGTGTTCTTGGGGAAATGAGAGGGGAAGTTAATCATGGTTCAACTGTTTTGCAGCCACTTTGCCATGGTACTTGTGATATCCATGAGATAGAACATATTCCGAAGGACACACCTAATCACAAACTTGCTTCTGCAACATCAAACTGCCTACCCAGCCTAATACACCTATCATTTTTTTTCTTTCTCCTTGGGTGCATTTGAGATAGTAAACCCTTTGTCTCTTGTTTTCTTTTGACTGCCCTCCCATCTAAGTCTACCCTTCTCTCTTCCAGGGGCTCGGATTCAGCTGTTGAGCACCCTCGCTTCTCTACCTAACCACTGATCTGCCAAGCTTGAACTGTTGGAACAGATCTTATTCTCTAGTTCTACAACAAGAAATTTAAACATGGATTGGCCAAGATTGAGCTGTTTGGCCATCCATCAAGTGTGACAGAAGTCACTGATTGCACATTCTGAACTTGTTTGCAAAAAATAGGATAGTAGTGGCATTTTGGACTAGCACACTTTCCTGGTCTTTTCTTTGGGGTTCATTTTCTTTCTTTCTTGACCAATTCATTCTTTTTGCCCTTTGATTTTTCTTTTAGGGCATACCCTCTTTACGTTTTTTAAATTTTTTGGTTTTCTGAAAATATGGAACCTTTGCAGCATGGAAAGGATGATCATATTTGGCACTTCCACAATCAATCATGAAATATGACACCTATTGGTATAGGAACCTAACAGTTCCAACATCACCGAAACCAGTTGCTACCCGAGACACCACTCGTTCCTCAATATTGAGTCTCCTTTAAACCATTTTCAGGCTCATTAAATATGAAAAGATTGTCGAGCGCTGACCTTTCCAGCTTGTTAAAGTGATTGGAAATGTCATCCCTCCCATATGATTTTATACTTTTTTAGACTCGAGGGATTATCTTATGAAAATGTCAAGCACTTGTCATTTTCGACTCGTTAAAGTGATCGGAAATTCCATCCCTCCTGTATTATTTTATCCTTTTTCAGACCTAAGGGATTACTTTACGAAAAAGAACTTATGGAGTTTTCTTTCCGTCCCTTTTCAAAATCTCTAAACGTGAAAAGGATTGAGTTATCTTTGTTGTTAAACTCATTAAAGCAATAGCGACAAACTTGTCCATTCTAGACAAGACTGAGTTTCACTGTCACTAGACTCGTTAAAACATCAAATAGTGACAAGTTTGCCCGAAGGGCGAATTATAGAACAAGCATATGTTATCCTCCTCAAGCTTGACAAAAATAAAGAGGCACTGATTAGCAATGACTGGGGAAAAGGGGAAAAAATTGAAGAACTTATGGTAGCAGATCGCTCTTGAACATGACACTTTCACTTCATCTCCATTATTGAGTTGGGTTGGGTTATTCCGTTCATCGGTCATCTCACCATTAGTCTTTCATACCATCCATCTTTTGGGTTTAACACTACCAATTCATCTCAGTGTCACCAACATGTTCAAGAGAAGTCATTCAGTTGAGAAATTACCATCCAGTTAATGTCTCATCCATTGTAATACCTCCAACCTTCATTTTTTCATGACCGCCACTCATGAACCTTGTGTTGTCAGTTCGTTTTCACCTCCAGAAAATCATTTGCTTCGTTTCATGTCGTAGATGTGGGATACATCAAGGCCATCCTACGACGAGTCACTTCTTGTAGACATTAGCTCATTATCCAAGAAGTTGACTTAGAAATAACCATTTTAGTGCTTTGAAGCTTTCATACATCAATGGCAAGTTTCTCACTTCCGGCAATAGGTTGACATCAATGGCCTTCAACCAAAAGATTTTGCGTGGTGTTCGACATCGGATCATATATTCACACCACGTGAACTGTACTGTAGTACCTTTAGGGTCATTATCATTATCAGTGATTCCTCTCATGTTTGTTAATAGCTTACATCATTGGCTGGTAATCAGGCAATGTCTTTCCATGTTCAACTCCAGAACATCTTTTCACATGGATTGACTTGTACATCGAGTGAAGATTGAACGAGTTTGAAGACCCTAGATCTAGTTTCATCCATCCAGGATACAATATATTCAGGGTATAAAAACATCAAATGTACAAAGGCTTTGCACAGATGGTCATCCTAACCATGGATGATGACTCTATATCTAAAGAATCACCAGTCTGTATCTATAGACGACTATCTGATCTATGTACATGAAATGAAATTTATAAAGCTGAGCATGGGAATGCCTCCCTCAGCTAGATCATGAAATTATATTATGATGATGTATTGTATTGTAACTTATGCAGGTCACCTTCCAGTTCGAAACTTCGGATCCTCATGATAAAGCATTTCACCCGACATGAATATTTACGACCTCATGCTTTAGGGGGCAACTGTTATAGACATATTTGGGCACATCAACCCCAAGCTTATATGTTGATAAAATAGGGCTCGTTCAACCCCTAAAATAGTTGTTTCATACCCTAAAGGAACATAATCATCTGAATACATCATTCCCCAAAAGTTCCATCTGAGAAACCACCCAGAAATTGCCTAAATTGAACCATAATGACTGCTCCACTGGCAAAGTGCGATGCATACTGACTACTCCACTACCAGGGTGTGATGCATACTATTTGGGCCTTCTATAGGGTGTGATGGGCGAGGATAGACAAATGTCTAGGACAATTTTCTAAGTGGATGCTCATGGAATCTTCTAGAAACTTCTCCTGTGCCACTTGCCTCTCTGAATTCTCCCAAGGATGACTAAGAGATCTTAAACCTTTAGTTATCCCTTCTCTTATGGAACCATTTGTAACAAGTGGAATGACACTAATCAAACCCCATGGATAACTCACACCCATGCACACATCTATAAATGGATCCCTCATCTAAGAGATCTAGAGGCTGGAATGTTGTGAATTGCAAGTAAGTGTTGATAGCTTGTAATTGAGGAAAGAGCATTGCATTGTTGGAGTGATCTTGCTATTTCATGAGGCGAAGAAGGATTGAAGCTAGGAGGATGATGTTGGATCAAACAACTGAGTTGTAATCCTCCCTTCTATCAATAAAGTTCTTCAAGTTTTCTTCCATATAATTATGCAATTGTGAATGTTATCATTTGTGAATGCTATCATTTGTTCATTATATATCTGATTCTATAATGGTTATGTTGCAATAGATCATGATGCTTTGAAGGTTCTTTGTTGTTGTACATGTGTAGGTACTCTCCAAGCATGTTAAGTACAGGGAGGAGTTGTGGGTTCTGTCAAAGGGGAGAGAGATCAAGCAAGGAATCGAGCGGAAGTTCTAGGTTGGTTCCATTATCTTTCTCTTATCTGTTACACATAGAAGAAATCATTGAATTGCTTTAAACTGTTGTTTCTAGGGTGGCTGCCAAACCTAGAGGGCCAGCATTCTTTATGAATACTAGTTTTCCTAGAAACACCACTGGAAAAGAACACCATCCCTTTTAAGCAAAAATTAAGACCTATCAGCCCTCTCTTACTGCCTTTGATTGAGAAAGAAATCAAGAAGTTGTTGGACACCAAAATCATAATTCCCTTAAGGTATTCAAAGTCGATAGCTAACCTTGTGGTAGTGAGAAAGAAAAATGGAGAAATCAAGCTTTGTGATGACTTCAAAAATCTGAACAAGTGCTCTAGAAAAGATAACTACCCCCTACCTAAGATGGAACACTTCCTGCAAAGAGTTTTAGGGGCTAAAGTCATGTCTTTCTTATATGGATTTTCAGGTTACAATCAGATTGTTGTACATCCAGAAGATTAGGAAAAGATCGCCTTCACTACTCCTTCGGGCACTTTCATGTACTCCAAGATGCCTTTCAGACTGATGAATGTTGGGGCTACTTTTCAGAGGGCCATAGACATAGCCTTCATGGGAGAGAAGGACAAGTTTGTCCTTATTTATCTTGATAATATAATAGTCTTCTCTAGCAGTCACAGAGACCATTTGCAACATTTGAAGAAGGTCTTCCTAAAGTGCAAACAGTTTGGAATTTCGGTGAACCCAAAGAAGTCACAGTTTGCTCTAGAAGAAAGCAAACTTCTGGGACATATTGTTTTCGCTAAAGGTGTGAAGATTGATCCAACAAGGGTTCAAGCCATTCAAACATTGTCCATCCCAAGGTCAAAAAGGGACATTCAATCCTTTCTGGTTAAGATTAAGTTTGTAAGGAGGTTCATTTCAAACTTTGCAGAGTTAGTAAAGCACATCACTTCCATGCTGAAGAAAGGATCAGAAATAAAATGGATAGATGCTTCAAGAAGCTCTTTTGAAGCAATCAAGAAAGCTATCATGGAAGCTCCCACTCTAATCAGCCCAGATTACACTAAGGAGTTTTGTATCTTCTCTTTTGCCTCTTATGATACACTTGCAGCAATTATTTTGCAGAAAAATGATGAGGGCATAGAGCACCCGTGGCCTTTTTCAGCAAAACTCTAAGGGATGTTGAACTAAGGTATGAACTTATTGAAAAACAAGCTTATGCTCTCATAAAATCTTTAAAGGCATTCAGAATTTATATTCTGCATTCCAAAGCAGTTGCATATGTACCTTTAGCATCAGTAAAAGATGTCTTAACTCAGATAGATAATGATGGAAAGAGAGCTAAATGGATTGCAAAATTCATAGAGTTTAACATAGAGGTGAAGCCCACTAAGCTTGTCAAAGGCCAAGGCTTGGCTAAACTTATGGCTGAAGAAAATTGCAGCTTGTTATACATAAATTACATGGGTCTAAATTCAGATGATGAGCAGATAGAGGGAGAAGCAAAATAACAAAAGTAGAATCAGCCTTTGGTTGAAAGTCTAGCCACCTGTGAATGGTATTCTAGCATAGTTCAATTTTTGCAAATGCTAGAAGTCCCTCTAGGGCTTAGCTTAAGTCAAGCCCAGGCCATTGAACTTAGATCAGCCAAATTTTACATAAATAAAAGTCTGCTTTATTGGAAAGACCCATCAGGCATCCTCTTGAGATGTCTAGATAAATAACAATCTGTGGAAGTCATACATCAGTTCCATTCTAGCATCTGTGGAGGGCATCATTATTGGAAAACCACAGCCCACAAAATCTTGAGGGCTGGGTATTATTGGCCTACTCTATTCTCTGATGTGTTTTCTTTTGTGAAATATTGTGACAAGTGTCAGAGGTTTGCAGGAAGACAACAGCTAAAATATCTGCCCTTGAAGCCAATACATGTCAATGGTCCCTTCTAGCAGTGGGGCTTGGAATTTATAGGTAAGATCAACCCAAATTCCAATGGCCAACACAAATGGATCTTAGTAGCCACTAATTATTTCACCAAGTGGATTGAGGCTATACCCACTAAGAATGCCAATCATCAAGTTGTCATAAAATTCTTGAATGAGAATATTTTCACTATATTTGTTGCCCAACCAAACTAGTCACTGATAATGCAACAGCTTTCAAGGAAAAAGAATTGTTGGACATGACTGAATCCATGGGCATTCAAATGGTGCATTATACCTCATATTATCCTCAAGGTAATGGCCTAGAAGAATCATCTAACAAGATTCTGGTAAGGATAATCAAAAAACTATTATAGAGGACAACAAAAAGAGTTGGGATTCCAAGTTGAAGTTTGTGCTATGGGCTAACAGAGTTACCATCAAAAAGTCCATAAGGAATTCTCCATTTAAACTAGTTTATGGCGCTGATGTTGTTTTCCTTATTGAGCTGATTCTCCTTGTAGCTAAATTCTTGCAAGAAGAACAAGATGAAGAGAATGACATGGTAAGAAGAATGAATAACCTGGTTGAACTACAGTAGATCAAAGAGCAGCTGGTTGAGAATTCAGAGGCTCATCAGAAGACAATCAAAGAAACCTTTGACAGGAAGGCAAAAGTGGACAATTTTGAAGTTGGTGATTGGGTTCTTAAATGGGATGCATTTAAGGAAAAGAAAGGTAATCATGGCAAGTTTGACTCCTTATGGATAGGTTCGTTTGTCATCGCTCAAATTCAGCAGAACAATACATTCATTCTGCACAGTCTGGAAGGAGGAGATACTTTTGGTAGCCGAGTAAATGGGCGATTCTTGAAACTTTATTTTGTTTAAGGCTTTAAAGCCTTGTTATTGTAAATATGTTTTTTCCAGTTTTTATTTTCATTACAAAATAGACTCCATGCCCAATGGAACACTAGGAGGAAGATTTGATTTTGTTTTTATAGGAAAGGCATTGATCTGTGATCCTTGAAACCTCACAGGGAGGATTCCATCCATAGAAGGAACTAGTGTTAGCCTTGCTGGTAAAAGGCCCAAAAATGGATCCATATATGCTCTTAAAGTCTCCAAATTTGCTTAAAATCATGCCAATAGATCCAAAAATTCTCTTGAAATCTTCAAGATTTGCTCAAGATCATCCAAAGGTCAAAATAAGTGCAAGAGGAGAGCCCTCGAAAGGGCGGAAATACACTATCGGGAGGCAAAAACACTCCAAAACCATGAAAAAACCATGAAAAATAATCAAATCATAGCAGCCATTAGATCTAGTCGATCAATGACCCAGATCTAACAGCAAATCGCAATCGGTGTTGCAAAGAGGACGACTTAAAGAAGGGGCGCAAGACACCGCCGATTAGCGATCTCCGATGATCGGATCGGCTGGTCGCATCGGTAGGTTGAATCAGTGGAGGCATCGGCGATTTAAGTAAGGGCCCTGGGCATGAGCGATAAGCGATTGTGATCAGATCACATCGCTATATCGCAGCAAGCAGCACCAAGGGGCAGAGCCTTTATACCTTCGTATGGGCGATGTAATGATGCTGACCCAACGATATTCTAAATAGTATTTGATAATATTTGAGGTCTGCAAAAAGTCTATTTTCAATGCATTTCCAATGTATTTCGTTATATAACGAAATACAAAGGGGAACTTAATATTTGAAGTCCGCCAAAGGCCATTTTCATGCGTTTACAAAGTTTTTCAAGCGAAATTCAAAATACAAAGGAAGTAAGATACCATGCCACTTGCGATAGGTGACAGCGACTCGAAGGGTGGACCTGATAGAGGAATAAACCATTTTTGAGGACTTTTGAAGTCAGAAAAGCATAAAGAGGGGCGGGATTTCTCAATGATGTTATGTTTTTAGTTTAAAATAGAAACAGTCATTATTTTCTGCAGAAGTCCACAATATGGAAGCGTTGTTCTGTGTTAACAGAAACCATGCATTACTAAACATTTGAAAGGGCCACAGCACGCACAGCTCATCCCAAACTGACAAAGTTGTCATGGAGTAGCACAATGCAACACAACACGTGCAACTTGCCCAAAACAAACATCATGGGGAATCTCTGGCAGGAGAGGGCTCCCAGACAGCACATCAAACTACCTGAAGGTGGTTATTCCTCTGTCAAAAGGAGAAAACCTTCGAGCCATGCTTGCCTATTGTGATGCAAGAAATTGTTCCCTCTGCAGATAGAGGTAACCACTCTAGCCCTAGAGTGGGTCTAGTCACAGCAAGGACAAAACAATAATTAATTCCCTTAAATAGTCATTGTTGGAGGCCTACCTCAAACTGGTGGTTGATGAAGTTCCATTGCACTGCTCCAGCTTTTGTTTCCTTCTCCTTAACAAGCAATCAACTTGAAACACCACAAAGAAATGACAGAGCACGTAATCGAGAAACAACAATGATCTATTTACTCATAAAGTCAAGAAGTCATGAGCTATCGAGTAAATTACATACAAGACATAGGAAATCATCATTGATTGTATTAATAATAAATCAAGAGTAAATCTTACAACCAAGTCTTGACGTCGCAAGCCTTCTCAGAGGGCCCAACCAGTGTGTTTCTTCAAGCATTCACTCTCAAAGATGGGTCTCCCAAATAGCAATATATCTCTCTCTCATCATTCACAAGCTTTACAAAAAGTTAGGGGCACTGCACAACCTCTTACAAACTATTTAGCCATTTAACACACATTAGGCATGACATAGCAACACATCTTTTACTGCTCACACTAATCATAGTATAACAAAATTTGTAGATAAATGTGAGAAAAAGATAATTTAATCAGATGGAGGATGACATTGTGACCCTTATGATATACCTATTGATGAGCTTCATCAATTAAATTTCTATAGGGGCTCACAATATTCAGTAGTAGAAGGATTAGTGTCAGTTTGTACAGTCAGATGTTAAGGATCGCAGAGTATAGTTGATAGTAGTGCAAGAGGCATAGTGTAGAATCAACATCAAGGTCGTTTTCCTAGTAGACAGTTGTAGTGACATAATTGATTTAGTATTTTTTTAGATGCTTCTCAATTGCATATGTTGTAGTAGCAGCAACAACAGTTAGAGGTTTTGCTACAGTACATTCCACAGGTGTTGGATAGGGGTGGTTGGTAATCCCTTGTTTGATAAGAGGGAGTGTTGAGAAGTGTAGCAAGAAAGGATCAATTTGGCATAGCCTTGGTCAAATTGAGAATATTAAAATTTTCCACACCAACAAACAACTTGGATGTACTTAATTGAGGTGACATGGCTCTTGTCACTCAGTTATCTTAGTAAATTCGAGTTAGAGGGCTTGCATTTCAGTTATCCATGTGTGATTGCTAATTTATAGCAATTCAATTTAGTTATTTCTAGTTGTAGTCAGTTAAACTAGTTCTAACAATTAATAGAAATAGTTGGAGGTTAGTTTTGTAGTGGGACAATAGTCTAACTTAGATATCATCTAGTTATCTGATAAATCACACAAAAATAGCTCATGCATGCAAGGAATTAGAATTGCTCAGCTGTGGTGGAGATTTCAAGGAAGTGTAATATCACTTGTAAACTAGTTTTGAGTGTACAGCTCTTGCATGCAATCAGTAATCAATCCTTGGGAATTGATAAATCAATTTGGAAGAAATTTCTAAGTTATAGAAAATTTGATGTAGGTTAACTCGATAATGCAATATAAATCAAAGCAAAATACTATGACCTACTTCTACTATCAATTTGTGGAAGCTTAAAGATCGAGCTGAACAATATACCCAAAAGAAGAAGAATCAATCACACAATACACATAAAAATACTTTGGGGAAAGCCTCAGCTAAAAACCTCACTATCTGTATTATCATACAAGGTGGAAATACACAGGAATTATACAAAGCCTTAGATCTCACAGCTAGCCAGCTCTCAGTACAATCCTCACAGATGCTCACAGGCAATCTTGGCTACTCTCCAACCTTCCTCTCTACCCTCCAAGATCCTATTTGCTTGCATTGTTCCTTGTGGACGATCCTCACCTCACTAAGTGGAAAACCTCTCTCACACACTGTCAGAACTGTGTAATCCTCAAGGGATGATTCCTTGACTACATGCATGAGTTGTATTTATAAGAGAACACATGCAAAAAATAGTACACTGTCCTTGACTTTAATCTCAACTGGGTCTTTCTCAGAATAGACATGCATGAGTTTTTGATGAGGGAATCTTCAGTTAACAGGAGTAGAACTAGTTGGATGCATGCATGCATCAACTGACTGTTAACTCTCTATTAGTTCCTCAAATAGTTTGGAACTAATTTATCTGGACTTAACTCAGTAAACTGAGTTAACTAATTACAACTCAAATATAACTCAATCTTATCTCCTAAATTTTAGGGATAACTCCTTCATGACTTCATAAAGACTTCTAACTTTAATTTCTCCAACTAATTAATTTGAAACAAATTAATTAATTATTTCCAAGTAATTGTTAAGACTAAATTCGATTTCAATTCACAATTTAATTCAAGGACAAATTAAATTGAAATATTCTTGTTTCCATATTTCAACACTCCCTCTCAACAAGAAAGGGATTATCTGCCACCCTGATCTTGTGTCTATGGAACTCAAGTTTACACTTTGACAATGCCTTTGTCAAAATGTCACAATCTTTCTCCTTTGTTGAAATATATTGTAGCAACATGATCCTCTCGACCTGTGAAAAGCCATGGGCAACAAATCTTGCCTTATGCTTCTCCACACTACCATCAGCAGCTTTCTTTACCTTGTAAAGCCATCGGGAACTCACAGCTGACTTTTTCTCCGGTCTCGGAACCACGTCCCAAACACTATTATGAATTATGGATTCATACTCCTCCACCATAGCATCAACCCAAATCGGCTGTTGCATTGCTTCCTTAAAGGAAGATGGCTCAGTCTCAACACATTCCCCAATAAGGGCCATGTATCCAGTGTACCTCTCAAGTGACCTCCTCTGTCTACGTTGAGAAGATGGTTCTCCCACATTCTCTCTCACATCCTTCAACAATCTGCCAGCATCTCTTGTGTGCTTCCATCCATCTCTGGAAGACTCTGCTTGAGTGGATGTCTCCACTCCTAGAATCTCTGCATGTAGTTGCTCCACATCAATCTGAGGCCCCTCTTCCTTAGGAACTAGCAGTTCCTCCATAGCCTATAGTTGGAGCTCCCTCTCAAGGGAAACTCACATGGCCTTCTGCTCATCAAACTTGAGATCTTTATGAACCACTGTCCTCCAACTGGTAGGCAAATACACCCGATAGTTGTGAGGTGTATTAGTGTACCCCACAAGTATCCCCAACTCTGCTATCAACTCAAGCTTCTTCCATGCATTCTTTGTCACATGGCAATATACCGATGAGCCAAATATCCTAAAGTGACCAACATTTGGTCTCTTATTGGAGAAATCTTCCTCTAGTGTCTTCATCCCAAGTATGCGATGTGGGCTTCTATTCTACAAATAGACCACTGTGTTGCATGCCTCAGCTCACAAGTGAAGTGGTAGGCCTTGGTCATGCAACATTGCCTGTTTTGCACCTATAATAGTTATGTTCTTCCTCTCGGCCACCCCATTCTGTTGTGGGTTATGAGGTGCCATCAACTCTCGTTTAATTCCTTCCACTGCACAAAAGTCCTTAAACTCTTGAGAGACATATTCTCCATCGTTGTCACTTCTCAAGGCCTTGATATTCTTCCCTGACTCTTTCTCAACCAAAGCTTTGAACTCACAAAACTTTGTGAAGGTTTGGTCCTTCTTTTACATTAAATAAATCCAGCGTTTACGAGAATAGTCATCAATGAAAATCACATAATACCTTTTCTTTGTTGTGGATGCCATCGAGAATGGTCCACACAAATTAGTATGAACTCACTCTAAGATAGCCTCTGCTCGACTGTCTCGATCATGAAAGGAAGACTTGGTGTACTTTCCCAAGGTACAACCTTTACATGTGTCAATTTGCTCACGTTTACCTTTGGGAAGTCCTATAGATATATGTTGCATTATCTTAAAATCCCCATGATGCAAATGGCCCCATCACCTGTGCCACAACTCGCCAATGTCTTGGCTTTGCACCAATTTTGCTTTCGTACTCAATGATGCACAATCATCTACCTCTAGTTTATAGAGACTCTTCACCCGAATCCCTATCCTCTTGGTCTAACCCATGGCTATGTGTCTTAGGAACACCTTTCCTTTACTGAAGACAACATCATAGCCTTTGTCCTGCAACATCGCAACCGATACCAAATTATTCTTCAGTCTAGGCACATACTTCACATCTGTCAAGGTGAGAGGAGCTCCATGCTCCCTCTAAAAAGAAACCGTGTCCACTCCTGAAGCACTATACCTTCCGTTGTCACCCATATCTATGTGCATCTTGAGGTCTTTCTCCTCCAAGGCACTGAATGAACTTTTATCACCAGCCATGTGGAATGAGGCTCCACTGTCAAGATACCAGACACAACCCATCATCAATGACACCATGCATGTGATGAGGGTAAAGTCCGTTTCAAACTGAGAGGCTAATGCCTCACCTTCCGATCCTTCCGAGGATCCCTTCTTGGAATTCTTCGATGGGCTATTAGTCTCATAATGTCCCATGTCATGACAATTAAAGCATCTTACTTTAGACTTGTCACCCTTCTTCCCTCCATGAGAAGAATTCAATTTGGAATGGGAAGCCATCCCCCTTCCTTTCCTTGCCTTACTTGCTAAGGCCAGATTTTCTTCATCATCATCCTTGGATGAAGAACCATCTCGTGTGCTCCTCTTGATCTCCTCCTGCATAAGATCTGACCACATTCATTCCCAATCCAGCAGTTTCTCTCTTCCATTCACAGAGTCCTAGTAACTATTCCAACTCTTTGGAAGGCCAAGGAGAGTGAGGCTCACCATATCATCATCGGCAGTAGTTATTCCCACACTGCCAAGCTCATCTCTGCAGGTGGTGAGCTTGTTCAGATATGTGGAAATAGTATCGCCCTTCTCCATCTTGATTCTTTGAAGCTTATCCTTGAGTGCCAATTTCCTCTGGTTGCTACTATTCTGATAGAGGTCCTTCAATGTCTTCCACATTGAAAATGGAGTATCCTTCCCGTGGAGACTCAAGACAATATGGTCTTAAACTTCCTCAAGAATGATTCATCTCTCCTTCGCCACACACTTCTTCCACTCAGCTAACTCTTGTGCATTAGTTGAAGCTGGCTTTGGGATTTCTTGATCAATTAAATCCTTCAAGCCATTGTCTTATAATACAACCTCCATTCTATCTTTCCATGCTATGTAATTCGAGCTACCTTCCAAGGCATACTCAAGTCTCAAGCCATAAAACGCCATTGGCCAACCTTGAAGTACGATATGAATTCGATTTGCACCTGCAACCCCGAACTTCAAACTTCAAATTCTCTTCTTAGTATACTATTCACAGCTCCAATACCATGTATAAATTCTCTACGAATCTCGCTCTGATACCATGTAGAAAATTTGTTGTAGGTTAACTTGATAATGCAATATAAATTAAGGTAGAATATTATAACTTACTTCTACTATCAATTTTCGGAAGCTTAAAGATTGAGCTGAACAATATAACTAGAAGAAGAAGAATCAATAACACAATACACATGAAAATACTTTGGGGAAAGCCTTAGCTAAAAACCCCACTATTTGTATTATCATACAAGGTGGAAATACATAGGAATTATACAAAGCCTTAGCTCTCACAGCTAGCCAACTTTCAATACAATCCTAATAGATGCTCACAAGCAATACTGGCTGCTCTCCAGCCTTCCTCTCTACCCTCCAAGCTCCTATTTCCTTGTGCTATTCCTTGTGGATGATATTCACCTCACCAAGTAGAAAACCTTTCTAACACATTGTCAGAACTGTGCAATCCTCAAGGAATGATTCCTTGACTGCATGCATGAGTTTTCTTTATAAGAGAACACGTGCAATTGATAGTACACTGTCCTTGACTTTAATCTCAACTGGGTCTTTCTCAGAATAGACATGCATGAGTTTCTGATGAGGGAATCTAGTTAACTAGAGTAGCACTAGTTGGATGCATGCATGCATCAACTGACTGTTAACTCTCTATTAGTTCCTCAAATAGTTTGGAACTAATTTAACTGAACTTAACTCAGTAAACAGAGTTAACTAATTACAACTCAAATATAACTCAATCTTATCTCCTAAATTTTAGGGATAACTCTTGCATGACTTCAGAAAGACTTCTAACTTGAATTTCTCCAACTAATTAATTTGAAACAAATTAATTAATTATTTCCAAGTAGCTGCTCAGAATAAATTCGATTTTAATTCACAATTTAATTCAAGGACAAATTCTGGATTTAAGACCTCTGTGGTTTATTTCTTTTGACTTAGTTACTGGAGAATCCACAGTAAGAACCATTTTCTGCCAACGTTTCAAATCCCAACCGGGATCCATCATCAGGACAACTTGAATGTTTGATAGAAGAAGAGCTTAATTGAGAGATTAAATAGTAATGAGGAGAGTAAATTAAGATGAATGTCGGCTCTCTTTTTTGAATAATAATTTTTTGATTAATGTTTTTTTTGAGATGTCGGCTCTCTTTTTAATGATGAGTTAATTAATTGATTTAAATTAATATAAATTATCATAATTAAAAATTAATTTTAATTTTAATTTTAATTAATTAATTATAATGTTTTAATAATGAGTTACTTTTAATTCAATATGATAATTATTATTAATATCTATCCTCCCTTCCTTCCTTAGTAAAGTAAATATTATTATTATTATTAATTATTATTTATTAATATAATAAATAATAATAATTAGTATTAATAATATTCATATTAATATTGATAATATTAATCCTAGAAAATTGTATTAATATTTAATATTAATAATATAAATCCTAGAATATTGAATTTATTATTTAATTTTTATTATATATAATATATGTTAGTACAATATCATTTTTAAAATAGAATTATTATTAATATATTTTGATATTTTATGAATAGTGTTATTAGATAATTATTAGTGTAATGTATTAATATTAAAATCATTTAAAATGTATTGATATTAATAATAATTATTATTATATTAAAATTGATATTATAATATTAAGAATCAATATAAATAGATAATAATTAATAATTAATAAATAATTAGTGTTAATGATTGATAAATATCAAGACCTAATAATTATTAATAATTAATATTGATAATTAAATTAATAATTTTTAATTTTATAAATAGTTTAACTAATTAATGATAATAGACATTATCATAATTAATATTGTAAATGTTTTAATTATGTACTTATTATTATTATTATTATTATTATTATTATACTTAAATTATTAGAGCGAGGTTACTAACTTACTAAGATGACAGTTTTTAAGAAAATTCAAGTCTGCAGCTCTTCTTGCTATCTTCACTCTAGTTTTTTCGAGCAAAATGATTTCACTCCACGTATCCCCTCCGTATAGGGAAATGATTCTGGATTTAAAACCTCTGTGGTTTATTTCTTTCCATAGTAAGAACCATTTTCTGCCAACGTTTCAAATCCCAACCGGGATCCATCATTAGGACAACTTGAATGTTTGATAGAAGAAGAGCTTAATTGAGAGATTAAATAGTAATGAGGAGAGTAAATTAAGATGAATGTCGGCTCCCTTTTTTGAATAATAATATTTTGATTAATTTTTTATTTTATTTTTGAGATGTTGGCTCTCTTTTTAATGATAATTAGTTACTTTTAATTCGATATGATAATTATTATTAATATTAATTGTAATTATTATTATTATTATTATTATTATTAATATTAATGATATTCATATTGATCATAATTAATATTAATAATATTAATCCTAGTATATTGTATTAATATTTAATATATATAATATATGTTAGTATAATTTTTATTATTAATATATGTTAAGAATAAGTTACTCTTCTCCCTGGCTCCCTCTCTCCCTCCTTCCTTCCTTCCTTCTTTCTCTCTTTCTCTCTTTTTTAGTAAAGTAAATATTTTTTATTTTTTTTTCTAGGTTAAGACTAAACTAAGTACCCTCGGGGAATTGAACCAGTGACCTATCGCAAGGAGTGCCTTAACAGCGCACCCATTCACCGTCAATCCAAAGCCCCGTGGGCAGTAAAGTAAATATTATTAATATTAATAGTAAATATTATTATTATTAATAATTATTATTTATTAATATAGTAAATAATAATAATTAGTATTAATAATATTCATATTAATATTGATAATATTAATCCTAGAAAATTGTATTAATATTTAATATTAATAATATAAATCCTAGAATATTGAATTTATTATTTAATTTTTATTATATATAATATATGTTAGTACAATATCATTTTTAAAATAGAATTATTATTAATATATTTTGATATTTTATGAATAGTATTATTAGAGAATTATTAGTGTAATGTATTAATATTAAAATCATTTAAAATGTATTGATATTAATAATAATTATTATTATATTAAAATTGATATTATAATATTAAGAATCAATATAAATGGATAATAATTAATAAATAATAAATAATTAGTGTTAATGATTGATAAATATCAAGACCTAATAATTATTAATAATTAATATTGATAATTAAATTAATAATTTTTAATTTTATAAATAGTTTAACTAATTAATGATAATAGACATTATCATAATTAATATTGTAAATGTTTTAATTATGTACTAATTATTATTATTATTATTATTATTATTATAATACTTAAATTATTAGAGCGAGGTTACTAACTTACTAAGATGACAGTTCTTAAGAAAATGCAAGTCTGCAGCTCTTCTTGCTATCTTCGCTCTAGTTTTTTCGAGCAAAATGATTTCACTCCAGGTATCCCCTCCGTATAGAGAAATGATTCTAGATTTAATACCTCTGTGGTTTATTTCTTTCCACAATAAGAACCATTTTTTGCCAACGTTTCAAATCCCAACCGAGATCCATAGGACAACTTGAATGTTTGATAGAAGAAGAGCTTAATTGAGAGATTAAATAGTAATGAGGAGAGTAAATTAAGATGAATGTCGGCTCTCTTTTTTGAATAATAATTTTTTGATTATTTTTTTTTTGAGATGTCGACTCTCTTTTTAATGATGAGTTAATTAATTGATTTAAATTAATATAAATTATCATAATTAAAAATTAATATTAATTTTAATTTTAATTAATTAATTATAATTTTTTAATAATTAGTTACTTTTAATTCAATATGGTAATTATTATTAATATTAATTGTAATTATTATTATTATTATTATTATTAATTATTATTATTAGTATTATAATTAATAATAATAATGAGTATTAATGATATTCATATTGATCATAATTAATATTAATAATATTAATCCTAGTATATTGTATTAATATTTAATATTTATTATATATAATATATGTTAGTACAATTTTTATTATTAATATATTTAATGAATGAATGAATTCATTCATTCCTTCCTTCCAAGTAAATATTATTAATATTAATTGCAAATATTATTATTATTATTATTAATTATTATTTATTAATATAATAATTAATAATTAATATTGATAATATTAATCCTAGAAAATTGTATTAATATTTAATATTAATAATATAAATCCTAGAATATTGAATTTATTATTTAATTTTTATTATATATAATATATGTTAGTACACTATCATTTTTAAAATAGAATTATTATTAATATATTTTGATATTTTATGAATAGTATTATTAGAAAATTATTAGTGTAATGTATTAATATTAAAATCATTTAAAATGTATGGATAATAATAATTATTATTATTATTATATTAAAATTGATATTATAATATTAAGAATTAATATAAATAGATAATAATTAATAATTAATAAATAATTAGTGTTAATAATTGATAAATATCAAGACTTAATCATTATTAATTATTATGTCTTGATATTTAATAATTAATAATTATGTATTAATTATTATGTCTTAATATATATATTAATGAATTCCAATTTCAAATAGTTAAAAACCTAATATATTTTTTCTTTTCCCAAATTAAATTGGGATTAAAAATTTTACTTACTAGTATAGAATTCGTGAAGTTAAATATTTTTATTATCAAAATTTCAAATTTCATATTTAAATTTTAATCACATTTTATGTTAAAGTGTTATTGAAAAGTTTTATACATTTGTTAATATTGCTTCAAGTTTTTATTCTTTCTAGTTATGTTTGTTTGTTTGTTTGTTTTGTTTTTTTTATATTTGTTTGTTTGTTTTTTTTTTTTAATTTTATTTTAAATTTGATTATAAAATATTGAAATACAAAATTTAAATTAGTGAATTAGTATAAATAAATTATGTTTATATTTTTTTACACTTTAAATTTATTTATATATTAAAAATATATTTTAAATAATAAAAAAATAACAATCATATTAATGGTATTTCAAAACATGATTGTTATAAGATGTAAGATGTAAGATGACATAAGAAGTAAAATATCATGAGAAATATCATGTTTATGGTATTATAATAACAAGATAAATATCAAGATAATATCAAAAATTATTATGGTATTAATTATAATATCAAGATAAATATCATGATAATATCAAAAATTATTATGATATTATAAAATATCATAATAAATTATATTAAGAAATATAATTAAATTATATCTCATTATATTATATAATTATTTCTTAATTAAATTATATTAAGAAATATCATGTTTATGGTATTATAATATCAAGATAAATATCAAGATAATATCAAAAATTATTATGTCTATCCTCAAACGTCTTCAACTTGTGTAGAGTCTCTCTCCTCTATAATGTGTAATCTGATGGCGGGCTTGCAGGCGTTAGGGACAGTTTCCCAAGTCTGCCAATAAGCTCTTCAACGTCTTCGCCAATTCCCTGTTCTTCAGGCTTGAGCGCCTCAGTCATCAAACTTATGTATTCATTTCAAAACTTCACCGTCGAGCCTTACGGAAACCCGTGGCTTTAAAGGAATTTTAAAAGAGATTTTATTGGAGCTTATGCGCACAACATAGATATATACACTTAATACATATGGATTCACCCACGGTTATTATCAACAAGGCTCGATTACCTTACCAAAGACAAGGCGCATAAAGAGACGGCTCTTCATTCATGGACCGAAGCCCTCATATATAAATATATTTCTGTTGTCGTAATTTAAAATCGAAATACATATACAAGTCGTAATTCTGCCTGCGCTCTTTATATTTGTTCCATTATATGATTCGGCGATCGCTTGACAATCCTTCTCACTCCGGACCCGATACAACTATAGACAAGGTTTTATACTTCGCTGATTCCGCAATTCGCTGATCGGTTCAATTGACAAGTCCTCTACCTCCGATTTGTGGACCCGGCGATAAACATATGCAGTGTTTTAATATCTCGGCGGCTCCACTATTCGGTGGTTGTCTTAACAATTGTTCACCTCCGAATGCCGGACCTGGCGATACAATTATATAGCGGTTATATTAATTCGCCTCCAAGGTTGGACTCGGTCCCCTGTTGCTATATAACTCCTTTCGGACGGCAGACTTTGCAAGTTAAGCGTATAAGTAACAATTTCAACAAACCTTTCCGCACTAATATACCTCAGAACCACGATGGTAAGGGGATTACGTTTATAAGGCTCTAATTTCCACTACAGTCACTTTAAGGGAGTCGCAAAGGCTTACTACAAACAGAGACAGCTGCGCTAATGAACTCAAGCCAGCATAACCAGAACGCAAGGAAATGATTTCAATAATTTATACACAGTAATTGCCACGGAAGAAATTAAACCCATTTACGCCATCTATCTCATAATTCAAGCATACATATACAGAATCATTGACAAGAGACACTGAGAGAATAAATTTTCAAAACAATGCTCTGGCACTCGCCTCTCCTCTGTCTGATGAGAGGTTTGCTGCAATTTTATTTATAATTAAAGATAGGCACTCTCGTCCTTATCCAATACAAGAAAAGCATGCTTTACAGGTGATTTAAAGCTTGAAAGCTCAGTTACAATTAGCATGATTTATTGCTAGATTTATTCTAAATTTAACTAGGAAAGCATAGAAATTGCAGGCTAAAGGACCCCACTCCCTTGCCTGTAAATTTTTTTTGGATTTTTGGAATAATTTGGAAGACTCTTCCCCTCTGAGTCACATGCTCCCGCATCAGACTCCTGAGGACAAAACTCTTCATGGGCTCCTGTCCATGAGCTCATCTACAGATTTGCCCAATTTCTGTAGAATGTCTTCTGTAACCCAAGTAGCTTCAGTAATCGGCTGTCCCTTCCATTTTACCAGATACTGGAAATATTCTCGTGCTCTTGTCTTCTTGTATATTTTCTTGTCCAGAATTCTTTCTGGCTGTAAATTCTTGGCTGTGGGTAACTGTTTCACCCAGTCAATCTCTGGAGTTTCTTGATCTTGTGTTGTGTCCTCTGCAACTTCATTCTCATACTTGTACAGGTCTGCAACATTAAAAATTGGTGATATTCCCACACCAGGTGGTAATTCAATCTCATAAGCATTTGCAGAGAATTTCCTCAGTATTCTGCATGGTCCAATTTTCTTGGATTTTAATTTGTTATATTCTCCCTTTGGAAATCTCTCCTTTCTGAGGTGTGCTAAAACCAAGTCTCCAACTTCAAAATTCATTTCTCTTCTCCTCATGTCTGCTCTGGTTTTATATTTGATGCTGCTGTCCTGTAGCTGTTGTTTCACCTGCTCATGTATTGCCTGCATTCTTGAAGCAAAGTCTTCACCTTCTGCACTTCTTATTTCTTCTTTTCCCAGATTTCTTAATTCAGATATTCCCCTTGGGTGCATTCCATAAACAATATGGAATGGGCTTTGTCCGGTGCTCCTGTTTGGTGAATCATTGTATGCATATTCAACTTGTGGTAACACTTGATCCCACTGCTTTGGATGCTCTGCAGTAAAGCTCCTCAAAAGATTGCCTAAACTTCTATTCACAACCTCAGTCTGTCCATCAGTCTGTGGATGATAGGCAAAACTGAAATTTAATTTAGTTCCCAGCTTCTTCCATAGCGTTCTCCAGAAATGTCCAACAAATTTCGAATCTCTGTCTGAAACAATACTTTTGGGCAATCCATGTAACCTTACAATTTCTTTGAAAAACAAGTTAGCAATATGAGAAGCATCACTAGTTTTATAACATGGAATAAAATGTGCCATTTTTGAAAATCTGTCCACTACCACAAAAATTGAATCATAGCCTTTTTGAGTTTTTGGTAATCCTAGCACAAAATCCATACTTATCATATCCCAAGGCCTATCTGGAATTGGCAATGGAATATACAACCCTGTGTTCTGGCTCCTTCCTTTTGCATACTGACAGACTTTACAATTCCTTACATACTTCTCTACTTCAGATTTCATTTTCGGCCAGAAGTAAAATCTGTTGAGCTGTTCAAAGGTCTTCTCTCTCCCAAAATGTCCTGCAAGTCCTCCACTATGCTTCTCTTTGATTAAATTTTCTCTCATTGAACAGTTGGGTATGCACAGCTAATTTTTTCTAAATAACAGTGCATCTTATATGAAATAATCCAGCCACTTGCTTCTGTCCGCTAAAACAGGATTCTTACAAGCTTCATATGCCTCCTTAAAATCTGAATCGATCTCATATAATTCCTTAAGAAAATCAAAACCCAACACTTGGATTTGACTTTCTTGCAGCAATATATTCCTCCTACTTAAGGCATCTGCAACTTTGTTTGACTGTCCAGTTATATGTTTCAACACAAAATGAAAGCCTTGAAGATATTCTACCCATTTAGCATGTCTCTGGCTGAGTTTTGGCTGCTGCATTATAAACTGCAATGCATGATTATCTGAGTAAAGAATAAATTCCTTCGACATTAAATAATGCCTCCACTTCTTTAGTGCCTGTACAACTGCATAAAACTCTTTATCATAAGAAGAATACTTTCTTTTTGCCTCATTTAGCTTTTCACTGAAGTAAGCTATTGGTCTATCTTCTTGGCTCAAAACTCCTCCAATTCCTTCTGCGCTGGCATCACACTTAACTTGAAAAATCTTGTTAAAATCAGGAAGGATCAAAACAGGCTTTTCAGTTATTTTCCTCTTTAACAGCTGGAAATTTCTCTCTGCTTCAGCAGTCCACTTGAATGGCTGTTTATCTTTCTTTATGGTCTCAATAATAGGTGCATTAATCTTACTAAAATTCTTAATAAATTTTCTGTAAAAACTAGCAAGACCATGAAAACTCCTTACCTCAAAAATACTCTTGGGTGAAGGCCACTCCACAATTGCTTTGATCTTTTCTGGATCCATCTTCAATCCTTCAGCTGAGATAACAAATCCCAAGTACACCAGCTCTTCTTTCATAAATAAACACTTCTTCAGATTCAACAATAATTTTTCTTGCTGCAGCTTCTGTAGAACATAATTTAAATGCCTCAAGTGTTCTTCCTTGGATCTGCTATAGACTAATATATCATCCAGATATACGATTACAAATTTACCAATAAATTCTTTGAGGACTTCATTCATAAGCCTCATGAATGTACTTGGTGCATTGGACAACCCAAAAGGCATCACTCTCCATTCATATAATCCTTCGTTGGTCTTAAAAGCAGTTTTCCATTCATCCCCTTCTCTTATCCTTATCTGATGATAACCACTCTTAAGATCTAACTTTGAAAAATATTTTGCACCAGATAAACAATCCAGTAAATCTTCAATTCTGGGTAATGGAAATCTGTACCTGATTGTGATCTTATTAATGGCTCTTGAATCTGTACACATTCGCCAGCCTCCATCTTTCTTCGGACTCAGCACTGTTGGCACTGCACAAGGACTCAGACTTTCTTTAATCAACCCCTTGTCAAGCAATTCTTGCACCTGTTTCCTAACTTCTTCATTCTCTGCAGGAGTCATTCTATATGTTGCTTTGTTAGGTAGACTTGCTCCAGGAATCAAGTCTATATGATGACTGATTTTTCGAATTGGCGGTAATTCATTAGGCAAATCATCAACAATAATATCACAATAATTCTCCAGCATTTCTTGAATTTCATTGGGTAATTCAGAAATTTTAGTAGAAGTCAATATTACCTTGGGCTTGCAAATCACAGCAAAATTTACCTCATTTTCTTCAATCTGCTTCAAGTACTCCTTCCCTCCAAGCAACAGAGTTTTTGGATCAGTCTTCTGTCCCGGTACATCTTCTTCTTGCAAAGGCAACAATGTATGATTAACACCATCTTTTCCAAACTTGTAGGTGTTCCGCTTCCCGTCATGCATGGCTCCTCTGTCATATTGCCAAGGCCTTCCAAGCAATATGTGGCATACGTCCATAGGCATCACATCACAAACAATTTTATCCTTGTACTTGCCCACTTGAAACTCCACTTCACACTGTTCACTTACCAACAGTTGATGTCCCTTTTGTAACCATGACACCTTATAAGGTGTTGGATGCTTCATTGTCTTCAGCTTCAATTTCTCCACTACCTCTGTAGAGACCAAATTATTAGTGCTGCCACTATCAATGATCATCTGGCAACATTTCCCTTGGACTTTGCACACTGTCCTGAACAAATTTTTCCTTTGTGGCGGTTCAGCAGCCACCTCTTTCACTGGCTTAAGTAAAACTTTATTTACCACCAGAGATTCTCCCCTTTCTGGTGTGTTTTCTTCTTCTACCACCGCTGCCGCTGGTGCTTCTACTTCAGCTGGAGCAACAATTGCATTCCTCTACTTTGTGTCTGCATTCTCTGGGCACTCAAAAGCTCTGTGTCCTAGTTTGTTACACCTGTAACATCTTATTTCTCTGCCTCTTCCTCTGCCTCCTCTTCCTCTGGAAAAACTCCCTCTGCCTCTTGCATCACCTTCTCTGGGTGCATGCTGGGTTGAGCTGCTGCTAGCTCCATCTCTAGGTGCTGTAGATCTACCTCTACCACCTTGACTTCCTTTTCCTCTGAAAGTCCCTCTCCCTCTGGCAGACTGCTTCCTTATGAGCTTTTCCTCCGCTTTCAGTGCTATCTGATAAGCTTCCTCTACTATTTTAGGAGACAACAGGCTTATCTCATCCTGAATGTCCATTCTGAGGCCATTCATATATCTAGCCACCTTCTCATCTGTGTCTTGGGCTTCTCCAGCTCTTATACTCACTTTATAAAACTCTTCTGTATACTCTTTTACTGTTAAAGCTCTCTGTCTAAGATTTTGCATTTGTCTAAACAATGTTTGCTGATAATTACTTGGCAAGAACTTACCTCTTAACTTTGCTACCATTCGGCTCCAGTTCTTGATTGGCTGCTTACCAAGTCTCTTCCTTTCCGCCTGCACACCATCCCACCAAAGCGCTGCATGGCCTTTTAATTTGGTGACAGCAAACTTCACTTTCATCTCATCCTCTGTTTCTTCGTAATCAAAGAATTTCTCCATGTTGTTAATCCAGTCGATCAATTCTTCTGGATTCAATCCTCCTTGATATACTCGTACTAATTGGTTCCATGGCCTGGCTATGGATTTTAACACTGACTGGAAGAATCTCATCTCAGGAGTAACCTGTACAGCTTCCTCTTCTTCCGCAGCTTCCATTTCAGGCTCACTGACATCTCCATCATCTATATTTCGATCTGTAGTTAAAGCATCCACTCTAGCTCGCAGCTCCTCCATTGATTCCAATAATTCAGCATTTGCAGCAGGTCGTCCTCTTCCACCACGTCCTCGTCCTCTTCCAACTCTGAAAGCCATCCTTCTTCTGCTCCTGAGATTCAATTCAATGTCAGTTGTGGGCTCTGATACCACTAATGATGGCGGGCTTGCAGGCGTTAGGGACAGTTTCCCAAGTCTGCCAATAAGCTCTTCAACGTCTTCGCCAATTCCCTGTTCTTCAGGCCTGAGCGCCTCAGTCATCAAACTTATGTATTCATTTCAAAACTTCACCGTCGAGCCTTACGGCAACCCGTGGCTTTTAAAGGAATTTTAAAAGAGATTTTATTGGAGCTTATGCGCACAACATAGATATATACACTTAATACATATGGATTCACCCACGGTTATTATCAACAAGGCTCGATTACCTTACCAAAGACAAGGCGCATAAAGAGACGGCTCTTCATTCATGGACCAAAGCCCTCATATATAAATATTTTTCTGTTGCCGTAATTTAAAATAGAAATACATATCAAGTCGTAATTCTGCCTACGCACTTTATATTTGTTCCATTATATGATTCGGGGATCGCTTGACAATCCTTCTCATTCCGGACTCAATACAACTATAGACAAGGTTTTATACTTCGCTGATTCCGCAATTCGCTGATCGGTTCAGTTGACAAGTCCTCTACCTCCGATTTGTGGACCCGGCGATAAACATATATAGTGTTTTAATATCTCGGCGGCTCCATTATTCGGTGGTTGTCTTAACAATTGTTCACCTCCAAATGCCGGACCTGGCGATACAATTATATAGCGGTTATATTAATTCGCCTCCAAGGTTGGACTCGGTCCCCTGTTGCTATATAACTCCTTTCGGATGGCAAACTTTGCAAGTTAAGCGTATAAGTAACAATTTCAACAAACCTTTCCGCACTAATATACCTCAGAACCACAATGGTAAGGGGATTACGTTTATAAGGCTCTAATTTCCACTACAGTCACTTTAAGGGAGTCGCAAAGGCTTACTACAAACAGAGACAGCTGCGCTAATGAACTCAAGCCAGCATAACCAGAACGCAAGGAAATGATTTCAATAATTTATACACAGTAATTGCCACAGAAGAAATTAAATCCATTTACGCCATCTATCTCATAATTCAAGCATACATATACAGAATCATTGACAAGAGACACTGAGAGAATAAAATTTCAAAACAATACTCTGGCACTCGCCTCTCCTCTGTCTAATGAGAGGTTTGCTGCAATTTTATTTATAATTAAAGATAGGCACTCTCATCCTTATCCAATACAAGAAAAGCATGCTTTACACGTGATTTAAAGCTTGAAAGCTCAGTTACAATTAGCATGATTTATTGCTAGATTTATTCTAAATTTAACTAAGAAAGTATAGAAATTGCAGGCTAAAGGACCCCACTCCCTTGCCTGTAAATTTTTTTTGGATTTTTGGAATAATTTGGAAGACTCTTCCCCTCTGAGTCACATGCTCCCGCATCATAATCCCAACAAAAATATGTCATGCGACAATGAACATATCAATATTATATAATTTATTTATTTATTTTAATTTTTTATTTTAAGATTTAAGGAAAATATATTACCTTTTTTAAATATAATTTTCTTAATTAAAAGAAACATAAAAATGAGATATATTTTCCATAAAATGGACTTTATTTATATAATTTTTAGTTTTTTTTACTTGATACACTTACCTATGTTATTTAATTGTGTAACTTGCAAAAATATTTGATGATTTATTTATTATTAGGTCTTGATATTATGGTATTAATATCTTATTAATACCATAACAAGATATTATTATGGTATTAATTATAATATCAAGATAAATATCAAGACCTAATAATTATTATAAATTATTAGGTCACAATAATAATAATTATTATTATTTCTACCATACCTAATAATTATGGTATTAATTATATCATTAATTAAGTCAAAATAATTAATGATATAATTATTGTGACCTAATAATTTATAATAATTATTAGGTCTTGATATTTATCTTGATATTATAATTAATACCGTAATAATATCTTTAATTGAGGTCTTGATATTTATCTTGATATTATAATACCATAAACATGATATTTCAAGACCTCAATTAAAGATATTATTATGGTATTAATTATAATATCAAGATAAATATCAAGACCTAATAACTATTAAATATTAATATTGATAATTAAATTAGTAATTTTTAATTTTATAAATAGTTTAACTAATTAATGATAATAGACATTATCATAATTAATATTGTAAATGTTTTAATTATGTACTTATTATTATTATTATTATTATTATTATAATTAAATTATTAGAGCGAGGTTACTAACTTACTAAGAACTCTTCTTGCTATCTTCGCTCTAGTTTTTTCGAGCAAAATGATTTCACTCCAGGTATCCCCTCCGTATAGGGAAACAATTATGGATTTAAGACCTCTGTGGTTTATTTCTTTCCACAGTAAGAACCATTTTCACGTGAGGGAAATATTGAAAACAAGAAAAAATAAATAGAATTCAAAGAATTGTTTTTTATGACTTGAATTTACAGTGCACATAACCATAAATATCATGTACTCATGGAATTAAACATGCAACTAATAAATTCAAAATATGATTTTAAAACCCTAGATATCAAGTATTTCAAAATATTTAAAATTATTTAATGTATTCGAGAATAATGCGTAATCAAGTTAAGCCACCATTCTGAAACAATGAAAGAGTGTATAAAATTGGAATAAAAATAAAACACAATAGAAGAAAATAAAAGAAAATAATTATAATGTCATTAATAAAACTTCAGTGTCACAATGAAGGAGACTATTTGCAGCATGTACAAGATGGTTGTAATAGTTAAAGTTTTCTTCCTCAGAGCTACCATCCTCTAACCTCCCAAAAAGCTCTCTTTTATGTTTCTATGAATTTCTTTTCCCATTTAGTTCTTGTAACTTCCGAACGAAATTACATTACTAATAATTATTTTGACTAAATGTAATATATATTTCTTTATTTAAATAAATCCCTGCTTGAATTCTCCAGGCTAAAAATTCTTTAAATAATATCGTCTGCATTAAAAGAAAAGATATATATTAATTCTCTAATATAAAACATTATAATAAATGAAGTTAAAATATAACTCAGTCTTCATAATGTTCTCCACATAATATTATCTCACAGACATTATTAATGGAATTTATTTTTTACCTTAGATAAGACCCAATAAAATTTTCCCAAAATATAAAACATTAGGTCATAAATGATGTATTTAACGTGAAAGTATTTTCTAAAAACGTAAAATAGAATCCAAAATATTAAATATACATGATTTTCCCTTTTAAATGCTTACATTTCTACAAAATCTTCCATGAAATCTCAACCCCGATTTCAACCCCTACTAAATTGATGTTTGCACAATTTTTTTACCCAACTATTACAAATTAAAATTTTAAATTTAAATAATCTATAATATATGAATAATATATTCCAAAGCGAACATGGAGGAATTTAGGTCAAATTCAAATCAAGTCATTGGGTTGGAAGGAGGAGAGAGAAAACTTAAGCAGGTTAATCGTGACGCCATCCTAGTCGTTGGAATAAACATGATTGTAGGGCTAGAATGACCTCGGGTGTGAAAGTGATAGGCTCTTTAATTAATTAGAGATACTCAATAACAAGCAGAAGGTTACACAGGCATTTATTAATATATGTGTTTTAACGAGCCTTGGTCTTCAGGTGGGGATCTATTCAAAAGTGTTCATGAAAGTTCTTTGGGTTTATACAACCCATACTCCATTTTCTTGAAGCCAACGTATGCATGTAAGGTAAGAGGTGAGGTAGGTTGAGTATTAAAGAAGGATGAGTGAGGTAATAGTACTTTATTTTATTTAGTTCATTTAATTTAGTTCATTTAAGTGTGTTTTATGTTTTTATTAAATTAAATTAAATTTTAATTAATTTTTATGTATAGAATGATTAAGGTAAGAGGTGAGGTAATAATATTTTATTTTATTTAGTTTATTTAGGTGTGTTTTATGTTTTTATTAAATTAAATTAAATTTTAGTTTTTATGTATAGAATGATTAAACTAAGAGGTGAGGTAGGTTGAGTATTAAAGAAGGATGAGTGAGGTAATAGTACTTTATTTTATTTAGTTCATTTAGATGTGTTTTATGTTTTTATTAAATTAAATTAATTTTTATGTATAGAATGATTAAGGTAAGAGGTGAGGTAGGTTGAGTATTAAAGAAAGATGAGTGAGGTAATAGTATTTTATTTTATTTACTTCATTTAGGTGTGTTTTATGTTTTTATTAAATTAAATTAAATTTTAGTTAATTTTTATGTATAGAATGATTAAGGTAAGAGGTGAGGTAGGTTGAGTATTAAAGAAGGATGAGTGAGGTAATAGTACTTTATTTTATTTAGTTCATTTAGGTGTGTTTTATGTTTTTATTAAATTAAATTAAATTTTAATTAATTTTTATGTATAGAATGATTAAGGTAAGAGGTGAGGTAATAGTACTTTATTTTATTTAGTTCATTTAGGTGTGTTTTATGTTTTTATTAAATTAAATTAAATTTTAATTAATTTTTATGTATAGAATGATTAAGGTAAGAGGTGAGGTAGGTTGAGTATTAAAGAAGGATGAGTGAGGTAATAATACTTTATTTTATTTAGTTCATTTAGGTGTGTTTTATGTTTTTATTAAATTGAATTAAATTTTAATTAATTTTTATGTATAAAATGATTAATTTATTTGTAATTTTGTTTTATCTAATTATATTTTATTTCATTTGTTTTTTAATAATAAAATAATTGTAATTATTTTAATAATAATTATTATAGAGTATTTCTTATGAAAAAAAATAATTTAAGATTAGAATTTTATTATTTCATTTAATGCAATAGTTTTTGTAAGTTATAAACATGATATGTAGGGCTAGAATGACATCGGGTGTAAGAGTGAGAGGCTCTTTAATTAAATAGAGATACTCAATAACAAGCACAAGTTTACAAAGGCATTTATTAATATATGTGTTTTAACGAGCCTTGGTCTTCAGGTGGGGATCTATTCAAAAGTGTTCATGAAAGTTTTTTTGGGTTTATACAACCGATACTCCATTTTCCCTATTTAGTCTTGAAGCCAACGTATGCATGTAAGGTAAGAGGTGAGGTTGGTTGAGTATTAAAGAAGGATGAGTGAGGTAATAGTAATTTATTTTATTTAGTTCATTTAGGTGTATTTTATGTTTTTATTAAATTAAATTATATTTTAATTAATTTTTATGTATAGAATGATTAATTTATTTGTAGTTCGTTTTATTTAATTATATTTTATTTTATTTGCTTTTTAATAATAAAATAATTGTAATTATTTTAATAATAATGATTATAGAGTATTTTTTATGCAAAAAATAATTTAAGATTAGAATTTTATTATTTCATTTAATACAATAGTTTTTGTAAGTTATAATTATTATTATAATAATTAACTTAATGCAGGGAAAACAAGAAAATTTAAGGGGGTCATTTTTTATTATGGGAATATGAGAGGAGGTATAAAGCAAAACTGTTAGAAGGGGTCAAGATCTAATTGGGGTCAAATTGGCAACAAAACTGTTGTAGCAACGGATCCACCTGCTGCAATAAGCCTTCTTGCCAAAAGAAAGAGGCGACTCCTCATGAACCATGACTCTAACTAACTTTGAGCAATGATGTACAATGAAGTACAATACATATAATGCTTCATGGAGCAAATACATGGTTTTGACAAGTACATAGCACTGACATATAAATCCACTATGAACTCTCATATTACCAACCAAGACTTCTATCGACCCAAGTTTACATCATGCACCCAATATAGTGGGGCTACACAAATATATACAAAATAATACATGACTTGGACTCCTGTTGACCCATACATCACTAATGACAAGACATGCTAGACACCATGGGTCTCTCCATGAGAAATATGCTAGCAAAATAGAACAATAAACGTACATGGCTTTTAGAATCGCACACAAAGGTGCTCTCCTCTATGCATGCCCAAAATATGAAATGACATTAGTACATGGCATCACTGAGCATCAATATATGCTCCATATAGCAACAACAATAATAGAATCCATGGCATATGCTAGTGTATGGCCCACTCAACACCTCGCCCATCAACATCCCAACAATGAAGATCCTACAATAAGATCATGAAAAACACTAGCAACCACCACCATGCTCCACAAATGCATCAACAACAAAAACAAATGATAGCATCCATTAGGGGAATTTTGAGGTCTAAAATGGGCCTCCTAAGAAAAATGTACAACCAAAATAAACTTTATAAGAACCAATAGGATTCAAGATGATGATGCCAACCATGGCAGATGATTCACCATTTTTGGAGTAAAAAAGTAGAAAGATTAAAAAATAATAAAAAAAGAACACTATTTTTGTCAACTTATCTCCCTAAGGTTTTACTCAAATTTCAAGTAGAAGTACTCATTGGATGTAAAATTTAATTCATCATCCAAGGAGTAACCATGTTGCATACTTTCGATAGACCCTGCTACACGAAAAATAAGAAATACATGAAAAAATGTGATTGCAATCAATTTTATCATGTATTTTTCATTTTTCGTGTAGAAAGGTCCATCAGAAGTATGTAACATGGGCACTCCTTGGATGAGGAATCAAATTCTACATCCAAAGAGTGTTGTTGCTCGAAATTTGAGTAAACCCATAGGGAGATAAGTTGAAAATACGAGTTGAAAAAATAGTTTTTTTTCTTTTTTCCCTCTAAAATTTGATGATGTAATCTAATCTTATTTTATTATTTCCACTATTATTTTATAATTTCATTAGTAGGCCCATTTTAGACCTCAAAATTCCCCTAATGATCATAGCAATATATCATAGAGGTAGCAACAAATACATCTGCATCATCATAAAGCATCCATGAGGCTCAACAATATAGTAGCATCAACAAATACATATCCTCATCATGAGCAGCAACAATTTCTCCATATATAAGCAAACATATGAATCAGCATGACTCAACCATATGAACATCCAACATATCATAAGAAACATCATGCTCTCTCTCTCCATGCAATAACATCATATAATCCAGCCATATAAAACATATTAGCAGCATACATGATTCATCTAGAAGTGAAAAAATATGCAGTGAGGTACATTTACTCTAGATGAACCAACTCTAACACATCATCAAATCCCCATGGCAACAATAAGTATAATAAGGCATATCATGACTATGATCTAGCAATGAAAGAACTAGTAGCATGCCAAATTTTCCATGCAACCATACTATCTCTTCCAACTAGAAATGTGTGGCAACAACAATATAAATCGTCTTGCATCAAAACAATATCAACATTTTTCAAATTCATTAGAAAGCAAATATGCTCCCCCTGAATGTGTGATCCTCCATCACACCTTGACCATGCACATAATACAACCATGTGGTTTCCATACCTCCAATAATATCAACAAGAAATCAACATGCATCTCATGAGCATATTGATCTTGTGGACCTAAATATGCATGATTGAGCTTAATCAAAAACTCATTTCTACCGGTACTCCTCAAGCTTCCAACACTCCCCATGAGACCATGCTAGTCTTATGCATACTATTGTAGTTAAGTAGATCTATCATGAAAGAATGGATTGTATTGTGGAATGATCTCATCTACTATGAATCTGATGAGGAAGAGTACTCTCTTAGTCTCTTCTTACTTTTCACTCTTCCCTTCAACACATACACATTATCTAGGGTCTTGACTCCTCTTGCAATCACTCTCTTTGATCCTTCTTTTTAGATGATGCAACCTTTGGAGTTGAAAATCATTTCCTTACCTCCATCAACCATTTGTATCACACTCAAAATATAATGCTTTAGGCTTTCAATGAGCTAAACATATTTTGCATTTGTCCTCTTCTCACCAAGATTGGTTTTTCCGCTTGCCAACACTCTAGATGTTTCACTACCTTCAAACACAACACGACCATTCTTGGTTTTATTGAGAAAATTAAGTTCTCTCCTATCTCCTGACATATGGTGTGAGCATCCACTATCTATATACCATATGTCATCCTCATCGCGAGAAGAAAGTGCAATGCCACATCTTCCTAGTTGTTGCTCCTTCTTCCATGTGTTCCTTGGTTGCACATTCTCCCATGGCTGCTACTTTTGAACAAATGGTGTTAAAGATCTAGTCATCTTACAATCCTTGGTCATGTGTCCAAAATTATGGCACACATAACACTCTATATGATCAAGACATGTAGCCAAAGGATATGATCTTTTACTACTCATACTTTATCTCCACCTTCTCATGCTAGATATACAATCAATGGCTTTATGCCCAAACAAGTTACATGAAAAGCAATATCCATTAAATGAACTTGTATACCTAAAGGTGGATCCTCCTCTTGGTTGATCATGATGTTGCATAGATGTGTGCATTCTCCTCCTACAATCAGCTTCCACATAACCAAAATTATGAAAATTGAATCACATGATCTCATCCATCAAGGGGGCAAAGGAGTTTTGACGACTCCTCTCAAAACTACTGCCTTCAACCATAGGAGGAAATGGTCTTTTATATGTACAAGCTCCTTTTGGTTTTATATTTTGTTGCTGCCAGTGAATTTGTTTTCTCTCTTCTTTCTTATTTTTGTTGTTGGCCACATTCTTTGTTGTAGGCTTATTTGGTTCTTCTTTGATATTATTTCCTTCATGCATGCTTGTCTCACACTTTTGAAGATTGCTACCATATTTTCTTACTGATATGGTGATTTTCACTTTTCCAACTGTTGGATATTTTCCTCAAGCTCCTTTCTCAGTTTTTGAATCACACCTTCAAGCGCTTCAACATAATCCTTCCTATATTTTTTCTTTTTGCAATTGACTTCTTCTAATCTTTTTTATTTAGCCAGTTGTGTTCTCAAGGTAGTAATTTCTTCCTTGAGATTTTATCCTTTTGATCACAATCCTGCAATTTCTTCTTATGCTCCTTGCATACATTTGTTATTTTATCAATTTCATTAGAAAATTCTTCAATAACAACCATGGAAGATTCATATTGAGCCTTAAGAAGCATATAATTGTGATCATCATCTCTTTCACTAACTAAATCTGAATCATTTTCATTACCACTATCAAAAATATAACTCAAAAGTATATCATTATGACTTGCACCTTCAGATTTGTTGTCCTTTTTCATAGCTAGTGCAAGTGGAGCTACCTTCTCTCTTTGTTTCTCTTCTCAATCTCTTCATCAACGTTGTCGTTGTTGGCTCCATATAGCATATGCAATCTATCCCAAATTTCTTTGGTAGATTTTAAATCTCCAATTTTCTCTAAATCTGTATTATGGATATTTTCGAAAATAATTTGCCTTGCTTGAGAATTTTTCTTCCATACTTTAGATGCAGGAAAATCTCCATCATGTCCTTCATAAACTAATCTCCAAATGTTAGAGCCACAAAGAAATAATTTATTTTTCACATTTTCTTTCCATACTTTGAAATTTGTAGTAGTAAGAACCAACTGCTTTGGAGAACTCATTCTAAAAAAAATGTAAATTTCTATCAAAATCTCCAAGATCCACTCTCTAGCAATTAAGTTTCAATTAAGATCCCCACTCTAATACCAGTTGTCAGAAACTAGATCACTATTGGGGGGTGAATCAATAGTGATGGAACTTACAAAATTTTCTCCAAATTAATTATTCTTTAAACCATGCATAAGAACACATAATAAAATATTAGAGCATCATCCACAAATAAAACCATGCAAGCATTCAACACAAAATACACAAATATTTCTGGTGGAAAACCCTTCTTCGGGTAAAAAACCACCCTCACTACTACTACTACTCTACTTCAAATTTTATTAATCAAACAAATCATTTTACATCATCATAGATGGCCATATCCAGTAAGGAAGTTTCTCACTCTAAATCGACTTCATGAACACCCATCCACTGGGGAGCTCTATCCCTAAAAATCCTCGCTCAACACACATTAGACTATGAGAATATTACTTCCTCTACTGAAGCTACAGAACACCATCGGAAAGGAAAACCCATCCCTTCTTCACCAATATATTTCAATCTGTTGATCATTTGGAGCAACATTTCAAAATATTTCAAATTGGACTACTTCACAAAACAATAACAATTTTCTTTCTCTAATGAACTCTCAATAAATCAACACCAACGTTGCATAAAATAATCTGTAAAATGCATCAACAAAACCTTATCTACAATAATCAATCTTCTCACTAACAACTACCTAACACAATCAGTAAATACTAACTTCTACAAATCTCCAAATACTCTTGCAATCAAACTCTAATAATCTCCTCACTAGCTGCACAAAATACTAGTTGAAACACACTTCATCTAATTGCTTCTACACCTGCAAATTGCTTCGTAAATTTTGCATCATACAACTCTCACAGCTTGCACACTCTTCTCCACTCACACTCACTCAGCACAATAATAAAATCAACTCAATACTTTTTCCCTTTTTTTAGTAGAATCCCAAACCATTACCATGGGAAAATACCATGGTTATGTCAATACCTAGGGCCCCTATACCATGGAAATATCCAAATAAATACCACAGGTAAATACCATGGTTATGCCAATCCCATGGACACTTGTACCATGGTAATCTCCAAGTCAATACCACGGGTAAATACCATGGTTATTCCAATACCACTAACACTTCTACCATGGTAATCTCCTAGTCAGTACCACATGTAAACACCATGGTTATGCCAATTCCACAGACCCCTATACCATGGTAATCTCCAAGTCAATACCACATGTAAATACAATGGTTATTCCAATACCATGGACCCTTATACCATGGTAATATCCAAGTCATTGCCACAGGTAAATAACTTGGTTATGTCAATACCACAAACTCTTATACCATGGTAATCTCGAAAATAATAACATGGGAAAATATCATGTTTATGTCAATACCAAGACTATCTTCATGAAGGTAATATCACATGCCAACCTACTCCACACACATACCAATACCATGTTAATGCCAATACCAAGAATACCTATACCATGGTAATAATATACTCATGAAATATGCAAGATGCACAAGGAAACCAGAGAAAAATCTCAAACGGAACTGAAAACATCTTATCTCCAAAACATCTGACATAAACCAAACTAGCATAAACCAAGCCAAATTACCTTCAACACCTATAGCAACATCTCCAACATCTGCAGAAACAACATCAAGTCATCCAACTTACTCCAACACTTGTAGAGGCACCTCCAACACATGGAACAACATCTCAACACATGTAACAACAACTCCAATGCTTCCAACACATGTAGAAGCCTATGCAACACCTATATCAGCAATTCAACTACTTGCAACAACAATATCTTCAACATATGTAGCAACCTCATCAACCTATGACAAGCCACCATACCATGCCTTACATCCATCTCTACTCAGCCTCCCAATCGACATTGACATCAAATCCAACCAACAAGACCAACAAACCAAAGACTCATCACATATCAAGAGGACTACTAACATCATAAGGAATATAACAAGAAACACCAATCTTGTTGACATCAATGCCAACATTAGAATTCCAACAACTCGTAGAATGTCAAAAAGTTTAAGGAAATCTATAATAGGGAAAAGGGAGCATCTGATGGTGAAGAACCAAGAATTTTGCAAATTCCAGAGGCAGATGATGAATGCACCACCTCGAAACCTCAAATGGAGATTAAAGGTTTATCTAATATGAGGGAAGCGGATGTTTGAACTATACCTACATACCATTGCTTCTAGACCCTATTAGGAAAGGTTAGAATTGTATAGCTTATCGCAAGGGAATCACACCACTACATAAACAATACGACAGTGCACAGAGGAGTGTTTCACACATATATGTCGCACAAGTAAGAAGGATTTAGTGTTGGGGGAAAATACGTCTAAGTGGATAACAATTGTTGAAAAATAAAATAAATAAATAAATAAAATATAATTTTAAATAGTATAATAATGTGTTTGTTGGTCACATCAACAAATTAATTAGTTCAATTCAATATGAAGAGACATTTTCTTATTTACCGGTCGAAGAGATATTTTATTGCTAGAAAATGGGTCAAGTTACCAGAATCTATCTGGAATGATCACCAATGACACATATGAAAGGATGTGACATGAAACAAGGAAAGAAATACCTCTGTAGGAGTTATGACATAATATTGGGCCATAACGACCCATGGATACTATTAGTGTCAGTATTTGCATACTGCCATCAGTGATCAAAACTCCTCTTTTCATATTCATATTAGAGTCTCGCTCATAATTTTTTGTCATTCCACCTAGGTCCTCATTCAAAAATTTACTCGCTAATGGTAGCCCTAGTAAAAAAACCTCACTTTTCTACACTCCATCTACCTCTGTTGACCTTCTCCCATGCCCATTCCTCTCATTTCCCTCTCCGAGGGTTTTGAGGGCATTTTTCTTGGTTTTATGACCACCATGGTTAAAACATCAACAAAACTTGTATCTTGATGCTCATACACCTTACCCTATCCTTAATATACCTTCCTAAACACTTCCCATCACTCTTGTCCCTCAAAATCATCATTTTTCTACAAACCCTAGCATATTGCTACGCTTTTGACACTTTTCTAGACTAGGCCTATGTTTCGCCCTTTTGGACCCCTTCCCCTCACTCAATCCTTAAAATTACAATTTCCCTTACTTCCTAACATCCCTCCCTACCTCCCAAAATTTTCCTAAAAATTTAGAAGCCCTTTATCCCCTTTATTTCCCTTCATTCCTATAAATTTCCCAAATCCTGTGTTTTTCCTACACTAAACCCTAATTTCCTCTCCCACTGAGCTAGGGTTGGCTATGGAATCAGAGACATATAAGAAGAGGAGAAATAAAGGAGGTAATTTCAGAAAGTATGAGGCCATTACAACTCATAAACATCATGTATCCATCATTTTTCAAGACGTCATTCCAAGAGACAAATCATTTGCCACACATAGGACCAAATTTTCTTCAAACTATGTTTTAGACCAAACAGGGATGAATTTGGAAAAAGTGAGAGGCGGTTTTGTCCATGATAGGCCAAGGATGAAAAACCTCCTTCCTTTTTTACACAGGTGTCATGTTTTTGGATAAATGTCAAAAATACAGTTGATACAAGAGGGTTGCTACACTTTTAGATTGACCTTTGGAAAATCACTTTTTAGTCTAGCTGGAGTGCCCAAATGACTTGCTTGATGAGTCAAATGATAACTATACAGAGAGATATTTACAATGAACTATAATGAACTCAATTGGGAGTTGAGGAAGACCTCCAAATGTTTCCTGCAAGATCACACTTCATTTTTTCACCCTCATTCTGCACTTTTTGACCAGTATTAAGAGAATTGGTTTTTGAGGGGCTATACTTGATAATTTTTAGTTCTTTATAGGTCCATTGTTTAGAAAAGAGAGATATATTCACAACCAGCTATCCTAGGCTCAATTTCAATTTCAAGAAGGCACTCAAAATTCGTTTTGATGTTGGCGCTACGCATTTCCTTCTGGCACTGCGTGTTTGCCCAGTCTTAGGAGAATCCATTTTTGGAGGGTCAAATCAAGTCCATTTTTAAAAAAAAAACAATTTTTGGAAACTAGACAGGTTAATATTTCCAATGAGCTATCGTGGGCTCAATTGTGACTTCGGGAAGGCACTCAAAAGTCAATTTGAAGTTGGCATTGCGCGTTTCCTTTTGGCGCTGCGTGTTTGACCAGCCTTGGGAGAATCCATTTTTGGAGGGTCAAATCAAGTCCATTTTAAAAACCAAAAGACGTTTTCGAAACTAGATAGGATAATATTTCCATTGAGCTATCCTGGTCTCAATTTTAACATCGGGAAGGCAAGAAAAAGTGGGTCCGAAGATGGCACTGCACATTTGACAATTGGCCTAGTTTTTCATTGTTCTTCTCCAAATTTGATTTTTACCTATGGGAAATCAATATTTTACTGATGTAATTGATATGATTGATGTAATTATAATTCTTTTCCTGTGACCTAGGGTAATTACATTAGGTAAATGTCCTCCATGAGATGTAATGATTCAATTCACTCAAGTTAGGGATGAGTCACTTTGACCACCCTACACTATAGCTATCAGTTCAATTTTTGTTGTAACTCATCCTCCTCTCATGGATTTGACACCTGAGGTTAGGATGAGTTGGTTTGAGGCATATATCATGTAATGTTTCATTAATTCTACAGGTTGGAATCAGTTGGATGTTTGGAAATTGTTAAAAGACACTATTGTAATCAGTATTTGGCAGAATTTAATGAATGAGTTGCAGCTATTTTGATGGAATACATGTGGTATGGAATTTTGACTTAGTTTCTTCTTATGTTGCATATGTTTGCATGTTTTGTAATCACATATTTCATTTCATTTCTATGATATGTTTATTTTCAAGTTGATGAATAGAATACATCTTATATGCTTTGTTTTGGGGAAATCTTCATAATTTGTTCAATTTCTTCAGTTTAGAAAGAATACATGCTTGTCTTTCTCTTTCTAGAACCTCACCAGTCTTATCCAACTCACTTCATAACCTTAAAGTGTTTGAGTGCCTACCTACCTTGCTCCATCATATTTCTGCAATCATACCCTCATTTTCGTTGACCTAGTATTTTTTACCTAATCCTCTTCCAACAACCCCAATCAAATAAAATCAAAACCCTGAGCTACTATATCTAGCCTAAAACCCTAATACATCTAGCCCCCTTGGCTATAATCCTTTAGAGAGGGTCCTCTCCAGCTTGGTAGGGCTAGCTACCAAGTCAAAATATTGGTCTCTGGTTACCTCAGCTAGACTCTTCCTCAGCCTTGGAGATCCAGAGGAGTGATAATCGATACCACCCCTAGGCCTAAATGTTATAAATATGTAGGTGAGGGTCCAATTTTATTCATTATACGCCTAAAAATTTTTGTGGAAGGTCTAGAGCTAAAGGCCAATTTGGAGTTGGAGTGCATGGTCGTGGGTGATCCTGGATGGTGATTGAAATAGATCTAGAAAGAATTCATAGACTGGATATATGGCGCAAGCTACAAGAACTTCATTAGCATGAAGGCCTCATACTAAGCACCCCCTCTCTTCTTACATAACCTAAGATGATGTGTTGGCTTGAGGGGGCTTGGACCCAGGTTCAGAGTTAGCTGCACTAACCAACAAAGCCCTACACTACCAGCTCTTTCGAAAACAGTCCGCTTAGTGCAGATTGCAGTCTCACCCGAGGCAGTATTAGGGGATGCTAGAACCAGGTTTCTGCATCCAAAAGGTGATGTGATGTAGTGGCAAGGCGTCTTCCTTAAAGTAGGGCCATATCTAGCCTTTGCAAGCCCTTATCTTCCAAATCACAAACTTGAAGTGATTTCTACTTAATTAGATCTGTGAGCTTCATTTAAGTGTTCTAACATCCATAAGTTATTAAACCAAGTAGAACTGAATCTTCGTGATGCAATTACAACAATATAATAGAGAATTGAATCATAACTAAGCATAAAGACACATAACATATAAATAAATGCAAAACACACAGATTGGCTTCAAAATTACTTTATTACTTCATGTTTTCAATACATACACATCTTCTGGGCCCACGCACTCAGCTACAAGGGCCCGTACACTCAACTACAGACTTATCAAGGTCTTTGTGCACTCAGCTGCAAGAGCCTTCCCCTTCGCTAGAATACAGAATTACAGACTCAAAATCTTACTGATCAACTATCCATGAACTTAGAATTGCTTAATAAATCCTTGATGACTCCCTTTTATATATTTTACATTACATTACCATGGTCCATGAACCATGGGTGGAGTTCATTGTATCATCAAAATATCCATCCCTTTACAAAATAAGGGACTTTGACCCTCCTAAAATCCCCTTTGACTCTTAACGTTCTGCATCCTCCGCTCCTCAAATTGTGGAGACTTTACAATATTACAAAATTTTACTCAAAACTTAGACAAACTTGGACCTGGGGGTCCCCATCCCAACAAACCCCCAACATAAATATGTGACTTATCCCGAGTCACTCTGTTGGTACATCCTCGATATGCACTTTGAGGCCATTGAATTCTTCCTTCAATGCTTGAAGCTTTGTTGTGCAGTGTGTGGTGGCCTGTCGAACCTCTTCGACCAAATTCTTAGTAGTTGGCCCCTCGATTGCTAATCTAATGGTCTGTTATGTCTACTACATGCCTTTTAGTTTACTCTCAGTAAACTGAGAGAGTTGACTTGCTTCGTAGACCCAAGGTTGCATTCTTGCTGAGAGGATTGAGGCTTTTTGTCACAGCTCATCTATCTGAACCTAAAGGTCCTTCCCTTCCTGGAGTTTCGCATTGTAGAATCAGTGTGAAACTTGAACAATCGCATAGTCCTCATCATGTTGAATCTGGTTCAACTCATTTCAGGTGAAACTGAATCCATATGCTCCCAGAAACATGTTCTATTAATTTTCCTAAACATGTGAATTTAAAAAAAATTGCAGGCAACCAAGTTAGCAGTCTGTACTATTGACGTGGCGCTAACTGGGCATGCCTACGTGGAAGTGTGATTGTGCATTGATTGTTTTCCTCCAGCGAATTAGGTGGTGCCAAGTGGAACAATTTCATTGGTGCTGATTTGGGCAATTTTCATTAGTGGGTTGGTTGCCAACCATAGGACGCCATGTGGCCCAACCGAAGGCTGCTAGGTGGCAGCATGGGGGCCACCAAAAACGTGTTAAGGGCCAAATGGATCGAGCGGGGTTCAAACACCAAACCTTCGTCCAACAAACAGTTCCATCTACCATCATGCCGTTATGTGTCTTATTATATTATGACAAGCAGATTTTATTTAAACTGTAAGTTTTGCGCCATTCAGAAAAGGGGCTAGCCCCTAGGCACATGCAACCCAATAGAACCGTAGGTGGAGCAGAGTGAGAGCCCAATCGGCGAGGGTAGGCCATTGGCCTTAGCCCCGAGCACGTGGACCCCCATGTGGCTTGAATTTTTGGAAATAAGGCCGCATTGGGAATTCAATTTCTCTGACAAATTCTCTCGAAATTTGGCAGAATTGGTGCTAAGTTAATGGAAATTGGGGAAAATTTGTAGGATGGTACCAGATTTTGGGGAAATTATAGAGAGAATAGTGCAAGAGCTAGGGGAAGCCATAACTTCTTCAGTTTTTTACTAATTCAAGAGCAGGAAGAGGCTAGATAGGCATTTTTGGGCATTATAGATCCATTGGAGTAGGTTTCAGAGTTGTTTGAGCATTGTAAAATAATGTATTCACACTTCTTAGCATAGAAGAGAGGGCCAAGCCATTGTAATATAGACCAAGGAGATGTAGCCCAGGCAGAGTGAACTCCTTCATCATGTGCTATTCTGATACTATTTTGGTGATGTTCTTGTGTGTTGTATGATGTTGTCTAGTCATTTTTTTTATGTTAATTTGTACTTGAAATTTACATAAAAACACTCAAAAACTCATGATAAAACTTGCAATTAACCTCATGAATCCTTAAGCACTTTTACATATTCATTGAAGAGGAATTTAGCACAACAAAACTAATTTTCCCATTCATATAAAGTTTGGTATCAGAGCCCTTAGTTTTCTCTGTGCAAGGAGGATTTAACTATTTTCAAGTGAATGTGATACTTACAAGGTTGAAGCTCAAGAGAGGAGAAGGAAAGCTGGTTGAAGGTCCTAAAGTTGGGACAAAGATAAGGAGAGAAAGATTGCCACAATCTGCACCACCTTTTCTACCTCAAATTGCAGTTGAAGCTTCAACAAGCATGTCACATGAAGGAGATCCTAGAAATATGTCAGAGGATGAGAAGGTTTTTAGGAAGGCTTTCATTGACATGATAGAGATGGTGAAAGTCCTCTATGAAGAGAGGAATACAAGATTGTAGGGTGAAGCTCCAAGTCCCAAAAGGAGAAGGTTATTTAGGAGGAGGAGGTAATGGAAATGGAGGTAAACCTCCACCATCTCCACCATCATCTTCATCTTCATCCTCTTCCACCAATACAACCCTTACTTATACTCATCAACATACCTCAAAACGAATTGGTAAAACACCCTTGTTAAAACTTGATGTTAAATTTGAACTGCCCATTTATAATGGTGAAGTGAATGCAGAGAAGCTTGACAATTGGGTTCGTCAATTGGAGGTCTATTGCAGAATTCAAAACCTTCAAGATGATGACACAAAGATTCAGCTAGCTTCTTTGAGACTGGAGGGTGCAACACTAATATGGTGGGAATCCAAGACACAAGAAGAGATAAAAAAACATGGTAAGATCTCAATTTCTTGGTCTAATTTCATTATTGCAATTAAAAGACAATTTTACCCTCTAGCATATATGCAGAAAGCCATCATGAATTGGAAGAACTTTAGACAACTTAAAGGTCAAAATGTGGAAGATTACAACCAAAAATTTAGAAGAATGTCTCTAATGTTAGGTGTAGATTTGCAATCACAAGACACGTTGTTGAAGTATATAGGGGGTTTACACAATTACCTTAGGCAAACTATCGTTATGTTTAATCCTAATAGTCTAGATGAGGTTTGTGTGCAAGCCACTCATCTTGAGGCAAGAGGGAAGAATATTCTAGAAGAGGGTAGTAAAAATCCATTTAAGGGTAAAGGAAAAGAAAAGGATTCCAAAGGGAAAGGAAAATGCATCCATTAAGAAGGAAGGAGAGAAACTAACATGCAAGCATTGTTCCAAGGAGGGTCACAATGAAGCTCATCGTTGGAAGCTTCATCCTGAGATGAAACCCAAGAAATTCAATAACAAGGGAGAGAAAAAGATATTTGCAACCATTCAACGGGATTTGGGATCCGATCAGGTGATTAAACTAAAATCACATCCATGGGGATAAAAGGAAAGGACTCCATTTCTAGCACTAGTACTTCAAATTTACACAATGAAACTCTAAATGAAAAGAAGAGGATAGAACTTTTCCACACAAGGGTAATCTCAAAACATAGCAAAATTGATACTCTTTTTGATAGTGGCTCTCAAGCTAATCTCATCTCTGAAAACATTGTCAAAAGTTTAAACTTGGAAACCATTCCACATCATAAGCCATATCCATTAGGATGGGTGTGTGACAATGCACAATTGCAAGTAACTAGAAAGTGTAGACTGAAATTCACCATTACTTCAAATTTCACAGATGAAGTGGAACTTGATTTTGTGCCATTAGACATATGTGGCATAGTTTTGGGTAGGCCATATCTCTATGACAGAAAATCTATCTTCCATAGACATGAAAATAAATACTGTTTGTTCAAACATGGAGTATAATACATTGTAAGATCCCATAGCAAGAAACTAAATCTTTCACTTGTAAATGTGGGGAAGATGAAAAGACTAGTGAATTCTAACAAGAATTTTGTGCTTCTAATGATCAAACCCAAGAATGATATTGATAATGAAGCTTTTCAAGGTTGTGACTCAAGATTGAAATATGAATTGGTTGATGTTGTTGACCAATATGATGAAATGTTTAAAGAACCAAAAGGATTAACTCCCAAGAGAGGAATCCAACAAGAAATGCAGTTTCAACAAGATTGTCCTCTTCCTAACATTGGCATGTAAAGGATGCCAGTGATGGAAAGTGAAGAAATTAAAAAGAAAATTCAGTAGTTGTTGGATAAATGGATCATCAGGCCAAGTTCTTTGCCATGTGGGTCACCTATTGTTTTGGTGCCAAAGAAGGATGGAACATGGCGCATGTGTGTGGACTTCCATGAATTGAACAATATTACGGTAAAGAACCATTACCCACTGCCTATAATAGATGATTTACTTGATCAATTGAAAGATGAAAAGTATTTTACTAAGTTGGATTTAAGGAGTGGCTACCATCAAATTAGGATTGCTGAAGGAGACATTTGGAAGACAACATTCAAGACAAAACAAAGTTTGTTTGAATAGCTAGTTATGCCTTTTGGTTTATGTAATGCTCCTGCTACCTTCATGCGTGTGATGAATGATGTGTTGAGGCCATTTCTTGATGAGTTTGTTATAGTCTACTTAGATGATATCTTAATTTTCAGTAAAGCTCGTGATGAACATGTCATGCATGTGCGAAAAGTACTTGATGTCTCAAATAAAGAACAATTGTATTTAAAGATGTCAATGTGTGAGTTTGGAAAAACTTCTTTAGTTTACTTGGGTCATAATGTTGGAGGAGGTGAGTTGAAAATAGGTCCCTCCAAGGTTGATGTCATTTTGAATTGGCCAAGGCCCATGACAGTTACCGAGGTAAGAAGTTTTTTAGGAGCAGCCCAATATTACAAGAAATTCATTGCTAACTTTCTTATATAGCAGCTCCTTTGCATGCATTTATTAGTGTGAAAAAGGTTTTTCAGTGGGGAGGAAAATAGAAAAAGGCCTTTGATGCATTGAAGGAAAAGATCATTTCAACCCCAGTACTTGCACTTCTAGACTTGAGACAGTCAATGGAGATCTAGACTAATGTTAGTGACTACACTATGGGTGTAGTCCTCATGCAACATGGTAAGCCTATCTATTTTCATTCGAAAACTTTCAATGGTGCAGTGATTAATTATCCTACATATGAAAATGAATTGTATGCATTAGTGAAAAGTGTGAAAAATAAGAAACACTACTTGATGGGTAAGGAAACAATTATTCACACTGATAATCAACCATTGCAATACTTGCAATCTAAATCTAAGTTGCAACAATCAAGGAACTTCCAATGGATGGGTTTTCTTCAACAATTCCACTTGGTGATAAGGTATAAGAAAGGTATCTACAATAAAGTTGTTGATATTCTTTCTTGGCATATTATTAGGGCAACTACTTTACTCAAGCATAATTTTGTTTTGCATGAAAGTTATATTTAGTAGTATGCATTAGACAATGAATTTTAGGATGTTTATGCAAGCTTGAGTCAAGGTAACCAAGTAGAGGAATTGGATTATCATTTGCATAGTAACTTGTACCATCTTGGTAAGCTTTGTATTCCATTGGGAGAAAGAGTCAACATCATAAAAGAGGCACATACTTCTCTTATTGCTGGTCATTTCGGTGTAAGTAAGATGGTGGCACATCTACAGAGGTATTGTTATTGGCCTCATATGATTGAAAGTGTGTCACATTTTATTAGAGGATGTTCATTATGTGCAGTCAGTAAGCCTAGCAATAGGAAATTAGGATTGTACACACCACTTTTGTTACCTTCTCGTCCCTGGGAAAGTGTTTCTATGGATTTTGTTGGAGGTCTTCCTATGTCAAAAAGGAATCATGATTATCTTTATGTAGTTGTGGATAGGTTCAGCAAAATGTGTATTTTGATGCCATGTAAAAATAAAATTACAGCTGATCAAACTGCTCAGTTATTTTTTCAAAATGCCTGAGTGCATTTTGGATTTCCCACATCCATTGTTAATGATCAAGATTCTCTCTTTGTTGGGAACTTTTTGTCAAGTTTGTGGGGATTCATGGACACCAAATTGAAAAAGAGTACCACATTTCATCTGCAAACAAATGGACAGGACAGTGATACATCTTCTTCATGGGTATTGCAGCAAGCATCCTAAGTTGTGGGATGAACATTTGCACTACATTCAACATGCTTACAACTGGGCCAAGCACTCTTCAACTCAAACATCGCCATTTGAAGCATGTTTGGGATACTTGCCTAAGTCTCCTTTGGATTAGGATGTTTCTATTGATGGTCATAGTAACATAGAAAAGGCAAGAAGATTCATTGAAAAAATCCAATTGGTACACCAAAGAGTTTAAGAACACTTGGAAAAGAGCCAAGGTAGGTACAAGTCAAGGCACATCAAGCATCAGGTAGATCATAAGTTCCAAGTTGGTGATGAATTTTGGCTTCACATTAGCAAAGAGAGGCTCCAAGTAGAAGGTAAAAAGATGAAGCTAATTTGATATGGTCCATTCAGAATTCTGGAAAAGATCGGTGACAATGCCTTCAAGTTGGATTTTCCTTCATATATGCAAATTTATGTTGTTGTTAATGTGGAAAATTTAAGGTTGTATGAGCCTCCTTTTATTGAAGATCAAGGAGAAAATATCCAGATTCCTTCCATTAAGGATTTTCTCCTAAATACCTTGATGAACTATAGCAAGACACCATTCTTGACAAAAGAACAAGGTCTTAAAAACGAGGGATTGTGGAATACCTTCGAGTGGGGCTCAAAGGAACAAATCCTTCTAAGGAAAAATGGATCAATATTAGAAAGGTGAGGGAAAGGTACCCTCACCTATTGAACAACTGAAAGTGATCTTTTGGGGTCCAAAAGCTTCCAGTGGGGAGGAGTGATCAGGTGCTCAAAAATTTGTTCAAATTCAAAGTTTTCATATTAGTGTGGAACCTAAATTACCACGTAGTGCTCGTCATCCTAAATCCATTGCAACTCATTCCGCACAAAACAGAGTCTATATGCTCCTAGAAACATGTTCTATTCATTTTCCTAAATAAGAGAATTTAAAAAATACAATAAAAATTGGTAGCCCATTCAACAGCCTGTACTACTAAGATGGCACTAACTGGGCATGCCTACATGGCAGGGTGACTATGCATTGAGTATTTTGCTTTGGAAAATTAGGTGGTGCAAAGTGGCACGATTTCATTGGTGTTGATTTGGGTGATTTTAATTGGTGGGTTGGTGGCTAACCACAAACTGTCATGTTGTCCAACTGGAGGCCGCCACGTGGTAGCATGGGGGCCATCAAAGAGTTGTTAAGTTTTGAATTGACCGGGTGGGGGTTGAACACCAGACCTTTGTCCGACAAACAATGTCATCTATCACCACGCCACTATCTATCTTATTATAGTATGGCATTTGGATTATATTTAAACTCTAAGTTTTGCGCCATTCGGAAAAGGGGCCAGCCCTTGGGCGTGTGCAACCCAACAAAACTGAGAGTGGAGTAGAGTGGGGCGCCATCTGGCGGGGGTGAACCATTGGCCTTAGCCCTAGGCACATGGCCCCCATGTGGCCTAAATTTTCAGAAATAAGGCCGCATTGGGCATTTAATCGCTCCAACAAATTCGCCCAAAATTTGGTGGAATCAGCGCCTAGTTAGCAGAAATTTGAGAAAATTTGTAGGATGGTGCCAAATTTTGGGGAAATTGTAGAGAAAATAGTGCAAAAGCTAGGGGAAGCCATGACTTCTTCAGTATTTAACCAATTTAGGAGCAGGAAGAGTCTAGACAAACATTTTTGGGCATTCTGGAACCATTGGAGCAGGTTTCAGAGCTAATTGAGCATTGTAAACTGATGTATTCACACTTTTGAGCATAATAGAGAGGCTTAAGCCATTGGTAGCTGGACCAAGGAACATAGCCTAGGTGGGGAGAACTCCTTCATCATGTGCTTTTGTGATACAATTTTGGTGATTTGCTCATCTGTTGTATGTTGTTGTTTAGTCATTTGTTTATGTTAATTTGTAAATGAAATTTACATAAAAACACTCAAAAACTCATGATAAAACTTGCAATTAATGTCATGAATCCTTAAGCACTTTTACATACTCATTGAAGAGGAATTTAGCTCAGAAAAAAACTAATTTTCCCATTCAGATCAAGTGAACCATTTCACAGGTGCTAAGGTCCACGTTGTTGCTATGATCTCATCAAATTGAAGTTGTTTGTCTTGGATATTTGCTTCAATATTTGTACATGTGGGTCCTCTTACAACGCGGCCCACATCTCCATGGTGTTTTCAAAAATCTGGTTACAGTCCTTAACTGCAGCGTCTAGGAGTTCCATATCGGCCTTGATAGCAGCCTCGTGTTGCTCGCAAAATTCTGGAGGTTTTGTTGGATGTAGCTTCATCTGCAACTCTGTGACCTGCATCTGCATTTCAAATTTAACACGTTCCATCTCTTCTTTGGACCCCTTCACTGTGGCTGCCATCTTTTGGAGCTTCTCTTCGGGAGCTACTTCAGCCTGTATGAGGATCTTTGGAAGCTCCATGCAATTCTAAGTGTTGGCATCCTCTACCTCCCGCATGCACGCAGCGACTGCGTCTTTATCCTACATCGATCTAGAAGCTTCCTAGCTAACTGTTCATTATGGCTCTTAACGTCTTTAATCAGGAAGATCACTTGCTCTTCTTGGATTTTTAATTTAGCAGATACTCCCTGCTGGAGTTCATGTAAAGCTTGAATGTGTAGCACCAAAAAGTTTAGCTCTGAGTTCCTTCCATATGGCACTTCTGCCTGATCTGACATAGTAGGAAAGTGCAAAGACCCTCCCAGAAGAGGCACTGTGTAGATCTTTGTGGTGACCACCAACATTGTAGGCAATGCTGGTGTCACACTTGTCATTGCCACATTTGCTTGATTCTCTCTTTCTTAAACCACACTCGCTTGAATTTCACTCACTTGCACTTGTAGCTCTTTGAGGCCCTGTTGGACCTGTGACAGTACTTTCTTGTATTTATCCTCAATGTGCCCCCACATATCTGCAGTGACGTTGACCATAGTAGTTGTCACACCTGTAGATGTGGGCTTCAGCCTCGATGATATGGGAGTTGTGCTATGTGTAGGAGGAGTCACGGTCATGATGCCTGTTAATACTTGTGCCATAAATGCTCAATATATGTCCTCCCAATCCTCACCATAGATGAAACACTGCTCTCAGATCGAACTTAGGCACAAAATCTCAAAATAATTCTTCAATAGGAAAAGTGTCTGAATGTAGAGTGGGAGGTCATTTTTATAGCTAATTTCAAATTCAAATGCCAAGAATGCCTCCAGATCGTCTTTATAAATGTGAATTTGGCGGCAGATTTCCATAGATATGCTCCATAAATACACTTCCCCCACTCCCTTTAGCGACAAAATCACGGTCAAATCAACTATAGCTTCTCCAACGATCATATTCTGGGTAGACTATGCGGGATCCTCCCTTATGGCATAGCTACACTATCACGGCTTTCTCCAACTATGCCATCTTCGTAAACATCGTGCAACTCTCCTCCTTCGATGAAACCCTTACTTGGCAAATTAGTTTATATTCCTACACTTTCTTTCAGCTGCCTGAAGCACCAAGACTTTCCTACTACCATATAGTCATCAGAGCCTTGAAAGAAAGGGATTGTCCCTATATACCTTCAATTTGCTTCCATTAATCCTTCCGGGAAATAACTCTCCATTTAGCTTCGCGAGCTGAATTGCACCACCCTTCGAAATATCCTTGATTACATGGGGCCCCAACCAATGCATCTGAAACTTTCCTAGAAATTTTGTGAACTTAATATCATACATCATGACCAAATCTCCATTCTTCAAATTGCGCTACTTAATATGGTGATCATGCCACACCTTTTCCCTGGCTTTCTGCACCTGCTGATGAAAACCAGCCAGAAAGTGATCCTCCTCCAATGCAGGTAGTTGTGCTAAACGTTCCAACATGCAGTCATGATCAGTCATCTCATTTACTGCTGTGATCCTTAAGCTAGGCACTATATACTCCATTGGAGTCATTGCTTCTTGTCCATACACCAGTCTAAACGGTGTGTGCCCAGATACTTTCTTACAGGTCATCCTATATGCCCATATAATTGATGGTATGCACACATCCCAATCGTTCCTATTAACATTACAGATCTTCATTAAGGCATTCTCCAAAATTTATTAAAAGCTTCGACAGTACCATTTGCCTGGGGATGATACGATGTACTCTTGTGATGGTGCATCTAGAATTCTTATCTTAATTCCTTAATCGTGTCATTCAAGAAGTTTGAACCTCGGTCACTCATCAGGATCTTCGAGCATCCAAACCATGATAGAATGTACTCGAATATAAAATTTTCAGCAATGTCTACGCTGCAATCCTTCACAGGCTATGCCTCGGCTAATCTGGTCAAATAGTCGGTCACAGTGATAATATAGTGTGCACCCATCTTCTTTCCTGGTGGATTAATTGGTCCAATGAAGTCAATTGCCCATTTATTGAATGCTTGCAGTGTGACTGATGGGTTTAAGGGTAATTCATCTCTTCGTGATGGTCTTCCAGCTCTCTGACACACATCGCATGCATTGATTATTCCTTAGAATATTTATGTACTGTAGGCCACCATAATTTTTCTTGTAGAATCTTTTTCTCAATTTCCTTACCTGCATAGTGTCCTCCTGCAACACCACCATGCGCTTCAGCCACAATACTGTGTCATTTATATTCAGGTACATATCGGCGCAGAACTTCATCTGGTCCTATCTTATATAAGTGTCATGCAATTACCAAAAAATATGCATCCCTGACTACTAGTTCCTTCTTTTGCTGCGTTGTGTAACCTTCAGGAGGTACGCCAATAGAAAAAAATAAATTAATTAATTTTCACAAAATTCTCATGAGCAACTGTGACAGCGAAGAGTTGCACATCAGGTAACCCCTCATCGATATTAGTGGGTTCTTCACCGTTCTTGATCCTAGAGAGGTGATCAGGTCTAACCTTTAACCTCCCTAGCTTAACTATCACTTCAAAATCATACTTATGGAAGAGAAGTAACCATCTACAGATCTCTCTGCCCCCAACACCGGCTCATTGACCAGGCACTTCAATGTAGAATTATTTGTATACATTTTAAAGTGTGCACCTAGTAGATAATGCCTAAAATTTTGTAGCACATATACCATGGATAACCCTTCGCGTTCGGTGGTTGAATAGTTTTTCTCTACCTTAGATAGTTTCCTACTTGCAAAGGCAATCATATGGTCAATATCTCCTTTAGCTGGATAAGTTAAAGCAATTCCCAATGCTATACAGGATGCATCTATGTCCACATAAAACCTTTTCTTCCAATCCAAGAATACTAGGATTGGCGCAGTAACCATCTTCTCCTTAAGAACATCCAAGCTCTTCTAGCAGTCATCATCCCAACAAAATGTAGCATCCTTCTTCAATAACTTCTCCATTGGCGCAGTGATCTGCACGTATGCCTTTATAAACTTCTTGTAATACCCTAGATGACCCAAAGTCACACATAGCTGTTTTACATTCCTGAGTGGGTCCAAATTGATAATTACAACAATCTTGGTAGGCTCTACCATCAATCCTTTCTTGCATAAGAAATGTCCCAACAATATTCCATAAGGTACACAAAAAATACATTTCTTCAAATTCAAAGAAATCTGATACTTCCTGCATGTATCCAACATTAGGCACAAACTAGAAACATGTTTCTTAACCAGCCCGAACACTATCTAATCATCGAAGTAGACCTTCAAAAACATGTTAATAAATTCTTTGAATGCTACAACTACCACTTTTGAAAATATTGTAGGGGCATTTTTAAGTCCAAAAGGCATAACTATATATTGGAATGACCCCCACTCTATAGCGAAGGTAGTCTTGCTTCTATCCTCTGGCGCAATCTTAATTTGGTGATATCCTGAAAATACATCTATGAACGAATAGGCCTCCTATCCACTAATGTTTTCTAGAACCTCATCTGTAAAGGGCATAGGAAAGGGGCCATGCATGCATCCATCATTTAACTTTCGAAGATCGACGTAGATCCTTATATCACCCTTTGTTTTCTTTTCGTAGACCACCATCGAAGTAACCCATTATGATCCTTCCACATGCTCAATTATACATGTCTTGAGCATCTTATCCAACTCTTCTTGTACATTTTCCTTGTATTTTGGGTTCAATCGATATGGGCACTACTTAATCGGCTTCACATCTAGTTTTAAATTGATCTTCATCACTCCCAAATCACCTACTATACCCTTCAATCCAGATAATTTTGTTGGAAATAAGTCCTGATATTCATGAAATAATTCAGCAACCTTGTCGACCATGTCTTCATCCCAATAGTCACCAATATGCATGAAATTTGGTTCTTCTTCTGTGCCAATTGTTGGCATTATGATATAGGTGTTGTCCTTGATGGCAACTCACATAGGTGACAATTCACAGTGCAATAGGTTAACAACAAAGGATTATAGATTAGACTCTAGAGATTGAAGAAAAAGAAAGATTTAAGAAGTATACGTTGGTTCACTTTGTCCAAGTAGCGTACACACGCGGGTTAATAGTACAAAAGGAGCATATATGTATGCACGTACTTTCATAGAAGGAAAAACACGTATGGGATGGAAAATAAAGGTTTTGGTCCAACATTTTTTTTTCCGAGGTTTTGGTCCGAGGTATTGACAAAGGATCAAACTATATATGGAGGAGAAGATCAAAGGGCCAAGTGTGCAAGTAATGAATATCTTATGAAGAGTTACATCAAAAGAAAATATGCATGTTATGGGTTTCTAGTGATTTGTTTGATCTAAACTAAGGATGCACCTAAGTGGTTGATGATGGATGATGAATTGAGATCATAAGACCTTAAATGAATTATGATTATGTGGTTTGATCATGGATAGTCTAGATCTGAATACTAACACATGTTTTATTATGTAAATGTTATGATCTGGGTATGACTGAAGTCTGGAATAGTTGTGAATTTTTAATTTAGTATTTGCATATCAATAATCTGGTTCGCCTTGGTGAAGGCGCGTTTACATGACGGTTCGTTTCTTCAAAGTAGCGTATACATTATGAAATATGATGTTTGAAGTTGTAATCAGTTCTGGTTGTTGATGTAGAGTTTTAGGTTCTGCTTTGTGTTCTAGTGACTGTGTTCTGGTGAGAGTGTTCTGAATGTTTAGATTGATTGATTGTGATTTGCTTCAGCGATGATGGGTTTTTAGTGATTCGTTGTATTGCAGTGGTGATTGATTTTGAGCTTCAATGTTATTGATGGGTCCAATATGAAAATTTGATGAAACCTGGCCTTCATATAGTGTTGTTGTGTACCAGGAGTATCTAGTCTGAAAATTTATGAAACGTGGTCCCTGGAGGAAGAGAGAAGGTCATAGCCTTTTGTAGGTCAACGCCTACGTACTGGTAAACATATAATCTAGTACAAGAGCCAGGGGATTGGAGCTCCCTTCTAGTAGCAACTGGAGACCAAGTGAAGGTTGGAGCCTTCTATAGGCCGACGCCTACGTACTGGTAAACATATTGGGCAGTACAGGAGCCAGAGATTTCAAGCTCCCTTCCACTAGTAGTTGGAGAATGAGTGAATTTCGTTGCTTTCTGTAGGCCGATGCCTGCGTACTAGTAAGCACATTGGCTAGTACAAGAGCTAGGTGGTTGTAGCTCCCTTCCAGTAAAATCTAGAAAATGAGAGAAGGTTGTAGCGTTCTGTAGGTGGGTGCCTGCGTACTGGTATGAGTCTGCACTAGTATAAGATTGTAAACAGGTTTTCCTTATATTAAAAGAAGATAGAGATGATAGGAGCAGGTGGCTTTTGTCTCGCATTGGGTTTCTACCTTAAATCTTGGTGTTCATGTGTGTTGCTTATGTGTGATGGTTTATTCTATTATTACTGCACATGGTTATTGTTTATATGGTTAATAAAGTGCTGATGCACTGATTAAAGATCAACATATGATGAATTAACTTAACCATAAGTTCACTGGATATATGTTGGTTGCCTTAAAGACAGTTGAATGTATATGTGAGTTACCTTCATTGAAGTAGTGTATATAAATTTGAGTATGAAAAGAAAAATTTATTGTTTTGATAAATATTGATTCACCCCCCCCCCCCCTTCTCAGTATTATTTCCAATGATTGGTATCAGAGCAGGTCCTTCAGAAGAAGCTTGATCGCTTGAAGGAGATTCGTAGAAACAATGGGAAAGAAGCTAAAGAAGAAAGCACCTCAGAAGAAGAAGACATCTCAAAGGAACAGTGATAACAGGAGAGACAATTGGCCATTAGGTGGAAGAAAGTATTCAGATTCAAAATCACCTCAGATTGAAGATGAACAAGAAAAAGAAGTATCAGGTACAAATTTTTGGTCTTCTAGTGATACTTTTCTCTGTTCATGCAATGTTGAAGATATTGAAATTGATAGTGAAAGAAACATAGAGGCAGAAGCTAAAATACTCACAGATAAAATTAGATATCAACATGATCTATTTAACAAAAGGAAGTGTGCCTTCAGAGAATAAGTTACCAGATTAAAAGCTCAGTCGGAGGAAGGAAACAAAATAAGGAAGCAGTACAAGGAAAAGTAATATCAATGATAAAAGTTGTAGGATGAAGTGACATCATTATGAAATGAAGTAAATGAAAAGAGTACACGAATCAAGAGACTTAGAGATAGATCCAGTTACTATGAAAGTCTTGAAGCTAAAATCGTCTCTATAAAAGAAGATCCTGAAAATTCAAATAAGCAGAATGAAGAACTACCTCAAGCAAATGAAGAACAAGAAAATGAGATTCTCAAATTAAGGCAACAAGTGGAAGAAGGAAGAAAGGCTGAAGAAATCATCAAGAAGCAATATCTAGAAAAGGAAGAGCAATATCAGGTTGAGGTAAATATCTTAAAAGGTAAATTAGAAGAAAAGGATAAACTATTATGATTTCAAGATAGTACTAAGATTTTGGATAATATTCTTAGTAGACAAATGTCTCCTACCATCAAAACTAGTCTTGTTTTTCATGAAACCGTTGAAGGTGAATTTAGCTCACAAGATGAGGCAAGGAACTCTAATGCAAAATATGAAATTCTCAACAACGAGATAAGAGGTCAACCCCATCAAAAACCAAGGAAAGAAAGACTTCAAAGAAAATCATTTACTCCTAACAATGGAAATCATAATCAGTTCTTTCCTCTGATGAATAATGTTGAATGTTTTATATGTCATAATTTTGGACATGTTGCAGGCAGATGCAAAAGTAGAATGGTTCAAGAAAATAACTGTCACACAGAAAGATCATCAGCTTCCAGGTACTTTAAGGGATATTGTTTTTCTTGCAATATGTTTGGTCACAAAGCCATTAACTGCTATAGAGGGAATATGAAACATATAAGATGTTATGCTTGTAACAAGTTTGGGCATATAGCAAAAGAATGCAAGAGAAAATTTTGGCCAACATACCAAAAGGAGAAAACATTATCACACTCCAAGGTATGGAATAAGAAGGAAGTACAGACAGGAAGATGTGGCATAGCATAGTATACAGACATAACAGACTCGGGGGGATCTGAAAATGTGAAAATTCATAATTCCATTTCTCATACACAGTTATCATGAATACAAGTCATGTATATATGCAAGTTAGAAGCTGCATAGTCGTGTATATGTTGTTTTGTTGAAGAAGCAATGGGACAGACTCAAGAAAAGCAGTCTGATATGGTTCAGTCAATTATCAATTATCTTTTCTATTTTGATTGATGATGATTAAAGTTTGCGAATGATATGTAGAAGTGCTTTTGGCCCTCATAAGTTGTTAATAACTTGATGAATAACTGGTTGATGATGATGCCTTGATGATTCTTACTGACAAATGAAACGATTAGATCTAACAATGAACAAATGGCACAGGTTCAGGGGGAGCATATGCTTCTAATAATGCATTGCTGGCATTATGCATGATGATGCTTATATTACTTGATTCACATAGTTTCTTTGATTTAGATGACCCTTTTGATGATGGGACATATACAGGTTGTTGATCTTGATGCTACTAACAGATGCTTATGGTACATATCATATATGGCATATGATAGTTGATGATGACTATCATGGTCTTGTTTAGATTGTTAGTCATTGTTATAAATTTCATGAATATCATTTGATGTAAATGTCATGTAAAGACCTAATTTGTAACCCCACTATGCATGGGAAGGATGATGTAATGATTTCTATTCCACTCATGTATAACATTTGGTATATCCCCACTTGGTTGGGTGGGTGAGTCAAATTTGGTGTATCCCCACTTGGTTGGGTGATTGATGTATGTATGAGTCATTGGTCTTAAGGAGGTCATACTCTCTTAGTTGAGTTATAGAGTCATGTTATTCTTTTGAAACATATCTCTGTAGACCCTGCATGTGCTCAAGACAAGCATGGCCATCATAGTGTATCTCAAAGGGGGAGAATATCTTAGTCTGCCCTTTGCCCTTGATGTCAAAGGGGGAGAGTATCTTGGAGTTGTGGTTGTCATCAAGTCCAAAGGGGGAGATTGTTGGAATTATGATACAGGTGTTGTCCTTGATGGAAACTCACATAGGTGACAATTCACAGTGCAATAGGTTAACAATAAAGGATTACAGATCAGACTCTAGAGATTGAAGAAAGAAAATGATTTAAGAAGTATATGTTGGTTCACTTTGTCCAAGCAGCGTACACACATGAGTTAACAATACAAAAGGAGTGTATACATATGCACTTACTTTCACATAAGGAAAATCATGTATGGGATGGAAAATCAAGGTTTTGGTCTGAGGTATTGGTCCAAGGTTTTTGGTCTGAGGTTTTGGTTCTAGGTATTGATCCAAGGTTTTGGTCCGAGGTTTTTGGTCCGAGGTATTGGTCCAAGGTTTTGGTCTGAGGTATTGACAAAGGATCAAAATATATAAGGAGGAGAAGATCAAAGGGCCAAGTGTGCAAGTAATGAATATCTTATGAAGAATTAGATCAACAGAAAATATGCATGTTATGGGTTTCTAGTGCTTTTCTTGATCTGAACTAAGGATGCACCTAAGTGGTTGATGATGGATGATGGATCAGGAAATAAGACCTGAAATGAATTATAATTATGTGGTATGATCATGGATAGTCTATATCTGAATACTAACACATGTTTTATTTTGTATATGTTATGATTTGGGTATGAATGATGTTTGGAATAGCTGTGAAGTTTTAAGTTAGTATTTGCAGATCTATACACTGGTTCGCCTTGGTGAAGGTGCGTATACACACCGGTTCGGTTCTTTGAAGTAGTGTATACATTATGATATATGATGTTTGAAGTTGCAGTTGCCTCTAGTTGTTTATGCAGAGTTCTAGGTTCTGCTCTGTGTTCTAGTGATAGTGTTCTGAATGTTCAGATTGATTGATTGTGATTTTATTCAATGATGATGGGATTTCATTGATTGGTTTTATTGCAGTGGTGATTGATTTTGAGCTTCAATGTTTCTTATCAGTCCAATATGAAAATTTGATGAAATGTGGCCTTCATATATTATTGTTGTGTACCAGGAATATCCAGTCTGAAAATTTATGAAACGTGGTCCTTGGAGGAAGAGAGGAGGTCGTAGCCTTCTATAGGCTAGTGCCTACATACTGGTAAACATATTAGCTAGTACAAAAGTTAGGGGATTGGATTTCCCTTCCAGTATCAGCTGGAGAACGAGTGAAGGTTGGAGCCTTCTATAGGCCAGCACATACGTAATGGTAAACATATTGGCCAGTCCAAGAGCTAGGTGTTTGGAGCTCCCTTCCAGTAGCAGCTGGAGAATGAGTGAAGGTTGTTTCCTTCTATAGGTTAGCACCTACATACTAGTAAACACATTGGCTAGTACAAGAGCTAGGGGGTTGTAGCTCCCTTCCAGTAGAAGCTAGAAAAAGAGAGAAGGTTGTATAGCCTTCTTCAGGTGGGTGCCTGTGTACTGGTATGAGTCCGCACCAGTACAATATTGTAAACAAGTTTTTCTTATATTAAAAGAAGACAAAGATGACAACAGCAGGTTGTTTTTGTCCCGCATTGGGTTTCCACCTTAAATATTGGTGTTCATGTGTGTTGCTTATGTGTGATGGTTTATTTTGTTATTACTGCACATGGTTACTGTTTATATGGTTAATAAAGTACTGATGCACTGATTAAAGATCAAAATATGATGAATTAACTGAATCATAAGTTCACTGGATATACGCTAGTTTCCTTAAATACAGTTGCGTGTACACGCGAGTTACCTTCATTGAAGTAGCATATATAAATTTGAGTATGAAAAGAAAAAAATATTGATTTGATAATTACTAATTCAGCCCCCCCTCTCAGTATTATTTCCAACACCAATATTTACTTGTTTTGTCTTTACTAACTATGAGATATTAGGGATCTTTGCATCAGGTCTTACTACTTTGCGCAATCCTTCTAACTTAGGAATGTTTATATTTCGTGGATCCTCATTTCCTTCTTCTGTAGTAACATTGCAGCATTCCAACGCATATTGTAGCTGTGCACTCTAGTCAGGTTACATCCAAGTTATAGGTTTTATTGGTGTTCAGAAGATCATTGCCTTAATCGCCTGAAGCGCTCCATCAAGGCATTTGAACCCATCTTCAAAGCTGAATGTAAGTAGAAATATCTCCTTCATTTCATCCCAATCAACCATCTCGTGTAATAGCTCCATTTCCAAATACCATTTCGTCGGTATAACATCTAAGGTATGAATAAAGATATGTACACATTTCGGTTGAGGTACCTCCCCCCAAGCCTTGGTCCATCGAGCCAAATGTTCACGCAAGTCATCCTTACCTATGTACTTATCACTGGGACTTGTTGTCACAGAGCCAAGTCTTAATCTCATCATTCTATGATACTCCTTCCAATCAGCAATAATATCCTTATGGGTTCCCGACCATCTTGTAGGCGTAGCTCTTAAAGCCAAATCTAGAGCCTGGAACCTATGCTCCTCTGATACATCTCTTTCAAAATGGTCAAGAAAATTATTGACATCATCTAGCCCATCATAATAAGGTAATTTATGTACCTTAGTTGATATACATCGCAAAGATTTTGTAAGCCTGTTGCATCGTAGTGTAGAGACCTCATGCAACCAATTTTTCCAGTTTTCTAATTCTTCATCTAAGTCTAATTATCATGGACTATCCTTCTCCCAAATGATACGTCCATCTACAGTGGGATTAATCTAGTATTCGTCTCATGTAGTGAGCTTATATATGTGATCAATGTCTTCATCACCATAGTAATCATAGACTGGTTCCATGTATCGTGCATCTTCAGCTGGATCTAATGGAACAAATACTCAAAGTCCATTCTTTTCAAATACCATGCTTCAATTCTTAAAATTAATAATAGCATTCATGTCGAAAACCCAATCAATCCCGAGCAATGTTGGGTATGGATAACTGCCATCTACTATTTCAATAACTTCAAAATTTGCGAGCACACTGGCACCTTCAATATCTACAACCACTCCATGTAGGTGACCCATTGGAATTATCTTTTGTTGATTTTCCATGCACAGCTAGATTTGTGACCACTGTAACTTAGGTTTCCCGATATGTTCCCAAGTATTTTTGGTAGTACATTAGCGTCAGATCCCAAGTCTAGAATTATCTGGTCCATATCAAAATCACCAATTTTTGTTGTCAACCACATTTCCCTACCAGTCCTCTTCTTGCTCTGATTCACCTTACTTACTGTGCATTGTTCTGGGAGAGGCTTATCCTTACTAGCAAAGTTATCTATCAGTTCTTGGATTCCTTTAATTACCTTTTGGTCCCTCAACAGCTTTATGCATGTCTTTAGAAATGATTTCAGCAATTTGGTATTAGAGTTCTCTGTCGCAGTACTTTGTTTATATTTCTCTCTTCGTGGGACTATTGCTTTCTGACTTTTAGACGTAGAAGCACTTGGATCCATAAAAAAATTTCTTTCCTCCATACACATCTCCTTTTTTTGTGCAATTCAAATCCAACATTCTTTTTGCCAGCCCTATGAACCCATGTATCTAATTTACTTTCTACATTGTCTTCACCAGTGGATATACCACTTCACATTACTATATTGACACTAGTATTGTCTTCATGTGGCTCAGATCTCATCATCTGAATGTTCTATGTCAGCTGTTGGTTCTTCTTTTTGTGCATCTTTGCTATTAATACAGGACACTCTTCTATAACATGATCAAACTACTTACAGTATTGATAAGAAGGATGACTTGGATTCTTTCAGTCGCACGCAAAATGTCCTCGTTCTCCACAGTTGTAGCAGATGATCTGACTCCAACCTCTTCTAGCCCCTCCTCCTCGTCCTCTTCGACGTCCTTGGAATCCTCCTTTAGTCGTAGGTGAGCCTTGATCATTCTATGCATGGGTTTCAATGTGCATCCTATACATCGGGGTTATGTCTATCATCAAATCATAGCTTCAGCAATCTTGTTCATCATGGCCAACCGATTTATAAAATGTGCAGAAGGGTTTCTTTGGTGACTGCACAAAATTTTGTAATAGATAACAATTATTTATCGTATGCATTCCTGGTACTTGTAAAATACTACACCAGATGTGTTATGGCCTAAATCGACCTCAAGCTGAGAAAGTGTTATAGACATTTTTGTGCCTTACAGCATGAAGCATGAAATGTCGATAATCTAAGGGATCCAAAGTCCCTAAACATGTTGTTCCTACCCCTAGAGGAACAAGGTCAGCAAACCACAACACTAAAAATCAGTTCTCCACCTGAAAACACTCAAAAACAAGTTAATTCTGGATCATGTCAACTGCTCCACTGAGCATCTGCGCTGAATGTCAACTGCTCCACTCTGTACCTGCGCTGAATGTCAACTCTAATGAAGGCTACCTGCGCTGGGCGAGATTGGCCAAGTGGCACAGTCATTCTGCAAGGTGTCAAATGCCCAGGAAGCTTCCAAAATGACACTTGGATCAGGGAATTCGCCTTGTGATGAGTAAGAGGATCTAGATCTCCAAGTGGAAGCAAGAAACTCCAAGTGGACTCAAGAACTGAAGTATAACTGAAGTGGGAGAGGACACTAGTCAGCTTCATGCCAAACTCAAGCTGACTCATCCTTTCTCCAAATCTCCTATATATAGAGCTCTCTCATGAGGTCTAAGGAGGCGGGAATCTTGTGAATGTAAAGAAGTGTTGTTGGTTTGAGTATAGAACTATTGGGTGATTGCTTTAAAGGAGGTGAAGAGGAGATTTCTTTCTGCTGGGAGGTGTTGCTGGATTGGGCCTATTATGGTTGTAACACTCTCAGAACTTTACTTCTTCCATTAATAAAGCATTTGAGGTTCTTCTATATGCATGTGTCTTTGTGGCGTATTGATGCTTGTATATTTGATTTATTCTAATCCTTGAATCAATTATGGATGTATGCTTCTTGTAGTTTCCCTTTCTTGTGCTTTTGCAGGATCTTTGTGTAGCTGGGCCAGTGAAAGAGCAAGGAGCTGGGAGCAAGCAGCAAGGAGAGAAGATTGGGTCAAACATTAGCGGAAGACAACGGTTAGTGGATCTCTTTCTCCTCTCTCTTACATCTCATAAAGAAGTAATCTTGAATAGATTTGCATTCGGTTGTTGTTGAGGTACTATCACCCTTAGAGTGGGATAGGGTCATTCCGTATTGGATACTTTTCCCAAAAACAAATTGGCAACTCCACTGGGGATCGTATCTTGTTGGTTGTTTGTGTTTTTGCTATTCATTTCATAAACGAAGTGAGTACCGAATCGAACTGCATTTGGATCTTTCAAATGCAAAGTAGAGGGCAGCTACTCTAGCTCAGTTTCTGGGCAAGTTTATGATTTGAAGAGCTGATCCACAAGGACTCTAATAAGATCTTAGTGATAGCTTTTCATCCTCCTTGTCATCCCTTAGTGTGTCCTTGACTGATAGCTTCTGATTTGGCCAAAAACTGTGAATTTTTGAGCAATCTGTGACCCGGAAACCAAGAGAAACGAAAGTTTCGTTCTTCAGTGCAGGCTGTGTGAAGGCTGTCTGCATTTCAGCGCAGTTCTCGAAGGGGCTACCTGCGCTGAAGGTCAAACTGCCTGTGTACCACCTGCGCTGGACCAGTCTTGCCTTGTGCTACTGAGGTTTCCTGTTGTTTCTTGCCCTGTTTTCACTCTTGTTTTTGCTGCCTGTTACCAGTCAATGTGCCTATCTGAAACCAACTTTCCTTGCCACTATTCTGCCTCAGTTGTATAAAGAAACTGTGTTTTTTCTTTGTGTGTTTCTTGTATCATTTACAGTTTCCCATAACGAAAGTGAACTAGTCTAGCTGTGGCCTCTTAGATCTAGACCTGTGATAAAGTGTCGTTTTGATCTTAAGAGTTAGTTTGTTTGTTGTTCATAGCTGATTGAGCTTTTGCTTTCATCGTTTGGTTTGAATTTATATATTTCTAGTGTCGAAACAAGTAAATCTTAAGGTGTCTTTCGATTTTGGACAAACTTGTTTGCTTTCACTTGAAATTGAATTCGAAATTATACAACAACTTTCTTTTTGTGTCGCACAAACATTAAGAAAGAGAAAGAAATACCTGCATTTTTGCATTTTGCATATAAGTTTGTATGTTGATTTAGGGAAAAAGTGCATTAGCGAGTGCTCTTTGATCTGTGTGAAAAGATTTTGTCTCTCTTTTCCCTCAGTAGTTAAGATTTTCATAAGTCGAAAAGATTGAAAAAGCTTGCTTCTCATCTTAGACTGCATTTAGGAATTTGTATCAAAACATCTCGTGGTGAACCTTGAAAGGCAAACTTTAAAAAGATCAACTTAAAATATATTGAATGAACCTAACAACGCTTTGAAACATAACGCAAACATCTAGAGGTCTAAGCTAGAGACGTGTTCCGACGTCATTAAACGTAGTGACTGTCGATCTCGACGAAGGTGGGTGATTCCTCCTGAGAGTCGGTGGCACTAATACGGACTTGTGCTCCCACGTACCGTCGCGTATATATTGGGAGACCCCTATAGGCATATATCTTTTATCCTTAGGAAGCCGTGTCGGCCGCCCTACTGATTGCAATGCAGTGAACACAGCATTCACGAAGATCGACCACCCGTACCGTAAAACGTATTCTGTGGTTTTGCGAAAGGTTTGCCACACCCTCTGCCTAGATCTCTAGAGCAGTTTCTTTTGGCCTTTTTCAAACTCTATAACTGAAAAAGTCCAACCAAGCATTTGTCACTTCGGGCTCGTTAATACATCGAAGGAGACTAGAGTCATCTTTAGCTTTTTCTCGACTCTTAAAAAGTGAAAAAGCCAGTTGTGTCTAAAAGCGTCTAATAAAATTCATTCAATTCGGAAACACAAATTCCCCCTTTTAATATTTTGGTTGATCGAGTAATCCGCAATCGTGGAGGAAAGTCAATTGAAACCCCGTTGTTCGCAGAGGCTTACGAGTCAACCGTCTTTGTCTCCGGAATCGAAAATAGTACGGGCAAAGCGAACTCGTTTAACCGGTTCAAAATCTCCTTTGAAAGTTAGAACAAGTGTTCCGACTGCATCTGAGGTTCCGGTTACTCCTAACATTTCTGGAAACCCTGCCTCTATAGAAGAAGTTCAACAGCCGCAGAAGGACAGTAATACTGATCCTAGTCTGGGGGCAAGTGCTTGTGTAACTGAACCAGTTCCATCTGTAACCGGTCCAGAGAGTTTTGTTCCCCAAACAACTGTCGCTGTCGAAACAACCAATTCTTCAGCACCAGAAATATTTTACGGACTTGACGGTCTTCCTCTTCCACCGGGTTTGATTGCGATAGAGGAAATTGCAGAGGATCCGCATGTAGAAATTTTGAATAATATGACACATATTCACATAGATTATCCTGATTATACAATTATAAGCGGAACATGCATAATACATAACCTCCTCTACGTTGATCATCAATTTACAGAAGCAAAAACATTCACAGGCACACATAGAAGCATCAATCAAACTCATTAACACAGTATGTATCCCAGGGAAAGCATCTCGCTAAAAACCCCAACTATCTGTATATTAATGATTGAGTCATGTAACATTACACAGCATAATACTTCTCACAAGTATCTCCACCTCTGTTACACACAATACAGCTCAGATCTGATCTCCAAATCTCTTCCACTGCTTGCTTGCCTCCACAGCTCAATACCTGCTCAAGAACTGATGAGAATGGCTTCCCAAACTCGTATTTCACCTGCAAAATAGTCACTCACACTTTGTTGGACGTGAGCACAAGCTATAATGTGGGAAAATACGTGAGCAAACTCATTGGCATACTCAATCCCTTGATTGTGCAAGATCTGATGCACAACTATAGTCACAACTGATAGCAATCTGATTCTCTACCACCTGTCCCTGTTGAACTGAACATGCACTGACATGCAACTGAGTTAACTGATGTATTCATTAGTTGTATTATGAGTTAATAATTAGTTTAACGACTCATCATTAGTCTATCTGCAGTTAGACTAACTACAACTAGTTTAACTAAGTCAAACTGAACACAACTCCATCAACTGTACCTCCAGTCCACTAAACTCAACTCACTTGAGTTCTAACTGAAGTCATGCATGCAACAACTCAACTGACTCATAAGAAAAGCATATTTCCTTCTGAAAGCTGCATGTTCCACCTCTGTAGCTCAAACTGAAGTGCTCCAAGAGAATAAGATCAAGTTTATAGCCCAAATATTATTGTGAGATAATAATATTTGACTTTTCTATTTTTGACAGCTAGTCTAAAAATAGACTTTGATCACTCATACTGTGATCACTCACACTTTCATCAAAAATAGAAGTCCATCTATTTTTCCCAACTTGATCAATCATCCATAAACATAGACATGATCCATATGTCTAAAAATAGACATAGTCTAAAAATAGACTTGCGCCAAAAATAGCCTGCGGGCCCACTTAGTGAAGGCGACTCTTTTCACTAAGCTCCATCATCTTGTTGCAATCTCAACAAGAATTTCTTGTTGCACACTTTTCAACACCGCAAGCAAGTACTCCAACTCATTTTGGAGTCGGGGTCACTCTATTTCCTTCATCAGAAGTTAATCCACCACAAGTGGAAGTTCCTGTAGAATCGCTAGGCAATCTATTGGATAGACTTAAAATGTCTGAACAATCGTCATCATCTAGGACTATGTCAAATGACACAGCGATAGCAGAAGCCCCTGCCGTCACTCCAACGATGTTTGCCGGCATACCAGCTGTCCCAACTAGCTCTCAACAGCTAGAAGGAGTCCACCAAGGGACTATTTCGATAGTATGGTATGTTCCAGTTTGTTCATCCGGAGTAATACCCGGCAACTCTTATGTTGAAACTCGACAAATTGATCCTCATGGAGGTCAATTTGGGCCATCCAGTCCTCAAGGACTAACAATCCCTCTGAGTTCTGGATTGCTACCATATGGGGGGCAGTATGCCCTTTCATTACCTCCTCCGGGAGGACATCCATATGGCAGTTCTCAACAGTATTCAGGGTATACTGGAATTGCATCAAGTAGTTGGGTACCTATGCTACCTCAGCAACCAAGGGTTGTATATTCTATGCAACAGTGTGTACCTGTGACGAACATCCCAACCACACCGGCTATTGTAACAGTGTCACAAGTTCAAGCGATACCTGTTGCATGTCAACCTCAGATTTTTCAGGTTGTAATGCAACAGTCACTTGATCATGGGTCACAACCACAATCGCCAACTGGTGGGGCGACACAAGTACAAACGGGTACCATTACCCCACACCTCGGTCCAACGGTTAACATAGCACAACAAAACATGGCGTCACAACCATGGCTTGTGCAATACCAACAACCGCAATTCCAGCAAGTGTACCAAGGTTCTGAGCAGCAGATCTTTGCGAATAGTGGACAACCGTATATCCAAAACGGTCAAAACCAACCACTTTACAGTGGTCAAGTCCACCAACCGTATCAGTCATACCAACATCAATTACATTATGCTGGTATGCAAAGGCCCACTGCTCAAGCGATTCCATCGTACCCTGGTTACGCTTCGCCTAACCTGAATCAACAGTTACCTTTCGTGGCAACTTTAGAGTTACCCGATTTACACCGTTTAACCAACGATCCGATTGCTTATGCCCCTTGGTGGCCAGTGATTCCTCATAAACTTCCATCTGACATTCCTAAATTCAATGGAAATCCAGGTGAAGACCCATCGAATCACGTGATGACTTTTCATCTGTGGTGTTCGTCGAACACCCTTAACGACGATTCGATAAGACTTCGCCTTTTTCAGAGGACATTGACGGGTCCAGCGGCTAAATGGTATATTGAATTGCCAAGAGCCTCTTTCGACAACTTTAGTTCCCTAGCCACGACTTTCTTAACCCACTTTCAATTACCGATAAGGTATGAAACGGGAACAGAAATATTAACCAACTTCAAACAGACAACTGCTACCCATATATCTGATCATATACATGAGTGGCGTCGTTGTCGTAGGATGGTGAAAACATATGTTCCCGATTAGCTATTAGCTGAATGGTTTATAAATTCGTTACTTCCGGCTATCACGGAAGATGTGGCCAAGGGAGGAGTCGTAACAGAGGAGCAAGTGATTGCTCATGCACAATATTTGGACTTAGTTTATACTCAGTCCGGCACACTCTATGACAAAATACCTGACGCCCCTAGACCAGAGATTTCAATTCCTCCCCTTCCTAAATCAAATAGTGACTCTCATGCCGGTGATGGCGTGATTGGCACAGCAAACGCGAAATCGATAAAGGCTTCGTCAAAGAAAGCCCGTAAGAATTCGAATCAAAATGCAAAAGAAGAAATTCTTGCTTCAGAAGTAAATGCCGTATCAGAAGATAAAGGCAAAGAAACCAATCAACCAGGAAGCAAGAAGAAACAAAACAAAGGGAAGAAGAAGAAACAGGGTGAGTCATCCCCTGGAAAAAATTCTTCAAACCCTCCTGGGAAAGGGAAACAAAATTATCCATGTCTAATATGTGATGATAAGGATCATGGCACAAAGAATTGCCCATTCAAAGCTGAGTTAAAGAGGTTCTTTAAAAGTTCCCAAACCTCAGCTGTGTTGACTGATCCATTTCCCAACCCAGGTCAAAATCTGGTTGATAGTGGAAATGCTTCCCCGTCGCAAGTCCTTATGTTGTCAGTTTCGAAACAGCAGAATGATGCTTTGATTTCGACAAGGAACAAAGATTATGGGAATCCTCAGATGTCAAACGAAAAAGGTAAAGATCAACCAAGTAGTTCGACAACAACTTTGACAGAAGTTGTAATGCCCACCATCCCTGAATTAACAATAAAACCGCCAAAGGGTGTAGTACACAAGTCGACATTTAATCCTCGCTCCAGAGCGGCGCAGCATTATAACATAGTGGAAGATTTGGCCCAATCACCATCCACTATGTCGACCCTTGAAGTGCTACAAAATTGTCCAACCCAAAGGCAGGAATTGTTATCGGCAATCGGTAGGGTTGATCCCAAGGATTCCAATCTTATATCCTTTGATCACAAGGGATATGATCCTCAGTTACCAGCTCAGCTGGCTTTCCTTATTCAAGTGAAAGCACTCAACAAAACTGTTCACAGAACAATAATTGATGAGGGAGCCTCGACATGTATTATGTCAATGAGTTGCTGGAAAACTTTAGGATCTCCAACCTTGTCGTGATCTTCGACGACATTAAAAGCTTTCGACGGAAGGACTTATACCCCTTACGGTATCCTTAATAACTTGAAAGTTGAACTAGGAGGAAAGACGGTAGAAATTGATGTAGAAGTCATTGATGGAAATCTTGACTATAACATCCTACTAGGTAGACCATGGATTTATGCCATGGCAGCTGTCGTGTCGACTTATTTTAGGAAGATCGCATTCCCGTTTGAAGGAGGGATTACGATCTTCGACCAACAAAATTTCCTCCCTAATGGTTCGCAAGTTACAGGAAGCATTCCCATGATCCATGAGAGCAACCATTCAATTCAAGATATCGGAGTAGGATTATTGAAAGATCCCACATTAATGGGAACTTTCGCGCTACCACCTCCTATTTATACAGGAAATGTACCATTTGTAGCAACCTGCAACATGATATCTTCCACGAAGGTCAACATGGATCATTCAATGGTTTTGCCCCCAAGCCCTTTAGAAATATTGTAGCAATCAATGTTTCAAGCATGGGAGGCAAGCCCAAATCAACGCTCGTCAAGCGTTTGGGTAGATAGGTCTAGAGAATATGGAACCCCATTAGATCCTTGGTCGAGAGTACATGGGACTGACGAAGGAATCTTACAATCAATGATGATTGAGGGGCACCATGGAATGATCACCACCATCGTTCCTTTCTTCCGGAATATGAAGAAGATACTCAAAGTGACCTTTATCACCCTTCAGTATTTGAATTCCTAACAAATACTGTAAACACGGTGGACTCCGAGCGAAACCTATCCAATATTGAAGAGACTATAGCCATAAATATCTCGACTAAAACAGATGTTGTAGAGAATATTTATGTCGGCAAAGGTTGTTCCCCTTCAGAACTGGAAATATATGACGCTCTTTTTTGCAAATTTAGAGATGTCTTTGCTTGGTCATATGATGAAATGCCAGGCATTGACTCGAGTATCGTTGAACATGAAATTAAAATGTATCCTGATGTCAAACCAGTAAGACAACGGCTTCGGCAGGTACACCCGAAGAAAGCCGCTGCCATTAAGGCAGAAGTTGAAAAACTTCTCCATGTTGGATTCATCTACCCTGTTCCTCTAACCGATTGAGTATCGAATATTGTCCCTGTTATGAAGAAACAAGGGACGATTAGAGTGTGTGTTGATTATAGGGATGTAAACCAAGCTTGTCCGAAGGACAACTACCCTACACCCTTCATCGACCAGATAATTGATGAATGCGCCGGATGTGAAATCTTTTCATTTATGGATGGATTCTCCGGGTATAATCAAATAAATATCCGCCCACAGGACCAGTCAAAGACTGCATTTATTTGTCCGTGGGGCACATTCGCTTATCGAAAATTACCCTTTGGTTTAAAGAACGCAGGGGCGACGTTTCAAAGGGCGATGAATTATGCCTTCCATGACATCAAGAACATTGTCCAACCTTATCTCAACGATCTTCCGGCTCATTCGCGAAAGCGGACTGATCTTCCGCAGCATTTAAGAGCGATATTTCTACGTTGCCGACACTACAAGATAAGACTCAATCCGCACAAATGTGTGTTTTGCGTCGGTTCTGGTCGTTTACTTGGCTTTGCAGTCTCTAAAGATGGGATTCATCTCGACCCCTGTAAGGTTCAGGCAATCATTAATTTGCCTCCACCTTCAAATTTGCTTCAAATTCAGAAACTCCAAGGGAAAGCAAACTTTCTGAGGAGGTTCATTCCAAATTACGCAGAACTTGCTAAAGGTTACACTCATCTTTTGAAAAAGGATGTACCTTTTGTCTGGGACCAGGTCGCGCAAGCTTCCTTTGATGCTCTGAAAGATTCTCTAGTAAGAGCGTCATTAATGTACGCCCCAGACTATCAAAGAGATTTTAACCTGTATCTAGCTACAGCGGATACGACCATTGCGATGGTTTTAGTTCAAGAAGTCGATGGAATTGAACATCCTATCTATTATTTAAGTAAAAACTTAAACGATACAGAAAGTAAATATTCTTATGTTGAAAAACTAGCGCTTGCAGCTGTTCAAGCGATTCAAAGGTTTCGACATTATGTCCTCTTTCGGAAAACTACCATCTTGTCAGATTGCAACCCCATGACTTATATACTGTCGCGACAGTTGCTGGGGGGAAAATATTCAAAATGGATAGCGATCCTTCAAGAGTTTGATCTGGAATTTGTGAAATCCAAATCAAAGAAAGCTCTAGTTTTCGCAGAATTATTATGCGATCTCCCATCATCGTCCAACGATGAAACATCGGAAGAGTCAATCGTGGACGAAAGTTTGTTTCTGATATCTGTAAGCGATGAGTGGTATGGAGATATCATAGTTTATCTCCAAACCCAAAAGTTCAGGCCTAACACCTCTCGCTCCGAACAAAAATGTATACGATACCAAGCAAAAGACTACATGATCGTCGGTGATACACTTTACCGTCATGGTGTCGATACAGTTCTGAGGAGGTGCCTTACCCATGAGGAGGCCGAAAAAGCCCTGAATGATTGTCATTCAGGCGCGTGTGGGGGGCATCAGTCTGGATATGCAACAGCACAAAGGATCTTACGAGCAGGATACTTCTGGCCAACCATGTTCAAAGATTGCATAACCGCAGTCAGAAGTTGCCATGCTTGTCAAATCTTTGATAGCAAAACCATACGACCACCCACACCTTTACAGCCGATAATTGCTATTGGGCCCTTTGCCAAGTGGGGCATCGATTTCATGCAATGTAACCCCACCTCGACCGGGGGGCATGGGTATATTATAGTCGTTGTTGACTATTTTACCAAATGGGCCGAGGCGATGCCTACATTGGATAACACTGGTGAAACAGCTGCCCTTTTCTTTTTCAATCATGTAGTCGCCAGGTTCGGCGTACCTCAGGCTATAGTTACAGATCATGGGTCGCATTTTCGCAATCACATGATGGTCGAATTAGCTGCCAAGCTAGGGCTATCTCACGACAGCTCTACCCCATATTATCCGCAAGCCAACGGACAAGTTGAGGCAATCAACAAGGTCCTGAAGCGTATGTTGCAAAGGATGATTGGGGTTCATAAAAGAAGGTGGCACCTAATCCTGTACTCAGCCTTGTAGGCTTACCGAACGTCGGTAAAGAACGCAACCGGGTTCACACCTTCTCAACTGGTGTATGGCCTGGAAGCAGTCTTACCAATCCAGTGCGAAATTTCGTCGCTTAAACTCGCAATCGATCTTCTCCCCGGAACTTCAGAAGAAGAGACTCGTTTCTTGGAACTAATCCAATTAGATGAAACCCGTCGTGATGCCACTTTGGCTAACGAAGCTCATAAGAAATGAGTCAAGGCTCAGTTCGACAAAAATGTCAAACCCCGTGTCTTCTCAGAAGGTGATTTGGTCCTGCTTTATGACCAAGAATCCGATAAATTGGGAGCAGGTAAATTCAAGTCCTTATGGATGGGCCCCTATATTGTTAAAAGGGTGTTAACAAAAGGAGCCTACGAGTTAATGGATTACGATGGAATTCCACTGGCGCAGCCCCGCAACGGGTTGTACCTCAAGCGTTACTATGCTTAAATAGTAACCTGCATGCTTTTGTTGTATTTTTTTTTCGCTAAAGTGTTTGTCCTGGTCGAGTGATCCACCTTTTCATTTATTGCAGATGTCGAACCTTCTGGAGACATGTGTTGGATATGCCGACGGAGCGAGTCATAGTTCACGGAACTTATCTTCCGCAGCCTGGGCCATTTTTGATCCAAGCGGCGAGTTAGTAAGTTTCAGAGGTGTATGTATTGGGCAATCAACGAATAACATCGCTGAGTATAGCGCGTTGATAGAACTACTCTCTGATGCCATCACACGTGGCATACGCCGACTAATTGTCAGGCTAGATTCACAGCTCGTAATACTACAACTCAATGGTATATATTCTGTTCGCAATCCAGCTATTTATCGCATGTTCCTAAGGGTTAAGATCTTGGAAAGACGATTTGATTCAATTCAATATCAACATATTTCAAGAAACTTAAACACATTAACTGACTCATTAGCAAACTATGTGTTAGATAGACATTTGCAGCATTTATAAAAGGGAAACATCGTCAAAGATTGTACATATGGATCACATAAATCAACCAGAATAAAACCCGAAAATCAAAATACATATAAGCTGTTTATATAAGTTCATACATAATGTTCTGTAACCAAGACAAAATCGGTCATATGACCCAAAAACTCAAAAAGATGCTAGGGGGCACCCTAGCCTAATGGTGCTCATGATAGTACGTCACGGCCTGTGTAATCATGCGCAAGAGACGAGTCCATCGTCTAGGTATGCCAATAGTATGCCGCTGCAGCTGTAAAGGTAACTCGTCAATCTGTACATCCGGAAGACCATGAGTAAGGCTCTCAACCTGCTCCTGCACAGCTGTAAGGGTCTCAGTATCGTCAAGATCGCGGATAACAACTCTCCTAACAGGCTCCACTGCCGGGGCAGCAACTGGCGATCTCGGACGAACTGCTGGACGAACAGGACCAATATCTGCATACACCCAAGAGTACAATTAAAAGTCTTGATAGAATAAAGCACAGCAACATTATGAATAAGAACAGTAAACAGTAATATGGTCAAGGAGTTTACCAATGGCGCCCCACTATTCGCCATCCGGTAGCACCAAATCCGGATCACCTCAGAAATCCATACCCACATATGGATACTCGGAAAACGCCATCTCCTGGCGCTCGAACCACCTAAAGAAGGCCTCGGTAAAAGTAATCTGAGGTTGACCAGCATGCCTAGACATGTGGTCGACCCACCTCTACATGCGTGGCTCGGTCGGAGAAGGCAAGTCGAGTATGATGTACTGAGGTTGCATCAGTGGGATTTTCTCCAAGGCGAAGGCAGTCAGAATAGAACCAAATCCAAAGTTCTTCAGCTTCCCGTCCTTTACCTTGGTCAATTGACTTTTCATCTGAACAAGTATTGCATCACACCAGTTGAATACTTTCGGTTGGAGACACTCCAAAGCGTGCTGCATATAAGACCTGTTGGCAACATGTAGAGCTGCACTGCCGGCCATCCTACCAATAGTGAACAGAATGGACATGAGAACCCGATCAGTAATCTCACGGATAACAATCTTGCCGTCTCTGCTCGGCTGAGAACCTTCCCTGCAATACTGGCGGACATAATCTCTGGTGGAATCAGTCCCCCGGGCCGTACCTGACAAGGAAATGGGGGCACCTCGCCTTGATAGTCCAGTCAAGAAGTACATGTCCTCTATGGTCAAGGGGATGGCTTTTCCCCTAATCTGGAACACTTGGTTAACAGGATCCCAAGCATCAAGCATGTACTGCAGCAAAGAAATCTGTGCTCTCATACTAGAGATACGGAAGAACTTCAGCAGGCCACAGTTCCGCAACGCGTTCACCGTGACAGGGTCATGGAGGGAAATCATGTCCTCCTCTTCATGTTCTCGTTCTCGCCATGTAAGGGACATTTTTTTCAGAGTTCCCTGCAAAGCAAACAAGAGAAGGAGTAAGTCCCTGATTTTGATGAAAAACTGGCGAAAAAATCATCAAAAAATGACCTTAAAAAACTCAGTTTTTGAGCCCAACGCAGGCAGAGAGTCTCCCACTTGCGCTGAGGGTCAGACTGCCTTAAGGCAACTTGACCTTCAGCGCAGGTTTCGAAAGGGGAACCTGCGCTGATCCTAGGGCGCCCTGGCAAAACCCCAGGGGCTCAGAAATACTGAAAAACAGGCATGAAACAGGAAAAAGAAACCATGAAAAGAAAGAGCTAGGGTTTAGCTCCTACCTGGTCCAGACGGCGCCGAAAATCGTCCGCAGAATCTCCCAGAATCAGCTGGTGAAAATCAAGGGGGAAGAGGCACTTCCAGAGCTCCAACAAACCGAATGCAAATGAAATGGTAAATGAGAGGTAAAAACACCTTTTAATGGCTTTTTACATAGTTTAAAGTGAAATATTAGGGTTATAATCTCATTTTCATGCAAATATTATTCATTTCTAACAAAGTTTGTTGCAGCGATTGAAAAAGCAGTACTATATTTGAAAAGAGAAAAGCTAGTAATGGTAAAAAATCAAAATTTGACCATATAATCGAGCAGTTTTACCGCAGAATTTATGCTCGTTAAAAAATAGAAAAGCGAGATCCGAGCAGTTTTAACGTCATAGTTCATGCTCGTTAAAAAATAAACATAAGCTTTTGAGCAAGTTTAAGCTCGTTAAAAAATGAACTTCCCGGTAAATAACCATTAAGAATGTACCCTGATCAACCGTAAAAATACCTTGGTCGTGTTTTGCTGCAGCCATCGCCTCCACCGTTCATTTGGCCGATCGTTTACCTCCATATGATTGTTTACCCATTTTGAGGAACAGCTGCGAAGAGTGATTTCACCTAGCCATCCTTGTGACATTGCCGTGATTGGAAAATTCCAACCTATACCTGGAATCTACTGCTATCCCTGTTTATCACTCGTTCCTCAAAAGACGAATCTTCTTTGAGCTCTTTTCATCTGACTCGTAAAATATGAAAAGTTTGCCGAGTTTTGGCCTTCCAGCTCGTTAAAATGACCGGAAGAGCTATCCCTCCTCTAGATTTTAATCTTTTTGGACTTGAGGGATTATTGCACAAAAAGGTCGAGCACTTGTTTTATTCGGCTCGTTAAAGTTATCGAAAACTCATCCCTTCTGTATTGTTTTATACTTTTTCGGACTTAAGGGATTAGATGACGAAAAAGGAATTTTGGAGTTAACTTTCTGTACCTTTTCAGACTCTCTAAAAATGAAAAGGACCGAGTTTTCCTTGTCGTTAGACTCGTTAAAATGATTAAATAGCGATAAACTTGCCTTTAGACGAGAACGAGTTTCCCTATCACTAGGCTCGTTAAAACATAGCGATGGGCTTGCCCGAAGGGCAGGTTATAGAACAAGCATATGTTATCCTCCTCAAGCTTGACAAAAATAAAGAGGTACTGGTCAGAAATGACTGGGGAAAAATTGGGAGAACCTCAAAGCTTTAATGGTAGCAAGTCGCTCTTGAACATGACACTTTGTCCTCCGTATCACATCGGGTTGGGTTGTTTCATTCACCGGTCTCATCACCATGGTCTTCGCCAAACCATCCACATTTGGGGTAATGCTACCGATCCATCACATCAGTGTCGTTATATGTTCAAGAGATGTGTTCAGAAAGAGTCAACCGTGTCCCATCCACTGCCATACATAACCCTTCATCCACCCATGATCGCCACCCTGAATCATATCTCACAGATTGTTTTCACCTCCACTAAAATCATTAACTCCGTTCCGTGTCACTGATGTGGGATTCATTAAGGCCCTCCTTTGACGGATCACTTCTTGTCGACTTCAGCTCATTATCCAAGAAGTTGATCTAGGAACAAAACCCCAGTACTTTGAAGCTTGCATGCCTCAATGGCAAGTTTCTCACTTCCGGTGACAGGTATACATTAATGACCTTCGACCAGAAGACTTTGCGTGGTGTTCGACGCCAAGTCCTTTATTCACACCACGTGAATTGTACTGCAGTACCTTGAGGGTCATTATCATTATTGGTGATTCCTCTCGCGCTTGTTAACGGTTTACATTATTGACCGGTAATCAAGCGATGTCTTTCCATGTTCGACTTTAGCGCAATTCTCACATGGATCGACTTGTACTTAGAGTGAAGATCGAACGAGTTTGAAGACCTCGGATCTAGTTTCATCCATCCGGGCTGCGATATATATTCAGGAAAAATGAAGACATTTGATATGTACATCATTACAGCAGATGATCATCCTACTCAAAGGATGATAATTTCAGCAGAGAATTATCAGTCTACCATCAGACGATCGTCTATTCTATGTACCAAAATGAATTTATAAAGCTGAGCATGGGAATGCCCGCCTCAGCTAGATCATGAAAGCAGAATGAAAAATAATGTATTGTATTGTATTTATTACAGGGCACCTCTCAGCGATTGAATGAACTTCGGATCCTCCTGATAAAGCATTTCACCCGATAAACGACCTCATACTTTAGGGGGCAACTGTTATAGACATTTTTGTGCCTTACAGCATGAAGCATGAAATGTCGATAATCTAAGGGATCCAAAGTCCCTAAACATGTTGTTCCTACCCCTAGAGGAACAAGGTTAGCAAACCACAGCACTGAAAATCAGTTCTCCACCTGAAAACACTCAAAAACAAGCTAATTCTGGATCATGTCAACTGCTCCACTGAGCATCTGCGCTGAATGTCAACTGCTCCACTCTGTACCTGCGCTGAATGTCAACTCTAATGAAGGCTACCTGCGCTGGGCGAGATTGGCCAAGTGGCACAGTCATTCTGCAAGGTGTCAAATGCCCAGGAAGCTTCCAAAATGACACTTGGATCAGGGAATTCGCCTTGTGATGAGTAAGAGGATCTAGATCTCCAAGTGGAAGCAAGAAACTCCAAGTGGACTCAAGAACTGAAGTATAACTGAAGTGGGAGAGGACACTAGTCAGCTTCATGCCAAACTCAAGCTGACTCATCCTTTCTCCAAATCTCCTATATATAGAGCTCTCTCATGAGGTCTAAGGAGGCGGCAATCTTGTGAATTTAAAGAAGTGTTGTTGGTTTGAGTATAGAACTATTGGGTGATTGCTTTGAAGGAGGTGAAGAGGAGATTTCTTTCTGCTGGGAGGTGTTGCTAGATTGGGCCTATTATGGTTGTAACACTCTCAGAACTTTACTTCTTCCATTAATAAAGCATTTGAGGTTCTTCTATATGCATGTGTCTTTGTGGCGTATTGATGCTTGTATATTTGATTTATTCTAATCCTTGAATCAATTATGGATGTATGCTTCTTGTAGTTTCCCTTTCTTGTGCTTTTGCAGGATCTTTGTGTTGCTGGGCCAGTGAAAGAGCAAGGAGCTGGGAGCAAGCAGCAAGGAGAGAAGATTGGGTCAAACATTAGCGGAAGACAACGGTTAGTGGATCTCTTTCTCCTCTCTCTTACATCTCATAAAGAAGTAATCTTGAATAGCTTTGCATTCGGTTGTTGCTGAGGTACTATCACCCTTAGAGTGGGATAGGGTCATTCCGTATTGGATACTTTTCCCAACAACAGAAAGGCAGGATCTAGGGTAACATCAAACCACGCTTAACCTGGTAGCTAGCCCTACTAGGTCAGGAGAGGGCTCTCTCCTTGTCAATCTCAGGAAAATATAGCAAATGACGCTTAAGATGAATAATGTAAAGACTAATTTTAGGCTAGGTATGTTTTCTTAGAGGATTTTGTTTGATTTTAATGGTTGGTTGCTGGATCAGATGGGGAAAGCAGCTTTGGGTCCGGGAAATCAACTCGGATTTGTAGAGGTTTCTGTGGAGCGAGGTAGGAAAGTGTTTTATCACTTTGAAATGAATGTGATGGTGATTCTAAATATTGGTGAGGAGTTGGCGAAGGCATGCAAATGTCATGAGTCCTCTTCAAACAGCAGAAAACATGTAGAACTAAATAAACCCCAAGGTAGAGCACTGAAATACCAATGAATTCCACCTTTAAACTTGATTCATTTAGTTATGCAGAAAGAGAGAGATGATGGCACACATAAACATAAGATCAACTGAATTACAAAGAAGAACACAATGCTAAATCACATTACCACAAGAATCCCACAAAATGCTGCAAAACCTTGGTTTATTTCCTTTCCAAACTGCAGAAGTGATGTACAAAGTAGCTCAATGAATCCACAAGAGTCCAACCTTCTACCAAATTCCAACCCCTACACTATGAAATTCATAAAATTTATACATTTTCTTATCCTTTTACTAAGGGAATTGAGCTCAACCATTTTCTTTAAAATAGAATCAGTTACATTAAACTTGGACTGAATTTTTGAAAATAGGTGTTGAATATGAACTCGTATCTCCTAAACCATAGCACTTGTACAAAACTGAAAGAGGTTTTTGTAGATAAGGTCATGTTGGAGAAAAACCTCTCTCAAATTTTGGAAATATGTTTCCATTTGCTCGTAATCTGTGCCACAAAATCATCTCTAAAACAAAAAATCATTAAAAATTTAAATCTGTGAAAATGAGCTGTAAAGATCTGGTCACATATCCCAATTCATGACACCTGTGAATAAACTGAAAGAATTTTCTATTATATGGCTCATGATTAACAAAAATATCCTTGGGTTTTGCAAAACTACTTTCCATCTGTTGTAAAATGGCACCGCACTAAAATGACTAAAACAGAAATAAATAAATAAATAAAATAAAATAAATAAAAATAAAATAAAAAATAAAATAAAATAAAATAAAATAAAAATTAAAAAATTAAAAAATTAAAATTAAAAATAAATAAATAAATAAATAAAAATTAAAAAAAAAAATATGAAAAATTTTCTTTGTTTTAATGTAGGCTCCAAATATCACTGTATATCTCCCACATAGTAGCACCTGTGCATAAACTAAAGGATTTTTTTGTTATTTGGTATGTGATGAACAAAAATGTCTTTCACTTTTGAAAAATTCCTTACCATTATTTCAGAAACTGATTTTGTACTAAACTTGTCATTGTGTGCAGCAACTGACCTCAAAACATGCATAACCAAGAATCACTCATTCATTTTGATCATATCTTCTAATCCGGGAGCCAGTTACGGGAGTGTGATATAACGTTGGAAATATTTTTCCGAGCTTCTTCTGATGGACACACTTGTGACATGTTTTGTGCTGAACATCATGTGCAAAACATCTAACAAAACCAGACATAGTAAGAGCTCATGTTGATCCCTGGTGACACGCTGCGAAGACTGGAACTAACATCGGCTCCATTGGGGATGGCAGCTCCTTAGAGGTGTCAAGAACACTGTAGACCAAGTGCCTCATCCATTGGGCAATACGGTCAAACAACTGCAAACCCAAAACAACTCATACCAATCCAAAAACATGTACATACTACAACATGTACATAAACAAATAACGAAAACTGAAATGATGCCGTAGGTAGCTTATTTATGTACAAATCTAACCCACTTTTCTGAAAAATTGATAGATCAAGTAATGTTGTAATGCCATATCAACCAATCAAGTAACTGTGACAAGGATGCTGCTTGAAAGTGCTTCAACCAGGACACAAATGTAAATGTTGACAACCATACATGCACATAACGAGTCTGGTTGTGTAAAAGAGAATTTGATCTATCATTCAAACTGAAAAAATAAAATTAAAATCCATGTACGTTGCAATAGGATCGAAAAAACCAGACTCTGTTTGCTGCCCCAACTCCTCAATACATGCTTCCAGCTGCAAATTATCAATGAAAATATCCACAGGCAGCCTTACCTTCTGTTCCTTCTGCTGAAAAAGGTCCCCAAAGAATGGGACTCGATAGTCCAAATCCTGGGACTATATTTGGGTCTCCAATTCAATTAGATCTCCTTCAATTTTGATGGCAAACTCTTTCAAAAAATTGAGCTTAACTTCATGGCTGCATCGACAGGATTTCAGATAAGAAGAAAGAGATGACGCAAAGTTCTCATCTACCTCATCATCTGTGCACATGTATTCCCATTCTCTAAAACCTTGAATATAGGGCACCTCTATTTTAAATTCATCCTCTTTCTCCATCCATGTTTCAAGAAAGACATGCCAAAAATCTGCAAGGACTTAATAGATATGATAGGAAAACCTTCAATCCTAAATCTACCTCAGGCTAAGAAAGGCAGGTCTAGGGTAACATCAAACCACACTTAACCTAGTAGCTAGTCCTACCAGGTCGGGAGAGGGATCTCTCCCGACCTGGTAGGGCTAGCTACCAGGTCAAGCGTGGTTTGATGTTACCCTAGATCATGCCTTTCTCAGCCTGAGGCAGATTTAGGCCATAACAAGATGCTTGAACCAACGCTTGATCCAAGAGGAGATTCTGCTTTCAGCGGGTTTGGACCTCTTATAGCTATGTAATCCCATTATACGGGGAATTTATCCTTATAATGGCCTACAACCTTACACTTTGTGCACCAAACTTTAAGGCATAGTCCTGACTGAACCTCCTTTCCCTTCTTTAGATCCTGCAATTCCATATGCAGGCTTGCTAACTGTGACTGGATCTGTTGGACTCCTATATTCGTATCCTGGATTGGTGAAGCCTCTATATTCATCGCAATCTCTAATGTTTTGGCCTAAGATCTGATCTTCTATTGAGACAAAGGCAGTCTTAAATGTGGCAATAGCGAAGCTATGTACCATTCCTTATGTTGTTCGTCTGAAATATGAATATTAGCTTGTCTCAGTAAGCACTTCAACCTCTGATCCATATCCCATGTAGACTCATTAGTTGTCTACTTGATCTCCTTTATTTCAATGACAAATGAGCTTCTAATTTCATCTTTCTAAATTTTTTGTTCACTATAGTCTTTGTCTCAGCCAATGTAGCATTTGGGTCAGTTGTACTATTTTTGGTATACCATGCAAGTGCTTTATATTGTAGCATTGTAACTAGTTGCACTTTCTTCATGTCATTATCATTGATCTATTGTGCTTTCCACATAGTTTCATCTATGAACCAAAACTTCTCATGATCCTCTGATCCGTGACCCTTGAATATAGGAATTTTCATTGTATTTGCCATACTGAAGAATGAAGGTGGAGGTGGAGGTGTATGTGTATGAGGTGGTGATGGAGGTGGAAACGGGTGGATGGATGTGGAATTCCAAAAGTTCCTGACCTTCTATCTATGGCACACCTCTAGTGTGTTACAGCTGGTCCTGTTGGGATGAAGACCGCCAAGTCCAAGTTTGTCTAAGTTTTGAGTAAAATTTTGTAATTATAAAGTCTCCACAATTTAAGGAGTAGAGCGCACAAAAATTTAAGAGTCAAAGGGGCTTTTAGGAGGGTCAAAGCCCCTTATTTTGTAAAGGGATGGGTTTTTTTGATGATAAAATGAACTAGAGGTGGAGGTGCAGGCATAGGTGTATGAGGTGGTGATAAAGGTGGAGATGGTCTGGATGGATGTGGAATCCTAGAAGTGCCCTAACCTTCTGTTTGCGGTGCACCTCTAGGTGTGTTAGGGCCGGTCCTTTCTTATTCATTATCCAATTCACCCAATAAGGGACTATACACGCCTTCAGTGTATTTTTTGCAATCAGATCTGAATCTCTTTCCGCTTTGCATACATTTGGTCGAACCTCTTTTAAACATCAATTCAAAGGCATAACACCCTTTTCGCACAACAACATTTTAATCCAAGTGTTTAGAAATATCAGGTACTTACCTCTCAAACCCTTAAAGAATCGGCATTCAGCTTCGCTATAAGATACTGACATGTCGATTGCAATTTCAATGATGAAACCACCCAAAATAATATCGATCCGATAGTCCACAACCCTTGTGACCTTATAATCAAAATCTTTAAGGTGCTTGATCAGTTTAGGAGTCCACACAATATGATCGTCTAAGTAGGTTCGCTGTTAGCTAGCTTATACAGCCACACGTGCAATTCACAAGGGAATGATGAAAATAAAATTGTGTGCTCTTCTGTGTAGAGATATCTCTATGATTTTCTTGACCCGCAAACTCATGCAACTTTCGATCTATCCACTTCTCGATTTCTTTCCTAGTTAGTATCCATGGATGCCACATCACACATCACTCAGATAGATCCTAGTCCCGGCAATAGAACCATTTGTTGGCTTGAGGGGGCTTGGACCTAGGTTCAGAGTTAGTTATGATAACCAAAAAAACCCTACACCACCGGCTCTTTCAGCAACAGTCCGCTTAGCGCAGACTGCAGTCTCATCCGAGGCAATATTGGCGGATGCTAGAACTAGGTTTCTGCATCCACAAGGTGATGTGATGTAGTGGTGAGGTGTCTTCCTTAAATTAGGGCCCTATCTAGCCTTTGCGAACCCTTATCTTTTGAATCACAGACTTAAAGTTATTTCTACTTAATTAGATCTACGAGCTTCACTTAAGTGTTCTAACATGAATAAGTTATTAAACTGAATAAATATAAATCTTCATGATGCAATTAAAACAATATAACAAAGAATTGAATCATAACTGAGCATAAAGACATATAAAATATAAATAAACACAGAACGCATATATTGGATTCCAAATTACTTTATTACTTCAGCTTTTCAATACATACATATCTTCTGACCCTGCGCACACAGTTGCAGAGGCCCTCACACTTAGTTGTGGACTTACCATGGTCTTTGTGCACTCAGCTACAAGAGCCTTCCCCTTCACCAGAATGCAGAATTACAGACTCAAAATACTACTTATCAACTATCCATCAATGTTGGGCACAGGATCCCCCAAGGGACGTTTTGGGCTTAGAGCCCAGACTTAGGTCAAAAATTGTAACTCCAATGTAAATACTTTGAATTTTGTGGGTACAGAGTGCGTAGTTTGTAAAAGAGTCATAGGGTTGTCCGCCCTTAATTTTTTTATTGTAATGTCAGTTGTAGAAATGTACCCATGGTTCACAGACCATGGGATTGTATAAATAGAGTGAGGCTCTAAGTAGTTAAGGGATCTAATAAAGGGATAGTCGAAGATGAAGAGTTGAGTCATATCTATGGAGTAAAGTCTAGTTTTGGGTCGTAGAGTAGGAGAAGGCTCAGCAGCTGAGTGCGCAGAGGCCTAGTAGTCCACAGATGAGTGCACGAACCCCTACAGCTGAGTGCGTAGGGCGAGTCGAGTCTGTAACAGTTGGAAGTATTAATAAAGAGAAATTTCATCTCAATTATGTGTATTTATTTCCTGTTTTATGCATTAGATATATTGGGTATAAATTCACTTCTACTATTTATATGATGTGCAAATATTTATGACTGTGTTGATTAAGTGAATGTGCGATAGAATATCTATTTACGTGAAGTTAACTAACAACTGTAAGAAGATAAGTAAGATTCACAGTGTAATTTAGGGAAATAGTGCACCCCCTTATCTTAAACTGTGTTGTTTCATTGTGTTACTGTTTTATTTATAAACCTAAACTCTAAGTGCCTTGACTTCCATGTCTTGCCGATCATGTTGTTTTGTTGAAGATCATCTTGACTCCATAGCCCAATAGATGTTTGCTAATACTTGATTCAACCAGTTAACTAGTTATACACTTGTCCATTTTGTTCCTAGAGTTAGCCATCTAATCGTTAATCAAAAACCTTAAACCTATTGAGAGAGCCCTCTCAAGTTGAGGAGGCTAAGCCTCAACCAAAAGATTGGTTTGAAAGAGTTACTCAGAGTCTGCTTGATCAACAACCTATCAAGGTCAGATTTTGGGATAACATTTTGGTGTGTCTGCCGGGAGCAAAAGAAAGTTGTGTTATTGTAAGAAATTATGGTTTTCATACTTAATACAGAGATCAGTTTGACTACTCAAGATTCACAAGGATTTTATGTGATTGATGTTCTTATGGTCTTGTTTAATTTCTCCCACCTTGCTCATATGAATTCTAAGTAACACATGCTCATACCACTGCAAATAAGTAATTGGAAAAGGCCATAGAAACATCTAACACATAAACCCCTTGTGAATCTTGAGTAGTAAAACTGATCTTTGTATTAAGTTGAAAAACACACAGTCTACTCCCATAACACATCTTCTTTTGCCATACCACTGCAAATAAGTAATTGAACAAGGCCATAAGAAACATCAATCACAAAGCCCCAAGGGATAACTCAAATGGTCGAGTTCCTGTTGCTAAAGCACTTTCCCAGTTTGGGAGGTCATGGGGTCAAATCTCCTCGACGCCCTCGGGGTTAGGCCTGTTAAGATTAGCCGACGAGCAGATCCCTTCGGGTGGATCTGCCCAGATATTTTCCCGTGGATGTAGCAGCCACTCAATGACTGTGAACCACAGCTTAAAAAAAAAAAAAAAAACATCAATCACATAAACTCCTTGTGAATCTTGAGTAGTCAAACTGATCTCTGCATTAAGTATGAAAACCACAATTTCTTACAATAACACAACTTTCTTTTGCTAATGAAATTACCAACCCTGAGGAATTCGATTCTCAAGCTTTATATAGAGTTTTACAACCTTGGATATTGTGATCCATCTTTAGAGGAATTCGAATTCCTAACTTAGACACCTATCTAATCATAAAACAAACTACTTAATTACAACTTGACAGCTAGCTGTCTTTAAGAGTCCTAATACAAATAGGAGTGAAACTCCTAAGACATGCTTTTAACAACCTTATCTATGACTTCAATACATTCTTTAATCTGTTTTCCACCCATGTCTTTGAGCTGGATGATGTCCTCAGTGTTGTTACAAAACCTGCTGAGTCATGACCTAACTGTCCTGATTACTAGGAGACAGAGTTCCTCCTTTTAAGGCCCTTAATCCCTTCTACCTATCTTCGAGTAGTTTTTCTGGTATACATGTGGCATGCACTAATAACCCATTAACATTTCATTTTCCACCTGTGCAAAGAAAAGGAAACTCGAAAATATGGAGGAAAGACAAAACATGACTGTGCTACGAAAATACTCTGTTTTCGTAGCATAGCTTTTATGTCATTTATGAAACACTTCCTAGGACTTTTCTTTCTACACCACTGCCATATGAGACTTCATACATGATCCCATATCCACCAGAAACTTTAAAATTTGGAGCTAATCAAACCTTACCTCCAAAAAGCATCCATAAGTGCTAAAGGATCATCTTCAGCAATCTCATAGCGCGCTACGAAACTGCTATGTATGCTCCTTTTCAACATGGCCTTCAAAAATCTGTAGTTTGGGAGTTTTTTCAAAATTCCATGAAGACTGATATGATCAACTAAAAATCAAAATCACTTACCCTTATAGATGTTATTCTTCACAGCTGTTCTTCCTTTTATATGCCAAAATTCAATTCATGATCCAAAACTCTTTTGATATATCTCCTTCACTGACCCTTTTCAACACTCTGTTTCATTACTGCTGTAGACCCTTTTCCAGATTTGGTTAGTTGTATTTCTAGATCTTTAATTTGCCTCTTCAATCCTCTGTTTGTACCTCTCATATGAGAATTAATCTTCCTTACAAATCTGGCTTCTTTGATTGCAGGAAGAGTCTAGGTAAAGTATTGAGTTTCACTGCTTACTATTTTTGGTTTGGACACCTTTTCAGCTTCCCAGAGAGCCTTAATCCTTTTGAAATTTGTCCTTTCAGCAACATGCTCTCTTGCTCTCACTCTTAGTCTAGCAATTTCATTATTGGCAGCCTTTAACCTTTCTTCCATAACCTCATAGCTGGCTTTTTCTGTTTGAGTGGCAGGAACTGTGCTTTTGTCACCTTCGGGTCTTGGAGATGCAATGTCAATCAACTCTTCTTGAATAGCAGATGTTTATTCTATTCTCCCCAACTCAATATTGGACTCTTGAATCTTCTTGGATTGCCTGGTTAAGGGTTTTCTGGGTTTGAAAACAAATGCTGAGACATCCTCCTCAAATTCCAATTTCTTGGAAGGTTTCATTTTCTTTGACTTTCCTTGATCATATTTGATCACATGTGCCTACACCAAAGGGGATTTTGCAATATCAATGGCTTTTAGAATATCATTTAAATCACACTTCAAGCTAGAACCTTCTCCCAAGATCAATGTTTTACCTTTCTCCTTTGCAATTTGACTTCTAGTCAATCTCTTTTGAACTGGTTTGTTCGTTGACTATTCTTGTGTCATTCCCTTAACCTCAGGAATCATTTCTTTGGTATATTTAGGAGTTTCAAGAATGAATACTAGGTCTTTGCTTGCTTGCTCTTTCACCTGCTTCCTAGGCTTCAACTTAACATACCTTTTTGCCCTGGACATTATAGGCTTGTTGGTTTCTACTGATGGAATTCGTTTAACCCGAGGGCTAGTGTCTACACCTTGTTTTTTTTCTCAAAAGTCACATACAAACAAAAATTAATACCAATATTTGTTAATCCTCTTGAGTTCATGTAGAACTATTAGTTTAATTAAACCATGATGAAAAAGGGAAGTTTCACATCCTTGAGATTTCAACTGTACTTTATCTGCCACCTTAACTACACTTCGAAATAAGAAGCAAGGCAAATCTATAGAAATCATACCAGTAAAATGTAACAGGAGTTTTAAATGATATGAATAAACCTTTTGATATCTACCTTCATAGGTGAAATAGCGTTGGATGTTGAAAAGAAAGTTGATATAGCTGTCCTTGATGTAGTCTTTGGGAACTGCCTTGGTTAAGTCGGTTTCTGAAAAACTCTAGCTTTAGGAACACCTTACATGGTTCCATGTCAAATCTGAAGTTTTTGAACCATGTCTCTTGCCCCCTAGGAATTTTTGTCACCAACGCTATGACCTCTAGAGAAATTTTCAAGTTAAGCATTCCGACCTTTGTGCTTAAGCCAGTGAAATGGAGTGCAAACTCCTTTGTCACCTGAGTATGCCCTCCTTGCCATTTCTTACAAAAATCCCAGCATCCTGCTTTCTTGAAGGCTTCTACAACTACTTTGTCTTTGATTAAGACCTCAGTGCTTTCAGGCTCTATTCTCAAGCAATGACCATACCTGTGACGTTTCTTCTCCTCTGTCATCTTTCCTTCTGAATTCCTGTGACAAAACTAGCTTCTTTTGAAATTCTGTTGATCAGCCTCGCTTGCCAATGGTGGTCAGCCTCGCCTGAATTGTGGATGAGGAAAACCTTGGTGGAAAATTACCAAAGCTTACTGTTCGAAAAACTTATGTTCGAGGGTTTTCATGCAAACTGAAATGATGAGACTAGCCAACCCTTTCGAATTTGAAATTATCTTTCATAAATGAACCCTAAATTCGAAATGATGAGTTTGGATGGCGGCATGCTTAAGGACTAACTCCTAGCTGACACCTAATAATGAAAATTAAAATGGAATATTAACGGATTGATGTTTGACAAGGTTGTTCTCCGAAAGTGTGCTTTCGTAGCACGCAGGAAAAAGTGCTAGGAAAAAAGCAATGTTTTCGTAGCACAAAACAAACATTTTACATTGTCTATGCTACGAAAACGTGGTTTCGGGGCTAATTCCAAAAATTTTCAAAATGGCTTAAGCTATGAGTTTCTAAAAATAAAGTAGGATTCATGAAACATGGAAAAAGGATGTTTAGACTTTATTTGGACATGAAAAATTAAACCTTTGAGACTCCTAACCTACCACCTACCCATTAAAACATAGGGTGACTTGACACTAATTTAAGACCATGACTAAGAAAAATGTAAACCCTCGTTTTGGTGATAACATGGCTATTTAGGTGGTCACATCACCTGTGCGAGACTTCAATTCACCTTCCAGTATAGTCCATGAAAATTCCCCAAATGCCCTCGCGACAGTCGGTGCCACGCATACTATCGTATGTAGTGCGCTCCCCTGGTTACTGCATTTGGTGAGGGGCGTTTGTAGCCATGGCAACAGAGTCATAAATTCACATTGACAATCTGCTAATGCAGTGGTATGATCATCCGCATCTTGCCTTGTCATCCTTGGTTTATCGACGAGACATGCTTGCATGATCTCGTTTTCCAGCCTCTTGATCTCAGCGTCCATCAAAATGTTTTTCTTTCTCAATCGTACCCGGTCCTTTTCGAGTTTGCGAAGTCTAAGGTTCCCTCACTGAATTGGCTTCCTGAATCCTTATGTGTTCGACCTCGTGTAGCTATGTGATTTCTTCGTCTTGGTCTTCGCGCATTGTCATAACTACGGGAGCTATTACGTGTAGATTCCTCTTTGTATTCTCTTTAGAAATTACGATCCCTACTCTGTTCCGCACCTTTGGAATCGTTTCCATGGTCAGGGTTTTTGCACATGGTCCTATAGACCCATCAAACTGCTAGCACGCGCAGGTCCCAATCAATTCATTTCGCATGGTGAACCTTGTTCAGTACTTCGCACACCCTATCGAATTCCTCTCCATGGATAATTGGTAGCATGCATCGCCTTTCCTGTTGCTGTAGTTTATTCTGATTATCTATTCTGGGAGTGGTGTGTGCTTGTGCAGGTTGTACAACATATGTCCGTACCCATCAGGAAAGGTGGGTGTGCAAGTTGTTCTACCCTTGCTGACTGGCTCGCATTCTGAGCTGGGGTTTTGCAAAGTGTAGGTGCATCATCCTTTTGCATCCGCGCCAGACCTCAAACTTCCTTTATGTGTACCCCACCATCGTGCACACATCGCGTGCAACTCCCACTTCAGAGCATCGAATCGCTATTGTTCTGGTACTGCGCATTCAAATTTGCTCAGGAATTCATCCACCGCTGTCAACCCATCATAGTTCAGTAGTTCCCTTGCTTCTGTTGTCATGCAGTGCAATGATCTAACCATCATGTTGCAATTAAGCATGGCTACTTCGTGCAGCCGATTCTGCCATCACTCTACTTCTTCGTCTGAATCTGAAGTGCAGGAACTTTCGCGTTTCCACAAAATTTTTCCATTTACAGTTGGATTCACCCAATCCTATTCTCATGCAGTTATCTTGTAAATACAATCTAGATCATCATCACTATCATTGTTGCACATCGGTTCAGTGTATCGCACTCCTTCGACTGGATCTAGCGGTACTACTACTTGTAGTGACTTTTTTCAAAGATCATTTTGTGCTTCTTCAGATTTATGACTCCGTTCATATCGGTAGCCCAGTCTATTCCTAGTAGCATGGGATAAGGATTACTATCATCGACAATCTCTATCACTTCAAAATCTGCCTGCATGCTCGCACCTTCAATGTCTACTGTTACCCCTTGCAATCTTCCCATGGGCAAAATCTTCTGTTGGTCCGCCATTTGTAACTGAATAGGAGACCATTGTAGCACAGGTTTGCCCATGCGTTCCCATGTTTATTTTGGTAGTACATTCACTTCCAATCTGAGATCCAGGATTACCTGATCCATTTCATACTCTTTGATTTGCATAGTCAACCTCATTTCCCTTCCTGTGCGCAATGCATGTTTTCTAAGTTTCTGGACCATGCGCAGTTCTCCTGACCCTACACACCTATTGATAAGTTCATGTAGTCCTTTTACTGCCTTGCTATCACATAGCAGTTTCATGCATGTCTCTAGAAAGGTAGTGAGCATTGAAGGATCCATCCCTGGTTCTAGTTGATCCTTACTAACCTAAAGTGGAGGCCCCCGTGAAGCTCTTCTTAGCTTCCATGAATGTCTCCTTCACGCGTTCTAAATCGAATTCGGGTTCCTTTGCAGGAGCCTTGCAAACCCATGCACTTTCTTCTGGTTGCTTCCCTTTATCATCACCTGTGGTCATACCGCTCCTGAGCATCATGTTTACATTTGGGTATTCTTCACGCGGCTTAGACCTCATCATCTTCAAAGTCTGAGTCGGAGGGGGCTAAAGTACCCCTTTTTTGCACATCCTCGCTATCAAAGAAGGGTAGTATTTTGCCTCATGATCGAACTGAGTACAGTACAAACATGATGTCCTTGTCGGGTTTGTAAAATCGCAGGCATAGTGCCCCGGCCCTCTGCAATTGTAACAAATTAGTTGTCCATGCCCCCTTCCTAGTCCCATTCCACCTCGACCTCGACTGCGCCCCTGAAATCCAGTGTGCACCATCCCTCCATTTGGGTCGAGGGCTCGCATTTTAGTCTACATCCTGTAGGTAGGAGTTCGATCCATCATTAGTTCATAGCTTCGACAAGTGCGTTCATCATGGCCTACCGACCTGCAGAAATTACAAAAAAATTGCTAGGACGTCTACATATACTTCTGCAATAGATGACAATTATCCGTAGTGTGCTTTCCTCCTATATGATAGATCACACACCATAATGCAGGCGTCATGCTTGGTCCTACCTGTGTCTCAGGTCTTAACAACATCGGGCCTCCTCCTGCCAAATGATTTGCAAACACTGGACAGTGCTCCTTGTCATGCCCCTAGCCTTTGCATTTTATGCACCATACCTCCTCGCGCGCCTCTGGCCGAGGTGTCCTGTCCTGTTTCAAACTCTGCATCTTTACACACAGATTTTGTAGTTGCACATGGATTTTTTGGACTCCCAACCCAAGGTCTTGTATAGGGGTCTCATGCAATCTCATCGCCATCTCCAAAGCTTCGGCCTAGGTGGAAATTTTTGTTGTGACAGTGTCGTCCTTAAGTGCAACGTAAGTGACGTTACAAACCATGTGCGGTGCTGTCCATCTTTCAAAGTCATATTGGCTTCACGAATCATACTCTTTAGCCTTTGGTCCAGATCCCAGGGGGTCTCGCCTGAGAGCATCACAATCTCCTTAAACCCGATGACTGATTGTGTTTCTGACTTTGGCCTGCTAAATTCCCTATTCAACGCGACCTGGATTTTTGCGATTCCTGCATTTAGATGGTCATTAGAATGCTTGATGTACCATGTTAATGCGCAATCATGTAGCATTCTTACCAACGTAGCCTTCTTAATATTGTCATCCATGATGCCTTGTGCTTCCCATACTGATCTTACCATGAACCAAAATTGGTCTGGATCTTCATTCCCTACTTTGAATACCGGTAGTTTGATCACACTCGCCATACTGAACTGTGGTCATGGTGGAGGTTGGGTGGGTGGAGATGGAGGTGACGACGGTGAGGTGGGTGGTGGTGTGGGTGGAGGTGGTAAATGTGGAATGCACTGCCTTATCAGACTGATCACGCTTCTTAGAGAAACTTTCACAAGCTCTTCCTCACTTTCCCGCAAGGGTGAAATTAAGGGACTGGTTTCTAATTCTTCACTACCTGTGCTTCTGTAGATCTTCCCACTTTGTGTAGCCCCAAACATTAATTTATTCGCATCAACCGCTTTTCACACATTGAATGGCATCTTAATCCAAGTGTTCAAAGTTTTAATATACCTACCTCGCGGTTCCTTGAGGAAACATTGCTCCGCCTCACTTTAGCTGACAGTCATGTCTACCAAAAAATTAGTGATAAATCCCCCTATAATTCGGTCAAGCCAATGGTCCATAGCTCGCACGATCTTATCCCTTAACGCTTCTAGTCTGTGCACTACTTCCGGAGTCCACACTATTGGTTTGTCGAGCCTACACCTTCCCTAACTGTCTGCTAGCTTCGCGATCCACTCATATAGCTCAGAAGGAAAGGATGCAAAGAAAATTTCAGGGATTTCTGTATACAAGTAGAGCTCCAACCACTATTCCTTAGATACTCGTGGATTTCTGTTTTCCTGCACCCCAAACTCGTGAATATTCTTGTCCAACCACTCTTCAGTTTCTTTCTCTGTTGGATTCCAATGGCATCACATCAGACATCCCTTATGTAGTTCCTAGTCCCGGCAATGGAACTATTTTTTGGCTTGTATGGGCCTGACCCAGGTTCATAGGTGATTTAGCCAAACAAATCCCAGTACTACTAGCCCTTTCGGCAACAGTCCGCAGAGCGCGGACTGCAGTCTCAGCTGAAGTAGTATAGGAGGGTGCTAGAACTAGGTTTCTGCATCGTGGAGATGTCTGATGAGCTTTTGGTGGTCTGCGACTTGACCCTGCGCGCACGTCGCTACGCACACCTATTCGTCCCTCGCAACCTATGAAGTCGCTTTTTCATAGCCCTACCCGAGGCACGATCATTATTTTACCCAAGTTCCTTGCAATTTAATCTGTTATTACCCAATTACTTAACTTATCTGTATAAGACTTGTGATAATTAACAGTATATACAGCAATCATATAAGAGCGCATGATAAACAAAATAGTATAAATGTAAAGAAGGCAATACACAAGCAGATGCATAGAAATTGGAATCAACTTCTCTTTATTATTCTTCGTTCAACATTACGGACTCGACACTACCCTGCGCACTTAGCTGCAAGGGTCAGCGCATTCAGTTGCGGACTCTACTAGGCCTCTGCAAACTCAGTTGCAGAGCCTCTTCCTACTACTATGACCCAATACAATTAGACTCTTACTCTATGCTTGAACCATTCGTATTCATCTCTCCAATTCACTTCCACTTTCTTTACACTTAGAGCCTCACTCTATTTATACAATCCCAGGGCCTGTGGACCATGGGTAGGCTGACATGACATTACATTTTATTACAATACTTAGGGTGGAAAGCCCTATGACTCAACCTATACTTCACCCTCCACGCCCGCAATTCGCGGAGTCTTACAATACATTTGACCAAAACTTGGGCTTTGAGCCCCAAAACATGTTGTGGGGGGGATTCCATGCCCAACATAGACATAGCTTCATGGTTGGACCAACACTCTCCTTACAGATAGATCATATTTCCCGTTAGAAATTCATCAGCCAAAAGACACAACAAATATAAGGAAGATAGATGCAATATTGGCCAAGGGATGTAGTGTCACAAGATTTTTTGAACTTCAGCCACACACACACTTGGAAGCCAGAACAAAGTAAGGCACAACACTTATTCACATAAGAAAAACAATAGAAAACTGAAGAAAACATAATAGAAAACAAAAAATGACTATGTACATAGTGCGGGGCGCAACACCAGATCTTAAGTCTTGGTCATTAACAGGGAGAGGGTCAATCTTTTCATCAAATGATTGAAGACGATACGTGTGTTGGCCAAGATTTTTGTGGACTGTGTAAGGACCAATCCACAGGGATTGAAACTTAGTGTGCTTGCCTTTGTCCTCATGGGATTTGTCCCACTTCAAGACTAAGTCACCCACACTAAAGCTAGTCTTCCCTACAAACTTTCTATCAAACCATCTCTTGATATGACTCTGATGGAGTGAAAAAATTTCTTTTGCTTTCAACCTTTCTTCTTGTAGCTTGTGAAAAGTGTCCATCCTATGTTGAACTAAGAGACATGGCTTGCCTTGGGATTCTTGGGACAACTGGAGAGCAGGAAAGTAGATCTTTGGTGGGAGGATGGCTTCCTTTCTGTACACTAGGAAGTAAGGGGAGGTATTCAGAGAAGTCTTAGGTGTGACTCGATCAACCCATAAGGAATTCACCAAAGCAGAGTGACAATTTCACTGCTCAGAGAATATGGTCTTTTTGATGATACGGATGAGGTTTTTATTCATGGATTCAGCAAGACCATTCCCTTGTGGATAATAGTTAGCAGAATGTTTCAAGACAATACCATTTTCTAATGCCAAATCATAAAGCTTTAGAGAGGAAAAGTGCATTTCATTGTCAAAAACAAGTGACATAGGAACATCGAATCTGGAGATTATATTTTCTTGCAGAAAGCTGATGACTTCCTAATCATTCACTTTTTTTAGCGGAACTTCCTCCATCCACCACATGAAATAATATGTAGCGGTCAAAATATAGCGGTGTTGCTTCGATGAATGAGGGAAATTTTCCCCAATGATATCCAAGCCCCACTGTTGAAACGGTTCTTCCACTGCAATGGGATACTGTGGGGCTACTGACTTCCAATTTCATCTAGCCCACCTTTGACAAACCAGACACTTGTAGGCATAGGCATGAGCATCCTTGAATAATGTAGGCCAGTAATATCAGGCCCACATGACCTTGTGTGTTGTAGTGTTTCCCGCGAAGTGTTCTCGGCTAGTCTGTCATGGAGATCACATAAAACCTTATCCGAATCATGTGGCTCTAGACACTTGAGCAATATCTCGCTGTGGTTCTTTCTAAAAAGCACCCCATGCACCAGCTGATATTATAATGCTTTGATTCAAAGTGCCCTCTTCTTTCGCATAGAAAAATGAGAGGGCGCGGTTCCATGTTAGAGGTACCAGTGCACATCTACATACCAAGACTTTCCGTCTAAAGTGGGAGAGGCTCGCTCAACATTATACATTTAGATTTCTTACTCCTAGCCTACGAGCTCTTATTCTTCCTCTTGCGCGTTGACTTCTTCTACTGCTAACTTGCAAAGACCATGACCCTTGATCATGTGAACTGGTTTGATGTCAAGATTGTATTCCTGTAATCTGGTCATCTAGTTCACCCTTCTCTCACCCATCTCTTACTAAACAAGCAGTGATCTAACTATTGGGTGTGGAACAAAGATAATACAATGATTTTTCAATAGGTAGGGTCTGAAGTGCTTTACCGCCTTGTATACTACATAAGCTTGCTTTTCCATGGCAGGGTAATTGAGTTCTGGTCCTTGTAAGCTCATGCTCATGAGGGAGATAGGTCGCTCATTGTTCAACTCATCCTTTTGAGTTAGCACAATAGCATGAGAAGTGTTAGAAGCGAAAGTGTACAGAAAGAAGTATTTGTTGAAGTCTGGATTGTACAATGTTAGTGCTTCTTCTATCGCTTGCTTAATACGAGCGAACATGTCCTTTTCCCCTTAATCCCATTTATAGATTATGTCCTTCTTGATCAACTCCTGTATAGGTTTTACGACCTGAGCATAATCAGAGATGAACTTTCTGAGGAAGTTAATCTTCCCCAAGAAAGACTGCATAGCTTTCTTGTTCACTGGATGGGGAATCTGCGTGATGGTTTGAACCCAGTCTGGATCTACATTGATCCCACTTTTAGAAATAAAATGTCCAAGCAAGTTACCCTAAGACGCCACGAAGATACTCTTCTTGGGATTCAAGGATATCCCGCATTTTTAGCACCACTCAACAATTTTCTTAGGGTGGCATAGGTGGTCTGACCTTTGTTTGGAAAAAAATATTACATCATCGAGGTAGACCACTACTCTCTATCTAATAAGCCCACAAAAGGCGATTTCCATTGCATGTTGAAATGTTGCACCCGCATTGACCAGCCCAAATGGCATTTAGCGAAATGTAAATGTGCCCCACTTAGTACGGAATGTAGTCTTTATCCTGTCAAGCTCTATTACCAGAACCTAGTTGTATCCCGAGAAACCATCTAACAAAGAAAACATTTTTTCCCCAGATATTGTTTGCAATATCTGCTCCATGGACAAAACTAGGTAATTATCCTTGTCTGAGGCACATTTAAGATTGTGAAAATCTATGCACAGGTGGATCTCCCCAGACTTCTTCCTTACAGGGACTAAGTTAGATACCCATGTCGAATGTTGCACCTTGTAAATGATCTAAGAATCCAACAATTTTCTCAATTCCTTCTGTATGAGGGGCTCAAGCGTTGGATGAAATTTTCTTAATTTTTGCTGAAAAGGCTTGGCCCCTTCCTTGATTGGTATCACATGTTGGATTATTCACATGTCATATGCCTTCAGATCATTTTATGTCCACGAGAAGACATCGTGGTACTGCTTGAATAGGTGGATGAAAGCTTGTCGCTCTTATGGTGTACAACAAGTACAAATATTCACATACTTCGGATCTTTTCTATTCCCAAATTGATCTGATCATGCGATAATGTATAACTATGTTTTTTGGCATTCATAGGTCCCCGAAAATAGTTCTACAGGTCATGCATCTTTTCCAGTGATACCACGCCCTTGGGGATGAGGCTACCTTTGCTTGTAATGGTTGTGTCCTGCAGAGTCTTCTCCACTCATCCTCATCAATTGATGCATATTTGAATGCGTCAATGCTAGACATAAAGTACAGTATATGTTGGTCATCATTAAAAACACGTAAATTATTTATGTTATCTAGGATGGATGGTTTATACAAAATTTCAATAGTAAAGTTGTCCCTTAACGGTAACATCCTAGCAGCTGTGTTTTCCAAGGCATCTGCAGCTGCATTATGCATTCTTGGTACTGAAATGATATTGAAAGCTTGGAAATGAGAAATAAGTCACCATACCTCTTGTTGGTAACTCTTAAGATGAGGTGACACACAGTGTATAGTGTTACATACCTGATGCACCATGATTTTGGAGTCACCTACCACTTTTAGGATAACAACATTAAGGTCAATGGTTTTTTGTAAGCCCAAGATGAGTGCTTCATACTCTATGGTTTTCTTCGTGCACTTGAATACCAAGCGACTAGAGATTAAGTGTTTTCTCTACAACGGGTCTATTAAAACGCAACCAGCTCCAGAGCTCTCCTGTAGTTTGGATTCTTCGAAGTACATGGTCCACATATCATATGTATAGGGACCGCTTACTGCACTAGTACTACTACTACTGCTGCTATTTCTTACTGTACAAAGTTAATTATCGCTAGTTGGACATGGAAGAAGGTCCAACTATGTGTCTGGTGGGACTGGGAATGGCTCTGCAAGATAACACCCCAACTATGTCTCTAGAAAATAATTGTCGAAAACAAGTTCCGTGAAAGCCAACGACTCGTTATGTCTATTCAAGAGAGTAACATTGTGTTTCCTGTATCTCTCTGATAGTACCTGGATCTAGTTATTCCTTCCTTTACATAGAATCCATAAGTGTGACTAGTCAATGGTAAAGTATCCTTGCAGCTTGCTTGACCAGTGTCTACTCAACAATACCCCATATGCTTCCGGGATGTCCATAATTACAATGTTGATGCATTGATGAACTCGTTTGTCAAATGATAACCAGATGATCACATCCTTGAGTTCACCAATTTTTGGAACACAAGTTATGTCTAGTTGGATGATCTGTGCATCTGTCTTACTCCATTGAGCATTAATCTTCTTAGCCACGAAGAGTGGCATGACATTAACCGATGCACCAGAATCAACCAAGAAATTGTGTACATTGAAGTTAAAGATTTCAAATGATAACAAGAATGGTGGGTAGAGTGAGTTTTCCTCCAACTAGAGCACATTAAAAATAAACGCGAGAGTGTCAGTAGACTTACTAGATCCCTTTTCTGAAGAGGTAGCATCACCAGTAGAAGTTTTCCCAAGTGCTCGTAGAAGAATGTCCCACTAGTTCGTGATTTTTGTGAGTTCAAACAGAGAGATGGTCACACGAATATTCTTCATGTTTTCTACAATGTTATATTCTATTGCAGGAAGACTCAATGAGGTGTCCGAGGGTGGAACTGAGTTTATAATTTCTGGTGGAGTGATTTTGTCTTTGCTTCTGGAGGAAATGCTTTTCATTGGGACTGTTTTCCTGGACTTTCTCTGAGTGTTATGTGTTGAGTTAGCTGGAGGATTCATTTTTCTTAACAAATTTTCCCTGAATTTTTGTTTCGGAACCTCAATTACAGTGGTCAGCACCTAACTTCTTAAGTTGTATCAGTTATTCTGCTTCTAGGTCGGACCATCACTCGAAGGATATTTATCGACAATGTTTTTCTCAACTACAAGACACATGGTAATACATGTTTACCACATGCCCAGTGCTTGGACCTTCATCAGCTATAACAATTTCTTCTTCTTCGTCGTTAAGCTCAACTGGCTCATGCCCATGACTATGTCAATAAACTACACAACAATACTACTCATTCCTTGGTTCCATTCTGGGCACGTCTTTTCCAAATGATGTTTGTGGTGGAACATGTAGTATGTATCCATGCCAATTTTCTCAATGTTCAGAAACATATTGGAACTCTGCGCAAATTTTTGCAGCTAATTTTTGTTACTGTAGGAAGTTTCATTTTTCCTAGGTGGGTACTAGGGGAGCCTACTTCTCATGGTGGTCTCGTCTGTCTTATGTTTAAGTTAAACCATTTTGGTGTTTAACGACATGATGAGACGAGTAAGGCTTTCAATATTGTTCATTCCTTTTCCTTGGCCTTGCTCATAGAGGTCTGAGACCTCTTACCTATGTCCTTGGAGTCCTTGGTGGGTTCATCGTCTGTGATGACTCCAATAGCGCGCAGGTCCTTCTCTATAGAAATAGCCTCTTCATAGTTTTTTGTTAGATTTGGTTTCACAGTTCACTTGACAAACTGCACAATACTAGTTGGAAAGGCGGAAGTGTAGTAGTCGATGGTGATGGAGTCATGAGGTTTCATGTCATCCAAAAACTTGTTCAAAATATGGTTGAACCTCTGATTGAAATATTTAAACTTTTCCTTCTGCTCCATCTTGAGACTACCCAACTCCTTCAGTAACATGGCAAGGGTCTTATCTTCAGCAAATTTCTCAAGAAATATCCTTTTGAATTCCCTCCAATTCTGGATGGAGTTTGGAGGAAGGTTGTGGTACCATACAGCTGCTCTACCATCCAAGGTACATGGAAACAATCTACATGAAACATCATCATAACATAACTCAAGCATTTGCAGATGTAGGTAAAAATTTTCTAAGTGATCTTCCACCTTTATTGTCTTGTGAGGGTCATATTTCGTTAAGAGCTTCTCGCATGTCTTGGCATCTTGTGCAGGACACCCAGAAGTGCCAGTAAGCCCTGAGTCATCTAATCTAGATTTTGGACTACCATATCATATTCTTCGTCATCTTCCTCTTCCACTTTCTCTTTCATTGGTTCTTCTTCCTCTTCTTCACCTTAATTTCCTTCCCATCCACCTCCTCCATCGAGGTTTGAACCTAAGAGCAAGGGACTGCCTCCTTCTCCTTCGTGAAAGAGGAGGCTCCTCTTCCTATTCAATAGCCTATGCTAGTATTCAAGAGTGGCGAGGATCGCTTATTAAACAAAGGAGACCGCTACTCCTGTGGGGGTGGTTTTTCTCTTCTTTTTAGAATATGGAAGAGAGATTACTCTTGGAATCAGTCCAAAAACTTTTTCAAATTGACGGGTGATGAGGCAGAGAACCTGAATCTGATGGTATGAGATTTCACATTTAGGCCTAAGTGGTGAGGAATTACCAACTTCATAGTTACAATTTGGGGAGAGGGAGTGAACAGTACTTCCTTGACTAGAATATGGATGAGTGGGGCAGGTGATACAATCATCCATATAATACTAGTTACCCCTCCTTCTAGTGCCAGAAATGTTGACGGTGTTGGATTCGCTAACATTTAGGGGATCTCCTCAATATGAGGTCCCAATCAAAACTCACACCATTTGGTGTAGGATCCCATCTAGTATAATGGCCTGGTTTCCAAATACTTAAAGGTTTGCCTCGGCTCTAGCTATCAGCACGAGAGGAAACTGCAATGGTACCTTCGAACAACAAGGTGGGTGTGCCTGATCAGTATGCAACACAACTGTGTATATGTTCTATTTCTGCAAAAGGGGGAGGAAAAGTGAGCCTCTAAGTGAGAGGTAATAGTACCACCTAGAAAGAGACACACACATGAACCAAAAAAATCATGTCCAACATCCAGCGGAATAGTCCACATCGGATGTGACAGTCGTTATAACCAATGAACAAGGAAAGATTCATCTACCATCTGGCGGAGTAGTCCACAACGGATGTGACAGTCGTTATAACTGATAAGTAAGGAAAGGTATGTCTAGTATCCCACAGAATAGTCCATAAGGATGAGACAGCAGTGACAACCATTAAAACACATTCCCAACAAGATAAGCACTAAAACAACTGAAATAGTTCAACTATCTTAGTACATGTGAAAACAAACATGAAATGTAAATGCTCACATAATAGCCTTACAAACTTCCATAATTCATGCATGGAAATGTGCTAGCCTGAAACGAATTCTGTAATTAAGAAAAAGTTACAAGACACATATTTACATTGTACATCAGTAGCCCCAATAGTGGGACATTGGAACCACTCCTTGCTCCTCAAAGAACTGACTGAAACTCTCTATGCTTTGTAGGAGGAACCAAGGTGAAAAGTCCTTTTCTCATACAATGAGGGGGTATATATAACCAAGGGTTGATGCTTGACCCTTATGACTCTTTGGAAACCCTCATGACTGTTCAACTTCCTATGACTTTTCAACTAACATGAATCTTCATATTCATGTGTGTCCATTGGACTTCCACTTTACATTACATTTGATTTACAATATACATGGCTCATAATAGTGATATGGCCTTTGACAACTCATGAGACGACTTGACATGACACTGCTGACATGGACTATTTCTGCTGAGTGATAGATGTGTTCTTGGATGTGCTTTCTCTTCTCCTCCGCATAGCTTGATGATGCGGGGTCTTCAATGATCTCTGGTCTTGAGAGATGGATGCATACGTTTGCTTCTTTTTCTTTCTCTTGATAGGTTTCTTTGTCCTTCCAACTGTAAGTGAGTCTAAAAGCAGGTTTCCCCCTTCTTCTCCTTCTTCATCATCTCACCATGATCTAATAGTATACATGTTCTTACAATTCACTCATGATGGGACGACATCAATCCAAAAACTCCCTAGTCTAAGATGACGCATTTTTGTCCATGGACTGAGCTCGGGATAGGTGATGGGATGGGAAAGAGGGCCTAGTAATTGTGCATTGCACAATTTCAGGTGATAGAGGTTGAATTTGGTCACTGAGACTATGCAGAGCGCAGCTCAAGGTTAGCTAAGGAACTTCTAAGCACAATCCTCACTAAGGGGAAAAATTGCACAGGGGTCACTAGGAGAAAAGATTTCACAGTTGGGACAGTCAGTGGCTGATGTAGGATGGGAACCTGGGAGACAAATTTGTGTAGTTTTCGGAGGCAAAGAGGACTGGGTAGCAGAGAGACCTAGAGGATAGATTTACATAGTTCATGAGGTCAGTGAGCTCCAGCTGAGGGAGGACATTGTGGGGGGGGAGGGGGGAAATTCTGGCAGTTATGGGAGGCAAATAGGTTGGTCTCTCTGTGCATTGCTGGGTTCCAACAAGAAAGAGGAGAAGCTTGAGGACTGAGATTGTGAAGTGCGCAGTTAAAGTTAGGATGGGAGGAGTTACTACAAAATTCTGGTGATGAACGGAGCTTATTCAATTCTATATTTGCACAGTGAAACTGCCTTGGGGGGCAGTCACTACACACTGTGTAGTTCCAAGCAGCAAGGTTGCATCACTGAGGGTTAATACTGCACAGTACGCAGTTCATTTAGGGTCTACTAAACTAAGTTTCCTAGTCGAGAAGATTTTCGGAGAAATGGTTAAGTGTGGGAGGAAGGTGAATTTGTATAGAAATTTAACTTTGTGATCACACACTTAGCATACTTCGATGACATGACAACATAGGCCACCGGAACAACAAGATAAAGCACTACCCTCTATGATAATTTCTCATAACAAAAAGCAACAAGTGCGGCACTTGAGTTAGACTTTAGGATGGTCGTGATGACACTTGTGTGACAGTGCTTAAAACTTTGTGTATGAGTGCGACATGCGTTTATATAGCTAGGAAAACTTGAATACACAAAGAAAACCCTTCGAAACCACTAGAAAAGGTCCACAAGCATGGTAAAACATTCAAACATGCCAAAAGATGATAGTTAATCAAAAAAGCAAAAGTGGTGAAAAGACTCTAAGAATTCTCATGAAATGAGCTCAAGTGTTTGCAAAAAAAAGGGAAAGACCAAGGAAGGCTCTGAAATTTGTGTGTAAGCCAAAATTTTAAAGGGTGTTGTAGCCGCTACAACACAAGCCAATTGGAGGAATTTGTTCATAAGTACGTAGTAGACGTTGGTCAAAAGAAAAAGGAACTTGATGTATCTATAGCTTAAATAAACATGCTCTAAAAGAAAAGTGAAAGTAGAAGGAACAAATACAAGATTTTAACAAAGCAAAAGAAAAAGACACCCTTCTAAAACTATAAGCAGATGAGGTAGAAGAAAGAATAAAATTATTGAAAATCTAGTTTCAGGAAGATATTGCTCAAAAGCAAAGAGAACTTGATGCTTCCCTAACTGAAATAGACAATCTTAGGAAATGGTAGAAGTTGAAATTACTGGATGACAAAAGGAAGAATAATGTCATTTCGCGATTGAAGATAAAGGTGAAAGAAGCAAATGAAGCCCCATGTAATGATAGCATAAGATCCAACCCCCCACAGTGTAAGATTGAGGAGAATCCTTATAGCAAGATCCCTCAAAGGAAAATTCAAGGTCAAAAGAAGAGTTCTCTCAAGAAGTAATACTGAAGTAATGAAGGGAAAGGATCAACAAAGGGTTGTACCTCCTTCAAGAAGGAATGTCTATAGGATACCATCAAGACAAGACATCTCATATAGGTACCATAGTATAATCGTTATTGTTTCTCATGTTCTAACTTCAATCATATAGCTAGGGATTGCAAAATTTATGACGAGGATGATTATCAAGGACATTATCAAAAACATAGAAGTAAGTTTGCAAGAACATAAGACAAATATTCAAATGGATTCTTCAGGTTAAAAATTTAATGCTTCAAATGCCATAACTATGGAAATATATCTCATGATTGAAGATTCATGATGGAATCCTTCATGAAGGAAAACTCTAATATCAAGTACAAGAAAGCCCGAGAAGAAATCAAAAGTAAGAAGATCAAGTGAATGAAATAATATTAGTAGTCATGCTCTTGGGATTTTTGAAGTCAAAAAATCATGATGAATCCACCAATGAGAAGGAAGATGTCAAGGTTCAAAACCCTTCCGCAAAATAGGTTCATATATCATTCTAAATAATCTAGCTTGGAGACTCCTTGTCTTGTGAATGTTGAAAAGGGGGAGTCTAAGTACCAGTGGTTGCAAATTTGAAGATGTGTTCTTTGGAAGTTTGATTTGGAATGATAGATGGTAGATTATATGAAGAGATCATCAAAGAAAAATTGTGAGAAGATTGGTCAGCATGTGGGATGCAAAATTTGGTCATCAACAATTTTCATGAAGGACTCATTGTCTTTTTGGTAATATATATTGACAGGTGCAATCAACTATGGAAATTTGTGAGGGGAATAACATGTTAGGGGGAGAAAGGCATATAGTAGGTTTTGTACCTCTGAGATGATAATGGTAAATTGATCATGCCAGAGCATCTAAATTTGTTTTGGGGTTTTGGTTTTGGTTTTTATGGAGGACCAATACATAGGAAAAACTGCAAGAATGATTTATTAACTAATAAATAACCAAAGGGTTGCTATTTAACTTCACTCAGTGATTTGAATTTATAAGGTGTGTAGAAAGAATAGTAAGGAGATATGATTAATTTAGATTTTAGACAAAAAGATAAATCATCATAAGTGGGAAAACCTTTGTCCAATGTTCAAAAGTTAAACAAAATATGCTTAAAATTACATAAGATGCTGACAATTTTATGATTTAGACAGACATTCCAATATCTCAGTCTCTTTATGATAATAACTTCAGAAGGAATTTTAAGAATAATTGTAACACATTTATTCTCACCTGATATCTCTGTAAAACTTAAACATATGCAGAATAAACATAATGAATGAAACACATGAAAACTTACAGAAGAAAATGAGACTGTATGATACCAAATTCAAAATCCTTTGCTTTATTATCAGTGATCTAGAAACAGCTTGTACATCAATGCTTTACAAAATTGCTTATGGAAAGGTACCACCTTTAATAACTCATAGAAGAGAGTTATTTATACAAGTTTAAACAAAATATCCTAAACTGATTACAAAATAGCTTGAAAGAAGATAGGAAAAGAAAAATTGTTGCATGATGTGTCCCTATTAAATAGGAAGTTGTTGATGACTGTTCCTTCAAAATCTGTTCTCGATGTCTTCTTGTTGGAACGAAAAGTTAATCAATTGTTTCACACAATTGATCCCACCTTTTCTCACTAGGTGCTTCGAGATTTACCATCCTTCTAAATTTCTCATCAACTTCGGTATATCTCTCAAAATTGGGTTTAGTGAGAAAAAGGTGTCCAACTTCATATTTGATTGTGAGGTCAGAGCTCAAGGCTTCCAAAAACTCTTTTCCAGTAATCTGTCTTTTTATCCCTGCAAATTGACTATTGTTTGCTACAATAGTATATAATCTTTCACAGTAATCCTCCAATTTTATTAGTTTATCATTCGATGACACTATATCTAGTAACTCTTTCTTATGCAACACACTGAATTTAGAATGAAACCTTCTAACTATAGTGTTCAAAGCTTCACATTTTTTTTTCAGCTGAGTTAATAGATTATTCTTCATTAGGACTTTCTTAATCTTCAAAATAGTAGTTGTCCTATCTGGAATATTTATCTCTTCTAATTGCTGCCTAGTTTTAGAGTTTAGTACTATGATCATCCCTGATGCTTCTTTGGGTTTTCTGCCCAATGCTACCTTCTGGGTCTCTATCTCTTCCCTTCATTTAGCAATCCATTCTTGCTACTCAAAAATGATTTGTATGGATGGCCATAATTCTGTTATGGAGTGGTTAATATCTAACCAGATGTCTTCTTTGGCTTGGGCACAAGTGTATTCCGTTAGAGTCTTGCTCTCTAACTGTTTAACCTTGAGCTCTAACCTGTGTGACTTTTACATTTCCTCTACATACAAGGTGTCATTTTTTACCTTCTGTGACTCCAGGGTTTGTAACTTCTGGAGTAACTTCTCATTTTGTTGTTTTTGTGCTTGTAGCTCCTATGATAACCTTGTTGTTTCACCTATTGTTGAAGATGAAGCAATGTCAGTAGGAGATGAGCTTAGGTCTGCACCTGTCATTGGAATTTCTGTCACTGAGGTCACAACAAGCTGTGCTACCTCTTTTTCCTTGAGCATTTGTTCTATCCATTCCTCCATTTTCTTGATCTGTATGTTTTGCTCAATGATGAGCTTCAACATCTCATCCCTGTGATGTTCATTTTCTGCCATTTCTTTGTTCTATGGATCCTTAGTTGAAGATAGATTCAACTATTTCTTCAATGTTGTAATCTCTACATTCTTCTTTTGCGGTATTTCTTCTATTTCTTTATAGTCTTGGGGATCATATCCAATTTTAACAATAGTATCTTCTAAAGATTTTAACTTGGTATCTTTAGATAAATATGACAGTTTTCCAATCTTGAGTTGTGATTGCACATTTGACAAGGCAGTTCTGAGCTTGGAAAGAGACATGGCAGTTGTAGTCATTGTTGAAAATAACATCTCACCTGATGCCTATGCAAATCTGTTTGATGAATAGGATGTATCTGATTTACATCAAATGAAAAGATGGTCTTCGTGTAGTCTGCTGTGGATTTGGGAAATAGAATTTGAGCCAAAAAAAAATTCTATTTGCATCCTTCCTCTTTCACTGTCAAAGAAAGAGAGAAATCTACGCTGGGAAGTGGATGTCTATTTCAAAAATTGACTGTATAATTGAGATTTAAGACTTTCATTCTTTTAATTGATTTCCAAAAATGTTGAGAAGATATTAGTATCTCCTGCTGAGCTGGTCTTAGTTGACTGAATAATCTCCATAGGTTCAGTTGAGGAAGGATTTGAAGAAGTAGAAGGAGGCTTGGGATCAATGGTCCTTGTTGATGAAACATCTTCCAATTCTCCAAGATCAATTATTTTTGGTGGCTTGCTTTCTGATGACATTGATAGTCCAGTTTTCAACTTCTTTTGTAAGATATAGTAATCTTTACCTGATTCTGTAGCTGACTGAGTTTCCTCTCTGGCTCTTTTATGCTAAGTACTCTGAGTAGTTGGATTCTTTACCTATGGAGTAGAAATAATATGTTCATCTTCTTCTGTGAGAGTTCCTTCAGACCACTACTCCTGGTTCATGAACTTCTCTAATTCTGGCCTGGGAGTATGGTTGTAAGGTGTTGCCTTCAACTACACTCATAGAGCTGAAATGATCCCAAAAGGATCATAAGACAAAGTGAAGCTTGGCTTAGGTTCATGTTTTTTAATAATCTATCTACCTCTATACATATAGACCTAGTGTTACAAATGAATGTCCTTACCATGGCTTTGATTTTGAACTGTGACTTCTTCTTTCCTGAGACAAAATGGATTTCATCCATATTTATCATCTGCCTGATGTATTCTAGTGAGAAAATCCTCATTGGCACATACTTAGGAAATTTGTATGGAGCCAACTCACTGCCATATATCCTAATCTCAGTGTAATTCTGGTAGAGGTACCAGTCACCAGTCTTGGTCTGTTCTGATAGGTGCAATGTTCTCTTAATCTCTTCTCCAATTCTAGGCTCTGCCTAGTTGTTGAGTAATTGGAGAATTGGATGTACAAAAGAGTCAATAAACTGAGAGAATGTAAATTTGGATGATCCTACTCTTACTAACTTTGTCCAATGAATCACTGATTGATTCACTCCCTACTCATCTTGTCTGTTAAGCTGAATGGGAAATAGATCTCCCTGTTGAAACAAAATTAAATGGATTATGACTGAACTGTACCTAAAAACTCCTTAAGTGGTCAAATTCATAAACTACTCAAGTATATTATCAGCCAGAAAGTGGCTATAATTATACATGAAAGCAGGTTAATATTCTTTGCTAAAAATGGAAAAGAATCCAAGGATGGATTCATCAACAGATTGGTCATTTTCATAGCCTAGGAGGTATGATAGCAGAGAGATAATATGTCTAGTGGCTTCAGGGAACATGGAAGATGAATATGGTGGATTTCTCTTAGGTAATTCAGCATCTTCTGGTAAGAAAATTTCAAAGATAAGGGCTCTCTATGGGAAAGTGAGTTTATTGTAAAGGTCCATGAGAGCTGTTGGTGAAAAATGGCTAAGGGAGTCAGATGGAGGTATCATTAACATTTGATTTATGCTCTGAGCAGTAATGGTGATCAGGATTTTTCCATCTTGATTCATCACTGTTCTTTGCACAGGATCATACCTGGCTTGACACCAAGTAATTAGATCAGGGAAGTGATGAGTCTTGGGAAAAGAATATAATGGAAAAAGTGTCTCCCAGAAGCAAATGGGGTCCTCTTTATCAACATATTTCAGTTTTAACCATGAATGTAATTCATAAAAATTGAATTCACATTCACAGTCATTGATCTTGAAAAGGGAGTCTACAAGGGGCATATGATCCAAATCAAGGGAGACAGTAGAGGGATTCCCTTCTTCAGTAGTCTTCTGTATTTTTGCTTTAGGAGCCATCCTGCTGCAGGGGAAATTCAGAAACTGTTTTAATCAAAATATGGATGACAGTGGCAAAAATACACACAGAGTGACAAATAGTGCTTTTGGTATATGAATGGAAGTGAAAAGTGGCAAAGATTGGAGCCATGGGGTATTTATAGGTGCAATTGGGCTTAATTGACTATTTAAATCTAGCCGTAGGCAATTAATTTGTAGAGGGATGCGAATTAATGTTTAACGGGTGATTAAATGGTTAATTAGGCATATCAATGGCTTTGGAGCATATGGGCAACGACATTATAACATGGTGGGTGGTGAATGGGTGAGCGAAAACGAACTAGTGACATGGAGGTTCATGAATGGATGGAAGATAATGGATTTATATGGCGCGGAAAGAAGTCAACGGTCAGATGGAGGAAAACCGCCAGCGGATTTCGGGGGGGGCATGATGGTTTATGGTTTTGAGCCTTGGGGGTCTGAAACACTGTAGGGGCACCACATCACAGAAAGGGATAGCCATTAAAACTGCTTTTCAACCCCCCCCCCCCGTGTTAATGGGAAACGGCCGAAGGGGGTCCGAAAAGCTTCCTTCGCCGTTGATTCGGGTGGAGTGAATGATCTCCGTTGGAATCTGCTCAGTGGTTATCGGCACTTGACATGACGTTTTGTCGTTTCTGCCGATGTGACAAAAGCATATAATATGACTTATTTGCAAGGTTATCAAGCCTTATTACAATAATTAAATCATAATTAAAGAACTTAAGCATTGATTAATTTAAAAACTAATTTCAAAGGTGCGTTTAAACTTAGCAACCTTAATTTTATTTTCTAAAGAAAATATTTTTCTTTTATTGCTTATCTAACATTTTCATTTGCCTTCTTTTTTTAGAGCAACTACCCTATCATTTTTTATGTGATATGGCCCTGAAATAATAATTACTGCTAACATTTTTATTTTCTATTTTGTTTTTGGTCCATATCCTAACTTATCACTTTTCTGTCGCATTTTTTATTTTTTCATCTAATAACTAACTTATCAAAAACAAGAATGTTACAATAGTAGGAAGAAAGAGGAAGATATCTCGTTAGGGGAGTAACCCTTTTCCATTGATGTCAAAGGGGTAGAGAAATCAGGAAAGGAATATCATAAGCATGGAGTCAGGGGGAGAAGTAATTGTAGGTGTATTTCTTTGGGATACACCATCTCCATTGTGTTGTCCTCATCATGTCATTTCCATCGATAGGTGCCATGCTGCATAAATCCTCACAATATGTGTGTTTTCATTTATGTCATGTTGATGCCAACATCGGTCCTTGAACACTCTTAATATTTCTCTATGAATTTCAACTATCAGAAGCTCCATTGATCAAGAAGCCTTGGAATGATGAGGAGATCTTGCAACATGGTCATGATTCCCTTCTTTCGATGAAGAAACTGGATGAGAAGCTCTGCATTTCTTTGTGCTAGACTATCTCCAATGTGTTGTCCTCATCGTGTCATTTCCATCGATAGGTGGCATGAAACTCCTCACAGATGAGGAGATATTCCTTATCAAAGATAAAGCTCTGAAGTTTAGTCAAGGGCCCCAAAGGTCTACCTAGATTGTTGAAAATGCAATAAGAAAATCCTAATTTAATTTTGTCCTTTAATTAAATTAGTAATTAAATTGTAATTCCACATCTCATGAAAACTTTTAATAGTTAATTAAGTTAATTTTACTTACTTGGCTCAATTAATCCGAGTTGAGGGTCTAACTAGAGTCATTTAGAGTGTCTTCTACTTTTTAGGAGCCCTGGTTGAGTTTATTTTGAGTTGTAATTATTTAACTTAGTTAAATTAAGTTAAACTAGTTCCAACTTACGGAGGAATTATTGGGAGATTTAGTAGTGGGGTGTAACTTGTAGAAGTGGGCTATAACCAACACTGATCAACCAGTAAATTGAATATTCACTCATAATTAACTTATACATGTCAGATCAGAGAAAAACCCAATTGAGATTGGAGTTTAGGGACAGTGTACTATCAACTGTATAATCATTTGAATTGTACAGGTGGTGCATGCAAAGAGAGGAAGGCCTATGAGGATTACACAATTCATATTTGTGGAATTTCCCAATTAAATATGGGCTAATTCCCAAGGAAACTACGCAAGGAAATAGGAGCTTGGTGGGCAGCAGAATTGGCTAAGTATTTGCTTGATCTTGTATGGGAAGCAGTGATATAGATAGAGATAGTGCAGAGGTTGCTCGGGCTTGAGAAAAGCATTGTAATCTTCTCATATTTTCTGATTAATGCAATATATAGATAACAGGGGTTTTTAGCTGTGGCTTTCCCCAAAAAATTATTGTTTTATGTGTGATTGAATTATTTCTCTTTTATGCTTGGTGATTTCATTGATAATTTATTTTTTTTGTTAATGAGTAGAGTAGATTAAAGTCAATTGTTTTAGCATATTACAATCTACATTTTGAATCTACAAGGAATTTCTACATGGTATCGGAGTTGAAATCACTATAGAAGAGGAGAATATGAGTTTGTATTTTGTAGGAAAATTCAAATTTGCAGTTTCATACTTTAGATCCAGCAGGATGTCGTTCAATGGATTGAGACTCGAATATGCCATTGAGGGTAGTTCAAACTATATTGCTTGGAAGGGCAAGATGGAGGCAGTGTTGGAAGACAACATGCTTAATGAATTCATAGACAAAGATATTCCTAAGCCAGCTGATGCTCGGGATCTGGCAGAATGGAGAAAGTGTGTGGCAAAGGCGAGAAGGATTATCCTAGAAGGAGTTCGAGATCATATTGTCTTAAACCTCCACGGTAAGGAAACTACGTTTTTAATGTGGAAGGCCTTGATAGACCTATTTCAAAACAGTAGTGACCATAATAAACTGGCGGTAAAGGACAAGCTCAAAAAAATCAAGATGGAGAAGGGTGGCACAATACCGAAGTACTTGACCAAGTTCAGCCAATGTCGAGATGAGCTTGGAAGTGTCAGTGTTATAGTTGTTGAAGATGATCTGGTGAGCCTAGAACTTCTAATCCTTCCCAAGAGCTAGCACAGCTACCAGGACTCAGTTAATGGGAGGGAGAAACTACCAGAGTGGGAGCGAATATGATTCGACTTTGGACAAGAAGAGATTCGATGGAACACCAAAGGTGGATCCTCATCCAAGCATGATGATGAGGAGAATTGTGCCTTAGAAAGGAAAAGAAAGGGAAGGGGAGGTCATCCCATTACAAATCAGATTCAAGTTAGGGCGGTAAGAAGAAGGACATGTTGAAGGTTAAATGTTTTCACTATCACGAGCTGGGACACTATACCACAAAGTGTCCGCACAAGAAGGCTGGTAAGAAGCCCTCAGGAGGAGAGGCAAGTGAAGCTCTTGATTCACAATTCAAACACGGTTTCACCCTCATCGATTGCATGGTGACATCAGTGATGGGTAGTGTGTGGTATCTAGATAGTGGAGCCTCATTCCATATGACTGACAATAAAGAGTTCTTAAGTGACTTGGAGGAGAAGGACCTCCAGATGCACATCGAGATGGGAGATTATGGGATGTATAACGTGACCAACATTGGTATTATTAACTTTCAAAGGGAGTCTAGTTCTCCTCTCACATTAAAAGATGTCATTTATATTCTGAGTTTCAAGAAGAATTTGGTTTCAATTGCCATGTTAGAGTACCATGGATATGATGTGATATTTAGCAAGGGAAAGGCTTTTCTTCATCACATAGCCTCTGAACAGGTGAAGCGAATCGAGGTTTGGCTGAAGAAACTCTACAGATTGGATTTAGAAGATTGCGATGCTTTGAGCACAAAAGCATAGAAGGTGCAGAGCCGAGACATCGGTGAGTTGTGGCATAGAATATTGGATCACTTGCACCACAGAGCTTTGAAGATCATGCAGCAAATTTCTACAGGACTTCCCAAGGGTACATTAGAGTAGAGAGACACACGCAAAGGTTAACATTGGGGAAGTACACCAAAGCTTCCTTTCATGACAAAGAAAATCGAGCACAAGAAATCTTTGATAGAGTTCACTCAGATGTGTGTGGGCCGTTCTCGATGGCCTCCACGACTAAGCACGGGTATTATGTAATATTTGTTGATGATTTTTCTCGTAAGTGATGGATTTTCTTCATGCAGAAAAAAGATCAAACATGTACTAAATTTTGTGAATTTAAAGCACTTGTCAAGAAAAATACCGACAGGAAATTTAAGGCTATGAGAAGCGATAATAGTGGAGAATATGTGTCGAATGAATTCAAGAACTTTTGTGCATTAGAAGGCATTCAATGGGGATTAATAGTACCTCATAACCCACAGTAGAATGGGGCGGCTAAAAGGAAGAACAAAAGTATTGTGGGAGTTGGACAGACAATGTTACATGATCAGGGCCTACGATTTCACTTGTGGACTAAAGCATGCAACACATCTGTTTATTTGAAAAACAAAAGCCCTCATCGAATTCTCGGGATGAGTACACCAGAAGAAGATTTTTTAGGTAAGAAACCAGATGTAGCACACTTCATGATATTTGGTTCATCAATTTACTGTCACGTTACCAAGGATGAATAGAAAAAGCTAGAGGCAACAACTGAGTTTGGCATATTTTTGGGGTACAATGATACACTTCACAACTATCGGGTGTACCTGCCATCCAATAGGATGACAGTGGTTCGTAGAGATGTGAAGTTCGATGAAGAGAAGGCCATGAGATGTTCCCTTGAGAGGGAGCTTCAATTACATGTAGATGAGGAGATTTTAGCTCCAAAGGAGGAACCTCGGGATGATGTGGAGCAACCAGATGCAAAGGAGCAAAGAGTGGAAGTACCCAATCAAGCAAAGACTTCCATATGGAAGGAAGTGCACCAGAGAGGCTGACAGATTGACGCATGATGCTAGAAAGAATGTGGGAGCACCCACATCACAGTGCAGGAAGAGGAGGTCACCAGATTGGTACATTGGCTACATGGCACTAATGATTGAGAGTGTATAGGTTGAGCCATCCTCATTCGAGGAAGAAGTACATCAAAAAGTATGGGTTGATACCATGGTTGAGGAGTATGGATCCATTATTAGAAACAGTGTTTGGAAATTGGTCCCAATACCAACAAACAAGTCAGTGGTGAGTTACATATGGCTTTACAAGCTAAAGCAAGCAGCAGATGGGATTTTGGAGAAAGATAAGGCCAGATTTGTGGCCAGAGGGTTCTCTCGAGTGTAAGGAATTGATTACGATGAGACCTTTGCTCCAATAGCAAGGTACTCTTAAATCATATCTATTCTAGCACTATCAAAGCAATGGGATGGAAGATACATCAGATGGATGTGAAGACAACATTCCTCAATGGTATGATTAAGGAAGAGGTGTATATTGAGCAACCAGAAGGATTTGATACCTTCAAAAGAGAGTCGCATGTGTGCATACTCAAGCAAGTGTTGTATGGACTAAAACAAGCACCTCGTGCTTGGTACACCAAAATTGACAGTTATTTCACCGGGTTGAGCTTCACCAAAAGTGAAGCAAATGTGAATCTTTACCATATTGTGGTTGAAGGTAAATTGTTGATTATAGTATTATATGTTTATTATTTTATTCTAACAGGTGATGAGAAGATGATAAAATCTTTGAAAGAGGATCTTGCAAGAGAATTCGAGATGAAGAACCTGGGGCTCATGCATTACTTTCTTCGTATGGAAATATGGAAAGGAGATGGGGAACTGTTTGTCTCTCAGGAAAAGTATGCCAACAAGATACTGAAGAAGTTCCACATGGAAAACAACAAACCCATGGAGGCTCCTCTAGCAGGTAATTAGAAGAAGGAAGATGCTACTTCAAGTGAAGTAGTGGAGACTACTATTTATATACAGATTGCAGGTTCACTTATGTATCTGGTGAACACACAACCAAACATGTGTTTTGCAGTTAACTAGCTTAGTCAAGCCATGGTTAATCCTACCAAACTCTATTGGAAGGCAACTAAACATGTGTTGAGATACCTCGTAGGCACTACTCAGTTTGGTATTTGGTACAGACAGACAAAGGGAGTGAAGTTTCAAGGCTTCACAGATGTAGATTAGGCAAGGATTCCATTCGACAGGAAGAGCACATCAGGGAGAATCTTCAATATTGGGCCAGCAACAGTTTCTTGGTATAGCAAGAAGCAGAGATTAGGCGCATTCGGTTCAATAGAAGCAAAGTACATGACTACTAGTAAAGCAACTTGTAAGGTTATCTGGATGAGGAAGATCCTTGTTGGGTTATTTGCTCAACAGATGGATCCTACATTGACTTACCGTGGCAATCAGAGTTGCATCAAACTCTCCGAAAATCAAATCTTTCATGATCGTTCCAAGCATATCGAAATCCAATATCACCATCTACGATATTGTATGCAGAGGAGAATCATGTTGCTAGAGTACATTCCTACAGAGGAGTAGGATGCAGATATTTTGGCAAAGGCATTGTCAAGATGAAAATTTGAGTTTCACAGAGGCAGGATCGGGGTAGCAGATAATCCCTTTCTTGTTAGGAGGGAGTGTTGAAAATGAAATAAGAAAATCCTAATTTTATTTTTTCCTTGAATTAAATTGTAATTCTACATCTCATGACAACTTGTAATAGTTAACTAAATTAATTTGACTTAATTGTCTCAGTCAATTTGAGTTGGGGGTCTAACTAGAGTCATGTAGAGTGTCTCCTATTTTTTAAGAGCCCTGGTTGAGTTTATTTTGAGTTGTAATTATTTAATTCAGTTAAACTAGTTCCGATTAATGGAAGAATTAATGGGAGATCTAGTAGTGGGGTGTAACTAGCACTGATCAGCCAGTAAACTAAAGGTTCACCCATAATTAACTCATGCATGTCAAATCAAAAAAAGACCCAGTTGATATTGGAGTTCAGGGACAATGTACTATCATATGTATAATCATATGAATCATACAGATGGTGCATGCAATCAGAGGATGGCCTATGAGGATCGCGGGATTCATATTTGTGGAATTTCCCAATTAAATATGGGCTAATTCCCAAGGAGATTGTGCAAGGAAGTAGGAGCTTGGCAGAGAGCAGAATTGGCTAAGTATTGACTTGAACATGTTTAGGAAGTAATGAGATAGACAAAGATAGTACAGAGGTTTCTCGGGCTTGAGAAAAGCATTGTAATATTCTCATATTTTCTGATTAATGAAATATATACATTACCAGGGGATTTTAGTTGTGGCTTCCCCTAGAAAATTATTGTGTTATGTGTGATTGAATTCTCTCTTTTACGCTTCGTGATTTCATCGACCATTTATTGTTTTCGCTGATGAGTAGAGTAGATTCAAGTCAATTATTTTAACATATTACAATTTGCAGTTTGAATCGACAAGGAATTTCTACGCGGATTAAGGAATAAAATAAATATGAAAGTGGAAAAAAAGTACATATTGGCCCCAAAGCATAAAAACATCAAAGGTAAAAATATTTTCGAAAATTAAATTGAAATATAACAATTTGGTCAAAATTGGTTAAATTGAAATATAAAAATATTTTTAATTGAAACTACATGCGTTAGAGTTGGTTGTTATGTGTGTATATGATTCCAAGGAAGATCCGTAGACATTGATGATATGAAAATAAGTCGGATAGATGAATTTGAACCTCATGATGCTACTTGGAACATAGCTCAAAGAGAAAATAATTGTTTCCCTTCGTCGTCCGAGCACATTCATAGGTACACTCTGTATGTATAAATTCTAGTGTTGAATCTCAAATTGGATGCATATAAAAAATGAAAATATTTGGTTCTGATTTATTTCTATGTTCTAGTTTGATTGGCTTTAACAGTGATCAAGTGGCCACGATGTGTGTGACAATCGAAGAATGAGCAACGAATTCTATTCTCTGATTAATATTTCACAGAAGGGTTCATGTTCTGCATACATTAACACACCACCTTTTATAACAATCAGTGATGATATCTGCGATTGTGATCTCTCAAGTGGTGTATCTACAACATTATTATGACTCGAATTGGTGACTTCTTTGCATCTATAACGTACGCAGAGTCTTGTGGAACATGTTATGAGTTCGATGATAATTTTTATGATCTAGCATATGGTCAATGGACAAGAAATCAGATGATTCGACTAATGAAGACAAAAGGACTTTGATCATTTTTTTTTAGCAAGAGGCCAAGACTCATAATCATCAATTTATGTAAGTGGATTAATTCTTTCTAGTGAGAAACTTGGAATTCCGATTCGTGGATAGGATTCAATGTTATATATCCAATGTTGATTGATACCATAACCATGATTGATTATTTATCTTTAAGTTCTACATGCTTATGATAGGATTCAATGTTATATATCCAATGTTGATTGATACCATAACCATGATTGGTTATTTATCTTTAAGTTCCATGCCATGTAGAGTTGGGCACGGTCACTTATCCCTTATTTTTTGCGAATGCCCAGCATGTTGTTTTCGGTTGATGAATGAACGTGAAATATCGTGCCATCAATTTTTGATGAGGTGGTTCGTATATGGCCATGAAGCGAATATCAAGTTGACACCACTATAGCCCGCCACCTTACGTTGAAGTCAATGTGAAACTTGGATTCGAATGATGTGTATGCCGGTCAATAAGGAATGCATATAGTATATTTTATATATCAAGTTAGAAGGCCCCATTGGTAAGGTGAAATATCTCATATATATTTTATTTTCAAATTTTTATTTCTTGCAAGTCATTTGGAAGGATCCTAGAAAGAATCAAATTGGAAAACATTTAATTTAATACATAGATATTTGGGTTAATTAAGTCATTACTAATTTAAATTGAAATTAGGAAGAAGCCTTACAATTATGGCTCAGAGAAAGATCTTGTTGAAGTGATTACAATGATCTTGTTTGGCAATGTCAGCAGACCAATGGTTTACACCAGAGTTTGCACCCTTTAGGGCTTGATGCATATGTTGAGACAAAGGATAAAGGTTGTTTTGTAGTTGGAGATCAAGGTTTGAAGCTATTAATGAATTGAGTGTGTTGATGATCACAATGAATTTGTAGGGTTATCTGTGGAGATGTCATTTCACTAACATTTTGTTAGTCAGAACAATTAGGGTTTAAGACAACATAGAAAGTTTGCATTGCAGATAAGTTTGCCATGTCATACTACTAGTGCATTGATGCAGGGGATGTTGGTGTTGGAATTGATGTTGTGATGCAGTGTTTATGGTTGGCATTGATTTCAACCTAATAGCATGAGTTGTTGGTACCATGTGATGCAGAGGTGGTTTGTGCATTGGTTGCAGACCTTAGTTCAATGGTTACAGATGATGGTGCAGGTATTTGGCCTGTATGTTGATGCCTTGGTAGGATGTGGAGCTGCTACACCTAGTTGACATTGATGGAGATTGTCAAGTCATGTTTATGGTACTTGGTGTGTGTGTGGATTTTTTTGAAGTCTTTTGGTGAGTGTCATGATTTAACAGATTCATGGGAAAGGTTGTCTCAATGTACCAAGTATCCTCCTGAAGTAGGGTTACACAATTATTTATAAATCTCATTTTTGGAATGTGTATGTTGTTTTGGTGAAGGAAACTAGCATACATATGCTAGTATTGTGAATGAAAAGAGTGTATGCCACCTCAAGGTGATTTTCTCCGCATTCCTTGCACTTTTCAGCTATTTTGTGGTTTTTTCCAGTAGTGCTTTTTCAGGATTCTTTTATGTAAAGGTCGAAAAGGTTGAGGAACCTCTAGAAGATGATTAATGTTGAAAATATCAAAAGGATAGTGGAGAAAATTGTCATAATTTTTTAGAGAGCCAATGGTGAGGAGTGTGAATTTGTTGTAGCAGAGTGTGCATGGAGGTATAGTTATAGTAGAGACAGAAATATGCATGGTTGAAGACTATTTATATGTAGAAGAAAAGTGATGGGGTTACAAAGGAGTTTGCTAATGAATTTATGATTGCAGGGGCAAAATTCTTATTTGAGTTTATATATGTTGCTGACATGATTATGATAGATTGGCTATAGTAGTGTCTGATGTTTTTATATGGCAGTTATATATTTCATCATTGATTTTATGCATCTAGTTTATTTGTAGATAATGTATTAAGGCTCTGTGAGTTGAGGATGATGTATGAATGTGCAAGATGGCTATGATTTGAGTGTGATTTAGTGATTGATGTTTTGTATTGAGAATTTTGATCATATGCTATGAAGATATTGTTGTTGTGATGTTCACGTTGAGTACCTCAAGGGTTCCAGTTTGAAAATGCATGAAAGGCAAACCACATAGAGAAGTGGGGTTGGTGCTCCGGAAAAAAAGTATTGAGAACATATTTCTTCATAATTCCAATGGGTGTTGGGCAAGGCTTCTTGATCAGATGGGTGTCTATAGAGTCATGAGATGAAGATTAGAGTTCCTTCCAGATAGTTTCCATGTTGTATTCTCTATGTAATGGTTTACTTGATAGATAATAAAATATATTGAGTGGTGCAGCAATAGAAAGGGTTGTTTTTTTACCCGAAGGGGGTTTTCCACCAGATATCATGTGTCCCTATGTGATGTTATGATTTTGTGTATCAACGTGCATGTTTATTTCATATGTTATTGCTCTCATGTGTTCATTCTAGTTGAAGTTCCATGTTCATATCTAATGCATATTTGTTAGGTGATGAATTGATTAATATATTGGAGAAAAAGTTTAATATTGTTGAAATTGTTATCACTACTGATTCAAACACCCCACCCCCCCCCCCCACCCTTAGTAGTGATCCTGGTTCCAACAGTTGGTACAATATTGATGCATGTTTGATATGCTATTGTTGAGTTAGGGTTTGTCAAAAGTGTTTGAGTAAAGTTATTGGCTTGTGGGGGCAGTTGATGAGTGCCAAGGTTTACAGTGCTTCTAACTTGCTTGTTGAACCAGAGTTCTGTCAACATTTATATGGTTAAATGTTTGATGATAGGTTGATGTAACTTGAGAAGAGGTTAATTGAGGCTTTATGAAGCTAGGATTTGATATTTTGACTAGAGGAAGTTTTTATTGTTTTTTATGACCTTGTGCTAGTGTTGCATATCAACAAGTCAACAATTTATTTCATTTATTTTGATATTGAGAATAAGTGGATCCAGTATGAAAATTGTGAAATGTGGTTCGTTGTGGTGAATTGAAGAGTGGAAGGGTGGTGCAAGGTGGAGAGTGGAGTCTACTTCAGGTCGACGCCTAAGAACACTTCAAGGCGATAGGGTGGTGCAAGTTGGAGCCTATGTAGGGCATTGGAGTGTCCTTCCAGTTCGAGCTGGTAAACCAGGACGTTGGAGCATCCTTCCAGTTCGAGTTGGTAAACCAGGGTGTTGGAGAATCCTTCCACTTGGAGTTGGTAAACCAAGGAATTGAATCATTCTTTCAGTTGAAGCTAATAAATCAGGGGGTTGGAGCCTCCTTCCAGTTGTAGCTGGAGAATCTTGGAAGTTGGAGCTTCCTATTGATGTAAATTTTAAAGGCATATATTAGGAAGCATTCAAGTGATTCCACCTAAAAATATCGTGTTTATTGTCTTTGATATTGTGCATTGTTAAATGGTGTTGTTGATTTATGTTTTTGAACTGATGCTAATATTCATTAATGCTCTAAAGATTGAAAATTAACTAATTGAAGTAAAATATTGATTCAACCCCCTTTCAGTGTTCCCAACATCCCTTAACCAAATCTGGCCAAAGCAGCCAATTGAACCAACTTGCTCCACCTTTAGGCCCTATCCCCCTCAAAGTTTATATGCAAGGTATAATTTGGCATGTCCCCTATCACCTAGGTCTAACTCTAAACTTTATTGGTAATTTCCTAGGGTACTCATGCCTTACCGGGTCTTACAAGAGTATGCCCATTTACATGTAATAAAATTTTTAACTCCATTATAGAATGATATTTTATTTTCATTACTGTTATAGCCATCTTCTTTCCTGATGCTCTCCAAATCCATTTTCTGTTCTTCTTCTCCCTATGAACATATGCACATCTACCTATGATTTTATCTTCCAATTCCATGTTCCTTCGATTCATGCTTATCACTTAAGCCTCCTTCTTGTGCAACTTGGACAATATGCCCTTCAACACATCACACAACAACATGAACCACACCACGAACTTGATCTACAGTCCACATGCTTTGCATTTCCATTACTAAGGAATCTGTCCTCCTTCGATTCTTCCATCGGATTCACTTTCTTCTTATTGCCATACTTGTGTGCTTCTCTCACACTCACCGTGCCAAATAAACCATTGGCAACAAAGGAATCTCTTTGAAGCCAACACTTGGTCCTAATATATCTATCATATTCAAGTATCCAAGCCATAAATAAACCTCCAGCTCCGGTACCATGATAAAATTACTAGCTAGAAATAAATTTACTGAGAGAAACATTGAAAAAAATAGTAACAAATCACAAAACATAAACACAATGTTTTATCCTAGACAACCTCAATCTCCAAAAAACCTAGCTAACATAAATCTATTAGTATCCTTGGCGAAAATCCGTTCAAGCCAACCAAGTGAGCCTTCACTGCTCACCTTCCTTGCCATGTTACAATGAAGAAGTATTCAAGCCTTTTAAAGGCTTTATTACATGCATTTCATATTACAAAACCATGGGAAACCAAAACCATGTGCCTAAAACCACCATTGTAGACTAAGTAACTTTGAATTTTTCATCGAGTCAAGTTTTACCTAACAAATTTGAGTTGTTATCTTCAACCATGGCCAAAGTCTCATACACTTCTCCAATAGAAGACCAAAATCCCCTTTCTCTTGATTCATATTTTCATTTTATCTTCTAATAAATACTAAATGTAAATATGAAATAAAATCTTTATTTACATTTTTTTCAGATCCAAAAAGCATGATTGTATTTATATCAGAAATATAAACATAGCATTATGTACCAATACATTTAAGGGACTGTCTCTCATATAGATGAAACTATGCAAAGGGATGGAGAACTTGTCACAAAAATAAGCCCCAGCCATACTGATGGGCATCAACAGTGCATGCCAAAAATGAACTTAACAGCCATGAGAGATATGAGTCTAAATTAGTCTAACTGTGCATAGAGAAGGCAATATTTAGCCGTTGAAAACAAAGAAGATCATAACAATCTGCCCTCATCAAAAAGAAAGCCAGATTTGCAGACATCAAGCTTGGAGGACCTGCGCTCACTGGAAACAGCAACATTAGAAGATTACAACCATCAACATCTGGAGAGAAGCAGCTGAACTTAATGGAAAACAAAATCAAAAGATGATGAAAGAACCAGAACCGAAGCAAAAGCAAGGTTAAAAGTCGGGAGGAAAGAAGTCCTGAATGGAGAAGATTTTTCCCTCATGAGAAACCTGCAAAAACCATAAGCCTGGAACCGCCTGAAGACCCTTTTTGGATAAACCATCTGCCTGCTGATTTAGGGTCCTCTTGATGTGATGAATGGAAGCTCCCTTGGATCTATTCCATAAATATTTGATCCTGTCTAACCATCCAATGAGCTGAGGCTTCATAATGATATTCTTACCAAGTACACAATCCACCATGACCTTTGAATCGCCAAAAATGGATACATCCTGGAGATTGAGAAAGAGACAGAAGTGAAGAAGGCCAGCAAGGGCCATCGCTTCAGCCTTGCTGTTGGATCCTCTCCCCCCGTTCCAGTAAATGAGAAAATGGCTATTTTCATTTACCCAGATGATGACCCCACAGCCACATTGACCTCCCTGTTCAGCCCTGTCGAAAAAAGCCTTTGGCATAGATGACAATTCCAGCGGGACCTCATTACCATTCTGTTTCGGTTGCTTGGAAGGGCACTGCGGAATCGACTCATAGATGGAAGTAATGATGGAGATGATTTCCAGAAAAGGGGAGGCCTTACCATTGAAAATAAACTTATTACGCCACTTCCAGATACTCCATACAACTATGATGAAAATTGATCTCCATGACTTTTTTTGAAAACTGCTCCATAAGAACGCTTCCGAAATAGAGGAGTGAGACATATGCTGGATACTGTTAACACCCAGGTTGTTCCCTATGACTCCCAAGGGAATACGGCCGGGGTAACCACTAACCAATCTTTGGATCACAGTTTCTAGCCAAACTGTAATAAGAGAGGGCTCTCTCTTTATGATTTGTCTCTGTTATGATGGTGTTTTAGGCTAGATATTATGCTCAGGTTTTGGTTTATGTTTTGGTTAAAGGATTTCTTTCAGGGCTTAAGATGTAGCATTTAGAGAGTAATATATCATTGGGCAATGGAGTCTGGAGTTGTGAAATGCTTTGAAATGCAGGATTGGTGGTGTTCTAACTGCAGGGCCTATTGTGTATTTCAGACAAACAAAGTTAACTTGAATGGTGAAGCATGTCAGCCAACAGAAAGCAATTAAGAATTCTCTATTAAGCCGGTGAGGTGAAAGTGGAACACGTTGCACAGGAGCAAACTTGAATTCCTGAGACAAAGGCCACTTGTGAAAGATGTATTCTGAAAGTGCAGCAATTAAGAATTACACTTATCAAGATTACAGATGAAGAAAACATTCATTAACAACACAGATTGAACTCAGGGTATTTCTTGAATAAATCCTGAAGGTTATTCTTTTTCCATGTTGCTAAATATTCAAACATTAGAAACATATATGGATATTAATAAACGAAAACACATAACAGAGAGAGTTACAGAGACTTATTGTATTGTGTAATACACAGGAATCCAGCAGTTTTCAACAGACACCAGAACGCATTCAACACTTCAGAAATCCGAGAAATTCCATCACTTTCTTTATTAAACTTCTGAAAGGATTACAGCATAAGAACTTCTTCAGGAGAAATCAACAACAACCCTTGCAAACTCATGCGAAGGGGACTTTATAGGAAAGCTTACACAAAATATCTCAGGCATTGAGTCATCTGAGAGAGAAATATCTTCATTACTTTGTTCAGAAAGTAGAAAAGAAGTTATTGCAGCTTTGAATGCAACATAACTGCTCTTTAAGTCTGTCAGAGGATATTTTGACCTTTGGAGGTCAGTGAGTCGGTTGAACCGCTTTGCTTTAATGCCGAAAAATGTGCCTTTATATTTGCTGCGCTGTATTTTCTCGGCCCTGCCACCTGTGACTGTGCTTGCTGCTGTGGTGACCGAACAGCTTTGCTGAGTTGGCTCAGCTCTAACCTTTAATGCGTGCTGATTTTGTTGAACTGTGCTTTACATAACAATTTATATTTTAAAAACAAAATTTGGTGAATGCCTCGTTGTTTATAAAATTTTCTGTATTGTATTTGTCCACCAGTCTTGCGTAGGGAGTTGATGCCTGAGAATTGCATCCATAGTCTCCTCTGCCTCTGTATATTTAAAGAAATTTGGGGCCATATCAAACAAGTGCGTGATTTCATTCATTATAAAAAATAGACTTTCTACCTTATTGTAGAAAATCTGTCCTGTAATTGGCCCTGTATCTTCTGAAGTGCTGGGCTTTTCATTGATCTGAGTTGAAGCAAAAGCATTCACTCTTTTGGCATACTGTTCATGGGTGAATAATTTCCCTCCGCTGTTCAGTAAGCTAGGGAGTCCTCTGCTTTGTAATATCTGAAATCTCTCCATGAACCTGTTTACCTCAGTTTGCATATCCTGGGATCTTCTTTCCAGAGTCTGCACCAGATTTCTCAGAGTAAGAACCCTCCTGATCATTTGAATAGTCTCAGTTCTGTTTGTAATTCCCATGGTAGCTAACTGAGAACTTGTTTTATGGTTAAGTACGTTGATCATTCTGGTGGCCACTTCAGGCATATTGCTCAATAAAGCTCTTGATCTGTGAACCTCCTTCTGTGCCTTTGGGATGAGCTCTAGTTGCTCATGGATTGTCTCAATATATTGCCATTGATTGGTAATTGATTGGCCAATATTGGACCATAGCATTGCTCTAATTTCAGCTACAATTTTGTCTAGTTTGAGCTCATTTTCCAGCTCTTTGATCTTGTCTTTAAGGGCTTTGATTTCCCTGCCCTTTTCTGCCACTTCTCTCTTTGATTTATCATGCCTGTCATTGACTTTGGCTAACTTTTCCCTGGTCTCATTTAACTCTGTCATTTGAGCTTCCAGGATTTGGATTTCATTCTTCAGCTTTTGCATATCCAGACTTTGGGCCTGCTCTGTAGTTGTTGGCGCTGCTGAAGTAGATGTTGCTGTCTGTTCAGTCTGTTGAGGAGGAGGAGCAGTGATAGGAGCAGTTTCCTCAAGATTGATGATCTGAGGAGGAGGCTGAGAGGTCTGACCCTCTTCTCTTTGTTTCAATGCTGCTTGCAGGGCCGCTTGTGTAGCCTCAGATTCTCCCAATTTCTCTTGTGCCTGAACAAGCTGTTTATAAATGGAAATCAACAAGGTTGTGGTATCCTGCTCATGCCTTTGTTGGGCTACCTCATCTGTCTGAGGGTGAATGGTAGCTGGGAGTTTGATTTTCTTCCTCAAGGCAGCCATGTCAGCATCCCTCAACTTCAAGATTTCCTGTATTCCTTTAATATCTTTGGGATCATGCCCAATTTCAATGATTATGTCTTCCAAGGACCTTATTCTGTTGTCCTTCACCTGGGATGATGCCCTCTCCAATTCCAGCTGAGAGGCTGTAGCATTAAGGCTGCTCTCTAGTTTGTAATTTTCTAATGTTTTGTCTGCCAAGGCAGCATACACCATCTCACCAGTCTGTTTGTGCAGTTCAATTTTATCCATTGGGTGTATGTCCTTGGCCAGGACCTCCAGGTTGGTCCTGAGGTAATCTGAGGCAGATTGGGGATGCAGTGCTGTGGGCAAAAAATGGCTCATAGTCAATTTGCCTTCTTGCACATCAAATGCAGACATCAATCTTTGTTGATTGGTGGGAGCCATTTTCAATAAATGGTTGTACAGCTGTATCTTGATAGGGTCACTCCTCCTTTTGATGTCTATAAATTGCTGCTTGATGCTTACTTCTCCTTCTTTTTGCTGGCTGGAGGAGCTGACCTCTCCTCCCATAGTTCTGTCCTGTTCCTGCTGGAAGGAACTGGCTGAAGCTTCTCTGCTGGGTGGGCCCATGCCCAATGCTTGTCTTATTGCTATGTCATCCTCCGAAAAGTCATTCAATCTTTGTCTTTTCTCTCCCTGGTTGATAGATGAAGTCAGAGGAGTTTCTCTATCCCTTTTTCTGCTTAAGTCCTCCTTCTGTGGAGTTTGGAGGACCGAGGCGTCAATGGTGACTTCTGGCCTAGGAGGCACTATGTTCTGAGCCTGTTGCTCAGTGGAAGTTGGAGTATCCACTACTTTTTCTTGCTGTAAGGGCTGCTGTCCCTCATGTGGCCCTTCTTCTTGATGCAGTTCCTGTTGTTGCTGTTCTTCTTGCTGCTGCCCTTCTCTATCTGCCTGCCCTTGAGTCACTGGAGGTGGCTGCTCCTTGCCATGGAGTGATTGTTCTGTCTCCATTTCCTTTTCTTTGCCTTTGCTAGATATATTTTCAGTGGCCTTAGTAGTTTGCTGTTTGGCAGTTGAGGAGGATGCAGCTGCTCCCACTTGTGTGCTCGGAAGTGTGAATACCTGTGAACAAAGTTCAAGGTCAGCCATTTTCCTTAGATTCCTCACTGCCCTCTGATTTAGCTCTTCTTGTGATATGGGCTCTTCTAAGGTCCCTCTCCTCCATTTGTCTTGGTTAGCATATTTTTCAATGTGAGGGATACTATGATGATCATAGGCAGACAACTTATATTTGAGCCTCCTCATTGTTATAAAATGATTAGGGTCATAGGGTGTCCATGGGAAACTGGTTTGAAGGCCAAGGGACTCAAGCATTCTATCTGCTTCCTTCCATCCTTGCTCCCTCTCGTTATAGATAAAATGGCCAAGTTGGCTTTTCACCTTCAACTGTGCTTTTTTGCCTTTTCCTGAAAAGTGAAGCACATCAACCCGGCCAAATTGCCTAAAGTACTCTAGGGAAAATAGCCTCATAGGCACATACTTAGGTAATCTGAATGGAGGCAAATCACACCCATATATCCTGATGACGGTGTGGTTTTGGTAGAAGTACCAATCCCCAATGCTGTAAGATTTGGACAGCTGAAGAATTCTCTGCATGTCATCAGTGAGTCTTGGAGGAGGCGAGCTCATCAGCATTGCCATAGCTGGATGGACGAACAGATCTATGAATTCACAGTAAGTGTATGGAGACTCAGGTGTAGTGTGGAAGACAGAGGACCAATAGACCACTGATCTGGGATTGCCTTGGGCATCCACTCTTTTGATTGAAAAATGAAATTTCTCATGTTGATGGTACAAGATCAAATGGTAAATGTAGGAGGTGTATCTGAACATCCTTTCTCTCGCCAAATTCATCAATTGCTCATGAATCTTGTCTGATATGTAGGTGGCATAGTCATAGCAGATTGGTGACTTGCCAGGAGCAAACATAAGCATCATTACCAGCACAGTTGCATCAATATGCTCAATTGAATTATATCCCAAGATGGGACAAATCATATCTGCAAGGTCTCTGGCCAGCCCATTGAGATATACATGACCAATTGGAGGGTACATCACAATGTCAGAGTTAATGTATAATTGATTAAGTTTGATAATTTGAGCATCTGTCAGTTTAGCCCCTTGTTTTATCAGGTTCACTAGTGACAAAGGGACCAACTTCTTCTGAGTGTTGAAGCAAAGCATGTCTCTGATAGCTTGAGGGGTAACATAGAAAAGTACTGAACCAGATGGGTCAACAACAGCCCTCTGAGAAGCATCATAATGTGCAGCACACAGGTGGATTAGTTCAGGGAACTGGTTGACCTGAGGGAGCTTAAAAATAGGGAGGAAAGAGTCCCATATGCCCAATATATCTGTCCCATTTTCATGCTTGGCTTTCAACTCATTCAACAGATGAATGTGGAATTTGCTGCTCATAAACATTTCTTCTGTAATTTGGTAATCCATATCTGCCAAGGCTTGCCATCCCAAGTTCCTTTGAGGGGCATTCAGAGGCTGAACATTTAGTACTACAGGTGTCTCCATTGCAAAAGAGGATTCTGAATTGAGTGCAAAGTGGTTTCAATTGAGCAGGACAGTATAGAGGAATGTCTCTTTACCAGGGAGGTGAATTTATAAGGAACAGAGAGTAGTTCTAGTAAATAGCAATTGAAATACTATTTGCAGTGCAAATAGGACAAATGTTTGGCCTCACTCTGTCTCTCTCAGTAGTTAAATTCAGTTTGAATGAGTCTGCCGCGATTGCGCGAACAGAGCTTGGTTTTTCAATGAAAATGCAGGCAAACAAGGCTCGGCTAGTGTTGTTCGAGTTCACAACTGTAAAAGGGCCAGGTGCAAGGATTTCTGCCGGTGAATTCAAGAGTTTTTTTCTGTTATAAGCTCTTTTGAGGGAAATAACAGACAAAGCAGGTACGTGAAGGATTTATAGCGGAGAATACCTGGTGAGGAGTAGGCAATGGTCACGGATGACTGTGGAAATGGCGCGCCGCCGGTCTCCTGGTCAGGTTCTGCAGGTTGGTGGACTTTGGACGTGAAAATCGCATGCAGGCGCAACAAAGTCTTTTGTAAGAAAATGGGAAAAAACACGAAATTTCACCATAATATTGGTTTTTGGACTTTTGGCGCATTTTTCTGCTGACGTCAGCATGATGTCATAGGTGGGGTCAGGGCCGGCTGACGTCATAGGTGAGGTGGCGGGCTCTGATTGGTCCACGGGGATGGTGAAGTGGCAGGACAGATCGGCAGACGGTCGGGCGCAACGGTTGACGTGACAGCATGGTGGCAGTGACGTGGGATGATGTGGAGGTGACGTAGTATAGGCGGGATAACCAAAACCGGAAACAGCCAGCGGTTTCATATCGCACCGCTCATGGTACGGGGGGGGATCTGTCAGACGTACCTTCGATGAGCTGCGGCGGGGACGCGTGGCTGCCGAGTGACGTAACCCTTTTACGGACATCGGAAGATATCCGTCGGATGTGAGACCCGCTCCGATATCAACGATGACCGTCGGATCTGGGGGGCCCGATCCAACGGCTGTCGGGGGAGTGATGTGATCGGCAGATATGGCGGGTAAACAGCGGACGTAGGAGCCGCTCCGATGTGATAAGAGCCGTTGGATGTTCAAGCTCCGATCGGACGGCTGTCAGGGTCAATATGGAAGGGGGCAGGGTTGAGTTAATGTATATCGGGGTATGCGCTTTGGAAAAAAACATTAGATTATGGGTTTTTCATGAATAATTTGCAAAAATGCACCCGGCCTTCAGACTTTGGATAAAGGAAAAAAGTGGGTTTTGATGCATTACTTGGCAATTTGGAGCGGGTAAGGGTAGAACAAGGTTTTTACAAAGTTTATGTGCAAACGGGGGGTAATGAGTTAAAAAGTGGATTTGGAAAGGGGGAAGAGGGTTTGGCTTAGGTTTATCAAGATGACCAGGTGTCATTTGATCCCTGACATAGGACTTATTGGCTATAATGCCAAGGGGAGGGGATATTTATACAAAATTTGGGGTTTATACACCATGGTGTTAATAATATTAGGGGAAAGGTAATATAAGGGATTTACATAGTAGAGTTAGGGTTAATATGGATGAGGGGAGTGAATGAAGGGAGAAAACACTAAGTTTGTTTGAGACTAACTTAGTTTAGGGAGTAGATCAAAATGAAAAGAATTTTTAGACAAGAAATGTGGCTTATAAAGATAAAAATTCTATCATATTACCACAATTAGTTCTATGACACTCAACTCAGAAGGGAATGTTAGTGAATGACATGAAAAGGGGGAGAGAGGAAGTTAGGCATGCCCATTCGCTTGCTGCAACTTGATGAAGAAGAACCCCTTCTTAATTCATTAACTCTGTTTTGGTAAACAAAGTCAACACACCTGCAATGGTAAGGATAACCTTTCTGCAACCCCAACTACTTACCCAGCTACTTGCCTAGCATTTTTTATTTCTTCTTGGAAGGTGCACTTGGACTTGCAGACCCTTACTTGCCTTTTCTTTTCTTTGGATTTTTCTTTTGTTTTTCTATCTACTTCTACCCTTATTGCTTCCAAGGTCCCAGATTAAGCTGTTGGGAGCCTTTTCTTCTCTACCTGAACTACTTGTCTGCCAAGAATAAACAGTTTGGACAGACTTCTTTCTCTAATCTACAACTGAAAATTTAAAACATGACATGGTCCAGATTAGGCTGTTGGACCATCCATCAAAATTTGAGTCCATACCAAGCTATAAACACAGATTGGATTTTCTTGGAAATATGTGATCTTTGAATCATCAAAGCAGAGCATATTTGGTCCTTTTCATAGCCAATCATGAGATATGAAACCTATTGGTATAGGTAGCTAACAGATACCATGGCATTCCTCCAGAGCTCTCCAGAGAAGACGAGTTTTCTTGCAATCTAGAAAAAGGTGGAAATTGTTTTCTTCTTCAGACCTGCAAATGAGGCAAACACCAGGACCCTGTCATCCGCGTTTCCTTAAATTTTCCTAAGAGAGATTTCTATTATGGAAAGACAACCAAGAGAAAAGGATCATTTTTGAGGGGTAGCCCGATTTCCAGTAGATGGGTGGGAATGAAGGCCTAAGGAGAGGATGCTTAAGGCCGATCATGTCTCTATAAACATCTTTTACCTGAACAGTAGACAAACCTTTCGAGTTTTTCCACATGAGACAGTCCTGATTCTCCGTGCGAAAGATTCCACAATTTCTAAGACGGATTCTGATTTGATCCCATTGAATAGCAATGTCTATCGGCATCCCCAGACTATCAGCTTCCTTCCAGAGAGGAATCGGACCCTGCCAGCCTGCTATTAGGCTATCCCAATAAAACAAACCTTTCCTGTGAAGAAAGTTTAGTAATGAATCCTGAACCTCAATCACCTCAGCACCACTCATAAAATGATCTCTCCCAATGAGAATTTTTTTACCTGATTGGAAATGCCAAGATAAATTTCCCAGGAAAAGTTTCCCAATCTTTCGGAGGCTTAACCAAACAGGAGATCCTTTAGAAGAGCCCAATCTTTCTTTTCTGAGCCAAAATGCCAGATCCTTCCTTCTCAAATATTTCTTCCGAACTATATTGCTCCATGAACCATTTTCGAAGATGCCTCTCCACAGAGTTTTACAAAGCAAGGCCCTTCCGAAAGTTTTCAAGTCTAAAAGCCCCCATCCGCCGCAGCACTTCGGCATGGAAATATTGGATAAAGTTGAGAGACGAAATTTCTTTTTACCCGCTTGACCTCCCCATATGAAATTTGCCGTAAGCTTGTTCATTGCCATAGTTATGCTTGTTGGGAGGAAATATAAATGAGCCCAGTATACAACCATATGGTTTAAAACCGAGTGAGCGAGGATCACCCTTAGCTAGCCTCTAAGGAAAGACATGTCAATTGATACATGAGTCTAAAGAATATATTGATTACCAACATTTCTTACAAAACTCGTGTCCTATATTTTATCTTCTCCAAAAATTGGGCATAGATTTTATCTTCTGCAAAGTCAAACTTGAATGCTTACGAATTGAATCCTTAATTCTTATTGTTCAAATATTTTAATTGATCTTAAGAATCTTCATGTATTTTTATACTAAAATGAGAACACGCAACCTGTTGAGCTTTATGAATACTTATTAACTATTGAGAAGGTATCATCCTGTTTTTGGGTTTTCTCTTTGTTTTTTTTTGTCTTATTTGAAATAGAATGAAGTTTATATAAAGTGTAAATTTGAGTTGTTAAATCTGGTTGAAGTGTATATAAAATTTGGAATTTTTATATAATAATATTTTATTTTATTTTAGTTATTAAATAATTATTTAATAAATTTAATCGAAGTATATCTATATCTATATCTATATCTATATATATATAAGAGATCATAGGTGGTAATAGAATCGAGAGCATTTGGTGAAGAAGTTATCACTCAGAGGAAAAACATGGAAGCGGCCATGCTGAATTGTAACCCCCAACAGCAGCAGCACCAAGCACTTTTCATCGATCCCAATCGATCCATTTCCTTGGGGCCGTCCACGGCTCGAATCCCACCCGCCACCGTCGTTCTCCCAAGAACCCATATCCCCAAACAGCTTTCTCGCTTGTCAACGTCCAGAGCATCTTCATTTCTGGGAAGCCGTCTATGAGAGCAGTCATCGAAGGCGGCCCGCTGCATGAGCAGCCGAGATCTATGTAGCGTGTGGGCCGAGGAGCCGTGCACCAAGATCTCTCTTTGCGATGCGCACATTGTGAGGAGCGGCACCAAGGTCACGCGCCAGGTCTTTGACATCGCGAAGTCTGAAGATGAGGATAGTTTCTCCACTGGATCTAGCGCTAAAACCAACAGAGGCTGGCTGCATGTGGCAGATCTGCCCCCTCCTACCGAGATTAGATACAAACAGACTAGATCTGGACTGGATCTACCCAACAAACAAAGGAAACGACAAGATCCAAACGCCCAGGAACTCTGGCCTGCGAAATACTATCCGATCCAGGATGAGATTACAGAAGGGGCGATACGGCAGGATGACAGACTGAATACAGAAATGAGGAGAATAGTTCCCATATCTCCCATAGCGGCATCCTCATCAGATCTACGTTTCCAAATCTTTATAAAGCCCCCCTCTGGGAAATCAACCCCAATCTGGGTTCAAGCTTCAGACAAAGTCTCAAAACTGAAGAAAATCATTGCCAATCACATTGGCCTCCCGGAAGGATATCAACATCTGCTCTCAGAAGGCAGATCGATACAAGATCACTGGGCAATAGGCCACTACAACATTAAGCCAGGATCTAACATTATTGTCAACATGAGGCTTCGGGGAGGTGCAGCAGCCAGCGGATCACAGATTCCAGGCTCCTTTCGTGATGCAGTCAAGGGGAAGGGAAAAATGCCGACCAAACCAAAGCCACCACCAGAGCAACCAGGGCCACATATAGTAGATCAAAAACTGGAATATTACATGCTCAAAGTTACTATACCAGAGGTAAATGCACTACACTCTGAACTCTCAAAACATGCTGTTATATGTAGATTTAATGGTTACTGGCCAAAATCCGATGCTTTACATCAATGGATATATTCCCGCTGGACACCAGAATGTGATATATACCTATGTTCAAAAGGGTTTTTCATTGTAAATTTCCATACAGAGGAAGAAAGGGATAGTATCATCAAGGAGGGGCCTTGGTTTTGGGGTAATGCAGGCCTCTTTGTTACCCCTTGGTTTGCTGATTTTGACGCAAACACTATGAAAATCTCAACAACACCTGTTTGGGTGAGGCTTCACAACCTCCCATTACATTTCTGGCATCATACTGTACTATCTGCTATTGGGGATTCCTTGGGGAAATTCCTAAAAATTGACGAAGACAGATATAGCAGAGGGATTTTCACCTTTGCCAGAATTTGCGTTGAAGTGGACTTGAGTCAGGGGCTGCCAGATAAAATTTCATTAAACTATAACAACACGGAGTGGATACAACCCCTCGACTATGAAAACACTGCATTCAGATGCCGCAGCTGTCGGCAAACAGGACACCTCCAAAATTCTTGCCCACTGGCCAGAAAGAATCCAAAAGGAAACAAGAAACAGCAAAAAAAGCCAAATGGGTGGCAGAATACAGAACCGCTGGAAGAAGAGAACATTCAGACAGAGCACACAGTAAACCAAGAGGAACCGGATATAAATATGGAACAGAACGGCACACAGGAAAAAAAAGCACCAGACCCACAAATGGAGGATCATTCTCAGCAGCAGAAAATTCCACAGCTGGAAGTTAGTGGCAACAAAAGAACTCATGGATCTGAAGGATCAGAATCCGACAAAGAACCTCCAGTGAACACACAAGAATACCAACAGGCCATCATTGTTCCCCCTTCAGACTCTCAGGGTTGGCGTAGGGTGGAGAAGAAGAAGGGCAGAAAAGTATAGGCTTGATGTAGTTGTAAACATATTTTTTATTTTTATTAGTGTTTTTTGTCCTTTTCATGGACAGCTATCTGCATATGCTCTAAGCATCTACAAAATGTAATTTATTTCAATATGAATATAAATTACGACTTTTTCTACGGGAAAAAAAATATATAAGAGATGTTTTTTATTATTAAATTAATATATTTGTATTAGTTAAAATATTATAAATAAAAGTTAGAAGTTAATAATATAGTTACTAAATGAATTTGATATCTCGTTATCACTGATTTGACCGGATTATGTGTTAATAATTGGGGATTTGAATATGGACCTAGTACTCATATACTCATATTTATGTTACATTTTTATAGGTTTTCCAAATGAGTTTTTGGTGGAGTTATGAAAAATTAAAGAGAATATGGGGTGGACTTTGATTCACTTATATTAATTCCTACATATTAAATAATAATAAAAATTAAACTTTAAGAAATTGAATTCATTTAATATTTGACAATTCTGACGTGGATTTACTTTGGTGTAGAGAGGCAGAGTTGTGGGACTCGAAAACCACTCAATCTCTTTCTGGGCTTCTAGTAATTCTGGTGATTCTCTATGGTTGTGAACTATGGGCTAGCAGTTCATCCAACATGCAGTGGAGACAAATTGACAAAATTCAAAAGCGTTTGATTACGAACAAATTCAGGATTATAAGTGCAGTTCCTTATGCTATCTTGTTAAGTGAAACAAGGACTTCTCCTATTGAAGCAATTGCTATGGTAAGATTCATAAGGTATTTGAAAAAAAATTGAGCAAATGGAAGAGGGTAGATGGCCTAAGGTTGTCTTTAATGACAAATTGTGCAAGAGAAAAAATACTTGGATGCAGCAAAATAACAAATGGTTTAGTAAATGGGGTATTTTCTTGAACGCGTGTCCCATAAACAACAAATAGATGAAAGCTCTTGTTATGGAAAAGTTCCACAAGCGTAATTGGGATAAGGAGCTAGGAAGAAAGAAAAAATACTATGTTGAAGTGTTTAATCCCACTCATAGTCATCAACCAAAATCATACATAGAGGTCAATATCTCTTAGAGAGCCAAACTTCTTATTTCTCAGTTAAGGACTAATTCTCATCAACTCTGTTGTGAAACAGGGCACTAGAAAAGGCCAAAAGAAGTGTGGGAGGAAAGAGTATGCATTTTTTGTTCTAGAAAAGTAGAAACAGAAAAATAGTTCATTTTAGAATGTGAGGCTTTCAAATACAACAGGGAAAATTATGCAGATATACTGGCAGCTAGCTCTTGCGATAATCTATTTAGCGAGGGGTTTGTCGAGAAGCTGGGAGCATTTATTTTGAAGCTTCACAGTAAAAGGGTTGAATACATCAAGCAGATGAAGAAGCAATCTGTCCCATCGACTATCTTTAGCCTCGTGGACATTAAAATGATTTCTTTCTTTCTTCTTTCTTACATACATAAGATTTTTTTATCATGTAGATATGTAAAACTATTTTTCTAATTTCATTAATAATTGATAAATATAAGTATGTATTTATTATTTTTTCTTATTATAAGCTGATTAAATAATAATTTTTTTCTCTATTTCCAATACTAAGTTATAATCAAAATTAAATTTTTATTATTAGCATATGGTAAAATCAACAAATTAATTTTAATTCAAAAATATAAAAATTATTTATATATATACACAAATGAGAACACCTATTCTATATTAAGTTGTAGAGATTGCATTCATATTAATTTTATGACACAATATAATAGATTGCTTAATTAGCCCAACATATATTATATACAACTAAATAACCAACAACATTCATAATTAATATTTTCTATTTACCTATTATTAAATTAAATTTATATGTGAAACATTTATGATAAAAATTTCATGTTAAATCTCATTAAAGTATATTTTAATTTTCTTGTGTGTGTATATATAACCTATCATAGTCTTGGGAATTGAGTATATTTGTTCATTTCACTGCTATTTTTATTAATTATTATTATTATTTTTTAATTAAGATGGTATTAAAATTTACTAATATTTTTTTTTTATCCAAGACTTCATTTCAATATTTCTCTATATTCATTATAGTAGGCTGTAAAGTGTCTATTGTGTAATGACCCTCTTCCAACCATAAACTGTATTGAAATCTAATACAATTTTTAGGCATGATTATACTTCCACCATTATCAAAGTGTTTGAGCATCATGGAATGATCACTCTAGTGGTTTTGCACAATTTTAAATTGATCCAAATTGTAAAAAAATAAATAAAAGTTCTACATCCATGGGAACTTTGACTTCTTATATCACCAAATTTTGGCCATCTAAAGGAAGTTTGCTACAAAACTAGGTAATTTTTAACATTTTATTGGCCATATTTCCTAAACATCTCATTTAAGGAGTTAGAATATAGGTCCCTTCCAGATGTTACAACATCAACATAGATACTTAGTCATGGTATCAACATGGATATTTAGATCCTTTAAAATGCTACATGACATCAACATGAATATATGTTCCTTCCAAATGTTATAATGTCAACATAGATACTTGGTCATGGTATCAACATGAATATTTAGGTACTTAAAAATGCAATGACATCAACATCTTTGACAATAGCATAACATTAGTTCAACATAGATATTTGTGTTATACTATGAATCTTTACACAATCATAAAATTTGAAACTATATGTATTGATGAGTCTTTTTTACTAATTCTTGTAATATTGTGCTTGTGTTACATATACTTGGTCATGGTATCAACATGGAAAATTAGATCCTTCAAAATGCTATGACTTCAACATGGATACTCTGACAATAACATAGCATTAGATTAACATAGATATTTGTGTTAGACTATGAAGATTTAAAGAATCATAAAATTCGAAATTATATATGTGTTGATGAGTCTTTTTTACTAGTTCTTGTGATATTTTTCTTATGTTATATTTTTTTTTATTGCTTAACCACTTGAATTTTAGAAAATAGCTTTTAATTCTAGATTGATAAAAATGCTTGGGAAAATGGGATAATGATAAGTACATATAATTGGGCCTCAAAGTCAACAAACTAAATCCAAACTCATTTAATGTACATAGAGTACAAGGTACTTGAGTCTTCAAAGTCAACAAATGAAATATAAACCTATTTAAATGTATTAGAGTTATGATATAAAAATGTTAAATTTTAACTCAATTATTAGGTATATAGGAAGTTATTTTTGCAAAATATTAATGTGACTAAAAATAATATCATCTAATTTTAAAAATAGATTATAATGTAATAAAGAAATTGAAGAAAAGAAATAAATAAAATATTTGAAAGAAGTTATTAACCTTAATCTTATAAGTTTTTTTTTTTAAATGAAACATGATGGACAATTTCTTAAAAGACCTTTAAACAAAAGAATTTATAATCTTATTAATAATAACAAAGTGGAAGATAAAAAAAAATCCAAATGTTGTTTACATTAAATTTTAATTTCAAAACATTTCAAATAATACAAACTTTTATAAATTATTAATTCACTAAAGTTGTGTAAATTAAGGAAAGTTCTTTTATTTTTTAAATATGTTTACATTAAATTTTAATTTCAAAACATTTCTAACCATAATTTGTTTTATAAATTATTAATTCATTAACATTGTTTAAGAAAGAATACTAAATCAAGATTGGAATCATCCTTGTCATCATTCTAATATTATTATCATCACTATTATTATAATATCATACTAATATGCAGAAGAAAAATAATAACAAAACAAGTTAAGAAAGTTAATACAATTTAACTAAGATATTAAAAAAAAAACTTTCACATCAATAGATAGATTTAAATAACACTTTTTTTAATAGTTATCTAATTCACTAAACCACTTTTACTTTATTATTCTTTTTAAGTAAAAATTAAATAATATATTTTTTTTTACAATATACCTTTATTATAGGCATATTTATATGTAAATAAAGTTTCTCATTTCTATATATATATATATATATATGTTAGGATATTCCGACACATAGGAAATAGTTAAGTACAACTTGGTCTAGTATAGAGTTAGGTAAAGTGTGTTTCTTTACCTTGTACATTTTGTAACTTACAATCCGATGGTCACGATATGTAGTGATCCGACGGTTCATTCTCTCCTCGATATTACCGACACTTGATCCGTGGCTTGACACCCGATTGGTCCATGATTTCTATTTAAAGCACATGGAGGGTCATTTGTAGGGTAATCCGTCTATGAGAAAAGCTTATGTAAATTTTCATTCTTTTATTAATAAATTGCCTGAAGTGGCCGCGTTGGCTCAGGTCGTGGACTGTTTCCCTCTTTGAGGGTTTTAACCACGTCAAAAATACTGGTGTATTGATCTACGATCTGGTTGTGAGCGGTTTCCTTTGGTGTTCTGTCTGAGGAACTTACCCTGTAAATTCTTACATGGTATCAGAGCTATTTGAGGGCCGCATCCGTCGGTGATCCAAATCTGAAGCCGGTAGAACTGCATCCAACTGTTGTATCTTAGATCTACTGTTTCTGACTGCTTTTGGGCCGAGAGGACTGCTCTGTTGTGTTGGGAGCATCTATTCCAGTGAGGAACCCCTTTCGTTTCATGCGAAAAGGTTTCTGGTAGCCCTAGCTGCGCATTTTTAAGATCTGGAGGTATACAGTGTTTATTTGCAGTTTACAGTTATTTTCTCTCTGTTTATTTCAGTTTCGGTTTATTTAGCTTTTTTTATTACTGGATCTATACCTTTCATTTCTGTGTATGCTCTTTTCCCTGCGACTCTGTGCGATCTAGGCAAATCAGAAACAGAAAGGAAGGATTTTTCTCATGCGTATGCTCTTTTCCCTGCGCCTTAGTGTGATCTCAGAAAATCAGAAACATTGAGAAAAATATTTAGTTTCCGGCCAAAGCTAACTTTGAGCCGCAAGGTTCATTTTTGAAAATATTTAGTTTTTCGGCTAAAGCTAACTTCAAGCCGTAAGGTTCGTTTTCTTTGCATGTCCGTGTTGGGTTTTGTGTTTTTTGTTTTGTAGGGAAAAAGAGCTTTCTCAACGCAAGCACGCAACCCAAACCCCCCCCCTCTCTCTCTCAAATTTTTTGTATAGCTCAATTGGTTCAAAGCTATTTTAAAAGAGTAGAGGTCTTGGGTTCAAGTCTCCATTTTGTGGGGGCGGACTTTTTCATTTCCGCACATTCCCGCACTTCGTCGGCAACTTCATCAACGTTTTTTTCAAAAATCCATAACTTCTTCATCCGGAAGCCGTTTTCAAAGCCGTTTTTTTTAAACCAGCCTAATTTTTCGAGATCTATTCATTGGAACACTTAGTTTCAACATCTTTAGCTTCAGTTTCCATTGAAATGGAAAGTCAATACCAAGTTACCCTTGACAGCGCCAACTACTTCCAATGGTTGTCCTACATTGAGGATTTACTTAGAAGTAAAGGTCTCTACAGAATAGCCTCAGGCCAAGAAATGAAACTGAAGGATGAAGATAAGGCTGCTAAATGGGAAAATAGGCAAGATCAAGCATGTGGATTGATAGGGATGTCTATTTCTCCAGATCTTAGATTCCATATTGCAGAACTTGATACTCTTGATGAAGCAATGAAACAAATCAATAAAGTTTTTGGGATTAAAAATGAACTTAGAGCCCATCAACTTGAAAATGAGTTGCTTACATTGGACCCTAATAATTTTTCTTGCATTGAAGATTTCTTGTCCAAGTTCAAGACACTTAGATATCTCTTGGAAGGTGTTAAGGTTAAGAAAGAAGATAGTAACCTTTTCTATTCCATTCTTACTAAGTTGGGACTAGCCTACTCTGTGTTTGTTTCCACCTTCCATTCTACAAGAGAAGCCTTCATTTCTCAAGGAATAGACTACAAGTCCCCTTCCTTTGACTCTTTTTGTGATTCTTTAATAAGAGAACAAGAAAAACTCTTACACCTTGGTCTTCTTAATCTTGGAAACTCTTCCAAGAAAGCGTTAGCCGCCCAGCAGCAACCAAATTCAAAGAATCCTAAGAAGTCATATCCTAAAAAGAATGGTCCTAAACCAAACAAGGGTCCTAAGCAATCTCAGCCTCAAAATGAAAAATCATTTCAACAAAATGATAAGACAAATAAAAACAAATGGAAGAAGACTGATAGACATTGCAACTTTTGTAATCGAGATGGCCACTTAGAATCCAAATGCTTTAAGAAGATGGAAGCCTTGGAAGCAGCGATGAAGAAACATAACATCCATTTGGAACAATCTTCAACTTCAACTTCATCTTCAGGAATGGCAATTTCTTCATGTGGTTGTCAAGCATCTCGGTCTGGCTATGCACTAAATGTATCTTCTTCTTCTCATTCTCATGAGTGGCTCATTGATTCTGGAGCTTCTTATCACATGGCCAAAAACAAAGCCATGTTTTCTTCTTTAAATGATTGTAACACCAAAAATATATATGTTGGTGATGATAGATCTCTTAGTTTTGTAGGGACTGGAACTGTTCATCTAGACAATGGTCAGTTTAATGATGTATTATGTGTTCCAACCTTATCCTGCAACCTTCTATCTGTATATCATATAACTCATTCAGGTGAAGGTAAAATCATTGAATTTTCACCTCATGATGTTGTAATCAAGGATCTAAAAGATCCTAAATAGATTTTAGCTACTTGCATTGCTGATGATTCTACAAGGTTGTATAAGTTTCACAACTTTGGGTCATCAAATCTTCCCTTAGTATTTGTTGCTCATAACGATGAAGTGAGCAAACTTTGGCATGAGCGATTTGGTCACTTAAACTATCGCTCCCTTCAGCATCTATGTAAAGAAAATATGGTGACAGGTCTTCCTATGGTATCTTACAGAGATGGTGTTTGTTTCGGATGTGTACTCGGAAAACATCATCGGGACAGTTTTGAAAAACATGCCTCTTGGCACGCCTCAGCCCCTTTACAGCTTGTGCATAGTGATTTATGTGGTCCACTTCCAGTTGTTTCATTCTCTGGCTGCAAGTATTTCTTAACTTTAATTGATGATTTCTCCATACGCACTTGGGTATACTTCTTAAAACTCAAGAGTGAAGTATTTAACATATTTTTGGCCTTCAAGGCCTTTGTTGAAAAACAATCTGGACATCGAATTCTTAAGCTAAGATCTGATAATGGCGGAGAATATGTTAAAAACACATTCATCAACTTTTGCACTGAGAATGGAATTCAAATGCAACATACTATTCCATATACTCCACACCAAAATGGTGTAGCTGAAAGGAAGAATCGCACCTTAAAGGAAATGCCTAATTGGATGCTACAATCTAAAGGACTTGGTCTTAGTTTTTGGGGAGAAGCAATTAACTGTGCAAATTACATAATAAATCGCACTCCTACTAAGGCTTTAAAGAATATCACTCCAGAAGAAGCATGGAGCTCAATCAAACCAGATGTAAGTCACTTTCTTGTTTTTGGAAGTGAAGCATGGGCCCATATTCCAGATGAAAAGCATAAAGCTTTACAACATAAGAGTGAAAAATGTACTTTTGTCGGATATTCTGAAGATGTCAAAGGCTATAGACTTATTCCATTTAAGTCCAAAAATGTTATCATTAGAAGAGATGTAAAATTTGATGAAAATATATCGGCCTGCGAGCCTAGTCCGACGGATGTGCCACCTCTCCCTATCTCTTCTACTTTTGAAAACATTTCTTCTTCAGATGATGAAAGTGAGGATGACAATCCTCCCCCGCCATCTCAGGATCCTCCTTCAGCTCCTCAGCTTCCAAAATGGCTTCGTGCTACTCGAGATGCAACAGGTGATCTTGTCGGTGATCCTACAAATCAGCGACGCACACGTTCTTAGTTTGACAGAGCCTCTTCTTTACTGGCTCAAGCTCCAGTAAATTATGATCCTGACACCTTTGCAGAAGCTTCAGGCCATCCAGATTGGGAAGCAGCTATGAATGAAGAATATCATTCATTATTGGCAAATGATACATGGTATCTTGTTCCTCTACCAAAGGGACGAAAACTTGTTAGATGCAAATGGATTTACAGAACCAAGTATGGACCAATTGGGAAAGTTGATAAACACAAAGCTCGTCTTGTTGCTAAAGGTTTTTCACAGGTTGAAGGCATTGACTACACTGAAACCTTCTCCCCTGTTGCCAAAATGAACTCTATCCGCCTTGTTCTTTCCCTTGCTGCCTCGTTCAAATGGGAAGTCCATCAGATGGATGTTAAATTCTGCCTTCTTGCATGGGGACTTGCATGAAGAAATCTACATGGAACAACCCATTGGCTTCATAAAAATAGACTCCAACCTTGTATGTCGGCTTAAGAAATCCCTTTATGGTCTCAAGCAAGCTCCTCGAGCTTGGTATGCTAAAATGGATAGCTTTCTTTTAGAATCTGGCTTCTCTAGGTGTCATTCTGACAATACTGTCTACACCAAGAAAGTGGGCAAGTCTCTTATCATTCTTGTTCTTTATGTTGATGATCTTATCCTGACTGGTAGTGATCCCAACCTTATAAACCATGTGAAGTCTAGCCTTAAAAGGAAGTTTGAAATGACAGACTTAGGACACTTACATTATTTTCTCGGTCTTCAAGTCTTGCAATCCAAGGAAGGTATTTCCCTTTCTCAGTCCAAGTATGCCTGTGATATTCTACGCCACTATCACATGGAAGACTGCAAGCCAGCCCCTTCTCCCTTTCAGTCTGGAGTCAAACTTTCAGTCACTTGTACTTCTCCTGAAGTTGATGCTACCTTATACCGTCAACTTGTAGGAAAACTTTTGTATCTAACCCATACTCGTCCTGACCTTTCCTTTGTTGTTGGCCTTGTTGCTCGGTTTATGCAAAACCCACGTGAAAGTCATTGGAAAGCAGCTAAAAGAATACTTCGTTATGTTCGAGGTATAGTTCAGTTTGGGATTCATTACAGTGCCGAAGCAGCTCCTCTATTGGTTGGTTTCACCGATTCTGATTGGGCTGGTGACCTTGATGATCGGAAGTCTACTGCCGGTTATGTGTTCACTCTTGGTTTAGGACCTATTACATGGGCTTGCAAGAAACAAGGTGCCATTTCTCTTTCATCAGCAGAAGCAGAGTATCGTGGTGCCGTAGAAGCTGGTAAGGAAGCCTTGTGGCTTCGTTAGATCCTGTCAGAGTTTGGCTTTCAGCAGCAACATCCGACTACACTTTGGTGTGATAATCAAAGTGCCATTCAGCTATGCAAAGATCCAGTCCAACATCGGCGCAACAAACACATTGAACTGCACATGCACTTTATCAGAAAGCTCATTCACGACCATGTTCTTGAAGTGCAATATTGTTCAACAGATGATCAAGTTGCAAACATCTTTACAAAGGCTCTCACAGAGGCGAAGTTCACTAAACTTCGATTTATGGTTGGAGTTCAGGAAGTTGTCACTAAGGGGGGATAGGCTCTAGTGCCTCCTTCCTTCTCCTATTGTGTCATATTTGTAAATCCTTCAATCCTATCCCAATTTGTTCTTAAGGGGGGATGTTAGGATATTCCGACACATAGGAAATAGTTAAGTACAACTTGGTCTAGTATAGAGTTAGGTAAAGTGTGTTTCTTTACCTTGTACATTTTGTAACTTACAATCTGACGGTCACGATATGTAGTGATCCGACGGTTCATTCTCTCCTCGGTATTACCGACACTTGATCCGTGGCTTGACACCCGATTGGTCCATGATTTCTATTTAAAGCGCATGGAGGGTCATTTGTAGGGTAATCCGTCTATGAGAAAAGCTTATGTAAATTTTCATTCTTTTATTAATAAATTGCCTGAAGTGGCCGCGTTGGCTCAAGCCGTGGACTGTTTCCCTCTTTGAGGGCTTTAACCACGTCAAAAATACTGGTGTATTGATCTGTGATCTGGTTGTGAGCGGTGTCCTTTGGTGTTCTGTCTGAGGAACTTACCCTGTAAATTCCTACATATATATATATATATATATATATATATATATATATATTATTTTTATTTTATTATGATATAAATTTCTTCAATAAGTAAAAAAAAATATGTAAATTATATATATATATATATATATATATATATATATATATATATATATATATATATATATATATATATATATATATATATATATATAAAGTTTGGTTGTATCTTTTTATTCCATTTTCTTAAACATTAATAAGCAAGTTTTACATCTAAATCCATTAGGATCAGATGACCTCAACTTGCCCATTGGGAAACTAGGTTTACTGGCCATCTGATTGCATTATAAGTTGCCCAAAATTTAAAAATTATGAGACTACCTAGCATCGCTATATACGACTGATTGTCTTTGATTTTCCTATGGTCTATATACCTAAACATCAAAATATGTAGAGTTATCATGTTGACATATCAAATTTTTAAAAAGAAGCATGCATATTATCTGATTACTCATCAAATGAGTCTATGGGCGCCATATATATAATACTGGAGACCGGAAGTTCAGTTTGAGAAGGCACAAGATATGTTTCTCTATGCGGATGATGTGAGTATTTTGAAGTTGAGTCTGATGTTGGATGAGTTGAAATTCCCTGTGAATTTCCTACAAGTCTGAAACATCCTTAGATGAACCAACTAAGGAAGTCATCATTGCTTTTGCCACAATATTTTTCATAATCAAGTATAAGTACATTGTCTATTGAAACTGGGTGTATCGTCCTCTAGAGTGGCCTGGGTCTATGATTAAAGTTTTTCATTCCGCCATGTCCAAATCAATGTTATTTGCTCATTGTTTGATATATGTCTCCCACTTATAAAACAACAGTCGAACCTGCGGGGGTGTGTTGGCCTAGAAAGCCCGACCGACCTTGTCGGTCAAGCTTGATATACTATGACACCCTCAGCCTCTAGTCTGTCATGATTGGGAATGTCGGCCCACTTGTCTAGCTCCATTGTTCCGGCTTCGACCACAACCCCCCTGTCTAATGGCCCCATTGCATGAAGGTCGAGCCATGGAACTAAACCATAGTCCACACAAGCGCCCTTGAACCTCAAAACTAAGTAACCACCACACTGCTTCCCAAGAGTGCGACCAAGCTTGAGGCCAACTCGTAGAGAGACAACCTAGCGTGGTAAACTTATGAAGCCAATATTAGAATAAATTTATAACAATAATGTAACATAATGCAAAAGGAAAATAAGTAGAAAGCCTATGCAACCATTTTTTTCTCACTTAGATGACCCAACCACGAGGTAACAGGTCACCCACATTCACCCTTTGTTTACGTAATCTCCTTGAGATAGGAGTTGTGGTCACATCACGAGGATTCCTCTTCGAATTACCCCATGAAAGTCCAAACATATAATTTAATACAGAGAGAACCACTGGATGAGAAACCTTTATGTGAGACTCACTGATCAAAACCCCAAGTACATTTTGGGTATGCGAAAACATTAACAATAACATGATGCCATAAGAAACATAAAGACTATAGAGATAGACCATCCAATTGCCAGAATAATACATACTTGCCCCCCAAATTATCCAGGCTTCTTCATGATTATCTCATAGTGCCATCTTAGAAACAACCCTCCAACGAATTAAGAAGAAGCATGTGAATACAGTGATAAAGGAAAGGTTGGGACAAGCGAAAAGAACATACCCACAACTGTCGCTTGCAGTCTAAGGAGCAAAACCAGGTTGGAAGAAACTTTCACAATCACGCTTGAAACTTCAGAGAGGTTGTAACTATCTATACCAGATCCGATTGGGTTCTCTGCACCACACCTTAGAGGCATTACATCTCGTTAGACCTCACAACCATCACTCACATCAATATCTATTGTTTGCCACCTTGCACATGCATTAAATTAAATGAGGACAACCATCCAAACACCCTTTATTATAAGTCATAATGTCTCTGATCATGATGTAGATCCCATCGTCGCTAGCTCTCCAACACTCACCCCAATCGGAGAATATTTATATATAATTTTAAATATTTAATATAATTATATAAATAAATAATTGTAATTATGTTATATTAAATATTATTAAAATTAATAACAATATATCTATCTATTTATCTATATATATAGTCAATTCAAGGATTCAAAAAATTATACTCATAAAACAATTCTTTTCTTCTTTAAAGTTCATATTAAATTAGTTTATTTAAATTATATATTAAAATGTTTTATTTGTAGAAAAAAAAATTACGCACCTTTCATTTACATTGAGCCTTTCTAATAAAACATTTTTCAAAACAATATTATTTTTAATACTCTAATAACAACTAATATTATAATATATTATACAAATTTTAAACCTTAAACAAATTAATTAATTTTATATTATATATATATATATGCTCTTTTCAAAAATTATTATATTTTAAATTTCCAAAAATAATTAATTTCTTTGAAATTAATAAAAATAAAAGAAAATAATTTTATATAATTCTATTTTTACTAAAATTGATGATGATGATGATGGTTAACGTCCGTTAGACCAAACAATGATCTATCGGACCTAAATAAACAAATTATTTATTTTGATTTAAGATTTTATTCCTATGCTAAAAAAACAATGATCTATCGGACCTAAATAAACAAATTATTTATTTTGATTTAAGATTTTATTCCTATGCTCAAAAAGCTTGGAGAGAAGCTTCCCGAGCTCACTATAATTTTGACATTGTAAAAGGCTAGGAAGGTCAGTATTGTAACAAAGATTGTGAAACTAAGATCTAATGTGGTTGTATGTAGGACACTCTAAGAGGAAGTAGTTTTCATCCTCATGCTCCTATTCTCACATATATGGCAGATCCTTTCCATCCATGGCGTTTTAGGAACTGCCCAACAACCTATTTTATTATAAAGCTCATGAGAATTCATTCTAATCTTTGCTATATATATATATATATATTCAAAAAATTATACTCATAAAACAATTTTTTCCTTCTTTAAAATTTATATAAAATTAATTTATTTAAATTACATATTAAAATATTTTAAAATAATGAAAAAAATACACATCTTTAAGTTATATAAATTTTTTTAATAACACATTTTTCAAAACAATAATTTTTTTTAATACTCCAATAACAACCCATATTATAGTACATTATAAGAACCTTTATATATATATACACTTTAACTTCAACATTGATTTTAAAAATTCCATAAATTCTACTCTTAATTTAATATTTTTAATGAAAAATGATCCAAATTTCTTAACTATATTTGATAGCCCATGAAATTCTATGCCTCATTCCAACACCCACTTCTTTAGAACTCCAATAACTTTCGAACTTCATAGTTTTAAATCCCTAGTGCCTTTCTCCACTCCTTCCGATTTCCAAAACCTCGTAACTTCATAGGTTAACATTTTTTATTGAAGCAGAATTTTGAGTATTTGAGTAATACACGTATCAAAGACAAATGATATGGAATTTGGAGCTTATGTTTTTCATTTTTCAACAGGCATAATAACCCTGGAAGACCCATCTGGTACCTACCAAGAAAGAAATATAGTATCCACCAACTAGATGAAGTCATCCTTCATATTCAATTTCGATGGCGGTCCCATTTGGACCATAATCTAATCTTTTCATTTGGCTCAAACCAATGCCTAAAAAACATTGCATTTCAGAGATGGAACCTTCGACCATGTTGCACAAACTGTCACAGCAAAACTTCTATTCATGTCAAGACAGTTACCAATAAAGAATTATGAAAAGCAGAACAGATCCATTGGAATTGGAATCTCAGGAAAGGAGAAAGGATAACGTAGTTTGCCTGCACACAGAAACCAACACAGTAACATGGAAACTTTAAATAAAAATTGTGGACCCGACTTCTATGAGGGTTTCGTCTTACGTATAGGTCAACTGTTCCGTTACATTGGCTTGCTTATTGGGAGATCCAGGCCAGCTGTTGCAGAGCTAGGTTTGATGGTTCAATGAGCTGAAATTCTGATAAAAAAACGCTTGGAGTTCTGGTCAAATGCGACAGCCGAGCACCACATTCTCAAACACATGGGGCAAGAGAGAAATGGGAATTGACAACTAGGTATGTGGGGCCTGTGTCAGGCCTCAAATCCACGAGGATTTGGTGTTTCTATGAACATCCTGTGCATGGGGATTCACTTGTCCATAGTTCATGTTCGGTACAACAAGTGATCAATCAATGCTATATTGCTCACTATAAATACCCAACCTCAGCAAATATTGATTGCAGATGGCCACTCTTCTTCTTGCATTTACTTCTTTGTGGCAGGCTGGGCTATTCGGTGTCATCGGTGAATCAAGATCAAACATTACCAGGTAAGAGGAGCATTCAAGATCCGAGAATTAGGTTTATTTGAGTGTTTATACAGTCCTCTTGATTAGAATGGGTATTTTCATGATAGAAAACAGTTAGGTCACCCGCTTTAGTTAAACAGTACAATACAGTGTTACAAGGCTAGCAAGGCTAAAGATAGGGTATGCTTTCACTCGATTATGAGGTTTCAATATATGGACCTGTAGATATGATGTTGTTTTCTTGGGTATTTCTCTGATGTGGCGTTTTCCTCAAATGTTGGTGTTCCCTAGATATCTCTGACACCTTTACTGTGACTTTTTCCCTTTGAAATTTGTGGGTATGTCCTTGAAGTTACTGACAAGATGCATTTAGTTGCTTCTCTGTTTGTTTGTGAGATTTGTATAAATGTGGGGGGCCCGTGTTGTGCTGTAAGTTTCTTGGCAGTAGTAAGCTTCCTTGTTATATTGGTTAGGCATAGTATTCTAGTGTCAGGACTTTGACATCTCTCTCTGATTTTTAGATAGTGACTGAATTGGACTCTGGTACATGTATGACATCATCGGGGGATTAAAAAAATTCTTACTGTGGGCTTCCTGGTTATAAAGCTCTCAGATTTGAAGAAATACTCCTCTTCGAGAATGGGCTTAAAGCTGGATTGGATCAAAGTGTAGTACCTTATATTCACTCAGCTCAGACCAGACCGGACCAAACCAAAGCAAGTCAGCTGGATTGAACCTGCTCTACAATATCTTTAAGATTGATGGAATCCATTAGATTTCTGCTTGAGCATGTACTTTGTGGATGGACTCAATACGTGCTGCTTGCACTTACATTAACAGTATATTTCCAGGGTTTCCTAAAATGGAAGTGGGGAAAACAGTTGAAGCTTGCTCCTGGTCCCCGGAGGTGGCCAATTGTGGGAAACCTGTTACAAATTGGTCCTGTTCCTCATCTGGGGATGCAGAAATTCAATCAGAAGTATGGTCCCCTTGTTTACATTCACATTGGAATGGTGCCTACTGTTGTGACAGATGATCCCAAGTATATCAAGGAGTTTTTATTGAAGCAAGACCATGTTTTCGCTTCTAGACCGAAAAATATTGCCTCAGAACACTTCACATTTGGGGGCAATGACATTGCTTTTGCTCCTTCTGGGTCACATTGGAGAACAGTCAGAAAAATTTGCACGATGGAGCTTTTAACTCCAAAAAAGATCGATTCTTACAGAAAAGGAAGAAATGAAGAAGTTCAATGCATGGTGGGGGACGTACTCAAGGCATCTCATGAAGGAAGAAGTATTAACATGAGAAACCTGTTTGGGTCATTGACAAGCAATGCCATTACCAGGATGATATTGGGCCAGAGGTTTTTTGGTCCGAAGGGTGCAGGCCCTGAAGTGGCAGCTGAACATAAGGCCAAAATTTATGAATCCTTTTCTCTGATCAATGCTTTCAACATTGGAGATTATCTTCCCTTCCTGAGGCGTCTGGATCTGCAGGGTCAAGAAAAGCGAATGCGTGAAATAATGCAATGGGTTGATGAATTGTATGATCGAGTCATCGAAGAGCAACGTCTTGTACTTAAGGAAGGCAGTGGAACAGGACCTGTAAACTTTGTTCACACACTGCTTGAAGCAGAAGACCGAGATAGGAGCTTGGACATGACAAAGATCAAAGCCATTCTCATAGTGAGTCTAAAAAATTCTTCACTTTATTTTTTTCTTGTGCTCTGTTTTGATTTGATAGTGATGTTGTCAGTTCATGTATGAGGATTGGATTGAAGGTATTGATCAAACCTATTTGTTTGCCATTGATTTGGGTATGAAGCTAAGTGATAAGCTTTATTCTTTTCTTGGTTTTACACAGTGAATTCCTTCTCTTGGCATTCTATATTATTTAAAGCAATATCCCAAAATTTAGCTAAGCTGTTGTTTATCATGCGTTCATAAGGATTTCCAGACCTGTTGTGACAAAATTACATGAATGGAGAACTATTTCGTGTAAAGCACTAGACAAAATTATGTGCAATGGAATGAATGCAGAAGTGCAGTTTATCAGTTCAGATCCTTGCCTTTATCAGCAGTACCAAGTGTTATAAACCTTAATATATCAAAACTATCATGTAGCATTGTGTGAATACAGGACCTTTGTTCTTCCATTTTCCAAGATAGCTTTGAGGTGCAGGCTCCCTGTTTGATGTGATAACGTCCTCCTCCACTCACTTGTCAGCAGCTGGACATATTTGAGATGCAAGTTCCTTGATTGACTTGAAAATATCAAACCTCACTTTGGTCTTAACATTGCTTGGCACCAACTGCTTTTGAGGTACAACTTCCATTGTTGATCTGGTGACATCCTCTAACAACCTCCCTTACTCTGGTACAACAATGCTCAGGCACCATCTGGCTTTGAGATGCAAGTTCTGTGGTTAATGCTATAACATCCTTACTCCCCAGTTCTAAGTTCTAACATTGCTTAGAAGTGCCATCTACTTTTTGGGTTCCCTTCCTTGTCAGCGTTAGTTTATCATACCTTCTTAATTGGAAGCTTACTGAAAATTGAAGTGCCATATATTTTGTTGAAGATTTTGGTTCCCTTAAATATAACTAACTATGGATGTTAATTATCATATTCAATATATCTATTTGTTCATTTTCATCTATTGGTCTCGACATGGTGTCTATGTTTGTTTCATTTCATTTCTACAACACGAAAATCCTAATGCTAACAGTCTGTCCCTTCTTCAACAGGATATGGTTGCTGCAGGAACAGACACTTCCTCTGTAACCAGCGAGTGGACAATGGCCGAGCTATTGAGGCACCCAGAATACATGGCCAAAGTGCAACAAGAGATTAACCAAGTTGTCGGGCAGGATCGACTTGTGGAGGAGTCCGATTTGGGGAATTTGAGAGTATTAAGGGCTGTTGTTAAGGAAGTATTCAGGTTGCATCCAGTGGGTGGCTTCCTCATTCCTCACATTTCCATGGCGGAAACAAAGGTAGGAGGCTATGACATACCCAAGAACACGAGGATTCTCATCAACACATATGCGTTGGGGAGGAACCCTGCAGTGTGGTCCAATCCCAACACTTTCCAACCAGAAAGGTTCCTCCCGGTGAATAATGATAACAATGATCAAAATGTGGATTTCAATGACCCAGATTGCAAAATTGTTCCATTTGGAGCAGGAAGAAGAGGCTGCCCTGGGGCTTCCCTTGGAATGAGTGTGGTCTTACTTGGTTTGGCTCGGCTGCTTCAGCTCTTCAACTGGTCTCCTCCTTCCAAAGAAAGACTGGACGATGATGACATGGTGGAAGCATTTGGATATACTCTGAAAGGTGTACCCCTTGAAGCCATTGCTAAACCCAGGCTTGAATCATTATTGTCATTGTGCCAACAGTGACAAGACCAACATGACCATGAGCTCTTGAATTGAAATCTTAGGGCTATTTTCAAGCCCTGGACAGTCCATTTGAAGACCAAGGAGGGCTCTGTCACCCCTATGCGGGCAAGAGGAAAGATCAATTGGTATCCCTTCCTACAAGCCAAGTAAAACCATAACCAAAATATAAGTTTTAGGAATTTTTTGAGAATAGTACAGGGTGTGGAGATTATTTCTGGTTCATAATAAGAGGTTGAATTAGTAGATGAAAAAGAAATAACAACCTGAAGCTAATGATTTTTTTTGAAAATAGGACATTATGTTGTGGAGATAATCTAGTATTCTGAATAAGAGGTTGAATGAGTAGTTGTAAGCCAAAATGACCTCTGGTACCAAGGCATTGTCACCAAAGTATTGTACAATTGTAAAGATCAAAATGAATAAGAATGACTGATTTAATTCATTTATGAAAGTAAGAGAGATTGAACTTGCATTTTTCTCTTAGTGTATGTGGTTCTGTGATTTTTGGGTTGTCATTCCATTCAACCTGATGTCTGTGGTTCTGTGATTTTTGGGTTATCATTCCATTCCACCTGTGTGATAGTCCCTGTTTTTTTTGGGTTCTGTGATTGGACTTTTGTGATGTATCAATGTTTAATTAGCAATATTCAAAATATTATATATAGTTAGTTAGATTAGATTAATTTGGGGTGGTTTGAAGAAAGTTATTATTCTTTCCATCCAAGTTCAATTCCAACATGTAACATATTAAACTCAATATCATTGTCATAGCTTCAAACCTTATTCTCATTCTCAAAATATGTATATTCTTCATATAAAATATAAAAATATTATTTGGGATTTTTTTTTTTTCCTATATATATAAAATATTTTAATATATATATATATAAAATTCATTTAATTTCTTTTTGTTATTATTATTCAACTTTAACTTTATAATTTATTCGGACCAATCTCTACTTTAATTTTTTTAAGTTAATAATAATATTAAATAAGATTCAATGTCATTTCCAATATGAGTTTGCTATATATTTTTTTTAATTCATTTTTTATTATGTCTGCTTTAATCATAACTCATTGACTAATATGGAAAAAATATTCCTTGTTTTCCATTTATCATTTTCAACATGAGTGTGCTTGAATGCGACTGCTAATATTAATATTCACTAATATTAAGCAAAATGTAGTGTTTTCAACGTATTCATTCTCAATTTCAATATGACTAAGGGCAGATGCCTTTTTACAGCATTTTTATTTTCTATTTTAGCGAATATGCTCGGATGGTGAGCATTAATTTAACAACAAAATTAGAGTGTAGAATTATTTTTTACCCTTTTTTGATGGGAGGGTTAAAATTAAATAATATTTAACTAATATATTTTGATTTTTAAAATTAAATAATTATTAAATTGAAGCTTCTGCGATCTATATTAAAATTTTATTTGTTAACGGGTTTTGAACCAACAAAACTTAATGTATATCAAATTAAGACGTTATTGAAATTTTATTAGAAAGCTGTTCAACCACTCGAATATAAATTAATTTAAATAAAATTATAATTAAAAATAATATAAATTAATTTAAATAAAATTATAATTAAAAATAATGACTTGCTAAATATATAATTAAAATTTACATTTAAATTATTATTTTTTAAAAGGATGAACTAGTCAGATAAAAATTAACTTACATAAAATTATAATTAAAAATGAACTATAATTTAAATTTAAATTATTATTTTTTAAAATGATGGATATCACTGAATCTACCTTATCTGAGTCTGCGTAGTCTGCTTTAGTCTTTTACCCAAGCCTGCCTGACCTTAGTTCCTTTCTCAAAACATCTTCGGAGTGGGAGGTCAGCCTAGGTAACTTTTGAAATGGGTTTAAGATTAAATATATAATTTAAATTTAAAATATTATTTTTAAAAATTGTGGATTTATGAAAGATAGTGGATTTATAAATTCATAATTTTTAGAAATAATAATTTAAGTTTACTATATTTTTGTTATATTATTAATTTTTTTAATTCGTTAAGTAAACAAAGTTATAGTGTTTTGAGAACTTTCTCTTTTTTAATCAATTAATCATTTCTTTTAAGGTTTAATAAACTATATTGGTATTAGTGAATGTTAATTATCATTATTTTATTATTTTGATTAGTTAAAATTTTGTGTTTTATTTGATTAATTTAAAAATATAATGTGCTAAAATGATATAAATTTAGGAAAAAATTTATAGTTAGTAATAGCATTTAAATTTAATATTATTTGATGATGATGGTGGTGGTGATGATGGTGATGATGATGATGATGATGATGGTGATGATGATGATGATGATGCTGAGGTGATGATGATGATGATGATGATGATGGTGATGATGATGATGATGATGTTGAGGTGATGGTGATGATGGTGATGATGATGATGGTGATGATAGTGATGATGATGGTGATGATGATGATGATGATGAGGTGATGATGATGGTGATGATAGTTAGTAATATCATTTAAATTTAATATTATTTGATGATGATGATGATGGTGATGATGATGATGATGGTGATGATGGTGATGATGGTGATGATGATGATGATGTTGAGGTGATGGTGATGATGGTGATGATGATGAGGATGATGATGCTGAGGTGATGGTGGTGGTGATGATGATGATGATGATGATGCTGAGGTGATGGTGATGATGATGATGATGATGATGATGATGATGATGATCTTCTAGGGTGGGGTTGATGACCTTCTTATAATAACTTAATTTTCTTTTAGCCACTAAATCTTTCTCACACCACATCTTTTCTTTGAACTTAGAAGTAACAATATCTTTAATGTTATTTATGTTTTGCAATGCGTCATTCTCGTTGATCTCCCAATAGTTTAACCAGGCCCTTGTGTCTTTATGCCACTCCCGATTGAGCCTTAGGTGGTTTTGACTGGAATTTAAAGCTAGCTTAGGAAGCCTATGATCATCTATGTTATTGAGTTTGTGCTTGTACAACAAAAACCTAATCATAGCTAGGCTCTTAATAGTGGAAAGACCTGCTTCTATAAGGAGAATAGGATAGGGTGTATCACTTTTAATTTTTAGGTTGTAAGTTATAAAATGCTTTTGGATTTGCTCAATCTTTCTCCATGATTCTCTGGAGATGTTGCAACCCCAAACCTCACAACCATATAAGATAACAGGAGTGACTAAAGTTTCAAAGAGGAACTTCTTTTTATCCCACATTACGAGGTTTGTTGTTTTACAATTATTTTCAAGACCAAAATAAGCTTTCCACCCCCCATTAATCCTTTTCTCAATGCTATGGTTCTAGTTAAGCTTGTGATGAATATCAATTCCTAGGTACTTGTAAGAATACACTTCCTCCAAGTTATTATTGTCATACATAAAATTAGCGTAAGTTTCCTTCTTGCATTTGATAATCATAACTTTTGTTTTGTCAGTGTTAATAGTCATACCCATGGTAGTGTAGAAATCCTTAAGAAACATGAGTTGCTTATGAAGATCAGATGGGCACCTTGTGAAAAGAACAATATCGTCAGCATAGAGAAGAAGGATGACGACTATCCTAGCTAAGATCGTGCCATCACATCCTTCTTCCTCTAAATAGCCTTTGAGCTTATCGATGTAAATGCCAAATAGTTTGGCAATTACATTCTTGTATAACCTTATAGCGGCAGCTCTCAACTCGAGAGGAACCTTTAGCTCTTCTAATCTATTCCAAAGGTTGTATCTAGGAACCGTATCGAAAGCCTTTCTAAAGTCCACAAAGCAACAAATAAATTGGATTTATCATTACGACATTCCTCCACAATGATCCTAAGCGTAACGAGGTGGTCTGTTGTTGAGTGATGCCTTCTGAAACCTACTTGGCCTTTAGCCAGCTTACCTTCACTTTCAAGCCATATGCTTAACTTCTTTTCCAAAATACTACCATATAACTTGGCTAAGAGAGGGTTGATCATAATTGTCCGATAATTAGAGGGCTTATTTGTATTCCCACTTTTAAAAATAGGGATAATGAGGCTCTCAATCCAAGGTTTAGGGAACCCTTGCTTGATTGAAAAGCTTGTGGATGTGGGGGATGAGGACAGGACCTCCAATTTTTAAGATTTCCACCTGGTAACCTTCAATGTCCTTAGCTTTCCCATTAGCGAGGCGATTAACCCCAAACTTAATGTCTTCTAAAGAGAAAACTTCTTTCATTGTGAGCAGGGTTTCCAAATTATCCATGACATTTGGAGATTCATAAAGCTTTTTAAGATAGGAATTCCAATCGTGAAGAGCAATTTTATTATTATCTTTAGTCTTCCTAGTCAGAATTTGCCTCCAAAATTTCTTAGGAGCTACCTTAGAGAGGTGTAAGAGATTCTCCTATCTTTGACGAATGTATTGCCTCTTTTTCCTTTTAGTTAGAGCTTTGTATATTTTTATCTTGTCCATTTTAAGAGATCCATCAACAACTTCGTTAATTGCTCTCCTCGCACTTTTACAATCTTTGTCATACCATGGATTGGTTTTGCTATTTCTTTTATTATTTGAAACTTCAATTGAGAACTTGTTAATAGAATATGAGAGGGTTGTAGTAAAATTATGATAGAGGTCTTCTATGTTGTCTATACTAGATAAAGGAAGAAAATTAGTTTTTAATTCATTTAGAAAGAGACCATTTTTATTTCGATCAAATATTAAGTTCTTTTGGCTGTAAGTATTATTTTCTATGGGAACTCTATGCATGACAAAATTGAGAGTTATAAGTAAAGGCCTATGATTAGAGTCAGGTTCGTGGTCGTTTAAGATGTAAAAATTTATTATTTCGTTGTATAATGGGAGATCGGAAATAACGTAGTCTACCACGCTGCTACCAAGTCCATGGATGTTTAATTGTAAAATTTACCATTTAAAATAAATATATATTAATTTTTTAAATTAATGAAGTTATTTAGAAATTGTTGTTATTTTATTTGGATTTTACATTAAATAACTTTTTTTTTTGCATTTTTGAAATTTAAATACTCGGGTTTGCACATAACATTTGTGTACCTGATTATTAGGTCTCTCATGTTGAAGTCATTTTGTAATTCATACAATTTCAATAATGTATGTGTTTGTAAGAATTAAAATTAAGATTAGTTCAATTATATATTAAATTGTTAATGGGTTTGGATAAGATTAGACAAATGCAAGAAAGACAATTGTGTTGACAAGTTGGTAATAATTCAAATTTAAGAATTGGAAATTAGTGAGTGGCTAAAAAATCTTTTAATAATGCAATTAACCATAAATTCCCATTTATAAAATGCAAATAACTTTAAAAATTTAATCACAACTTTTTATTAAATTCCCACATACATTCCATTTTATTAAATCTTTAACATACCCCCATATAGACATAACAACCTTTAACCATAACAATGAAGGATATATATTTTTTAAATTAATTTTTTATGTATATGAAAAACTCTAAAATGTGGTTCATATTTAAAAATTTTCAATTAAACCTAATATTTTTTTCTTCATTATTTTTAATAAAAAAATAACAATGAAGGATATATATTTTTTAAATTAATTATATATATATATATATATATGAAAAACTCTAAAATGTGGTTCATATTTAAAAATTTTCAATTAAACCTAATATAAAATATTATTTGTATAAAAAAAATTCAATTAAATCGTTTTTAATTAAATTTTACATATGTATATTTAATTTCTCTAATTTATAAAATAATAAATATTTTAAATATTTTTGTTTTACAAATATAAATATTTATTCATGATAGATGTAAACAAATTTAAACATAAACACATTTACATATTTATACACATTTTATAATTTCTATTATCATTTTTAATCAACTTTACATTATTATTATTATTGAAATTGCTATAATATAGGTTTTTGTTCATTTCAAATAGTTACTAATACAACCACATTAGTAAATGTGATTGATATGTATGCCGATAAATAAATTTAGGCTTATGTGCTCCATGTCTTATGTGTTGAAATCTTTTTGAAGAAATCACATTAGAAATAATTCATCAACACGTTTTGAACCATCTAGTGTGGTTCATCGCCATGACAAGATGGAGAATCAGATCATGGAACAAGATTAAATAGAGAAACCAACGTAGAGACCCTAAATATTTAATCTGGTGCCATGATTTGATTCTCCATCTAGTCCTAACGATGAACCACACTAGATGGTTCGAAACACGTTGATGAATTATCTCTAATGTGATTTCTCGGAAAATATTTCAACACATAATGTATGTTGATAGAGTATATCAACCACAATAATAATTATTAGGTGTATGGCATGGATTTTAAATTTTATTAACATTACTATTAATTATTATATAATTATAACAATTATATAAGTAAGCATAAGTTAAGTATTCAACTAAGTAACTTTCAATTTACTTGGATACCCTAGAGTGCATGTTAATGTTAATATAATTAATACTATCATTAATATTGATAAACACTATGAACACTCCAATATATATTATAAACCGTATATATTAAACCTTAGCATTATAAACCATATACATTAAACTCAATATTATAAACCCTAATATTATAAAACCTAATATTATAAACCATATATATTAAACCCCCTATATTATAAACCTTAATATTAAACTCAATATTATAAATCTTAATATTGAAAACCATATACTATAAATCCAATAATAATCACCCCGATATTACGAATCTTGGTATTATAAACCCTAATATTATAAACCCCAATATTAAAAACCAAATGTTATAAGACCTAATATTAAACCCAATATTATAAACCCTAATATTATAAAATCTAACTATTAAACTCTTATATTGTAAACCCAATATTATAAACCCCATACAATAAACCTGTTATTATAAACTCTAATATTAAACACAAAATTATAAATTCAATATCATAAACATAGTAAAACAATATTGAACAGAGTCAACTACATTAGTAAATGTGGTTAACTAATTTTGTAGCGTCACATTGCGATGTTAGATAAATTGCAATGTAATGTAACATTGCAACAATGTTTCTCACATTGTGATGTTCGATAAATTTTTGTCGCAGCGCAACATACAATAAATTTATAAACCCTAATATTAAATTAAATATTATAAGCTCTAATATTAAACCCAATATTATAAACACTAATATTAATTCCTAATATTATAAACCTTATATTATAAACTCTATACATTAAACCCTAATATTATAAATGATATATATTAAACCCTGTATATTAATTGTCTTATATTATAAACCTAAATATTTAAAAACCTGATATTATAACCCCTAATACTAAACTCAATATTATAAACCCTAATAATAAATCTTAATATTAAAAGCATTATATATTAGACCCTATATTATAAATAATATATATTAAATTGTAATATAATTCCTAATATTATAAACCCTAATATTGATGATGGCCAACTATTTAAACATAGCTAGGGTGGCAGGAGGGGAGGGATTCTCATTAATCTTGAAGGAATCATAGAAGACAGATATGATTGGGGCTTGGGAATGAAGACAAATAACTAAGCTGAGGCCTATGGGTTGTTCCTAGGGCTTTCTCTAGCTAAAAAAAAGGGCATCAAGGACATGCCAATTTTAGGTGATTCCATGCTGATCATAAAGCATATGAAACAAAACTCATCAACCCAAAACATGATACTAAACTAGATCATTAAGAAATCCCAAGGCATGGTCCCTCTCTTTGATTGAGTTGCATTTTTCCATATCCTAAGAGGTAATAACAAGGAAGCGGACATGCAAGCCAATCTGGTCTACCAGATGAATGAGGAAAGAAGCATTTTGAATGGTATAGAGGAAACTGCATTCATTCCCTAATTGTTGTTATGAATCTCTTTATATTGATCATGGAGATTGCTCTTGGTAGGATCAAGAAATTTTGTAAAAGAGATAATTTGGATTTATTTTTCTTGTATCTTTATCCCCCCTACTCCCCCCTCCTTCCCTTTTGCCATTCCGCTCATCACCTTCCCCTTATCCTCTCCCTTACCTTCTCTCCCCTACCAAACTTCTACTAATAATCCAACCATTGTCTCTATTCAAATCGAAAAAATACCCAATAATTTGAATAGAGATGATGGTTGGATTATTAGAAGTTGGGTCCCTTTACTGTCCTAGTTTTTTAAGTTTCTTTTTGGGATTTATTTTGTTTGTTTATTTATCTGTGTAGGTATTGGTGTCTATTTTATAGTATTTGTTGTTGGTTTATTATTCATTAGAGTTTATATTCTTGATCCTTCATGTTTTCTTAAGTATTTTATCATCCTATTCATTCTTAACTCCTTTAGTATTTTTGTTATTTGTATAATGAGCCTGAGCCCTGTATTTTAGAAGAAGAAGAAGAAGAAGAAATTATTTTAATGTCCATGAGGCTAAAGATAGCCTATGGGACAGATTTCTTCTTCATCTACTTGATGTATTCAACCCTCTCTCTCTCTCCCTATATATATATACATTGACTAGTGTATATTTTTGCTTTATTTTATTTTATTTTTATTTTAGTTTATTTATTTCCATTAATCCATGATGAAAAGTGCATTTAAAGTGAATATATAAGCATTTTGTCTCTTTTCTAATTTCTACCATATTGTTTCATTATGTGGTGTGTCGTACCAAAAACATTGTCTTCATGTGCTTGCACCTAGTACATGTCATATGTAAAAGTCAAACATTATAAGAACTTGTCTTATGGAGTATGTGGTGTCGAATTTTGTAGAATTTTTCTACAAATCAGCTAGCTCTGACACCATGTAGAACTTTTTTTACAAATCAGCTAGCTCTGATACCATGTAGAAATTTCCCACATGTAGATCACCTGATAATGCAATATACTAAAGCAAAATACTTGATCTACTTCTACAACGAATTTAGCGGAGGCTTAATCGAACATGAGCAAGATCAATAAGAACACATATAACTAATATGGAGAAATCAAACACACATAACATAGAAGATATAACCAGGGGAAAGCACCAGCCTATAACCCCATCTTTGTATTAACATACAAGTGGAAATATGTCCAGATTACACAAAGCCTTAGCTCAGAAGCTATCTAGATCTCAGTAAAATCCCTCTGCTGCTCATAGAAAATCAAAGGCTTCTCACAAACCTTCTCCTCTGCCCTCCAAACCTCCTATTTCTATGCACAATTTTCCCTGGGTCCTCCAACTGCAACTTGTGTGATTCTCACCTCACACACAACACTGACCTCTGAAATAACTGCACAAACCTGAAGGAGATAAATCCTCATCATGGATGAGCTTCCTTTATAGGAAAAATAATCATCCAACTGATAGTACACTGTCCCTTCTCTGATCTCAACTGGGTCTCTGACAGAACTGACATGCATCAGTTATCCATGAGTGAATACACAGTTATCTGAAAATAATAGTTGTCACATGCATGCAAGCATCAAAAAACTATATCTCATTGATTTAACAACTTGTTAAATTTATCTCACTGGACTTGACTAAGTTAAACTAAGTCAAATGATCCTCTCAATATAGAACTGAACCTTATCTCCTTTAATCAAGGGAGAAATTCCTAAATCAAGAGAGAAAATAATTGCATGATCTCACAAATGCTTCAAGTTTAATTTTCCATAACTAATTAACTCATGGAGATTAATTAATTAATATTTTAAACTGTTGGTAAGACCAAATTTGTTTTTACTTCCTATAGTTAGACCAGGGACTGCTAAAAATAGAAAGGGACCCAAAAATGCTATTTTTAGTAGTTTCACCTCTCACCTAAGGTGGCCAAAATGCTCATTGGCCAAACTGCTATTTTTAGACATGCTATTTTTAGCACTTTCTAAATTTAGCATTTCTTGTTGCACATTTTTCAACACTCCCTCTCAACAAGAAAGGCTTCCTCTCAAACTCGATCCTGTAACTCTGGAATGTTCTGCATGCAACACATCTACCCGTTCTGACTGCTCCTAAAATTCTTGGAACAAAAACACTCCCAACTGACCTCTCTGTTGGGCTAGAAACATACTCTATTGCTGAAGCTCTACTTGCTGCTGAAAAGTGCTCCCTCTCTGACCTCTACGCTACTGCAACATCTCCATGCATCTCGCACCGTTGCACCCTTCTCTCTGCTACCCTGCATTGTGCAACACACTTGTGCCTCTCGCATTGTTGCAGCCTTCATGCTCTGCATTTTCCTGGGATTCCCTGCACTGTAGCTCTCTCTGTCACTCCATCCGCGTCTTTCTCTACCCAATCAGTAAGTTCTTGCTACTCCACATCGGGGCTCTCGTAGCAAGGTCTCATCTAAGAGGTTGGGTACCTCAAGGATCCTGCCCCTCCTCCTTGGGACGATCACTCTATATCTCCCCACCTCCTACCTAGAGGTATGGTTGCATGTGATTCCTTTTCCCACCTGGCTCGAAGTTTCCCCCTACTAGAGGTCTCTGCATGAGTAGATATCTCTACTCGATCTCCACTTAGCTTCCCCTATTGTGGCTGCTCCACAACCTCCTGAAGCTGCTGCACCAATCGTGGCTCCTCCACAATCATCTGAGACTTCTTCTGGCGCTGCATGTTGAGAGGTAATATACTCTCCCTCTCAACCACCAAGTATCTAACCTTTTCCTTGCTCCTCAACGCTTTGCAGGCATCTTGTACCTCAAGCGCATACATGTTCTTGACTAGCACACCAATCTGTTTCATATTTCTCGCCATCACGATTTTTTTTGGAAAAAGGGCCAATTTTAAGTCAGCGATATCTCCCTCATCCGAACTCTGATTCAACAATTTTTTTTTGAATTTGGGTATTTTTCCACAAGGAATCCAAATCTGCTTTTTTTTTTTTTTGAAAAATTTGTACAGAAATTTTCATATCTGCTTTGCAAATTCTTGGCCCAAAACTCAAAACTTTGAAATCTCCTCTCAGTATACTGTTCTCTCCTTGATCACCTGTGCTCTGATACCATGTAGAAATTTTTCTACAAATCAGCTAGCTCTGATACCATGTAGAAATTTCCCACCTGTAGATCACCTGATAATGCAATATACTAAAGCAAAATACTTGATCTACTTCTACAACCAATTTAGCGAAAAATTAATCGAACATGAGCAAGATCAATAAGAACACATATAACTAATATGGAGAAATCAAACACACATAACATAGAAGATATAACCAGGGGAAAGCACCAGCCTAAAACCCTATCTCTGTATTAGCATACAAGTGGAAATATGTCTGGATTACACAAAGCCTTAGCTCGGAAGCTATCCATCTCTTAGTACAATCCCTCTGCTGCTCATAGACAATCAAAGGCTTCTCACAAACCTTCTCCTCTATCCTCCAAGCCTCCTATTTCTATGCACAGTTTTTCTTGGGTTTTCCAACTGCAACCTGTGTGATTCTCACCTCACACACAACCCTGACCTCTGAAATAACTGCACTAACCTGAAGGAGATAAATCCTCCTCATGGATGAGCTTCCTTTATAGGAAAAATAATCATCCAACTAATAGTACATTGTCCCTTCTCTGATCTTAGCTGGGTCTCTGACAGAACTGACTTGCATCAGTTATCCATGAGTGAATACACAATTATCTGAAAATAATAGCTGTCACATACATGCAAGCATCAACAAACTATATCTCATTAATTTAACAACTTGTTAAATTAATCTAACTGGACTTGACTAAGTGAAACTAAGTCAACTGATCCTCTCAATATAGAATTGAACCTTATCTCCTTTAGTCAAGGGATAAATTCCTAAATCAAGAGAGAAAATAATTGCATGATCTCACAAAGAATTCAAGTTTAATTTTCCATAACTAATTAACTCATGGAGATTAATTAATTAATATTTTAAATTGTTGGTAAGACCAAATTCGTTTTTACTTCCTATAGTTAGACCAGGGACTGCTAAAAATAGGAAGGGACCCAGAAATGCTATTTTTAGAAGATTCTATTTTTAGCAGTTTCACCTCTCACCCAAGGTGGCCACAATGATCATTGGTGTTACACAGTAATTTGTCATTGTCTTCACTCCAGTCTTCCTACTGTGTCATGTGTCTAAGTTGTACATGCTCATGTTAGACAAATGCTCTCTGATGTTTCCAAATGACCCACTTTTCCAAAGGTTTCTGCATCATCGCGTCTGTTGGCCAAATAAACGCGCTGATGGGTGCTCCAAAACAGTCCAGAAGCGTTGCCATCGCGGAAGTACACGTGATTCTCGTGATGGTCGAATTTCATGTGCCAGCGAAACTGTCTCTTGTAGTTTCCCATGATGACATGACTAGCTACGTTATTTAGAGGCGATGTTAGCGCGGTAGACCAATTATGTGTCCGCGATGATCCAGATTGGGCGAATTTGTTCCAACAGTCGGCCTTCCAGACGACTCTAGACCTGGTTGTTGGTATTGTTTATGTTGCCCTCCTTTCTTTGGCATGGATGTTCTGTCATTTGTGCTACCTTCCTTGGAGATAAGCTCATCCTCCCACCATTCATGGAGACCCCTTCTCCTATTTAAGCTCTCACCATTGCTATGGGCTGCTAGTTTTGGAATTCTTAGTCTTTGGAGTGTTGCTGTTAGTACTTATGAGCTTGTTAGATAGCTGGTGTGAGTGTGACAAGTGTGGGATTGTTGATAGCTTGAGGAAGGTTGTGAAGTGCCTTTAATCTTGTGTAAAACTTGTGAGTGAGAGAGACTTGTGTATTGGGAGATCCATCTTCAAGAGTGAATGCTTGAGGAACATGCTGGCTGGACCCTCCTGAGAAGGCTTGTGACGTCAAGACTTTGGTTGTAAGCTTACTCTTATTTCATAATTAATGCAATCAATGATGTTTTCCTATGTCCTGTATGCAATGTACTAGATAGCTCATGACTTCTTGACTTTGTGGGTAAATATATCATTGTTGTTCTGGTTACGTGCTTTGTTGTATTTCCTTTGCATTGTTTCAGGTTGATTACTCATTAGGAGAAGGAAGCGGAAGCTGGAGCAGCGCAACGGAACTCCATCGACCACTGGTTGAGGTAGGCCTCCAACTTGAACTATTTAAGGAAAATTGTTGTTGATTTGTCCTTGTTTGTGACTAGACCCACTCTAGGGCTAGAGGGGTTGCCTCTGTCCGTAGAGGGAACACTTTCCTGCATCACAAATTGGCGACTCCACTGGGGAGCTGGCCTTTGTTCTTTTCTTGCTTACTCTTGCCTTGAGTTTTTGTTTTGATCTCTTTTGAAGTTTTGGGGATTAGTTACCTGTTTTCTGAGTTTCCTGGCTTGATCTGGGAGATGTCCTTATTTGCTTAAAGATTGTTTGTTTTTGATTTGGGAGTTTTTGGTTTGCCTGTTGCTATTTTGAACATCATCGCGTTTTTGAATTTAACAGTCGCGCTGTCATCGCGTCACCCTTTTTGTAATATCCTGTCCATCGCGTTATTACACCTAACAGTCGTGACGATTCTGTAGATCGGACCATTGCAGGAAAGGCGTGTACTTCCGCGCTGACATCACTTTGTTGCTGCATATTGTTCTTTATCAGCACTTTATTGCCAGTGTATTGCCCGCGTTGATTGCTGTAGAATTGATTTTTTTTCAATTCTGCCTCCTGAATCCGTCAGTCTTGCTAGTCCCTTGCTGTTCTCACTTGTTTGATGACTTATTTTTCACTGTTGAGAGGCTGAAGCACTCTCTTGTGAGCTTTGTTGAGCGAATCTTGTCTTTTTCTTGTTTTGTGACCTAGTTTTATTGTTTTAAGTTCTTTGGATCAGTTTTGCTTGGTTGCTTGTTTGTAAAGATTCGTTTGCTTCTTGCTGTTGGTTTGATTGAGCCTTCCCCTTTGCTTACCCTTGGTTGATTATTTAGTGATTGTTATTAGACCAATCTCGGCATTGATTCGATTTCTCTTCACTACCCGGACATAGATTACAATTGTTTGGATCAACTATTTTTCCAAATTTGTTTGTTGCTTATTGGTTTCTTTTAAATTTAAGCCATCAAAATAAAAAGATTGCATTTTATTTGGCATGCGAAAGTGAAAGTGAATTTGCATTTCAAGTTGCATATTGAAAAGCGAATGATTAGATCTCTCATTAGTAGTATCCATGCACTTTAAGAATTGATGTCTGCTTGCATTGAGTGACTGTTTGTTGCCTTAGTTTTCTTGGTTTGGGAATGATCTCTCTACCCTCCCATAGGTAGGTGTTCATAGAAGAAAAAGGATATTTCATTCATTTTAGCTGCATCCTAGGTTTTGTTATATACATACGATAAGGCCTGGTAACTGAAACATAATCCAAGATCAACTTTAAAATGAACTGAATAAATCTAACAACGCATTGGAACATAACGCACACATTTAGAGGTCTAGGCTAGAGATGTGCTCCTGTGTCATTAAACCTAGTCACTTTTGTTTCCACTCAAGGTTGGGTGATTCCTCCTTTTGTGACTCAATAGTGGTCTAGCACGTATTGTGCTCCCATGTACCGTCCAGTATATGGGGAGACCCCACTAGGTTATCATCCTTTATCCATAGGAAGCCATGTCTGCCGCCTTACAAGCTGTAACGCACCGAACACAACATTCGGGAAGATTGACTGCTGTACGGAAAGTCCTTGGTTTTCATATGACTGCCAAGGTGTATATGAAGTTTTACAGATTTGTCTGGTAAACCTTTTTTCCTAGTTCTCCAGAGTAGTCACTTTCGTTCCTTTTCAGACTCCCTAAAAGAAAATGTCCATTTGAGCACTTGTCACTTTAGGCTCATTAAATATTCGAAGGCGACTAGAGTCATCTTTTGTCCTTTTCTTGACTCTTTAAGGATGAAAAGGTCAAGTTTTGTTCCTGTGTCTTAAAATTTATTCGGCCACGATTCACATTTACCCGGTTAGATCTTGTTTGTGTTAGCTTGAGTAGGGTCCTTTCTCGTTACTTTCCCTAGGATCTTTTGAAGTTGTCATCCTAGCGGAATCACTGATCCCGTCTCCCGTTCCAAGTGACCAAGGGTATCCTTCTTCTGTTGCTCTTGAGGTACCGGTTGTGAGTGATACTCTCCCTGTTATTCCGAGTATCCAACCGATTAACTCTCGCGCTCCAGACGACGAGACTTACGAGCTTCACTGGAACCCCGTTTGGGAGCCTTCTGAAGAAGATATCCCTCCTACTCCTCCTGGTGTTTCGGTCCCAATGTCTTCTTCTGATATGGAGGACACATCCCCTGTCACAAGTGAAGAGTCTGTTGCGACGAGCGGTGAAATTCCCACCTCAACGGAAACTCCACCCTTTCGTATCACCCCTCTTGGTGTTACGTTGCCTTTACGCTATAAGGCGTTAAGGGATGTTATGTCTTCTAGGACTCCCTCTACGAGTTCTATGTGGTCACACACCATCACTCCGACCTCGGAGTCCTTTATTCCTCAGATTCATAATGTGCCTATCACTTCCGTCCCAACTATTCCAACTGTTTGTGTGGCTTCTTCAACCCCTGTTGTCAATGCCGTTACTAGATCCTTAGTTGTGACCGCTGCTGCTGGACCTTCTTCAGGGTTAGCTTATAGTGGCCCATCGGCATCCGTACCTGGAGTTGTTGACCCTACACTAGGTGCCCCACCTTCTTTTGGTTCTATCCCAGCGGGGGGCATACGATGAATATTTGCATGCTCTTCAGAATGCGGACCCTCAAAATCCGTTTCATTATTATGATTCTAGAGGAGCTCATATCTATTACTGCGGACCTCTACCACCTCAGCCTGTGGTTGAGGTCATGGTCCCGTTATCCGTTGCTTGGACCCCCACTTGTTATGGCGGTGGCCAAGTATCGCCTACACATCTTCAAGGACCACCTAATCAAGGCCAACCGTCTTACATGCAAACCTCTCAAGGGCAGTAGTATTACGGGAAGTCTTATCAAGGGCAACCTGGAGGCCCACAAGGACAACCCTTTCAGGGACAACCTTCGGCCTCTGGTGGTCCGTCTTTTACCTATTTTGCACAACCTTCTAGTAATCCAGGACAACCTTACATGCAACAAGGTCAACCTGGTGTCCACCAAGGTTATCCTTCTGGGCAAGTCGGCCAACCTTATGTTCAACAAGGCCAACCTACCATCCAGTATGGTCAAACATCTGGACAGGTCGGTCAACCTCAAATCCAATCAGGTCAACCAACTGTCCAGTCCGCTCAGCCATCCGGTCCATCAAGACAACCCTCAGTTGTGCAAGGATAGCCCAACACCTAGCAAGCTCAACCTTCTGGGTAGATGGGCCAATCTCAATCTCAACTAGGTCAACCTTCTGGCTAGATGGCTCAGCCTCAGTTTTCCCAAGGACATTCTTCTGGGCTTGCTCAACCGGGCACTCAAATGATTGTTGCTTCTCAAGCTCAACCCAGTTTTCAGCCCCAGGCTGGGCCCCAGACTCATTTCGGTCATCAAATGCAGGTTGGATCTCAATCCCAACCGGCCTATCAAACACAGCCTGCCTCCCAGGCTCAGTTTAGAGCCCAGCTGCCTTATGCTTTCCAGTAATCCCAAAGGCAAACTCAATTTGACCCGTATCAAAATTATCAACAACTGCAGGTGAGTCCTTATCAAAATTACCAGCAACCTTATGTTGCTCCTGCAGGCCAAGTTGGTAATCAATGGAATGCTGGGGGGCAAATCTAGGGACAGTCATCCTATAAACCCTATGGACAAAATCCCTACGGAAAAAACCCTCCGGGGCCAAATCCATCTGGACAAAATCAATGGGGGCAACCGCCAGCTGGCTGGAAATCTGGTACCCCTTCCTATCCACAGCCCTAGATGTCCTTTAACCCTCAATTACCCCTTTTAGCGATGTTGGAATTACTGGATGTGTCCAAACTGACTAATGATCCCATTCTTCATAATCCGTATTGGCCACCGGTTCCAACTAAGATTCTCAGTGATTGTCCCAAATTCGATGGTAAAGCTAGAGAAGATCCCCAAGCTCATGTCATGACTTATCATCTATGGTGTTCATCGAATTCGTGGCTCGATGATTCAATCCGGCTCCGCCTTTTTCAAAGGAATCTCACTGGCTCTGTTGCTAAATGGTATATTGAGTTATCTCGAGGATCTTTTCAGGATTTTAACTCGTTGGCTATGGCATTTTTAACTCATTTTCAGTTGCTGATTCGATATGAAACATGCACACACCTCCTGACATCCTTAAAATAGACAATGGCTATGCACATCTCTGATCATATCCATGAATGGAGATGGCATCGTCGTTTAATTAAGTTTTGGATTCCCGATCAGCTTCTTACCGACTAGTTCACGACTTCATTCGTCGGTCCGATAGCACATGACATTGCTATGGGGGCATGTGTAACTGAAGAGCAAGCTATTGCACGCGCTCAGTACCTTGACTTGGTTTACTCCTAGTCTGGTACGTTATATGATTATTTGCCTGATGCCCCAAGACCGGGAACTTCCAAAGCCTCGCTAACACCATCAGTTGACGGTATCATCGGTTCCGTTAATCTGCCTTCAAAGAAAACTTCCGCGAACCCTGGGAAGCAAAAGTCGAATGCTCCGAATGAAAATAATTCTCAGGCTGTATCCAATTCTGGTAATACTTCCGAAGTTAACACCATCCAGTCCACCACGACGGATAAAGCCTCGAAAGAAAATAATAAGGGAAAAGGAAAGAATAAAGCGGATCAACCTAAGCAGGATTCCCCTAAACCTCCACCCGAGGAAGGCACCAAACACAAACCCAAGTACCCTTGTCTTATTTGTGACGAGGATCACTATACCAAAGACTGCCCAAGGTAGTCTGAAGTTAGTCGTTTGTCGAAAGGTGCTCCCGGGACTCCTGCTGTGCTCAAAGAACCTTTTCCCTCATAGCAAACGCAAATGGTGGCTGATCCATCTCAACCCTCTTCTTCCTTTGGTTCTCAAGTATTTATAGCTGGGATGATTCCCATCCACATCAATACTCAGGCAAAAGAGTATCCGTCGCCTACCAGGAAAGAGCCTGAGGTCCCCTCTAGCGCTCCTTCGTCCAGTTCTAGTCCGCTCCATATCGAGTGACCTAGCACTGAGACGCCCATCTGACCCCCTCCGAAAGATGTACTCCAGAAATCTTCTTACAACCCTAATGCTCGTGTTTCCCAGCACTACAGCATCGTTGAGGACTTAGCCCAGGCTCCATCAGCTATGTCTGCCTTAGAAGTACTCCAGAGCTGCCCCTATCAGAGGAAGTCCTTGCTATCGGCCATCGGTGGCATAGACCTAGCTGACTCGGATCTGATTACTTTTGACCTGGAAATCCATATACCGAGATTGCCTCACCAAATTTCCTTCCTCATACAGGTCATCATCAATTCCAAAACGATTCATCGTACAATCATTGATTAAGGTGCTTCAACTTGCATCATGTCTGTTGCTTGTTGGAAGGCTATTGGTTCTCCGACGCTGAGCTAGTCTCCTACGACCTTGGAAGCCTTTGATGGAAGAGAATCTCGCCCTTATGGTATACTCCAATGTCTGCCCATCACTTTGGATGGGAAGACGGTCAAAGTGGAAGTTGAAGTTGTTGATGCTAATCTTACCTACAACCTCCTTCTGGGACGTAGCTGGACATACGCCATGCGAGCCATGGCTTCATATTTATTTCGTGTCATTCGTTTCCCTCATCAGGTGAAGATTGTTACCATAGACCAGTTGTCCTTCTTCGCCTCCTCTTCTGAAAGAAACGTGCCTTTTGTGGAGCATACCTCTACCCCATATGAGAGTGTGGGAGCTGGACTTTTTAAAGATCCTGCCCTGATGGGTGTGTTTTCCCTCCCACCTCCTAACGTCGCTCCTATTGATATGATTTCCATTCGCTTCGATCCATGGGTTCTTGCCCCCGCTGATTAGGTAGAATCTTGGGGCGATGAGATGCCGTTGAGTCCTGCCGAGCTCAACTACGTCGAAATTATTTCTGCATCGGCTCCATATTCTGAACCTGCTCCTTCGAGCAGGGCTTCCACTCGTATGCTCATTCCCCTTGGATTGGAGATGACGCTTCTTCAGATCCTTTAAAGGAAATATTTCCTTCTGATGAAGCCATTATCGAGACCATATCTCTCGAGGAACCTCCTTGGTCCGACCATCACCATCGTTCCTCATCTCTCCTTGCCCATCGAGAATTGCTTCCTTGTCTTGAGCACTTTGTTTATGGTTCCCCCTTGCACCTTGTCGGTATGATCGACCCTTTTGCTAACTGGAGCATTGATCATATAATCTGTAACCCTCGCTCGGCCGGGGGGCATGGGTATATCATTGGTGCCGTTGATTATTTTACACAATGGGCCGAGAGGACGCCTACATTATCTAGGACAATCATACAACATCGCAACGAGATAAGCCCTGAAACATGCTGTACTTGAAAAAGTACTATGTGTGAATTCCATGCACTTTGGTTTGTACATACGTGTGTTTTAGCAAGTGTGTTGTGTGTGTGTTTTCATGTTGTTGGCTTGGTGTGAAGGCGTGATTGCTGCTTATTGTGTCTTTTGCGTCTTGTGCAGTTGTCTAGTGCACCTTATATTGGTTTCGCTGATGGTGCCTGCCGCAGTACCCGCAACTTGTCCTCTGCGGCGTGGGTGATCTACGATCCTCATGGTGAGCTAATAGATCTTCAAGGTGTGTGTTTAGGTTGTACCACAAACAATGTCGCTGAATATAGTGCTGCGATTGAGTTACTAGCCGAGGCGATTAATCTCGGTATTTGTGCATTGGTTGTGAACCTGGACTCTCAACTTGTCATCCACCAGCTCAATGGGCGATATTCCGTCAGAGACCATCGCATTTTAAGGTTGTATTTATGTGTTAAATAGTTAGAAAGGAATTTTGATTTCATTACATATCAGCATATTCCACGACGATTGAACACGTTAACTGATGCATTGGCTAATCATGTATTAGACAGACATTTGCGTAACATGTAATCAAAACATCATACAAGAAAGCATATAAAGCACAATAATAGACCATAGGAATATATATATATATATATATATATATATATATATATCGTGTGGTGCACCAAGGCGCTCAAAAATAAGTGTACATGTCCAAATAGAGTCTGTGTTCTCCGTACATCTAAGACGCATGTCTCTCAAAAATCACCAGCAGGAAATAAAAACTTAGGTGTCTACTGCGGTGGGTTGTTCTCTCTATAGTACACCGCCGATCGTGCCACCCGCCTCAACAGGCGGTGCATCCTGGGTTCCACTCCCATTGTGTGGATCTGGGACGCTCTGGGGACCTCCTTGATCCCTGTATAATCTGGAATCCCTGCTAGCAGGCCCTTAAGGTTCTGGATCACTGTCTCCATCGTATCATCTTTCGGAGGAGCCAAGGCTAGTGCTGCAATGCCCTATGCATCCCTCCGTGCCTCTGGAGCCAGTCCAAGGGGTCTCACCGGTCCTACATCTGCATACCATAGCGTTCGTCATTAAGACATGTACATGAAAAAATAAAAAATCAAAAAATGAGATCACGTGTCTTACCACCGTCATCCCACTGCTCTCCAGCGGGCAGCTGCATGTCAGGATCTCCACAGAAGTCCATGTCGGCATATGGCCAATCCTCCACGAAGATCATCTGTCGCTCCAGCCACTCTCGGAAAAATGTCCCCCATGCCACTGGTCGTCTGCCACCTCCTCATGGCATGACGTGAGCCCATCGCGTGGCCCTCGTCTCACGTGGCTTGGGTAAGTCCAAATCCATGTCTTGCAACTGCAGTGCCGGCACCTGCTCTAGCATGAGCGGGACTAAGATGGATCCATAACCAAACTGCTTCGTCTCTCCTCAATGGCAGTTGGTGAGTTGCCTCTTTATGTTTGTCATCACCGTCTTTGCCCAGTTAAACATGGTGGGATTGAGACACTCGAGAGCCAGCCGGAGCTGAGTCTTTGAAGCCTCATGTTGGGCTAAGGAACCCGCTGCCCATGTCACCATGAAAAGCATAGCACGAAGGACTACATCACCCACTGTTGGGATTGCCACCTTCCCACTCCTTGTCTTGCGTGCCCCTAGGCACACTTGAGCCATCAGCATATCTAGGGAATCACCCTCGGGTCGCTGCCCCTCCAAAATGGGCCTCTCACCTCAACGGGACAACCCAGTCAAAAAATATATGTCTGTAGAGTCAAACTCAATATCCCGGCCTCGGATGATAAGTTTCCCATCTGTGGGATTCCAGGCCTTGATCAGTAGCTCTAGCAAGTCAAGTTGTGACCGCAAGAGTGGAGTTAGGAAGAATTTGAGCAATCCGCATGCCCGTAATGCGTTTTGGCACTCCGCATGAGCAAAAGCTTCTATATCATTGTTATCATGCATGCGTCTTGCCAGACGAATGCCATTATAGCCTGCAGGACGAGGGAAATTGAATTAGTACTTCGTTTGGAAAATTCAACGGTGAATTTGCATTAAAACTAAAGTTCGCGGTGTCATCGTGTCTGTTTTAAAAACAGACGCGATGGCACGAGGTCCCTAGTTCAGACTTTTCTCGATCATCACAGAAGTACATCACTTTTTCGCGATGATCGGAGCGTGCCTAGTGTAAAAAATTTTCGGCCATCGCGGACCTGATAGGGTAAATCCGCGATGACCAAGCTGCGGAATGCGGTTTGAAAACCCACCTAAACTAACACTTGGAATGTTCAAAACGCATGAAAAAAGCATTAAAATGAAGCGCAGGGCAACGTGTGTCTCCTTGGAACCAGTTTTGGGACGAATGATGCACGGACGGGGCCGAATTTCGCTCGCCAACTTCGGTGCTCCAAGTTGCTCCACAGTGAATTGAACAGTGCTATGGTTAAAATGAATGGGTTAATTCCTTTTATAGTGATTTTTGCAAATTTAAAAGTTACATTTTATAAATGTGGGTTTTTTCTCATAGTTTTACCATATGTAGAGTCAAAATATGTTTTTTAACTATGTTTTTATGAATATTGTTCATTTTATCTCGAGTAGGTTTACGTGTGATGTGCTTTTGTGCAGAGCTTCAGGTGGTGGAATTATGACAGTTTGATATACACTTGATCCCGGAAAGTCGTCTTTAAGCTCTTTTCCGATTTGAAAAAGAAAAGATGAACCACACTGGTTGGTTCGAAACGCGTCGACAAAAGATTGGTTATGTGATTTTGCCGAAGATTATCTAAACAATGTTATGGATCATAGAAGTCTAAATTCCTTAAAGAAAAGATGGCCGAGTTTCCCTCCTGACTCGTTAAAATAAATGAGAGGTGGTCACCTTTAAGCTCCTTTTTCGACCATTTAAACACAAAAAAGATCGCCGGGCTTTTGTCATTTCGGGCTCGTTATTGGTTGCAAAACGACGTGCTTCTGACCGCTTTTTTACTTTTTCGGGTCGAACTTACTACTTCTGAAAAGTACTCCTCGATCGTAATGGTCGGGCGATTCTTTCGAGTATTTTTTTATACTTCTTAGGGCTTGAGAGACACAACTCTACGAAAAAGGGCCCCCCTGGAGTTTTCTTTTCCGTGTCTTTTTCAAACTCTCTAAACATGAAAAAGACTCTGAGTTTTACCTATGTCGGACTCGTTAAACCTTGATGGCATTGGACTCGTCACCATGACGTGACTCTAGCTTCTCCTTCCTAGGGCTCGTTAAAATATTACTAGGTTGGATTCAACAACAGGTTTATCATTGATTGTTTATGGCAGCTAGTCACTCTTGAACATCGACACTTTTGCTTCTTGTCGGGTTGGGACATCCATACATCGTCATTTGGCCTTCCGCGAGTTTGGGTTATCATTCTAGTGTCATTCCATTCGATTCATGCCATCTCCTTCGAGCCTCTGATCCATTAATGCCTGAATGCTGCCACACCCCCCTCTAGAGTCGTGTCGTCGGCATGTTCAAGAGTATAATCCTTCTACAGTTTACACCCTCGCCTTCTCCTCTGATTCTCTATTTCGCCATGTGCCACTTGTTCCTTATCTTGTGTCGTTGATGGGGGAAACATTATGGCCCTCCTGCGACGGGTCGCCTCCTGTCGACTTCAGCTCATTATCCAGGAGATTGATCTAGAGATCCCCTATGGTACCTTAGAGCTTGCATGCCTCAATGGCAAGTTCTTCGCACCTGACGGTCAACTTTCATCATTAGTCGTCGATTGGGTGATTCCACGAGTGTTCAGCTTCAGCTCCTTCTTCACACTGTGGATTGTGCTGGACAATACCTTGAGAACCATTAGCATTATTGGTGGTTTCTCTCACACTTGTTAATGGTTTTCATCATTCGCCGGTAATCAAGCGATGTTCTATCGTGCTCGACCTCAGCACATCTATTTGCATGTTAGGATTTGTACTATGATCGGATGGGTTCAAGACCCTGGACTCAGATTACATGTTGGGTCCCTATAATACAAGTGATTACCCCATTAGTATTGTAGTTATACCCCTTATTTATATTGTTGTGCTCCTATTACCCCGATATTGTTATTTTTGTGGCTTTATATTATTATTGTTAGGTCGGCTGGATTATATTGTGACTCCTTAGACTCCTATATATAGAAAGGAGGTTTTGTCATTTGTATCATCCAAGAATTGTTCATTTATGTAATGTAAAGGAGGTTTCTCCCTCGGAGAGGCTGAATTATAAGGCGTGGATCTCTCTTTTCTATCTTTTTGTGAGCTGGTTTCACAACATTTGGTATCAGAGCTTTGGATTCTAGGGTTTCGCTGCTCCAAATAGGTCATCATGGCATTTTCGCTATAACTTTGTTTTTGTAACGTTTCAGAAGTCGCAAAAAAAACCCATTTGAGAAGAAATCGCGCTGAACCTTGGGTCCTAATTTCAGAGCTTTTAGCGCAATATTTGCGGAGATATGATCTGAGGAAGTTGGTCTTTTTGCAGACTCCTAAATTACATTCAAAACAGGTGACCTGGGGAAAATTGTCATAACTTTCTCTCTGGAGATCGGATTGAAATTTCGTAAGAAGGTACAGAAAGAGGACAGACTGTAGTTTCTTGTATGTGTGTTTCAGATTCAAAGGTTGAAACAGTGACTTGTGGCACGTCGTACAAGTTTGCTCTACTGAACTAGTCTAAAAGCAAGTCACTGTGGGAGATTTCACATAACTCTTCCTTGGAGAATCCAATTTGGGTCAGAATTGTGGCATTGGAAAGAGGACACAGAAAGCTACTACAGGTCACAATTTCAGAACTGGATGATCCAAAATTACAGAGATACATCAGATTCAATATCAGGCTTCTATAAAGTGAAAAAAAGGTGTGTATTGTTTTTTTTGAATTTTTGTGTAAGCTTGGTTTAACGGAATTCAAAGGGCATAGTAAAGCATTATTATCGGTAACTGATGCCCCGAGGAAAGAAAATGCAAACACCTAGTAAGGAACCTGAAAGCTCTAGCATGACTCATGAAGAAGAGGAAGAAATGCTACATGATATATCAAAATTACAAGAACAAGTGCAACACATGTCACGCTTACAAAAGCTAACAGAAGCTAAGATAAGTGGCATGGAATCTAAGATAAATGGCGTGGAATCTAAGATAAATGGCGTGGAAGCTAAGATGGACGATTTGAAGACAGACATGGAAGAATTGAAGAAGTTGCTACACGAAAGGGTCACTAATGGTGAAAAGGTAGTAAAGGAAACTCATGATGAGAACAAAAGAAATGTTAATCATGATTCCATAGATGCTAATGTTGGATCTAAGAATCACCATATTCCAAAAATCGATATGAGAAAGTTTGATGGCAAGGATCCCGCCACATGGATATTACAGATGGAGCAATTCTTCGATCTCAATAATGTGCAAAACACACAAAAGGTACGTATGGCAACTGTATATTTGGAACCAAATCAGTTTGTATGGTATCAATGGCTTTGCTCTCGTAAACAATTTATCACTTGAGCAATTTTTACGGAAGAATTGATAGCACATTATGAAGATACAAAAAGCAACACTTTTTTTAGCCAATTGATAAGTCTCAAACAAAAGGGTTCAGTAATGGAGCACATTGAGGAGTTCCAAAAATTGAACATAAGGGTAAAAGATATTCCAGAGGAGCATAGGATTGATGTGTTCATAGGGTCTTTAAAGGATAATATCCAACATGATGTTTGCGTTTGGGAACCTGATTCATTAGAGAAGGTATTCAGGTTAGCAAGAAAAATGGAAAGCAAAATTATGGCAACCAGGAAGCATACCACTCACAACTATAAAGACGGAAGTGTTGTTGCCCCTAGTCTTCCACAACCAATAAGGTTGACACCACAACAATTGGAAGAAAAAAGAGCAAAAGGGCTTTGTTACAGTTGTGATAGCAAATACACTAAAGGTCATAAGTGTTCTGAGAAGAAATTATTCTACATAGATTGTGAAGAGGAAGAAGAAAAGGAGCAAGAAAGGTCAAAAGAAGAAGATATACTCCAGGAACAAAGCCTAGATGAAGAACAAATAAATCCGACCATATCTTGTAATGCATTGGCGGGAATTACCACTCCTCAAACCATCAAGATAGAAGGACAAATCAAGAAGAAAAAGGTAATAGTGTTGATTGATTCAGGAAGCACCCACAATTTTATTCATTGTAGGGTAGCAAAAGAATTGAATTGCTTCCTATATCCAGCACCAGAGTGTCAAGTGATGATTGCAAATGGAGGAACAATAAATTGCTCTGGAAAGTGCCATAATATCAAGCTATCCATGGGAGAATATGTATTGACTAGCCCAATGCTTTCCATTCCAATGGGAGGTGCTGATGTTGTACTAGGAGTTCAATGGCTACAATCCTTGGGTACAATAGCTTTTAATTTTCAAGAACTTTTCATCAAATTTTCTACGGAAGGAAAGGAAGTTGAATTAAGGGGTATTGCAGGGAAACCAGGAAAGATAATCAGCTCTAATGGCATGACAAAGCTTCTAAAAAAGGAGCAAAGAGGTGTAATTGCACAATTATGTTCGCTAGATGTTTCCACATTGGAATCATCTATTTCTCCAGATCTCCAAAAAGTCCTGGACAATCATTCCAAGGTATTTGAGACTCCAAAAGGTCTCCCACCTATGCGTGATCATGATCATGCTATTCATCTGATTCCAGGAAGTGTTCCTCCAAACATCAGGCCGTACAGATATCCCTATGCCCAAAAGAGTGAAATTGAACGTATGGTTGCAGAAATGCTAGAGGCTGGTATAATTCAACCGAGTCAAAGTTCTTTCTCAGCTCCAGTAGTATTGGTGCACAAGAAGGATGGATCATGGCGCATGTGTCCGGATTATAGGGAGCTCAACAAGCTCACTATTAAAGATAAGTTCCCCATTCCTGTTATTGATGAATTACTAGATGAATTGCATGGATCAATTTACTTCACCAAGTTGGATCTTCGTTCAGGATATCATCAAATCAGAATGAAGATTGAAGACATTCCGAAAACGGCATTTAGAACTCATGAGGGTCATTATGAATTTTTGGTCATGCCTTTTGGCCTTACCAATGCACCTTCAACATTTCAAGGTTTGATGAATTCAATTTTCAAACCATTCCTTAGAAAATTTGTGTTAGTATTTTTTGATGATATACTAATCTACAACAAGTCTTGGAAGGATCATGTTGAACATGTTGACAGGGTGCTACAACTATTGGAGGAGAAACAATTATATGCAAAAAGATCCAAATGTTTCTTTGGAGTCCGGGAGTTGGAATATTTGGGTCATATTGTATCTCATGAAGGAGTTAAGGTAGACCCTAGCAAAATTAAAGCCATTAAGGAATGGAAAAATCCCCACATCCATAAAGCATCTGCGAGGATTTCTTGGGTTGACAGGGTATTATCGCAAGTTTGTTAAGAATTATGGGAGAATAGCAGCACCTCTAACAACATTATTGAAGAAAGATTCATTTTCATGAACTCCGGAAGAAACAAAGGCCTTTGAACATCTTAAAGAGGCAATGTGCCAAGCACCGGTCTTAGCTACACCGGACTTCACAAAAACCTTTATTGTGGAATGTGATGCTTCAGGAAATGGAATTGGTGCTGTTCTAATGCAAGATGAAAGACCCATTGCTTTTGAAAGTCGTCCAATCAAGGGAAAGTTTTTAAGCAAAGCTATTTATGAGAAGGAAATGTTGGCAATACTCCATGCACTTAAGAAATGGTGACCCTACCTAATGGGAAGACACTTCAAGGTAAAAACGGATCATGATAGCCTTAAATACTTTTTAGAACAAAGATTATCCTCTGAAGAGCAACAAAAGTGGGTCACAAAGATGTTGGGTTATGACTTTGAAATCATCTACAAAAAAGGGAAGCAAAATGTGGTGGCAGATGCACTCTCAAGAAAGGATGAGGATGTGGAAGCATTGTTGTGTGCCATTTCTATTATCCAACCAGATTGGATAAACGAAGCAAGGGAGGAATGGAAGAATGACAAAGAAGTGTGGGCACTTATTCGAAAGCTACAACAAGATTCCAGTACTTCTGATACATTTAGCTGGCAAAATGATTCGTTATGGTACAAAGATCGCTTATACCTCTGTAAGAATTCCCAGCTAAAACAAAAGATTCTTATGGAATTGCACACTTCTCCCTTAGGAGGGCACTCAGGATTTTTAAAAACTTACCACAGGGTTAAAAAGGAATTTTTTTGGGATGGCCTTAAATCAGATATTCAAAATTTTGTGGCGGAATGTTTGGTTTGCCAGCAAAATAAAGTTGAAACAATTAAGATACCGGGTCTATTACAACCTTTATCCATTCCAAGCCAACGTTGGGAGGAGGTTTCAATGGATTTTATCACAGGTTTACCCAAGTCTGAGGGAAAGAGTGTCATCATGGTGGTAGTTGACAGACTTACCAAGTATGCACACTTTTGTGCATTATCACATCCATTTAAAGCCAGTACAGTTTCTACTGCATTTATGGAAATAGTTCAAAAGCGACATGGAAACCCAAAGATTATTGTAAGTGACAGAGATCCCATTTTCACTGGAAATTTTTGGACAGAATTATTTTCTTGTCTTGGTACTCAGTTAGCTCATAGCTCATCTTATCATCCTCAATCTGATGGGCAAACTGAGATAGTAAACAAATGTTTGGAAGGATATCTTCGTTGCTTTGTATATGATAAATAGACACAATGGGTCAAATGGTTGCCTCTGGCTGAATGGTGGTATAACACTTCCTTCCATACAACAACAAAAATGACCCCATTTATGGCACTTTATGGGTATCAACCACCATCCATCACATCATATTTAAGAGAAAATTCTAAGGTTCAGGCAGTGGAACATCACATCGAACATCAACAACAAGTCCTCCAACTCTTAAAGGATAACCTCGTGGTGGCACAAAATAGAATGAAACAATAGGCAGATCAACATCGCAGTGAAAGAAGTTTTGATGTAGGTGATTGGGTATTCCTATGGCTACAACCATATAAGCAAATGAAGAAGGATAATAAATTATCACCAAAGTATTATGGTCCGTACAAGGTGTTGCAAAAGATTGGTACTATGGCATACAAATTGGAGCTTCCTGCAGCTTCTCGATTGCACCCAGTTTTCCATGTTTCATGTTTAAAGAAGGTTATAGGTGACAAGCTCCCAATTCAAACAATATTGCCAGAACTTGATGAGGAAGGAAAAATTATATTAGAACCGGAAGCAGTCACAGAAACAAGAACTCGACAGCTACGAAATCGATCAATTTCAGAGTATCTTATCAAGTGGAAGAACTTATCCGCTGAAGATTCCACATGGGAGGATGAGAATTTTATGCAAAAGTATCCAGAACTACTCAAGCGTTGAGGACAACACTTTTTTGAAGGAGAGGGGCACGTTGGGTCCCTATAATACTAGTGATTACCCCATTATTATTGTAGTTATACCCCTTATTTATATTGTTGTGCCCCTATTACCCCATATTGTTATTTCTGTGCCCCATAGAATCCCTCTATTGTTATTTTTGTGGCTTTATATTATTATTGTTAGGTCGGCTGGATTATATTGTGACTCCTTAGACTCCTATATATAGAAAGGAGGTTTTGTCATTTGTATCATCCAAGAATTGTTCATTTATGTAATGTAAAGGAGGTTGCCCCCTCGAAGAGGCTGAATTATAAGGCGTGGATCTCTCTTTTCTATCTTTTTGTGAGCTGGTTTCATAACATTACACATGTTCGGGCTGCGTGGATTGGTTTTATGATTACATGACTCATTCATGGATGGCTGCGACCATACCTTTATCATCATCATGGTCTCATTAGCTAGATGGCTACGTCCATACCACAAACCTATTTCATATGTCTTTTGGATGGCTGCGCCCATGCCTAGACATGTAATTCATTATCAGAGATATTAGTTGTACTTGCGTGCAGGTTCTTCTAGATGGTGTTCCAGTTCAGTCAGTTCATAAAGCATTTCATCCCTCCCACTCTCTTGGGCTTCATACTTTAGGGGGCATCTATTACACAGTAATTTGTCACTGTCTTCACTCCAGTCTTCCTACTGTGTCATGTGTCCAAGTTGTACATGCTCATGTTAGACAAATGCTCTCTGATGTTGCCAAATGACCCACTTTTCCAAAGGTTTCTGCATCATCATGTCCGTTGGCCAAATAAACGTGCTGATGGGCACTCCAAAACAGTCCAGAAGCATTGCCATCGTGGAAGTTCACGTGATTCCCGCGATGATCGAATTTCATGTGCCAGCGCAACTGTCTCTTGTAGTTTCCCGCGATGACATGACTAGCTACGTTATTCAGAGGCGATGTCAGCATGGCAGACCAGTTATGTGCCTGCAATGATCCAGATTGGGTGAATTTGTTCCAACATTCGGCCTTCTAGATGACTCCAAACCTGGTTGTTGGTCTTGTTTATGTCGCCCTCCTTTCTCTGGCATGGTTGTTCCGTCATTTGTGCTACCTTCCTTGGAGATAAGCTCATTCTCCCACCATTCATGGAGACCCCTTCTCCTATTTAAGCTCTCACCATTGCTATGGGCTGCTAGTTTTGGAATTCTTAGTCTTTGGAGTGTTGTTGTTAGTACTTGTGAGCTTGTTAGATAGCTGGTGTGAGTGTGACAAGTGTGGGATTGTTGATAGCTTGAGGAAGGTTGTGAAGTGCCTTTGACCTTGTGTAAAACTCGTGAGTGAGAGAGACTTGTATATTGGGAGATCCATATTCAAGAGTGAATGCTTGAGGAACACGCTGGTTGGACCCTCCTGAGAAGGCTTGTGATGTCAAGACTTTGGTTGTAAGCTTACTCTTATTTCATAATTAATGCAATCAATGATGTTTTCCTATGTCCTGTATGTAATGTACTAGATAGCTCATGACTTCTTGACTTTGTGGGTAAATAGATCATTTTTTTTCTGGTTATGTGCTTTGTTGTATTTCCTTTGCATTGTTTCAGGTTGATTACTCATTAGGATAAGGAAGCGGAAGCTGGAGCAACGCAACGAAACTCCATCGACCACCGGTTGAGGTAGGCCTCCAACTTGAACTATTTAAGGAAAATTGTTGTTGATTTGTCCTTGTATGTGACTAGACCCACTCTAGGGCTAGAGGGGTTGCCTCTGTCCATAGAGGGAACACTTTCCTGCATCACAATTGGCCAAACTGCTATTTTTAGACATGTTATTTTTAGCAGATCTATTTTTAGAATTTTCTAAATTTAACATTTCTTGTTACACGTTTTTCAATATTTGGTTGGCATAAAGTTTTATTAGTTTACAAATAGGTTTATTTCAATTTTTTTACATATATTTACATATTTCTGCTCTATGAATAAAATGCAATATCTATAAATGGGAAAAAATCGAAGTTAGATTTGATCACACTTTTCAATTGTGTCTACATGGAACTCAATACTTTGGTTGATAATTTATCAAAAAATGACTCTATTTAGTTTAGGCCATCAACCTAGATTATTCTACTTAAGTTTATAAATGGTTTTCTTGTCAACATTCTTTATTTGTCAACATTTTTTTCTTGCATTATATTATATGTAATTTGCAGAGTCATCTCCCATACACCCCCAACTGCAACCCATCAGAGTGTTGGGGAATCTATTATACATGGTTGGACTAGATCACATAGCAATACTAGAGCATATGGTCTGCTCATAGATCCTCCCTATAACACTAGTCAGAGTGTCAGAGGTAGTGTTTTTGTCTCTGTTGATGATCTTGCTACTGATAGTGGACCTTCTTCACCTGTTGCAGGTACACATCTTGCATTTTAAATCCTCTTTAAACTTTATGTGTTTATGTCTTTAAATTGTCTTTAATTTTTAAATCGTCTTCAATTGATGTGTTTGAATTTAATCTATATGTTATTATGCTTCTAGTTTATTATATATATTAAATTGTATTTATGATTTGCAGAACCTACGCATGGTGAAGACGAGGATTAAAGTGCAGTGTCGATTACTCCATGGAACAATGTTATAACCAGTATCATAGTTGAGGATGTTATGGCCCAGCAAACATGGACCACACAAGAGTTGGATAAAATCTCTACTAGTTCGCATACTAGGCATAATTTTTCTATGATGTTGGATAGCATCGACAAGTTTATCAAGACATATGAGAGGGTGGGACCACAAAGATACCTCCTATATTCCATACATAGGATTAGGAGGCTGGAGGTTAGAGGCACAAATACTTGGAATGTGGTGAAAGATGCCACTAAGAACATTGCTGTTCATGGGGAGTTGTTTGACATCCCTTCGGACTGTCGTGCTAGACATGCTAGCCCAATTATGCTAAAATAGTTTAAAAATGTTGACGTGGCCCCTTTTGTTTATGACTGATTCATTGGAGCTTGGGCCCAGTTCCCCCACCATGACCAGGTCCTCATTTACTTTGACAAAAATATATATGCGAAGTTTGTGCTACATATGACGTCTGATTACACCAACACCCGATCTAAGTTTTATAGACCCATCTTGGGACGTAGTTATGAATGTGTCGAGGCTCGTAGGGACCTTGCACATGTAGCACCACCTCTGAGATTATTTCCATGACCATATTAGAGCATGTTATTTCTGACAGAGCTAGAGTAGTCGTCGCAGCTTGGCGTAGAGACTAGGCATACCATTGCAGAGAACATGCATAAGACATTGGCCATTTCACATGTTGCATTATGTGGAGAGATGAGTAGACCACCTTCGTTGCCTCGTGGCCCACCAATTGCAATAAATGATGATGAATGTTTGTAAATGTATGATGATGAATGTTATGAAAATTTAATGTTGTTATATATTCTTAATAAATAATGTCTTCTCAGTTCATGCACATTGGAAGTAGGGATATTCTTTCTCGTTCTAGACCTTGACACATTTTATCTATTTTAAGTCCTAAAAGGATAACAAACATTAATCAAACTAATGTTTATAGGTTTTAGAGCACCTATGTGACAACCATTTTTGCTAATCCCTCTTGTAAAAAAATTTCCATGAGTTGTAATTCATGTAAATAATATATGGAAATTATGTTCCAATGGTTTTCTTTGGTTAAATCACATCCTTAGTTTTTGTGGGTTATCCTAAACCATTACAATTCAAAGGTGGTTCATAATTTGCATGAATTCAAATAGTTTTAGAAAATTCCAATAAACCATCGTTTCAAGTAGTTTTCAATAATTTGCATGGTTTCAAGTGGTTTTCAATAATTGGCATGGTTTCAAGTGGTTTGCGTTAGTTGTTGTTACATATCATTTTTTAACTACAAGGTATTACTTTAAATGCTTATTTTATCTTAGTTTTATTGTTTCATTCTCCATTTGTTTATGGTTTTCAGTCATATTTCTTAATGCATATGATATGGAGCAAGTAATATGAGAAGTGAGACAATTTGAATTACTTGTATTTGCATGAATTTATTGAATTGCATCATCATCTTGTTCTCCCAATGTCTGATGTCTTTTTCTTATCCTTTCTTTAGTTTTTTCTCGCATTTCCTCTATGGATGACAATTTATTTCATTTTCTAGATCCAAATCTCTAATTTCCCATGTTTGTTGTGAATCCTTGTGTAATTTTCACGTTCTGATATTTCTCAATGAATGATTTTTTTTTTGCTACATTCGAATTTAGAGACTATTTTTTTTTTGGGTTGAGAGAAGAGGCCCGATTGAGCTATAGGCTTGATCGAGCCCTTGAGAAGTAGAATTTTTCATAAATAACATTATTAAAAGTTGGTTGGAGGTTGACGCTGGTTAGCCTTTTAATGGCTCAATTGAGCTGCTAGTTAACCACCTATATAACTCGACTGAGGGTTTCTTTAATGCTCAATTGATATTTTAATTTAAGCGCTCGATCGAGAATTTGAAGCGCTTGATCGAGCTCCTAAGGTCCTAAAAATCACAAATTTAGCACCCCTTCTGCAAGTCTCTCTGCAACCCCATTTTGTACCGTAGAAGATTTATGGCAGAATTTGTTCTTAAGTGGCAGAGTTGATCATGTTAGATTTGTGAAAGAATCCTCTATCCAATGTCATATGAATTTGACACTTTTGAATTCATATGATATTTTTCATCTAATTTCTTTTAAACATAACACTTGAAATTTTTTTGGACAGTTTCAAAAGGGCCGAATAAAAAATCAATAACATAAAATCTACACAATGAAAAAATTTCAAAAAACACAACTATCTTTGTTTATGAGTCATGTTCAAAAGTTTACTCTTGTTTTTTCAATTTATTTAAAGAGTTGAAAAAAATATCACATGAACACATGTGTCTCCAAAATGTAATTGAAATATTACTTCGCCAATTTCAAAAAATAGTAAAAAAATATAAATTTTCATAAAAAATTAATGTTTTAATATGAAAAAAATATTTCTCTTCATGTAGATCATGCTCATACAGATACCTCTAGAGTAAGTTACGCTACATGAATATACAAATACCTCTTAATATGTGCAAAAATTTGCAAGGATAAGCATTGCATTTAATTGAAAATTGAAAGATTATACGACATTAATATTTTTTCCAAAAATATCATTAGGAAAACAACATAATTCTTGTATTTTTACTCCGAATCAAAATTCGCAATGCTTATATGAATTTTGAGGGATGCAATTCGATAAAACAGGAAAAACTTGAGATTCATCGCCACGTTAGGTGCAAAAGTTTAACTCATATTCACGCATTCACCCCTATATTGTAAACCAAATGTTATAAACCCAATATTATAAACCATAATATATATAACATTTAATATTAATCATGGTCAACTTTGTAAACATCGATTATAAAGGTTAACTTTGTTTGGCTAATGTGGTTGACTATGTTTCACTATTAATATTAATCAAATATTAATAGGTAATTTTTTTCACCGAAGTTGAAGAGAGTCAAGTGTCAAACATAGTCAAACATTGTCGAACATATTCAACCACATTAGTAAATGTGGTTAATGAATTTTGTAATTTTGCATTGTGACGCTATATAAATTGCAATGTAATGTAACATTATGACAATGTTTTGATAAATTGCAATGTAATGTAATATTATGACAATGTTTTTCAGAACATGGCAATGTTTATCACATTGCAACGTTTGATACATTCACGTCATAATGCGACAATGTAACATTGCAACAATATTTGCCACACTACAACAATGTTTGTCACATGGAGACATTTGTCACATGGCTTTACCATAGTGGCTGATGAGCCCCAATTTTTGGTACAATTTGGGCTCATTTGGCCTACTTGCTCTGCTCAAACCATTCATTTTTTTATTGCTTATGCATTCATTTCTTGGTTTATTCGTGTTGTTTGTAGGAAGAAGGGTAGGCATTCTATCTACGTGACTAATGCATGATAATTTCAGGTTTTTGGCATTAAAAGGGAGCAAAGATCATGAAAAAGGAGACAAGGAGACAATGAGGTGGCACTGCTGGTTTTTAGGAGAGGATGTCCACGGTCTTGGGGACCTTCCTCGTGATTCCCACCATAGCTCCGAGCTCCAATCCATCTCCCCACCGAGCTTAGAAGCAACCAACTGTTCTACAGGAACAGCAGTTATAACTGTTCTACAGGAACAGCAGTTATGACTGCCCTACAGGATCAGCAGTTTAAACTTCAGTTGGACAGCCGAGCTCCACAAATCAAGGACACCTGTTGGATGATCATTTTGCATAAATACTGAGGCCGTAGCCTTGGATAGGGGCTTTTTGAACTTTTGTATTACTCTTGTGATTGGGAAGTACGAGCTACAGCTCGGTTTTTGTTCCTTTTGTAAGCCAATTTTGGCATGTCATCAGACTTTCGTTTATGAATAAAGGTAGGCAGATTTGGATCTCATTCTGAGTTTCTAAGGGAGCTATAGCTCTCAGGTTAGGGCCCAACCTGAGAGCAATAGATCTCCTCGGTGTTGTAATGTGTTTGCATTTCATTCCAGCACTTTGAGTTTTTACTTTCACATGCAATTCGAATTTACAGTTTGTTAATTTAGTCTTTTTCATGAGCTTAGATAGAATTAGTTTATGGTGAATTTGTTTCAGTTGCTTAGATTTGATAGGAGGATAGTTATAAATTATTGAAGCTCCAGCAAAAGGTTGTTAAGGCTCACTGCCATCTCTCTTAGGGATTGGAGTGCAGCACATAACCAACCACCAAAAAGAAACGCAGTTCTTCTCACTTCCATGCAAGCTGCAACATAGACATTTTCGTTGAAGATCCATCCATGCACTGTTGACATTGAACCATACTTCTACATTTCACTTCCATTCACGAGTTTCATTTCTTGGTTTTCCATTGCTGTTCATAGGTTTCATAGCACAGTTATCATAGGTTAATGAATTTCTCGTTTTTGGGTGCATAAGTCATTTGTTTCATTTACGCTGCTCCTTATCATTCCACTTTCTTCTTCTTCTTCTTGATCTCTCCTCAATCCACCTACTCAGCCTCTGTCCAACTCATCTACCCTCCAACTCATCCATTAATCACTTAGCTCCATTTACTTACACTTTCGTTGATCCCATCCTTCCAACCATCAACCCACTAGATGCACTCTTCCTCCATTTGATTTCTCTGCTCCAGAGCCATCACCAGCTCCATCTCCATCTCACCTATCCTCCCATACCACTCCAACACTTCACCATCTCCCAAAACTTCCACGGCCAAACATCCTGTAGAATTGCACAGACTTCCTGTAGAAACCCCTGAGTTTCCTATAGGATCCCCTGTAGACTTCCTGTAGAAGCCTGCAAACTCGGTTGCTGAGCATCCGAACGTGGTAGACTTCTGTGGATCGATGCTAGAGACCCTCTGGGACCTCCCCTAGCCATCCTGACCTTGCCCATGCTTTCCTTCCATTCCAACCGCTCCTGCACAACCAAACCCTAATCAAAAGCATCATCACAATAAATCCAACCCCTTAACGAAAAAATACAAAAACATGTCTTTCCAGATGCAAGTAGCCTAGATGCATGTATTTCAGTTCACAGCAAGTAATGGCGTTAGTGGTAGTAGTTTCATTCATAGTTTTGCAAAGTTAGGGTCTAGCTAGTCAAATTAGGGTTTACTAGGGTTTTCATGCTTTGTTGACTTTCAGTTCCTTTCTGCAACTAGATTAGTCTTCCTTCAGTTAGCTTTCGTCCATCATTCATAAAGCTTCTTCTGTGAGCCTATAGAAGTTGGCTTGAGCCCTAGCGGACTTGTGCTAGCTGACCAAGTGACAGCTGTGACAAGAGCTAGTACTTGTGCATACACCACCGTCGCTTCTAAGTTTGTACGAACTACCGGGTTGATAAAATTAGAGATAGGAAGCTCCAGGAGTTGTAGCATTATTGCTACAATACTGGAGCCCACCAGTGGCCTAAGTTGACCATATTAACAATGGTTAGCCATGTTGAGAAAGGTTTGACCATGGTTTTTAAAGGTTGATTGTGGTCAATATGATTGACCAAATATGACCATGATTTACCAAGGTCTCCCGTAATCAACTTTATTAATATTAATATTTCTATTATTAAATATTTTTAAATCTCGATTGTGATTGACAAAGGATAACCTTAGTTTTAACTAAGGTTGACAATAATTGACTCTGGTCAACCATGGTTGACTATAATTGAATACAGTTGAGTTACGTTGACTAAGGATGACTATGAGTGAACAAGGTTGACCAATATTAAATATAGTAAACATAAGGTTGACCAGGATTGATCATGGTCAACTATTTAAACATAGACTATAAAGCTTTAATTTCTTTTACTGTGTTTAACTAATGTGGTTGATTATGTTTGATTATTAATCCATATATTTTTTGTAAGCTTGGTAGATCCTTCCATTTTCATTAATATATAAGCAAGTTACAAACACATATAACTGGTTAGGTGGCCTCAACTTGCCCAGTGGGAAACTAAGTCTGTTGGCTACCTGACCGCGTGATAAGCCATCCAATAGAAAAAAGTGATAAGTCTTTCTACCCAAGCTATATAAGTTTGTATATCATGACTGTGTCCATACTCTATCTGCCTATAAACATATAAAACATCATGCTGAAAATTAAATGCTATCTGCATGTACTAATAAAAAATTAAAAACCAACTATCATCCTATTCATCTCCCTTAGCAGAAGCAGATTTGACCAAGGTCGGGTCCCTAACATTGGAACCAGGCAACACTATCTATGAGAGAAGATAGGGGAGGTGATCCTCGATTTGGTGGAGCATCCATCCCATTTTTTTTGCTAGAATTGGAGTTTCTGGAAGTTCCACTTGTAGTTGGGGAAGTCTTGTACTGTTGTCACCATGCTTACTGCAATTTTCTCTAAAGCCTTGCCTAGGAGGCTTTTCATGGTCCAATATAGGTACCGAGTCTGTTTGAACTAGGTCACCTGCCCACGAGTATGCCTAGGATCTGACACCATCACTCGCCAATCCTCCATCTATATATCTGTCGAGATCGCCTAGTGGTTCAGGTCAGCTTCCCACTCTTCGGTCAATATCTTGATTTCTTCACTGGTCCCTTCACGGTATGCATTGGCCGCATCATTAATAAGGCTGGCTACTGGCTTACGACCTATTATTTCGCCCGAGGAACTAGGTTATTCCTCCTGGACTATCACCGGAGGCCTCCTACCATGACCCTTAACATTCATTTCCCTTTCCATCACAACTCGGTCACGGTGCCTAGTGAGAAATTGGATGATGCAAGATACCTGTGCAGGTGGGGGTCTGAGCCCATAATCCCTTCGCTCCTAGGTGAGCCTACCTCCCCACGCACCTGCCATGGGAGAATGAAACCATAATTTCCTTACTATTTAACTTTGACTCTCCGCCAATTGCAACCCATGAATCCATTCAAAGTCCTCCAACCCACCCAGGAATTCATTTTCCTTACCCCAAGGCCCATTTGCATATTAACCAAAAACATAAATTAAGAGACCATCGTAGCCAACGCCAACAACATTATAATGATTCCCAAACTTGGAGCAGTGAAAATCCTCAATTGCAACCCCACGGAAGCTTCCACGAAGGCCATGGGTGCGAAGCCAAGCAAACCAGCTTGCCAAGTAGTTACAATGTCGAAACCACCAGTTATATAGGGGGACAGGCTTCCCTTCAACCCCATAAGAAACAATAAAGTCTACCCTACAGGTAGACTTGAAGGTGACCCAACCCCTAACCCTAGGGTATTTGAACTAAGCCAAACAACATCATTCCCCAGGGCTGATACCACTATCCCACATCCCATATAACCTCATTTGGGAGAGAAGTATTTCATAGAAAACTGAAACAGAGACCATACCAATTAGGATAACATACTGCTGCCAGACTCCCAACATTAAGGGCTTCCACCATCCTAAATTACTCCCACTCGTAGAAAATTCAACCCCATGCAAAACCCAATCCCATAACCAGACACTCGAATGCATGGAGGAGGGGAGAAGAAAAAATTAACATACCAGGTTACCCTTGCCCGAAGATGAATAGTCCACTACCTCTCCTGGAGTCGCAACGTATCTCTTCCCATGTAGTCCCTCATCCTCACCACAATCTCTTGAGCACTGAAATAACCTATAGGCATCGCAGAACTATTGATACCAAACTCAAACACTAACATACTAACACTGCCACTTTCCGCAATGATATTATCCTTACGCATGCAGGGAGCCACCACACTCATTACCTCGAGTGTGTGGAGAGTGGTGGGTGTGTACATCGAAGTACTTTGCATTAATTCAGACTTGATGGGGGATGTTTGAATATTAATATTAATCAATAATAACAATATACTATTATCTTTGGTCGAAGTTGAAAAGTGTTGACTATCAGACATAGTCAACCACATTAGTAAACCAATGTGTTTTAAGCCATATTAATATTAATATTATTAAACATTGACTATAGGTAAGCATGGTTTAACCATGGGTGAACATGGCTATGTTTAACAAATGTTTGACTATGGTTGAACACAATTGACTATATTTTTCCATGTTCACCATGTTTAAACATCGCTAGCTATATTTTGACTATGAATGACTATGTTTGGTGATTGTATGACAATGGTTGACCATGGTTTGACTATTGTGATCATGATTGACTAAGTTGGAATAATCCTAAATGTACTAGGATATGTGAAAGTAAATTAATTTAGATTGAATATTGGTTCTTCTATAAGTGACCATTAACAAGGGAAGGGTGATTTCAAATGCTTTGGTGATGTTTTGGGAGATGAGAGTTTATTTTTTGACTTGGAATAACTAAACTACTCTTCGTAAATAAATTATCATTCCTTTGTCGAGTTTCTAATGCCAACTTAGTGAAGATTAGTATGGCATGACTTATTTATGATTCAAAATCTAACAACCATACCTCTATTTTCTTTACCTATGCCCTTTGGCATATATATGATCTCTCCAATTTACTAATTGTTCTTTGCAAGAATTCAATACACTATAAATGAATAAATACATTAAGAAATAATATCATCCAAGCAATCTAGAATATCCTTCTCTTGTTAACAATATTAAGCCACTCACATTAATTAGGTTCCTTATAGAACTGAAAACATTATAAACCAATTTCTTGACTTTGATGAAACACATCTAAAAATTATAATCTTGCTTACTTCTTTTACCAGTAAAAATAACTATGATAAATCATTTGCCATGACAAATTTTAAATAATTTCTTTTCCTAATATGTTTTCCTAATGTTAAGGTTATAAAGACAACTAAAATAACCTCATAAAACCATTCTTCCTTTTTGAGAATGTATTTGCTTAATTTACAAGGCTTCCATTTGGTTTTCCTTATTAATCATATATTTGTTAAATTTGAAAGGATCCATGCACGAGAAATTGCCATTGCCATTATAATATATATATAGTTTTCTAAAATTTTATTTTATATAAATAGGAAAAAATTATTAAAAATTGAAAATTAATATAACATCTTTCAATAATTTCACAAATTTTTGAATTACAAATTTTCTGTGAATCACAAACAAATTTTCGAATTACAAATTTTCTGTGAATCACAAACATAAACTAATTATAGAAATATAATATTATCTTTTAATAAATTTACACAAAATTCTTGTAAAAAATATTTACAAATGGTAGAATGTTATTTATGTTAAATATGAAGATATTGGTAATGATAAGTTCCCTATCTTTGAGTTTGACATTGCCTTTGGTCCTACCATATTTCATATAAGCTCATTATTTGATTGTAAAGGGGTCATTCAACATACTTTTACATTCATTGTTATTCGTTTTACTGTACACTTCACGATTTAGTACTGATATCAAATATGATATAAACGTAAATACTTTTTTAAATTTTATTAATCACTTTTTATATATTTAATCTTTTGAAAAAAGTCCTTTGGATCTCTTTGTGACTTTGATTTGCATTCAAATATTCTCTCAACTTATGGGAGACGACCATATTGTTATAGATATTGAATTTATTCAACTTATCAGCAACTAAAACAAAATTATTCATTTTCTATTGTGTAGAATGTATCTAATTCTTATGCATCACCCTGGTTTTGATTGTATATTTTGAAATTGTGTGATGAAACAATTCAAATTAAGTCATTGTTATCCTATATTTTTCTTTATACCTTTTTTATATACCATTTGTTGTAATATAAGAAATATTTGAAAAATCATAAATGAACCATTTTTCATGATATAGCTTGAGGTAAGGAATAATAAATCTGAAAAACTTTTAAATATTTACACATATAATTGAATACAAAATCTATTCATAACAAAATTTCCCAAAGGCGACGACATTCTAGCCATGGATGAATCTCTATCTCATGGATGCATTCTTCCAACTTGTTGGGAAGACCAGGTTGAAAATCCTATGATAACACTAAATTAATCTAGCCATAAACACCATAAATTAATATTCTCTCCGTCTCTCTCTATCTATATAAAGCTACAAGCCCCCTCTTTCCGAGAAATTGTCACAGGAAAGGGTAAGGAGCTCGGATCCTCTTTTTTCACAAATCTCACCCCCTATAATCCATACAATACCTTTAGGAAGTTGGCTACCAGTCACCTTAGAGAGAGGGGAAGGAAAAAGTTTTTACCAAAATACTAGCTCGCAACAGACAAGTACAAGGTAGAAAGCTCATACTCATACTTAGTCAAACAAACATTGCAAGCCAAAAACAAAGAAAATCCTAGTTCTTGAAATATAGGACTAGAACGTAGAGGCGTACATGGATTTCATGCAAGAACATGAAATTATTTGCAAATTTATTAACATCTGGCCCTCAAAGAAAATCTTAAACTAGTTGATACAAACTAAATGGTGCCCTAAGGGAGAGAATAGGCTACAACTAGGCTCTAAATGGTTCCTCACAGTAATATTTGGTCTCCTTGAGGATCAAGATCACATCATTGAGGGAGGCTTTACTTCCTCAACTCAAAAAGACTCTACATGTGCTACTGGAAAGAGAATTTCACACCAGAAAGAGAGGATTTCACAAGGGTTCTTGTTTGGGTGAGGCTTTACTCTCTACCCACGGATTACTGGTCATCATCAATTCTCAAAGGAATTGGAGATGAAATAAGAGAGTATATAAAAATCTCTAAGGGCACAATAACATGCCCTTATGTCTCATACACTCTCATATCTATCTATTTAGATGTTTTAGGCATGATTCCAAAGGCTATTAAGCTGGTGTTTAGGGATGAGGTATGGCTTCAAAACATAGACTATGTACACATTCCCTTTGAGTGTAGGAAATGTCACAAACACAGACACCTCTTCAGAGACTGCCCCTAGAATCTCTCCTAAACTACTAATCATCAAGCTCATAAAAAGACAAGTGAACATGGGTTCATAAGAGCAATCACCAGAAATAGGAAAATAAAATAAAGGAAAACATGGTCAAGTGCCCCAATCCAATAGAAAAAAATTCAAAGCCTTGGTAGAGGACCAGGAAGAATAGAACACAAAAGAAATCACTCTGGAGGAAGGCAAAGTGATGCATTAGAAGCCCACCCACCAAGAACTGAACAAGGAGGGCACTCCTAACCCAAGCCTCAATGAGAACGAACAACACCCAGTGGATGTAGACATGGACCAGGAAACCAAAGAATAATTAGAGGAGGAACAAGTAATAGAAGATTCTCTAGGAGGAGTGGATCTTAATATGATAATAGAAGTTTTGTAAAAGCACGACCTAGATGTCATCCCAAAGGAATACATACAAAAATAGAAGGAGCATACCTAATCCAAGAGGAGCTAAAACATAACACAACGAAGAGCTACAGGGAGATCACATCACCAAAGGAATAATGTCCAACATTCCATTCGACTAGTACAACCCCAAAGGACCAGGTCAGAAGCAAGGCAAGAAACAACAAGTCAACTCCTACAAGAACTTGGTGCCAAATTGACCAATGAAGGAAATGTAAGAGTCCTCGCCCTAACTCCAAATCTTTCTCAATGAATTTAATTTCATGTAACATCAAAGGCTTAAATGGCCTTGTGAAAAAAGACTCCAACAACAAGAGATAATGATAAACAAGCTAGAAATAATGCCTCTTTAGGAAACCAAAATGGCTATGAAAGATCTTCCAACCCTTTAGAAACAATGTTGCAAAAGATACAACTATATAACAAATCCAGAACAAGGTACAACAAGAGGGAAATTGATTCTTTGGAAGGACTCAATTTATGAGTTGATTTCCTTAATAGCCACTAGGAGCTCAATTACAGCCATCCTGAAAGTCACTGGAACCTCTAAAATAATATGTGTTACCAACATCTATGGACCTCATAGAGTTGAGGACATAATCTAGATGCTGAACTCTTTAAATAGAATCTTTGAGGACATACCTCATCCCCATAAAATCATTTGGGGAGATTTTAACATGATCCTCAACCTTTCAAAGAAAAAAGGAGGACTTAGGAGATTAGACAAGCACACAGAGGCCTTTTAAGAGGCCATAAACCTAGTAAGTCTTGTGGATATGGAAACGGTAAATGGAATTTATACATGGAATAACAGATGGGAAGGGGATATATAGATAGCCTCTCGACTGGACATATTCCTCATCTCAGAATCCATCTTCCTTGCCTCTTTGGAAGCCTAAATGTGTATGCTTCCTCAATCAGGATCAAATCATTAGCCCATAGCCCTGAAAATTTACATCTCCATAGCCCCTAGGAATCGACCCTTGATGTTTGAGGCTTTCTGGCTAGAGCATCCTGATTTCCAGAAAAACTTGAAAAACTGGTGGGCAAACTCTCCTCCTCAGACAAACACCCAAATGTACCAAATCCAAAAAAAGCTAAAGCATGTAAAGAACAAGATTTAACAATGGAACAAAGAGGTATTTGGAAACAACATTAAGGAAAAAAGGGATCTCGAGAAGATAATGGAGGACCTCCAGTGAAAAATTATTCATCAAGGCATCACTGACCATATGAAGAAAGAGGAAAAAGACTTTCAAAAAGGGTGGGAGGAAAGAGCCAAGTAAGAAGAAAAGTTGTGGCAACAAAAATCCAAGGTGCAATGGCTCAAGTGTGGGGAGAGAAACACCAAGTTCTTCCATCATTCCAGATTAAACAAAAGAAGACCAATAGAATTATCAACCTGAAAAAAGATGACAGGGGAATGGAAAGTACATAAGAGGATATCTTAGAAGAACTGAACAAATTCTATGGTAGAATCCTCGAGGAACCCAACATAGATAGATCTCAAGCAATCAAAGAAATTATAAGTAACATTCCCACCATCTTGAATTGGGACCACGACATAATGCTTCTCAAAGAGGTCTCCGTGTAGTGTTGGCTATGCCATTGGGCAAGGCCCCTGGGCCTGATGGTTTCACCATCGACTTCTTTAAAGCCTTCTGGTCCATCATAAAGAAGAGGTTCATGCAATAGTGGAAGACTCGAGGAAAAGTAAAACCATGTTGGGAGCCTTTAATGCAACCTTCCTCACTCTAATCCCTAAGGAAGAAGGAGCGGATACTCCGACCTATAGCTCTTTGTAATGTAATATATAAAATCATCTTGAATGTTCTAGTTAATAGAATCAAATCACAGTTACCACTCTTGATATCAGCCAAGAAAGCAGGGCATGTGGAAGGGATGTAGATTCTAGATAATATCATCCCCTCTCATGAATCCATTCACTCGCTCCAATCTCTGAAGAAGCCCGGAATGCTGATGCAAATTGACATGTCAAAGGTTTTGGAGAAGATAAGTTGGAAGTATATGTAGGAGGTCCTTAAGGCCTTTAGATTCCACAAGGATTGTATTGACTGGATAATGGCCCTAGTCTCGAGAGCCTTCTTCTCCATCCTTCTTAATGGAGCCCCTTGTTGTGGAGGTAAATCTCCTCTGTGGATATAGACGATCCCTACTAGCCCAAATGGGGTCTAGCAACAATCAAACAATGCTAACACACAGGTTCCTAATTGCAAATTAAAGACCGATGATGAGGGCCTACCTGGATTCCAACGCTAGTACTTGTAGAAGAGTCGTCGCTCCCGTTCCTTTGCTCCGGCTGGTCACAATCCCCACGATCCTCGTGAACGGACACCTGCACATGCAAAGAACGATACAAACACAAGCATAAAATCCAATAGATGCAACTATATATCAGTCAGAAAGGATATAACTCAATCACCATTATAAAGACAATAAGAGTGGAACCATAATGATAGTCGTCTATTATTGATAAACAAAGAAGAATACAACCATAGTTCTGACGTCAAATCCTTCTCAAGAGGGTCTAGCCAGCAAGTTCCTCAAGCATTCACCCTTGAAGATAGATCTCCCAAGACAAAACTCTCTCACTCACAAGTTCACACAAGATCAAAACACTTCACAACCTTCCTTAAGCTCTCTAACAATCCCACACTTGTCACACCAGCTACCTATCAAGCTCACAACACTATTAGCAACACTCCAAACACTGTAAATTCCAAACTAGCAGCTCATAGCAATGGCGGAGGCTTAAATAGGAGAAGGAGTCTCCATGAATGGTGGGAAGATGAGCTTATCTCCAAGGAAGGTGGCTCAAATGACGAAACAAACATGCCAGAGAAGGGAGGGCGACATATACAAGGCCAACAACCAGGTCTGGAGTAATCTGGAAGGCTGACTATTAGAATAAACTCACCCAGACTGGATCATCGCGGGTACATAACTGCACTGGAGCGCTGACATCGCTACTGCATAACGGAGAAGGTCATGTCATCGCGAGCATATATAAGCAATAGTCGCGCTGTCTCATAAAATCCGACCATCATGGGAATCACATGTACTTCCACGATGACAGTTCATTTTGTCTGTTTTGGAGCGCTCATCAGCGCGTTTATTTTGACAACAGTCGCGATGATGCAAAAACTTTGGCAAAGTGGGTAATTTGGCAACATCAGAGAGCATGAGCATGAATGATTTGGACTCATGACACAGTAGGAAGACTGGTATGAAGGCAGTGACAAATTACTGTGTAACAGATGCCCCCTAAAGTATGAAGCCTGAGAGAGTGGGAGGGGTGAAATGCTTTACGAAACTGACTGAACTGGAACACCACCGGGAAGAACCTGCACGCAAGTACAACTGATATCTCTGAATTACATGTAGTCTAGGCATGGGCGCAGCCATCCAAAAGACATACGAAATGGGTTTGTGGTATGGATGCAACCACCCAACTAATGAGACCATGAAAATAACAAATGTATGGTCGCAGCCATCCATGAAGACTTAGGTATGGTCGCAGCCATCCATCAATGAGTCATGTAATGATCATAATAATCCACAAAATCGCAACCTGGATCCCAACAGACAAAATCTAGGGTCTTCTGCTCCATCTCGACCCGAACAAAGTACAAGTCCAAGCATGCAAATATAGGAGTTGAAGTCGAACATGCAAGAACATCGTCTGATTACCAGTCAATGATGAAAACTGTTAACAGATGCGAGAGGTACCACCAATAATGACAATGGTCCTCAAGGTACTATAGGTACAATCTACGGCGTGCGAATCAGTGAGCCGGCATCGAACACCCGTAGAATCATTCGATCGAAGGCCAATGATGAAAACCTCGCGTCGAACACGAAGAACCTACCATTGATTCATGCAGGCTCCAAGGCACCTGAAGGGGGTCTCTAGGTCAACTTCCTGGATAATGAGCTGAAGTCGACAGGAAGTGACCTTGATCGAAGGTGGGCCATAACGTTTCCCACATCGTCGACACAAGACAGAGAAGGATAAAATGTTTTGTGTGAGGTATCAGAGGGAGGTTGAGTATTCTGCAGAGGTCAACTTCTCTTGAACATATCGGTGGCACGACAGTGGACTTGGCAGTATTTGACATTAAATGATCAGGGGTCATGGTGGCAAGGCAATGAGCAGATGAGAGGTCAAATAGGATAACCCAAACCCATGGAGGCAAGTGTAAAAACAAGATGAGATGTCCCCACCCAGACACGAATGCAGACAAGTGCCATTTTCAAAAGCGACATACTGCCGAGACGACAATGATTGTGGTTCCATTTTCCCCACCATTTCTGGCGAGTACCCCAGTTATTTTTTGATGACAAGCTTGACGGTGATAGCATATGCTTGAAAGGCGTCATTTCGACAGAATCTGATGTCATTAAGTTTTAACGAGTCTGACAAAGGAAGAACTTGGTGTCTTTTCCTGTTTAGAGAGTCTGAAATGACAGCAGAAAAGTGAACTCCAGGGGGGTCCTTTTTCGTAAAGTTGTGTCTCTCGAGCCCGAAAAAGTATAAAACAATGCTCAAAAGAATCGGCCGATCATTACGATCGAGGAGTACCTTTCATGAGTAGTGATTTCGACCTGAAAAAGTAAAAAAGCGATCGAAACCACGTCACTTCGTGACTGTTAACGAACCTGAAACGACAAGGGTCCAACGATCTTTTCGTTTTTACACTGTCGGAAAAGAGTTTAAAGACGACCGCCTCTTATTTACATTTAATGAGTCAAGAGGAAAAACTCGGCAATCTTTTCGTCTTTAAACGGTCAGAAAAGATCTTAAAGCAGACCTCCATTTTTATTCTCTTTAACGAGTCAAAAAGGGAAAAGACTCGACAATCTTTCCATATTTTACGAGTCAGAAAAGAGCTTAAAGGTGACTCATCCTAGAGGAACGAGTGGTATAAAGGGTAGCAACTGGTTCCAGCAATGGTGGAACTGCTCAAAACATGTAATGGTCAAGAGGCTGGCTAATAAAACCACTCATCGCTGCAGTTCCTCAGGAAAGGAAAAACAACCAAGTGAGAGCATATGATCAGCCCAAGAGATGGTGGCGATGGAATGAAACAACCAAGGCTCATCTAACAGAATTCAGCGAATAAAAATGGCAATCACGAGATGTAAATCGGGTAAGGGTTCACTTTTACACAAGCTTGAACCACGGAGAACTCTGCTTGGATTCGATTTCATGTTTACACAGGCTTGAAACGAAAAACTATGCTTGTTATGAGTTCGCATGCCCCCAGCATAATGATGCAAAATGAGGTACATGGCCCCCAAGCTTCATTGCATTTAACAAAGTGGATGGAATGAAGGTTCACTCTCGAGATCTATGAAAGACTCGACTTGTATTTTACGAGATCTTAATCAAAAGACTCAATTTGGAAAGGGAGTTGTTTCATTTTTTAATGAGGTTGACACAGTAAAAGAACTATCCTCATAACCCTTGTTTCATTTTTTTAAGGAGCTTGACATAGGAAATGGAACCATGCTCCGACCAAACCTAGTTTCATTTTTTAAGGAGCTTGACACAGGAAAGGAACTATGCTCCGACCAAACCTAGTTTCATTTTTTAAGGAGCTTGACATAGGAAAGCGAACTATGCTCCGAACGAACTTCATCATAATGCAGGAAGTCGTTGCTTCCAAGAGTGTCACTCCCAATGGAAGGAAAACGTCTTGGAAGTCAGTACCCACTTCCCCCAGGACATCATGCACGATGGCATCATCACTGGATACAGGCACGGGATAAGTAGCCACATAGTTGACCTGCGGTGGGGTAGATACAATTGGTGGATAAAAACCGGGAGGGGACGACAGCTGCGCAGGAGGCACTAGGGGACTAAAGAATGATAATTGATCTATAGTGACAATTCTTGCGTCGTGTGGAAAACAAACCACACGGAAAAGTGAAGAGACAAAGGCCCCCATGGCATAAACATAGTCACGGCCAAGGAGAAGACTGAAATATGGAGCACCTTGGGTAACCAGTACGTCTATATAGATAGTTTTGCCTCCCAAAGTAACAGGAAACTTCGGGAGGATCCCTACTGGTTGACTGGTTCCTCCGTCAAATGCCAAAAGATTCTGTGCGACTGGCACAAGCTGTGGGGAGCCCAAAGATTGCCAAGTAGTGAAAAGCATGAGACTAACTGACACACCCTCATCCAAGACAGTGCTAGGTACTGCCTTATCATAGGCATGTACTGTAATCTGGAAAGGCACATGGGGTGGAAGGTGGAATGTAGTCAAATGACTCCAGTCAAAGGAAACAACATAACTACTTGGTGGGGGAATCGTATGATTGCCCCCCTGCGCTACAGGAGACGAAGAAGGACCCCCTTGATCAGCGAGGATAGGAGGGTCATTCTGAGACTCAGGAGAATCTGACGAGACGAGAAGAACATGAGCAGTAGAATCATGATGCTCCTCCGGAACAGAGTAATCAACAGGCGGTGAACCCGAGTCGATACTCTCTCCGACCAATGGTTGGTCTGGAGCAGGCTTGGCATAGCCAGGTTTGGAAGGAGGAGGATAGACAAGGGAAGAATCTAAGTCGATCTCTTTGTCCACAGGGAGGGGGTCAGAAGAGAGCCGTTGATAACCAACAGGAATTTGGGATGAAGAAGCTGTAAGACTTTCCAAAACAGCGGAAGCTTTATCCATGAGCAGACAAAGGTGAAGGGGACGATTGCCCTCACATAGTCTACAGGGGATTCAAATCTTCCCTTTCTTCTGAATGTTGTCAGTTGATAGGGTGGCATCGCCATGAACTTCAGAGGATGATGAGGGACGAGCCGGATCACGAGACCATACTTCAAGGATCCTGGGAATGCCAGGACAATCACGAAGAAGGTGGTCATCCTTGCATAATCTATAAGGAAATTTGACCTTCCGCGGAGGAGCAGAAGGTGGCTCGACTTGAGTTGTACTTTTAACCTCTCGCTTAGAAGACTTCTTCTTCTTCGTCTTCTTCTTCTTCTTCTTAGCCACTTGGTTACTTGAATCTAGACTTTCACCAGGTGAAGTAGAAGATGAGGATGCAGAAACATGCGAAGAAGGGGAGAGGTCCACCTTAGAATCAACATGATGTTGTTCGGGTGGAGGAACTGATTGACCAGCATTTGAGACGGTAGGGACCAGAGAGGTTGAGAACAACCAAACAGGCAACCCAACAGTTAACCTAGGAAGGGACAACGTTGCCATGTAAGGAGCACCAACATTTCCGAAAGGAGGGAAATGACCAGGATTCCCATCAGAGGGGATGCCTGGGTTGGTAAACTCTGGGAATGTTGCCATCACAAACGAGGAGAAACCCTGCTCAAGATAATGCAAACAAGATCTAACCAGGTAGATGTGAACGTGGCCGAATAAGTTTTAGGACACAAGGACATAACTTGACCTTTTCATCTTTAAAGAGTCGATAAAAGGACAAAAATATGACTGTAGTCGCCTTCGAATGTTTAATGAGCCTTAAGTGACAAGTGCTCAGATGGACCTTTTCTTTTAGAGAGTCCGAAAAGGAACGAAAGTGACTACTCTGGAGAGCTAGGCAAAAAGGTTTACCAAACAAATCCGTAAAACGGCATATACACCTTGGCAGTCATATGAAAACCAAGGACTTTCCGTATGGCAGTCAATCTTCGCGAATGCTGTGTTCGGTGCGTTACGGCTTGTAAGGCGGCAAACACGGCTTCCTATGGATAAAGGATGATAACCTAGTGGGGTCTCCCCATATACTCGACGGTACGTGGGAGCTCAAATCCGTGCTAGACCACTATTGCTTCACGGAAGGAGGAATCACCCAACCTTGAGTGAAACAAAAGTGACTAGGTTTAACGACGCCGGAGCACGTCTCTAGCCTAGACCTCTAAACAATGTGCGTTATGTTCCAATGCGTTTTTAGGTTCATTCACTTCATTTTAAGGTTGATCTTGTATTAGGTTTCAGTTTTCAGGCCTTACCGTATGTAATTTCTCAAAATCGCCTAAATGCAAGCTATATGCCAAAATATGTCATTTCATTCGATGAATGCTAGTTACGAGAGGGTTTGAGGGCTTTCACACAAACGAAACGATCACAAAACAACAATTAGCTTCCCTAATGTAGCTAATGGAAATTAACAAACTTTTCTTTTATATCACTAATCACGAATCAAAATGAAAAGCTTCTAATTCTCATTAACTAATACAAAGCAAAAGAGATTTTTCTTCGTTGATGGCAAAGTGCATTAAACAAACTTTGAGAAACGATAACAAACAAATGTGGAAAACTGGTTGACCCCAAACAACTGTGATCTATGCCCGGGTAATGAAAAGAAATCGACACAATGTCAAGATTGGTTCAACAACGATCACTTAAACAATCAACCGAAAGCAAGCAAAGGGGAAGGCTCAATCAAACCAATAGCAAGCAGTAAACGAACCTTTGCAAACGAGTAACCAAGAAAAGCTGATCCAACAAACTTGGAATAATAAAACTAGGTCACTAAGCAAAAAGGCAAGATTCGCTCAACAAAACTCACAAGAGAGTGCTTCAACTTCCAGACAGTGAAGAACAAGTCATAAACCAAGTGAGAACAACAGGGTATAGCAAGACCAACAGGTTCGGGAGGCAGAATTGAAGAAATTCAATTCTACAGGAATCAACGCGGGTGATACACAACAACAAATTGTTGTGGAGGTAAATCCCCTCTGCGGACAGAGACGATCCCTACTAGCCCAAATGGGGTCTAGCAATAATCAAACAACGCTAACACGCTGGTTCCTAATTGCAAATTAAAGACCGATGAAGAGGGCCTACCTAGATTCCAACGCTAGTACATGTAGAAGAGTCGTTGCTCCCGTCCTTTGCTCCGGCTGGTCACAATCCCCACGATCCTCGTGAATGGACACCTGCACATGCAAAGAATGATACAAACACAAGCATAAAATCCAATAGATGCAACTATATATCAGTCAGAAAGGATATAACTCAATCACCATTATAAAGACAATAAGAGTGGAACCATAATGATAGTCGTCTATTATCGATAAAGAAAGAAGAATACAACCATAGTTATGACGTCAAATCCTTCTCAAGAGGGTCCAGCCAACAAGTTCCTCAAGCATTCACCCTTGAAGATAGATCTCCCAAGACAAAACTCTCTCACTCACAAGTTCACACAAGATCAAAACACTTCACAACCTTCCTTAAGCTCTCTAACAATCCCACACTTGTCACACCAGCTACCTATCAAGCTCACAACACTATTAGCAACACTCCAAACACTATGAATTCCAAACTAGCAGCTCATAGCAATGGTGGAGGCTTAAATAGGAGAAAGAGTCTCCATGAATGGTGGGAAGATGAGCTTATCTCCAAGGAAGGTGGCTCAAATGACGAAACAAACATGCCAGAGAAGGGAGGGTGACATATACAAGGCCAACAACCAGGTCTGGAGTAATCTGGAAGGCCGACTGTTAGAACAAACTTGCCCAGACTGGATCATTGCGGGTACATAACTGCACTGGAGCGCTGACATCGCTACTGCATAACGGAGAAGGTCATGTCATCGCGAGCATATATAAGCATCAGTCGCGTTGTCTCATAAAATTCGACCATCGCGGGAATCACGTGTACTTCTGCGATGGCAGCGCATTCTGTCTGTTTTGGAGCACTCATCAACGCGTTTATTTTGACAACAGTCGCGATGATGCAAAAACTTTGGCAAAGTGGGTCATTTGGCAACATCAGAGAGCATGAGCATGAATGATTTGGACTCATGACACAGTAGGAAGACTGGTATGAAGGCAGTGACAAATTACTGTGTAACACCCCTACCCAAACCTTTGTTCCCACAATAGGTATCTGACAGGGTAACCCTCTTTCCCCCTTCATCTTTTTCCTCATGGAAGAAGGTCTATGGAGGTCTCTACAAGCTTTCCTAAATAATCCCAACCCTACTAGTCTAAACATCCATGCCCCTTCCCTTGCTTCTACTCACCAACAATTCGTTGATGAAATCCTTCTTATGGGTATATGAATAGTAGAAGAAGCTAAAACATTCAAATGAATTCTAAGCCTCTTCTTGAAAGCATCTGGAACCTTGATTAACCATCATAAATAAATAAAATTCTTCTTCAATACCCTAACACCTATCCAAAGAAATATCTTAAAAATATTGGGCTTCCATAATTGCTCTTTTCCCTCGAAATACTTGGTTGTGCCCCTTACAGTTAGACCCCTAGGGCCTAAGGAAAGAAACATAGGAGGACCTCCTCAATAGGTTGATAGATTATCAAATTGGACATTCCAGTCTCTCAACCTTGCAGTTTGTCTCATTATGGTGAAGTCATTTCTCTAAACCATGCCCCTATACCTCTTCTCTTCTCTTACTGCCCCAAAAATTGTTATAAATTCCATCCACAACTTCTAGAGGAAATTATTGTGGAGGAGTTATGAACAAAAGCATAAATGGGACCTAATTGGATGGGACCAATTGTGCAAGCCAAAAAATGCAAGAGGGATTAGTCTTAGAGATCCAAATACCTTAGGGAAGACCTTGGGGGTGAAAACTTGGTGAAGGTGGTTGGATACCCCCAACACCCCTTAGGCTCAGATTTGGAAGTGAAATATGCTCCCTACCACAACTAAAATGATCTCATCAATATCTCATGTTAGGCTTCGAGCTTTGTCATATGGAACGAGGCGTGTAAGAACAAATAGGTGATACAAAGGCATAAATTTTGGGAGATCCGCAATGGGGAAAGTGCCTTATTTTGGGAGGATGCATTTTAATAGCTCCCAAGCCTCAGTGATGAACATCACGCCCTTCTCCAAAGTGGTAGAGGGATTTACTCCCCTAGGGCTTTTTGGGTTGAAACCCTAGCAGACTGAAAGTTATCTATTCAAAGAAACATGCATTCATACAACCATTATGCTATTGTAAGCAAATTCTATGATAAGGGTACGTACCTTTGGTCCTACGTTTGAGAAGGCCTTTAGGGTCCAAACCCTTCTTGGAGTTCCCTTCTTCTCTTTTGTCCCACAAAACAACCAATTCAAAGAACACAGCAGTACATGGACAAAAACTTATAAAGAAACCATCTTCATGTTATAAAGAAAGGTAGTTAGTTATGAAATTCAAACAACCATTTACATATGAATTCTAAACATGACTATCATTAACATAAAGAAGATTCATTTCGGGAACCAAGACATGTGTTTCTTTTATTATAGACAAATAAAGTACATAAAAAGGAATATGTTCACCTGAATCACCTTCAACAGGCTCCAAGCAAAGCTTCCTTCCGGATCCGTTCCAGCCTCAAGCCTCTAACAAAACTCCTTCCATGACTCTCTCCATGATGTCATAAATGGTGGATGAACATCAACACACAAGGAAACAAAGGTTTCCTGTACAAAATGGGGGAAGTGCAGAAGGCACAAGGGACTTCAGACCTGGTCAAGGGAAAAATCTCAGCATAATAACCTTTCTCTCTATTCTCTCCTCCCTTAGGCCTTCCCTTTGAGGTCATTTTATACCATCTCCAAAGTAGTTTTTTAGTTAGGAGTTGGTTGGAAACAGTTGGGCCACAGGCACTAAGAGGTGATCAGCAGGTAAAACCCGTGATCTCCGCCTGAAAACGAGGAGTTTTATATTTTTTTTAAGTGTTTTAATACATACACGTGGGTTGGCTATACAAAGATCCGCGTATACACGCGTTTAACTCAGGGCAATGTCGCATATAAGGGATAAAACACTGTTTTTTAAATTTTAGGACCAGGTCTGGAAGGAGGGGTTGCCCTAGGCCATGAGTACAACATCACAAACCATAAGAGTGAGATTTGGAGCTATAACAGATGCCCCCTAATAGATGAGGTCAGAAGGGGTACATGATGGCCGAAATATATTATGCGAGTACATGGAAAGGAAGTCTGTCAAAAACCGAGGAGGACTTCACCAGAATTCAACCTGCCAAGCCACCAAAGGAGATCAGAAAGAAACACTGTCTGAGGCGGGCATACCCATGCTCAGAAAAAGTAAAGCATGTCTGCATATCAAGTACAAGCGGATACACTAAGTATATAAGTATAAATGACTGAAAGATACATAATGGATCATCTGATCATAATGAACAAGTACATGTCTGAATATCACATATAAGACTGTCAATGATGCTGAAAGATGCAATGGATCACTAATATCAAAGACTGATCCCAAAAGGTACCAACTGAACATGATGGAATAGGATGGTACTACACTGCAAACTCAGGTGCCAACATATAGAATGTCGCCATGACTGACTGCAACATATAAAGTGGAGTGGTGTCAACTAGCAGCAACAGGAGCAACTGTCAAGTGAACCAATAAATGCTGATACAACCTGAGGTCTTCACCGACCGCCGTGGTACATTTCTACACCATGGGAATAAATGATCTGAAGTCGACCATGTGAGAAATCGTTTGATTACCAGTCATTAATGTATACCGTTAACAAATGCGAGACTACTCACCGATAATGATAATGAGCGTCAAGGTACCCAGTACAATCTAACAAGTGTGAATAGATGAGATGGAGTTGAAAACCTGTAACAATCTATCGATCAGGAGACAATGATGGTTTCCCACTGTCGATAGCGAAGGATCTGCCACTAATGACTGCAAACCCCAAGGTACTGCCAAATGGACTCTAGATCTTTTCCCCAGAGCAATGAGTCAGAGTCGATAGGGAAAGATCCGCTAGAAGGAAGGCATTAAGGCATCCTTCATCAATCTAGCGCGAGTGTAACCCGTAGGCCAATAATGTGGAAGGAATCGGACGAAAAAAGATGTAGTAACCCAACCGAAGTACGTTTTCGGCATACACAAGATGTGGCTAGCGCACGGCAGAAACCCTCTGAACCAACCAATAATGAAAGCTGACACAGAGGCGAGGTATCCACCAATAGGGTCAAATGGAAACCAAGGTACTGCACGAATCCCAATGTGTGATAATGTATGCTGATGTCGAACACAAGGGAAACCACTCAATCAAAGACCCATGATACTGATCGATGCTGAGCACAAGGTAACCTATCAATAATGAAAATAGGGCCAGGGTGCAGCTCTAGGCCTGTCCTCAGAGCAAGATGTTGTCGTCGATAAGGATAAGACCCGCCAGAAAGAAGTCAATGGGGACCTTCTCAAACCGGCATGAGTAAAGCACCAATATAACTGATGTGATGATAGACATGACACTGACAACCAGGGATGGTCGACTGAAAAATGAGTCAAGAGACACCGCAGAGAGGTCGACTCAGGCTAACTTCCCTTGAACAAAAGCACGACTCAATGTGACTATGTGGCAGCATATGATGACTCTGTATAAGTTCGCCATGCAGGAGGCACAAACGAACCCTCCATATGATTGGAAGAGATAACCAATCGGGGAGAACTGACTCAATAACAAGGTTATGGCGTACCTAAGTCAAACTAAATCCCACCCATGCGGAGGAGACTTCGTTTTGAGTGCTTTGTTCAAGGGCGACACGACTGACTCTAGCTGCCAACAATAAATGGAAATAATGTCCCGTTCCCACTCTTTTTGGAATATTTAATTTTTTTGTCTTTTTCTGTTAAGCCGGAAAAAGAATAAAAGAATGCTATGGTACAGTGGAAAGAACGAGTGTCGGTGAAACAGATGATCTAGTTCCTGGGAAAGGAACGTTCCTATGCTCAATGCAGGGAGGTGAAAACTGGTCAGTGACACTCGAAGGTATGTTCCTTCCACGGGTCAAGGTGTGTCAAGCTGCAGAAGTCAAGGGTATGCAAGGTTGATTTTGCAGATTTCATGGTCAAAAGTTGGCTTAAACACGAGTCCAAGTGAAGCCGGCTCTAGGCCAAAAGGTGCAAGTGGTCAACATGCAATGCAGTAGTACAACTCAACACAAAGGAGCCTCTAGGGTATATGGCCAGAACAAAGCGGAGAAGCTAAGAGGAATGAGTCTTCAACGCATAAGTCATGGCGGGACTACAGATGACTCCCGAGCCTACTCAAAACGGACCAGCATGGGAAACAAATGTCAGTGAGGTGCTAACTAGGATGCCCATGTAAAGGATGGCTCTACCGTCGTGTCATGATTTAAAGAATCGGCGAGTGAAGATGGCTTATGAACCATAACACAATGGGATCGACCCTATGGCAGATGTATCGGTCAAATGGAGGCTAGTATGCATAATGCAACGGAAAAATGGTGTCCCTAACCTATATGCCAGTGAGAACACGATACCTGCCATGACGGGTCAGCAGTCATGGAACCGTCTCGAAACTGAAAATCATCCAAAATGTCCTGAAAAACAGACCAATCTCGACATTCCAAGCTCCCAAGTTAAAAGTCACATGAGGTCAAACAAAATAAAAATTTGAAAAAATTTTGTATTTTCAAAACTTATAAAAAGCATTTTGGACTCACCATTTTTACCATTTGAGTTCGAGAGCAAAAGATTTGGAGCAAAAGGAGCAAACTTCCCACAGCCAGATTCAACCGTTCAAACTCGTCGAAAACCTCCAGGTAACTCTTATACTTAGCTTGCAATTGATTGTGACAAGTTTTAGGATTTTTGATTGAGGTTTCACCGTTGAACTTTTGTCCAAAATTTCCTCGCGGCGTATACGCGGGTTGGTAATATCGAACCCGCGTACACGCGGGCCCTATACGCGACTGTGTGCACAGGAACCCGCGTATACGCCGCGAACCATTTTAAACGAAAACTAACGGCTTTGAATCAATTTTTTCTCAGGATGCCTGTCACGTGGCGTGAAAGAGAGCACACAACAGTAGACAATGAAGTTATGAACAGTCCAGAAGCATTAGATGCCCTACGGGGATGCGGTTTGCTTAAATTTTTCAAATTTCCAAATATGAAAGCGAACACGCGTCTGCTTGAGATGCTCATTGATTATTGGGATGTCGATGAGGAAGCTTTTATGATCGATCAGATGCCGCTCAGGGTATAAGTGGAGGATATCTATTTTATCACGGGCCTTTCCTGAAGGGGAGAGGTAATACAGTCCCGGGGTAGGTCACTGAGTGCCCTCTCGATAGAGGACTATGTACAGATATACTGCCCGAGACATCCCAAGAAGGTTGGGAGCCAGATTTCCATCACACATGTGGCGAGTTTATCACTTAGGATAATCCTGTTTACCATGGCTCGGGTGAACGGATCATCCTCTCTGCATCAGGCGTCACGGCAAAACATGAGCGTGGCAGTTGATTGTCTCACTACTGTGTTCGACTCGTGTACTCCTCTTCTGGCCAACATGAAGAGCCAGCTCACTTCTATCAGGAGGGGTTAGACTAAAAACTTTGGATATGGGAGCATCTTGTGTACTTTCTTTTTCGAGAAGGTTCCCGCACTCCGCCCCAGGGTAGCAGTTTCCATCAGCACCCCACGTGATCCACGCATGGGCTAGTGGGCTGATCTGATGAAACGTCTGGGGGGTGGGGAGGTCCCAAGGACTGCTTTCGACGATGGATGACTACCTAGTGGGATCAGCAGATCATCACCGTGGATGACTACCCCTATGCTGGGTTGGATTTCCGAGGAGATCCTGATCTAGTGTTACCACCGAATGCAGCATGGGGCGAGATTGGTAAGATTTTTTGATTTTATGATTTTTTTTGGATTTTTCAAATATAATAATGAAGTTTGAAAAATATTTTTGATGAGATTCAAATGACTGATATGGTGATCATGTTCCAAACATCGGGCTGGTACGACCAGATGGATTCCCGCGGCATGGACGGCGCGGCCGAGGAGCCGAAGAGGCGGCTGCTGATACAGAATGGACTCTGAACAACGTCCAGCGACACTTGGCGAGATTGAGCTGCCGAGTACCGATGGCCATCATAGAGGACCTTCCTGAGGATATGCAGCGTCATGTGGTTGGCATGCCACGTGACTGGGTTCGCATTTTTCGGCGCGTGGCCAATGCTATAGTGACATACTTAGACGCTCATCCTGAGCCGAGGCATTAGATATGCTAGACATGATTATGGGAATTTGAGTCCCAATTTTGTATATTTTTTGGACACACATATGTACACTCGAGACGTTTTACGATATATATATATATATATATATATATATAGATATATACATTTTGACTTTTTGATGCTTGATTTTATTGTGATGAATGATTAATATGCCAGTCTAATGCTTGATTAGCGATAGAATCAGCTAACCAATTATGAGATCTTGGAATATGAAAATAATTAATATAAGTAAATGATCTTTGCAACAACCTCACCCTTAAATACTGGAGATATAAAGATGGATCCCGTACCCGATAAATGTTATTTAATTGAGACACTATCAATTGAGAATCAAGATATACTACCAACAAGTCGATCCCATGAGAGATTGCCTCGGATAATAAATTAATAACAGCATTATACTCGGCCATATTGTTTGAAGCAGGACCGATGCACATGCCTCTTGATACCATCAATTGACCAGTTGGATAATAGAGTACCCAAGCTGCGGAAGCAAGATTCCGAGTGTGCCGACTAGCACCATCGGCGAACCCAAAATAGACCAAATCATCCATCAACACCTGCCACAGCAGACCAAAAAGTGTTGATAACAGAAAAATCTCGATGATATATGTACAAATATACATAAAATACAAAGAAGCCATTGCCTGGTCAAAACTAAGCAAAGTACTTCTTTAGGTAGAGCCCGTTTCAGGGCTCCGCATGCTTGTTTCCCTCGAAATCAATTAACTCATACAATCCTTTTTCTAAAACTCGTTTAATAATGAAAGGACCGTACCACATAGGCTTAAATTTTCTTGCCCCCAAGGCGTCCTTATCTTGGTCATAGACCAGGACAAGGTCACCTTCAGAAAAGACTCGAGGACGGACAGACTTATCATACTGCGTTTTAACCCTTTTCTTATGGGCCTCATTCATCGTGGCGGCATCTCGACGCTGCTCATCGAGATGTTCCAGGTGAACTAGGTGCTCTTCGAGACTCAAAGTCTCAGGAAGAAGCTCAACAACCAACTTAAGAGATGGAATTTCACATTTGACTGGAAAGATAGATTCCATCCCATAAACCAACTGAAAAGGAGTAAAACCAGTAGCTGTTTTGACGGAGGTTCAGTATGCCCAAAGAGCCGAATACAACATGATGTGCCAATTGGACCGATTTTTATCGATTTTCCATTGGAGTATCATCTTAAGAGTTTTATTGACTGCCTCGACCTGTCCATTGGCCCGAGGATAATAAGGGGACGAATGCTCCTGACGGAAACCTAATTTAAGAGCCAATTCGGACATTAGTTGATTCCGGAAATGATTGCCATGGTCAGTGACAATCTCTCTTGGGATACCGAATCTTGAGATAACCTGATTGAAAAGAAACAAAGCTACCGTGTCGCTATCGTTCTTATAAGTGGGCATGGCCTCAGCCCACTTCGTAAAGTAGTCTACAACCACGATAATGCACTTGTGATTCGCTGCTGAAGGCAGATTACAAGTTGTAAAATCAATACCCCACTTGGTAAAGGGACCGACGGTGACAACAGGAAAAAGGGGAGCTGGATGCGTGCACATCTTCTGAGTAAAAATTTGACACGGGTGACAGTGTTTGACCGCTTCCACAGTCTTTAAAGAGTGAAGGCCAAAAATAGCCGGCACGTAAGATGCACTGGGCTGTATCAAGCCCTGATAAATGACCACCACAAGCTCCACTGTGGCAGTCACTGAGCACAGACTCTGCTTCCTCTAAGGTTAAACAGCGCCGAAGGATTGAATCAACCCCTCGACGGTATAATGTGTCACCAATGATAACATAGTTTTTAGCCAGGTGACATAATTTTCGACGTTCATCCTTGGAGAAAGTAGAGGGAAACTTCGAAGTCTGGAGATAGACAATGATATCTCCATACCAAGGGTCGAGTGAAGAGATGAGGAATAAATGTTCGTTGGGAAAACTTTCCTCATAAGCAGTATCCTCTCCACAAGGAAGCTCAGAAATTAGTTCCGCAAAGACCATGGATTTCTTAGACTTGGCAGACAAGAACTCGAGATCGAATTCTTGCAAAATGACTATCCATCTATTATATTTGTCCCCAATCACTCGCCTACTAAGGACAAATTGAAATGGATTGACTGCCGCTAAGACAAAAGTTTTGCGTAGCAAAATATAATGACGGAGCCTCTGGACAGCATGGACAGCTGCCAAGGCCAACTTCTCAACCGAAGAATAGCGAAGTTCAGGACCTATTAAGCCTTGACTCAAATAATAAATCATGTGCTCGGTGAGAGCATCATCCTCCTGAACTAGAACCATATCAATGGTTGATTCTGCTGCGGCGAGATATAAAAGGAAGTCTCTACCATAATCTGGTGGACTCAAAAGCGGGGTAGAGACTAATGCCTTTTTCAAAGCATCAAACGTCCGCTGCGCAAAGTCGTCCCACACAAATGGAACTCCTTTTCGTAGCAAACGCATGAACCCTTTAGTGATCTCGGCGTAGTTTGCTATAAACCATCTTAAGAAATTAGCCTTCCCTTGAAGACTTTGAAGTTGTCGAATTGAGGACGGGGGAGGCAACTGAACTATTGCCTCAACCTTGAAGGGATCAACCCGAATCCCTTCATTAGACACAATGAACCCTAACAACCGACCGGATGTAACCGCGAAAACGCACTTGTTGGGATTCAACCGGATTTTATAAAAACGACAACGTTCAAAAACCAATCGAAGATGACTAGGATGATCAGTTCTCTTTCGAGAACGAGCAGCGAGATCATCCAAGTATGCCTCGATGACATGTTTGATGTCGTGGAAAGCATATGACATGGCCCGCTGAAAAGTGGCTCCAGCATTTTTAAGACCAAAAGGCATCTTTCTATATGCAAAGGTACCCCAGGGACATATAAAATCTGTCTTATGTTGATCTTCAGGACGGATAGAGATTTGATTATAACCCGAAAAACCATCCATGAAGGAAAAAATTTCATTACCTGCACACTCGTCGATAATCTGATCAATGAATGGCATGGGGTAATTATCTTTCGGACAAGCCTTGTTTAGGTCCCTAAACTCAATGCATACTCGAAATGTTCCTTACTTTTTGTCCACAGGGACTGGATTAGAAACCCAGTCAGTAAGAGGGACAGGGTATATAAAACCCGCCCTTAGCAGCTTCTCAACCTCAGCTTTGATAGCTGCTGCTTTCCTAGGGTTAACCGGCCGAAGCCTTTGACGAACCGGTTTCGTGTTTTCATACGTCTTGATCTCATGTTGAACTATAGAAGGATCAATGCCAGGCATTTCCTCATAAGACCAAGCAAATACATCATGATATTCCTTAAAAAGGTCGGTGTAGATTTGAATTTCTTCAGGGGAACACTCAATTCCGATGAAGATATTCTCAATGACGTTAGGGTCCCTAGAGATGTTTATAGGTATCGTTTTTGAAATTACCGACATATTACCTTCGGCACGAATGTGTGCTGGAGACAAAGGGTTTGACATCGTACAAACATCACTAGTGAAGAGCTCGAAGAATCTAGATTCTACTTCCTGTAATGGAGGAAGAAAGTATGAACGATGGTGTAAGTCTTCCCAAGGTCGATCTATACCCATCATTACTTCAAGGATTTCTTCTTCAGAAGGTAGAACCGAATCTAAGCAGTCCAAGGCAGAGGTAGAATCAAGGCTCCAAGCCGGGGCCACATGACCATCTAACTCCTCTTCGGAAAAGGGAGTAGAGTGGTTGTCTGCAGAGTCTACGATAGACTGATATCTAAGCTCAGCTGCAGATATAGGGAATGCCATTCCATTTACTTGTCCTTCAACTAATGTGGTCGTAGGTGAAGGTAAGGTCCAAGGGTCTGAAAAATAATGAGTTCGTAAGAACTCTTCTCGAGGAGACTCCTTAGATGATGAAATAGAATTAATTTTAGCGAAAGGAGAGGGAAGATCAAATCTACCCATCAATGAGGAATACATCCCTACTCCTAAATTCTCAGTTGGCGGGTGAGGGTTATCCACTAAAGGGATAGTAGAGTCAGAGCTTGCTTGAGGATCGACTGGACAATAGTCCAATTGATCAACCTTAACGATTTTCCCCTCATGAGGAAAGCAAATGACACAAAACAGAGTCGAAACAACGGCATCCATCTCGTATACCCAGTTCCTTCCTAATAGGAGATTATAGTCCAGGTTAGCGTCTACGACCTCTACTTCAATATTAACGACCTTTCCCCCAACACATATAGGAAAGGCCGGGATCATCCCATGCGGCTTATGAGAATGACCATCAAATGCAGTCAAAATGGTGGGTGAAGGAACAGCCGAGGGTGATCCAATAGCCTTCCAGCATGACATCGACATAACGCATGTGGAAGCTCCTTCATCTATCACGGTGCGAAAAATATTGATTTTTCGGTATGTAGACTTTATTTGGAAAGCCATATGATGAGGGAGTCACTTTTTGACATTTAACATGTCAAAAGTGAGCACTAAAGAGTTAGCTGGATCAACTGCTCCAATTGCGGAGAGTAAAGCACTTCTCTGAGCCGGACACGACTGGAGAACCTCTAAAGTGGACATGGCACACGGACTCTGAGCCAGATCCTCCACTATGGAGTAATTCTGGGCGGCCCTAGCATTAGGATTAATCATCGCGCGTTTAGCGGAACCTTTCGGTATTCGTGGTATAGTCTCGACAGGGGGTCGCTCAATATGAAGGTCAGTACTTCCGGGAACAGTCTTGTCCTTGGAAGTTTCGGCTTCACCATAATCACGTGACCGAGTAGCCACATGGACGTTAGAACCCATCATGAAAACATTTGACGATTTTTCCCCTTCCTGGTTGCCCCCAGCGGAGGTTCCAGGATTTGAACTCGCGCCAGCAAGAAGTTGCTGCCCTTGGGGAAACGGGTTGGTTAACACAGCTTGAGAACTAGAAGTCCCTTGCTGTCCTAACAAGCGCTGAGCGTCTTCAATCTTAGGGCAGAGATGAGTTAGATGGTCTCCACTGCACAATTTGCAGGGAAACTTGACTTTCTTTCTCGACTCATTTCTACCACCACCGGCGTTGTTGCCGGATTTATTTGCATCAGGCTTCCCATCCTGGTTCTTTTTCTTACCTCGTCCTTTCTTTTTCCCATTGGAATTTTGATTTCCTTTGGGGTTATCAGATTGGACGGCATTTATTGAAGAAGTTTGGGAAGCGGGGGGATTAGACGATGTGACTTGGTTGTTAGAAGCAGTTTGCAAGGACAACTGCTGCAATTGATTCAACAAGTTCACGGTAGTTGTGTCTACTGACCCGACGATACCATCCGCATGCGGACCTGGCTTCGACTTAGCTACATCAACCTTAGATCCAGGAGCATCTGGCAAGTACTTTTGTAGGATCCCAGACTGAGAATAGATCAATTCTAATTGCTGGGCCCTAAAAATGGCTTGCTCCTCAGAATAGACCCCAGACATGGAGACATCTTTGGAGATCTCGGGTTGTAAAGACTTCAAAAACCACTCGAGACGGTACTCCGGAGGGATTTCAGCTTTAATGAGCCTCTTTCTCCGTCTCCATTCTTGAATATGGTCGGAAATGTGGGTTGCCTTATCCTGACGAATGGTGGCCAGAAGTTTAGTTCCGGCATCATAGCGGACAGGCAACTGGAAGTGATTTAAGAAAATATTGGCTAAGTCAGCGAACGATGTAAAGCTTCCCCCTGGCAACTCTATATACCATTTGGCTGCATTACCAGTCAAGGTGCGCTGAAAGAGTCTCAACCTAATCGAGTCATCGATAAGGGAGTTAGATGAGCACCACAAATGGAATGTGGTTACATGGTCGCCTGGGTCTTCGCCAATCTTCCCTTCGAATTTTGGAATGTCCGAAGGGATTTTGGTTGGGACCGGAGGCCAGGCCGGATTATACTTGATGGGGTCATTTGTTAACTTAGTGAGATCTGGAAAATTCAACGTTGCCAGAAACGGAAGCCTAGGAGGACCTTGGGGATTCCACCCAAACTAGGCAGAACTCCCAAAGCTCTGAAAAGATTGTCCTGGAATTTGGGAGGCACCAGGCTGCCCGAAGTAACCAGTAGAACCGGCTGAACCAAAAGGTAAGCCTAGTGGTCCAGCAAAATTCAGAGTTTGACCAACTCCGGCCGTATGACCTCCATAACCAGCAAAGTTCCCTCCTAAGGGATTGTAGGGAGTTGATAACCCCTGATACGGATTCCAAGCCGAAGCAAGGGGAGGAATACTTTGAAACATACTAACCGTGGAGTACGACCTATTCCCTTGTTGGCCGATAAATGGATTCCCAGTTCCCGTGCTACTAACCCCAGGGTTATTCCAGCCTTGGAAAGGATTACTACTTTGTCCCACAGAAGAAAAAGGCATGGATCCTACCGTCGGGTTGGAATGTGGTATATGACCACTTCCAAAAGGAAAACCCTAGAATGAAGCCGATCCGCCCATCATGGACGTAGCGGCACTAAACGGAACCGATGGAATACCCTGTGAATGGGTGCCAAATGGGAAGAATCCAGTACCAAAAGCATTGGTTTGGGTATTTCCACTCATGGACGGAGTGGAGGTAGACCTAACTATAGATGTGCTAGCAAAAGATCCAAACAAGGAAGCATAGGAGATGGAAATGGTTCCTCCCCCTTGCACCGATGTTGGGGTTTGCATAGTCGTAGCACTCGTAGAAGCCATGCTTCCAGTAGTGGTCATCGATGGTAAGCGCGTAGCGTAACCTGGACTTGACGATCTATGCGTTGGAGTCCCAACATATTGCAGTACGTCTGGATGACTAGATGGTAGTGGAGAATTTGGAGCCGCTAACGACTCTGAAAGTTCTTCTACCTCTATGTTATTCTCCGCTTGAAAGAGAACTCGAGAAAGGACTGGAGTGCCCCTCTCTTGTTCAGAAGTGCCAGGCCTTGCTTGGCCGCTAATGCCCCTGAGAGGAGGATCAATCCCCGATGCGTCAACCGGCGTGGGACGGAACCCACCGGTAGTATTGCCTCTGTGCCTTCTAGGAGAAGGCTCTAAACTTGGTGGCGAGAGACTACGAAGTCTTCGAGACCGTCTTGGAGATCGGTCAGCCACTTTGAATTTTTTGTTATGATCTAACTAAAGACTCAAAAAATTGAAAGCTAGGCCAACTAGGAGCACAGAGCACACACTATAAAGTCCCTAAAGATACAGCCAGTCAAACAACTTCCAAGTATTTCCACTCCAGGTGATTAAGACCGGACACCAAAATACGAGAAAGTGAAATAAGGGGCCTTCCGAAGATAGTCTGGGATGATGAGGGCCCAGTCCTATCAGCGAAGGTATCAGAGGAAGTTACGCTGACCTCCTAACAATAGCCTGCGCCGGTGCAAGCCCCCAAGCTTAGCAAGGGTGCCCTCCAGTAGTACTTTCGAGAGTGATGCAATGTCAACCTCAGGTGCCACGGGATTCCCCTCCGCAGCCACCTGTGTAGTTCCCTAGGAGTAGCAACTATGGATACCAACTCGTCACAGAAACCAGGCAGAACAGTCGTGAGGTAAGTTCGGACAAGTAGGAGAGGGGGTATCTCTCTTCCCTGTCTTCACATACCCTCGTGCTCAACTCGCAGATCCGAAGCTTTCCTGGTATTCCTAACGCTATTGGATTTTCTCTCGTTATTCAGACTCCTATGTTTGACGTTTTTATGGCCTTGGAGAGTTAACTCTCCACTCGCCTAATCCAAGGCCCTAAAATCCTAATCTTGTTGGTGTAACTGACTAAAACAAAATGTTCTAGTGAATTTTAGTTAGCGCTTGATTTTATTAGGTTGCTCTTTAAGTCACAAGGTAACGGAAGTGAAACTAGTGGTGTTTTTTGACGCAAAAGAAATTAATAAAAACTTAACTACATGCACATGCACTTTTTCGTTTTTCGATGAAGAGCAATTTCTATAGGGTTCAGAGGTACTTCTAATAAAACAAATTTTCCTTTTCTTTTCGTTAATTCACACTTCACACTCACAAAAGTTAACAAAGCTATATGTGCCTGAAAGGGGATGCAAATCTATCCTAATGCAACAACTATATGTGGATGCAAGATCTAAAACTACTCTAAAAACCAAAAATGAAAGTTGCTTGCTTATCAATCTTTATCTTGCCACTTACAATGCCTAGATGGAATATGAGATGTTACCATTCATTTCGTCTAAACACTAAAAACAAGTTCTAAGACAAACATACAACACTTTCACTTCACTAAAAGGAAATCAAATGAAAAGCAAGTTCAAGAAAGCAAAACTAAGATTTTCAAAAGATTTTCTTCAAAGAAACAAACAAAAAAGTCTTTTCAAAAAATGCTCTCAACAACACTGAAACTTGTGATTGAAGAATAGGCAATTAAACACTTTTGTGAATCAACACCATTTAATGGACGAAAACCCAACAAAAATAAATGTGTTTGAAATCACTCTTAACAATCAAAAGCAGCAATGAAAGCCTTGGCAATGAAAACCAAAAAGATCAAAAAGACAAATTCTAAGAAAGTGTCAAACAACAACTTTCATGAAACAAAGAAGTGGATGGTCACAAAAAGCGATCTTGTCAAGCAAAAAAAAAGTCACCAAAAGCAAGATTAACACAAAGATTGAATTCAATCTCCCCACCCTGCTGAAACAGAGCAGCCAAGATTCCTAACAAGAAATCTTGCGTGCTTTAGCCAAAAACGATGACGCTTGCAATCAACAAAAAACAAGACCAATACTCCTTATAATCAGAGAGAATTCAGAACGAGATGCTCGCTGTAAAACAAATAACTGATACTGGAAAATGACTATTTCAGACTGACTCAAACCACCCGACAAACGTTCAGAGGCTAAAAAGATTTATAAATCTTGAAAATTGCAATATATACGCGACTGTACTTAAGTACAGATTGCGTGTATACGCGACTGTGTTTGAGGAAACCTGCGTATACGCGGGTTCACTCAAAGAAACAAGCGTATATACGCCTCTGTATCTAAGAAAAACAGCGTGTATGAAAAGCTTCAAGAAAAATAAAAAAGAAACTGAAGAAACTGGCAAAGCTTAAAGTTCAAGAATAGACCAGACAGTAACAGCAAGCAGACAAGGCAGCTGAGCCCTGATTGGCTTGAAAAATACCCAAACTAGGAACAACAAGAGTGTTTTCCCCAGTGGAGTCGCCAATTATGGTAGATGGAATTACTCCCCTAGGGCTTTTTGGGTTGAAACCCTAGCAGACTGAAACTTTTCTATTCAAAGAAACATGCATTCATACAGCCATTATGCTATTGTAAGCAAATTCTATGATAAGGGTACATACCTTTGGTCCTACGTTTGAGAAGGCCTTTAGGGTCCAAACCCTTCTTGGAGTTCCCTTCTTCTCTTTTGTCCTGCAAAACAACCAATTCAAAGAACACAGCAGTACATGGACAAAAACTTATAAAGAAACCATTTTCATGTTATAAAGAAAGGTAGTTAGTTATGAAATTCAAACAACCATTTACATATGAATTCTAAACACGACTATCATTAACATAAAGAAGATTCATTTTGGGAACCAAGACATGTGTTTCTTTTATTATAGACAAATAAAGTACATAAAAAGGAATATGTTCACCTGAATCACCTTCAGCAGGCTCCAAGCAAAGCTTCCTTCCAGATCCGTTCCAGCCTCAAGCCTCTAACAAAACTCCTTCCATGACTCTCTCCATGATGTCATAAATGGTGGATGAACATCAACACACAAGGAAACAAAGGTTTCCTGTACAAAATGGGGGAAGTGCAGAAGGCACAAGGGACTTCAGACCTGGTCAAGGGAAAAATCTCAGCATAATAACCTTTCTCTCTATTCTCTCCTCCCTTAGGCCTTCCCTTTGAGGTCATTTTATACCATCTCCAAAGTAGTTTTTTAGTTAGGAGTTGGTTGGGAACAGTTGGGCCACGGGCACTAACAGGTGATCAGCAGGTAAAACCTGCGATCTCTGCCTGAAAACGAGGAGTTTTGTATTTTTTTTAAGTGTTTTAATACATACACGTGGGTTGGCTATACACATACCCGCATATACACGCGTTTAACTCAGGGAAATGTCGCCTATAAGGGATAAAACACTGTTTTTTAAATTTTAGGACCAGGTCTGGAAGGAGGGGTTGCCCTAGGCCATGAGTACAGCATCACAAACCATAAGAGTGAGATTTGGAGCTATAACACAAAGGTCGATGTAGGAAAAAGTGAAAAATCATTTTTCCTATTACTAGAAACTAATTAAACATGGTAGTAGATGGAGAGAATGGATTAACAGACAGGACTAACAACCCTTTCCTGAAACTATGAGTTGGGACTCCTTTGATAGTTTTCTCCAGGAACATCAAATTCAGGTGGACCACAAGGAGGAAAAATTATGCTGGGGGGGGGTGGTGGGGAAACTTTGCAAGACTCTTCAACCTCAAGGAGGATTATAGGTACATTGCAAATTATGACTAGACAGATCAGAATCAACAATGGATCACTCTATAGGGTAGAAAACAATGGAAAAAAATAACGCTCTTCCTATGGCTCATTGTTCACAACAAAATCCTTGGGAGAATCTCTGGAGAAGAGGTTTCTCGGGATCTTCTAGATGTTGTCTGTATGTAGCTTAGGAAGAGTCCATTAATCACATAATGAATACCTGTGACTATGTTTCTAAGCTCTGGGAATGGGGGGGTGAATATTTAGGACAACTAACAGAAGCAGAGCCTCAATACATATCAGCCTAGACAATTGGCTGTCTAACATTTCCCCTCGTCTGGTGGTCAACCGAGCATGGAGCATACTCTCAAGAGCCATTTGTTGGGTCACATGGAGAGATCGAAATGCAAGAATATTCATAAATGTGAAATCTACAGGGGATAGTCTTCTCATCATGGCTAGGAAGATAATTCATGAATCTGTCTCCATATCCAAACTCCCTCCAGTGTAAGGCCCTCCTCGTGATGTCGATCTTCACATTTTGCAACTCCTAGACATTGAAAACATCTCCACCACTACTCCCACCCCCACACTCCCCTCTCTTGAAATCCTAGAAACCTAGACTCCTTCAAAAGGAAATGTGATCAAACTTAATTATGGCAAGTGTAGAGTCCAAGAATTGCTTTAACTTGACACCCTTTTTGCCCATGTTTCCTCCTTTTTCCTATTTATATCATCCAAATAAATGCAATAAATATAAGGTTTTGTTAAGATAAGCACTCATATGTCCTCTCTTTCATATTTTGTCAATATGCCTTATTGTTTTATTAAAGTTTACATGCAGCTACAGAATTGACCCAATTCTACAGCTAATCCATAGATCCACATCTACTTCCAATGTTGACAGGGTTCAAGTGTGCCAGCTCAGAAAAGGAGTATATGGGTAGATAGAGAATGCTCCTCTCATGGATTTATTCTTGTTTACTTGATCTAATCCATCAAGATGTTCGCACTACAACACAGTCAACCATAATAGTCAACCAAAAGATAATATGCTGGAACAGAGTCCAAGTTTCAAGAGATATTATCGTTTTTCTTTTTCAATATAAAATCAATGAATAAGAGATATGATTTGGCTTGATAAGGATTGTAGCGAAGATCCTTAGGCTTGAATTTCTTATGTTGTTAATTAAAAAATCTATAATAGCAATAGCCACTCTGTGTTAAGGGTGCGACACCGTATGTAATTTTGAAATCATCGTGTAGAAACTATTTTTCAATTAATAGATCTTGGTTCATATATTTTATGTTGCGTTGATTAAAGCTGTTGATTTCCTCATGGAGGTCCCCTGCGTGCAGATCTGGTCTTTGACTCACTACAAGTAGATTTTATTTTATTTCATAGATTTAATTTGTGGATGCTCTATTTTTATATTTTTAGGGCGCAATTCAATGGAGTTCGCGATTAGATTGATCTCTGCATCAGTAATTTCGTTTTCTTTATACCTATCATAACTCAATCATTTCATTTGCTTTATACCTAGCATAACTCAATCATTTCATTTGCTTTATACCTAGCATAACTCAATCATTTCGTTTGCTTTCTACCTAGTATAACTCAATCATTTCGCTTCATATTTTAGCTATTTCATATCTTAGCAATCTCGTTCTTATTTTACTTTTGCATTGAATGAACTTGCAGTAGTTAAGAGTGACATTCTTTTCTTAGCATCTGAATTCAAGAATCCTTCATTTTCCAATTTGATAAAATAGGATCTCCTTCTCCATGATTTCATAATTAGCTCCGTTTAGTTGCAGCATAAAAATCCAAAAATAATTGAAAACAGGTTAACTTAGTAGATTCATTGAAAAGAGTTAAGATCATTATTCAACCATCCTACAAAACTCAATTCAATTAGGATTAATACTAGAATAATCAATTAACAAATCTCAAAGATAATACTCTAATATAGATAGTAACATTATCTCCACACTGATTCTAGATTTAGACATTAACCATAACATAAACACCTTAATGACATAAGTAACTTCTAGCACATACAAGGCACTTGTACTTCGTTAGTTTACCTGCCCTGGTCGATAATTTATGCTTATAATTTAAGAAAATTAAATTGACTAAAAATTTTGGTGCTGTTGCCGGGTAAGTACAAACAGAAGTTAAAATAAAATAAAAATCATCAATTAGAAACATGATATACGTAGGGAAAGAGACTCTAGAGGTAGATTTGTAGGACGAGGAAGAAGCTTAATCCCCACAAATCCACTCACTCCACCATGACTTTGAAGTTCCACACCACCTACTCAAACCCGAATTCCATTTGTAGGTCAACGAAGACTTCCTGAAGTCTCAAGATCAAAAATCCAATCCAGAACTTCACCTACTTCATCTACTGAATCCGTAATTGAAGAAAATCCTACATCCCCAACTACAGGAGTAGTTTTTCTATCTTCCACTGGTGAACAAATTCTAGGAGAAGAATTAGAAATTCCTAGTGAAGAAGAGGAACAAGAAGCTAATTTTAGCTATCCATTGATAAAGGAACTAGAGGAATTAGGAGAACCTTACATTAGTTCTGAATAATCTATCATGGCTGAAGAAGGAGAAGGTGAGGTACACTATGTCAATGGTGAGTGATGAGCCTCATAAATGGGTAATTATATGGGCTCATTTTACCTCATAACCTAATAAAATCAACCATTCTCTTAGCTTATTACATTATTTTCTGATTATATTTATGCTTATAGAGTGAGTTGAGTTAGTTATGATGCCATGTGGTCTAACATGTGTTTAATGCAGGTTATTGATGAATTTTGGGGTCAAAGTTAAAGATCCAGTGCAAAAATGGTAGAAATAACTCGAAGTGGACAAAGGAGAGGACTTATAGGAGGGAATCCCCCTCATTTATTACTCCTCACTTCAAATTCCCCTTCATTCAGCTCGGAGTACAAGCAGCCAAGTCATGCACTAGAAGGTAGCCGAGCAAGTGGAGGATTACTGATGATTATCTCAAGTTTTGGGAGCCAAGCCTCCCTGATTTTTAGGAAGCTATTGGTAGCTTCAATTGTATAAGTAGAGAGGCCTAGGGCCTCACTAGGGCATATTTTTGTTGGATTTTTGCTTATGTAAACTCTACTCATCTTCGAGCTTATTATTTTGTGATAGTTTCATGTAATCTTGTTATTATTTTGAAATAAAGATGGAATCCTTTTTGAGTTAGCACTAAGTTACCTCATAGGGCTATAGCTCTTGGGTTAGGGCCCAATCCAAGCATCCAAGCTCTTCATTACTTGTATTTGTATGTTTCATTTCAGTTTGTAGATTAGGTTGCTGTTAGATGTATTTCTTTTATGGTTAAGAATAGGTTGCTTTTGATGGTTCAATAGTTTGATTCCATTTGTGCTTTCTATAGCAGGTTCAGCAGTGATAAAGAAAAGATTCAAAAGGATAGCGACAGTGCCTTGACCTCTCTTCCTCCCTTTGGGACCATGATTTGAGGCAAAGACCCTCTTGTTGCCCCAAAAACACAGATTTTCCTCATTCACAGGACTTCTAGTGTTTGCAGCTTTTTAGTTGGTTAACAGTCTACTTTTTCTTTGCTTTAGAACTTCTTCATCATGCTCACTTCTTTATTTACAATAGTATTCTCTCATTATTTCTTTTCTTGCAGAATTTCTCAGCATTTCCTTTCATAGATCATAGATCAGACTATTTTGATGCAAAACTTTGTTTTCCTAGATGCACTTATTTCATTGCTTGCTTGATCATATTGGTTGACTGTCAGTTGTTTATGCAGCAGATCTCTTCTAGCAGCAAGCCAGCCTATCATCCATCCCATCCTCCATATGATTCATTCCCTACAGGTCGCCCAAGTCTCCCCTCAATTCTGCCTTAGTTTCTTGCATTTTCCATAGAATTTCTTCCTCTCTCCGTGAGCAAATCCAATCATCTTTCTCTCTCCTGATGTTTCTTGGTAGACCCTAGGTGCCATAACACCTCATTCCATCCTTCATCCACCTTTTCCACCCACTCTCACACCCTTAAAGAAGCCAAAAATACTCTCGGCCTCCTCCTGTAGGCCTCTTGTAGAACGTTGTTTTTCCTCCTGTAGATTTCATGTGTCCTCCTGTAGATTTTCTTGTAGGCTTTCTTTTGAGGGCTGAGTGTGGGAAAAGCTTCCAAAAGGCCACCTAAGACCTCCTAGGACTCAACCACACCATCCTACATCCTATCAAGTCCCAAAACCACCATCCAACGCCACCTATTCGCTGCCACATTCAGAAACAATAAATTACATATATGTCAAATTCACCTAAAAATACATAAAAATCCAAAAAGATGCTTTCTGCTCATTTAATTTCCAGAAATAGCTTAGTTAGATGTTTTTTACTTATTTGAATAGATAATGGCATTCTTTTCATGGTTTTCATAGTGATTTCTGCAAAAGTAGGGTTAGTTGGTTAATTAGGATTTACTTGGTTTGCTTTACATTTCAGTCTTTCTCCTTTCTGCAGTTAGAGTAGTATATGTAGAGTAGTCTTTCTCTCCTTTCATCACATATAGAGCTTCTTCTGGAATCCATAGAAGTTGGCTTGAGCTCCTAGTGATCTTGTGTTGGCTAACCAAGTGACAACCTACTGTAAGAACTAGTACTTGTGCATACAACACTGTCACTTCCAAGTTTGTTACAAACTACCGGGTTGATAAGAGTAAAGTAGACAACCCAGGAGTTGCAACATTATTGTTGCAATACTGGTGCTCACCACTTTGGGCACTATTGCCAGAGAAGCGTCAGAGTATTCTGTGACTACTTCTTTCTTCTATTTTCTATTGCAACATTCTACTAATAGTTTATTTCAGAAAAAGTAGACTAGTCCTTTCTTTTCCTTTAGTTCTGCATTTCCTTGCTTTCCTTTTCAATTTTGCAAATTTCATTTCAGCAAAAGTAGACTAGTCCTTCTTTTCCTTCAGTGCTGCATTTCCTTGCTTTCCTCTTCAATTCTCCAAATTTCATTTCAGCAAGTTCATTTTGGTTAGTTGCAATTTGTTTTGTTCAATCAATTTCAGTTTTGTAGGTACTTTCAGCGTGGGGAAAAAGAAACAAAAAACCAAACAAAAATATTTCCTTTCATGCCTTGTAGGAATAGAGATAACTCAGGAAAAATTTTGCCCAACACCCCCACTACTTCACACAGCGAACCTTCTCTCTTCTTTGGTGGCTGCGATCAAGAAGAACCCTTAGGTGAACAGCTAGACATATTTGAAGAACCTATGGGGGAAGAAGAAGAAGAAAAAATTCCTTTAGAGACAATGGTTGAACACAAAAATGCTAGGGGAAATGGTGAGATAATAGAGGGTACCTTTCCAATTGGGGAGACAAATGGGGAAACCAAAATGAAGAATATAAGCGCTTCCACCCTACCACATTTCCATGGTTTGACTACAGAAGATCCTGACACCTTTTTGTTTGAGTTTGCTGTTATCTGTTGAACCTATGACTATGCAAAAGATGAGAAAAAGTTGAAACTGTTCCCTTCTACTCCCAAGGATGCAACACTACGCTAGTTCATGGGATTACCTGACAATAGCATCACAAATTGGGCTCAGATGCAACAAGCCTTTAACAACAAGTATCGAGACTATTGTAGGTCAAAAGATACTAAAGAACAAATTTTCTGAATGACCATAGGAAGTGATGAGTCCCTGGAGGAGTATGAAGAATATAAGCCCTTCCGCCCTACCACATTTCCATGGTCTGACTACAGAAGATCCTGACACCTTTTTGTTTGAGTTTTTTATTATTTGTTGAACCTATGACTATGCAGAAGATGAGCAAAAGTTGAAATTGTTCCCTTCTACTCTCAAGGATGCAACATTGCGCTGGTTCATGGGATTACCCGGAAATAGCATTGCAACTTGGGCTCAGATGCAACAAGCCTTTAACAACAAGTATCGAGACTATTGTAGGTAAAAAGATACTAAAGAAGAAATTTTCTGAATGACCATAGGAAGTGATGAGTCCCTGGAGGACTATGAAGAGAGGTTCCAGCTCAGTTACAAAAGGGCCGGGTGTACACTTGACCTTGAGTCTCTGAAGCTGGTCCTGCCGGGGGGACATCTACCAACTATACTATGAGGACATAAAGATTGTTTTTAGAAACCATTCTAGAGCAGCCAGAAACAAAGGTAGGCGGAGTCAACCCATAGCCAATACCTCTTCCTCTAACTCATCCATTAAAGGAGAAATTGGAAACATGATGGAAGACTTCAAGAGTGAGATGCTACAGACACTTGCCATGAAAATGGATACCTTGCATATCAAAAGGAAACAAGAGGAAGCAGAGAGGGCTTTGGCCATTTTTTTCCCTAGATGCACCAGGAGGCATCTTAGGAAAAAATTCCCATTAAACTCTATAGAGGTTTGTTCAGTCTGTGAAGAAAATCATTTTACAGATAAGTGCCCTTCCTTACCTAGACTTAAAGCTGTATATCAAGGAGCTGAGGGAGTCACTGAACAGCTCTATTACATAAATCAAAGGAGGTTGCATGGACCTAGACCATACCAGCAGGGGATGCAAGGGACATCTCATACTACAACCCCAACCAAGTCACTTCCATACCTTCTTGAGGCCCTCCTGCTCATCCTTCCTGGTCCACGCCTCCTCCTTAGTCCTTCACATCTCAATATCAAGCCCAACTAGCCACCCATTCATTTCAATCCTATGCTCAGCCACAACCTTAATGGAATGCACCTCGTCAGGGGTGGAGGCCCCAATACAACTCTCTTCCTGCTCTTTTGCCTCCACCACCTGACCAACCACAACTGTTACCTCCTACTCCACCAAAGAAACCCCAAATGCCTGCCCATCCAAATTCGAACCTGAACAACAAACAGGCTTAGCAAGTGTATAGTGGGGAACCATCATGCCCAACTTATGCTGTGGAGATTTAGGAAATTAACTTGCGATCTGGGAAAGTTCTCCCAGATAGCTAGCGTCCACCTAGGGAGGTTGAGGAAGATAAAGAGGAAAGCAAACCAAAAGCAATTCCACCCTTTCCTAAGAGACTATCCGTGATAGTCCAACCTACACCAGAAGAAACTGAACTCCTGGGAGAATTGAAACATTTATGTGTAAAGATACCACTTCTCCAAGCAATAAAAGATGTGCCTATCTACAATAGGTTGATCAAAGAGAAGTTCTTTAGGAATCCAAGAAGGCACAAGAGAGATGCCCCAACCATCAATGTCATAGGGCAACTGTCTGACCTGATGTTGGGGTAGGTAATCTATCCAAAATATTTGGACCTTGGAAGCCCAGTAGTTGATGTCCACATCAATGGCACCATGATTCCACACACCTTGATTGATCTGGGAGCTGCCATTAACGTGATGACAAAGGAAACAATGCTCAAACTCAACCTCCAGGGCTCCTTTAGGAATACGACAACTGTGCTACAGCTAGCAGACCACTCCACCATGACCCCTGAGGGGATTGTGGAAGATGTGATGGTCTCCATTGACTCTTGGGAGTACCCTATTGATTTCTTAGTTCTCCAGCCAAAGGAAAAGCTCACTAGGTATCCTCTCATTCTGGGAAGACCCTGGTTGGCTACCGCCAATGCCTACATCAGCTGTCGAGATGGGAACATGACCATAAAGAATGGGCACATGTCCAAATAGTTAATCCTATATCCTCCTACCCAACCCTTGCTAGAACATGATCTACCTCTTTGGTTGGAAGAGGAGGATGAGGATGAAGTCTATTCTACTCTGCTTTGTGCATTAGAAATTTCCATGGGGGGAAAACTGCAAGATGAGGATGATATGATTGAAAATCAGATTCAGAATCCACCTCCCAGTGTATCACCATTAGAGGACATATTAAGAGAAACCCAAAGAAACCCCTCAACTGATCTCTGTGTTGCTAACTTCACTCCTCTCCATGTTAAGAATATAGAGTTTGGTCCAGAAAGAACCTTTGAAAATCAATCCATCCCTATCCATTTCCCTGGAGAAGGAACTATGTATTGCTGAGAAAACACCTAGATGCCTTCGCCTGGAGTTATAAGGAGATCAGGGAGTGCACCCTTCAATATGTACTAATCATATATACATCAAGGAGGATTGCAAGCCAATCAGGCAGCCTCAAAGGAGGATGAATCCAGCACTTAAAAATATTGTTAAGGAAGAAATGCAAAAATTGCTTGATGCAGGATTCATCTATCCCATCTCTGACAGTGAATGGGTCTCTCCTTCGGTGCTAGTGCCAAAGAAAAATGGTAAGTGGAGAATCTGTTTCAACTATCAGGAATTGAACAAAGCCACTAAAAAGGACCATTTTCCTTTACCTTTCATAGATCAAGTGTTAGATGGTCTGGCAAGGAAAAAGTTTTTCTCTTTCCTAGATGGGTTTAGCGGGTACAATCAGATTTAAATCAGCCCGGAAGACCAAGATAAGACCACTTTCACTTGTCCTTGGGGTACCTTTGCATATCGGGTCCTTCCTTTTGGTTTGTGTAACGCTCCAACCACTTTCCAAAGAGCGATATTGAGTATATTTTCTAAATTAGTTCATGATGCAGTAGAGATATACATGGATGACTTTACTCCTTATGGCTCTGACTTTCAAGAAACTTTATCTAATCTAGGAAAAGTTCTAGAAAAGTGTATTGAGATGAACCTGTCCGTCAGTCTGGAAAAATGTGAAGTTTTGATAACTGAAGGAACCATGCTAGGTCATGCAATATCTCAACAAGGAATGCAGGTGGACCCCAACAAAATTGGCATCATCCAAAGGGTACCACCTCCTCAAAAGGTGAGAGATGTCAGAAGTTTCCTAGGCTTAGCTGGGTATTACCGGAGATTCATTAAAGATTTAAGTAAGCTAGCCTCTCTTTTGTTTGGCCTCTTAGATAAAGATGTCGAGTTCATATGGTCAGAAACTGTCAGGAAGCCCTAGATACCTTGAAGAGCAAGCTCATGACTGCCCCAATTCTAAGAGGCCCAAACTGGGCCCTACCTTTCCACATTCACATGGATGCCTCGAACAAAGCAATAGGAGCAGCGTTGGGACAAATTGATGAAAATTTACCTTATGCCATATACTTTATAAGAAAAAACTTGTCAAAGGAAAAGTTAAACTATATAGTGATCGAGAAGGAACTCCTAGCTGTCGTGCATTCCTTAAAAAAATTCAGGGATTATAAATTTTAGGGGCAAATTTTCGCCCTTGGGCTAAATTAATGGGTTTTATATTTTTATTGGGAAAATATTTTGTATCATAGTACATTGTTACAAATCACCTCAAATTTATTTTAGGTATGGAGGTTAAGGGAGGGGGTAACAAAAGTAAATTTAGTCCTTGAAATTAGGAGTTACAATCTTCCAATCGCCCTCATTTTCAAGAAAATGTATTTATGATAGGTATAAATAAAAATATAAATACAGTGGAGGTATGGTAAATAAATAAAAGCTCTTTTTATACTTACTCCAAAGGTATGGTAAATAAATAAAAATACAAATAAACTAGAGGTATGGTAAATAAATAAAACATTTTTTTATATTTAGTCCATAACCTCTTTCTATTTAAGAAGGCTCAAAAACAAGGTTTCATTTAAGTGAATCCTATGGGCCAAATACCATATTTATAAAAGAGGTATGGTAAATTAATAAAAATATAAATAAACGAGAGGTATGGTAAATAAATAAAACATTTTTTAATATTTACTCCATATGTCACCTTATATTTATGAACACGCAAGTGTAAATAAATAAAACCTCTTTTTATACTTCAAAGGTATGGTAAATAAATAAAAATATAAATAAACTATAGGTATGGTAAATAAATAAAACCTCTTTCTATATTTAGTCCATAACCCTCTTTCTATTTAAGAAGACTAAAAAAAGAGGTTTTATTTAATTGAATTCTATGGGCCAAATACCATATTTATAAAAAAGCTACGGTAAATTAATAAAAATATAAATAAACTAGAGGTATGGCAAATAAATAAAACATTTGTTATATTTACTCCATAAGCCACCTTATATATACGAACACTCAAAAAATGTGTTATATTTAGGTGAAGCCTATGGGCCAAATACCATGGGCCAAATTATTATTAATACCATGCAAAAAACATTACTAACCCTAATATTAGTATTAATAAAAATAAAGATAGCACATGGTATTGACCCATGGTATTCACATGGAATGCACCCTATTTAAAGGGTGGAATTAAACTAGCATAGATCCATCTTTACTCAGGATCAAGTATCGTGATATGCAAACTAAAATAGAGTGAAAAAATATTTGATCCCTCTGGGGCTTGGTAGATCAAGAGTAAAAATCGATCTTGTAATTTCATGTCACTTAAACATTTTAACTTGATTAAAAAAAAAAAATCAATTATTAATTTTATTAATTTTTATAAATTACTAATAGTAGTTTTTAAGCTCCATGTTACACAGTAATTTGTCACTGCCTTCATCCCAGTCTTCCTACTGTGTCATGAGTCCAAAATCATTCATGCTCATGCTCTCTGATGTTGCCAAATGACCCACTTTGCCAAAGTTTCTACCTCATCGCGTCTGTTGGCCAAATAAACGTGCTGATGAGCGCTCCAAAAGAGACCCGAAGCACTGCCATCGTGGAAGTACACGTGATTCCCGCGATGGTCGAATTTCATGTGACAACGCTACTATTGTTTGTAGTTTCCCGCGATGACATGACTATATCCATTATGTAATAGTGATGTCAGCGCGACAGACCAGTTATGTGCCCGCGATGATCCAGTTTGGGTGAGTTTGTTCCAACAGTTGGCCTTCTAGATGACTCCAGACCTGGTTGTTGGCCTTGTTTATGTCGCCCTCCTTTCTCTGGCATGGTTGTTCTGTCATTTGTGCTACCTTCCTTGGAGATAAGCTCATCCTCCCACCATTCATGGAGACTCCTTCTCCTATTTAAACTCTCACCATTTCTATGAGCTGCTAGTTTTTGAATTCTTAGTCTTTGGAGTGTTGTTGATAGTATTGTGAGTTTGCTAGATAGCTGGTGTGAGTGTGACAAGTGTGGGTTTGTTGAGAGCTTGAGGAAGGTTGTGAAGTGCCTTTGATCTTGTCTAAAACTTGTGAGGGAGAGAGACTTGTGTATTGGGAGATCCATATTCAAGAGTGAATTCTTGAAGAACATGCTGGCTGGACCCTTCTAAGAAGGCTTGTGACGTCAAGACCTTGGTTGTAAGCTTACTCTATTTCATATTTAATGCAATCGATGATGTTTTCCTATGTCTTGTATGTAATGTACAAGATAGCTCATGACTTCTTGACTTTATGAGTAAATAGATCATTTTTTGTATCCGATTACGTGCTTTGTTGTATTTCCTTTGCTTTGTTTCAGGTTGATTACTCATTAGGAGAAGGAAGCAGAAGCTGGAGTAGCGCAACGGAACTCCATCGACTACCGATTGAGGTAGGCCTCCAACTTGAACTATTTAAGGAGAATTGTTGTTGATTTTTCCTTGTTTGTGACTAGACCCACTCTAGGGCTAGAGGGGTTGCCTCTGTCTGCAGAGGGAACACTTTCCTGCATCACAAATTGGCGACTCCGCTGGGGATCTGGCCTTTGTTTTTTTTTTTTGTTTACTCTTGCCTTGAGTTTTTGTTTTGGTCTCCCCTGAAATTTTGGGGATTAGTTACCTATTTTCTAAGTTCCCTGGCCTGATCTGGGAAATATCCTTATTTGCTTAAATATTGATTTCTTTTGATTTGGGAGTTTTTTGCTTGTCTGTTGTTGTTTTGAACATCATCGCGTTTTTTAATTTAACAGTCGCGTTGTCATTGCATCACCCTTTTTGTAATATCCTGTCCATCGCATTATTACACCTAACAGTCGCGACGGTTATGTAAATCAGACCATCGCAGAAAAGGCGTGTACTTCCGCGCTAACGTCGCTTTGTTGCTGCGTATTGTTCTCTATTAGCACTTTATTGCTAGTGTATTGCCCGCGCTGATTGCTGTAGAATTGAATTTTTTCAATTCTGCCTCCTGAATCCGTCAGTCTTGCTAGCCCCTTGCTGTTCTCACTTGTTTGATGACTTGTTTTTCACTATTTAAAGGTTGAGGCACTCTATTGTGAGATTTGTTAAATGAATCTTGTTTTTCTTGCTTCGTGACCTAGTTTCTTTGTTTCAAGTCCTTTGGATCAGTTTTTCTTGGTTGCTGGTTTACAAGATTTCATTTGTTGCTTGTTGTTGGTTTGACTAAACCTTCCCCTTTGCTTACTTTTGGTTGATTGTTTAGTGATTGTTATTGGACCAATCTTGGCATTGTTTTAATTTCCCTTCACACCTAGACATAGATTACAATTGTTTGGATCAACCGTTTTTCCACACTGGTTTGTTGCTTATTGGTTTCTTTAGATTAAAGGCATCAAAATAAAAAAGATTGCATTTCATTTTAGCATGCGAAAGTGAAAGTAAATTTGCATTTCCAGTTGCATATTGAAAAGCGAATGACTAGATCTCTCATTAGTAGTATCCGTGCACTTTAAGAATTGATGTCTGCTTGCATTGAGTGACTGTTTTGTTGCCTTGGTTTTCTTGGTTTGGGAATGATCTCTCTACCCTCCCATAGGTAGGTGTTCATCGAAGAAAAAGGATATTTCATTCATTCTAGCTGCATCCTAGGTTTTGTTATATACATACGGTAAGGCTTGAAAACTGAAACATAATCCAAGATCAAATTTAAAATGAACTGAATAAATCTAACAACGCATTGAAACATAACGCACACATTTAGAGGTCTAGGCTAGAGATGTGCTCTAGCGTTGTTAAACCTAGTCACTTTTGTTTCCAATTAAGGTTGGGTGATTCCTCCTTTTGTGACTCAATAGTGGTCTAGTACGGAATTGTGCTCCCACGTACCGTCGAGTATATGGGGAGACCCCACTAGGTTATCATCCTTTATCCATAGGAAGCCGTGTCTGCCGCCTTACAAGCTGTAACACACCAAACACAGCATTCGGGAAGATTGACTATCGTACGGAAAGTCCTTGGTTTTCATATGACTGCCAATGTGTATATGCAGTTTTACGATATTTTTTTGGTAAACATTTTTGCCTAGTTCTCCAGAGTAGTCACTTTCATTCCTTTTCGGACTCCCTAAAAGAAAAGGTCCCTCTGAGCACTTGTCACTTCAGGCTCATTAAATATTCGAAGGCGACTAGAGTCATCTTTTGTCCTTTTCTCGACTCTTTAAAAATGAAAAGGTCAAGTTTTGTTCCCGTGTCTCAAAATTTATTCGGCCACGATTCACATTTACCTGGTTAGATCTTGTTTGCGTTAGCTTGAATAGGGTTCTTTCTCGTTTTCGATAGCAACATCCCCCGAGTCTACCGGCCAAGGTTTTCCCTCCGATGGAAACCCTAGTCCTTTTCCTCCTTTTGGAAATGCCGGTGCTCCCTATATGGCAACCTTGTCTTTGCCTGGGATAACCATCGGTTTGTCCGTATGGTTGTTCTCAACCTCGGTGGTCCTGAGTGTCATCACTCAAGTCCCACCATCTCCTTCATCCAAACCAAGACATGGTGATTACAAGGTGGAGCCTGCGCCTTCTTCCCCTGTTTCTTCCTCCTCCTCTCCTCCTTCGCCTGGTGAAAGTCTCACATTAAGTAACCAGGAGCCTAAGAAGAAGCGGAAGAAGACGAAGAAGAAGAAGAAGTCCGATAAATCCAAGGCCACCTGTACAGTTACCGCTCCGAGTCCATCCCAAGTCGAACCACCTTCTACTACTCCACGGAAGGTTAAGTTTCCTTGTAAATTATGCAAGGAGGACCATCTTCTTCGTGATTGTTCTGGCATTCCAAGGATCCTAGAAGTATGGTCTCACGATACGGTTCGTCCCTCATCGTCGTCTGAAGCTCAAGGTGATGCTATCCTAGCAACTGGCAACAGTAAGAAGGACGAGAAGATTCGATTCCCCTGTAGACTATGTGAAGGCATCCATCCCCTTCACCTTTGTCCGCTCATGGATAAAGCTTCCGCCATTTTTGAAAGTCTTACAGCTTCTTCACCCAAACTCCCCATTGGTTATCAGCTGCTCTCTCTAGACCCTCCCTCCATCGACAAAGAGATTGACTCAGATTCTTCTCTTGTCTGTCCTCCTTCTTCCGAGCCCGACTATGCAAAGCCTATTCCAAACCAACCATTGGTTGGAAAGAGTGTCAACTTGGGTTCACCACCTATTGATTAGTCTTTTTCGGAAGAGCATCATGCTCATGTTCTCCTCGTCTCATCAGATTCTCTAGCATCTGAAAATGACTCTCCTATCCCAGCTGATCCCAAGAGTCCTTCTTCAATTCTTAGGGGGCAATCATACGATTCCCCCACCAAGTATTTTGGCCGTCACCTTCGACTAGAGTCACTTGAATGCTTTCCGCCTTCCATCCTATGTGCCTTTCAAAATTATAGTACACGCCTACGATAAGGCAGTACTTGGCACTGTTTTGGATGAGGGTGCGTCTGTCAGTCTTATGCCTTCCACTACTCGGAAAGCTTTGGGCTCCCCACAGCTTGCGCCGGTTACACAAAATCTGTTGGCATTCGACGACGAACCTTGTCAACCTCTGGGTATCCTCCCAAAGTTTCCTATTACTTTGGGGGGAAAAACCATCTATATAGATGTCATGGTTGTCCAAGGTGCAAATTTCAGTCTTCTCCTTGGCCGTGACTATATTTATGCCATGGGGGCCCTTTTTTCTTCCCTTTTCCGCGTGGTTTTTTTTCCACACGAAGGAAGAATCGTGACTATAGATCAATTATCGTTCTTTCGTCCCACAGTGCCTCCTGTGCCACAATCATCCCCTCTCGGTTCTTGCTCTCAAGCAGTGCCTTCTTTGCCACAGGTCAATTATGTGGCTACCCATTCCGTCTCTGCCTCTGCTGATGACCATGCAGCTGGTGTCGTACAAGATGTACTGGGGGCATTGGAACCAGATCTGTCATTGGTACATCCTGATCTTGGTTTCTCCCAGAGTGCATTTCTTCCATCCCGTGAAGGCCTCTTGGGAGCCACGTTCTTGGATGGCCCATGAATAGGGTTACGAGCATAGTTCCTGATCTTATGTCAAGCTCATTTAAACAATGAAACAAGGGTTCCGAGCATAGTTCCTGATCCTATATCAAGCTCGTTAACAAATGAAACAAGGTGTCCGAGCATAGTTCCCGACCTTGTGACAAGCTCGTTTAAATAATGAAACAAGGGTTACGAGCATAGTTCCTGATCTTGTGTCAAGTTCGCTTCAAAAATGAAACAAGGGTTATGAGGATGGTTCTGTTACTGTGTCAACCTCATTAAAAAATGAAACAATCTCCCTCTCCAAATCGAGTCCTTGCTTAAGATTTCATAAAATCCAAGTCGAGTCATTCTCAAATCTCACAAATGAACCTTCATTCCATCCACTTCGTTGAATGCAATGAAGCTTGGGGGGCATGCACCTCGATTTGTGTCGTCATGCTGGGGGCATGAAAATTTATAGCAAACATAGCTTTTCGTTTCAAGCTTATGAAAACATGAAACCAAATCCAAGCAGAGTTCTCCATGGTTCAAGCTTGTGTAAAAATGAACCCGCACCTCATCTACACCCCATAATTGCCGTGTGGGTGTGTTTTCATGTTTTTGGCCTGGTGTGAAGGCGTGATTTCCGTTTATTGTGTCTTTTGTTTCTTGTGCAGATGCCTGTTGCACCTTATGTTGGTTTCTGTCAGAGGCCATCGCATTTTAAGGTTGTATTTATGTGTTAAATTGTTAGAGAGGAATTTTGATTTCATTACATATCAGCATATTCCAAGACGATTAAACAAGTTAACTGATGCATTGGCTAATCATGTATTAGACAGACATTTGCATGACATATAATCAAAACATCATACAAGAAAGCATATAAAGCACAATAATAGACCATAGAAATATGTATATATATATATATATATATATATATATATATCGTGTGGCGCACCGAGGGGCTCAAAAATAAGTGTACATGTCCAAATAGAGTCTGTGTCCTCCGTACATCTGAGACACATGTCTCTAAAAAATCACTAACAGGAAATAAAAACCTAGGTGTCTACTGTGGTGGATTGTGCTCCCTATAGTGCACCGCCGCTCGTGCCACCCGCCTCAACAGGCGGTGCATCTTGGGTTCCACTCCTATTGTGTGGATTTGGGACGCTCTAGGGACCTCCTCGATCCCCGTGTAATCGGAAATCCCTGCTAGCAGGCCCTCAAGGTTCTGGATCACTGTCTCCATCGTATCCTCTTCCGGAGGAGCTAGGGCTAGTGCTGCAATGCCTTGCGCATCCCTCCGCGCCTCTAGAGCCCGTCCAAGGGGTCTCACTAGTCCTACATCTGCATACCATAGTGTCCATCATTAATACATGTACATGAAAAAATAAAAAAACATCATAAAAAATCAAAAATCAAAAAATGTGATCAAGTGTCTTACCACCGTCATCCCACTACTCTCCAGCGGGAAGTTGCATGTCAGGATCTCCGTGGAAGTCCATGCCGGCATATGGCCAATCCTCCACGAAGATCATTTGTTGCTCCAACCACTCTCGGAAAAATGTCCCCCACGCCATTGGTCGCCCACCACCTCCTCGTGGCATGACGTGAGACCATTGCATGGCCCTTGTCTCACGTGGCCTGGGTAAGTCCAAATCCATGTATTGCAACTGTAGTGACGGCACCTGCTCCAGCATGAGCGAGACTAAGATGGATCCATAACCAAACTGCTTCACCTCTCCTCGACGGCAGTTGGTGAGTTTCCTCTTCATGTTTTCCGCTACTATCTCTGCCCAGTTAAACATGGTGGGATTGAGACACTCGAGAGCCAGCCGGAGCTGAGTCTTCGAAGCCTCATGTTGGGCTAAGGAGCCCGCTGCCCGTGTCACCATGAAAAGCATAGCACGAAGCACTACATCGTCCACTGTTGGGATTGCCACCTTCCCACTCCTTGTCTTACGTGCTCGTGGGCACACTTGAGCTATCAACATATCTAAGGAATCACCCTAGGGTCGTTGCCCCTCCAGAATGGGCCTTTCACCTCGATGAGACAGCCTGGTCAAAAAATATATGTCTGTATAGTCAAACTCAATATCCCAACCTCAAATGATAAATTTCCCATCTGTGGGATTCCAGGCCCTGATCAGTAGCTCCAGCAATTCAGGTTGTGACCGCAGATGTGGAGTTAGGAAGAATTTGAGCAATCCGCATGCCCGTAGTGCGTTTCGGCACCCCACATCGGCAAAAGATTCTATATCATTGTTATCATGCGTGTGTTCTTTCCAGACGAATGCCATTATACCTTGCAAAATGAGGAAAATTGAATTACTATTTCGTTTGAAATTTTTAACGCGGAATTTGCATAAAATCATGAGTTTGCAACGTCATCGTGTCTGTTTTAAAAACAGACGTGATGGCGCAGGGCCGCTAGTTCAATTTTCCCACGATCATCGCGGAAGTACATCACTTTTCCATGATGATCGGGGCGCGCCCAGTGTAAAAACTTATCGGCCATCGCGGACCCGATAAGGTAAACCCGCGATGACCGAGCGACGGAACGCGGTTTGAAAATCCACCTAAACTAACACTTGGAACGTTCAAAATGCATGAAAAAAGCATCAAAATGAAGCGCAGGGCAACGTGTGTCTACCTGGAACTGGTTTCGGGATGAATGATGCACGGACGGGGCCGAATTTCGCTCGCCAACTTCAGTGCTCCAAGTTGCTCCATGGTAAACTGAACAGTGCTATGGTAAAAATGAATGGGTTAATTCATTTTTATAGTGATTTTTGCAAATTAAAAAGTTACATTTTATAAATGTGGGTTTTTTCTCATAGTTTTACCATATGGATAGTCAAAATATGTTTTTTAACTATGTTTTTATAAATATTGTTCATTTTATCTCGAGCGGGTTTACGTGTGACGTGTTTTTGTGTAGAGCTTCAGGTGGTGGAATTATGACAGTTTAATATACACTTGATCCTGGAAAGTCATCTTTAATCTCTTTTCCGACTTGAAGAATGAAAAGATGGTCGAGTTTCCCTCTTGAATCGTTAAAAGAAATGAGAGGCGGTCGCCTTTAAGCTCTTTTTTCGACCGTTTAAACAAAAAAAAGTTCACCGGGATTTTATTGTTTCGGGCTCGTTATTGGTTGTGAAAACGACATGCTTCTGACCGCTTTTCTAATTTTTCGGGTCGAAGTCACTACCCACGAAAAGTACTCCTTGATCACAATGGTCGGGTGGTTCTTTCAAGTATCGTTTTATACTTTTTCGGGCTCGAGAGACACAAATCTACGAAAAAGGACCCCCTGGAGTTTTCTTTTCTGTGTCTTTTTCAAACTCTCTAAACATGAAAAAGACTCCGAGTTTTGCCTATGTCGGACTTGTTAAACCATGACGACATTGGACTCATCACCATGATGAGACTCGAGCTTCTCCTTCCTAGGGCTCGTTAAAATATTACTAGGTTGGACTCAACAACAGGTTTATCATTGATTGTCTATGGCAGCTAGTCACTCTTGAACATCGACACTTTTGCTTCTTGTCGGGTTGGGACATCCATACATTGTCATTTGGTCTTCCGTGGGTTTGGGTTATCATTATAGCTTCATTCCATATGATTCATGCCGTTTCCATCGAGCCTTTGATCCCTTGGTGCCTGAATGCTGCCACCCCCCTTCCGGAGTTGTGTTGCCGACATGTTCAAGAGTATAATCCTTCTGTAGTTTACACCCTCGCCTTTTCCTCTAATACTCTATTTCACCATCTACCACTTGTTGCTTATCTTGTGTCGTTGATGGGGGAAACATTATGGCCCTCCCACGACGGGTCATCTCCTGTCGACATCAGCTCATTATCCGGGAGATTGATCTAGAGATCCCTTTTGGTACCTTAGAGCTTGCATGCCTCAATGGCAAGTTCTTCACACCTGATGGTCGAATTTCATCATTGGTTTTTGATTGGGTGATTCCACGACTGTTCGAATTCAGCTCCTTGTTCACACTTCGTGGATTGTGCTGGACAGTACCTTGAGAGCCATTGGTATTATTGGTGGTTTCTCTCGCGCTTGTTAATGGTTTTCATCATTGACCGGTAATCGAGCGATTTTATATCATGCTCGACCTCAGCACATCTATTTGCATGTTAGGATTTGTACTATGATTGGATGGGTTCAAGACCCGGAACTCAAATTACATATGTTCGGGCTACATGGATTGGTTTTATGATTACATGACTCATTGATGGATGGCTGCGACAATACCTGAGTCTTCATGGATGGCTACAGCCATACCTTTCTCATCATCATGGTCTCATTAGCTGGATGGCTGCGTCCATACCACAAACCTATTTCGTATGTCTTTTGGATGGTTGCGCCCATGCCTAGACTACATGTAATTGATTATCAGAGATATCAGTTGTACTTGCGTGCAGGTTCTTCCAGATGGTGTTCCAGCTCAGTCAGTTTCGTAAAGCATTTCACCCCTCCCTCTCTCTCGGGCTTCATACTTTAGGGGGCATCTGTTACACAGTAATTTGTCACTGCCTTCATCCCAGTCTTCCTACTATGTCATGAGTCCAAAATCATTCATGCTCATGCTCTTTGATGTTGCCAAATGACCCACTTTGCCAAAGTTTCTGCCTCATCGCGTATGTTGGCCAAATAAACGTGTTGATGAGAACTCCAAAAGAGACCCGAAGCGCTGCCATCATGGAAGTACACGTGATTCTCGCGATGGTCGAATTTCATGTGACAACGCTACTATTGTCTATAGTTTCCCACGATGACATGACTATATCCATTATGTAATAGCGATGTCAGCATGGCAGACCAGTTATGTGCCCGCGATGATCCAGTTTGGGCGAGTTTGTTCCAACAGTCAGCCTTCCAGATGACTCCAGACCTGGTTTTTGGCCTTGTTTATGTCGCCCTCCTTTCTCTGGCATGGCTGTTCCGTCATTTGTGCTACCTTCCTTGGAGATAAGCTCATCCTCCCACCATTCATGGAGACTACTTCTCCTATTTAAACTCTCACCATTGCTATGAGTTGCTATTTTTTGAATTCTTAGTCTTTGGAGTGTTGCTGATAGTATTGTGAGTTTTCTAGATAGCTGGTGTGAGTGTGACAAGTGTGGGTTTGTTGAGAGCTTGAGGAAGCTTGTAAAGTTCATTTGATCTTGTGTAAAACTTGTGAGTGAGAGAGACTTGTGTATTGGGAGATCCATCTTCAAGAGTGAATGCTTGAGGAACATGCTGGCTGGACCCTTCTGAGAAGGCTTTTGACGTCAAGACCTTGGTTGTAAGCTTACTCTATTTCATATTTAATGCAATCGATGATGTTTTCCTATGTCTTGTATGTAATGTACTAGATAGCTCATGACTTCTTGACTTTATGAGTAAATAGATCATTTGTTGTATCCGGTTACGTCCTTTGTTGTATTTCCTTTGCTTTGTTTCAGGTTGATTACTCATTAGGAGAAGGAAGCGGAAGCTGGAGCAGCGCAACGGAACTCCATCGACCACCGGTTGAGGTAGACCTCCAACTTGAACTATTTAAGGAGAATGGTTGTTGATTTGTCCTTGTTTGTGACTAGACCCACTCTAGGGCTAGAGGGGTTGCCTCTGTCCGCAGAGGGAACACTTTCCTACATCACACTCTAGGTTTATGATAACCCATGGTATTGACCCATGGTAATACCATGGTATTCATGTGAGCATAGATTATTTAAAGGGGAAATCCTATCAGCTTAGATCCATCTTAATTCTGGGTCTACCAAGTGTTGGGAGGGATAAATAGATTTCATCCCTCTAAGAGTGGTAGATGTGGACTTAAGATGGATATAGGTTGGTTTTTATGATAATGAAGATATTAAATAGATTTAGGAAATTATATTTTAAAAAAAATCTTAAGGTGAATGGTTAAAGCTACATTTAGTCACTTCACAAAATTTAGTAAAAAAGACCAATATCTTCATTAATATTGGTTTTTCTAATTTAACAAAAAACAAAATTCAAAACAATGAAATCTTAACTCTTTCCGCATCACCCTCGCAGAAGAAATCTAGTTGCTGCCCAGATTTCCCACCATTTTTCATACATTCTCAATATGATATCTTCATGAAAAAGTTAAGGTACCGATCTTGGATTAGTTGTTTGAAAAATATGCTGGTTTGTACAACCTTTCATATTCTTTGCTATTTTTAGTTTGTGGTAATGATCTATAGGGGTTGGGTCACTGCACCATATTGCCCTAAAAGGTAGAGATTGTGCACCAAAAAGGAAATTAATCCACTAGTTTGTGGTAATGATCTATAGGGTTGGGTCACTACACCATATTTTCCTAAAATGCAGAGATTGTGCACCAAAAAGGAAATTAATCCACATGTTACAATGCTGTGAAAAATGGTATGAAGGTAGTGAATTATGCTAATAAGAAATTTAGATGGGAGAGATGTAATTAAATTTTATTATTTAATTGAAGATTTCCAATTAAAATAATAATAAATCTACATTTATATATTTATATATTGATTGGAAGGCTTTTGACAATGGTCACTTCTTTCCATTAGATCCCCTTCAGGCCTTTGGGATACCTACTACTTCATTATATTATATAATTGGGGCTTGCTACTTGTTGGCGGGTAAAAAAACTTGATGTTTTTTTTTTAATCTTGCAGTTGGAGTCTATGGAATAAGAATGAAATTTGATAGCTTGGCAAAAGCGGTAGCTTGAAAAAAGTGGTAGAGAAAACATTAATCTCTCCTACCATGACAAACATGGCCACTAAAACTTGCAACATTGTTTGTAGGAAGTGAAAATTATGTTTCTTTTTTCCAAACATGTATGTTAGTATATTACAGTTTAATGAATATGTTTTATTATTATCATATATGGTTTCATACTTTAACAAAACTTTCGCCAAGACTTCACAATGTTTTATTATTCAGTGAAATCTTTTCCAAGATCTTACAAGATTTTATAATTTAGTGAAAGATTCGCCATGACTTTACAAGATAATATAATCTGGTGAGAGATTCGCCAAAAAAATATATATGCATATTATATTAGTGATAAAATAACCTCCCATTTTTCCTATGTATCATGCGGATTCACCCATTTATTATACATATAAATTTAGGGCAGTTCTTAAAATTTTCCCTGGGCATTATATTATAGGCTATCAAACCTTTGTGCACACTGATCATGCTGCAATTAGATATTTAATGAACAAACCAGATGTAAATGCTCGCATTATTATATGGTTGCTTTCACTGTAGCAGTTTGATTTGACCATTATTGATAAGTTTGGTAAAGAAAATGTTGTTGCTGACTTTTTGTCTAGAGTAAATTTTCCTGCAGGTGAAGAAGGAATGGTGGATGACCAAATGCCAGATGAACATCTGTTTTCTATCTCAGTACTCTCTCCATGGTTTTCTGATATAACAAATTACTTGGTTTCAACACAATTTCCACCACACCTGTCCTCAAAAGAGAAGAGCAAGATAGTAAGGAAAAGCACCCCTTTTACCTGGATTGGGGGCAATCTCTTCAAACTTGGCCTAGATCAGATATTGAGAATATGTGTCAGGGAGGAGGAAGTCTTTGACATCCTCCTAACTTATCATGACGGGCCTTGTGGAGGTCGTTTTGCAGCAAAAAGAATTGCCTTCAAGATACTGCAAGCAGGCTACTATTGGCCCACTCTTCATTAGGATGTGAGGAGATATACCAGCCAGTGTGATCGGTGTCAGAGGATGGGGAAGCCTACTCCAAAGGATGAGATGCCCATGCAACCTCAAGTGACCTTTGAGCCATTTGAGAAGTGGGGCATGGAATTTGTGGGTCCTATCAACCGTCCTTCAAAGTAGAAAAAAATACATCTTTGTGTGCACCGATTACTTGACAAAGTGGGTAGAGACAAAAGCGATCAAAGCAGCGACAGAGGAAAAAGTAACTGAGTTTTTGAGAGAAAACATATTCTACAAGTTTGGGTATCCAAGAGAGTTGGTCACAGATCAAGGCAGTTAGTTTACTTCCAATTTGATTGAAGACCTTCTCACACATCATAGAATCGAGCATAGGACTTCCACCCCTTTCCATCCACAAGCCAATGGGTAAGTGGAGGTCACTAACAAAGCATTGGAAGGGATCCTGACAAAGGTAGTGAGCAGCAACAGAAAAGACTGGGCGGATAGATTATGCCACTTGGGCTTACAACACAACATGGAAGACCACTACAGGGTTCACACCCTATGAACTGGTCTATGGGAAGAAGGCTTTGCAGTCAATAGAATACCCTGAGGATGGCAGCTCAGCTAGACCTAGACCTCAGCCATGTATAGAAAGAAAGATTACTTCAGCTTAATGGATTGGATGAAGACAGAATGTAGGCCCTTCTCCATACAGAGGTAGTTTAATTTCAGAGAAAGATATGGCATGACTCTATGATTGGGCACTACTCTATGATTCAAGATACAAATATTTCAAGGGAAAGCTGAGGACAAGATGGCTGGGACCCTACACTGTGGAGAAATGCAATGACAATGGTTCAGTACTGATAAGAACCATTGATGATGAAGCTATCCCCATGCTTGTCAATGGACACCAGTTGAAATTCTACAAGAAACCCCTCTCCAAGCGAGAGTTCATTGAAGATTTGAATAAGACAGTGATGGTAATGGAGCATGTCTTAGCCTCCACCCACTCACTGAAGAAAAAGGAAAAAATAAAAAAATAAGGACTCAAGTGAAAACCTCCATGAGGTGCTGGAGTCCCATCATTGGGTTGAAAACCTCTTCTGAGGCAGCCCAGTGATGTCAAAAAAAAGAGAGAAAATAATATCCCTGGGTGAAAATCTCCCTTGGAGGCGCCCAAGGCAGGAAATTAGGGTAAAACCTCCCTGAGTCGCCCTAGTTGTTTTGAAAAAAAAAAGGATAAAAAGAAAAAATGAATTTTCATTTGCATTGCAGGTTTGCAGGAAGACTACAGGAAGTAGCAGAAGGTGCTAAGGGAGCCCTGAAAGCAAGACCAATATCTATCCTACCTTCCCACACCTTTCTCCATCATTCTTGGCATTTCTTTCACCTCACTGTGCTTCTTTTTCAAAAACTGTGTTTTATACAGGAGGCTCCTGTAGGAATTACAGAGAGATAGAAATGGATATAAAAGGCAGTTTGAGGGACAGGGAAGCTTCATGAGGAATCTATATATCCTCCTACAGTATTCAAACCTCCTTTCCATCATTTCCAAGCCTGCATCACACCCCAAGCATCATTCTTCTTCCTGTCCAAGAAAAACACAGAAAAAATAGTTTTTCAGGAAACAATGTAAACTTTGAAACAGGAACTGATACTGTTACCCGTTTCGTAGAGATAGCAAAAAAGTGACCTGATTCTGAAAAGGGGTGATGCAGAACGCACATGTTTTTTTTAGAGCATAGTTTTTGGCACTTTAAATAACCGATACGATTACCCGTTTCGTAGCGTTTCATAGAGGTAGTAAAAACGTGACCCGATTTTGAAAAGTGGTGATGCAGAATACAATACTTATTTTTTGGAGCATATTTTTGACAATTTAAATATTCTTATGTATCAAATATAAATATTTGTTTTTAAATGTTAGTGATTTTTATGCTGATTTTAAAACGTGTTGATGCAACGTGTTATACAACATACCTTTTTTTTTAGAGGACTTATTTTTCACACTTTAAAATTTATTATGTCTTTTTTTTTTTTTTTAATTATGATAATTACTTGAATTTTTAAGTCGTTTTATTTTTATTTTTTTAAATGTTGAGTACTTCAAGAAACTCATATAAAAATATATATAAAAAAAGACAAAAAAAAATGTTAATAAAAAAATTTATCTCATAAACCATAAAAGAATTTGGAAAAAAAAACATAATTTAAAAAAATATATATAAAAAATTAAGTAAGTCAAAATAGAAAAAAAAAAAAAAAACATTAACAAAAACAAGAAAATAAATAAATAAAAACAAACTAGATTAAAAAAAAAAAGAAAATTAACAAAAATAAAAATAAAAAACTAGTAAAATTAACATTTAAAAAAAAAAAAAAAAAAAAAAAAAAAAAAAAAAAAAATTAAAAAAAAAAAAAAAAACCAAAAAAATATAAAAATTTTAAAAATATATCTCTTTTAAAATAAAAAAAAAATAAATTAAAAAACATGTATTTAAAATTAAAAATTAAATTTTTAAAGAATCATATATTTTTTTATTTAAGAAATAAAAAACAAAATTGATTAAACTTTTTTTTTATTTAAATCACAAAAAAAAAATTTAAATTTTTTTAAAACAAATTGTTTTTTTGTTTAAAAAATATATATTAAAAAAATTTAAAATAATTGTGAAACAATTTTGTTTTTTTATTATTTAAAAAAAATATTTATTAGAAATATTTTTTTTTAAACAAGTTTGTTTTGTTTTTTTTTTTAAAACAAAAATTTTGAAAGTTTTTTATTTAAAAAAAAACAAAATTATTAAAAAAAAAATGTTTTAAAACAATTTTTTTTAAAAGTTTTTATTTAAAAAAATTTATTAAAAGAAAAAAAATTTGCGCCCTCTTTGTCACCCGCGGTGGTGCGGCCCCCAGTGGCCTGGGGCCGCGCCACCGGGGGCGGCCAGGAGGGCGGAGGGGCGATTCTGGAGTCGCCCCTCCGCCCTCTCGCCGCCTGCGGTGGCTCGGTCCTGGGCGGAGGTCCTGCACGCAAGCCTCCGCCCTGGGCTGCGCCATTGCGGCGGCTGGGAGGGCACAATTTTGTTTTTTTTTGTTTATTTTTTTTTAAAAAGATAAAAAACTTTTAAAAGTTTTGTTTAAAAAAAAAAAACAAACAAACTTGCTTAAAAAAAATTAAACATTTTTTAATAAGTATTTTTTTTAAATAATAAAAAAAAACAAAGTTGTTTAACCATTATTTAAAATTTTTTTAATATATATTTAGAAAAAAAAACAATTTGTTTAAAAAAAATTTAATTTTTTTTTTTTTTTTAAATAAAAAATAATTTGAAAAGACATATTTTTTAATTTTTTTTGGTTTTTTTTTTTTTTTAATCTCTGTTTATTTTTTTTTTTTAGTTTTTTTTTAAATGTTAATTTAATGTTTTTTTATTTTTAGTTTTTTAATTTTCTATTTTTTTTTTATTTATTTTTTTAATTTAGTTTGTTTTTAATTTTTTTTTTCCTAGTTTTTTTAATGTTTTTTTTTGTTTATTTTTATTTGCTTATCTATATATATATATATATATATATATATTTTTTTTTTTTTTTTTTTTTTTTAATTTTGTTTTTTTTTTTTTTTTTCTAATTTTTTTTATGGTTTATGAGATAATTTTTTTTTAACATTTTTTAATTTTTTTCGTTATTATATATATATATATATATAACATTTTAATCTTAATTTTAGTAGTTTTTAATTTTTTTTTGGTTAATTTTCTTTTTTTTTATTAAATTTAGTTTGTTTCTAATGTTCACTAATGTCTTTTAAATTTTTCTATTTTTACCTAAATTTTGTAGTTTGTTTTAATTTTTTTTTCTTTTCCATATATAAATATATATATTTCTTTTCTTTTGACAATTTTTTTTATGGTTTACCAGATTTTTTTTTTTTTTTTTTTCCTTTTTTTTTTTAAATATGTTTTTTTTACTATTTATTTGTTTATAATTTTTAAGTTTTTTTATTTATTTTTTTTTACAGTTATATATATATATATATATATATATATTTTATGTTTTGTTTTTAGTATATACTTTAATTTATGTTTTGTTAATTTTTAAACTTTTTTTGTTTTGTGTTTTTTCATTGTTTTAATTTTTAATTTTATTTTATGTCTTCATTATTTGTTTGAAATTTTAATTTTTTTCAGGGTCATGATAAAATATTTTACTCTATTATTTCGAAATGTTGAAATATTACATTTGAAAAAAAGGGAAAAAAAAATCTTATCCCAACATTAACACTTTTTGTTTTGAGGGTGTTTTTTGGACAATTTTTGCACAAAAATTTGGTTTTCACCACCATTTTTAAAACATGTTCAAAATTTACCCTAAAAAAAAGGTGTTATTCCAGCATCAACAATTTTCGTTTTTAGCACTGTTTTTGATGTTTTTAAGGGGTTTTTTGGCTAGAGTTCCCGTTTTGAGTTTACAGTGCCCGTTTCAAAGTTTACATTGTTAGGAAAAGAAAAAAAAAAAAAAAATAAGAAAGGAAACAGCACCATCCACCTCACCTGAAGCCTACCTATTAACTCTCCATCTCTATCTACATCTCTGGCACCATCCTCATAGCTCCAAGTATAGAAAGAAGCTAGAGTTTCAAGGGGAGACACAACTATAGGAGCTCCTGCAGGAATTCCTGTAGCAGCTGATCCCATTAAAATCCAACATCAGCAACAAGAGAGTGCAAAAATGAAAGTTGAAGAAGACACCTGAAGCTCAAATCCAGCCAGAGAAGAACCTGCACAAGACACAACCACACATCAGCAAGCAGACAACATGCATCAAAAGAAACAAAGGCATGCAGCAGAGAGAGAGAGAGAGCCACAACACCTCACAACAAATACATTCGGATCTCAGGTAAGTAACTAACCCACTCCTCTGTTTGCATTTGTGTAATTATAAGGCATGCAAAAGCAATGAGATGGTTGAGGTTGAACGAGGGAAAGGTGGCCAGTTAACTTGGCCACCTTCATCTAGTTGACTCCACTCATCCGAAGATGTCACCCACACGTGTGCACATTCAACTCAAGGAAGATGTCAAGGACAGGTAGTGGAGGAAGTGTGAACTCTAATGCAATCATGAGGGATGATTACGAGGAGGGGGGCCATGATGACAAGGTAGGTGGGGAACAACGGTCTGAATATAGCCAATGTATACTTTGCCAGCTCACCCTCCATCACCGGAAATATCCATAAAGGGCAATAATTACTCCTCTTCGAGCACTCTCAACACCTTTTCCTTCATTCTCTCCTCGAAACTTAGCTACAACAGTTTCTTTGTGCCCCCACAGTCTCGTAACCATCATTTCCATTGATCTCTCCCATATTCCTGCTCTTAGTGTTTTCTACACGAGCACTTATAGGTTCTACAGGAGCACCTACAAGAATTCTACAGGAGGGACAACAGGCTTCTACAGGAGGGGCAGTGAGTTGTTTTGAAGGGAGAAAACATGGGTTTTAGCACGACTTTAAATTTGAAGAGGTAGGTTCCATGCATGCCCCATTGAATATCAAAATTTGCAAGCAGTGGTTTAAATTTTGAGGAGGAAATAAAGCCTTTAGAAGGAGGAAATACATAATTTTTTTTTATAATTTTTTATTTATTTATTTATTTTTTTTCTGTTAAAAAAAACAGTGTCCCATTTTCTCTGTTTTTCTCCAAAAATTGTTGTCTCCATCTCCACATTTGGTTCCAAAAAAGTATAAACAAAATGACAGGAGGATTTATGAGGAAGGAGCCCACCAACTCCTCCAGGCTCCATGCACATCCACAACTAGTGGACATATTCACAAGAACAAATTGGATGAACTTTTTTGAGAAATTATGAGGGTTTGATGAGGAAATTTCCCAAGAATTTTCCCGCTCTTTGGTCTCTCACACTAGAAAACATTCCACTGTCACCTTTAGAGGTATTTCCATGGAGATAATCCCTGAATTTATCAATAGGGTCACTACCCTTCCTCTTGGGCTGCCTTGGAGTAAGGATGAGAAACCCATTGGTTAGGCTGCCAAGAAAAACTTCTTCCAAAACAATGAAACCCATATAGAGGATAAAAATGGCATTAGAAATGCTAGCATACCATATCCTTGGGATGAAGTTAGCTACCAAATAATCAAGTATATTTCCTATGAGGGGAGGTATAGAATTGTCTATGGTTATCACTTTAGAATGCTTCATGAATTAAGGTATGGCATGGACACTCCAGCCCCTTAGAAGCTCAACATCCCCTACTTCCTCCTATAGTCCCTCATTGACTCCAGCACTAAAGTAAAAGAAGGAAATTCAGAATAGCTAGCTCACCATGGGTTGATCAAAATCCTAGTGGAAGAAGCCCTGCATACATTTACCCTCCCTATAGCATGGGAAGTCTTCCGAAACATGACAGTTGAGGATGACATAAAAGCCCTAACCTATGATATCAGTCCTATTGGCAGTGAGGAGGAAGAGCAATAAGGGGGAGAAGGTGAAGCAACTGGTGACTTAGCAGAACAAGAAGGGAAGGAGGAAGAAACTAAGATAGAGGATGAGAAAGTTGAAGAAACAGTGAGGGAAGAAACAGAGCAAACAAAGACAGAAAAAGGGATTGAAGGAGGAGAAAAAGAGGCAGAAAAGACAGAACAAGGAGAAGTGTCCCCTGAGACTATAGAAAGAGAGACAGCAGCTGCTCTCACTACCCTCAGTACACTAATCAAGCCAAAACAAAAGAGGAAAAGGCAGGCCTCCATGTATTTCAGGGCTAGGAAGAGCACAAGAATCAAAACAGGGAAACCTCAACCCTCTTCAAAAGTGTCAATTACAATTGAAGATTCATCCTTTGCCAAGGAAAGGAATCCCCTTCCAAGGTACCTATCACATATGAAAGAGGGACTCCTAGGTCTCCCACATGGAAAGAAAAGGTAGAACTACAGGACCCAAAAATAGTCCTATAGGAGGCTCAGACAGTTCTACAGTAGACACTGTCAAACCTACAGGAGACCCAAAAGCTGGAGAAAGAAATGGAAGGACAACCACAGGTAAAGAAGAAAGAAACAAAGCTACAAGAACTTGATCCCCAGCCTAGTCTTGCCTCCTACTACAATCTGCTTGAGGGAGGAAGAATAATTCCACAAAAATTTGCAATTCCACTATTATTTGAATTAGAGAAAGAGAGAATAAGAACACATAGGTGGATGAAAATAGCCAAATCCAAAGGAGTTGGGGATATTGGCCATATGGAGAACAAAATCAGAGAAATGGCCTGAGAGTTGAGTGCTATTAGACATAGGGAAGCAATTATAAGAAGTCAATTTGAAACAAAAAATGAATTGCTAAGGAGGCAACTGCAAGAGAAACAGACCCAACTGGCATGCATGGCTAGCTTATCCATGGAGGCATTGCAATGTAGAACACCAACAAAATCCTATGGCCTATATCTCAAGGATCGATGGTTGCAATTTCAGATAAATACTTTGGGACAAAGAGGCACAATGCCTTTCCAAGATTACAGGTAGTTTATGGACCTGTGTGACCAAATCACATAAGAGGATAAGGAAAATATGGTAGAATTATACATACATAACATGGCCCTCACAGACATGAATGTGTTATACCCCAATGCCAGGCTAGGGGACCTGCAACTAATGGCCATGGCCTCATGGATGAACCATGAAGATTTAAGGGCAACATAAATAAGAAGATTGATGATAAAAGAGCAGAATGAGCCATTAATGATCAGAGCAGAGCCATCAGATCCCATGGCACTCATCAGCACACATAACCTGCTTGCCAATAATCCTCAGATTGCCCCTAGATATATAAGTGATCAGGCACAAGCCATTGCACACTTTGAGGATATGGAAAGGCTACTTGGGGATGACTGTGTGCATGCATGTATGAGGAGATGGAACACCTTACCACACAGTCTGCAGATCAGGGAATATCATTCCCCCATGAGGATGAAGGAGGCATTAAGGAGAGTGCCAATGTACAAGCGCTCCATGCAAAGGCTGAAGGTCAACTGGATTGGCCTCAAACTAAGTCCCCCACTACTGTTAGGCATGCTAGAAGGAAAAAGAGAAGAAGAAGAGTAGGAGCAGTGGGAAGAAATAGATAGAAAGTTAGGATTCTATGACAAGGAAGAGGAGACCACATCAGAAGCTTGGGATGCTAGGGAGGCCACCAGGGCCATAAAAGATGAGGATATGGACTAAGTTGCTCAGAGGATGAGCAACGCTTTCATTAGGGGGTGATGATGAGCCTCATAAATGGGTAATTATATGGGCTCATTTTACCTCCTCACCTAGTCAAATCAACCATTCTCTTAGCTTATTACATGATTTTCTGATTATATTTATGCTAATGGAGTGAGTTGAGTTAGTTATGATGCCATGTGGTCTAACATGTGTTTAATGCAAATTATTGATGAATTTTGGGGTCAAAGTCAAAGATCCGGTGGACAAATGGCAACAATAACTCAAAGTGGACAAAGGAGAGGAATTATAGGAGGGAATCCCCCTCATTTATTACTCCTCACTTTGAATTCCCCTTCATTCAACTTGGAGTACAAGCAGCCAAGTCATGCACTAGAAGGCAGTCGAGCAAGTGGAGTATGATTGATGATTATCTTGAGTTTTGGGAGCCAAGCCTCCCTGATTTTTAGGAAGTTGTTGGTAGCTTCAATTGTATAAGTAGAGAGGCCTAGGGCCTCACTAGGGTGGATTTTTGTTGGATTTTTTCTTATGTAAACTTTGCTCAACTTCGAGCTTATTATTTTATGACAATTTCATGTAATCGTGTTATTGTTTCAGAAATAAATATGGAATCCTTTTTGAGTTGGCATTGAGTTACCTCAGAGGGTTGAAGCTCTTGGGTTAGGGCCCAATCCATGCAGCCAAGCTCCTCTTTACTTGCATTTGTATGTTTCATTTCAGTTTGTAGATTAGGTTGCTGTTAGATGTATTTCTTTTATGGTTAAGAATAGGTTGCTTTTGACGATTCAATAGTTTTCTTCCAATTTTGCTTTCTATAGCAGGTTAAGCAGTGATAAAGAAAAGATTCAAAAGGCTAGAAATAGTGCCTTGACCTCTCTTCCTCCCTTTGGGACCATGATTTGAGGCAAAGATGCTCTTGCTGCCCCAAAAACACAGATTTTCCTCATTCATAGGACTTCTAGCATTTGCAACTTTTTAGTTGGTTAATAGTCTACTTTTGATTTTCTTCAGAACTTCTTCATCATGCTCATTTCTTTCTTTACAATAGTATTATCTCATGCTTTATTTTCTTGCAGCATTTCTTAGCATTTCCTTTCATAGATCATAGATCAGACTATTTTGATGCAAAACTATGTTTTCCTATATGCACTTATTTCATTGCTTGCTTGATCTTATTGGTTGACTGTCAGTTGTTTATGGAGTAGATCTCTTCTAACAGCAAGCCAGCCTATCATCCATCCCATCCTCCATATGATTCATGCCCTACAGGTCACCCAAGTCTCCCCTCAATTCTGCTTTAGTTTCCTGCATTTTCCATAGAATTTCTTCCTCTCTCCTTGAGCAAATCCAATCATCTTTCTCTCTCCTGATGATTCTTGGTAGACCCTAGGCACCCTAACACCTCCTTCCAACCTTCATCCACCTTTTCCACCCACTCTCACACCCTCAAAGCAGCCAAAACTACTCTCGGCCTCCTCCTGTAGGCCTCCTGTAGAATGCTGTTTTTCCTCCTATAGATTTCCTGTGTCGTCATGTAGAATTTCCTGTAGACTTTTTTTTGAGGGCCGAGTGTGGGAAAAGCCTCTAGAAGGCCACCTGAGACCTCCTAGGACCCAACCAAACCATCCTACATCCTCTCAAGTCCCAAAACCACCCTCCAACGCCACCTATTCGCTGCCACATTCACAAACAATAAATTACATACATGTCAAATTCACATAAAAATACATAAAAATCCAAAAGGATGTTTTCTGCTCATTTACTTCCAGAAATAGCTTAGTTAGATGTTGTTTACTTCTTTGAATAGATAATGGCATTCTTTTCATGGTTTTCATAGTGCTTTCTGCAAAAGTAGGGTTATTTGGTTAATTAGGATTTACATTTGTTTGCTTTACATTTCAGTATTTCTCCTTTCTGTAGTTAGAGTAGTATCTATAGAGTAGTCTTTCTCTCCTTTCATCACATATAGAGATTCTTCTAGAATCCATAGAAGTTGGCTTGAGCTCCTAGTGATCTCGCGCCATCCGACCAAGTGACAACCTGCAGTAAGAACTAGTACTTGTGCATACAACATCGTCGCTTCCAAGTTTTCTACGAACTATCTGGTTGATAAGAGTAAAGTAGGCAGCCTGGGAGTTGCAACATTATTGCTGCAATACTGGTGCCCACCAATGAGAAAAATAGGATTGGATGAGGTAGAGGTAGAGGAGGAGGCAGAGATAGAAACAGAAGAGGGGGTAGAGGTAGAGGAAATCAAGGTCCTTTTGGATTTCCTTTTTTCGATGAAGATACAAACCTCACAATGAAAAACATTGCACCTTCTATTCTTCCTAATTTCCATGGAAAAATAAGTGAAGACCAAGAGACATTTCTCTTCATATTTGAAGTATTATGCAGATCATATGAGTATTTGCATGATGCTAAATATTGAAACTGTTCCCTGCTACCTTAAAGGATTCAACATTAAAATGGTTCATGAGTCTAGGAACGAATTCTATAAGGACATGGGCACAAATGAAAGAAGCTTTCTTAGAGAAATATAGAGATTATTGTATGCCTCACAACATTAAATATGAAGTCTTCAAAATGACACAAAAAGAAGATGAGAATCTTGAAGACTTAGTCGAGAGATTTGTCTATAATCTTAAAAGGGCAAAAATGGATAGTTTGGATGAGGAAACTTTGAAAGCCCTCCTACTCAAAGCTATCAGAGATGAGTGGATCGATCTCCTTAAATTAATAGTAAAATGAGATATTTCTCAACTACCATTTACAAATATCTATGATTTATGTGTGCATGTTGGCTTATGGGGGCCTGACTTAGGTTTAGAGTTATTTAGCCAAACAAATCCCTACACTACTGGCCCTTTTGACATTAGCCCGCGGAGCATGATGAGCCTCATAAATGGGTAATTATATGGGCTCATTTTACCTCCTAACGTAATCAAATCAACCATTCTCTTAGCTTATTACATGATTTTCTGATTATATTTATGCTTATAGAGTGAGTTGAGTTAGTTATGATGCCATGTGGTCTAACATGTGTTTAATGCAGATTATTGATGAATTTTGGGGTCAAAGTCAAAGATCCAGTGGAAAAATGGTAGAAATAACTCAAAGTGGACAAAGGATAGGACTTATAAGAGGGAATCCCCCTCATTTATTACTCCTCACTTCAAAATACCCTTCATTCAGCTCAGAGTACAAGCAACCAAGTCATGCACTAGAAGGCAGCCGAGCAAGTGGAGGATGACTGATGATTATCTCGAGTTTTGGGAGCCAAGCCTCCCTGATTTTTGGGAAGCTATTGGTAGCTTCAATTATATAAGTAGAGAGGCCTAGGACCTCACTAGGGCAGATTTTTGTTAGATTTTTGCTTATGCAAGCTCTGCTCAACTTCGAGCTTATTATTTTGTTACAGTTTCATGTAATCTTGTTATTTTTTTAGAAATAAAGATGGAATCATTTTTGAGTTAGCATTGAGTTACCTCATAGGGCTGAAGATCTTGGTTTAGGGCCAAATCCAAGCAGCCAATATGCTATTTACTTGTATTTGTATGTTTTATTTAAGTTGTAGATCAGGTTGTTGTTAGATGAATTTCTTTTATGGTTAAGAATAGGTTGTTTTTGATGATTCAGTAGTTTGCTTCCATTTGTGCTTTCTATAGCAAGTTAAGCAGTGATAAAGAAAAGATTCAAAAGGTTAACAACAATGCCTTTTCCTCTCTTCCTCCCTTTGGGACCATGATCCAAGGCAAATACCCTCTTGCTGCCCCGAAAACACAGATTTCCTTCATTCATAGGACTTCTAGTGTTTGCAGTTTTTAGTTGGTTAATAACCTAGTTTTCTTTGCTTCAGAAATTATTCATCATGCTCACTTCTTGGTCTACATAGTATTCTTTCATGTTTTCATTTCTTGCAGCATTTATCATCATTCCTTTCATAGATCACTGTTTAGACTAGTTTGATGCAAAACTCTGTTTTCCTAGATGCACTTCTTTCATTGCTTGCTTGATCTTATTGGTTGACTGTCAGTTGTTTATGGAGTAGATCCCTTCTAGCAGCAAGCCAGCCTATCATCCATCCCGTCCTCCATCTGATTCATGCCCTACAGGTCACTAAGTCTCCCCTCAATTCTGCCTTAGTTTCCTGCATTTTCCATAGAATTTCTTCCTCTCTCCTTGAGCAAATCCAATCATATTTCTCTCTCCTGATGATTCTTGGTAGACCCTAGACACCCTAACACCTCATTCCAACCTTCATCCACCTTTTCCACCCACTCTCACACCCTCAAAGTAGCCAAAACTGCTCTCGGCCTCCTCCTGTAGGCCTCCTGTAGAGCGCTGCTTTTCCTCCTATAGATTTCCTGTGTCCTCCTGTAGAATTTCCTGTAGGCTTTCTTTTGAGGGCCAAGTGTGGGAAACGCCTTCAGAATGCTACCTGAGACCTCCTAGGACCCAACCACACCATCCTACATCCTCTCAAGTCCCAAAACCACCCTCCAACGCCACCTATTCGCTGCCACATTCACAAACAAATAAATTTCATGCATGTCAAATTCACATAAAAATACATAAAAATCCAAAAAGATGTTTTTTTCTCATTTACTTCCAGAAATATCTTAGTTAGATGTTGTTTACCTCTTTGAATATATAATGGCATCCTTTTCATGGTTTTCATAGTGCTTTTTGCAAAAGTAGGGTTGGTTGGTTAATTAGGGTTTACTTGGTTTGCTTTACCTTTCAGTCTTTCTCCTTTCTGCAAATTAGAATAACATCTATTTTTCTTTCCTTTCATTAGATATAGAGCTTCTTCTGGAATCCATAGAATTTGGCTTGAGCTCCTAGTGATCTTGCGCCCGCTGACCAAGCGACAACCTGCAATAACAACTAGTAGTTGTGCATATATCACCGTCGCTTCCAAGTTTGTTACGAACTACTGGGTTGATAAGAGTAAAGTAAGCAGCCCAGGAGGTGCAACATTATTGCTGCAATACTGGTGCTCACCAGAGCGTGGACTGAAGTCTCACCTTAAGCAGTATGGGGGATGTTGGAACCAAGTTTCCACACCCTTGAGATGGCTGTGATGTTAGTTTAGTCCAACTAGACTTGCCTTCATGCTCTGTTCTAACCTTTAGGACCTTTGCGATCTGTTACACTCAGCTTTCACGTAGTCCTAAATAGGGGTTGAGATGCTTTCGCGCCGCTATGGTAGTGAAATGCGCTATTTCCCCAACTAGACTAAATACCTTACTTATATTATTGAAAGACCTTAATTATCTTCATGTAAGCAGATATTCTAACTTGCGTTCACTTAACCAATACAATTATACATATTGGCGTATCATATAAGCATTAGAAGTGAAATTCGTACCCAATATAACAGATGCATAAAACATGAAATAGATACACAAAAATGATAGAAACTTCTCTTTATTAATACTTCCAACTATTTACAGACTCAACTCACCCTGTGCACTCTGCTGCAGGGGTCCGTGCACTCAGCTACATATTACTAGACCTTTGTGCACTCAGTCGCAGAGCCTCTTCCTACGCTACGACCCAAAACTAAACTTTACACTTCAGATGAATCTCGCATACATCTTTGTCATTGATTAGATTAGCTGCCTTAACTACTTAGAGCCTCGCTCTATTTATATAATTCCATGGTCCGCGGACCATTGGTGGACCTCCTACAACTGACATTACATTATCAAAATTAAGGGCAGGCAACCCTATGACTCTTTAACAAAATACACGCTCCGCGCCCACAAAATTTAGAGTCTTTACTTTGGAATTACAAAATTGACCAAAATCTGGGTTCTAAGCCGCAAAATTGCCCTTGTGGGACCCTGTGCCCAACAGGCCCCCACAAAAAACATCATGACTCGCTGTCAAGTCACTTTGTAGGTGAATATATCTTTGCGTGAAGACCTCCCAACTCTGATTGGATTGCTGCAAGTTTGGCACCACATTGAGTGGATGCCTGCTGCACTTCCTCGATGCGCTGTTCGGTGACCACTGTCGTTGAACTACTACCCTGAATCCTTTCCCGAGTTGCTTGTAGCTGCGCGAGCATTGCTTCAATGGAGGCTGTAATGGTATACGCCTCATCGATCCATGGTTGTAGGTGTGCTTTCAAAATTTCCTCTTTATGCCGAGCGACATCCACTTGCTCCTTGAGCGCCTTAGCCTGCTACATCCTCGTAAGCCTCTATGTAAAGGCAACCATCTGTGTGGTCCATTTTACCTCGTTGTACTTTTACTACAGCTCGCGCACCTTTATCTCTATGCGCTCTATGTTTGAGTCCTCCTGCAGGGTGGTGAGGACCTCGAACAACTGCTCGAATAGCTTCATGCAGTTTGTCACTGCACTGTTAACCGCCGCCATTGTTGTTGTGATCGCTGTGGTATGCTATTCTCTGACCTCTGGTGGAGTTGAAGGTTGGGCCTTCAACTGGAGTTCTACTATCTAAAGGATCAACTCTAGCTGAACCCTAGTCATTTCAGCTTTGGTGTCTCGCACCCTTGTTGCTAACTTTTGGATGCGCGCCTCCATTGGTTCCTCTGCTTGGATGGCCAACTCTGAGAGCATCTGGTAGGCTTCCTCCACAAACTGTACTATTTGTTTGTTTTGCTCCATGGCCTCATTGCATTGCAAGCTCAACTATTGAATGTTGATGTGCTGCTCACTCATTACCTATATAGCGCGACTCTCCCTGGTGCGAAGCTCTGCGGTGACTCCATCCTACAAAAGATAGAGCATCTCCTGAGGGAGTGCAACCATGTTTAATCCAACCCCTTTCAAGCTACTGACCATAGGCCTGTCGGCCTCATTCTTTGTCATGAGTGCTCCATCTAGCAGCATTATTGTGTTGGTCATCTTGGCGCACAACATTTCCTCAATCACGGAATTGCCAACCACGGGGCTGGTTGACACTGTGCTAGCCTGCAGAGTGCACACTTGAAATTTCTGTATCTATGTCTAGAGAGCCCCTAATACCAACTAGTGTTGCTCCTCAAACTGATGGAGGGCCTTTATGGTGACATCCCTCACCGTTTCTCTGATATCATGTAGATCCTCTTCAGTAAGGGTGATAGGGTCGAAATATGTTTTTGAGGCCTTTGTCTTCTTTCGCGGCCTTACCTGCTCTCATGATCACAGATGCTTAGATGGGTGGACATTGTTTGCGAGACTGCGCCACCTTATTCTGTATCTATCTTTGGCTCGGGTGAAGGCGACTTCTGTCCTTCACGCTCTTCTTATACTGTCTTCTACTGCTCCTCAGCCAACTTCACAGCGTTGCGCGCCGCCTAGGCCTCAGCCGCTGCTTATTCCTTCATGTGTGTTTCCACCAGCTGTGCCATCCGCAGTTTCATCTCTTCCTTCTTCCGCTTTGTGGCAGACTTCTCTGCTTCCACCACAGATCCAGTCGGAGAATGCCACTCCAGCGGCTAAGACTCAAGGACCACAAATATCACATCATCAGTCGCCAAGTACAGTAACTCATGCCGTTTCTTCGTAGGGTCCTTCCACCCCCTAATGAAGACATGGTGGAAGTCTGCTTTGAACTCCATGAAGCTCTGTAGACTATTGTAGACGATGGGCAATAAATGCGGCTTGCATTGATTCCCATCCTGATGTTCATCTCCATGAGCACCCAAAATATCTTGCTCTCCCTTATCCTCTGTGCATCCCTGGTTGCCCACAACGAAGCATACTTCGCTACCTTTGGAAGGTCTTGCACGATCAATGGCAACTGGCTATCTTTGGGAAACTCCCATGCCATTAGTAGTATTGACAACATGAGCCATGCATAATGAAATGTTTTACCCTGCTCCTGTGCCTTGCGACAGTTTGCAAGGAACTCACCGCATATATAGTTTTCCCAGTTGAATTGGAGCCCTTTTGCGCATTGCAATGCTAGTGCAACCACTGGTGTGGGCACCTCATCCGTGGGGCACTTTTGCATCACCTTCCCTGCCGATATCTATGTCACGACCTTGACTGCAAGGTTGTTGATGCTGAAGATGGAGTACCCTCGCTTCTTTTTATCCAACTTAAATTTCCTTTTCATGGCCTCTGCAATGGCCAAATCATCACTCTTTCCTTCTGAAATGTTCTCTAGGTCCTCCCCTACCCAAGGGAGCTGTGTAATCATATGAATCAGATGGTCTGTAATGGGGATGGGCTCCTCCAGCCACAAGCACCTATCATGCACCAAGTAGAGCAGCTGCTTGATGATGAAAATGGTCACTCGGGCGTGATGGTAATGCAACACCTAGAGCAAGTTTAGAAACCTTGCTTTCTCAATACCTCTGAGCCATTTGCGTGGCTCCAGTTATATCATTCTAGTCAGCACATCTGTCTTCTGGTGCATTAGCTGCACGGTTGCTAAATGCAGAACTTCTCTTGGTCCGCGAGTTACCAATCTTCAAATTTCAACACGGGAAACCATCCCAAGTGCACTTGTTTAAAAAGAATATCATCTGGGAGTAGTGGAGTTTGCAGAGAGCTCTTGCTCTCATCTATATCCTTGGGCACCTTGGCTTTACCCTTCTGCGGAGGAACATATGTAGGCAACAAGGTGAGGGGGTCTGCACCCTGCGTTTCGACTTCCATCTCTACATCCTCCTCCTCCACCAGGATTTCTTCAAACTCTTCCTCCTCATCAGCCTCCAAATTGATGGCCTCACCCTTTTACTCCATTGTGAGCTTGGCCCTCAGTGGATTTCTAGGTGAGACGTGCATAGTTATCATGGCCTACTTATCCTTCTTAGGTCTCGGCGTGTGTGGCAATTTAGGGATCTCAGTGACTATCCCAGTGCTCTCTAGGGTTTCCACTTCTGCAATTACCTGCATGGCTTCCTCGGATGTCATTGCTCCGATATCCATGACTTCTTTGGGTGTTGCCATAGTGCGATTCCACAATTCTCTCAGTGTCTCTGGTAATTGCTCAAGCAACGAATTCACTTTCAGTATATCAAATAAGTCCCGGTTCATGAATATCTGAGTGTGCAACTGATCCAGGAGGATCTCCAGACACCAGTGGCATGGAAAAGGCTCAAAATTCAAAGTGGTGGAAAGGTGATGAACTTGACATTAGATCGAAGTGCTCGTCGCCCTGATTCCAACGGTGCAAACGACACTCCAATCCAAGTCTGGATGAAGGAGATAGAGGCAGTCAAAGTTGGGTTGAATTTTGATGACTGGGCAAGATTAATGAAGGCATAATTTGAACATTTTTGGCAGATGGAATCTAGCCAACTCTGGCCAGATTCTGGGAAAAATTGTGGCCTTGTTAAAAAGACTCCTTTGGTCCAAAACCGAATTTCCAAAAATGCATAGTTTGTTTTTATATAACAAAAAATATAAAAAAAGGATGGCGGACCACCAACCCCGCCACCCCTTATCCGCACCACATAACAATAAAAATATTGGTGGAGGGGTGGGCCACGACCCTTGACCCCTCCCACAGAACCACTGACTAAAACAACGTGGGGGTGGGCGGTCATGAACCTGCCACCCCAGGAACCGCGCAACAGAGCACCACTATTAATGGGGGCGCGGGCTGTCAACCCCGCTACCCTTCCACCTCACCCACAAAAAGAACGTACCAACGGGGTTGGGGGGGAGTGGGCCACCGGGACTGGCAGACCCATCTCCCAAATTTGATATATGTCATTAATCATAAGTTAAATGGGGAGGGGTGAGATTTGATCCCCCGACCCCTCCTCAACAAATTCCCAATTTAACCATCGTGCCAAAATAGTTCGCTTGGGATTTCCATGCACATTTTTATTATTTAAACATAGATTATCAGTGCGCCCAGACATAGGAGGCAGGGCACGTAGTTCGAGGCAAAATTTTGCAAGAGGGCCGAATTTTCACTTTGTCAGAATTTGACAAATTTTATATGGTTTCAGCACTTCTCAATGCCATGAATGCAATGGCGCTATCCATTTATCCATTAGAGTTCTGATTTTCAGCCAATTTTCAATATGGAGGTATAAAATTCCTTTTTGTAACTGATGCTTGTACTCTTCTTTCTCATGCCACTTAATGAATGAAAGCCTCCCCATTGATCGAGCAGGGCCCAGAGACGTAGTCCAAGTCAGACGAACTCTGTTATCAAGTCTTGTTGTCTTCTTTCATGCTTTATGTGTTCCTCCTCTTCTCTCATGTGCACATTAAATTTTCTATGTTAAGCTACAATTTATGCATGTAATTATTTAACACATATATAAGAAAAAGATTTTGGATCAAGTGGTATAAGACCAGGTCTTTTTAGATCTGAATTACATGTTTGTATGCTAACAAGAAACAGGCTCCAAAGAGGCGAAGGGAAAATCAAGTCTTTCGATCCTAAAGCGGGGCATGCACATCAAAGGAGAAACATGGCAGATGAAGAGGCTCGTCATGAAGAGGAGCGCAATTCCCGCGAAACCTTCTATACAATGGTAGAGAATGTTGGTCAGTTACTTTCAAGGCTAGAGAAAGCAGAAGAGAGAAATCTAGAAGAACAAGGTTCAATGCATGGAAATGGTGGAGAAGAACCCCCTCCTTCTCCTTCCATGAGTGAAAGTTCTTCTTCATCTCATCACCATCATCATAGAAATTCAAGGGATGCATCTAAGAAACCTTTCTTTAAATTAGATGTCAAATTTTATCTTCCCATGTTTAACGATGAAAGTAATGTAGAAAAGCTTAATAACTGGATTAATCATACTGAAATCTACTGCAGGATTCCACATATTGATGATGACGAGGCAAAGATTCAGCTGGCCTCTCTTCGGTTGAGTAGCACCGCTCTCGTTTGGTGAGAGAGAAAATTGCTAAGCAGTAAGAGTGTGGGTAATCTTATTTTCTCATGGCCTAGTTTCATTTTTGCATTAAAGGAACAATTCTATCCCTTGGGTTATAAACAAAAATCCTTAATGGATTGGCAATATTTAAGGCAAGGCAGAGGTTAGGATGTTCAAAGCTTTACAGAGGAATTTAGAAAACAGGCACTTAATTTGGGCATTGCACTTGACTCACTTGAAGTAGTAACTAAGTATATTGGATCATTACATAGTTACCTTAGACATTCATTATTATTGTTTGAACCAAATACTATTGACTCGGCCAGTGTAAAGGCCATCCATCTTGAGAACAGGGGAAAAAAATGAAAGAGATGATCATTTCAAGAAACCACCTTTCAAACCTCCAAATGGCAAACCGAAAGTTAAAGGAGAAGGAAAGGAGAAGAGGACGACATCAACCAAGAAAGATGAAGGAGAAACACTTGACTGTAATCACTGAAAAAAGGAAGGTCATGACGACAATCATTGTTGGAAACAGTACCCGGAAAAGAGACAAAAGAAGTGTGTAGGAAAAGGCAAGCAGAAGACAGTGGCAACTGTGCAGCAAGACCTTGGATCTGATTTAGGAGATGAAGCATTGATCATAGCAGCAGGAAAAAAAAGTACTCTTACACCTTATGTTAATTCTAAATCACATGAAGGCACTAGTTCAATAGATGAGTCTCTTCCTAATGAACGAAAGAGAATTGAGCTATTTCATATTAGAGTTATCATAAATCATATGAAAGTGGAAACTCTATTTGATACAAGATCCCAAGAAAGCTTAATTTCATAGTCCTTGCTAAAGAAGCTAGGCTTGGAAACCAAACCACATCCAAAACCTTACCCACTTGGATGGATACATGATAAAGAAAAACTGAATGTAGCTAAGTAGTGTAAGGTTAAGTTTGTGATCGCTTCTAAGTTAGTGGATGAGGTAAAACTTGATGTGATACCATTGGATATCTGTGGCATGGTGTTAGGGAGTCCATATCTATATGATAGAAAGGCAATCTTCCTCCGTCATGAAAACAAATACCAAATCACAAAAGATGGGGTAGAATATATTGTAAGGGCTCATTAAACTAAAATCAATTCCAGCCTTGTAAGTGCAGGACAAATGAAGAGATTGGTGAATTCCAGTAAGGGTTGCATGCTTATAATTGTAAGGGGAAAAGATGTAGAATTATCTGATGCTTTCCAGGGTTGTGATCATGTGCATAAAAAGGAATTATGTGAATTAATTTCTAACTATGATGAGATGTTTCAGGAACCAAGAGGATTACCTCTGAAGAGGGAAATCCAACATGAAATCCATTTGCAGCATGATGCTCCTTTACCGAATATTGGCATGTACAGGATGTCGACCATTGAGATGGAGGAGATCAAAAAACAGGTGCAGGAACTATTGAACCAAGGGGTCATCAGGCCAAGCACTTCTCCATGTGGATCACTGATTGTCTTAGTGCTGAAGAAAGATGGCACATGAAGGATGTGCATGGGTTATCAAGAAATAAACAAAATCACATTGAAAAATCATTACCCTCTTCCCCAAATTGATAACTTACTAGATCAGTTAAAGAATGCTATCTATTTCACCAAATTGGATATGCGTAGTGGTTATCACCAGGTCTGAATTGCAGAGCAGGATGTGTGGAAAATCGCCTTCAAGACCAAATAAGGGTTGTTTGAATGGATGGTGATGCCGTTAGAAAATTATATATTACAAAGCAATGGAACGCATAAAATATTGTAGAAATATAAACACAAAAAATGCATAAAACAAGAGAGACACAGATATACGTGGTTCACCCAGTTTGGGCTACATCCATAGAGAAACAACCAGTCCTTCCTTTTATATTATCCGGCAAACTGAAGAGATACAACCTACAACAGATCCATTGTAACACCCTCTTTGCTCTCAATCTCCTCTCTCTTCCTCACTCAGAATCCAGATATCCATACACACAATACAATTCCCTCATATATAGTGAGGGGTTTCCTTCTAGGGAAAAAAACCCTAAATTAAACATAACTTCTACCGTCAGTTCATCCACCTAATGAACAGCCTAGATTGACTAGAAATTATTAGACTTTTACAAGGCAATTTTACATCTATTTTTTAGCTTCAGGGGCGCTACCCCCGAACCCCCGCCAGGGGACTGCTGGTCCCCAAACGCTCGCGGGGGGGACAAGTCCCCCCCACACCCGCCCGCGTGGAGGGGTGTACAGTCTTCCTGGGGTATACATCCGGCTAAAACCTTTGAATACAGAAGATAATCAAGCTCCACACCCAACAATCTCCCACTTGGAGACTGATTATAACAACTCCACCACTGCTTCATTTGCTAGACAATGACTCCACTTTGGACCTGGCTGTTTCTCATCTTCTTCATCATACTTGAAGACCAATTGAAACTAAGCAGATTCTCAGTTTCTCCCTGGTTACAACTTTTGTTAACATATCTACAGGATTCTGGCTAGTGTGTATCTTTTCCAGCTTCAACTGTCCATCTTCCAATGCTGACCGTATGAAATGGTACTTGAGCTGTATATGTTTAGTATTGGAATGAAATGCAGAGTTCTTTGCAAGATGTATGGCACTTTGGCTGTCACTGTATAACCTGCCCAACTCTTGCTTCTTGCCCAATTCATCAAGAAACCTTTGTAACCAAATCATTTCTTTACTAGCCTCTGTAGCAGCAACATACTCTGCTTCTGTTGTTGAAAGTGCAACAACACTTTGGATTTTTGAAACCCAACTAACAGCTGTTCCACCTATAGTAAACACATACCCTGTTGTGCTCCTCCTGTTATCTCTATCACTTGCCATATCTGCATCAACATATCCCTGTAGAGCAATGTTTGAACCACCAAAGCATAATGCTTGATTTGTGGTACCTCTCAAATACCTGAGAATCCACTTCACCGCCATCCAATGTTCTTTTCCTGGATTGTTCATGTACCTGCTTACAACTCTCACTGCATGTGCAATATCAGGCCTTGTGCAGACCATTGCATACATTAAGCTTCCAACTGCTGATGCATATGGAACTTTAGACATATGAGCCATTTCTTCATGAGTCTTGGGACACGCCTCCTTACTTAATTTGAAATGGCTAGCCAAAGGTATATTAACTGGTTTTGCATTCTGCATATTAAACCTTTTCAACACCTTTTCTATGTACTCACTTTGAGACAATGTTAATTTGCGATTCTTCCTGTCTCTAGTTATTCTCATACCAAGGATTTGTTTTGCAGAACCCAAATCCTTCATTGCAAATGAGTTTTCCAATTTCCTTTTTTGCACATTTATTTCCTGCATGTTAGAACTTGCAACAAGCATATCATCTACATACAATAACAATATAATATAGCTACCATCATTTTGCCTTTTGAGATAAACACAATGATCAGAGTGACATCTAGTATAACCTTGTTCAGACATAAACATTTCAAATTTTAGATACCATTGCCTTGGAGCCTGTTTTAAGCCATACAAGCTGTTCTTCAACCTACACACTAGTTTCTCCTTCCCTTTTACCTCATATCATTATGGCTGCTGCATATATATCTCTTCCTCCAAATCCCCATGGAGAAAGGTTGTCTTTACATATAACTACTCAAGATGCAAATCTTCAACTACTACTAGAATTAAAATAGTTCTGATTGAAGTCATTTTAACAATAGGAGAAAATATTTCATCAAAATCAATACCTTTCTTCTGTGCAAACCCTTCACTACAAGTCTAGCTTTGTACCTCTGTTTTCCTCCATCTTCTTCCTTCAACTTGTAAACCCATTTATTATGTAATGATGTTTTACCTGGAGGCAACCTGACTAAGTCCCAAGTTTGGTTATGTGCTAAGGAGTCCATCTCTTCTTTCATGGCTTGCTCCCACTTCTTCCTGGTTTCTACCTACACTTCTTCTTCATAACATTCTGGTTCACCAGAATCAGTCAACAATACATAATATAATGAAGGAGAGTATCGTTCAGGGGGTATACTTATCCTGGTAGATGTTCTAACACTACTTTCAGGTGTTTTAAGTGCTTGTTGCTGTTGTGGTTGTTGTTCTGGCTGTTGATCATTATGATTTTTAGGCACCATCACTTTTCCTGTAATATCGTCAAGCACTGTGTATTCTCTATTTTCTTTTTCTTGTTTCTTTTCCTGCAACTGATTCTTATACAAGACCTTTTCATTGAATATTACATCTCTACTCCTAATGATTTTGTGATTTTCATAATCATATAAGTGATAACCAAAATCATTAACACCATATCCAATAAAGGTACATTTCTTTGATTTTTCCTCAAGCTTTGTTCTATTTTCTTTGTTAATGTGGACAAAAGCTTCGCAACCAAAAGTCTTTAAAAAGGAGTAGTTTACCTTTTTACTTGTCCATGCCTCCTCTAGAATACCACCATCCAAGGAAATTGAAGGCCCTCTGTTTATTAGATAAACATCAATATCTATAGCATCTGCCCAAAATTGTAAAGGCAATCCTGCATGCAATCTCATGCACCTTGCATGCTCCATGATTGTCCTGTTCATCCTTTCTGACACACCATTTTCTTGTGGTGTTCCTGGAACTATATTCTCTCTGCGAATTTCATTCTCTGAACAGTACCTATCAAACTCTTTGCTACAATATTCACCTCCAGTATCTGATTTGAGACACTTCAACCTTTTCCCTGTCTCATTTTCAACCAAAGCTTTCCATTCCTTGAAAGTATCAAATACATCAGATTTATTTTGAATACAATAAATCCAGGTTTTTCTGGTTGCATACTCAATAAAAGTAACATAATAATGAGAGCCACCAAGAGATGATACCTGAGCAGGTCCCCATACATCTGTATGCACAAGCTCTAATTTTTAACTCTTCTTTTCTTTCCCAACTCTAAGGAATCTGAATCTCTTCTATTTTCCATAAACACAATTCTCACAAAATTTTAAATCAACATGCTTCAAACCTAGCAACAAATTTCTTGAGTGAAGAATCTGCATCCCCTTCTCACTCATGTGCCCAAGCCTATGATGCCACAATGCCGTATCTTCTCCTGTAGAGGTTAAAGCATTAACAGAATTAGAAATACCATTGCTTAAATACAATGTACCAATCTTTTCTCCTTTCGCTATTACCAGGGATCCTTTAGTGACCTTATAGGTTTTATCTGTGAAAGTAGTTATGCAAACTTCACCTCCCAACTGCCTTGTTGAAATCATATTTTTCTTCAGAGCTGGAACATGCCTTACCTTCTTCAATAGCCATTGATTTCCATTTTGCTGTTTTATGAAAAGTGTACCCATTCCAACAATTTTACCTGGTTTATCATCACCTGTCATGCGGAAAGAGTCGATAGTGCGGACACAACCGACCTCCCTAGAAGCAAAAGCTTTCTAGTGACAAACAAGACAAATAAACACTACCTTTCTCTAAACATGCATTGAGAATACAAGTAATCAGGTGATTTTAACATACTTTTAGTCCAACGCTTTGTAGTAGTCCAGCCTCGCCGATCCGGATGAGCTCCTCCTTCTCTTTGAAACCTGCATTCACTAACAAGCCAAAAGATTAAATAGCACCTGATAAAATCATAAAACAATACATATCCATCATACAGACCAAGGAGTATATGAAACAAATCATGAATAACAATCTGTTGAGAAAAATGAGTTCATTTGCATTAAGTGGAAACAAAAGGAACCATTACAACCTGAGCCTTGGTGTTGTGAAAGTCCCTCCTAGGGTCCAGCAAGAGTTTTCCTTTACTTTGATCAGCTCACCCACTCTCAAATAAGGCTAGGAAAGGATGGGAATCTCTCCTCTCAAGCTTTACAAGGGAGTCCTAATTCCAACAGCATCTACCCTTAGGAATGTTCAACTTTTAACCTCCCCTCCCTTTGGCCCAATGCCTGTATTTATAGTGCTCTAGAGGAAGTTATTCAGGTCCACCATCAATGGGATAAGCCCCTCTTTGGATGGGATAGCTCCCCTCTGGATGGGATAAGTTCCTCTTTGGTAGGGATACATGAACCATCTGGAGGCGCTTCATACACGTCAAACAAGCTTCTAGAATGCTCTAGAAATGACCACAAGTAACTTTTTTGGAGTGAAACTTGCGCCTTTTGACCTTTACAGGAGTACACACCCATTGCTTTACAGACAGAGCGTACAAGTACGCAGGTATTGTGAACTTGGGGTGCGTACACGCAGGTAAGGCTAAGAGAAACTGCATACCCAGAGATATATAGATTTTTAATGACTTTTCTCTCTTTCTTGGAGTTTGACATGGAGAGCAGAGGTATGAGGCTTGCCAAGGAGGATAGTATGACAGTTGATGGAGCCATACTAACTGCAAATAGTCATGGTGACAAATTTTAGTGTAACAGATTTCCCCCTGAAGTGCGAAGCCTGTAGTAGATAAGGGTTTCATATCATCTAGGAAGGGTGAAGTACTTTATCATTTCAAGGATTATCTTGTGGAGAGCCCAGTCAGAACCTGCAAGTATTCAACACAAAATACATATATAAGATCATATCATCGCTGAGGTAGGCATTCCCATAATCAGATTGAAAACTTTAACTAACAAACTATCTACTTCTCTGATACAGGAATGATTCTGCAGTACATCATAATCATAGACTTTTGTAGACACAGTATGGACGCAACCATTTGTTTATAGTTGGTCTACTATATAATGAATACAAAACTCCTCGCAGCTTGGATGGTGGAAACTAGATCCAGGGTCTTGATTTCTACTTCCCGAACAGGTACGATTCTATCCATGCGAATAAATGAGTTGATGTCGAACATGGTAGAAACCACTTGATTACCAGTCAATGATGTAAACTGTTAACAAGCATGAGAGAGACCACCAGTGATGTCAATGGTTCTCAAAGTACCTAGTACAATCCATGAGATGTGAATGAATGAGTTGATGTCGAACATTTCACGGAATCCTTCGATCGAAAGTCAATGATGTAAACTGTCGTCAAAGGCGAGAAACCTGCCATTGATGCATGCAGACTTCAAGGTACTGACGATTCCTAGGTCCTCTTTCTAGATCATGTGCTGATGTCGATAGAAAGCGACCCGTTGCAGGCAAGCCCACAACACGAAATCATAGATCAAGTTGAAGAAATGTAGCTGTAAGGACTGACTCAGGGATGGTCAAGATGGATGACGGGTATTTGCAGATGAATGTTTATTGCAGAGACCTCTTGAACACATAACGACACGACAGATGGCTTGGTGACATTTGACCCAAAGTTAATACCCGGCTGAAAACTTTCAATGTGGTTTGATCAACTGCGAGGCAAAGGATTTCCCAACCTAGGTGAATGCAAAGTGTCGTGTTTAAGAGTGGTAATAAGGCTTCTTCTGAGACAAAGGATAACAAATGGGCTCATTTTTCTCTCTTTTCCCCCACCATTTCTGGCAAGTACCTCTTTATTTTTTACAAGCTTGAGGAGGATAACATATGCTTGATTATAAGCTCATCCTTCGGATGAGTCCAACTTAGTTTTGATTCGAACCTTAAGAAGGAGTGGTCCGTTCCTGTTTGTAATCGAACAGGTCCTTTACTGTGAAATTTTAACGAGTCCAGTATAGGAGAAACTCGGCGTTTTTCATTTTTAGAGAGTCTGAAAAAACTTAAGAAGACTCCAGGTTGAACTTTTTCGTAAAGTTGTGTCTCCCAAGCCCGAAAAAGTATAAAATAATACTTGAGAGAACCGCTTAGTCTTGAGACCAAGGAGTACTTTCATGATTAGTGCCTCTGACCTGAAAAGTAAAAAGCGATCAAGGACACGTCGTTTTATTTCCAGTCTCGAGTTTGAAAGGACAACAACCCGGCAATCTTTTCATGTTTTTACGGTCAGAAAAGGGCTATAATGGGACCATCTTTTAATTCCGTTTTAACGAGTGTAAAAGAAACGCTCGGCAATCTTTTCATGTTTTAGGAGTCAGAAAAGGGCTTAAAAGATGACTCTGATGTTTTGGTTCGTGAAAAATGATAATTTTCCCTGAAAGTCCTTTTGTCCTGCACAAAAACGACACATTACTCATACCTGTTTAAGATAAGCAAAAATGCATTGAAAAATATCCTTCCATGGTGAAAAATAAACAAACTTAACATTCATTTATCCAAAAAACCTATAAAAAGACCTTTTACCATGTCATTTTTACCATTTTACTGTTGAGGGAGAGAAAAGGGCTTTTGGCAAGAAAATTCCCGTGGACTTTGCGGAGAATCCGACCGTCGGAATCGAATGCCGTCTCTTTCAGGTACTTCACAACATCCTCCTCTTTGTTTTTGTCCGTTTAGAATTTCATTTTAGGCCCTATTTTGATTTTTTGGGGGTTTTAGGGTTTAAAGATCCGCTTTTCGGGGTACGCAGGTCCCCCATGGGTGACCTGCATACCCCGACATTTTCTCCATTGGGAAAATGGCAGGTGTACGTAGCCTACCTTCAGAGCAGTTGCGTACCCACGCTCTGTTTTTGAAGGTGGGGTGCGTACTCCGAGCAAAGCATTTTTAAAACCCCAAATCTCAAATTTGAACCATTAATTTTTGATTTAGTGAATTCTAATTGATGATCTATTGTGGGAAAATCGACATCTTCATGTTCTCTTTCGCGCCAATCAAGCATGGTGGGCAATCTACACACCAGAAAACATCCATTAGAATTCACTAAATCAAAAATTAATGGTTCAAATTTGAGATTTGGGGGTTTAAAAATGCTTTGCGCGGAGTACGCACCCCGCCTTCAGAAACAGAGCGTGGATACGCAACTGCTCTAAAGGTAGGCTGCGTACACCCGCCATTTTCCCAATGGAGAAAATGTCGGGGTACGTAGGTCACCCATGGGGGACTTGCATACCCCGAAAAGCGGATCTTGAAACCCTAAAGCCCCCAAAAAATCAAACTAGGGCCTAAAATGAAATTCTAAACGGACAAAAACAAAGAGGAGGATGTTGTGAAGTACCTGAAAGAGACGGCGTTCGATTCCGACGGTCGGATTCTCCGCAAAGTCCACGGGAAGTTTCTTGCCAAAAGCCCTTTTCTCTCCCTCAACAGTAAAATGGTAAAAATGACATGGTAAAAGGTCTTTTTATAGGTTTTTTGGATAAATGAATGCTAAGTTTGTTTATTTTTTACCATAGAAGGATATTTTTCAATGTATTTTTGCTTATCTTAAACAGGTATGAGTAATGTGTCGTTTTTGTGCAGGACAAAAGGACTTTCAGGGAAAATTATCATTTTTCACGAACCAAAACATCAGAGTCATCTTTTAAGCCCTTTTCTGACTCCTAAAACATGAAAATATTGCCGAACGTTTCTTTTACACTCGTTAACACGGAATTAAAAGACGATCCCCTTATAAGCCCTTTTCTGACCGTAAAAACAGGAAAAGATTGCCGGGTTTTTGTCGTTTCAAACTCGAGACTGGAAATAAAACGACGTGTCCTTGATCGCTTTTTACTTTTCAGGTCAGAGGCACTAATCATGAAAGTACTCCTTGGTCGCAAGACTAAGCGGTTCTCTCAAGTATTATTTTATACTTTTTCGGGCTTGGGAGACACAACTTTACGAAAAAGTTCAACCTGGAGTCTTCTTAAGTTTTTTCAGACTCTCTAAAAATGAAAAACGCCGAGTTTCTCCTATACTGGACTCGTTAAAATTTCACAGTAAAGGACCTATTCGATTACAAACAGGAACAGACCACTCCTTCTTAGGGTTCGAATCAAAACTAAGTTGGACTCATCCGAAGGATGAGATTATAATCAAGCATATGTTATACTCCTCAAGCTTGTAAAAAATAAAGAGGTACTTGCCAGAAATGGTGGGGGAAAAGAGAGAAAAATGAGCCCATTTGTTATCCTTTGTCTCAGAAGAAGCCTTATTACCACTCTTGAACACGACACTTTGCATTCACCTGGGTTGGGAAATCCTTTGCCTCACAGTTGATCAAACCACATTGAAAGTTTTCAGCCGAGTATTAACTTTGGGTCAAATGTCACCAAGCCATCTGTCGTGTCGTTATGTGTTCAAGAGGTCTCTGCAATAAACATTCATCTGCAAAATACCCGTCACCCATTTTGACCATCCCTGAGTCAGTCCTTACAGCTACATTTCTTCAACTTGATCTATGATTTCGTGTTGTGGGCTTGCCTGCAACGGGTCGCTTTCTATCGACATCAGCACATTATCTAGAAATAGGACCTAGGAATCGTCAGTACCTTGAAGTCTGCATGCATCAATGGCAGGTTTCTCGCCTTTGACGACAGTTTACATCATTGACTTTCGATTGAAGGATTCCGTGAAATGTTCGACATCAACTCATTCATTCACATCTCATGGATTGTACTGGGTACTTTGAGAACCATTGACATCACTGGTGGTCTCTCTCACGCTTGTTAACAGTTTACATCATTGACTGGTAATCAAGCGGTTTCTACCATGTTCGACATCAACTCATTTATTCACATGGATAGAATCGTACTTGTTCGGGAAGTAGAAATCAAGACCCTGGATCTAGTTTCCACCATCCAGGCTGCAAGGAGTTTTGTATTCATTATATAATAGACCAAATATAAACAGAGTTTTGTATTCATTATCTCTGGTCTGCGAAACCAGAGATTCTGGGTTCGATCCCCAGCGGAGTCGCCATTTTGTCATGCATAAAGAGTCGATAGTGCGGACACAATCGACCTCCCTAGAAGCAAAATCTTTCTAGTGACAAACAAGACAAATAAACACTACCTTTCTCTAAACATGCATTGAGAATACAAGTAATCAAGTGATTTTAACACACCTTTAGTCCAACGCTTTGTAGTAGTCCAGCCTCGTCGATCCGGATGAGCTCCTCCTTCTCTTCGAAACCTGCATTCACTAACAAGCCAAAAGATTAAATAACACCTGATAAACTCATAAAACAATACATATCCATCATACAGACCAAGGAGTATATGAAACAAATCATGAATAACAATCTGTTGAGAAAAATGAGTTCATTTGCATTAAGTGGAAACAAAAGGAACCATTACAACCTGAGCCTTAGTGTTGTGCAAGTCCCTCCTAGGGTCCAGCAAGAGTTTTCCTTTACTTTGATCAACTCACCCACTCTCAAATAAGGCTAGGAAAGGATGGGAATCTCTCCTCTCAAGCTTTACAAGGGAGTCCTAATTCCAGCAGCATCTACCCTTAGGAATGTTCAACTTTTAACCTCCCCTCCCTTTGGCCCAATGCCTGTATTTATAGTGCTCTAGAGGAAGTTATTCAGGTCCACCATCAATGGGATAAGCCCATATTTGGATGGGATAGCTCCCCTCTTGATGGGATAAGTTCCTCTTTGGTAGGGATACATGAACCATCTGGAGGCGCTTCATACAAGTCAAACAAGCTTCTAGAATGCTCTAGAAATGACCACAAGTAACTTTTTTGGAGTGAAACTTGCGCCTTTTGACCTTTACAGGAGTACGCACCCATTGCTTTACAGACAGAGCGTACAAGTACGCAGGTATTGTGAACTTGGGGTGCGTACACGCAGGTAAGGCTAAGAGAAACTGTGTACCCAGAGATATATAGATTTTTAATGACTTTTCTCTCTTTCTTGGAGTTTGACATGGAGAGTAGAGGTATGAGGCTTGCCAAGGAGGATAGTATGACAGTTGATGGAGCCATACTAACTGCAAATAGTCATGGTGTCAAATTTTAGTGTAACATCACCCAAACGGACTTGTCCAAAATCTCCTTGAACATAGTCATGAAAATATTTCTTATCAGGTGTGGCATGGAATGAGGCCCCTGAATCTACCACCCAGGAATCAGTAATATTTTCGAACGAAAGAATCAAAGCATCTTGTAACACATCACCTGTTACATTTGCTTCATGATTGTTTTCTTGCTGTGCATCTCCTTATTTTCCCTTACGAGATCTACAGTATTTCTTTAGGTGTCCTTTCTTTCTGCATTTCCAGCACACTATCACCGATCTGGACTTGGATCTGCCTTTTCTTGACTTACTACAATATCCTGAGCTGTTTTCACTTTCCATTTTTATTCCCCTAGTCTCTGCAGTCAAAGCATTACCTGATGTCTTACTGGAGCTTTTTCGTCACATTTCCTCGCTAAGGATTACACTGAAAACATCATCAAACTTTAAAGTACTAGATCCAGAGACAGAGTTACTAATGGCCATAACTAAGCCATTCCAAATTTCTGGCAATGAGCACAGAAATAACAGAGCCCTAACTTCATCATCAAAATTTACCCCTACAGAACTTAACTGAATTGTAACTGTATTAAAATCATTTAAATGATCTGCAACATATCCACCTTCTAACATCTTCATATTAAATAAATACTTCATAAGAAATACCTTATTTGAGGCCGAGGGTTTTTCATATAGTTTGGCCAATGCCGACATTAAACCCTGTGTTGTCATTTCCTTTGAAATATTAAATGCTACCGATGCCACTAGGCACAACTGTATTGTTCCAAGTGCCTTTCTATCCAGAATATCCCATTATGTGTCTGTCATACTCATCGACTTCTTTGTCTTTCCGCTAAACGGTAGGTACAGATCTCTTTGATATAGATAATCATCCATCTGCATCTTCCACAGCTGGTAGTTTTGGCCATTGAATTTTTCGACCCTAAACCTACCATCTTCCGTCATTGCTCCCACTCGAACCAAGAACCCTTCTCTCCTATGAGTTTATCATCCAAATAGACCTTCGGCTTTGATACCAGTTGTTAGAAAATTATATATTACAGAGCAATGGAACACATAAAATATTGCATAAATATAAACACAAAAAACACATAAAAAAAGAGAGACACAGATATATGTGGTTCACCCAGTTTGGGCTACATCCACAGAGAAACAACCAGTCCTTCCTTTTATATTATTGAGCAAACTGAAGAGATACAACCTATAGTAGATCCACTGTAACACCCTCTTCGCTCTCAATCTCCTCTCTCTTCCTCACTCAGAATCCAGAATTTGCTCTTTTTTATCTATATGATATTCTTATATTCAGTAAAAGTTGGAATGAACATGTATGTCATGTGAAGAAAGTGCTTGATGTATTGAAAAATGAAAAACTCTATGTAAAATTGTCAAAGTGTGAGTTTGGGAAAACCACTTTGGTTTACCTAGGTCATATTGTTGGTCATGGTCAGCTAAAAATTGATCCTTCTAAAGTTGAAGCAATTGTAAATTGGCCTAAACCTACTAGTGTAACCGAGGTTCATAGCTTTTTGGGTGCAGTACAGTATTGGATGAGATTTATTTCCAATTTCTCTATTATTGCAGCACCTTTACACACATTGACAAGTGTAAAGCAAGTCTTTCAATGGGGAGGAAAGAAACAAAAGTCCTTCGAAACATTGAAATAAAAGATCAGCACCGCACTGGTCTTGGCCTTACCAGATCTCCAACAACCATTCGAGATTGAGATAGACGCCAGCGGATATGCCATGGGAGATATACTGATGCAGCAAAAGAAGCCGATATGTTACCGTTCAGAGAAGTTCTCTCATGATGTGATAAAATATCCCACTTATGACAAGGACTTATATGCCTTGGTCCAGAGTGTGAAAATGTGGAAACATTACCTAATCGGCAAGGAGACTATCATCCATACGGATCATTAGCCCTTGCAGTATCTTCAGTCACAAACCAAGTTGCAACAATCTCATCATTTTAGGTGGATGGGTTTTCTTCAGCAGTTTCATCTGGTAATAAAGTATAAGAAGGGAACTAGCAACAAAGTGGTCGATATGCTATCTCACCCTCCTATTTCTGCTTCTGTTATTTTTCATATTACTTCGTTATCTTTTGAAAGTTATGCTGAACGATATGCTAATGATGATGACTTTAAGGAGATTTATGCAAAACTAACCCATGGGTCATAGGTGGACAACTATCACTTGTAGGGGAAACTATTGTATCACCTTGGAAAATTGTGCATACCCACAGGAGAAAGGGTACATGTAATCCAGGAGGCCCACACCTCCCTTGTGTCTGGTCATCTTGGTTGTTATCACAAAATCACTACTAAGGGCTGCAACCAAGTAAGATTTTATGTAACTCTTTCAACCAGACTTTAGACTAGGAATTAGCCTTCCTAGTCAGAGAGGGCTCTCTCACAGACTTTTGATAAAACTCCTTCACTACAACAGATGGCTAACTCTTTACTCATTCATGAAAACAACAGCTGGTTGAACACATATCAAATTGGTCTTCATTGGGCTATGGAGTCTTACACATTTAATAAACAAAGCACAGTCATTTCATGGAAGTCAAGGCTCTTTGCATTAGATGTTCAAACATATTTCATACAAACCACAGCTTGCCAAACATACAGGAAGTCAGAGCATTAGAAATGAATTCTGAGTGATTATGTTATCACAAGGCTGCAAAAAGAACATTGAGAGAATACACTACAATCACATTTGAACAAAATAATCCATCGAGAATCTTGAGAAGAAATAACCACTGTTTTACTATTACTGTAACAAGTCTTACATTGGCCCAAATAACTCTGTTTTTGTATAAAATGTCCAACCCCTATTACATCCTAATCTGATCCCTTTATAGGAATCTATTCTTCTTTCTCTAGAATGGGCTCGAAGGCCCTATTAACTACTCCTACATGCTATTTAACTAATTCATTAATTACAAAGTGCTGAACTGTAATTACACAAAATCCTAATCAAACTAAAACACTAATTCCATTCTCCTCGTATGCTTGATTCTTCTTGGATCCTTGACAGCTGTCCTCCTTCAGTGGAGTACAAGCCCACATAAAACAGCTTGACAAACCTCGTTTCCTGCAGTGTTTCCATCAATTCACTTTATATATCCGTCATTTCCCAATTTCGCAGCGCAGCCAGTGCAAGGTCAGTGTTTTCGCTACGAAATCACTAAAACAGATGGCGCTGCGAAACTGCTAACGGATTTATGTGCTGCGAAAACACCCTGTCTTTAAGCTAGGCAACAAATTTTTGGCAACAGAATTATCAGTGATAACATTGGTATTGAAAAAGCTTTGTGTCATGTACAAAGATTTTGTTTTTTGCATCATATGAAGAACATTGTAACTCACTATGTAAAGGGATGTGTGATATGTTATGTTTCAAAGCCCTCTAATAGAAAACTCGGGCTCTACACACCACTCCCTTTTCCGAGTCATCCATGGGAAAGTGTGTCGATGGATTTTGTAGGAGGTTTTCCTTTGTCTAGAAAAAGTCATGACTATTTGTATGTCATCGTTGATCATTTTAGTAAGATGTGTATTTTAATGCCTTCTGAAAAGCAGATCACTACAGAGCAGACTGCTTATCTTTTCTTTCAGTATGTTTGGGTCCATTTTGGGTTGCCCACATTGATTGTGTCAGATAAGGACTCTCACTTTCTCGGAGAGTTTTGGACCAGCTTGTGGAAGCTGATGGAAACCAAGTTGAAAAGAAGCACGACATTCCATCGACAGACTAACAGACAGACAGAGGTTGTCAACTGCATCGTGGTACACTTGTTGCGAGGCTATTGTGGGAAACATCCTAAGTTGTGGGATAATCATATTCCATATGTGCAACATTCCTACAATTGAGCAGTGCACTCATCTATGCATCGTTCACCATTTGAGACATGTTTTGGCTACATGCCAAAAGACCCTTTTGGTATGGTCTTTGGAAGGGAAGATGACTCCAGTGGACGTGATGACAGGGAAAAAGTGCAGCAGTTCATTCATCAGATCCAGTTGATTCACCAAGCAGTACACGAGCAGTTGGAGAAAAGTCAAGCTCGTTACAAGGCTCAACATGACAAACACCAAGTCGACCATCAATCTCAAGTGGGCGACAAAGTGTGGTTCCATATCAGCAAGGATAGGATGAAGGGAGAAGGGAAGAAGTTGCGACCAATTCAGTATGGTCCATTCACCATTTTGTAGAAGATTGGAAACAATGCCTTTCGTCTCGATTTTCTGATATATATGCATATGTACTCCATAGTAAATGTGGAGAACTTAAAGCTATATGAGCCACCATTGATTATGGACACCGAGGAGGTGGGCATAGTTCCTACAGTTGATGACTTTGCACCAGAGTATCTCGATGAGTTACCTGAAGACATCATCCTTGATAGAAGAACTAGGAATTCATGACAGGGAGATGTGGAATACCTTCGAGTTGGTTTCAAGGGGATGCATCCTAGCAAGGCAAAATGGCTGGAAAAAGAAAGAGTGAGGGAACAATTCCCTCACTTGCTAATTGACTGATAAAGCTTTTGGCAGTCCAAAAGCTCCTCAATGGGGAGGATTGATCTAGGAGGATCTGTAGACACTAGTGGCATGGAAAAGGCTCAAAATTCAAAGTGGCGGAAAAGTGATGAACTTGAAATTAGATCGAAGTGCTCGTCGCCCTAATTCCAATGGTGCAAACGACACTCCAATCCAAGTCTGGATGAAGGAGATAGAGGCAGTAAAAGTTAGGTTTACTTTTGATGACTGGGTAGGATTAATGAAGGCACAATTTTAAATTCTCAGGTAGACGGAATCTGGCCAACTCTGGCCAGATTTCGGGCAAAATTGTGGCCTCATTAAAAAGACTCCTTCTGTCCAAAACCGAATTCCAAAAATGCATAGTTTGTTTTTATATAACAAAAAATATTAAAAGAAGGGTGGTGGGCCACCAAAACCACCACCCCTTATTCGCACCCCATAAGAATAAAAAAACTGGTGGAGGGGTGAGCCATGATGCCCGACCCCTCCCACAGAACCACCGACAAAAACAATGTGGGGGTGGGTGGCCATGACCCCGCCACCCTGGGAACCATGCAACGTAGCACCACTATTAATGGGGGGCGCGGGCTGTCAACCCCACTTCCCCTCCACCTCATCCACAAAAACAACATGTCAGCAGAGTTTGGGGGGAGCGGGCCACCAGGATTGGCAGACCTGCCTCCCAAAATTGAAATATGTCTTTAACCATAAGTTAAATGGGGAGGGGCTGGATTTGATCCCCCAAACCCTCCTCAACAAATTCCCAATTTAACCATCGCACCAAAACAATCCGCTTGGGATTTCCACCCACATTTTTATTATTTAAATGTAGATTATTAGTGCGCCCATGCAGAGGAGGTAGGGCACGCAGTTTGAGGCAAAATTTTGCAAGGGGGCTGAATTTCCACTTCGTCAGAATTTGACAAATTTTATATGGTATTAGCACTTCTCGATCCCATGAACATAATGGTGCTATCTATTTCTCCATCAGAGTTCTGCATTTTTCAACCATTTTTCAGGATGGAAGTATAAAACTCTTTTTTGTAATTGATTCTTATACTCTTCTTTCTCATGCCACTTAATGAATGAAGGCACCCCCATTGATCGAGCAGGGCCCAGAGACGTAGTCCAAGTCGGACAAAATCCGTTATCAAGTCTTTTTGTCTTCTTTCATGCTTTATGTGTTTCTCCTATTCTATCATGTGCACATTAAGTTTTCTATGTTAAGCTACAATTTATGAATATAATTTTTTAACACATCTATAAGCAAAAGATTTTGGATCAGCAACAACTTAGTTCTCAAATTGCCAAGTGTTGTTTGTTGGACAACCATTTGTAATTTATAGCACCTTTTGAATTTGAATTCGACCGTTCTTCCCACATGTTGATGCCTCGAAAATCGCTGCAACAACATTGGGGGATAACCACCCGGTCCGGACCTTAAAAGCAGCTCCTTTTCCGTTTGGTGTGGTGGCTCCGACTGTTCATCTAGGTCCAGTTACCTTCTCCCTATTGCTATTGGTTTATAATGTATCTTTAACTACCAATAGACAGGGACATCAGATCACTTCTTCTTGCTGATCAGGCAAGAGAATAACCCTTAAGCTGATTTGGGTTCAGCCAAGCCACAGCTAAAATTTTGCCTCTTTGAAGAGAGGACTTAAAAGAATGTAGAATTTACTCTAAATGCAAGCTTATTCTATGATGCAAACAAAAGAAACTAATCTTAATCCTATCTTAATTAGGTAGATATAGATCTAACCCAACTAAGAGCAAGATAATTAAAATATTGGGATTTAAACATGCTTTGCTTATAATGAATATCATGTTAATGAAGTAATTCAATTAACTGATATTGTGGATATCAAAACAAATCCTATTGAGACCTTTTAACTGAAATAATAAATCAATAACATTCAGGAAGTAGTTCACAAAAATGATATTAATTATTAAATCAATAAATCTAATAATTAAACAGTAATATGTGGAAATAGTTCACAGCACATTACTATTCAATAAATCAGTTTTATAAGACAGATTTATGAGTAAGTAGTTACTCAAAAATGAGAAATTAATCCATAAAAACAGAGATACATAATAACAAGATTGAGACAAATTACTCATTTTAACAATAGTGCAAAAACATGAACAAAATGACACATTCTTGTTACCATAAAAATAAAACTGATATTTGAAATAGTAGTATTAGAAATACCAATTTATTGCATCCATTTCTCTGTCCTTGGTCTCCAACAGCCCTTTACATTGCTTGAACTTCTACTTTCAAAGCTAAAGCCACAATAGTGCAAACTTTGCCCTTCATGTATAATTCAAACTATAAAAGGAAAATCCTCAATAGTCCCCAGATCTGAGATTTCTCTCCTCTCTCCTACAACTCTAAATTCCTATAACAATAGTGCTTTCAGAAGTCTAAAATTGTAGAGGAGAGCAGCCCCTTTTTACATTCTAGAATCTGTTATTTATAATATTTGTGAAGAAATTTTGGAGAGGAGAGTTTGTTGAAGATAAATCTGCCAAATATAATTTTACTTGCTCCTAATTCTGATCTTCAATTGCTGGAGCATTCTCATTGCTTGAAATCCTTTTCTCCATATCTTTTCCACTGTTTTCCTGCAAAAGAAATCAAAATAAATTAAAATGCAATCAAAATATCATTTATGGCAATTAAATCAAACCCAATCAAATTCTATTTTAAATAAATAATTGAAAATAAAATATAAGCTTTGTATTGATGCTTGTAATGATTTGATTGGTAAAGGATATCGTTGGCCAATGGATCTGCAATTAGAAGAGGCTTTGGATAAATGAAATTGAAGAAAATAACTCAGAAAATTGATTTTGTTTTTAAAAATTCGGAGCATGATCTTCTGCCTAATTTTTGACCCAATAAATGAGTAAATCTGTTGGTGAAACCTCCTTCAAAATGTTCTCCTTGATTTTCTCTTTCCAATGAGCCGTCCTGGGCCTCATTTGGCCAAGTATAACTCAATTTATGAGCTTCCAAAGTTGATGGGTCAAATCTGGCATGAATCTGGAAATTCTGTTGCTGGGCTAAAAAAATGTAATTAAAAACTAATCCTAAATTAGTCTCTAATAAATTCTAATTTAATTGCTAATTATAAACTAAACTAATTATTAATTAACATTAATCTAATTAACTAATATATAATTAGCTATTTATAAACAAATTTAATAAAACTAATTAATATTAATCTAAATAATAATTAAATTTTAATTTAATTAAATTCTACATATTAATTAATTTATTTAATTTAAAATCTAATATATATATAATATTTTAAACTAACTATTATTTCCATATCTAATATATATATAAAATATTTAAACTAACTATTATGACCATACGTATGAGTTAAAGAAAAAAAGTCATTTGAAACAAACTTATACCAAGCTTTATGTAATTGTTTTTTATGCCTTTTCGCTATTCGGCAATCGGGAGGATGGAATATCGGGGGTCGTAAGAGATGTGCTTGTTTAAAAGCCTCCGATGCGATAACCAAGTTAGCCCTCGATGCGATAACCAATTTATTTGTGATGCGATATAAAAGACTTTTGTTTAATCGGTGATCGGGGTATGGAGTATCGGTGATCGGGGAGAGTGTGGTGTCGGGATTTTTTTTAAAATATGTTCAATAAAACTTCCGACGCGATCTCCCGATTGCGAAATAAGTTATATATATATATATATATATTTATATATATTAAATTTTAATTTAATTAAATTAATTATATATTAATTTAATTAAATTAAGATTTAATATTATTTTTTATTTTGATTTTATTAAAATGAAATTTAGTTAAGCTGTGAAATTGTTTAAACTACAGCCACATGATTGATTGGGTTTTTTAGTTTTAGGATTTGATTTGGAATTTAGAGTGAATTTCTTAAAACCCCGATAATTAATAATTTGGCTGCATGACTAAAAAATGAAAAATGTTAGTAAAAACTTGCTACGGGTTAATATTTAAAATGAATGCCTTATTGAACTAATTTATTTACAAAATGCAATATTGTACATTTTATGCATTTTTAACCCAGACTAGATAAATGATGAGATTTCAAAGGAGTGCCATTTTCAAACGAGTTGACCAAATGAGGCGAAACAAGCGTCAATGGGAAGCTTGTAAAAAATCGATTCTAAGAAAACAATCAAAACAAGAATCGAAAGAAAACTAAAAATTAACAAAAGCGTAGGGCAATCAACTAAAATAAAATCCAAAAAGGTGTTTAGCCAAAATTTTATAGAAAGGGTCCCCATTAATTGAAGTGAACACATCAATAATGGGGGGGTTGTGTTTTTACCACAACAATGGCGACACGCGGGAGAAGAACCAGTTATCTCTGTTATGAATGAGATTTTCCTAAAATTAAAGCAAAAATAATTAAAGAAGAGAAGATTATGCTTGAAATGCTTGACTAAGTTTATTAATCTGAATAAAAACCAGAATCATCTAACTGTAATTTTTCTTAAAATTTCTCATAAATTAAAATATTTCAAAACTCTATATCAGTCATTAATTAGTTGTAGAGATAAAGCAGGGGTCACTTTACAGCTTTAGCTTTTTAAAATATACTCATTTGCCACAGGTAGAGCCACTGCTGCCAGCAAACATCTATAGTTTCGACAGGGTTACCTTTTAATCATAACTGATTCAGAATCCCATCTTTCCAAGAATTATTGACCTAGAGATAAATCCATCAATATATGTTTATTTTCTTTAAATTTTTATTTTTATTTTTTAAGTAAATCTTAAAAGCCATTGTCCTGGTATGGTAGCCAGATAGTTGACAATGCCATTCACTGGTTAAAATTGGACTGAACAAGCTGGCTCGTGATGAGACCCCTTGTCTTATAATTGTTTGCAATCATAAGCCATTACCCTGGTTTGTTCAGCAGTGTTGGTAATGTCAGCCTATTTTTCCCCTATGATCATGGTAAGCAGGCTCATGATGAGACCTCTTATCTTTTAAGTTTAGATATACTTCTGGATTATACTCTAGAAAAACAAGACTCTTTGGGATAGGGAGAATCATTGACTCCTTGAGAGTTAAGAATGACAATTTCAGAGTTAAAGGTGCTTTGCTGTAAAGTGTCTTTACTTGGTTAAAAATAAATTTTCTTGACTGATAATAGAACTCTGAAAGATCCTAATGAAATTTTGAAATCTCAAAATGATTACAATTTGATGAAGAAGAAATTTTCAGATTTTATGATACTTTGCCAACTTCTCTTGATTGGTAATCTCTTCCTTAAATATGTTTACCTTTATAATAAGAAAATCAAACTCTGCTAAGAGATTTAAGAAAAAGCTAATAGATGACTATTAACAATTTTTCTCCATGTATCCTGACCATTGTTAGGTAACAAATAGGCCTTCCATATAAATAATGACAAAGTCACCAAAATCAAAACTGAAAACCAAAAGAAAAGAAGTCTTATGCTAAAGTGAGAAAAGAAATCAGCAATAAAAATAAAAACAAAGAAATCTCTAAAAATGGGAAGGAAAATCCAAGTCTCGCATGATAAACTCAAACAAGAATGTTTATACCAATGTCTCCAACAATATGAAGAAAAAGAAAATAAGCATGTAATCATTCCTTCTTATGTTGAGATCTAGAAACATACCTTGCAGAGTTGTAAGTGTTTTAGGCTTTTTTGGATAGCAGTGACGATAAAATTCAGCCATCATGAAAACTTTCTGTCTGATATTAATTTTCTTGTTTCAAAGCATCATCTTAATTGTTTTCCAATGAAAGGAATGCTAAAGAAACAAACTAAAGGTTCAGAAACTTCCTGGTGTAGCTGGAAGATCATCGCTGCTTCTTGAAATAAAGCCAGGAGAAGAGTATGGACTTCGAAAATATGATCTGGCGGAGGATTGGAAACTTCAAATGGAGAGCTGCAAAACAGAGTTTTATATCAGCATAATTTTAAAAACAAAAATGAAACTAGAGTGATGAAATGGAAATTAATGAAAGTGGGCACATGAATCTTACCATTGGATAATTGCTTTTGATCTTACCTGAAAAGTATCAATTTCTCCAAACTAGCTGACTCCTTATTTTAATTAACATTAAAAACTTGAAGAAGTCAAACTAACCAAAATCCTATAACCCAAAATCATTATTTATTTTATTTAAACTAAAGCAAGCAGTAAAATGTGAAAATAGAATGCTTAGTGCTCAGGGGAATTGAAATAAAAGAAATGCATCAGATATGGGAATGAGAATTTGCAGTAATGACTATTCCTCAAAATATTATAAGTTTAATATAAACTCCATGATTTGATAAATTGTCCAGAATCAAGACCAAATCCAAGATAATAAAATTTAAATATAAAGATAGAGGTCTTGAATTCCATTTTTAATTATGGAATTATATATTTAAAACTAAAATGTATGAGAAATTGAAATGATTTTTGTATGCTGCAAATTTGTCATCAATTACCCTTTTCGCATAGTGGTTACCCAAGCTCGCTTTAACCCATCGCCTCATCGGATGATCCACACAACATGTTTCTCCATCATGCTTTAAGTTTAATTTGCAAGACTTCAATTTTATTGCTATGGCATATATTGATTAAATGTTAACGACTTAGAGGCATGCATTGGAAGTTTTTGCATCAAAGGTTGCAATGGCGAATCGCCGATATGAAAATATGCGATGAGAAGTTGTGCTATGAGATAGAGCGATCGCATCATTAAAGAAATATTAAATCGGGGATCGGGGACAGTTATGTCACAAATTGCACATCGCACACCGTATCTTGCGATTTGTACTTTGGACATCGCGCATCGCAGATTCAGAATAATGATATGGCCATAAATAAAAATGCAAGGAAGCGATTGCGATATCGGCGATGCGATGGATGACATAACTAATCGGCGATCGGCAATCTTAAGCACCCGATGTCACACAATATGATTCTTGCGATGCCGATGTGCGATGAGTGTCGTGGCTAATCAGCGATCGGCAACAATATTTGATATGTCGATATGCGATGAAGAGTGGACCCGATAACTTTATGATGAAAATTTGATAACATATCGGATCCGAGACATCGACCCTTTAAAAGTTATGCTCTTACCATTATTGCGATTAAACGGATGCGATAATTTTATGACTTTGATTTGAATTTCGTATCGGATCCGGAATTGGTCATCGCAATATCGGCAAAGTCGATTATTATAGATCGGCGATTCACGATAATGATAGTATACTTCAACTGTAAAGCTCCGATATGCGAAAAGCGATATGGCATATAAGTAAGATAATACATCGGAGGTATTTTATAAACAATTTGTTATCAAAAGAAATGCTAAGAACTACTTCCGGTGAAATCTTATGATGCGAATGGTCTTATGATATTCCTTGAAATTTTAATTGTGTTTTCTAAGTGAATAAAAGCAAAATTAAAATGCTTAAATTATAATGCATCGCAAATAAAATTTCCCTGAGCCTATTGCAAATTTGAAATGGGTTTACTGCTTACTTCAAGTTTCGAAAACGAAATAAAAACCTGCAAATAAAACAAAACATAAATCAAACATAAACTAAGGAAAATATGAATTAATAATGGATGAGAATAAACTTGTAAATGCGTACCTGAAAGGAATTTGTCTGTAAATTTTACCTTATGAATCTTCAAATTCTTCCTTCGATTTATCAAAATTTTGGCTTTGTTCAAAATCATCTCATCATTTATTCTCAATCTAAGTGTGCAATCAGCCTGAATAAAATCTGTTTATTCATGTCCAGGGAATATAGAATTTACCAGAAATAAATTTGAAAATAGTCTTCCCTTTTAAATTGAAACAACAATTTATTACCTCTGCTCATTCCGAATTAGCTTGAAAAAAATCTGTATTGCTATAGTGACTGTTTAAGAATGCATTTAGTAAATAAATATGATGCGTTTTACAGCATCAGATAATAAACTAAAGATTAGAATGAGATTAAGCCACTAATTGTAGAAAAATATCAAAACAGATTTAAATGTGTGCACTCGGCAAAATGGACATCCTTAAGATCAGTTTTTGGCAAATTACGAGGAAGATAATATGAACTTCATATGATTACTGTGACAGGTTAGACTGACTAATAATGATTGAATTAGAATTAAGCTTATGATAGACAGTCATACATTTCATGGGATAATGAAATCATGAAGCTTTTATATCTTCAACCTTTATCATATAAATTTTAAAAGAAAATCTTAGAAGGAAATCTCAAAATAAAGAAAAGTGGCTTTGAAGCGATCGATGCCATGTGCAACTTTAATTGAATTTAATCAAGACATTATTCAAAATAGGCAGAGTAGAGATATTGCTTTAAGAAATTTTAAAAAGGAAAGCAAGAATTAAAATTTTCTGATAAGGAAAAATGTTTCCACTGAACATGTATGAAAAGGCTGATTGCTTTGTTTTATTTTTTAATCTACAAAACTGTTAAAAACAAATTAACCATACAAAACAAACTAACTAAATTAATTCTACTCCTATTCTAACCATATACATGAAAATGACTAGGTATAGTCATATTTCCAGTGTAGCCATTTTCTCATTTTTATTCCCGCATATATGTACAGTTCAAATGTTAGTAATAAAAATACAAATCTAATTAAACTAAGAAAAGTAAATATGAAATCAGAATGTACAGTTATTGTTAGCAAGTTGATTAAAATCTCCTTCTCTTGAAATTTGCTTTCCAATTCAATACCAATTGGATCATAGAAATCTGGATGGACCTCTATTAAAAATTGGGAAATGTTCAAAGGAAGAGATAACAGGCCAGATTGTGAAGATGAGCTTTTAGATTCTTTGACCTGAAAAAATTTGTTAGTGTTATGTACAAATGTTAAACTATTAACCATTTCCTTTGAGAGAAAAATTTCCAAATATTTTTTAAATGAATTAATGAAAAATGGATGGAAATCTTTCAAATGAAATGGAAAATTATTCATTGAATTGAATTGCTGGCCAGATTGCAAAAATACATTCTCTTGTTGACATTGCCTTTGAAAAAATAGAAGCTTTTGATGAAACATTAGCATTGATTGAAATTGAAATATTGATATCTTATGATGCTCATGATTATAATATGAAACTTCAATTTCCCAATCGGGCAATGCATCAATTGAGTGTTTGATAATAAGGAGTTCAATATGCCAGCGAAAAGTGTGAAAATTCTGCAAAATAAAATCAGAAAATAAATCTAAGTTTAAACAAAATAGCTGTGAAAGAAAAACTGAAATGAAGTCACTATTTGTACAACTAATGTTACAGCACATTTGGGATCGTTTTGAAATGATTTCATTTTCACAAGGAATGGCCAGAATTATGGAATTTGGGTAATTTCGAATTCCAACTTGTGAAATAGAAAACGAATTATGATTATGAATAGGAATGGGAGTTTGATCCTCATATGAATCATAAATTGGAATGATTTCTTGAATGGTGAAATCATGAAGATAATTTGCTGCTCTAAAATGAGGATTAGTTGGGATAATTCCTAAATTGAAGCGTTCCTCATCCTCGGATGTTATTTGAATTTTATCATGAGGATTCTCTTGAGAAAAATTGAAATTAACGTCCTCAATATCAGAGTAATCATCATAAATGACCTCACAAGACTCTCTAGAATTCCCTTCGATTTCATCCAATATACCAAAACAAGGAGGAACAAAAATCTCATGTTCATTAGTGGCAAAAGAATGATCAATTATTGTTTCTTTATCTTGATAAAAATTTAATGGTAATTCATTTAAATCATCCTCTTTAATTTCTGAAATATCATTGATACTAAGAGGAGAAAAATTACTATCATTAAAAATATCAGGATAAAGGGAAAAATGTGAACCTGAAACAATGCATTTAAAACTGTCTCTGTTTGAGAACTCTTGTGCGTTATGCTCATTGTAAATTTCAGATTGCTGATCATTCCTTTGTGTGCATATGCTTTCTTGAAGAACGCTGCTTTGCTTTTCTGATTTTTGCATTTGCTCATCATGGAGAAATTCAGAAATTTGTACAGCAGTTTGCATTTTATTTACTTTGATTGCTGCTTGTACTTGCTGATTTGCGATTTGATTTTCCGAATTTACTTCAAAGTAGCTTTTAGATTTCAAGGCGGCTTTTTCCCCAAAATTGCTGCTGTCGTCTTCTTGCATTTGATTAGAAATATCTTCTAAGCTTTGTGAAACCACTTCATCACAATTTATTTGCACATCCAAATTGGGATTCTCATTTATATTGGAAGGGGATGGAACAAAGCTTGAATCAATTTCATATGGATTGGGAATGGTTGGAAGAGAACAAATATATTTAAACCAATCTAATGATTCTTCTTCTGTAGGTTTATCTTCGTTCTTAAATCTTAAACAATTCAAGTGAAATCGAATATGAAAATCATTAACAGGCTCATTTTTAAACCTTCGTAGATATTCAATTTCTTCACATACCTATTCATAATCATAGCCGTCAAATTTACAAATGAAAATTGTAACAAATTGATCCCAGCTATGGATTGAGGCAACTGAAATAGTTTTGCACCAGTTTCTGGCTTTTGCCGCAAATGTGAGAGTAAAAATTCTGCATAAAATGCCTTCATCAATTCCTTGAAAATCGTAATTTGACACATTTTGAATAAATTGAAAGACATGGTTAAAAGCAGAAGAATTTCTCTTACCATTGAATTTTACCTGAGACAAGAGTCTTACCACTTCGGGTGGGGTATTGGAGGATGCACGTCCATGGATACAACTCCAAATTGGAAGCTTAAGAGGAGCCATAAACAAAATGTTAAAATTGAAAAGACTCCAATAGACAAATTTCTCAGGCCCTCCTTCTAGCGCCAAAAATGTTGATGCCTCGAAAATCGCTGCAACAACATTGGGGGATAACCACCCGGTCCGGACCTTAAAAGCAGCTCCTTTTTCGTTTGGTGTGGTGGCTCCGACTGTTCATCTAGGTCCAGTTACCTTCTCCCTATTGCTATTGGTTTATAATGTATCTTTAACTACCAATAGACAGGGACATCAGATCACTTCTTCTTGCTGATCAGGCAAGAGAATGACCCTTAAGCTGATTTGGGTTCAGCCAAGCCACAGCTAAAATTTTGCCTCTTTGAAGAGAGGACTTAAAAGAATGTAGAATTAACTCTAAATGCAAGCTTATTCTATGATGCAAACAAAAGAAACTAATCTTAATCCTATCTTAATTAGGTAGATATAGATCTAATCCAACTAAGAGCAAGATAATTAAAATATTGGGATTTAAACATGCTTTGCTTATAATGAATATCATGTTAATGAAGTAATTCAATTAACTGATATTGTGGATATCAAAACAAATCCTATTGAGACTTTTAACTGAAATAATAAATCAACAACATTCAGGAAGTAGTTCACAAAAATGATATTAATTATTAAATCAATAAATCTAATAATTAAACAGTAATATGTGGAAATAGTTCACAGCACATTACTATTCAATAAATCAGTTTTATAAGACAGATTTATGAGTAAGTAGTTACTCAAAAATGAGAAATTAATCCATAAAAACAGAGATACATAATAACAAGATTGAGACAAATTACTCATTTTAACAATAGTGCAAAAACATGAACAAAATGACACATTCTTGTTACCATAAAAATAAAACTGATATTTGAAATAGTAGTATTAGAAATACCAATTTATTGCATCCATTTCTCTGTCCTTGGTCTCCAACAGCCCTTTACATTGCTTGAACTTCTACTTTCAAAGCTAAAGCCACAATAGTGCAAACTTTGCCCTTCATGTATAATTCAAACTACAAAAGGAAAATCCTCAATAATCCCCAGATCTGAGATTTCTCTCCTCTCTCCTACAACTCTAAATTCCTATAACAATAGTGCTTTCAGAAGTCTAAAATTGCAGAGGAGAGCAGCCCCTTTTTACATTCTAGAATCTGTTATTTATAATATTTGTGAAGGAATTTTGGAGAGGAGAGTTTGTTGAAGAGAAATCTGCCAAATATAATTTTACTTGCTCCTAATTCTGATCTTCAATTGCTGGAGCATTCTCATTGCTTGAAATCCTTTTCTCCATATCTTTTCCACTGTTTTCCTGCAAAAGAAATCAAAATAAATTAAAATGCAATCAAAATATCATTTCTGGCAATTAAATCAAACCCAATCAAATTCTATTTTAAATAAATAATTGAAAATAAAATATAAGCTCTGTATTGATGCTTGTAATGATTTGATTGGCAAAGGATATCGTTGGCCAATGGATCTGCAATTAGAAGAGGCTTTGGATAAATGAAATTGAAGAAAATAACTCAGAAAATTGATTTTGTTTTTCAAAATTCGGAGCATGATCTTCTGCCTGATTTTTGACCCAATAAATGAGTAAATCTGTTGGTGAAACCTCCTCCAAAATGTTCTCCTTGATTTTCTCTTTCCAATGAGCCGTCCTGGGCCTCATTTGGCCAAGTATAACTCAATTTATGAGCTTCCAAAGTTGATGGGTCAAATCTGGCATGAATCTGGAAATTCTGTCGCTGGGTTAAAAAAATGTAATTAAAAACTAATCCTAAATTAGTCTCTAATAAATTCTAATTTAATTGCTAATTATAAACTAAACTAATTATTAATTAACATTAATCTAATTAACTAATATATAATTAGCTATTTATAAACAAATTTAATAAAACTAATTAATATTAATCTAAATAATAATTAAATTTTAATTTAATTAAATTCTACATATTAATTAATTTATTTAATTTAAAATCTAATATATATATAATATTTTAAACTAACTATTATTTCCATATCTAATATATATATAAAATATTTAAACTAACTATTATGACCATACGTATGAGTTAAAGAGAAAAAGTCATTTGAAACAAACTTATACCAAGCTTTATGTAATTGTTTTTTATGCCTTTTCGCTATTCGGCAATCGGGAGGATGGAATATCGGGGGTCGTAAGAGATGTGCTTGTTTAAAAGCCCCCCGATGCGATAACCAAGTTAGCCCCCGATGCGATAACCAATTTATTTGCGATGCGATATAAAAGACTTTTGTTTAATCGGTGATCGGGGGTATGGAGTATCGGCGATCGGGGAGAGTGTGGTGTCGGGATTTTTTTTTAAAATATGTTCAATAAAACTTCCGACGCGATCTCCCGATTGCGAAATAAGTTTTTTATATATATATATATTTTTTATATATTAAATTTTAATTTAATTAAATTAATTATATATTAATTTAATTAAATTAAGATTTAATATTATTTTTTATTTTGATTTTATTAAAATGAAATTTAGTTAAGCTGTGAAATTGTTTAAACTACAGCCACTTGAATGATTGGGTTTTTTAGTTTTAGGATTTGATTTGGAATTTAGAGTGAATTTCTTAAAACCCCGATAATTAATAATTTGGCTGCATGACTAAAAAATGAAAAATGTTAGTAAAAACTTGCTACGGGTTAATATTTAAAATGAATGCCTTATTGAACTAATTTATTTACAAAATGCAATATTGTACATTTTATGCATTTTTAACCCAAGCTAGATAAATGATGAGATTTCAAAGGAGTGCCATTTTCAAACCAGTTGACCAAATGAGGCGAAACAAGCGTCAATGGGAAGCTTGTAAAAAATCGATTCTAAGAAAACAATCAAAACAAGAATCGAAAGAAAACTAAAAATTAACAAAAGCGTAGGGCAATCAACTAAAATAAAATCCAAAAAGGTGTTTAGCCAAAATTTTATAGAAAGGGTCCCCATTAGTTGAAGTGAACACATCAATAATGGGGGTTTGTGTTTTTACCACAACACCACATTCGGTCCATTAATGCTGGATTGGTGGAAAATTTTCAAGAATCTATAAAGTTCACCTTAAATTCTTGCGCCCACTCCATTTGGCCTCAAACCAAGCATCACATTGTGAATAGTGACTTTAACAGTCACTTTCCGGCTGACCTGAGTGACAGCATAGCTATTCTCGCGCTATCGTGGATAGGGAAAATTTTAGGGGCTAATATTCTCCCATGGGCTAATTTTATATACTTTTTCCAAAAAAAAGATTCACTAATTTCCATTTTTTCGTAAATATGATTCGCCCAAACTTTATAGAATGAAAGTATTTTAACGTAAAAGTTGCCAAAAAATTATGTATAGACTATATAAAAGTATTATAAATTTCAATATTTTACAAAAATATCTCCAAACATTTTATAGATTTCATATTATGGACTAGTGGGATTCGCCAAGATTTCTAAACTTTAAGATAAATATCCATCCTTAAAATTTTCATTGGTCACAGACCCTATGACACTTCGCTATTGCGCTTAGTCCTAACATCGCGCAGTTCTTGGGTAGAGTAGTTTATAGTCCTGCGCCTCCTTTCAGGTGCCTGGAGCACTAAGACTTTGCTTCTGTCGGCTAGTCAGATCGCTGGGCCACATATGTATGGCATCAAATGACTGCCATTCACTTTTCCTGGGAAGGGATCTCGATTTAACTTAACTTGTTGGACTGCGCCACCCTCGGTAATTTCCTTAATAACATACGGTCCCAGCCAGCGCATTCTGAGCTTCCCTGGAAATTTATCAAACCTAATATCATACAAAAACACCAAATCATTCACCTTAAGGGTGCGCAGCTTAATATGTCGATCATGCCAGGCCCTTTCACGCTACTTTTGGACCTATTGGTGAAATCCAACCAAAAAATCATTCTTCTTCGAGCTCATCTAGCTATGCGAGCCTCTCCTCCAGGGCTCTCCGATCCGTCATACCTATGACTGCTGCTATGTGCAGACTAGATTCGATATATTCCATAGACATTACAGCTTCCACTCCATAGACAAGCCTAAAAGGTGTCTGTCTCGTCAGTTTCTTGCATTTCGTTCGGTAAGCCCACAACAGTGCAGGTACACGTAGGTCCCAATCACTTCGTTGCACATTGCATACATTGGTTAGCGTGGTTTCCAATACTTTGTTTAATGCTTCTACTGTCTCGTTAGCCTGTGGGTGATATGGTGTATTGTTCTAATGATACACCTGAAACTCTTATGTCAGTGCACTGATCGTTTCGTTCAGGAAGTGTGGGCCACAATCGCTCATCAAGATCTTCGAACATCCAAATCACGTCAGTACATGTTCAAACAGAAACTTCGCGGCAGTCAAACCCATACAATCCTTCAGTGGCTGTGCTTTTGCCCAACGAGTCAAATACTCTGTCGCAGTGATAATATGCCTTGCATCTGTCTTCCCTTGAGGCTAAATAGGTCCTACAAAATCGATTGTCCACTTTTTGAAAGGCTGCAACGTCATTTGTGGATTCAAAGGCATTTCAGCCCTCCGTGATGGCTTCCCTATTCTTTAACATACATCACATGCCTTGCAATATGACTTTGAATCCTAATGAAGGGTTGGCCATCACAACCCTGCATATAGAATCTTCTGCGCGGTTTATCTTGCTACATAATGTCGTCCCGCAGCACCCCCGTGAGTGTCCGCGAGGATGCTACTTTGTTCAAATTCAGGTACATACCTTCGCAGTATTTCATCATTCCCCATATTATATAGATGCCCAACAATGACAGAGAAATCTATCACGTGCACCACTAATTCCTTCTTTTGCTGGATAGAGTATCCTTTCGATGCAGTTTCAGTTGTAAGAAAGTGTATTATATCTTCAAAATGTCCATATGTTACGCGCACAACAAAGAGCTGCACGTCAGGCAATCCTTTCTCCAAACTAGTAGGTTCTTCCACTCTCTCAATTTACGATAGGTGATCTGGTCCCACATTCAATCGTCCAAGCTTCACAGCAACTTCAAAATCGTATTCTTGGAATAATAAAAGCCATCTGCAGATGTGCCCCCCCAACACAGGTTTATTGGCCAAATATTTTAGCGTGAAATGACCTGTATACATCTAAAGTGACCTCTGAGCAAGTAGTGTCGATACTTCTAGAGCACATATACCATAGCTAGCCCCACGTGCTCAATGGTGGAATCGTTCTTTTCTTCTTTAGATAATCTGTGACTTGCGAACGCGATAGGCTGATCCAAGCCTTCTCCACCCTCCTGTGTTAGTACTTCCCCTAGCGCTATACAAGACGCGTCCACATGGACATGAAACTCTTTCTTCCATTTTGGGAAGACAAGAATCGATGCAGTAACCATCTTTTCCTTCAATATATCCAAGATTTTTTTACAGTCATCATTCTAGAAGAACGTGACATCCTTCTTCAAAAATTTTTCCATCGGCGCAGTGATTTGGGCATAACCTCTGATAAACTTTCTGTAGTACCCCGTATGTCCCAAAGTAGCACGCAACTGTTTCACACTTCACGGTGCTTCAAAGTTCAGAATCACGATGATCTTCATGGGATCTACCATCAACCCTTGTCTGCAAACCACGTGCCCCAATAGGTTCCCAAAAGGAACAAGAAACACACACTTCTTGAGGTTGAGCACAATTTGGTATCTTCAGTAGGTATCCAACATCAAGCACAAGCTCGCTACATGGCGTTTAACTAGCCCAAATATAGTATAGTCATCAAAATAGATCTCCAAGAACTTATGAATATATTCCTTGAATGTGCAACAACCATGTGTAAAAAGATGGCTGGTGCATTCTTCAATCCAAACTATATGACAATATATTGAAAGTAACCCTACTCAGTTGCAAAGGTTGTCTTGCTCCTATCCTCCGACGCGATTTTGATTTGGTGGTACCCTGAGAACCCATCAGTGAAAGAATATGCTTCCTGACCACCTACATTGTCCAACACTTCATCTGTGAATGAAGTTGGGAATGGGTCATGCACACAAGCATCATTCAATTTTATGAGATCCACACATATTCTTATCTCGTCCTTCTGCTTCTTTTCTTGTACCACCATTGGGCTTACCTAATCGGATTCTTCCATAGGCTTAATGATGCCTGTGTGAGCATTTTTTCTAGTTCTACGTGGACCTTCTCCTTATGTTTCAGATTTAAGCAGTACAACCTTTGCTTAACTGGCTTCACATTGGGCTTTAACGTGATCTTCATTACCCCTAAATTTCCGATTATTCCTTTCAAATTAGTAAAATTGGTCGGGAATAAGTCCTAATATTCACAGAGTAATTCAACGACCTTATCCATTGTCGCATCGTCCCAGTAGTCTCTGATCTTCTCGAATTTGGGCTCCACCTCTGTACCAATATTCACCTGCTTAGTCTTCACCAACGTGGTTATGTTAGGGTTCTCAATCTATGGTCCTTGAACCTCGTGGTGGCCTTCTGTCTCTAAAATGTTAATTTTTTGTGGATCTTCATCATCTTCTTCAGTAATTATGTTATAACATTCTAGCGTGCAACTTAGCTGAGTAGCCCATTCAGGCTGCGCTAGGTCTAAAGGATCATGCAGAATCCTAAAGATGGATGCTTTTACTTCTTGTAGCGCTTCTTCAATATCGTCAAACCCATCCTAAAAAATAAAGGTCATCACAAACCCTTCATGTAGGATATCCCATTTGCCTATCCCATGGGGAAGATTTATTTCTATATACCAGTTCATCGGTATAACATCTAGGGCATGATAGAACAGGTGCACCCACTCAGGTTGTGGCTTTTCTCCATATGCCTGCACCCACTTGGCTAGATGTGCACGCGGATCATCCTATCCATTGTACTTGCCTATCAGTCACATCTTAGGCTTCCCAAATCATAGTTGCATCATTTTCCTACATTCGTGCCAATCGTCAAAGATTCCTTTGTGCGTACCCCACCATCTCATGGGCGTAGCACACAATACCCAGTCCAAGGCATGGAAACGTTTCTTTTCCGGCACCTCCCTTTCAAATGCATCCAAGAAAGTATCTACCTCATTTAGACCATCATAGGTAGGCAGATCTCTTACTTTTGTCAACACACAGCGCAACAACCTGCACATCAAATTATAGTTCAACATAGTTATTTCGTGTAACCGATTCTTCCATCATTTTATTTCTTCATCAGAATCCAAAGTGCAGGAGCTCTCACACTCCGATGTAATTCGCCTATCCATGGTGGGATTCACCCAGTCTTGGTCTTGCGCTATTATCTTATAGATGCAGTCCAGATCATCATCACTTTCATAGTTGCGGACTAGCTCCGTATAGCGCGATCCTTCAACAGGGTCCACAGGTATAATTGTACGCATTGATTTCTTCTCAAAGATCATTTTCCTCTTCTTCATATTAATTACCCCATTCATATTAGTGGCCCAATCAATTCCTAATAGCGCGGGGTAGGGATTGTTGTCATCAACAATCTCTATCACTTCGAAGTCTGCCAGTGCGCTCACTCCCAATATCCACAATTATTCCCTACAATTGCCCCATGGGTATTATTTTCTGCTGATTTTCCATCCTTAGTTGAATTGGAGACCACTGCAATGTAGGTCTTCCCATTCGATCCCATGTCTGTTTTGGCAGAACATTCGCATATGATCCTAAATCCAGAATTACTTGGTCCATTTTGTATTCTCCAATCTGTGCGGTAAGTCTCATTTCTTGTCCCGTTCTTGTCTTATGTTTTCCGATCTTCCAGACTACGTGTAGTTCTCCTGGCATGGTCCCAACACATTTTTTGATGAGTTCCTGCAACCCCTTCACAGCCTTACTATCACGTAGTAACCTCATATAGGTTTCCAAGAACGTTGTGAGCATAGATGGATCCATCTCCGGCTCTGGTTTATCTTTGCTTCCTGAAGTTTAGGCATCAACGAAGCTCTTCTTAGCTTCCATGAAGGTTTCTCGAGCGTGATCCAAATTAAACTCAGCCTCTTTTTCCGGGGCTTTGCGAACCCATGTACTATCTTTCAACTGTTTTCCTTTGCCATCTCTCGTCATGATTTCTCTTCGGAGCACAATGTTCATAGTCGGATCTTCCATGCACGGTTCAGACCTTATCATCTATAGGTTCTGAGTCGGGGGAGGCGGTAGCATTCCTTTGTTGTGTATCCTAGCTGTCAGCGTAGGAGAATCTTCTGTCTCATTATCAAAAAACGTGCAATACTTTCACGACAGGTGTGTTGGATTGGTGCAATCATAGGCATAGTGTCCCAGCCCTCTGCAATTGTAGAAAATCAACTATACGTGACCTCTACTAGGTCCTCCTCCACCTCCGCCTCGTCCGCGCCCCTGAAATCCTATTCGCGCCACTCCTGCATTCTGGTCAAGGGGACATGTTTTGGCCTGAGCTCTGTAGGTGGTATTTCTATCCATCATCAACTCATAACTTCTACAATTACACTCGTCATGTTCCACTGACCTACAAAATTTGCAGAACAACTGTTGCAAATTTCGTGTATACTTCTGTGCAAGTGAAAATTGTCCTTAGCATGCTTTCTGGCTATTTTACAAATTGTGCACCACAAAGCAGGCACTGCGCTAGGTCTTTCTTAAGCTTCTGGCCTTAAAGGCATCAGTCCTCCTCCTGCAAGGTAATTTGTAAAGATCGGGCAGTGGTCTTTTTCATGACCCTGACTCTTGCATTTTATGCACCACACTTCTTCGCGCACCTCTGGTCGAACCATCCAGTCCTGTTTCAAACTCTGCATCTCAAGGCACAAATTCTACAGCTGCGCGTGGATCTTCTGAACTCTTAGGTTAGGATCCTGCATTAGGGTCTCATGAAGCCTCATAGAAATCTCCAGAGCCTCTGCCTAAGTCGTTATCTTTTGTCGTGACAATGCACTCCTTAAATATGATAGTAGTGAGGCTACAAACCTCTCAATATGCTGTCCATCTGTCAGATTCCTATTGGCTTCACGAATCGTACATTTTAGCCTCTAATCTAGCTCCCAAAGAGTCTTGCCTGGTAGTATCATGATATCTTTAAATCCCATAATCGATTGCACTTCAAACTTAGGCCTGCTAAATTCCCTATTTAGCACTATTTGGATATCCGTGACTCTCGCATTTGGGTTATCGTTGGGGTACTGAATATACCAGGTCAGCTCGCGATCCTACGAGGCACTAAACAATGCCACTTTCTTTATATGGTCATCTATAACACCTTGCGCTTCCCATACAACCCTTACAATGAACCATAATTGGTCTGGATCCTCATTTTCCAAACCTTTGAACATATGAAACTTCACTATGTTTGCCATACTGAATCGTAGTGGCGGTGGAGTTGGTATGGGTGAAGATGGAGGTGATGGCAGTGAAGCCAGTGGTGGTGTGGGTGGAGGTGGTATTCATGGAATTCTTTGTCTTATCAGATGAATAACACTTCGCGGAAAGACCTTCGCGAGCTCTTCCTTGTCCCCTTGCGGAGGTGAAATCAAGGGGCTATTTTCTGGACCCTTATTTCCTTCGTTCATGTAAACCTTTCCACTTCATGAAGCTCCGAACATCAAGGTAAATACATAACCCACTTTTCACACAAAAACATTTTAATCCAAGTATTCAAAGACTTTATGTACTTACCTTGCGGTTCTTTGAGAAAGCGTCACTCTGCCTCGCTATAGCTGACTGAGGTGTCGACTACGAACTTAGTAATGAATCCTCCTATAATATGATTGAGCCAATGATCGATGGCATGCATGATCTTATCCTCTGATGCTTCCAGCCTTCGCACTAGCTCTGGGGTCCACACAATAGGACCGTTAAGTTTCCACCTTCCTTGGCTATCTGCTAGCTTCGCGATTCACTCGTATAGCTCAGTAGGGAAGGACGCGAAAAATATTTCATGGAGCTCTGTGTACAGGTAGCTGTCTAGCTGCTATTCTTTTGATAGTTGTGGGTTTTTGTTCTCCTGCATCACGAACTCGTGAATTCTTCTATCCAACCAACCTTCAATTTGTTTCTTAGTTGGATTCCAATGATATGACATCACACATCTCTTATGTAGATTCCGGTACCATCAATAGAACCATTTTTTGTCTTATGGGGGCCTGACCTAGGTTTAGAGTTATTTAGCCAAACAAATCCCTACAATACTAGCCCTTTTGGCATCAACTCGTGGAGCACGGACTGAAGTCTCACCCGAAGAAGTATGGGAGGATGATGGAACTAAGTTTCCGCACCCTTCAGATGTCTGTGATGTTGGTTTAGTCCAACTAGACTTGCCTTTGTGCAAGTTGCTTCGCACTCTATTCTAACCTTCAGGAACTTCGTGATCTGTTACACTCAGCTTTCGTGCATCCCTAACTAGGGGCTGAGATGCTTCATGCTGCTATGGTAGCGAACTGCGCTATTTCCCAAACTAGACTAAGTATCTTACTTATCTTATTGACAGATCTTAATTATCTTCGTGTAAGTAGATATTCTAACTTGTGTTCACTGAAACAATACAATTATACATATTCACGCATCATATAAGCATTAGAGGTGAAATTCGTACCCAATATAATAGATGCATAAAATAGGAAATAAATACACGGAAATGATAGAAACTTCTCTTTATTAATACTTCCAACTTTTTACAGACTCGACTCGCCCTGCGCACTCAGCTGCAGGGGTCCACCTACTCAACTGTGGACTACTAGGCCTCTGCGCACTTAGCTGTAGAGCCTCTTCCTAGACTACGACCCAAAACTAGACTTTACAATTCAGATCTATCTCGCATACATCTTCGTCCTCCGATTAGATTAGCTGCCTTAACTACTTAGAGCCTCACTCTATTTATACAATTCCATGGTTCGTGGACCATGGGTAGATCTTCTACAACTGACATTACATTATCAAAATTAAGGGCGAACAACCCTATGACTCTTTAACAAACTATGCGCTCCATGCCCATAAAATGCGGAGTCTTTACACTGGAATTACAAAATTGACCAAAATCTGGGATCTAAGCCCCAAAACCGCCCTTGGGGGTCTTGCACCCAACAATACATATCTCAAGGGGTAAAGCACAAGTTGGAAAAAGTACTAGAGACCCTCTCTTATCAAGAATCAATAAATCTGCAACTGGGACAATCAGTAGGGCAGAATTAGGAAGCTTGCTTGATACTTTCAAGACAAATATTTTTGGGAGTCTAAGTGAACAAATTGACACCCTTAAACTACAGAACAAGCAAAAATATGAAAATGCTGCATTATCCATTTCTGTCCTAGGTGTCGAAAGAAGCATTGTCTAAGAGAATGTCATTTAGACTTAAAAAATATAGAAACTTGTGCCATATGTGCAAATAACCATGATAATAAGGAATGTCCTTCTTTACCAAGTCTCAAGGCTATATTTAATGATGAAGGAATACCAGAACAAGTAGACCCTCTTTATTTTATTGCCAAGAGACCATGACAGAACTCTCAAACAAATCAACCACAAGGCCTTAGATCACAACAATTTGCTTAGTCTTCATAAAATAATTGGAATCCATCTTAGCAGCCTTGGGCTCAGCCACAATCACAATCTTGGTATCAAGGATGGAAAAATCCTTATGTAGCTTATGATCAATATCAACAATATTCACCATCCTATCCTAATTTTCCACCACAATTCCTACCCCAATCTAATCAAATTCCTCAAGCCAATCAATTACCTCAAGTTCAAGTTCAAAATCAAAATCCACAGCTCTCCCTACCATTTGCAAAAAAATCAAATAAACTACCCGCTCAACCACTTCTAAATCCCAAAAAAAAATGCCACAACAACAACCTGTTTACAATATGGAAGGGCAAAATCCTCAAACCTATGTAATAACTCCGGTAGATCTAAACAATGTCAATTAAGACCTGGAAGAGTATTGCAAAGAAAACCCCCTGCTGTTATGAAGGAAGAAAGGAAAAATCTTCAAAAACATAAAAATAAATTTGAAGAAGGAGAGACCTCTCTTCCTCAAAAAGAAAATAATCAAACAAAAAATGTTCCAATAAATACTCCTATTATAGAACTGTTGGAGATAATACTGAGGGGGGGGGGTGAATCAGTATTATCAAGTCAAATATTCCCTTTTTCAAATCCAGATAATATACGCTACTTCAGTTAATTAAACTCGTGTATATACGCAGCTATGTAGAAGGAAACCCACGTATGCAATGCAAACTTATAATTTACTTTATCGTTTAGATGTTGATTGTTAATTTGTGTATCAGAATTAAATTACCAGTAACCAGAAACAGTAAAACAGAGCAGAAGACAATCACACACAAGAACACAAGATATAAGGTGGAAACCCAATGTGGGTGAAAACCACCTGCTGCAATATCTTCTTTTAATTAGAAACTTCTTATTACAATGTATTGGTGCAGTCCTTTACCAGTACCTAGGCTGCAACCTGCAGAGATCTAAAACCCTCTCTCGTTCTCCAGCTTCTCCTGGAAGGGAGCTACAACCCCCTTAGCTCTTGCACTAGCCAAGATACTAGTGCGTAGGTGCTGGCCTACAGAAGGCTACAACCTTCTCTTTCTTCTAGGGACCGCATTTCATAAATTTTCACACTGGATCCATGAACATCAATCAAGAATTTATGCTTCAATCAATCACCTTTTCAACAATCAAAACTGAATAAAAAATGAACACTTCTCTGATAGCTGTACCCAGAACACAGTAACTGTAACCATACACTAATTCTGAACCCAGAATACTGCAGCAATAAACAGAAGCAGCTAGAATATAAATCAAGAGATGTACGCTACTTCACTGTTCAGAAACCTGCATGTATACGCTTCTGTGTTAAAGCCAACCTGCGTATACACTTCTTTCCCTTACCAAAATAGTGTGTATACGCGCGTTCGCTTCACTGAACCTGTGTACATATCTATAAAGGATAGTTCACTCTTTCAAATATTCAGACAGTAATTAACCCAGATTTATAGATCAAACTTGTGCCACATATAAGAAATCAAAATCATACAAAGATACTATCATTCAAGCCTTAAGATTATGACCCATCAATGGAACTTATCCTTCTTTGTGCGCTAAGGTTCCTCCTTCACCCCAATCACCAATATTTCAGATCTAGCACTTATTAGATATTCAATTAATTCAGAGAATCCTTTGCCAAATGATCTCATTCCTATTTTATAGTCTTAGGCCTTTCACAATACCAAGGACCCAATACTTGGGATCAACACTTCTGATGAGGTACCATGGACCAAAACCATAGGTTCAAATACCAAGGACTAACTACCATGGACCAAAAGTAAATTCTCCAACATATACTCGTTTTTACTTGCATGAAAGTACGTGTATATGCATACGCGCCTTCGTAACTTATAACCCGCGTGTATACGTGACTTCGTCTAGGTGAACCTGCGTATATGTCTTTTTCTTCATTTTGAAAGCCTAAACAATGATCTGTCACCAAAGAGAGTTGCCATCAAGGACAACAGCTGTGCCATAGCTCCAAACCTGTGCCATAATGCCAACAATCTTCCCCTTTAGACTTGATGGCAACCCAAAGATCCTCAAAGTCATTCTCCCCCTTTGTCATCAAGGGCAAATGGTTGTTCTCCCCCTGAGTACATGCTGAAATCTCTGCCCTGCTGTGCTAACCATACCCCCCCTGACTGTAGGCAAGATCTGCAAAAAGATGTTCTTCAAGAAGAACCATGACTTATACATCATAAAAGACCTTCATATCACCAAAAGACTCAATACATACATCCATCACCCAACCAAGTGGGGATCATCCACCCAACCAAGTACATTACATATTCATCCCAGGCATAGTGGGGAAACCAAAATAGGCCGTTACATGACCTTGACACCATAAAAGAGATACATGACATAGAGACAAAATATCTAGAGCAAGACTTATGAAAGTCACCAATAACTGATAGCAGAAGCATCTATCAATCACCATTTAGATCAGCAACCAAGATTTCCTTTTGTTCTCCCTCTGCCTTTGTTCCACCTGAAACCAACAACAGCTGTGTACTAGAACCAAAAGCTTTTAATATAATGCCAATAATGCATTATTATAGGTTTATCTGCTCCCCCTGAACCTGTGCTGGATGGTATCTGCCCTAACCATATCAGAATATCTTCAACCAGAGCCTGTCCCTACTGATATCCATCAAACCTCCATATACGCGACTGTCTCTTCACAAACCGACGTATGTACGCGAATCCTCCTCAGGCAACTCGCGTACACCCATTTTTCTCTGAACAGACAAGATTTAACAGCAAGATGATGCATCAACTACTCCCAGCTTCTGTCTGAGGTATTCAAAAGTTTCCCTGGGCAGTGGTTTAGTGAGAATATCAGCAACTTGTTCCTTAGAAGGAATGTACTCCAATTTGAGCTTGTTCCCGGAGAAAGTGATACTTGATCGATATGTGCTTGGTCTTTGAATGCATGACTGGGTTCTTTGAAATGCTGATTCCACTTGTATTATCACATAAGATGGAGATAGGTGGTGTACAAGTGATTTGAAAATCCTACAAGGTCTGCATCATCCAAACGAGTTGAGTGCATGAAGATGCAGCAGCCACATATTCCGCTTCAGCTGTAGATAAAGCAATCAAACTCCATTTCTTGCTGAACCAAGATACTAATCTAGAATCCATATAGAATGCACCACCACTTGTGCTCTTCCTGTCATCCACGCTTCCGGCCCAATCTTCATCTGTATAAGCATGAAGAGTGAGATCTGTATCTCTAGGATACCATAAGCCATAGTTTTGAGTTCCTTGAAGATACTTGAAAATTCTATTCATTGCCTGAAGATGGGTTTCCTTAGGATTTTCCTGAAATCTTCCAACTATTCCTACTGCATGCATGATGTCTGGTCGGGTACCTGTCAAATAAAGTAGACTTCCAATCATGGATCTATAGGTTGGTTGATACACTGCTGTTGATTCATCATTTTCACTGAGGCTGCATCCTGTAACCATAGGGGTACATACTGGTTTTGAATCTTCCATGCCATACTTCTTCCAAATCTGCTTGAGGTACTTGGTTTGAGACAAAAAGATATCACCTTCATTTTGTTGGATTTGTAGACCAAGAAAATATGTTAGCTCTCCAAGTAATGACATTTCGAATTCTTTTTGCATCACCAAGGCAAAGTTTTGACTCATAGTTTCTTCATTGCTGCCAAAGATAATATCATCTACATACACAACAAGTATTAGCAATTTGTCATTTTCAATTTTTATATAAAGATTGCTATCTACTGATCCCTTTGAAAATCCTTAATGATGAAGATATTTGTCCAAATGATAGTACCAAGCCCTTGGAGCTTGTTTAAGGCCATAAAGAGCCTTTTTTAGTCTGCATACAAGATTTGGATCATTCCCAAGAATGAAACCATCTGGTTGCTCAATGTACACCTATTCTTCTAAGTCTCCATTCAGAAAGGCTGATTTCACATCCATTTGAAATACTTTGAACTTCTGAAAGCTTGAGAGAGAAAGAAACATTCGAATGGCCTCAAGTCTAGCAACGGGAGAAAAAGTTTCTTAAAAGTCTATTCCTTCTTGTTGAGCATACCCTTTACAAACAAGTCTGGCCTTGTTTATAATCACTTCCCCATTTTCATTCATTTTGTTTTTAAAGATCCATTTTGTCCCTATGACATTCTTATCTTTTGGTCTAGGAACCAGCTCCCAAGTGTTATTATTTTCGATCTGCTCAAGTTCTTCATCCATTGCCTTGACCCAACATTCATCTTTGCATGCCTCTTTTACATTTTGTGGTTCAGTGGAGGAGAGCAATGCCAAATAGCTTGAGGCTTCTGAAATTGTTCTTCTTGTTTGTATACCTGCCTCTTTCTGCCCCAAAATTTGAGATTCTGGATGATTCTTTTGAACGTACCTGGATGGAGTCTTCTCTTCTATCCTTATCTGTTCCTTTGGTGCCTCTTGAGGTTCTTCTTCATCATCAGTCTGATTTGAAGGATGGTCTTCATCCTCTTCAACATTTTCATAATTTACTTGCCTAGGAATGTTTCCTTCTTCATCAACCACAACATCAATGTTGTCAACTATTCTTCCAAGTCTTTTGTTGTAACACTTATATGCTTTGTTGTGAGGAGAATAACCAAGGAGAATGCCTTCATCTACTCTAGGTTCAAACTTGCCAAGATGTTCATCATTATTCTTAATATAGCATTTGCTTCCAAAGATTTTGAAATGTTTTACCGAAGGAGTCTCACCATACCAGAGCTCATGAGGAGTTTGAGTGCTGTTTACCCGGACATTTGTTTTGTTGAGAATAACAACCGCAGCAAATGCAGCTTCACCCAGAAGGTTGCGGGAGTTCCAGACTCATCAAGCATAGCACGAGCCATTTGTTGAACCGTTCTGTTCATCCTTTCCACTACTCCATTTTGCTGAGGAGTCCTAGCTATAGAGAATTCCCTTCTTATTCCATGTTCTTCACAAAAATCGAAAAATTCATTTGAGGTAAACTCCCCACCTCTATCAGACCTGAGGCACTTAATTTTGTGATCTGATTCGTTTTCAACCAAGGCTTTGAAAGATTTGAATTTTTCAAAGGCTTCGTCTTTGTGCTTCATAAGTCCTATCCAAACCATCCTGGAGAAGTCGTCAATGAATAATATAAAGTATTCTTCTCCCGAGGTGAACTTTTCCTAGATGGACCACATACATCTGTATGGACTAGTTCAAGAGGCCTGCTAGCTGATCCTTCCTTCTCAGGGAAGTTAGTTCTGGTTTGCTTACCAAACTGACATGGTTTGCATATTGTATTGTCTGGAATTCTGATGTCTGGAAGACCATGAACTGCCTGGTATTTTCATGCTTTCCTTATCTTGCTCAAATAGAATTGTTGTTGTCCTTCTTCAAATATGTATAAATTATTTGGAGTTATTATGCCTTTGATCATTGTTTTTCCTGTATCAAGATCACGAACACTACATCCATTTGATCGAAATATTACCTCAGTTCCTTGATCGCACATCTGACTGATACTCAGTAGATTATGCTTCAAGCCATCAACATACAAAACATTTCTAGCCTTGACTTTTTCTTTCAACTGAATAGTGCCTTTTCCTTTTATGACAACAGGGGTATCATTTCCAAAAGAAACTTTCTTTCCCTTTTCTAAAGCACTATATGATTGAAGTTTTTCTTTATCACCTGTCATATGCTTCGAACATCCACTGTCGATGTACCATTGATTTTCCTGTCCTTCTGCATATAAAGCTATCCCACATCTTTTTGGTTGCGGTTCCTTCATTTTCCATGTTCTGGCATTTGAGGTTTGTTCCTTCTGAGTTGTCTTCTGAAACCTGCTCCTGCATTCAGAATCTTCATGACCGAAGTTATTACAAATAGAACATTCAATTTCACTTTCAAGGGCGGAAAAGTTGTTATAGGTCCTTTTCGTGATTCCAGTCATACTTATTTGTTTTTGAGCTTCTCTAGTCATGATTGTCTTATAGGCAACACATTGAGCTGCTTTGTGACCAAAGTTATGGCAAGAGAAACATTGGCCATTGAAGAAACTCCTGCGATTATCAAATCTATCAACCAACAGATTGTAGTTTCTACTGACATCCATTCTTGAGGCAAATTGGGAAGATTTTACATGTGGCTGGTTGTGGCTTCTGTTTATCCTTAAGGTAGATTGCCCCTGATTTTCTTGATAGTCTTTGTTCATTCTTGAGGTATACTGTCCCTGATTTACATGATGATTTCTATTAGGCCTTTGCTCGCTCCTTCTTGCTACATCAAGATAAATTTTGGAGGTGGATGCTTGAGATGCTTCTCCATTATATCCCAGACCTGTCTTGATTAGTGGAGAATGTTGCACATTGATAATCTCATCCAGAGTTTCAGATCCTTTAACAAATTTAAGATTAAGAGCTTTTGTTTTCTCAATCTCTTTTCTAAGACCAACAATTTCACATTCCAATTTTTCATGATGTTTTTCCCTTTCAACCAGTTGACATTGCAGAGAATCAATAATCACATTTTTCTCTTCTAAACAAATTTTGAGATTAGAAATCTCTTCATAAAGACCTTCTTCATCTATAGCATCCATGTAATCATCATCTTCAAAAGCCATTAAAAGTTTATAATTATTACCTCGTTCATCTTCGTCACTATTTGAAAGTCCATCACTATCTTCATGAGTGTAATAGCTTTTCTTATTTGCATTATGTTTCTTGTTCCATCTAATAGGTTCCTTCCCCTTGTCAATCTTATCCTTATGAGGAAATTTGGCAGCATAGTGACTGACTCTTACACAAGCAAAGCATTTGAAAGGTAACTTACCTCGGAATCGTCCAGCACCCCGTTGAAGGTTTTTGACAAAATTTGATTCTTATTCTTCTTCTAACACGTGTCTTGACTCATAGTAATCTCCTTTGCCTGAAGCCTTGAAGGCAGCTTCTCTCCTATCTGATGGTCCTCCTTTCCTCATTTCATAAGCAGTCAGAATTCCGTGCAGCTGTGACATGGTAAGGTTTCGTAGATTCTCTTTTTCTTCTATTGCAGAAACTTTAGATTCAAACCTAGGGGACAAAGATCTTAGAACCTTTTCAACCACAACAGCCTCTTTTATTTCTTCACCCAAATTTTTCATACAATTAACAATCTCATCTACACGAAGGAAATAGTTAGCCACACTTTCATCGTTGTGCATTCTGAGATTTTCATACTGAATTCTGAGGGTTTGAAGTTTTTCTCGTTTTACCTGATCATCTCCTTCATAGCTCAGAACAATCTTGTCCCATATTTCTTTTGCGGATTTATACTGCATAACCTTCACGAATTCTGATTGAGATAGACATCCTAATAGAGTATTGACAACCTTTGCATTTGTTTCATATTTCTTCTTCTCAGCCGGATCTGTAGGAGTTGCTGATGGAAAAGTGTACCCTGTATCTATGATATCCCAGACTTATGTACCAAGAGATTGAAGATAGGCAGTAACTCTTACCTTCCAATATACGAAGTTTGTCCCATCAAAAATTGGTGGCCTGATAGATGCTTCTCTCTCGTAGTTGCTCATGATGATGGATCTTCCTTCAAGCGATCAAGCTTCTTCAGAAGGACCTGCTCTGATACCAATTGTTGGAAATAATACTGAGACGGGTGGGTGAATCAGTATTATCAAGTCAAATATTCCCTTTTTCAAATCCAGATAATATACGCTACTTCAGTTAATTAAAATCGCGTATATACGCAGCTATGTAGAAGGAAACCCGCGTATGCAATGCAAACTTATAATTTACTTTATCTTTCAGATGTTGATTGTTAATCTATGTATCAGAATTAAATTACCAGTAACCAGAAACAGTAAAACAGATCAGAAGACAATCGCACACAAGAACACAAGATATAAGGTGGAAACCCAATGTGGGTGAAAACCACCTGTTGCAATTCGTCTCTATCTTCTTTTAATTAGAAACTTTTTATTACAATGTACTGGTTCAGTCCTTTACCAGTACGCAGGCTGCAACCTACAGAGAGCTACAACCCTCTCTCGTTCTCCAGCTTCTCCTGGAAGGGAGCTACAACCCCCTTAGCTCTTGCACTAGCCAAGATACTAGTACGTAGGTGCTGGCCTACAGAAGGCTACAACCTTCTCTTTCTTCCAGGGACCACGTTTCATCAATTTTCAGACTAGATCCATGAACATCAATCAAGAATTTATGCGTCAATCAATCACCTTTTCACCAATCAAAACTGAATAAAAGATAAACACTTCTCTGACAGCTGTACCCAGAACACAGTAACTATAACCATACACTAATTCTGAACCCAGAATACTGCAGCAATAAACAGAAGCAGCTAGAATATAAATCAAGAGATGTACACTACTTCACTGTTCAGAAACCTGCGTGTATACGCTTCTATGTCAAAGCCAACCTGCATATACGCTTCTTTCCCTTACCAAAACAACGTGTATACGCGCCTTCGCTTCACTGAACCTGCGTACAGATCTATAAAGGATAATTCACTCTTTCAAATATTCAGATAGTAATTAACCCAGATTTATAGATCAAACCTGCGCCACATATAACAGATCAAAATCATACAAAGATACTATCATTCAAGCCTTAAGATTATGACCCATCAATGGAACTTATCCTTCTTTGTGCGCTAAGGTTCCTCCTTCATTCAGATCCAGATCTGCACCATAACCCCAATCACCAATATTTCAGATCTAGCACTTATTAGATATTCAATTAATTCAGATAATCCTTTGCCAAATGATCTCCTTCCTCTTTTATAGTCTTAGGCCTTTCACAATACCACAGTCCAAAACCATAATAAACAATACCAAGGACCCAATACTTGGGATCAACACTTCTGACGAGATACCATGGTCCAAAACCATAGGTTCAAATACCAAGGACTAACTACCACGGACCAAAAGTAAATTCTCCAACATATACGTGTTTTTACTTGCGTGAAAGTGCGTGTATACGCATACGCACCTTTGTAACTTATAACCTGTGTGTATACGCGACTTCGTCTAGGTGAACCTGCGTATATGTCTTTTTCTTCATTCACCAGAGAGAGTTGCCATCAAGGACAACACCTGTGCCATAGCTCCAAACCTGTTCCATAATGCCAACAAGAACATCCCTCAGTATCCATTAGACCACCTTTTCCTGAATGGTTGGAAATTGATGAAGGAATAGAAAAACAAATCACATTTCTTGATTACAATATGCTGGATGAATTAAGAAATGTTTGTATACAAATTCTTTTGTTGCAAGCCATAAAAGAAATACCAATCTTCGCAAAAACAATCAAGGAATTAAGTACTCAAAGATCAAGAAGAAAAATAAAATACATAAAAAGAATTCAATTAGTTGGGAAAATTGTGGACATCATCATGGGGAAAACAACAATACAAAAATATCTAGATCCAGGGAGCCCCATTGTGAAAATTCACATCAATGGAATTGAAATACCAAACACACTGATTGATCTAGGAGTATCCATAAACATAATGAGTAAACAAGTTTTGGATTCACTTAGGCTTCCTAACCTTCAATACACACCAACACTGTTACAATTAGCAGATAGGTCTGTAATTAAACCTGATGGTGTGTTAGAAGATGTTTGTGTATCCTTAGATTCTTGGGAATATTCTTTCGATTTCATGGTCTTAACACCCAAGAATAATCTATGAGGACTTCCATTAATCCTAGGAATACCTTGGCTAGATACAACTAATGCTTTCATCAGTTGTAGATCAGGTGACATGTTTATCTCAGATTCTACAAAGAAATTTACATTGTATCCACTTGAAAAAACAACAATAGAAATAAAGAATGAGGAATGGATAAATGATGATGGTGATATACAACCTCTTTTCACTACTGAACAAGTAAGAGAGGAGGACCAAATTTTAAATCTAATGGAAAATAATGAATCTTCCTCACATTATGACCACAGTCGAAATGAATATCTCTGATCTAGACAAGTATCTTTGCTCTCTATGGAGAAATTTGGGAATTCTTCAATAGAAATATTTCTAGATAAAACTTTGAATATTAATGAAAACATAGAAGAATTACAAAAGAATCGACTGGTAGAAATTTTACAAAAACATTCTTCTTCTTATGCATGAGAATACACTGATATGAGAGGAATTGATCCTAAAAATTGCATGCATCATTTCTACATTGAACAATGTGCAAGACCAGTTAGACAACCACAACGAAGAATGAACCTAAATCTAAAAGACATTGTTAAGGAGGAATTACAAAAGATGTTAAATGTAAACTTCATCTATCCAATATCAGACAGTTAGTGGGTTTCACCCCCTAGTAATAATTCCTAATAAAAATGGGAAATTAAGAGTATGTATCGATTATAGGGAATTGAATAAAGAAACATTAAAATACCACTTTCCACTTCCTTTCATAGATCAAGTCTTGGACACATTAGCAGGGAATTTTTTTTTCATATTTGGATGGTTTTAGTGGATATAATCAGATTCAGGTAGCACCTAAGGATCAAGATAAAACCACATTTACCTGTCCATGGGGAACTTATGCTTACCGAGTACTTCCCTTTGGATTACGCAATGTTCTGACAACATTCCAAAGAGCAGTCATCAGAATTTTCTCTGATCTTATTCATGATTGTGTGGAAGTGTATATGGATGATTTCACAGTTTATGGAGATTGTTTTAAAGAAGCACTTGAAAATTTAGAAAAAGTTCTAATAAGATGTAAAGAAACAAATCTTTCGTTAAGTCATGAGAAATGTTTTATGATGTTTAATGAAGGAATTGTTTTAGGTCACCATATTTCAGGAGATGGAATTAAGGTAGACTCATCTAATGTTGAGTTCATTTCTAAATTATCAGTGCCAAACTGTCAATGAGATGTTAGGAGTTTTCTTGGTTTTACTGGATATTATAGAAGATTTATAGGAAACTTCACAAAAATTGCATCTCCACTCTTCAAACTACTTACCAAAGAATGTGAATTCAGTTGGGATTCTGATTGTCAAACTTCCTTTGAAAAAGAAAATTTCTGAAGCACCTATCTTAAAAGGAACTAATTGGAAATTGCCTTTCCATATATCAACTAATGCTTCAGATACAATCTTAGGATCTTTTTTAGGGAAAAAAGACCTTAATCATGCAATCTATTACACTAGTAAAAATTTAACTCTAGCAGAGCTAAATTATACTGTAACTGAGAAGGAGTTCTTAGTTGTAGTTCACACCATTAACAAATTCATACATTATATAATTGGCTATGACACTTTCATTCACATAGACCATTCTGCCATTAGATACCTAATGAATAAACCAATCACTAATGGAAGAATAACCAGATGGCTCTTATTATTACAAGAATTCAAGATCACCATTCTAGATAGACCCAAAAAACAGAATACAATTGTTGACATTTTATTTAGAATTCAGAATGATAATAATGATAAACCTGTGGATGATAAATTTCCTGATGAATATATTTTTGCAGTATCTACTAAATCACCTTGGTATGCAGATATTGCTAAGTATTTAGCTACATGGAAAATACCATTTCATTTGTCTCCTAGAGAAAAGAGAAGGATAGTTCACAACACCACATCTTATTCATGGATAAACTAAGAATTATACAAAACATGACCAGATCTCATCATCAGAAGATGTGTTCGAGAAGATGAGATACCACAAATACTTAAAGCATGCCATGATGAACCATGTGGAAGACATTTTTCTGATAGAAGAACTGCTTATAAGGTCCCACTTTTAGGATATTATTGGCCTTCCATTTTCAAGGATACCAAGGAATATGTTAAAATATCTGACAGTTGTCAGAGAATGGACAAACCTACTCTTTCAAATGAAATGACATTGCAGCCTCAGGTACTCATTGAACCATTTGAGAAATGGGCACTAGATTTTGTTGGTCCAATCGATCCACCTACAAAGCAAGAAAGGTATATTCTGGTATGTACTGATTTGGTCACTAAATGGGTAGAAGCTAAAATGCTCCCTTTTGCTACTGAAAATGCTGTAGTTCCATTTTTTTTGGAGGATATTTTAACTCGTTTTGGTGTTCCAAGAGAAATTGTAACAGATCAAGGAACACAGCTTACATCCAGATTAGTGCAGAAGCTTGTGGAGTAGTACAAAATCAAGCATCAGAAGTCCAACCCATACCATCCGCAAGCTAATGGACAAGTTGAGTTTACAAACAAGGTGATTGAAGGAATTCTTACCAAGACTATACACTTACATAGGAAGTACTTGGTTGAAAAGTTTCCAAAAGCTTTGTGCGCTTATACAACTACATGGAGAACTACTACAGGACATACTCCCTATGAACTTGTTTATTGGAAGTAGGTATTACTTCCAATAGAGTTCCATAACCAAAACTATAAAAAAACAGTTCAGTTGGATCTTGACTTATCAGAAGCACAAAAGTAAAGGATGGGACAACTCAATGAGCTCGATGAAATAAGACAAGAAGCCTTCTAGAAGACCAACCTTGTTCAACAACAAAGATATAGATGACATGACAAGTACATTAAAGAAATAAAATTTAATCTAGGAGATTGGGCCTTACTCTTTGATTCAAAGTTAAAAAACTTCCAAGGAAAATTCCAAACTCACTGGCTTGGACCTTATGAAGTTGAAAATGTCTTTGACAATGGTGTAGTTAGAATAAGGACTACTGATGAAGAGAAAATTCCTCTTTTAGTAAATGGACATCGACTTAGACTTTATTAGAAGCCATTGACAAAAGAAGAATTTGTCAAAATTTTCCAAGACAATTCAGAATTGAAGATGGTTGAGAAGAATTCTTCTTCTTTTCCACCTTAGAAATTTTATTTTTCTAAAACAATATATATATATATATATATATATATATATATATATATAAACATGAAAAAAAACAAGTTGTTGGCATGCTTATACAGAAAATTTAAAGTGAAAACCAACTTTTGTTGGCACCTTAAATTTTCTCTCTTTACCATTTCTTCCAAAAAGAAAATTCCCTTTTTCTAAGCATCCCTTTCTTTTAAAAATATCTCAACTACAAAATTAGTGATTTTTGCAGCTCGGACAAGTTTCTGCAGCTCTAATAAGATTTCTGCAGCCAATATGACAGGAACACTTCGTGGCTCAAATTGAAGAAATAATTGACTCCTTTCAAGTGCAAAGTACCTGCAGAAGACATCAAAGGAAAAATAAAGGTTAGAAACTCAGTCGAAGGTATGTGACACTTTAATTTTACAATAAGGGTTAACATATTGCATATATGAATTATGTGGACATAGCACTACTGAAATAAAATGAAATAATTGCAAATCATGGGTGATAGTTGCTTGTCAAATCCATTATAGTCCACCATTTTAACTCTTGTCTCGTCCTCATTTCGAATCCATCGATTTGATCACCGAATCATTGAATTGAATGTGTTCCAATGGCTAACTTATTTCCGCAAACCTTCGTTATATTCACTCGTTCTCTCATTCCTCCAATTCATACAACCTCTCCATCTCTCTCCATCACAGAATGAAACCCTACCAAGACCATTTTTCCCTGTCAAGTAAACAGTTCTTGAGACAAAACATCTCTCACCATGGGCATTATTGTTTGAACAAAACCAACAGGAAAGAAGTTTTTGGAAGGATACCCTCAGACTAGGGAACTATTACAGAAAGTACAGTGGTTAAAATTCATAGAAAAATTTGATGGTTTCCACAAGGAGGTAATGAAAACTTTTTCATGATCTTTAGATGGGATAGAGGTTGAAATAGGTGATGTCAGGTTCATAGTAACATAGTCCCTAATTGCAGAAGTCATCGAATTGCCTAAAGATGGATGTTGGGCAGCGAATCCCATAATAGCAGGTTTTTGGGGCTTAAAGCCTAAGTTTTGGGACAATGTAATGTAAAGACCCCGCAAAATGCAGGCGCAGAGCGCAAGAGTCTAGGGTAGTCCACCCTAGAATATTTTAATTTAATTTAGAATGTGTTGACCTATCCATGGTCCGCAGACCTTGGGAATGTATAAATAGAGCGAGGCTCTAAGGGTAGAAGTCAGTTTTTGGATATTTTTGATCTTAAGTGATATGGGTTTTCGAAGGCGATATTCACTCTGAGTCTATAAGTCAGAGCCTTGGGTCATAGTAGTAGAGAGAGCCTCTACAGCTGTGTGCGCAGAGGCCTAGTAGAGTCCGCAGCTGTGTGCATGGACCCCTAAAGTTGAGTGCGCAGGGTGGAATTGGATTGTACTAGAATAGAAGGTTAATAAAAGATAAGTTGATTCTGGAATATTGTACATATGATCTGTGTGCTTATGTTTCAGGTATATCTTTGCATCTCTTTATAGTTTATGATTGTGCGCACTAATTATAAGTGTTAATTGAGTAAATAAAGATACCGGGCCCACAAAATTAAGTCAGATCTATAATAATAACACAGTAAGGATAAAGGATCTGGACAAAGCCTCATTGCGCTCTATAAATAGCTACGCAAAGGCCAGACAACTGTGCAAGCATGCAGGATCGGATCATGACCCTTCCAAACCTCATCAAGATATCCCTAGGGTGTGGAAACTTGGTTCTAGCACCCTCCCATACTACCTCGGGTGAGACCTCAGTCCACGCTCCACGAACTATTTCCGAAAGGGCCGGTAGTGTGGGATTTGTTTGGCTAAATCAATTCTGAACCTGGGTCAAGCCCCAATAAGACAAAAACGAAAAAAGTGGTTCAAGAGCAGAGGAATCGAAGTGGAAGATTGGAAAATTTTCTTGAAAAACCCAAACATGGACACTACCATCTCCAGAAAAGGTATTCTTAGTTCTGCCCTCAAAAGTAAATGGAGAAATTTTCTCCTTGTACTTCAGAATTTATTACTTGCGAAGGTCTATTTGGTTGTATGCTTTTCTACCACATTAGGATAATGATGAATTTCCTTGAAGAACATCAAATGAATCTTCCATACTCTCTCTTGCAAATCCTTAAGAAAATGTCAGTGAATGTTCAAAATAAAATCCAGTCTATAGACAATACAATGTACCATTATGGATTGATAAAAATCTTAATTGAGTTTCATCTTCAAAGCATAAGTGACAATTGGGAAAATTTTCTAGTAAGAAATCATTTTGAAGAGAAAACCCATGAACAACCAAGTGATAGTAGAACCCTAAGGGGAAGAAAGAGAAAAATGGAAATAGTAATAGAATAGGAACCACAGTCCCAACAAGAATTATCAGAGGATGACCTACCCATTGTAGATATTTTGTAGAAAATGAAAAGAGGGAGTTTTAGAAGAAAGAAAGTCAATAGAGAAACAAAGGTTTTACCCCAAACCAAAATCCTTCCTCAGAAAGAAAATCCAAAAGCTAAAGAGAAGAAAACTCAAGGATTGCCAACCATAGGTTTGAGAAGAAGCACCAGATTGAACACAGTGAAAGAAGCAGCCTCAAGACTTGTAGAACATATCGATCTTGAGTTGAAAGAGAAATATGAAGGTCTTGAGGACTCTCCAAGAGAATCACTGAGACTGTCACCACCTCCCTTTTTTTCACCTCCAAGAATTCCAGTACAAAGTCGAGGCATTGATCTTGTTCAACAAGAAATTTATGATTACATAGAATCATTAGAAAGAAAGGAAGAAAAAACCAAAGTATCAATCCAGAGCCCAGAAGAAGGAAGTAACTAGTTTAATGAGCCACAAGAACCTCCAACATCTAATGTCTTGAAGCAAGAAATATTTGAGATGGAGACATTAAAGTGATACCTCAAGAATGAAAATAAAACACTGAAGGCACAGAATGGAATTCAAATTGCCAAGAGTGACAACCTTATTCTTCACTTAAGTCTATGGTATAAAAATAATAAGAAATTGAAGAAAGAAAATAGGGCAATGAAAAGAGAAATCATTAACTTGAAGTATAAGATCCTTATGAAGAAAACCAGGAATGGAAGTGGCTACCAAAAAGAAGAAGAAAGTGAAATCTAGATGTGATAGCAAGGATATACAGGAGAATGAAAATGTTGTGTTGTATGAGGATATACAAAACCTCTAGTGTGGGGGAATATAGAGTCCAAGAACTTCTTTACCTTGACACCCTTTTTGCCCATATTTCCTCCTTTTTCCTATTGCTATCATCCAAATAAATGCAATAAATATAAGGTTTTGTTAAGGTAAGCACTCATATGTCATCTCTTTCATAGTTTGTCAATATGCCTTATTGTTTTATTAAAGTTTACATGCACCTACAGAATTGACTTGATTCTGCAACTAATCCACATATCCGCAACTACTTCCATTGTTGATAGGGTTCAAATGCGCCAGCTTAGCAAAGGAGTGTATGGGTAGATAGAGAATGATCCTCTCATGGTTTTATTCCTGTTTACTTGAGCTAATCCATCAATATGTTCACACTACAACACGGTCAACGTAGTCAATGACAAGATAATATGCTGGAACAGAGTCACACTTTCAAGAGATATTATCGATTTAGTTTTTCAATAGCAAATAAATGAATAAGTGATATGATTTGGTTTGATAATGATTTTAGCAAAGATCCTTAGGCTTGAATTTCTCATGTTGTTAATTAAAAACTCTATAAGAACAATGACCATTCTGTGTTAAGGGTGTGCCGCCGTAAGTAATTTTGAAAGCATCCTGTAGAAACTATTTTCCAATTAATAGATCTTTGTTCATACATTTTATGTTGCATTGATTAAATTTGTTGATTCTCTCGTGGAGGGCCCCTGCATGTAGATCAAGTCTTTGACTCACTGCAAGTATATTTTCTTGTATTTCTTAGATTTAATTTGTGGATGCTCTGTGTTTATATTTTTAGGGTGCAATTTAATGGAGTTCATGATTAGATTGATTCCTACATCAGTAATTTCGTTTGATTTATACCTAGCATAACTCAATCATTTCGTTTTATTTATACCTAGAATAACTCAATCATTTCATTTTATTTCTACCTATTATAACTCAGTCATTTCATTTCATAGTTTAGCTAGTTCATAGATTACAATCTTGTTCTTATTTTACTTTTGCATTGAATGAAGTTGCAGTAGTTAAGAGTGACAATCTTTTCTTAGAATCTGAACTCAAGCATCCTTCATTTTCCAATTTGATAAAATAGGATCTCCTTCACATCATTCGATGCTTTCATAATTAGCTCTGTTTAGTTGCAGCACAAAAATCCAAAAATAATTGAAAAACATGTTAACTTATTAGATTCATTGAAAAGAGTTAAGATCATTATTCAACCATCCTACAAAACTCAATTCAATTAGGATTAATACTAGAATAATCAATTAAAAAATCTCAAAGATAATACCCTAATATAGATAGTAATATCATCTCCATACTGATTCTATATTTAGACAATAACCATAACATAAACACCTTAACGACATAAGTAACTACTAGCACAAATAGTGCACTTGTACTTCGTTAGTTTACCTGCCCCGGTCGATAATTTATGCTTACAATCTAAGAACACCAAATTTACTAAACAATAGGGCCTCTAAAGGAAACCATGCACAATAGGCTTTGGGGGTGTCTTCATAAATCATAAGGGTGACATTGTATGGGTCTTTCATGGAAAATTAGGAATCACCACAAAAAATGTGGCAGAGATCTAGGCCATGGAGCATGGGCTTGCAATAGCAAAAGACCAACATTTCGTTTCACTGATTATGGAAGGTGACTCTACAATGACCACTCTAGTTGCCCACAAGATCCAACATGGTACCTCAGTTAGCATAGTAACTGATAGTTGGAGGTTGATGAAAACTCTACACCACATCCAACAACACACCAATGATCTGGGTGGGTCCACTTCCATGTGGTCTAAAGGAAATCCAATGTCGTGGAAAACCATCTAGCCAATGAAGGAATAGCTGGTAGGGACACTCTAATCTCCCATGCATGGAATGATATAAGGGAAAGCCCCCTCTGCCATGATTACGAGGTAACCAATAATACGAAAAATGAGGGATGTAGTATTAATGAGCCTTCCACTAGCTTGTAGATATATACAAATGAATAATTCTTGGATGATACAAATGACAAGACCTACTTTCTATATATAGGAGTCTAAAGGGTCATAATATAATCAGAGCCGACATAACAATAATAATGTAAGGGAACAATAATAAAAATAATGGACTTCTATGGGGCACAATAATAACAATATGGGGACTACATGGGCACAAAAATATAATAAAGGGGTTGTAATAATAACAATAAGGGATTACACTAGTAGTATAGGGACCTAACATTCCCCTCTCCTTCAAAAAGTGTTGTCCTCAACACTTGAGTAGTTCTTGATGCTTCTGTATAAAATTATTGTCCTCCCATGTGGAATCTTAAGCGAGTAAGTTCTTCCACTTGATGAGATACTCTGAAATTGATCGATTTCGTAGCTGTCAGGTTCTTGTTTCTGTGACTGCTCCAGGCTCCAATATGATTTTTCCTTCCTCATCAAGTTCTGGAAATATTGTTTGAACTAGGATCTTTTGCAACTTTTGAATGAGTGGCCACACTTGTTTGTCCTTCTTCCATTCATCCCTTGCTTCGTTTATCCAATCTGGTTGGATAATAGAAATAGCACAAAAATGCTTCCACATCCTCATCCTTTCTTGAGAGTGCATCTGAAACAACATTTTGCTTCCCTTTTTTGTAGATGATTTCAAAGTCATAACCCAACATATTTGTGATCCATTTTTGTTGCTCTTTAGAGGATAATATTTGTTTTAAAAAGTATTTCAGACTATCATGATCCATTTTTACCTTGAAGTGTCTTCCCATTAGGTAAGGTCACCATTTCTTAAGTGCATGTAGTATTTTCAACATTTCCTTCTCATAAATAGCTTGCTTGAGATGTAGCCATAAAAATACCCAATCACCCACATCAAATTTCTTTCAGTGCATTGTTGATATGCATGTTGTTTCATTTGATTCTGCACCAAAGTGGCATTATCCTTTAAATGTTGGAGAAATTGTTGTTGATGCTTGATGTGATCTTTCATTGCTTGAATATTTTTCTTCTTGATATTTCCTTCTATATTGAGAGTTTGAGGGGTCATAATTTCTTCCAATGCACTACAAGATATGGTTGGATTCATTTCTTGATGCTCGATGTGATCTTTCACTTCTTGAACATTTTTCTTCTTGATATGTCCTTCTATATTGATAGTTTGAGGACTGGTAATTTCTTCCAATGCATTACAAGATATGGTCAGATTCATTTCTTCTTTCTCGATGTGATATATCACTTCTTGAACCTTTTTCTTCTTGATATGTCCTTCTATCTTGCGAGTTTGAGGAGTGGTAATTATTGCCAATGCTTTACGAGATATAGTCGGATTCATTTTTTCTTTCTCTATGGTTGGTTCCTGGTGTATATCCTCTTCTTTTGATGTTTCTTGATACTTTTCTTCCTCCTCTTAATAATCTATGTAAAATAATTTCTTCTCAACACACTTATGACATTTAGTGTATTTGCTATCACAATTGTAACAAAGCCATTTTTCTCTTTTTTCTTCCAATCGTTGTCGTGTAAACTTTGTAGGTTGTGGAAGGCTAGGAGAAAAAAAAATTCCATAATTATAGTCATGATTGGTGGGATTCCTTGTTTCCATAATTTTTCTTTCAATTTTTCTTGCCAACCGGAATGCCTTCTCCAATGAATCAGGTTCCCAAAGATGAACCTCATGCTGAATGTTATCCTTTAAAGTACCTATGAAGACATCAATCCTTTTCTTCTCTGGAATATCATTTAGCCTTATATTTATTTTTTTAAAGTCCTCAATGTGCTCTTCCATTGAATCCTTTTGTTCTAGATTTATCAATTGGCTAAAGAAGGTGTTACTCTTTGTATCCTCATAATGTGCTATCATTTCTTTCATGAAAATTGACCAAGTGACAAGTGCTTTACGAGAAAAAAGCCTTTTAAATCATAAAAATTGATTCAATTCTAAATATAAAGATGCAATATATACCTTTTGTAACAATTGAACCTCATGTAGATCAAAACACTGCTCCATCTGTAGTATCCAATTTACCGGATCCTTGCCATCAAACTTCCTCATGTCACCTTTTATTGATTTTAGGAGCTTGATCTAGAAATGACTATAACTCTGTACTTTTAGTTCTCCAAGTTCTGAAATTGCATCCTAAAGTATCCCCTTGAGTCCTCTTTCTAACCCCTCAAGTCTGATCAGAATTTGATTCTCCAAAAAGGAGTTATGCCCAATCTCCTAAGATGAACTGATTATATAATGTTTCAGTAGAACAAACTTGTACGACGTGCGACGTGTCACCTTTTCAACCTTCATATCTGAAAAATATACACAGAAAACTAAATTCTATCCTTTTTCTGTAACTTCTTACAAAATTTCCATTTGTTGCTCAGAGAGAAAGTTATGACGATTTTCCCAAGGTCACCTGTTTAGAATGTAATTCTGGAGTCTGCAAAAATCCTAACTTCCTTAGATTATATCTACGAACATATAGCGATAAAAGATCTGATACTTGGACCTGAGCTTCACCGATATTTCAGCTCAAATGGATTTTAATTTTAGAGTCTGAACCTTCGTAGAAAAATATTATGGCAACAATTCCATGATGACCTATTTGAGATGAAATTCTGGAGCTTGCAAAAACCCTAACTTCCTCAGATCATATCACCAAAAATATAGCTAGACAAGGTCTGAAATTTGGACCCGAGGTTCAAACCGATTACTTCTCAAATGGTTATTTTTTAGCTTCTGTAACGTCATAGCGAAAATTTTATAGTGAAAATTTCACGATAACCTGTTTGGAGTAGCAAAACCCTAGAATCCAAAGCTCTAATACCAAATGTTATGAAACCAACTCACAAAAAGATAGAAAAGATAGATAAATGCCTTAGAAATAAGCCTCTTTGAGGGGGAAACCTCCTTTACATTACACAAATTAATAGTTCTTAGATGATACAAATGACAAGACCTCCTTTCTATATATAGGAGTCTAAGGGGTCATAATATAATCAGAGGCGACATAACAATAATAATGTAAGGACACAATAATAACAATAGTGGGCTTCTATGGGGCACAATAATAACAATATGGGGACTACATGGGCACAACAATATAATAAGGGGTTTGTACTATAACAATAAGGGTTACACTAGTAGTATAGGGACCTAACAGTGGGGATATGTATTTGGCTTCTTAAAGTACACATGTAGATCATGAGGTATGGTTGATTGATTCAGGTGCATCATTTCACTTCACTCTCAATAGGGAGTGGTTCTGCGAGTATGAGAAATATGATGGTGGTGATGTATTCTTATGGGATGATAGGAAGGCCAAAATCATTGGACATGGAAAAGTCAAGCTGAAGTTGCAAGGTGGAAGGATTAGAACACTTCTTGTTGTTCTGCATATTCCTAGATTGGCTAGAAATATGATTTCTATAAGCAAGATGGATGATGCAGGTGTAAAATAAGTGTTCGAAAAAGATACCTGCAAGATGGTTTGGGGAGCACTAGTATTGATGTGGGGAGTTTGGATTGGAACTTTATACAAGCTTCTGGGTAGCACTATTATTAATGGGTGCAACAATTTTGTGGTTTGTGGAAGTGAAGCAGAAAGCCTAGTGGTCTCTAGAGAAAAGATCATGTTATGGAATCAAAGGCTTGGACATATTGCAGAGAAGGGCTTTTGAATACTGCATGGTAATGGTATGGTAGAAAGTATGTCTAATTTCTCTTTGGATTTAGATTTTGGTGGACATTGTGTATATGTGAAGCAAAATCAGGTGAGTTTCCCCTCTTGTGCTAAGAGTGCAAAAGGGATATTAGAACTTGTGAATAGTGATGTGTTTTGACTTGTGTTAGTTCCAACACTAGGTAAGTCTGTGTACTATGTCTCATTTATAGATGACTTCTTGAGGAATACATGGATATATTTCCTCAGGAAGAAATATGAAGTCTTTGACATGTTTAAAGAATTTAAGGCTTTGGTGGAAAAGTAGACAAATAAGAAGATCAAGGTGTTAAGGACAAATAATGGTGGAGAGTTCTGCAAGAAGGAATTTGAAGAGTTCTATAAGAAGTTTAGTATAGAATGGCAGAAGAATACTCCCTACACACCTCATCAAAATGGAGTTGTAGAAAGAATGAATATGACGTTGATGTAAAAGGAAAGAAGCATGCTTAGTGGTGCTAGGTTAGGACATGAATTCTGGGTAGAGATAGTGGAGACTGCATGTTATCTAGTTAATAAAACACCTTCATCAACGTTGGAGGATAAGACTCCACATGAGGTATCGACTCTTAAGAAACCCTCTCTTTCACATCTGAGGGTATTTAGCTGTGATGCATATGTACATGTTGCAAAGGAGAAAATAACCAAGTTGGATAGTAAATATGAAAAGTGCATCTTTATTAGGTATAAGGATGGTTTAAAAGGTTATACGCGTTGGAAACTAGAAACATGGAAGGTTGTTTACAACCGAGATGTGGTGTTTAGAGAGGTGAAATATGTTATTAAACATTAACTCCTACCAAAGGAACATGAGAAGATATATTTTGAGTTAAAGGAAGAAGAATCAGACTCTACAACATAACAAGAATTAGAAGGGGACGAGCCACAAACTCCAATTTTGAGAAGATCAGTTCGAGAGAAAAGGCAGCTTAGAGGGTATAGTCCATCTATTTTTTGGTCAAATTTTATTACCTATTATTGATTACGATCCAAGAACTATCAGGGAGGCAGTATATTAAGAGGATGGAAAACTTTGGAAAGAGGCCACGACTGATGAAATGGAATCTTTAGAAAAAATGCTTGGGATCTGGTGGAGTTGCTGGTTGGAAGGAAACCCATTGGCAACAAATGGATGTTTAAGAAGATGATGAATGCAGAAGGAAAGGTGGAGAAATAAAAAGCTCGACTGGTAGAAAAATATTATTCCCAAGTGCAAGGAACTAATTTTGGTAATATTTTTTCTCTTATTGTCAAGTTAGCTTCTATTAGATTACTTTTATTTTTTTCTACTTATTTTGATTTTGAGGTAGAGCAGATGGATGTGAAGGAAAAATTTCTTCACGAGGATATGAAAGGAGAGATATACATGAAGCAACCTGAAGGCTTTGCGGCAAAGGGTAAGAAAGAACTAGTATGCAGGGCAAAAAAGTCTTTGTATGGGTTAACACAGTAACCAAGGATGTGGTACTAGAAATTTGATACATATATATGGGGACTTAGCTTCACCAGAAGAAAAGCATATCACTGTGTGTATTTTAAATTAATTGGCAACCGTGTTATTTATTTGGTATTTTATGTGGATGATATGTTTCTAATTGGAAATGATAAAGAAATTATCTAGGATTTGAAGACCCAATTATCCTCCAAATTCGAAAGGAAGGATCTTAGTGATGCAAACTATATTTTGGGCATGGAAATTAAATAATATTGGGCAAAGAGGAAGCTCTGGTTAAACCATAGGAAGTATGTCGAGACAATACTATAGAGGCTTAATATGTAGGATAGTAAACCAGTGAAGGTCCCTATTATTTTAGGTGTAAATTTGTTTGCTGAATAGTGTCCCAAGATATAAGAAGAAGAAGAGGACATGTCTCGTGTTCCATATGCAAGTGCAGTTGGTAGTTTGAGGTAAGAAATGGTATGTACTAGACCATACATTGCACATGTAGGGGGAGTATTGAGCATGCTTGTGTCAAAACCAGGGAAGGAACATTGAACAACATTGAATTGGGTTTTCAGGTATTTATGTGTCACTAGTGATTACGATCTATGCTACCAAGGAAGACTAGTATTGGAAAGAGCTTTTGACATTCGCAGCTTTGTTGACATAGACTAGGTTGGAGATTTGGATCGAAGAAGATCTATAAGTGGGTATGTGTTTAACCTATTTGGAGGAGTAGCCAGTTGGATGAGAAAAGACATTCTATAGTGGCACTTTCAACTACAAAGGCAGAATACATGGAAGCAACTCATGCAAGCAAGGAAGCAATTTGGTTGTAGATATTTTGTTCAAGTATGGGGTTAGTACAATGAGCTATAAGGATAGACTGTGACAGCCAAAGACCAATTTTTTTGGAAAAGAACCTTGCTTATCATTCAAAGACAAAGCACTTTGATGTTCAGTATCACCTTGTGAGGGATATAGTTGAGGACAAAATGGTGTTGCTGGTAAAGGTGGACACTGAAGAATGTTGCAGATGCATTGATGAAGTCTGTGAGCATTGAGAAGTTTTCTTGGTGTAGAGAAGCAATGGGTGTTGCAGTGTTGGACCAATGACTAAGCTCTCCTATGACCCCCTATGTGGAAAAGAAAACAAAAAGTGGGAGAATGGTGTGTGTGTGTTATATTCTTTCCATGACTAGTCACATATGTGGGTGGGTCACAGGGGGGCGATAGCCCCCCATGTTTGTTGTGTTGGGCGCAATAGAGGGGTCACATGGGGGGAAACAGCCCCCCTGGTTGGGGGGTTTCAAAGGGGTGATAGTCCCCTTGCACGGGGTCTGGGGCATCACCCAGAGAAATTTTTGTTTTCCTATATATATGTGGACCCAAGGATTGGGGGTAGACCCAAAGATCGTGGGTGAACCTACCCATGGTTTTGTGCATGGGTTTTATACATGGTTTTGGGTATGATGGGTTTCTACCCATGGTATTTTGTCGATCTAGTCAAGAGAACTACAATTATTATCTAATGCAGGGTTAATGGATTGGGGTTTATGAATGATTCAACATGTATATATATTTATTATAACATTGAAAGGAACATATTGAAAAATCAATCTAGTAGTGCTAGTTCTGGGATTAAGGAGAAAATAACTGTGTATTTGTTTTATGTTCTCGCCATTGTATATTTTTTGTTTTAAGATTTTTTTTGCAGGTAATCACTGTATAGGGTTAAAGCCTACATTCCCTTCCATCTTCTCTCATTCCCCTCGAGGTAGATGTTGGGTCCCTATAATACTAGTGATTACCCCATTACTATTGTAGTTGCATCCCTTATTAATATTTTTGTGCCCCTATTATCCCCATATTGTTATTACTATGCCCCATAGAATCCTTCTATTGTTATTTTTGTGGCTTTATATTATTATTGTTAGGTCGGCTGGGTTATATTGTGACTCCTTAGACTCATATATAGAAAGGAGGTTTTGTTATTTGAATCATCTAAGTATTGTTCATTTGTGTAATGTAAAGGAGATTGCCCCCTCGAAGAGGCTGAATTCTAAGGCATTCAACTATCTTTTCTATCTTTTTGTGAGCTGATTTCATAACATTTGGTATCAGAGCTTTGGATTCTAGGGTTTAGATGCTCCAAATAGGTCATCGTGGAATTTTTGCTATAACTATTTTTATGTGATGTTTCAGAAGCTAAAAAAAAAACCCATTTGAGAAGAAATCACGCTGAACCTCGGGTCCAAATTTCAGAGCTTTTCGCACTATATTTGCGGAGATATGATCTGAGGAAGTTGGTCTTTTTGTAGACTCCTGAATTACATTCCAAACAGGTGACTTGGGGAAAATCGTCATAACTTTCTATTTGAGCATCGAATTGAAATTTCATAAGATGGTATAGAAAGAGAACGGACTGTAGTTTCTTGTGTGTATTTTTTAGAGCCAAAGGTTGAAACAGTGACTCGTGGTATGTCGTACAAGTTCACTCTACTGAACTAGTCTATAATCAGGTCACTGTGGGAGATTTTGCATAACTCTTCCTTGGAGAATCCAATTTGGATCAGACTGGTGGCATTGGAAAGAGGACACAGAGGGCTACTACAGATCACAATTTTAGAATTGGATGATATGAAAGTACAAAGATACATCAGAGGCAATATCGAGCTCCTACAAAGTGAAAAAAGGTGTGTAGATTCTTTTAAATTTTTGCTTAAGATTGGTTTGAAAATTTATTTTGAAGGAATTCAAAGGGCATAGTAGAGCATTATTATCTTAACTGATGCCCCGAGGAAAGAAAATGCAAACACCTAGTAAGCAACCTGAAATCTCTAGCATGACTCATGAAGAAGAGGAAGAAATGCTACATGATATATCAAAATTACAAGAACAAGTGCAACAAATGTCACTCTCACAAAAGCTAACAGAAGCTAAGATAAATGGTGTGGAATCTAAGATAAAGAGTGTGGAAGCTAAGATGGATGATTTGAAGATAGATTTGAAGACAGATTTGAAGAGAGACATGGTAGATTTGAAGACAGACATGGAAGATTTGAAGACAGATTTGACAAATTTTCTACAAGAAATACTTACTAATGGTGAAAAGGTAGTAAAGGAAGCTCATGATGCAGACAAAAAAAATGTTAATCATGATTTCATAGACTCTAATGTGGGATCAAAGACCCACCATATTCCAAAAATCGATATGAGGAAGTTTGATGGCGAGGATCCCGCAACATGGATATTACAGATGGAGCAATTCTTCGATCTCAATAATGTGAAAAACACACAAAAGGTACGTATTGCAACTTTATATTTGGAACCAAATCAGTTTGTATGGTATCAATGGCTTTTCTCTCGTAAACAAATTATCACTTGGACAATTTTTACGGAAGAATTGACAACACATTATGAGGATACAAAAAGCAACACTTTTTTCATCCAATTGATAAGTCTCAAATAAAAGGGTTCAATAATGGAGCACATTGAGGAGTTCCAAAAATTGAACATAAGGGTAAAAAATATTCCAGAGGAGCATAGGATTGATGTGTTCATAGGGACTTTAAAGGATAATATCCAACATGATGTTCGCCTTTGGGAACTTGATTCATTAGAGAAGGCATTTAGGTTAGCAAGAAAAATGGAAAGCAAAACTATGGCAACCAGGAAGCATACCACTGACAACTATAAAGATGGAAGTGTTGTTGCCCCTAGTCTTCCACAAACTATAAGGTTGACACCTCAAAATTGGAAGAAAAAAGAGAAAAAGGGCTTTGTTACAGTTGTGATAACAAATACACTAAAGGTCATAAGTGTGCTGAGAAGAAATTATTCTACATAGATTGTGAAGAGGAAGAAGAAAAGGAGCAAGAAAGGTCAAAAGAAGAGGATATACTCCAGGAACAAAGCCTAGATAAAGAAGAAATGAATCCGACCATATCTTGTAATGCATTGGCGGGAATTACCACTCCTCAAACCATTAATATAGAAGGACAAATCAAGAAGAAAAAGGTAATAGTGTTGATTGATTCAGGAAGTACCCACAATTTTATTCATTGTAAGGTAGAAAAAGAATTGAATTGCTTCTTATATCCAGCACTAGAGTGTCAAGTGATGGTTGCAAATGGAGGAACAATAAATTGCTCTGGAAAGTGCCATAATATCAAGCTATCGATGGGAGAATATGTATTAACTAGCCCAATGCTTTCCATTCCAATGGGAGGTGCTGATGTTGTAGTAGGAGTCCAATGGCTACAATTCTTGGGTACAATAGATTTTAATTCAAGAACTTTTCATGAAATTTTCTGTGGAAGGAAAGGAAGTTGAATTAAGGGGTATTGCAAGGAAACCGGGAAAGATAATCAGCTCTAACGGTATGACAAAGCTTCTAAAAAAGGAACAAAGGGGTGTAATTGCACAATTATGTTCGCTAGATGTTTCCACATTGGAATCATCTATTTCTCCAGATCTCCAAAAAGTCTTGGACAATCATTCCAAGGTATTTGAGACTCCCAAAGGTCTCCCACCTATTCATGATCATGATCATGCTATTCATTTGATTCCAGGAAGTGTTCCTCCAAACATCAGGCCGTATAGATATCCCTATGCCCAAAAGAGTGAAATTGAACGTATGGTTGCAGAAATGCTAGAGGCTGGTATAATTCAACCGAGTCAAAGTTCTTTCTCTGCTCCAGTAGTATTAGTGCACAAGAAGGATGGATCATGGCGAATGTGTTTGGATTATAGGGAGCTCAACAAGCTCACTATTAAAGATAAGTTTCCCATTCCTGTCATTGATGAATTACTAGATGAATTGCATGGATCAATTTACTTCACCAAGTTGGATCTTCGTTCAGGATATCATCAAATCAGAATGAAGACTGAAGACATTCCGAAAACAACATTTAGAAATCATGAGGGTCATTATGAATTTTTGGTCATGCCTTTTGGCCTTACCAATGCACCTTCAACATTTCAAGGTTTGATGAATTCTATTTTCAAACCATTCCTTAGAAAATTTGTGTTAGTATTTTTTGATGATATACTAATCTACAGCAAGTCTTGGAAGGATCATGTTGAACATGTTGACAGGGTGCTACAACTATTGGAGGAGAAACAATTATATGCAAAAAGATCCAAATGTTTCTTTGGAGTACAAGAGGTGGAATATCTAGGTCATATTGTATCTCATGAAGGAGTTAAGGTAGACCCTAGCCATTAAGGAATGGAAAATCCCCACATCCATAAAGCATCTGCGAGGATTTCTTGGGTTGACAGGGTATTATCGCAAGTTTGTTAAGAATTATGGGAGAATAGCAGCACCTCTAACAACATTTTTGAAGAAAGATGCATTTTCATGGACTTCAGAAGCAACAAAGGCCTTCGAACATCTTAAAGAGGCAATGTGCCAAGCACCGGTCTTAGCTACATCGGACTTCACAAAAACCTTTATTGTGGAATGTGATGCTTCAGGAAATGGAATTGGTGCTGTTTTAATGCAAGATGAAAGACCCATCGCTTTTGAAAGTCGTCCAATCAAGGGAAAGTTTTTACACAAAGCTATTTATGAGAAGGAAATGTTGGCAATACTCCATGCACTTAAGAAATTGTGACCCTACGCAATGGGAAGACACTTCAAGGTAAAAACAGATCATGATAGCCTTAAATACTTTTTAGAACAAAGATTATCCTCTGAAGAGCAACAAAGTGGGTCACAAAGATGTTGGGTTATGACTTTGAAATCATATACAAGAAAGGGAAGCAAAATGTGGTGGCAGATGCACTCTCAAGAAAGGATGAGGATGTGGAAGCATTGTTGTGTGCCATTTCTATTATCCAACCAGATTGGATAAACGAAGCAAGGGAGGAATGGAAGAATGACGAAGAAGTGTGGGCACTTATTCGAAAGTTACAACAAGATTCCAGTACGTCTGATACATTTAGCTGGAAAAATGATTCTTTATGGTACAAAGATCGCTTATACCTCTGTAAGAATTACCAAGTAAAAAAAAAGATTCTTATGGAATTGCACACTTCTCCCTTAGGAGGGCACTCAGGATTTTTAAAAACTTACCACAGGGTTAAGAAGGAATTTTTTTGGGATGGCCTTAAATCGGATATTCAAAAATTTGTGGCGGAATGTTTGGTTTTCCAACAAAATAAAGTTGAAACAATTAAGACACTGGGTCTATTACAACCTTTATCCATTCCAAGCCAACGTTGGAAGGAGGTTTCAATGGATTTTATCATAGGTTTACCCAAGTTTGAGGGAAAGACTGTCATCATGGTGGTAGTTGATAGACTTACCAAGTATGCACACTTTTGTGCATTATCACATCCATTTAAAGCCAGTATAGTTTCTACTGCATTTATGGAATCAATTCAAAAGCTACATGGAAACCCAAAGATTATTGTAAAGAGATCCCATTTTCACTGGAAATTTTTGGACAGAATTATTTTCTTTTCTTGGTACTCAGTTATCTCATAGCTCATCTTATCATCCTCAATCTGATGGGCAAACTGAGATAGTAAACAAATGTTTGGAAGGATATCTTCGTTGCTTTGTATATGGTAAACAGACACAATGGGTCAAATGGTTGCCTCTGGTTGAATGGTGGTATAATACTTCCTTCCATACATGAACAAAAATGACCCCATTTATGGCACTTTATGGATATCAGCCACCATCCATCACATCATATTTAAGAGAAAATTCTAAGGTTCAAGCAGTGGAACATCACATCGAACATCAACAACAAGTCCTCCAACTCTTAAAGGATAACCTCGTGTTGGCACAGAATAGAATGAAACAACAGGCAGATCAACATCACAGTGAAAGAAGTTTTGATGTAGGTGATTGGGTATTCCTACGGCTACAACCATATAAGAAAATGTCCCTCAAACAAGCTAATAAGGATAAATTATCACCAAAGTATTATGGTCATTACAAGGTGTTGCAAAAGATTGGTACTATGGCATACAAATTGCAGCTTCCTGCAGCTTCTCGACTGCACCCAGTTTTCCATGTTTCATGTTTAAAGAAGGTTATAGGCGAAAAGCTCCCAGTTCAAACAATATTGCTAGAACTTGACGAGGAAGGAAAAATTATATTGGAACCAGAAGCAATCACAGAAACAAGAACTCGATAGCTATGAAATCGATCAATTTCAGAGTATCTTATCAAGTGGAAGAACTTATCCACTGAAGATTCCACATGGGAGGATGAGAATTTTATACAGAAGCATCCAGAACTACTTAAGCGTTGAGGAAAACACTTTTTTGAAGGAGAGGGGCATGTTGGGTCCCTATAATACTAGTGATTACCCCATTACTATCCTTATTAATATTGTTGTGCCCCTATTATCCCCATATTGTTATTACTATGCCCCATAGAATCCTTCTATTGTTATTTTTGTGGCTTTATATTATTATTGTTAGGTCGGCTGGGTTATATTGTGACTCCTTAGACTCCTATATATAGAAAGGAGGTTTTGTCATTTGGATCATCCAAGAATTGTTCATTTATGTAATGTAAAGGAGGTTTCCTCCTCGAAGAGGCTGAATTCTAAGGTGTTCAACTATCTTTTCTATCTTTTTGTGAGCTGGTTTCATAACAGTAGCCCTCTACATCGGTTCTCTCACTCCTTGCATATCAGTATGGCCCACACTCCTCACCCCTGTAGTGGCCCTTCAATCAGTCAGTGTAGAGGCTGGAACATGGACCATTAGTGTCAAGCCAACCTGAGGATGAGAATTAGAGCTAAAACGAAAGCCCAACAAGATTCCTTGAATTACCATAACTCCTTCCCTTAGGAGACCAGGGACCAGATTGCCAACATAGAGAATCAAGTTAGGGACATAAAATGGAGAACCAACACTGAAGAAGTTGACGCCCAGTGCAAGTGGATTCCAGACCCAAGGATAACAAGAGTTAGATAAAATTTGTACAACATAACCGTTGACCTTTCTTGGAATATGAAGACAATTTTGGGTCTAGCGATGTATGAGAATATCCAAGCCAACAAGACATTGGAGGAAAATTTGGACAAGCCAAATGAAAATTCACTATATATGTCGAAATATTTCACCATATGAGATTTGTCACCAGAGACTCCTCGCACTTCTCTCTGCACAAGCATAGGATGGCAGATACTCAGAATGAGCAAGGGACTATGCCTAGAATCAAGAAGGAGTCAGGAGGCTCCTCTACCAGCCAGCTAACAAGCAAGGTGCTATAGATTTGATATGAAAATATATGATAATACAAATATACGCAAAAATAAGAAGATAGAAATAGATAGAAATGCTTCTTTATTAATATCAAAACCCTTAAGGTAGGGCAACACCATACATTCACTCCTTAAGGAAGGAGAACACTCCACAAGCCATAGCCTACTCATATAAATTCCTTGACATCTATCAATGGGGAGTCTCTAGCCTCTATATAGGCCTCATATACACAATACCATGGGTAATTACCATGGTTCCCTCAATACCATCTATCTAATACCATGGGCTTATTATATTATTGTTAACTACTTGTGGTCCCTTACATGATGCTGTTTAACCACCTTATTTATTACTATGGCCCATCCCATTATTACATTATTCCCTTGGGTACCTCCCTCTGTACCCCATATTATCCCCCCTAGTTATACTACATTCCACCCCCCTTAACATGTTTCATCCCCTAAACATAGAAATAACACAAATAATAAGATCTACTCAAAAGAGTAGTCCATTGGTACCATGCACGTGCATCTATCCATCCAAGAGAAAGGTGAACCCTCGATCTAGTTGGTGCCTCGCTTGCTTGAGATGGAATTTGACCCTTGGTGGCTCTTCTGTGTTGATGTGTAGTAGGTGGATCGTCACCCCTCTCTATCTGTCATGCAGGGGTTGTTGTCCTTGTGGCTAATTCGTTGCCATCTTGTTGGTTGTTTTCTTGCAGGGTGATGTGGATGGTGATATGCTAAAGTTTTAACCAACTGTGTCTTTTTCTTTAATTCGCCACCTAATGGCACTTGATTGGTAGCTGGTACATGTTGTGGTCCCTGGTGTTGTTTCTTATCTTCTAATATTACTTCAACCACTGAGTCCTCATCTGATGTATCAATACCTGTAATATTTTCTGCTTCAGCCTCCTTGGATTCTTCCTGTTTTTCTGGTACCTAGTTCGATGTTTATGTTTGGTTGTCGACCATTGAAGACTCATCATCTGATATGTCAGTGTCATTAGAGCTTTGTGCTTCTACCTCCATAATCTCTGCTTGGGTCTTAATGAAAATATCCTACAATGTAATTTTATTCTTTTTATACTAGAGCTTCAGGAATTTCTTCTGCACATTAATATTGACAGTACCCACAGATTCCATCCAAGGATATCCCAAAACAACATCCATGTTATCCATATCTGAAGTATAAAGATCACAATGCAACACATACTTATCCATAGAGAGCTTCAAATCTTTATAAACTTGAACTTCCTCATTATCAACCCGTGTGTTTTCAATGTGTTTTGTTGGAACTTGCAATTTTTTTTCCAAATTAACATTGATAAAATTATTATTGCAACTAGGATTTATAGACACAATGATCTTCTCCTTCTGAATCAACCCATGAACCTGCAATAAGGAGATACCAGTGGAAAATAACCCTTTAGGTTTCTTGGTTTCCTTCTTTCCTATAAAAATAAAATCTTTGCTAGGTTGTGTGCTTCTCTGTCTAAGCTTAGTAGGAGGACCCAAAAAATTAGATTTACAGTCAGAGTGGTCAGAAATGGATTTTGTGAACACCTGCCAAGTAATTGTCCTTGGATAACATTTAGAATGCGACTGCCACCATTTCCATGTTTCTTAGTCCGAGTAAAGTTCCCCCACACGTAGTTTAGTTTCATCATCTATGATGTTTTCCAGAGTGAAATACTGTTCCATTTGTGCTAACCATATTTCCGGATCAGAGCCATCAAATTTGTACATCTTCATTGAATTCCGATCTAGGCACTGGAATTTCAGATTCGCACTGTAGCTGTCCTGCCTTCATAAAAATTTCTGAAAAAGAGCTGATTTTAAATCAACGATATCTCCCTCATTCGTACTTCGATTTGACCGATTTGTTTTTTGAAATTGGGTATTTTTTCACAAAGAACTCAGAACAATAATTAAATTTTGAAAATATTTCCCCGAAACATATAGATCTGATCTACAAACTCGCCGCCCCAAAAAATTTCTGCAACACAACCGATTTTTAAATCAATGATATCTCCCTCATTCGGACTCCGATTCAGCTGATTTTTTTTTTCAAATTGGGTATTTTTTCACAAAAACCATAGATCTGCAATTAGATTCTATAGATTTTTGCACTAGAACGTACATATATGATCCGCAAACTCGCTTCCATAAAAAATGTTGGCGACACAGCTGATTTTTAAATCAACAATATCTCCCTCATCCAGACTCCGATTCGGCCGATTTTTTTTCCTTTTTCAAATTGGGTATTTTTTCACAAAAAACCCATATATGAAATTGTATTCTATATATTTTTCACTAGAACATATGGATCTGTTCTGCAAAGTCGCCGCCCCAAACAGTTCCTGCAAAAAAAAAAATACTCTGTTTTGCCTAAGAAAGTGCTCTGATACCACTTGTTATAGCTTTGATACCACTTGTTATAGCTCCAATACCACTTGTTATAGATTTGATATGAAATATATGATAATAAAAATATACCGAAAAATAAGAAGATAGAAATAGATAGAAACACTTCTTTATTAATATCAAAACCATTAAGGTAGTGCAACACCATACATTCACTCCTTAAGGAAGGAGAACACTCCACAAGCCATATGCCTATTCATACAATATTATTTGAAATCTCTCAATGGTGAGTCTCTAGCCTCTATATAGGCCTCATACATACAATACCATGGGCCATTACCATGGTTCCCTCAATACCATCTATCTAATACCATGGGCTTATTACATTATTGCTAACAACTTATGGTCCCTTACATGATACTGGTTAACCACCTTATTTATTACTATGGTCCATCCCATTATTAAATTATTACCTTGGGTACCTCCCTCTATACCCCATATTGGTATACTACATAAGGGCGCTCCTGCAAGCAGTACGTAGAGAAGCCCATAACATTGGATGAGGACCATTTTGTCTGAAATGGCTATGATGCTATTTGTGTGTACTCCTATGGGCCTGTCATTTGTGTGTTTTTTCTCAAATTTCTCAAGGTCAAACAAATTGTAGAAGTCATGGAAAGATCAACAAAGGATGTTTGGTCACCAATTTTATTCATGTAAGAATGTATAAGGGTGGTAGGAAAAACAGTGTAAATCACTGCAGACAGTCTAGAAAAGAACTCTTCTACTGATGTTCAACCCTTTAGTCTTCCCAGCTGTGCCTATTTGATTCCAAATGTAATCTTTTGATTTTCGAAATATAATATAGCTCTCTCTTACTTACAATATTTTTTTTATTAAATGCAAATTTGTTTATATAATTTAAATATTTTTAACTTAAAATTTATAATTTATGGATATCTATCTATCTATCTATATATATATTATCTATTTCAATTTTTTATTTTAATTTTTATTTATATAATTTGTTTATTATCATTCCCTGAATGGGGTGTGTAGTGGAGAGAAGGGTGGATTTCATCACCCCACTTGACCAATAGGAAAGGGGATGCGGCAACACATGACCCCCTGTGAGTGGCACATACAAAAACAAGACAGTTCAAATACTCATTAGGCTAGATGGCACATCATAACATGGAGGTGGGTGAATTCACGTGTGGAAAATATAAGGAGTATGCGATGTGTATGCAAGTGGATGTGTATTTGGGATTTTGCGGTTGATAGAGATGTCCTTGACAATCATTCTAGTATGCAATTAGTGTTAATGAACCTAGCCAAGAACCAGTGGAATCAGTACTAACACGAGGTGTTCAAAAGTATTGCACATGTGATGAGAATGTTAACTAGGCTCTGTATGATTGAAATTATTCTCATAATGGACATTGCATCCTAGAGCACACTAGACAAATTTTGGATAATAGAACAAGCTGAGATGGGAAAGGAAGTTGAAAGACGTAAGGGAAAGGCTAACTTGTAAATAATTGTAGTCTATAAACCAATTTCTTATGGGAAATATCTTAGAAAGGGAAATTTGGTGTTAGAGCTTGGTTCAGGGGCATCAATGCAACCAAACCCCTCCCACCAAAAGGGAGGATTCTAGAATTCACCATGACGCATATAAGGAGTGAATACAACTCAATAATATGACAAGGAGATAGGGGTCATGCTAGAAATGTTCATGTATAGGATGCAACCCTCTCATGTCTTAGCTAGGTAATTTCTATTTTGGTATCTAGAACCTTGTTGATGTGTTTGTGTTTATTTCGCTCCTCCTCAACCTCAGCTAGGAGATCCCCCTTTCTATTGGATGGAGTTTTAGAGAATTTGGAAAAATCTATTCGTATGATATTGTTTCCTCACTTCTAAGTGGTAAGTGGAGTAGGGAAGGGAGGTTGACAGGCAATTTCATTGATATTTACTCTGTGGGGAGTCAATGTATTAAGACAAGTTTAGAAGATTTCTTCTTAGTAATTTCTGGGGTAGTCACGAACCATGGGATTTGGAATTGAGTGTTTGGGGAAAACACTCACTCTCAAATCCAGCCACATTGGGTTTAGTATGGGTATCCTCTAAGTGGAAGTAGGAGAAAGGTTTTGAAATTTTATGTTGTGTTTGTTTGGGCCATGCAATTATATTTTGGAGGGCCGGTGGGGGGCTAAAAGAAGAGTTGAACCTAACATTCTTTCAATTGTGTGGTCATGGTGGTGGAATTTTCATCCAAATTTTGGATGGGGTTTCTCTTAGGATAAGAAAATTGTTATTTGAAGAGTTATGGGTTTTAGTGTGTGTATTTGTTGGTAATAGTTACAACAGGGTAGTGGAATCTTCTCAGTGGTCTTGATAGACAATAATCAATATTTTAACTGAAATTGTTTTACCACTTTCTATCTAGGTGTCAAGCTTAAGTTAATCATGAAAAGAGAAAGAGGCCATGTGAAAAGAGGTGTTACATATTATGAAGAGATATCCTGCAGAGGTGGATTTTTCCTTTAGAATAGGGAAGCTAGCTTTGTTATAAGGTATCATGAATAGATTCTTGTGAATGCATAGGTGAATTAACCTGGTCACAAAGGGAAGATTCATTGCAATTAATTTCTCTTTTATATTCTGAAGTGAGGAATTAATGGGAATAATGGATCCTGGATATGAGGTCGATATAGAGAAGGGAAAACTAATACATGTAGGAAATAGATCTTTATTATAAATTAAGTTCCTCTCGAGCTGCACATTTGTTGACAACTTGGGAGTCGAGGAGGGACTTCCTACAAACTTTGGACCACATGCATGGTCATCTAAAGCATTATGAATACAGAATATATATGATGGATCATATGATATCACAAATTGAGAAACACCTTGACATTCCTCCTACAACTTCTAGACCTCCATCAGACCCATCAACCTTGATACTAGTAAAGGGCTGAGATTTAGAACTGGTCCCCCCCGATTCTACGATTATTTATATGTTCATGCTTATGCTTTGAATTTTTTAAATGTTTATTCATATGGAAGAATAGGTCTATGGCAACCTATTGTACTATTCAACAAACCCCATTTTAATATATTATAAATTTCCTATGAAATTTATTATATTAAAATAGGGACCCTTTGGATTTAGCAAAATCTTTGATTATCTGAAAAGCCAAATTAAATAGCCCCCGAGACACAAAATATACTTAGGCTGAAGTATTAAACATTATGGGCTATTTGATTAAAAATAAAATAAAATGGTTTTTTTAAGATTCCCAAAGGTTGAAGTCTTTACAAACTCTAACACTCCGCCATACCCTGCATCACATATCCCATAATAAATCAACATAACACAAAATCCCCTCTAAACCACGTATTGCAATATGTGATAAATCCAGAAACTGATGGGAAATACATGCAAATACATATTAATATCATGTCCATGGGCTATCGCAAAAAAAACTTAAATCCATACCCCGATCCCTTTGCCGATTGTGATATGCGATAAGGCCCAAACCCGACTAGATTGTTCACTACAATTTATATTAATATCGTGTAGAGGGCTTATATCGCAATCAAAAAGTTCTAAAATCGTGCCTCATGCTAATGTTGATTGTGATATGATCCCAATTTCTAATTGTGATATTACATCAGTTGCCACATCAATTCTGCATCATCTGCCATGTCATCACTCCACATCATCTTCTGCATCATAGTGACATCACCCTGACATCATCCCGCATATTGCAAATCACAACTCTTTCGAGACTTAAACCATATGTCATGTTTGCCTCCCTCTCGAACGCCATTTGCGATAAAACTAAAGCTAGACTTATCTTATAAATTAAATGGCCTAGATCTATGTGCTCATATCAATGAAAGATAATGGTTTCAGCCCCCCCTACGCTCAAATTTAAGCTTCTCACATGGGGGTTTGAAAAGTGGTTTTCCCATCTAAGCCATATCTATAAGTGTCACTCCTCCATTCTTTTGGACTACCCCCTTCATAAACCACTTACCACTTCGAACCCCCTCCGAATAAACCACTAAGCCTCTTGCCTATTTTGCGATCTGTGATAACACATAATTCAGCCACATCATCTGCTACGTGGATCCTCCACGTCATCTGCCACATCACCATGACATCATCCCTTCTTGCATATCGCAAATAACAATTCTCTCGACCAACTCTTATCATCTGCCCCTCCATAATTTTGATTGCGATAAAGCCCGGACTAGATGGGATTATAAAATCCATACCATAAAACCCCGCATCTGGAGCTATTGCAGTTACCAAAGGGTCCTACCTCATGCCAATTTCGATTGCGATAAAGCCCTAGACCCGACGAGATTATTCACTCCAATTCATAAATCCCCTGTGTCCGTGCAATCACAAGAATCATAGTCTAAAAATTTTTGCATGCCGATTGCGATTTGCGATAAGCCCTGGACCCAATAATCATCCATGACGTCATTCTCCACATCAGATACCATAGCATAGTGATGTCACCATGACATCATCCCTTACATCATCTCGCATATCACAAATCGAAAATCTTTCAAGACTGTTCGTATTATATTGCTCCGTTATTGCAATATGCGATATAGCCGGACCCAAGGAGATTATACAATGTAATCCATAAATTCCCACGTCCGCACAATCACAAAAGTCATGGACCTGTTGTGGCCACAACCACCACCCTATTAAAACCTGCCTTGATAGCAATTTTGAATGCGTCCCCTAAAAAAGTTAATCTTTCACCTCTCTGAATGATCTATTTTATCCCAGGGATTTTAGCTCTCTACTGTATGGTTCATCCATAACCCTCTCTAACCCTTCATCCATTTCCTTCATCGGGACTTTTCAATCCCCATAAACCTTCATGGTGCTCTATGCTCACACACATAACCACCCCCCCACTCTCTATCATGGTTGTATTTGAATTCAACCCATGAAACCTTCCATCGCTTCCTTATTCTCATTATAACCCTTTACAATGGAATACTTCGCGAACATGCATAACTTACCCTTTTTTCCATTTATCATAATCAACATTGCCACACAATGTGCACCATGAGGGACCAGACCTGATGGAATTGTCAACCACCATATATATATATATATATATATATATATATATATATATATATATATATATATTCGGGTCCAGGCCCCCCCATCGCATATCGCAATCGGCCGGGTCCCAGGGCTTGCATATAATGTGCAATGCAATCTACCAGAACCGATGATGATTATAGAGGGAGGGGTGTGATATTTGAAGTCCGGCCCTATGGCTCAGCTGTGGGGTTTTCCTGTGTTTTCCCATGTTTACTGATAATATGCTGGGGTTCGGGTTTTTCAAAGGGAAGTCATACATTGCAGACCTTCTGAGACTATTAAGTGCAACATGTATATATTTCGGCTCCTGAGGCCCATCACATATCGTAATTGGGCTTCAAAGAAACCCAAGGCCCATTCACCCGCTATTGAAACATTGCAATGTGATACGGTGGATCTGCCGACGATATTAACAGATATATATGTATATATATATATATATATATATATATATATATATATATATATATATATATATATATATATATTTCAGGTTGGCTTTCCCTGATCGCTTATCGCAATCGGCAGAACCTGGGGGTTATGCAATATGCAAAGGAGCGATATGGTGGACCCGGCAACAATTATATGCCCGTTTCCATAATTTTTCAAGTCCCGCCTTATGGTCGGCCACGGGTTTTCCCATGTATTCCCTTGTATTTTTGATAAAACGTTCCGGTCCCGGTTTTCAAAGGAGAGTCTTATATGGCAGACCCGAAAGGATTATTAACCACAACTCATATGTATTTTGGGTCCACCTCCCCAATCACTTATCGCAATCAATAGATTTCATTGTTTATACATAATTTGTGACATGGTGGACCCACTGATAAGTATAGGCTTGGGTATATAAGATTTGAAGTCCTGCCTTACGACCTGGCTGCGGGTTTTCCTGTGTATTCGATAAAATGTTGCGGTCCAGATTTTTAAAAGAAAATCAGGTAAAGGGAATGGTTCACCTATTGAAGCATTGTCAATGGATTCTTGAATAATAATGAATATTATGGGCAACGGGAATAGAGGTTATAACAGGTTTGATGGCTTAATAATCATGATTTCTCTACATTGTGAGATTAATAGAAATAGTGGTTGAATGCAAGTTTTGTGTTTTTAAGAATTTTTGTTATATTTTTTTATATCCATAGCTAATTATTAAATATATTTGCATGAAAGTATCAAGATATGAGAGGGGAAATTGAAGCACTCATGGCAGCGCTGATCCATCAAGGTGTCAGTTCCTCCAGATACACCTCAAAGCATGCCAGATGTGGGATGATGAGCGCAGCATCTTTAGTTTCCTTAAGGAAATGATAGGGAATAATAGCCACTCCACACATGTGCAAAGAAATGATAAGCAGTCATTCTCTGTTCCATTGACATCCCTTTCATTCCCCCAAGAAGTAGAATGCTCCAGCAAAGGTGACCCCGACATGTCAGCAGTTTCACTGACCGTTCTCATCTGTATATTTTGATTTGTGTAATGAAAATATGGGAGGTGAAAAGTCATTGAAGACGGAGGGTCATTTCCTGCTGGATAAGTATTACCTTCGTATAGGAGAGGAGGGCTTTTTGTTTTGAGAGAACAACTTTGATTTATTGTGAATAAAGAAGACTGTTTGGTTCAAGAAGGAGCCTATTGTTTCAGATTTATTTCCCTTTTCTCTCATATGCTTAGAATGAGTGTGTTGTTGCTGGCATAAAGATAAATGTGATTTTCTTTGTGCATATTGATAATAAGCAGTTCATGGATATTCCTGGTTATTTGAATATAATTCAATAGCATCGTTAATTCATGAAAGGATGTTGATTCGAGACTCTCTTAAACATCAGTTGCAAGTGTTGTTTGTATGGAAAGGAATGTGTATTCTTGTATAAGTAATTGTATTGCAATTAGGATATAATACATCTTTGTTCTTATGTGAACCAGTAATTGATTCATTTGAACTTGGAATCTATATATGATGTTTAACCTCTCTTATGTTATGCTCATGGAGGATAGATTAGGATAGTTAGGACTAGATTAGAGTAGTTAACAGTAGTGTAGATAGGATTTGATGCATACAGGTTAGCTGTTCCTTTTGTTGATTTAATTGAAGTCTTCCTACAGGAAGCAATCTCTTAACACCTATAACAGTTCAAGGGGTCCTTTAAAACCCATTGGAACTAGCCATTCCAAACGAAAGCGGATCTAATTGGGGTCTGTGATCGGGTTAGTTCCCCTTGTTGGTATAGCGAAAATTTTCCATGTCAACAAAGTGGTGCTATAAGGAGGGCCTGAACTGCCGTCCACAGCTTTTTATGATTTTATCTACAAATCTCACGCATGGAATCAAAAATATTAATGCATGGATCGTGAAGGTTGAAGAGACCCTTCCTCCCATTCGGAAAAGCCTCATTTTGAGGAAGAGACATTGTGGGAGTATCTTGTCACTTAGGAAGAACCTGTCAGAATACTTACTCGATCTTATGCTCGTTCCCTCTCTTAGCTCCCCATATTTCACTCTTTACCTTCGGCAACCAAAATAAAGCCAAGGATTTGTTCCATTTGCAGCCCTGTCTCTTGAAGATATTGTGCTTGAATCCTTGCAAAGTATTGACACTCCCTGTGAAGAAATTCCTGAAGATCCACTCTCTAAAGGTAATCCCTGGCCCAATTTTGGAAATCCTAATAAAGAACACCTTGAAGAAACCTTCAACTAGAGCATCCCTATCCACAATATGGCTAATGTTCCTCCTCCAGGTGGGAATCAACTTCAACCGGGCGGAAACCAACTCCCACCTCCTCCGGGAGCACTCCCTCCCTGGCTCGCTCAGGCTGATGTAGTGGTACCTGGGCAACAACACCCCTTACCAAAGAATGTAGAAAGAGTATTGCCTAAATTCAACCCTGAGCGGGGAGACACTGCTGATAACCATATTCACTCTTTTTTCCTAGTTGTGTGCATGTTGGAGGTAGCCAATGAAGATGTGGTATGTCGCTTGTTCCCTTTTACTCTGATTACAGCGGCCTCCACGTGGTACTTTAGCTTGAGAATAGGATGAATCAACTCATGGGTCACCTTTCAAGAGGCCTTTTTAGACAAATTCGGTGATGAAAAAACACCTACAGCCTTAGTTTTAGAACTATCCCATTTGAAAATGGAAGCCAAAGAAAAGGTCAAGGATTTTAACATCTGATTCAACACTTTGTTCAACAAAATCCTGGCTAATGCTAGACCTACGGAGGAGGTGCTCATGGAATTCTACATCACTGTTCTCCTTGTCCCCACTACGATGTGGGTCAAGAGGAGTAACACACAAGCCTTACAATGTGCTATCGATGAAGCGGTAAAAGTCGAGAATGAAATGATCAGTCTCATAGCATGTCATCATCCAACTAAAGGAAGGGGAGATGCATATGGATGATGGTAACATGCCCAAGCAATTTCAGCAAATTAATCAGCCTCCATCACCTTTAGCCATTTTTATTTTTTCTCAAGATTCGTACATCCATTGACCAAAATTTTTCCATGGGGAGGTGCATAATGATGATGGAAACTTGCTAAAAAAATTTCAGGTCAATCTCGCCTACCGTTTGGGAGATATGGACAAAACAAGTTAATGTCTTGCAAACCCATAGCAGCTGATCCCATTAAAATCCAGCATCAGTAGCAAGAGGGTGCAAATATGAAGGTTGAAGAAGACACCTAAAGATCAGATCCAACCAGAGAAGAACCTGTACAAGGCATAACCACACATCAGCAAGCAGACATTATGCATCAAAAGAAACAAAGGCATGCAACAAAGAGAAAGAGCCACAACCTTCACATCAAATGCATTCAGATCTCAGGTAAGTAACTAACCCGCTCCTCTATTTGCATTTGTGTAATTATAAGGCATGCAACAACAATGAGATGGTTGAGGTTGAATGAGGGAAAGGTGGCCAGTTAACTTGGCCACCTTCATCAAGTTGACTCCACTCATCCGAAGACATCACCCACACGTGCACACAGTCAACTCAAGAAAGATGTCAAGGATAGGTAGTGGAGGAAGTGTGAACTCCGATGCAATCATGAGGGATGATTACAAGGAGAGGGCCATGATGAAAAGGTAGGTCGGGACCAACGGTCCGAATATGACCAATGTCACTTGGTCAGCTCACCTTCCATCACCGAAAATAGTCATAAAAGGGAATGAGCACTCCTCCCCGTGCATTTTCACCACCTTTTCTTCAGTTTCTCCTTGTAACTCAGCCACACAACAGTCTTCTTATGCCCCTATAGCCTCATATCCACCATCCTCCATCAATTTCCTCCATATTTTTGCTCTCGGCATTTTCTACAAGACCACTTATAGGAAATCTATAGGACGGACAACAGGCTTCTACAGGAGGGTAAGTGAGTTGTTTTGAACGGAGAAAACACGATTTTTAGCACGATTTTTTTATCTGAAGAGGTAGGGTTCATGCATACCCCCTGTTGAATATCACTATATGAAAGAAGTGGTTTCAATTTGAGGAGGAAATAAAGCCTTTAGGAGAAAAAATACATAAAAAAAATTCTTCTTATTTAAAAAAAAAAAAAAAACCACATAGTCTCCTTTGTTTCTCTGTTTTTCTCAAAATTCTTTGTATCCACCTCCATATTTGGTTTTCCAAAAGAGTATAGACAATATGACAAGACCCAAAAACAGTCCTACAGAAGGCTCAGACAGTCCTATAGGAGACACTGTCAAAACTACAGGAGACCCAAAAGCTTGAGAAAAGGATAGAAGAACATCCATAGGTGAAGGAGGAAGCACAAGAGATACAAGAACCTGATCCCCAGCCTGTCTTGCCTCCTATAACAATCTACTTGAGGGAGGAAGGATAATCCCACATAAATTTACAATTCCACTATTTTTTGAATTGGCAAAAGAAAGAGTGAGAACACATAGGTGGATGCAGATATCCAAATCCAAAGGAGTTGAGGATGTTTGCCATATGGAAAAAAAAATGAGAGAAATGGATAGAGAGTTGAGTGCTCTCAGAGATAGGGAAGCAATTACAAGAAGCCACCTTGAAACTGAAAATAAATTGTTAAGGAGGCAGCTGCAAGAGAAAGAGACTCAACTGACATGCATGGCTAGCTTATCCATGGAGGCATTGCAATGTAGAACACCAGCAAAATCCTATGGCCTCTATCTCAAGGACCAATGGTTAAAATTCCAGATAAAGACTCTGGCACAAAGAGGCACAATGCCTTTCCAAGATTGCAAGTAGATTATGGATCTGTGTGACCAAAGAAAATCAGAGGATAAGGCAAAGATGGCAGAATTCTACCTACATAACATTTCCCTCATAGACATGAATGTGTGGGACCTCAATGCCAATCTAGGGGACCTACAATTAGTGGCCATCGCCTCATGGATGAACCGTGAAGAATTGAAGGTAGAAGAAATAAAAAGATTGATGGTAAAGGAGCATAATGAGCCACTAATGATAAGATCTGTGCCATCAGATCCTATGGAACTCATCAACACACACAACCTACTTGCAAATGACCCTCAGATTGCCCCTAGATATCTCACCAATTAGGCACAAGCCATTGCACACTTTGAGGATATGCAAAGGCTACTTGGGGATGACTGTGTGCATGCATGCATGAGGAAATGGAACACCTTCCCACATAGTTTGCAAATCATGGAATATCATTCCCCCATGAGGCTAAAGGAGGCATCGAAAAGAGTGTCAATGTATAAGCACTCCATGCAGAGGCTGAAGGTAAATTGGATTGGCCTCAAACTGAGTTCCCCACTATTCTTAGGCATGCTTGAAGGAAAAAGAGAAGAAGAAGAGGAGGAGAAGTGGAAAGAGATAGATAGGAAGGCAAGATTCTATGGAAAAGAAGAGAAAACCACATTAGAAGCCTGGGATGCTAGGGAGGCCACCAAGGCCATAAAAGATGGGGAGACTAACTAAGTTGCTCAGAGGATGAGAAACACTTTCAGTAGGGGGTGATGATGAGCCTCGTAAATGAGTAATTATATGGGCTCATTTTACCTCCTAAACTAGTCAAATCAACCATTCTCTTAGCTTATTGTATGATTTCCTGATTATATTTATGCTTATAGAGTGAGCTAAGTTAGTTATTGTGCCATGTGGTCTAACATGTGTTTAATGCATATTATTGATGAATTTTGAGGTCAAAGTCAAGGATCCAGTGGTCAAAGGAGAGGACTTATAAGAGGGAATCCCCCTCATTTATTACTCCTCACTTCGAATTCCCCTTCATTCAACTTGAAGTACAAGAAGCCAAGTCATGTGCTAGAAGGCAGCCGAGCAAATGGAGGATGATTGATGATTATCTCGAGTTTTGGGAGCCAAGCCTCCCTGATTTTAAGGAAGTTGTTGGTAGCTTCATTTGTATAAGTAGAGAGGCCTAGGGCTGCACTAGGGTCAGATTTTTGGTTGGATTTTTGTTGTACTTTTGCTTATGTAAACTTTGCTCAACTTCGAGCTTATTATTTTGATAATTTCATGTAATCTTGTTATTGTTTTGGAAATAAAGATGGAATCCTTTTTGAGCTAGCACTAAGTTACCTTAGAGGGCTGAAGCTCTTGGGTTAGGGCCCAATATAAGTAGCCAAGCTCCTCTTTACTTGTATTTTTATGTTTTATTTCAGTTTATAGATTAGGTTGCTATTAGATGAATTCCTTCTATGGTCAAGAATAGGTTGCTTTTGATGATTCAATAGTTTGCTTCCATTTGTGATTTCTATAGCAGGTTAAGCAGTGATAAAGAAAAGATCCTGTCATGTGGAAAGAGTCAATTTTGTGGACAAAACCGACCTCCCTAGAAGCTAAGGCATTTCTAGTGACAAACAAAACAATCAAGCACTATCTTTCCCTAAATATGCATTTAAAATAAAAGCAACCAGGTGTTTAAGGCTTACCTTTAGTCCAATGCTGTTTGTAGTAGCCAAGCCTCTTCGATCCAGATGAGCTCCTTCTCCTTGAAGCCTGCATACACTAACAAGCAAATGATTACATAGCACTTGAATAACTCATATAATAAAACATATTCATCATAAAGACCAAGGAGTTTATGAAACAAATTATATATAACAACTTGTTGAGAAAAATGAACTTAATTGTATTAATTGGAAACAAAAGAAACCTTACAACCAACGCCTTGGTGTTGTGCAGGTCCCTCCCAGGGTCCAACAAGAGTTCTCCTCTACTTTGATCAACTCACCCACTTCCAAATGAAGCTAAGAAAGGAATGTGATCTCTCCTCTCAAGCTCTATAAGGGAGTCCTAATTTCAGCAGCATCTACCCTTAGGATTGTTCAACTTTCAACCTCCCTTGCCTCTGGCCCAATGCCTGTATTTATAATGCTTTGGAGGAAGTTAAACAGGTCCACCATCAATGGGTTAAGCCCCTCTTTCAAAGGGATAGCTCCCCTCTTCATGGGATAAGTTCCTCTTTCATTGGGATGCATGAACCATCTGGAGGCGTTCAATCCACGTCAAACCATCCTCTAGAATGCTCTAGAATCGACCGCAAGTAAGTTTTTTGAAGTAAAACTTGCGCCTTTTGACTTTTACAGGGGTACGCATCCACCCCTTTACAGACAGAGGGTACAAGTACGCATGTATTATGTACTTGAGGTGCGTGCACGCAGGTAAGAGTAAGAGAAAGTGCGGAACCAGAGTTATATTGATTTTTAAAGGCTTTCTCTCTTTTTTAGAGTTTGACATGAAGAGCAGAGGTATAAGACTTGCCAAGGAGGACAGTATGGTTATTGATGGAGCCATACTGACTGCAAATAGTCATGGTGACAAATTTTAGTGTAACAGATTGCCCCCTAAAGTGCGAGGTCTGTAGTAGATCAAGGTTTTATATCATCTAGGAAGGGTGAAGCACTTTATCATTTCGAGGATTATCTTGTGGAGAGCCCAGTCGGAACCTGCAAATATTCAACACAAAATACATATATGAGATCATATCATCACTGAGGTAGGCATTCCCATACTCAGATCAAAAACTTAACTAACAAACTAACTACTGCACTGATATAGAAATGATTTCGCAATACATCATAATCATAGACACATGTAGACATAGTATGGATGCAGCCATCTGTTTATAATTAGTCTACTGTATAATGAATACAAAACTCCTTGCAGCCTGGATGGCGGAAACTAGATCCAGGGTCTTCATTTCTGCTTCCCGAAATAGTACGATTCTATCCATGCGAATAAATGAGTTGATGTCGAACATGGTAGAAACCACTTGATTACCAGTCAATGATGTAAACTGTTAACAAGTGTGAGAGAGACCACCAGTGATGTTAATGGTTCTCAAAGTACCCAGTACAATCCATGAGATGTGAGTAGATGTGTTGATGTCGAACATGTCACAGAATCCTTCGATCGAAAGTCAATGATGTAAACTATCGTCAAAGGCGAGAAACCTGCCATTGAGGCATGCAGATTTCAAGGTACTGATGATTCCTAGATCATCTTTCTAGATAATGTGCTGATGTCGATAGAAAGCGATCCGTCGTAGGCAAGCCCACAACACGAAATCATAGATCAAGTTGAAGAAATTTAGTTGCAAGGACTGACTCAGGGATGGTCAAGATGGATGACAGATATTTTGCAGATGAATGGCTTATTGGCAGTGACCTCTTGAACACATAACGACACAACAGATGGCTTGGTGACAATTGACCCAAAGTTAATACCCAGAAACTGGCTGAAGACTTTCAATGTGGTTCGATCAACTGTTAGGCAAAGGATTTCCCAACCCAGGTGAATAAAAGTGTCGTGTTCAAGAGTGGTTACAAAGTATGACAAACAGACTCGTTTTCCTCTCTTTTCCCTGATCCGGATTTAAACAGGAACGCAAAAAATTATAGAGATAACCATAAATACAGAGATGAGATAACCATAAACACAAAGATGCAGTGGAAATAATACTTCATTTTATTACTGTAAAATACTGAAATATGCTTACAACCAGAAATGGAAATAAACCAGCTAGGGCGATGGTAGCTTATCTCTGAGAAGAGATGTGCGGCTACATGCCTCTGAACTATTCTGAACTATGTTACAATGAGGCTCGAAGGCCTATTTATTGTTGAGAAACAATGGAAAACCCTTCACATCCCGAAACCTAACCCTAGAAGATGAAACGCCAAATTGTGGGCCCCGTTTGGGTAAATTGGTACATCAATTTCTCGGGGTCGTAACTTTGGCATACGGTCTCCGTTTGACGCGTACGATAGCTCGTTAGAAAGATCTATCCGAGTACTACCACTTTGGGAGGCAACATCGGTCCATGGACCCATGCTGCCCCAGATTCCCAAAAAAATGTCGTTTAGGGCCTCAAAACGGCTCCGGAAGTTCAGGACCCGAAAAACTGCTAAAAATAGTAAATTGTGCTACAATTTAGGAAACTGAAGAAGCTAAAAGAGACAGTTGTGGGGGTCCAAATGGGATAGGTGGGTGGCCACCAACATCCACCTGGATCATTCCTCCCCCCTTAGGAAGCAATGGTCCCCATTGCGTTGAATTCCTCCATCTGCTGAACTTGTCCTGCAATCTCTGATGTGTCCAGTGATGGTGCGAAGCATGGTCGACAATGGTCCACATTGAACATTTGGTGTAGGCGAAGGAATGGAGGAATGATGTGCTCCAAAGCATTGTTCCCCATAGCCTTGGTACTGCTGTAAGGACCATGTCGAAGTGGTCTGAGCTTCTAATGGGTTCTGATAAGGCGTTCTTTCTGTCGATGCAACCAGACTTTGTTGCCCACCTGAAACTTGTGTGGTACCCATGTGGGTGAGGAGAAGTTGTTCCTGTGTTTTGTCATGACCGTATCCCTTTGCCGCTGCTGCGTGGAGGAACCCTTTGCAGGGGTCATGGATGTAGCAATGATCTTCCCCTTACTTTGGGAGTGAACCAGACAGATGAATTTCCTGGTCTGTGATATGAGCTTGCTGCCTTTCTTGGTAGTGATCAAAGATGCGGCAGTAGGTGGGGCTACCTCCGATATCCTGTATAATGAATTATTTAAAGAAATAATGACAGCACGAGGCCTTGACTCATACACAACATGTCGCCTCCACAAGTATGGTTGGCCTAATAATACATCACAAACATCCAGAGGTGTAACATCACACAATACCTCATCTGTGAAGGGCTTGATGCTGTAGGGAAGGCGGCACTGCTGGCGAACTTTGAGATCTCGTCCTTCATGAAGCCACCTGATACTGTATGGTTGTGGGTGTGGTGTAGTTGGTAGGCCCAACCGCTTCACGACCTCTGCTAAAATGAGGTTCTTTTGGCTGCCACTGCCGATAATGAATTGTAGCGGCGAACCCTTCACCCACATCTGTGAGTGGAAAAGACGCTCCCCTTCCTCTGGATTTTCGGGCTCATCTTTCTGAATCTTGGCGTTGGCAACAGTGGCGCTGGGATCCGCATCAATGATCTGCTTCCCTTTGCCATTCCCCTTGTCAGGTTCTGGCTCAGGATCAGAACATGCATCTGATTCAGAAGCCTTCAACTCAGCCACCAGTGACTGCTTGGTCCGACACTCACTTGTGTTATGAGTGGGACTCTTGTGGAACTCACACCACTTTCCTGTGTCCTTCTTCCGCTTCGTGGTGTTGTTCTTTTCTTGCGGCTTTGACGGGTTGTCTTGGGTCACCCCGCCTTGGCTTTGTCCTTTGGGCTTCGGATTTGCAGATCCAAAGTCTCGCTTCTTCTGTTTGAACTTTTGCTGGATTTTGACAGCGTATCGGTATGTTGTGCCGAGTGAGGAGATGTTCAAGAACACCATCTCTTCCTGGATGTACTTGTGCAGGCAGCCATGGTATTTTAGTACCATATGCAGCTCAGAATATTTGATACCCAACTGTGTGCGAAGGGTATGAAAAATGTTTGTGAACTCCGGCACATCTTGGTCTCGTCCCTGCTGCAGTGTGGTCCATTTGATGTATTTGTCCTCATAGCTTCCGACAGGGTAGTACTGCTCCTTGATGGCATCCCGGAAGTCATTCCAAGTGGGTGCGGCTGAAAATAGTGAGCCTGTACTTTCATCCTTCTGCTCGTAGTAGGTTTCCCACCAGTCCTTGATGTGGGGGGCTACTTTGAGAAGAGCAAAAACAATCTTTTCCCGATTTGAAAATTCATGAACAGAAAAATACCCATCTAGCAGATTTAACCATTTATCTATGACATCTGCGTCTATTTGACCCTCGAAGATGGGGATTTCAAAATTAACTTGTACCTTAAACGGTGTGGCGTTTCCAGAGTCGGTTTTGGAAGCCGATGCGTCGCCTCTGGGTAGCTGCCGAAGGATCTGTGCAAAGCTATCCATCATCGCGTTCCTTTGCCGCTCGAGCGCTTCTTCGAGCAAGATTTTGATAGGATCTCCTGCCCCCTCGTCTTTCTTCTCATCCACCATGGGAGGCCGTCGGGATTTGCGAGGCTGGTCTTGCAAAGGTTCGACCAGTTCAAGCCCTAACTCCTTATATCCCGACCTCGTTGGGGACATGCAAAGAAAAACAGAGAAAAGGCAGACCGCTCTGATACCACTGATCCGGATTTAAACAGGAACACAACAAATTATAGAGATAACCATAAATACAGAGATGAGATAACCATAAACACAAAGATGCAGCGGAAATAATACTTCATTTCATTACTGTAAAACACTGAAATATGCTTACAACCAGAAGTGGAAATAAACCAGCTAGGGCGATGGTAGCTTATCTCTGAGAAGAGATGTGCGGCTACCTGCCTCTGAACTGTCCTGAACTATGTTACAATGAGGCTCAAAGGCCTATTTATTGTTGAGAAACAATGGAAAACCCTTCACATCCCGAAACCTAACCCTAGAAGATGAAACACCAAATTGTGGGCCCCGTTTGGGTAAATTGGTACATCAATTTCCCAGGGTCGTAACTTTGGCATACGATCTCCGTTTGACGCGTACGATAGCTCGTTAGAAAGATCTATCCGAGTACTACCACTTTGGGAGGCAACATCGGTCCATGGACCCATATTGCCCCAGGTTCCCAAAAAAACGTCATTTAGGGCCTCAAAACGGCTCCGGAAGTTCAGGACCCGAAAAACTGCTAAAAATAGTAAACTGTGCTACAATTTAGGAAACTGAAAAAGCTAAAAGAGACAGTTGTGGGGGTCCAAATGGGATAGGTGGGTGGCCACCAACATCCACCTGGATCATTCCCCCACCATTTCTGGCAAGTAACTCTTTATTTTTTACAAGCTTGAGGAGGATAACATTTGCTTGATTATAAGCTCATCCTTCGAATGAGTCCAACTTAGTTTAGATTCGAACCCTAAGAAGGAGTGGTTCATTCCTGTTTGTAATTGAACAGGTCCTTTACTTTGAAATTTTAACGAGTCCAGTATAGGAGAAACTCGGTGTTTTTCAATTTTAGAGAGTCTGAAAAACTTAAGAAGACTCCAGGGTTGACCTTTTTCGTAAATTTGTGTCTCCCAAGCCCGAAAAAGTATAAAATAATACTTGAGAGAACCGCCTGATCTTTTACGACCAAGGAGTACTTTTTGTTATTAGTGTCATTGATCCGAAAAAGTAAAAAAGCGATCAACGACACATCATTTTATGACCAATATCGAATTTGAAATGACAAAAATCCGGCAATCTTTTCATGTTTTTTACGGTCGGAAAAGAGCTGTAAGTGGACCGTCTTTTAATTCCGTTTTAACGAGTTTAAAAGAAACACTCGGCAATCTTTTCATGTTTTAGGAGTCAGAAAAGAGCTTAAAGATGACTCTACAGTTTCAATTTTTCGTAAGTTTTAATGAGTTCGAAAAAGGGATAAAAATGTACTCATATGGCCAACTTTCAATTTAATTTACGAGCAGGAAAAGACGGAAAGAACTCGACATTTTCATTTGTTTTATGAGAATGAAAGATAGCAAAATAATCTCGGGATTTTCATGAGTTTAACGAGTCTTGAAAATAACTGAAATTGACTCGAGATAGGTTTCATTTTTACAAAAGCTTGAAACAGAGAAAAACTATGCTTCAAAGTAGTTTCATTTTTACACAAGCTTGAAACAGAGAGAAAACTGTGCTTGATGCCCCCTAAGCATAACTACTAGAGCGCATGCCCCCCAGCTTCATTTCATTCAACTAAGTACACTGCTGGTAATAGCTGGATGGAATGAAGGTTTAGTTATGAGATCATTTGAAAGACTCGACCTAAAACTGTAAGAAAATTATGCAAAAAACTAAAATAACTAACCTAAATATACAACTTAACATTTATGAGATCTAGTCAAACTCTCGACTCAATTAGAGGAGGATTTGTTTCATTTTTTAATGAGCTTGACACAAGAAAAGAACAATGCTCGGATTTGGTTTCATGTTTACGCAAGCTTGAAATGAAAAACTATGCTTGTTATAAGTTCGCATGGCCCCAGCATAATGACGCAAATCGAGGTGCATGCCCCCCAAGCTTCATTGCATTCAACCAGGTGGATGAAATGAAGGTTCACTTTCGAAATCTTAGAAAGACTCGAGGGAGTTGTTTCATTTTTTAGTGAGGTTGACACAGGAAAAGAACTATCCTCAAAACCCTTGTTTCATTTTTTAAACGAGCTTGACACAAGATAAGGAACTATGCTCATAACTACTCTCTACAATCTACCTAACAAGGAACTATACTCTAAAAACCTTGATTCATTTTTTAACGAGCTTGACATAAGACAAGGAACTATGCTCTAAAATCCTTGATTCATTTTTTAATGATCTTGACACAAGACAAGGAACTATGCTCATGACTACTCTCTACAATCTACCTAAATAACCTATCCTTGTTTCATTTTTTAATGAGCTTAACACAAGACAAGGAACTATCCTCGAAAATCCTTGATTCATTTTTTAACGAGCTTGACACAAGACAAGGAACTATGCTCAAAAATCCTTGATTCATTTTTTATTGAGCTTGACACAAGACAAGGAACTATGCTCATAACTACTCTCTACAATCTACCTAAATAACCTATCCTTGTTTCATTTTTTAATGAGATTAACACAAGACAAGGAACTATCCTTGAAAATGCTTGATTCATTTTTTAACGAGCTTGACACAAGACAAGGAACTATGCTCAAAAAGTTTGCATGCCCCCAGCATAATGATGCAAAGTGAGGTACATGCCCCCCAAGCTTCATTGCATTCAACCAGGTGGATGGAATGAAGGTTTACTTTCAAGTTCTTGAAAAGATTCGACTCGAAAAGGGAGTTGTTTCATTTTTAAGGAGGTTGACACAAGAAAAGAACTATCCTCAAAATCCTTGTTTCATGTTTGAAAATGAGCTTGACACAAGACAAGGAACTATGCTCATATCTACCTATATAACCTAAATCTACCTGATTCATTTTTTAATGAGGTTGACTCAGTAAAAGGAACTGTCCTCATGGACACCTGTTTCATTTTTTAACGAGGTTGGCACAGGAAAAGGAACTATCCTCGCATTCGATTGAGGTGGAACATTTGGAGTATTTGGGGCCAACGAAGTTGAAAATAACCATATCGGTAAACCTATTGTAAATCCAGGTAATGACAAAGTAGCCATGTAAGGCGGACCAACATTTACAAAGTAAGGAAAAGTACTAGGATTCTCGTTAAGAGGGGTTCCTTGGTCGGTAAATTCCGGAACATTTGCCATTATATCCAACTTCAGTGAATTTTATTAACAATTTAAAACTAAAATTAACAATTCACAATTCACACCTAACAATTAAAATTCACAATTCACACCTATGGTCTCTAAAAGTAAAAACAAACAAATTAACACGCGCTATCAAATCTAGGAATCAAACCACACACAAAAAGTAACTTTCCGTGCCGAAAACACTAGTTGGTGATGAAATCCAACCTCGCAGAATTCAATACAAAAATGGCGGTTGGAACAGTTACCCCGACAACCTGCTTAATGAATAGACTGGCACAAGTTCCTCCACTTAACCGTCTCGAGTGAAGAGAACCCCCCAGAAAATCCAAGTGAGTCTAGCCGACGTCTGCTCCAGGTACAGTGGGATCTTCCCACCACTGTCACCTTAGGAAGAATCCTAAAGAGTATGGCCACTAAGGTTACCAATTGAAACAAATATACCTGGGGGAACAGTCTACGATCCGATACGCACGCAAGGGCAGAGTAGCAAGCTCAATCCCCTTGAAGGCTCCTTGACATAATCCAAGGTTTACCAACAAGTGACCCCAGGCTCCTCAACAATGGTTAATCCGAGGTTTACCGTTTTTAATATGTGAATATCTGGCATCGTTCCCAATGAGGAAGGATTGATTCCCACACTGGTTCGGACACGATCTCGTGCTTCTCCTTTAAGAGGAGCTTTCCCAGAGCATAAATGCAACAATTGGATTTCTTCCTACCACAAGATACAGCTACTTGTTTGTTTTTACTGTCTTGGAGAGTTAATTACTCTCCTACTCCAAGACACTAGCCTAAGCTAAGTTGGTGTATCATAGCCCTAGAAATGTAAAAATTACTAGATGAATTTTAATTAAGCGCTGTGTTATTTAGGCTGTTATTACTCAAAGGGGTAAATGGATACGAAACCAATGGTGTTATGACCCGACTCAAAACTAAATGCAATTGAATATGATAATGTAATCCTTTCAATTCTATGAATCCTAACTAAAGTAAGGAGAGAGTTTCCATTCACTTCCAACAATGCAAAAAATTGATCACTAAGAGAAAATATAACAAATTCTCTAATGCACTAATTTCATCAAGAAAAACTGATGCAAATCAATTCCAAAATAGTTTTTATTTTTATTTTTATTTTTGTGTAAATTCAAATCAAAGAAAACTGATCTAAAACTACGATTGATTTTTCAGAATGTAAACTATGCAATTGTAATCTATGCACAATTCACTTGAAAAGTATGCAAATGTAATCTATGCACATTTTTCATTCATATTCTGAAAATGAGAATTCTAATTATGCAAATGTGATATATGCAAGAGAATTCTCAAACACAAGACGATTCTAATGTAATCTAAGAACCAATCAAGTGCAAGTCGAGAAAATTGGGTGAGAGTTCCAAAGATCAAAAAATAAAAACACTCAAAGGCGATTAACACTCATACACAATTTAGCCCCCCCCGGCGAATGAGGGGGAATTTTTTTTTGAAAAAAAAAAAGCAAAAAGATGCAAAATTGTGAAAAGACTGAGACAAACCTCCAAGTAATGACCAAAGGAAATCAAATTAAGAATTTCTCAAAAAAGAGACTCAAAACACCCAATTGATAAAAGCTTAAACCGGGAATGCCAATGGAATTAACCTAAGGAAAGTTTTTTGACAGGGAACAAGTAGGTCTGGGCAATGGCTAAAACCTATAAACAAATTCTAAACTGATAAAAAAGATAAAAATTTAAATTTTTTCAAATTTTTGACAGGGTATGCAGGCAACCTGTTTACACAGGTGCGTCTACGCTCTGTGCACAAAGAAAAAGTGCGTACTAGTACGCACTGTGCTTAACTCAGAGGGTGCATACCTCTCCCAAAACTATGAAAAATGAAAACTAACTCAAAATTAACTAAATTCACCCAATCCCACAATCATCAAGTCAAAAACAGAAACAAAAAATACAGTTTCTCAGGTCAAAGTATAGACAAGGAAAACAATCAATTCCCCAGTGGAGTCGCCATTTTGTCATGCGGAAAGAGTCAATTTTGCGGACAAAACCGACCTCCCTAGAAGCTAAGGCGTTTCTAGTGACAAAAAAAACAATCAAGCACTATCTTTCCCTAAATATGCATTTAAAATAAAAGCAACCAGGTGTTTAAGGCTTACCTTTAGTCCAACGCTGTTTGTAGTAGCCAAGCCTCTTCGATCCAGATGAGCTCCTTCTCCTTGAAGCCTGCATACACTAACAAACAAACGATTACATAGCACCTGAATAAATCATATAATAAAACATATTCATCATAAAGACCAAGGAGTTTATGAAACAAATTATATATAACAACTTGTTGAGAAAAATGAACTTAATTGTATTAATTGGAAACAAAAGAAACCTTAAAACCAACGCCTTGGTGTTGTGCAGGTCCCTCCCAGGGTCCAGCAAGAGTTCTCCTCTACTTTGATCAGCTCACCCACTTCCAAATATGAAGCTAAGAAAGGAATGTGATCTCTCCTCTCAAGCTCTATAAGGGAGTCCTAATTTCAGCAGCATCTACCCTTAGGAATGTTCAGCTTTCAACCTCCCTTGCCTCTGGCCCAATGCCTGTATTTATAATGCTTTGGAGGAAGTTAAACAGGTCCACCATCAATGGGATAAGCCCCTCTTTCAAAGGGATAGCTCCCCTCTTCATGGGATAAGTTCCTCTTTCATTGGGATGCATGAACCATTTGGAGGCGCTCAATCCACGTCAAACCATCTTCGAGAATGCTCTAGAATCGACCGCAAGTAAGTTTTTTGAAGTAAAACTTGCGCCTTTTGACTTTTACAGGGGTACGCATCCACCCCTTTACAGACAGAGCGTACAAGTACGCAGGTATTATGTACTTGAGGTGCGTGCACGCAGGTAAGAGTAAGAGAAAGTGTAGAACCAGAGTTATATTGATTTTTAAAGGCTTTCTCTCTTTTTTGGAGTTTGACATGAGGAGCAGAGGTATAAGACTTGCCAAGGAGGACAGTATGGTTATTGATGGAGCCGTACTGACTGCAAATAGTCATGGTGACAAATTCTAGTGTAACAGATCCAAAAGGCTAGAAACAGTGCCATTGCCTCTCTTCCTCCCTCTGGGACCATGATTTGAGGCAAAGACCTTCTTGCTGCCCCAAAAACACAGATTTTCCTCATTCATAGGACTTCTAGTGTTTACAACTCTTTAGTTGGTTAATAGTATGGTTTTCTCTTCTTCAGAAATTCTTCATCATGCTCACTTCTTTATTTACCATAGTCTTCTTCGATGCTTTCCTTTCTTGCAGTAGTTATCAACATTTCCTTTCATAGATCACAATTTATATTAGTTTGATGCGAAACTCTATTTTTCTAGATGCACTTATTTCATTGCTTGCTTCATCTCATTGATTGAATATCAGTTGTTCATGCAGTAGATATATTCTAGCAGTAGGCCAGCCTATCAGCCATCCCATCCTCCATCTGATCCATGCCGTACAGGTCTCCCAAGTCTCTCCTCAATTCTACCTTAGTTTCCTGCTTTTTCCATAGAATTCCTTCCTCTCTCCTTGAGCAAATCAAATCATATTTCTCTCTCCTAATGATTCTTGGTAGACCCTAGGTGCCCTAAAACTTCATGCCAACCTTCATCCACCTTTTCCACCCACTCTCACACCTTCAAAACAGCCAAAACTTCTCTCGGCCTCCTCTTGTTTTTCCTCCTATAGATTTCCTGTGTCCTCCTCTAGATTTTCCTATAGGATTTCTTTTGAAGGTTGAGTTTGGGAGAAGCCTCCAGAAGGCCACCTGAGACCTCCTAGGACCCAACCACACCATCCTACATCCTCTCAAGTCCAAAAACTGCCTTTCAACACCACCTATTGATTGCCACACTCACAAAAAATAAACCACATACATGTCAAATTCACATAAAAATCCATAAAAATCCAAAAAGATTTTTTTTGCTTGTTTACTTCCAGAAATAGATTAGTTAGATGTTGTTTACTTCTTTGAATATATAAATGGAATTCTTTTCATGGTTTTCATAGTGCTTTCCGCAAAAGTAGGATTAGTTGGTTAAGCAGGATTTACTTGGTTTGCTTTACATTTCAGTCTTTCTCCTTTCTGCAGTTAGAGTAGTATCTGTAGAGTAGTCTTTCTCTCCTTTCATCACATATAGAGCTAATTCTGGAATCCATAGAAGTTGACTTGAGCTCCTAGTGATCTTGCGTTGGCTGACCAAGTGACAAATTATAGTAAGAACTAGTACTTGTGCATACAGTATCGTCGCTTCCAAGTTTGTTACGAACTACCAGGTTGATAAGAGTAAAGAAAGCAGCCCAGGAGTTGCAACATTATTGTTGCAATACTGGTGCTCACCAGTTCCTTCACCTCTGTTGTGAAATTCCTGACAAAAAATTGATTGCCAAGGATGATCAGATCTATTTTTCTTTACAATATTCCCATTGTGATCCTTCTTCTCGAATAAAAAATTAAACTTTTGAGAGATCATGAGGCTTTCAAGATGACCATCATGAATTTTATGATCCAATCACTGAATGACTAGAACAATCTTACTTGGAAAGATTTGTTGCAGGTAACATGTTTCAATCCTTCCTCACGTTTGCTAAGAATCTCAGTGCAGACGAGGATGCACTCGTAAGAGGCTTCAAATATTTGTTGAAAATAGATATCCATCAAAGAGGTAAGCATGTGCATAGGGTAAAAGTAGTGGTTTTGACACGTATTTCTGACCACAGGAAGTATCTTCCTTCCCATGTGAAAAAATTTCAAGTTTTTTTATTTTCTGTTGCACATCACTCTTTATCTATTTCAATCGTTCATATCTTTGTGGATGCAGGTCGGGAACGACTATGACAACTTCACTGGAAATTTCATTACATGTAACCCTGGCCATCTAGTTGTTAGGATAGGAGTAGGATTAGTTACGTATTCATTTTCCTTTCCTTGCACTCATATTGCACTCATCCCCAGTCGTTCATCCTAGTTTTCTTATTCTCATTTCACATCATGTTCACATTAGTCATTTTGTTATCTTGTCATTGTTATAGCTCCAAATATCACCCTTGGTATTTGTGATGCTTGGTTTATGGCCTAGGTAACCCCTCCTTCTAGAATTGGTCTAAATATTTAAAAAACAGTGTTTTACTCCTTGTATGCTACTTTTCCTTGTGATAAAAGCATGTACACACGGGTTAGTCAATACCCAACCCGCGTATATGTGTTAAAACACTTAAAAAAATTAAATTTCCTTAACTATGGGTGGAGTTCACGGGTTTTACCTATTGATTACCTCCTAGTGCCTGTGGCCCAACTGTTTCCCAACTAAAAAACTAATTGGGAGAAGTATAAATAGACTTATATGGGAAGGCCTTAAGGAGGAGAAGAGATAGAGTTATTATACTGAGATTATCCCCTGACTGAGTCTGAAGTATCCCTGTGCTTCAAGCACTTCCCCAAGTTTCTAGAAACCCTTGCTTCCTTGAGTGTTGATATTCTCCCACTTGCTTGAGATATCATGGTATGGGTTATGGGAGGAGGTTATTGAAGGCTGGGACTAGACGGACTTGGAGGAAGGTTCCGCTTGGAGCCGGAAGAAGAAGACTCAGGTGAATTCTCTCCATGTTTATTATAGTTTTCTACAATAAAAAGAAACGTTGTCTTGTTCCTGAGATTGACCTTGTTTATGCATTAGATGTTATTGTAACTCATGTATGAATGTCATTTTGATGTATAACTAATCATCTTACTTATATGATATAAAGTTGATTTTATTAAAATTCTTTATCTATATGCTGCTATGTATGTTCGGATTGGTTGATTTGCAGATTCGAAGATTATGAGGAGTTGCAGAGGGTCTTCACCTTACTGGAACTACCCAAACGAAGAACATCTGTGTATGTTCGTCCTTGCATGGTTTGTTTATTTAAGCATGTTGCCTGAGTTGTATGCGTGTTTCTTGCTGTAGATTACTCTAACCCAAAGCCATAGGGTACTTATTCCTGTAACAGGATTGGCAACTCCAGTGGGGATAACAATCTTGTTGTTCCTAGTTTGGGTTGCTTAGTGTCAATCAGGGCTCAGTTCTTAGTTTGCTTGCTATGACAGTATTGCCTACTCCTGTAGGAACTCAGACTTCAAATCTGATCTTTTTTATTAGGCCTTGTTTTTTTCTTGTGAAACTTACTATACACACCTTTGTCTATTTACAGTAGCATACACACGCTTGTTTCTATGAAGTGAAACCATGTATACATGAGTTTCTTTTGTCAAAAGTGCATGTACACGCACCTGTGCTGGAACACAGTAGCGTATACCATTTTTTGCATGCTTTTTTCAAATCTTTCTGCCTAGAAAGATTTGTTTCTTGGTCTGTTTGGTTTCTGAGTAGTCAATTTCTATCTTTAGAATTTAATTATTCAGTGAGCTTACTATTTTGATTTCTCTTTTGCTTTGAAAATTTTTGGCCTAGGTTTTCTTTTGAGTGAGTTTTATGATTTGTGTTTGAACACACAAGACTTCTTATCAAAGTTCTTGATTGTTCTTGTTATCACAAAAATAGGATCCTGATAGGCTGCTCATCGAGTCAATCTCAGTGTAACTATTTCAAACCAATCTTTTGGCTGAAGCTTAGCCTCCTCAACCTGAGAGGGCTCTCTCACTAGGTTTAGGCTTTTTGATTAGATGGGTAACTCTATGAAACAAGTGAAAAAATATGAATGGTTGAACACGATCAGTAAATATCCATTTGGCTTATGGAGTCAACAAATGCTTCAGTATGACAATAATATTAACTTTACATGGAAGTCATGGCATCTAGAGTTCAACATATTAGTAACACATCATAAATATGTAGGAAGACACAGTCTACAAATACATGAAGGAAGTTAGAGCATAGCCAATGAGTTCTAAGTAATCATGCATTCATACTACTGCAAGAAATGAAATGAAGACAACCATAGGACAATTTAAACATTTAACTCTTTTTGAATCCTGAGGAGCAAAGCCAAATCATTGTATTACATTAAAACACAGCCTTACACAAAAGCACAGTATGAGTGTTCTTTGAAAAATTTCCAACCCTTAGTGCCTTACATCTCTTGCCATATATAGAGTTTCATTACAAGCTTTGATTCCTTCCTCTAGCACGAGGGGAATTCGAATTTCTCTAGACCTGACACCTACTGATCTTTAAACAAACTGTTAATTACATCTCGTTGTTAACTAACAGTCCTAGAGACCTAATACAACTAGGAGTGTAACTCATTTTTATGATTAAAACAACCTTATCTAGGAATTAAACATTCCTTTTGACACCTATAACTCCATGAATTTAAATTTAATGATGCCCATAACCCTCCAGCTGGCCTTTAATAACTTCTCCTTCATTTCTCCTGAAAACTAGGAGACTATTCCCTGCTCTGTTATGGCTGAACAATAGGTGTTGGAACAGAGCTCATATGTCCTCATCAAAAATGTATTTTGAAAAACAGAAGGAGGATTTTGTAGACCACTCAGTGCTAAAAAAAAACCTCTCTTGGTTTTTTGTAATATCTTTCCTACTGCCCAGAAACTATCTTTGAATATCAAGTGTAAGCTGGAAAATTTTGATTTGTGAAAAACTGCTCCTATAACAATTTCGTAGCGCAAGTTGGGTCATCCATTTCTCCCAGATCATAATGAATTTGAAGAAATTGAAAGAGGTTTTTGTAGCTAAGTATGTTAGGAATAAAAATTTCTTTCAGTTTTCCAAAATATGCTTTCAAATTCTCAAACAACCTCCTGGAAGTTGACTACCTAAAACCGTTTTTCTGCTGAAAAACGCTGCTTCAGTGATTTGGTAGCACAAAACTAGTTTTTTACACTGTCTGCACTACAAAAATGTGGATTCATAGCCAATTTCAATTTTTTTTTCAAGATGTCTAAACATATGACTCTCAAAACATGATATGGGACCCATAAAGTGTAAAACAAGGTTGTTGAACTTTATTTGATGATGGAAATGAGACTCTAACCCTATGACTTAGACTCTAAAAACCATAAAAGTGACTTAACCACCATCTAACATTATGACTTAGGAACAAATGTAAACTATCCAAGTTTTAGAGAAATTTAGGGTGATAACAGTGGCTCCACTTGGGATAGTGTGCCCTTGTGCTACACTAAGAACCTGCAGTTCAAGTTTTGCTATCCATCCTTTAGAATAGAATTTTGAAATGATCCCCAATCTGTTTTCCAAGATTTAATGATTTCTACAAGAGGGACTCAACTTGCACCTACTAAAAAAAATTCTCAGTCAACCTACCCTGAGCTTATTTGCACATTCCTACCTACCCTATCAGCTGCAATTTCCACTTTAGGTCAGGCAATATGATATTTCCAATAAATCCAATCAATTGTCTTTTCTGATATTTGAGGCTCTTGACTGCATTCAACCTCAAAATATCCATGATAATGAGATGACCAAATCAACTTATAATATACTTGATCTTCATAATGCAAACAAAAATGAAACATTGGTGTGCAAAGCATTGCCATGTATTCATTTATAGGGTAAAAGAGAACATGGTTATTTTGATCATCATCATAACATTCTACATCTCCAGACAACTGATTCTCATCCACACATGATTTCTTTGATATGCTATCCAACTGATTTTCTGAATGATTCCCACAACCAATGTAATTTTCCTCGTTATTAAGATCATTCATTGACGTAAGTTGCTGCAAAGTATGACATAAAAAATAAACCTTTTCCTCTGCCTAAGGGTTATAAAAGCTATCTTCCAGTACTTCTTCTTGGTGTTTGCAATTATTTTCATCTTCATTATGATTCAAATAATGACAAGTTTTCTCCATCTCTACATCAATCTTGGAGGATGTAATATGATTTTCATAGGTATACTCTTGCCGATTTCTATGTTGTATGTCATGGGATGTTATCCTTTCTTCTAGTTTTTGAAATGTATTGTTATGAAGAGCCTCTAAAATTTCTTCATCCATAAATTCATCATCATCATAACAATCATCCAAATACTGAATAAGATTCAAATAATGTTTACAACAATCTTTGACCAGCAATAAGGAAGGATGACATTCTTTATACATCTCCTAGAATTCATCATGAAAATTAGCAAGCGAATGTATTGAACCATTTTCCAAACTTTTATACCAAGACCATGCTTTTCCTTCTAAAGTGGTCATAAACATCTTCATGAGAAAATCTTCATGGAAATGAACCTTAAGACTGCGTACATGCATAGGGAACCTAACCAAATGAAGAGCAACATTGTCTCTCTTTTCATCTTTGAATATTGGAATATCATTTAACCAATCAACCTTTGGCATAGGATTTGGAAAACCAGGGATATGAGACCGATTCATAGGGGCATACCTGGCATTCATCCTTGTAATGGAACTCATCTTGAAACTTCATCAGGATACTGATCTTCTAGCAGTGGAGCCACCTTCCAATTTTTTATTTGATGTGTGGAGTCACCAAGGTAGATTGCAGCCTCGAAAAATTTCTGAGCTCTTGCTACCTTTAGAAGTTCAGCTTCTTGATTTCAGGAATGAATAATGTTTAGACTCTCGACTGGCACACTAGACCATTATCACCAAAATAGGACCCTGATAGGCTGCTCATCAAGTCAATCTCAGTGTAACTATTTCAAACCAATCTTTTGGCTGAGGCTTAGCCTCCTCAACTTGAGAGGGCTCTCTCACTAGGTTTAGGCTTTTTGATTAATGATTAGATGGATAACTCTATGAAACAAGTGAAAAAATATGGATGGTTGAACACGATTAGTAAACATCCATTGGGCTTATGTAGTAAACAAATGCTTCAGTATGACAATAATATTAACTTTACATGGAAATCAGGGCATATAGAGTTCAACATATTAGTAACACATCATAAATATGTAGGAAGACATAGTCTACAAATACATGAAGGAAGTTAGAGCATAGCCAATGAGTTCCAAGTAATCATGCATCCGTACTATTGTAAGAAATGAAATTAAGACAACCATAGGAAAATTTAAACATTGAACTCTTTCTGAACCCTGAGGAGCAAAGCCAAATCACTGTATTACATTAAAACACAGTCTTACACAAAAGCATAGTATGAGTGTTCTTTGAAAAATTTCCAACCCTTAGTGCATTACATCTCTTGTCATATATAGAGTATCATTACAAGCTTGGATTCCTTCCTCTGGCATGAGGGGAATTCTAATTTCTCTAGACCTGACACCTATTGATCTTTAAACAAACTATTAATCACAACTCACTGTTAACTAACAGTCCTACATACCTAATAAAACTAGGAGTGTAACTCCTTATTATGATTAAAACAACCTTATCTAGGAATTAAAAATTCCTTTTGACACCTATAAATCCATGAATTCGAATTTAATGATTCCCATAACCCTACAGCTAGCCTTTAATAACTTCTCCTTCATCTGTCCTGAAAACTAGTAGACTATTCTGTGCTCTGTTCTGGCTGAAAAATAGGTGTTGGGATAGAGCTCGTATCTCCTCATAAAAAATGTATTTTGAAAAACTGAAGGAGTCGTTTGTATACCACTTGGTGCTTAACAAAAACCTCTCTTGGTTTTTTGTAATACCTTTCCTACTGCCCAAACACTGTCTTTGAATATCAGGTGTAAGCTGGAAAATTTTGATTTGTGAAAAACTGCTCCTACAACAGTTTCGTAGCGCAAGTTGGGTCATCCATTTCTCCTAGATCATAATGAATTTGAAGAAACTGAAATCAGTTTTTGTATTTCAGTATGTTATGAATAAAAAGCTCTTTCATTTTTCCAAAATATGCTTTTAGTTGCTTAAACAACCTCTTGGAAGTTGACTACCTAAAATAGTTTTTCTGCTGAAAAACGCTGCTTCAGCGATTTCGTAGCGGAAAATTGGTTTTCTACACTGTCTGTGCTATGAAAACGTGCATTCATAGCTAATTTCAATTTTTTTTCAAAATGGTTAAACATATGACTTTAAAAACATGATATGAGACCCATAAAGTGTAAAACAAGGTTGTTGAACTTTATTTGATGATGGAAATGAGACTTTAACCCTATGACTTAGAGTCTAAAAACCATAAAAGTGACTTAACCACCATCTAACATTATGAATTAGGAACAAATGTAAACTGTCCAAGGTTTAGATAAATTTACAGTGATAATAGTTCTGGTCTTCCGAAACAACATATTGTTTTCAATCTTTGTGTCAAGCTTGATTATTGGTCTACTTGCTTTGCTTTCCGTCATTTCGTGGCCTTACACCTTTCTTGCTTTGAAAGTTTCTTTTTGATGAATTTGAAAGTGTTTCTTTCCTGACTTCTTGGTCAGTTTCTCAAAGCTCTTTTGCTGCTTTTGGATCATTTAATGCAAGTGAAGCCCTTTTTGTTCAAATTTTCATTCGTGTTGAATTGGTAACTTACAAAGTTTCCTTGTGCTTTGCTTTCGGTCTTTGAGTCTTTGGTGGCATTTTGAGTGCTTTTGAAAAGTTGTTTTCATTTGTTCTTGAAAAAGAAAAGTTCTTAAAAAAATATTGATTTTTCTTTCTTTTGCCGAGTTTTGATTTTGGTTTCTTTGGTTTTGTGAAAGTGAATTGTGATTTTCAAGATTTTCCTTTCTTATTTGGAGGAAAGTTTGTTTTTGAAACTTGCATTCTTTTTAAACACTTAAGTTGGATTATTAAAGGTTATAAATAATTTCTTTCATTTCTTTTTAGAGTAATCTAGAATCTTGCATTATCATGTTCACCTTGCATTAGGGTAGTTTTGCATTATTAAAGCATCAATAGTCTTTTTAGTTTTTGTGAGTGTGAAGTCTGCTATAAGAAAAGAATAGGAATTTTTTTTTCTTTATAGAAGTTTCTTAGAACCCATGTAGAAGTTGATTTTCATTGAAGAACAAACATTTCATTTCATATAAGTTAGTTTTTCATTAATTTCTTTTGCATCATACAAATGCCATCAGTTTCATTTCCATATTGTCCCTTTGACTTAAAATAATAGCCACTTAAAATCAAGCACTTAATAAAATAAACTAGAACTTTTTGTATTGTCATCAGAATACACCAACAAATTTTAGGTTTATTTAGGACCTTGGATTAGGTGAGAGGAGAGTAAACTCTCCAAGGCCACTCTAAATTGTTAAACATAGAATTCTAATTAAAGAGTGAAATCCAATAGCGTTAGGGAGATTGAGAAAGCTCTGTGACTGGGAGTTAAGCATGAGGGTTCATAAAGATAAGGACGAGAGATACCCCCTATCTTACCTGTCGGATCCTACCTCACCACTATTCCGCCCAGCTTTTGATATGAGTTGGTGTCTTTAGTTTCCTATCATAGGGATCTACACAGGTGGTGGCGAAGGGGAATCCCGTGGCACCAGAGGTTGACATTGCATCACATTCAACAGTACTTCTAGAGGGCACCGTTGCGAAGCTTGGGATCTTGCACTGGCAAAGGCTGTTTTTTAGAGGTTAGCGTAACTACCTCTGATACCTTCGCTAGTAGACCTAGGGCGTAATTACCCCAGTCTATTTTCGGAAGACCCTTATTATTAACTTTCTTGTATTTTGGTTTCTGGTCCTAATCACCCGGAGTGGGAATACGTGGAAGTTTTTTGATTGCTGATCTCTTTAGGGACATTTTTAGTGTGTGTTTTTTGCTCCTAGTCGGCCTAGATTTTAATTTTCTTGATTCTTTAATTATATCTTATAAAAATAATTCAAAGTGGCTGGCCGACCATCTCGACAGTCTCAGAGACTTCGTGGGCTTTCACCTACGAGTCCAAGGCCTTCTCCTAGAAGGCGTAGCAACAATTCTTCCAATGGTTTTCAGCTAGTGGCAGCATGCGCATCAGAGATTGATCCTCTGCTTGGGGGCATTAGTTCACAAGATAGACCTAGTACTACCATAGAGTTAGAGAGGAACACACCAGTTCTTTCTCGAGTACTTTTACAGTCATAAGATAGTATTGAAGTAGAATAGATTTCAGAGTCGGTTGCGGCTCTAAATTCTCCTCTCCCTCCTGATCATCCAGACGTATTACTATACGTCGGAACTCTGACTCACAGGTCATTGAGCCCAGGTCCACACACATCTATCCCTTCGATGACCACTGCTGAAAGCATGGCATCCACTGCAAGTGTTGCGAGCATGCAGACTCCCATATCTGTGCAAGGGGGAGGAACTATTTCCATCGCTTCTACATCCTTATTTGGGTCTACTTCCGTTCTGTCGATGAGTGAAAGTTCTCAAGCTAATGCATCTAGTTTTTTATTTTTCCCTTTTGGAATGCCCTCTCAAGGTATTCCTTCAATTTTGTTGAATATACCATCAACCGCCTCCACATCGGTGATGAGTGGGTCAAATTCCTTTCAGGTTTTCCCATTTGGAAGTGGTCATATACCACATTCTAATATGATAGTAGGGTCTATGCCTTTACCTTTCACAAGTCAAGGCAGTAACCCCTTTCAGAGCTGGACAAACCCTACAGTTAGTGGGATAGGGACTGGGAATTATTTTTTTGGCCAACAAGGGAATGTGTCGTATTCCTTGGTTAATTCATTTCAAAGTTTTCCACCCTTATCTAATGCTTTAAACTCTTACGAGGGGCTGTTAGCTCCTTACAATACTTTGTTAGGGGGTAACTTTACTAGTTACGGAGGATTGTCGGCTGGAGTTGGTCAAACTCCAAATTTTGCTGGACCACAAGGGTCACCTTTTGGTCCAGTAGGTTCTACCACTTACTTCGGGAAACCTAGTGCCTTTCAAAATCCAAGTCATTCTTTTCAGAATTTTGGGAACCCCACCCAATCTGGGTGGAATCCCCAAGCTCCTCCATGACTTCCTTTTCTGGCCATGCTTAATCTGCTAGACTTAAATAAGCTGACAAACAATCAATTAGGTACAATCTAGCTTGGCCTTCGGTCCCAACCAAACTTCCATTGGATATTCCAAAATTCGAAGGAAAGAATGGTGAAGACCCAGCGACCATGTAACAATGTTCCATTTATGGTGCTCATCCAACTCCCTGATCGATGATTCAATTAGGTTGAGGTTATTTCAGCGCACCTTAACATAGAATGCAACTAAGTGGTATATAGAGTTTCCAGGGGGCACCTTTACTTCTTTCACTGATTTGGCTAATATTTTCTTAAACCATTTTCAGTTGCCTATCCATTATGAAGCCAGAACTGAGCTTCTGGCCAATTTTCTTAGGACATGGCTACTCACATTTTGAATCATATCTAGGAATGGAGAGGGAGAAAAAAGATTATCAAAGCCAAAATTCCACCTGAATTCCATCTCGAGTGGTTTCTAAAATCATTACAACCCAAGATCTCCAAGTATGTTTCTCTTTCCAGTGTTTATTCAAAAGAGCAGGCTATCTTTCATGCCCAACAGTTAGAATTGATATATTCTCAGTCTGGGACTCTTCAAAAAATCTTACCTGATGCTCCTAGATCGACGGTTGATTTATCCAAACTGAAGAAAAGCCCTCACGCTGATGGTATAGTTGGATCAGTTGATGCAAATATGGTGAAAAGTTTGAACCCATTGTAGTAGTTGTCTCTACAAACTGCTTCTTCTAACCAGGCTGCACTGTCTACTCCTTTGCCTTCCCAACCTTCTTTCATAAACGTCGTTCATGCCTCTAACCCCAAAGGAAATCAACAATCCAATGGAAAGAAGAAGGGACAAGATAAAAAGAATAATCAGGAAGGGAAGGGTAATGCGAACAAGCCCAGCAATGGTGTTGGTGAGCGTAGAAAATAGTCTAAGAAAAAGGTTAAATTTCCATGCAAGTTATGCAGTGGAGATCATTTGACTCATCTCTACCTGAAAATTCACGATGTTGAGTGTTTGTTAGTGTAGCAAGGGTCTTCTAGCTCCCAAGCTGTCTTAACTAACCCTTTCCCCCAAGGGCATTAGTTACTTGCTGGCGTGAACTCAAACCCTGGTACCTCTGTAGGAGGAAACCAGGAATGGGACAATTTCTCAAATGTTTTCATGACGAGTTCTCATGTCAATGTGGCTACACGATCACGTGATTATAGTGAAGTAGAAACATCTAAGGATAAATCTGTTCCCAGAACTATGGACCCACTTCATATTGAAATACCCTCTGTCGAATATGTACCTCAAATACCGAAAGGTCCTGCCAAGCGCGCGACTATTAACCCTAATGCCAGGGCAGCCTAGAACTACTCGATTGTAGAAGATCTGGCTCAAAGTCCTTACGCTATGTCTACTTTAGAGGTACTCGAGTTGTGTCCTACTCAGCAAAGTGCTTTTGTTTCAGCGATCAGGGTGGTAGATCCAAAAAATTCTTTATTTCTCACTTTTGATATGCTCAATATCACAAAGAGACTTCCTCGCCATATGGCTTTTCAAATAAAGTCTACTTACCAGAAAACTAATATTTTTTGAACAATTATAGATGAGGGAGCTTCCACATGCGTAATGTCTATGTCATGTTGGAAGGCCATTGGATCACCTTCAACTGTTCCTTCACCTACTCTCTTGACAACATTTGACAAAAATTATCATAGACCACACGGGATTATCCCAGCCTTTCCTATATGTGTTGGAGGAAAGGTCATTAATATCGAAGTAGAAACCGTTGATGCCAACTTGGATTACAATCTCCTCTAAGGAAGGAATTAGATTTATGAAATGGATGCCATAGTGTCATCTTTATTCTGCATCCTTGGTTTTCCTCATGAGGGGAGAATTGTTAAAGTTGATCAATTGAATTATTCTCCAGCTGATCCTCACGCAACTTTGGATTCTACAGTTCCATTAGTCGATAAGCCCCGTCAACCTATAGAGAATTTAGGAGTTGGGATGTACTCTTCATTGATGGGTATATTTGATCTTCCCACTCCTATAGCTAGAATTAATGCCATTTCATCCTCCAAGGAGTCTTCACGGGAAGAGTTCTTTCAAACTCATTATTTTTCAGACCCTTGGACCTTACCTTCACCTACAACCACATTAGATGAAGGGCAAGTTGGTGGAATGGCATTCCCTATGTCTGCAGCAGATCTTAGATATCAATCTATCATTAACTCTACAGACAACCATCCTACTCCTTTTTCATAGGAGGAGTTAGATGGTGATGTGGCTCCAACTTGGACGCTTGACTCTACTTTTGCTATGGATTGCTTAGATACGATTTTACCATCTGAGGAAGCAATTTTAGAAGCAATGACGTGTGTATATCGACCATGGGAAGATTTACATCATTGTTCATATTTTCTTCCTCCATTGCAGGATGTTGAATCCAGGTTATCCAATCTGCTTACCAGCGATGTTTGTACGATTTCAAATCCTTTGGCTCTAGCACACATACATTTCGAAGGTAATATGTCGGTTATTTCAAAAACCGCACCAATAAACATCTCTACGAACCCTGACGTGATAGAAAATATCTTCATCAAAGTCGATTGTTCCCCTGAAGAGATTCAAATTTACATCGACCTCTTTAAAGAGTTTTGGGATGTATTCGCTTGGTCTTATGAGGAAATGCCTGGTATTGATCCATCCATCATTCAACATGAGATCAAGACGTATGAAACACCAAGCTGATTTGTCAGAAGCTTCGGCCGATCAATCCTAGGAAAGAAACAACTATTAAAGCTGAAGTAGAAAATCTGCTCAAGGCGGGTTTCATATACCCCATTCCTCTAACGGAGTGGGTTTCTAATCCAGTCCCAGTTGATAGAAAACAAGGAACGATCTGAGTGTGCATTGACTTTAAGGATTTGAACAAAGCTTGTCCGAAAGATAATTACCCCACATTGTTTATTGATCAGATAGTTGATGAATGTGTGGGTAATGAAATTTTCTCATTCATGGACAGATTCTTTGGTTACAATCAAATTTCTATCCATCCAAAAGACTAGCATAAGACAACTTTCATTTGTCCCTGGGGTACCTTTGCATACAAAAATATGCCTTTTGGTCTTAAAAATGTTGGAGCTACGTTTTAGCGGGCCATGTCTTACACTTTCCACGACATCAAGCATGTCATCGAAGCATACTTGGATGATTTAGATGCTCGTTCTCGTAATAAAATCGATCATCCTAGCCACCTTCGGTTAGTTATTGAGAGATGTCGTTTTTACATGATCCGGTTGAATCCGAATAAGTGCATTTTCGCGGTTACATTTGGTCGTTTTCTAGGGTTCATCCTATCAATTAAAGGGATTCGAGTTGATCCCTTCAAGGTTGAGGCAATAATTCAATTACCTCCCCTGTCTTCCATCCAACAACTTCAAAATATGCAAGGAAAGGCAAATTTCTTGAGACGGTTTATAGCAAACTATGTTTAGATAACTAAAGGATTTATGCGTTTTTTGAAGAAAGGAGTTCCGTTTTTATGGGATGACTTTGTGCAATGATCTTTTGATGCCTTGAAGCAGGTGTTAATCTCTGCCCCACTTTTGACTCCATCAGATTATGGTAGATATTTCCTTTTATATCTTGCAGTGGCAGAATCAACCATAGGTATGGTTCTAGTTCAGGAAGATGATGCTCTCATAGAGCATGTGATTTACTACTTGAGTCGAGGCTTGGTAGGCCTAGACTACGCTATTCTCCGGTTGAGAAATTGGCCTTGGTAGCTGTCCATGTTGTCCAGCGACTTCATCATTATATTCTTCTACGCAAAACGTTTGTCTTAGCGATGGTCAATCCTTTTCAATTTGTCCTCAGTAGGCGAGTGATTGGGGGAAAATACAATCGATGGATTATTATTTTACAAGAATTCGATCTCAAGTTCTTGTCAACCAAGCCTAAGAAGTCATTGGTTTTTGTGGAATTAATTTCCAAGATGCCTTGTGAAGAAGATATTGTTTATGAGGAAAGTTTCCCAGATGAACATCTATTCCTCATCTCTTCACAAGATCCCTGGTATGGAGATATCATCATATATCTTCAGACTTCGAAGTTCCCCCCTGCTTCCTCCAAGGATGAACATTGAAAATTACGTCACCTTACTAAGAAATATGTTATCGTTGGTGATACATTATATCGCCGAGGGGTTGATTCAATCCTTAGGAGTTGTTTAACTTTGGAAGAAGCAGAGTTTGTACTCAATGATTGCCACAATGGAGCTTGTGGTGGTCATCTATCAGGGCTTGCAACAACCCAGAAAACCTTGCGTGCTGGCTACTTTTGGCCTTCAATTTTTAAAGATTTTATTGAGGTGGTCAAACGTTGCCACCCTTGTCAAGTCTATACTCGGAAGATGCATGCACATCCAACTCCTCTTTTCCTTATTATCAGTGTCAGTCCTTTTACAATGTGGGGCATTGAATTTACCACTTGTAATCCACCTTCAGCGGTGAATCACAAGTACATTATAGTGGCCGTAGAATACTTTACGAAGTGGGCTGAAGCCATGCCTACTTATAAAAACGATAGTGAAACAACAACATTATTCCTCTTCAATCAGATTATTTCACGTTTTGGTATCATGAGAGAGATTGTCATTGATCATGGCAGTCATTTCCAGAACCAACTGATGACCGAATTGGCTCTTAAGTTGGGCTTCCAGCGGGAGCATTCATCTCCATATTTTCCTCAGGACAATGGGAAAGTTGAAGCTGTGAATAAGTCCCTCAAGATGATCCTACAAAGGACAATCGACAAAAATCACTCCAATTGGCACATCATGTTGTACCCGGCTCTCTGGGCATACCAAACCTCGGTAAAGGCTGCCATTGGTTTTACACCTTTTTAGTTAGTTTACGGGTTGGAATCTATTTTTCCTATTGAATTCGAAATTCCATCCCTTAAGCTAGCTGTTGAGCTTCTTCCAGATACCTCTAGTCTCAAAGAGCACCTCGTTCATTTGGAACATCTCGATGAGTAGCGTCGAGATGCTACCATAATAAATGAGGCCCATAAGAAAAGGGTTAAAAAATCAGTATGATAAAGTTGTCTGCCCTCAGGTCTTTTGTGAAGGCAACCTTGTCTTTTTCTATGACCAAGATAAAGATGCCTTGGGGGCAGGCAAATTCAAGTCTATGTGGTATGGTCCCTTTATAGTAAAACAAGTTTCAGGAAAAGGGGCTTATGAATTAGTCAATTTTGAAGGGAACAAGTTGGTGGAGCCCCAAAATGGGCTCTACCTCTAGAAGTATTTTGCTTAGGTTACGACCAAGCAATGGCTTCTTTGTATATTTTGTATTTTTATACATATTTTTTCGGGAATTTTTGTGATATCGACACTTTTTTGATCTGCTTTGGCAGATGTTGATTGATGACTTGATCTATTTCGGATTCGCCAATGGTGCTAGTCGGTACACTCAAAATCTCACTTCCGTAGCTTGGGTGATTTATTATCCATCTGGTCAATTGATGGTGTCAAGGGCAGTATGTATTGGTTCTGCTTCAAATAATATTGCCGAATACACTGCCGTTATTAATTTACTATCCGAAGCTATTTCTTATGGAATTGATTCATTGGTAGTGTATCTTGACTCACAGCTCGTAGTGTCACAATTAATAACATTTATCGGGTTCGAGGTCTTTATTTATATCGCCAATTTTTTAGAGTTAGGGTGTTGAAATGATCATTTGTTTATATTACTTATTTGCACATTCCATGATCTGAAAATTCATTAATGGATTCTATCTCTAATCAAGCATTAGAATGACATATCAATCATTCATCAAGTTAAAAACAAACATAAAAAATTTGGAACTGTATCTATATATATATATATATATATATATATATATATATATATATATATATATATATATATATATATATATATATATATATATATATATATATCATAAAATTGCCCGTGTGTACATAAAGTGCTCAAAAATAATATACAAAATTGGGACTAAATGCCCATAATCATGTCCAGTCTATCTATCGACCCGGCTCAGGATGAGTGGCTAAGAAGGTAACTACTACATTGGCCACACACTGAAGTATGCGGACCCAGTCCCGTGGTACTCCAACCACGTGACACCGCATCTCCTCAAGTAGGTCCTCTATGCCTGTGCCACGGGAATCCATCTGGTCTTACCAAACCCACATCTGGAACATGATCATTATGTTAGTATTTTAATCCCATCAAAAATATTTCTAATTTCATTTTCATATTTAAAAAACATAAAAAAAATATTAAAAATTGATAAAAACTTAAAAAATTGTTACCTATCTCTCCCCATGTTGCGTTTCGTGGCAGCACCAAGTCTGGATCTCCTCGAAAATCCATACCAGCATAGCATCAGTCGTCGACAACGATGATTTGTTGTTCCCACCAGGCGAAAAACTCATCATCAAATGCAATGCTTGTCACATCCCCGCCTCCAAGGAGTTTCATCAGGTCAGCCCACCTACCCATCCGAGGATCTCGGGGGCTATTGATAGAGACTGATACTCTGGGACGTAGCCTAGGAACCTTCTCAAAGAATAAGGAGCATAAAATCATTCCATATCCGAAATTTTTGGTCTGCCCTTTCTGAATAGAGGACAAATGGCTCTTCATATTGGTAATAAGAGGTGTACACCAGTCAGAAACAGTGGTGAGGCACTCCACTACTAAGCTCATGGACACTCGTGAAGCTTGGTGCAGTGAAGCTGATCCGTTTATCCTCGCTATGGTAAATAGTAGAATCCTCAGGGACAAGATCTCCACATGCTTTATTGGAATCTAAATTCTAATTTTTCCTGGCTGCCTATGATAGTATATGTGTACGTAGTCTTCTACTGAAAGACTACCTCGTGTCTGGCTAGTCGAATGTACAACCTCTCCTCTCTGAGAGAGACCAGTGATAAAGTAAATATCCTCCACCTCTATCTGCAAAGGCATATGATCAATCATAAATGCATCATCCTTGACACTCCAATAGTGGATTAGCATTTCAAGTAGACGAGTGTTGGCTTTCATGTTGGGCATTTTGAAAATTTTCAACAAGCCACATCCCCTCAATGCATCTAATGCCTGTTGGTCATTCATAACTTCATTATCACTTGTGGTATGCTCCCTCTCTCTCCATGTGATTGTCATCCTGAGTTTCAACCATTAGATTTTTGTATTTAAATTTCAAACAGCGTATAGACAGGTCCCTTTTACACATAGTCATGTGTAGGGTCATTGTATACACGGGTTGATAACATCCAACCTGCGTGTATGCTGGGTTGGAATTTTTAACATAGATTCCTACGATCAAACCTTAATAAAAATTTCTAAAAACAATCACAAAGTAATGCAAGCTTGAATTGAGGGTTACCTATGATTTTGATCCAATTTTAATGGTCCAATTCTTCAGGGGGATAGTTTTCTCTTTTTTCTCAACAACTTTTTCTCTCAATGCAAATGACAAAAATGGTGAGAAAAAAGTCATTTTATAGCTTTGAAATTTTCAAAAAAATTTTCAAAACTTGATTTTTTCGTCTCATGAATCTTTTAACTTGTGAGCTTGGATTGTTAGGAATAGGTTGTTTTCTCAGGACATTTTGGACGCTTCTTCAAGATTTCATTTCGGTTCCATGACCAATGACCATCATGGCAGCTATCATTTTCTCACTGGCATATAGGTTAGGGAAACCATTTTTTCCGTTGCATCTTGCATACTAGCCTCCATTTGTCGATACACTTGCCCATGTTGTTATATTGAGTAGGATCAGGAGTCCTCTTTAGTCCTGCCATGACTTGTGCGTTGAAGACTCATTTTTCTTTGCTTCTTTGCTTCGTTCTAGCCTTATACCCTAGAGGCTCCTTTGTGTTGAGTTGTACTGTTGCATTGCATTTTGACTATTTACACCTTTTGGCCTTGAGTTGGCTTCACTTGGACTCGTGTTTAAGCCACTTATTTGACCATTTCTTCTGCAAACTCAAACCTGCAATCACTTAGTTTCTGCAACTTGACACACCCTTTCATCCGTGGAAGGAACAACCCTTTGAGTGTCCTTGACTAGTTTCCACTCCCTACATTGAGCATAGGATTGTTCCCATCCTAGGAACTAGATCATCTGTTTCACTGACACTTGTTCTTTCCACTATACTATAACATTCTTTTATTCTTTTTCCATCTTAAAGAAAAAGACAAAAAAAATTATATATTCCAAAAAGAGTAGGAATGGGACAACATTTCCATATATTGTTGGCAGCTAAAGTCATTCGTGTTGCCCTTCAACAAAGCACTCAAAAGAAAATCTCTCCTCCATTTTGGGCAGGATTTAGTTTGACTTAGGTATGCATTAACCTTGTTATTGAGTCAATTATCCTCTGATTGGTTATCTCTTCCAACCATATGGAGAGTTCACTCATGCCTCCTACATGATGAACTTATACAAAGTTATCATATGTTGCCACATAGTCATCATTGAGTCATGCTTTTGTTCAAGGGAAGTAAACCTGAGTCGGCCTCTCTACAGTGTCTCTTGAACTATTTTCAATCGGTCATCCCTAGTTGTTAGTGTCATGTTTTTCATCACATCAGTTAGATTGGTCCTTTGCTCATGCAAGTTTGAGAAGGTCTCCATTGACTTCTTACTGGTAGGTCTTTTCCTTATCGAAGATGACATATTGCTCTGAGGGCAGGCCTAGAGCTAGACCCTGGCCCTATTTTCATTATTGATAGGTCACCTTGTGCTCAACATCGATCAATATTATAGGTATTTGACTGAGTGGCTTCCCTTATGTTCGAAATCATATTTCATTATCACACATTGGGATTCGTGCAGTGCCTTGGTTTCCATTTGACCCTATTGTTGGATTCCTCACCTCTGTGTCATCTTTCATTATTGGCTGGTTTAGAGGGTTTCTATCATGTGCTAGTTACATCTTGTGTACGCTGAAAACATGTTGCGGTTGGGTTACGACATCTTTTGCATCCAATTCCTTCCACATTATTGGCCTATGGGTTACACTCACACTAGATTGATGAAGGATGCCTTAATGCCTTCCTTCTAGTGGATCTTTTCCTATCTACTACGACTTATTGCTCTGGGGCAAAGATCAAGAGTCCATTTGGAAGTACCATGGGGTTTGCAGTCATCAGTGGCAGATTCCTTCGTTATCGATAGTGGGAATCCATCATTGTCCCCTAATTGATAGATTCTTCCAAGTGTTCGACTTCAACTCACTCATTCGCACTTGTTAGATTGTACTGGGTACCTTGACTCTCATTATCATTATCGGCGAGTAGTCTCGTGTTTTTTAATGGTATACATCAATGACGGTAATCAAATGATTTCTCACATGGTTGACTTCAGATCATTTATTCCCATTGTGTAGAAATGTACCATGGTGGTCGGTGAAGACCTCAGGTTGCATCAGCATTCTTTGGTTCACTTGTCAGTTTCTCCTATTGCTGCTAGTTGACACCATCCACATTATATGTTGTAGCCCTTCACAGCGAAATCTTATATGCTGGCATTCGAATTGTGATGTAGTATCATCTTATTCCATTGTGTTCATTTGGTACTATTGGGATCAATTTTTGACATCAATGATCAGCTTCATTGATCATCTTATTATATGTGATATTCATAAATGTACTTGTCCGATCATGATCAGATGATCCATTATGTACTTTCAGTTCTTTATACTTGTATACATAGTGGATCTACTTGTACTTGATATGCGGACATGCTTTACTTTCTCTGATCATGGGTATGCCCACCCCAGACAGTTGTTTCTTTCTAATATTCTTTTGATGGCTTGGCAAGTTGAAATCTAGTGAAGTCCTTCTCAGTTTGGACATGTTTCCTTTCCATATACTTAATACATTTCGGCCATCATGTACCCCTTCTAACCTCATATATTAGGGGGTATATGTTATAGCTCCAAATATCACCCTTGGTATTTGTGATGCTTGGTTTATGGCCTACGGTAACTCCTCCTTCCAGACTTGGTCCAAATATTTTAAAAAGAATGTTTTACTCCCTGTACGCTACATTTCCCTGGGATAAAAGTGTGTACACTTGGGTTAGTCAATACCAAACCTACATATATGTGTTAAAACACTTAAAAAAATTAAATTTCCTTAACTATGGGTGGAGTTCACTGGTTTTACCTGTTGATTACCTCCTAGTGCCCATGGCCCAACTATTTTCCAACTAAAAAAACTAATTGGGAGAAGTATAAATAGACTTCTACGGGAAGGCCTTAAGGAGGAGAAGAGATAGAGTTATTATACTGAGATTATCCCCTGACTGAGTCTAAAGTATCCTTTTGCTTCAAGCACTTCCCCAAGTTTCAGGAGACCTTTGTTTCCTTGAGTGTTGATATTCTCCCACTTGCTTGAGATACCATGGTATTGGTTATGGGAGGAGGCTGTTGAAGGTTGGGACTGGAAGGACCTGGAGGATAGTTGCGCTTGGAGCCAGAAGAAGAAGACTTAGGTGAATTCTCTCCATGTTTATTATAGTTTTCTACAATAAAAAGAAATGTTGTCTTGTTCCTGAGATTGAACTTGTTTATGCATCAGATGTTATTGTAACTCATGTGTGAATGTCATTTTGATGTATAACTAATCATCTTACTTATATGATATAAATTTGATTTCATTAAAATGCTTTATCTATATCCTTCTATGTATGTTTGGATTGGTTGATTTGCAGATTCGAAGATTATCAGGAGTTGCAAAGCGTCTTCACCTTGCTGGAACTACCCAAACGAAGGACATCTGGGTATGTTCATCCTTACATAGTTTGTTTATTTAAGCATGTTGCCTGAGTTGTATGCGTGTTTCTTACTATAGATTACTCTTGCTCTATTGGGGTTCTAACCCAAAGCCCTAGGGTACTTATTCCTGTAATAGTCATTCGATTTCAATTTCCTGGTTCTGTGTCTTCTTTCTTTTTTCTTTGTTTCCTTCCTTGTTCAATTTTTGTTTTTTTTTTTTTCACTACGTGAATAAGTGTTGTGCCTAGACCTAAATCCTAGCTTCTGAATGTGCATGTGGTTTACATTCCAAGAGTCTTGTGACACTGCAGCCCTTCGCCAGTCCTGTGTTCATCTTCCTTGTGTTTGGTTATAACTTCTGGTCGATGAAGTCTTGATGGAAAATAAGATTCATCCATAAGGAGAGCTTTGGTTCTACCATGAACCTGTGTCTAGTCTGGGAAACCTCATGACCATACTCAGTTTCTACTTTGGTGTGTTCAAGATTATCCAACTCGTAGAAATGGAGAAGGGGAAAAATCTAAACGAGAAAACCTAAATCAGATTTATTTACATACTTCTCTAAAGGAATAACCTCTCTTGATCTCAATAAGTCAACATCCCTCTTCTACCCAAAAAATAAATAATTGTTGATGCATAGTTCTTTTTCAAAAATAAAAAAGGAAAAAGAAGAGAAAGGCTTCCCATGCAGAGAGGTGAAGCAAGCAACTCCATAGGGTACTATCCAGGATCGATAACAGTGGAGCAATGCTTGTGTTCCTATGTGACTTCGTTGGGGTACTGTCCAGGCGTACTGGCAGCGAAGCACCACCAGAGATGAAAAACTATACTCTGAAAATATTAAGATCATGAACCAAACTACCCTTCCTAATTTGAAACAATGTGATCTGGTTGAATCTTATGTTGTGTTCAATTGATTTGGTACAAGGTGAACCACTTCTTTCCATAGGGTAAGTGGGGAAGCCAAAGTAATCTGCATAATGAATCAATACTCCCTGATGGACCAAGGCCTTGCATTAAAAAAAACAAGACAAAGAAGATGGAATTCAAATAGTGTGTCACCAAGTGTTGTAGCAGCTGCAGCACCCTCCAAAATTTTGCCTGTGATCAATCATTCCTTAGTCACTTATTGGTAAGCGATGATCTCAAGCTCCCATTTTTGATCTTAAGAGTCATTCATGCTTAAATATTTCTACAGTATGTGTAATCTTTGGGGATGGTGACTATTTCTTTTTATGCAAAGGGAAATTTGTTTTGCTTCAAGGGGAAATCTTCCCTGTCTCCCTTAGCTTTCAAAACTACATAGTGGTTTCCTCTGGTGTCCTTCCCTTAGGCAAAACCCACTATCTCTAGAAACTTTGTAGTTTTGTCCCTTAGCTTCCAGTCTACCTTGCATCCTAAAACTGCGCATATGTGTCCTCCCAGGGTCTCATCCTGCAGTAGTGTATTGCATCGTAAAACTATTTAGTTTTGTCCCTCAACTACTCAGTCTACCTTCCATCCTAAAACTATGCATATATGTCCTCCCAGGGCCTCATCCCGTAACAGTCACTTCCCACTAAAATTGTGCAGATGTTTCTCTCAGTGATCACAATAAGGATGACATGATAGAGGACTATCAAGGAGATGAGGAAGAAGATAAGTAGACCGAGGAACCCAAGGTATAATATAATATCAGGACCGCATGAAGACTCCATCTGATGCACAACCCTTGGAGGGTAGGTATGAAAAACAAAGAACATACTTTGAAATACACCTTTTAGTGTAGCTTGAAGGATTGCTTATCATTGTCATACCATTTTGTCTTCAATGATGTTCATAGTTGCAAGCACTGAAAGTCATTCCATGTGTTTCCTCTACATGTCTTGCTCCCTTTTTCTTGCTTAACGAATTGTCATCTTTTGTCGTGTTGATTTCTTTTCCATGCTTGTGATCTTGTTCTGGTGCCTTCTAGGGTGTGTCTTTTTTTTTTTGGATTGTCCTATCTATGTGAAAATCCTTCGTACTCACACACAAAGTTGTAAGCACTGTCATGATGGTCATCCAAAGGTCTATCCAAAGTGTCGCACTTGTTGCTTTCAGCTCAAGACAGTCCCACAGAGGGTCATGCTTAGCTATGTTGTCTCGATGGTTAGTGTTGACATGTTGTCGAAGTGTGCTAAGTGTGTGATCACAATGTCAAGTCATCACAAGTTCGCTTGCCTCTCACACTTAGCCATTTTCTTGAAAATCTCTCCACGAAACAAATTCATTTCACCAAACCCCGACTGAGCTGCACTTCATAGTCGTAGCCCTCAGTGGTGTTGTTCTACTATCTTGAACTGCACAGTGTTTAAGGTTATCCTCTAGGTCAATTGCACTACATAATCCCAGAGGTAAGCAACCTATCTTCCTTCTTAGAACTACGCAAAAAATACCTCACTACCTATATGAACTGCGCACTTCACAAGAACAGTCATTGAGCCTCCTTCTTTCTTGCTGGAACCCTACATTTCCTAGAGACCCGAGCATGCACTACTCCCAGAAATTGCACAGAGATGTCCTCCCAGTGACTTCCCTCAGTTTGGACTCGCTACTGTAAAAAACTACGTAGAATTGTCCTCTTGTCCCTCTTCTGTCCTGTCTTGTCTTCCCTCTGGAAACTATGTAGAGGTGTCCCTCAGGTTCCCACCTTGCAACTACCACCGGTGTCCTTAACTGCACAATTCTACCTCCCAATGGCCTCTGCACAATTTTCTCGGATAATGAAGACTGTGCCCTGGAGTTCCTTGTCCAAGCCTAAGTTGCGCTCTACTTAGTATTAGTGACTAGTCCCACCTCCTTTTCACCTAGAAGTATGCAGTGCATAGTTACTGGGCCCTCTTCCTAGCCTATCATCTGTCTTGGGCCCAGAACATAGAAAATAATGCATCATGTTAGACTTGGATGTTTTGGATTTGATGTCGTCATGTCATGAGTGAATTGCAGGAACATGTACACTGATAGATCATGGCGAGAAAATGAATGGTATGAAGAAGGAGCACACATGCTAGAAGACTTACCTACAGCTGGACGAACGAAAGAAGTAGCAAGTGAAAGGAACACATGCACGGAACCATCTTGCAAGACCAAGACCATTGAAGACCCTGCAACATCAAGCCATGCAAAGGAGAAGACAAGGCACACCTGAGAGCACATACATCAGTTAACAATGCTGCAACTTGAAATGGACACCATAGCCAGCCAGTACATGTCAGTAGTGTCATGTCAAGTTTTGTCATGAATTGTCAAGGCCACATCACCACTATGGGCCATATCTATTGTAACTCAATGTAATATAAAGTGAAAGTCCAGTGGAGGCACACATGAAGTTGAAGAGTCATGTCAGTTGAAAAGTCATAGGAAGTTCAACAGTCATGAGGGTAGTCCAAGAGTCACAAGGGTCCATCATAACCCTTGGCTATAAATACCCCTCCCATTGTATGAGCAAGGAATTTTCACCTTGGCTCCCCCCACAAAGCCTTGAAAGTAGATAGTCAGTTATTTGAGGAGCAAGGAGTGGCTCCAATATCCCACTAATGGGACTAGTGATGTATGGTGTACAAATTTGTCTTGGGACTTTTTCTTAATTCAGAAGCTTGTTAAGGCTAGCACGTTCTCATGCATGTTTTGTAGATGTTTGTAAAACAATTATTTTGGCATTTGTAATGCATGTTTGTTTCACCTGTACTAAGATAGCTAAACTACTTCGATTGTTTTAGTAATTTGTTGGGCATGGAATTCCCCCCACATAATGTTTTGGGGCTCAAAGCCTAGGTTTTAGTCAGATATGTTGTAAGACTCTGTGAATTGCTGGTGCGAATCGCGAAATGTACATTGAGTCATAGGGTTGTCCACCCTAAGTAATGTAATGTCATGTCGGCCTACCATGGTCCGCAAACCATGGGATTGTATAAATAGAGTGAGGCTCTAAGTTGAAAAGATGGCTAAAATAGGAGATATATGAGCATGGATGAAGTCTAGAATATAGCGGATAGAGAAGAAGTCTAAGTGTCTTAGGTCATAGTAGTAGGAAGAGGCTTTCCAGCTGAGTGCGCAGAGGCCTAGTAGAGTCCACATCTGAGTGTGTGGACCCCTGCAGCTGAGCGCGTATGGTGAAGTTGAGTCTGTAACCCAAGAAGAAGAATAATAAAGAGAAATTTGATTCTAAATATTGTGTATCTATTTCTGTATGATTTTCTATGCATTTATATTGTTTCTGTTATTGCGCACACTTATATGAATACAAAACATTGTTAAGGATCATTGGGCTCATATAGATAAGTTAAGTATTCGAATAATATCAAGTTAATAGTAAGGAACTTGGGTAATAACATAGATCGCGCCTCGAACAGAGCTACATGAAGGCATCATTGTAGGTTGTGAGGTACCGATAGGTGCACATAGCGACGTGCACGTAGGGTCAAACTGCGAACCACCCAAAAACCATCAGACATCTCTAGGGTGCGGAAACCTAGTTCTAGCACCCTCCCATACTACTTTGAGTGAGACCTCAATCCACGCTCTACGGACTGTTGCTGAAAGGGCCAGTAGTAGCGGTATTTTCTTGGCTAAATCACCTATAAACCTGGGTCAGGCCCATACAAGCCAAAAAATGGTTCCGCTGTCAGGACCGGGATCTGCATAAGGGATGTCTGATGTCGTGCCACTGGAATCAAACAAAGAAAGAAATTGAAGGGTGGTTGGGCAAGAAAATTCACGAGTTCACAACGCAAGAAAACAGAAATCTGCAAGTATCTAAGGAACAGTGGTTGGAGTGCTACTTATATACGGAAATGCATGAAATTTTCTTTGCATCCTTTCCTTTTGAGCTGTATGAGTGGATCGCAAAGCTAACGGGTAGTCAGGGAAGGTGTAGGCTCGACAAATCAATCGTGTGGACTATAGAATTAGTGCACAGACTAGAAGCATCAAGAGATAAGATCGCGTGAGTTGTGGACCATTGGTTTGATTGAATTATAGGGGGATTTATCATTGAGTTCGCGGTAGATACGACCGTCAGCCACAGTGAGGCGGAGTGACGCTTCCTCAAAGGACCACAAGGTAAGCATATTAAATATTTGAACACTTGGATTAAGATGCTATTGTGTGAAAAGCGGGTTATGCGAATAAATTAATTTTTGGGACTACGCGAAGTGGAAAGACCTACATAAGTGGAGGTAGTGAGGAATTGGAAACTAGTCCCTTGATTTCACCCTCGTGAGAAAGCAAGGTAGAGCTTGCGAAGGTTTTTCCGAGAAGTGTGGTCAATTTGACAAGGTAATGAATTCCGCGCTTACCACCTCCACCTACACCACCACCCATCTCACGCTCCTCACCCCCATCTCCACCCACCCCACCTCCACCACCACCACATTTTAGTATGGCAAGTGTGATCAAGCTACCGGTATTCACAGGAGTAAGGAATGAAATTCAGACTAATTCTGGTTCATGGTAAGGGCGGTATGGGAAGCCCAAGGAGTCATGGATGACAATATCAAGAATGCTACACTAGTGAGCGCGTTGAAAGATTGTGCATTAACATGGTACATTAAGCATTCTAAAGACCATCCGAACGCAGGAATCACAAAAATCCAGACCGCGCTAAATAGGGAATTTAGCAGGCCAAAATCAGAGACACAATCAATTATCGGGTTTAACGAGATCGTGATGCTCCCAGGTGAGACCCCCTGGGATCTAGACCAGACTAAAGGGTATGATTCGCGAATCCAACATGAAGTTGATGGATGGATTGCACCATCCATGGTTTGTAGCGTCACTAACACCGCACTTAAGGATGACGTTGTCACAGCAAAAAATTTCCACCTAGGTGGTGGGCTCCAATATCGTAGCAATAATTCTGCAACTCATGGGGCTTCCTTCTTTACTTTTATCAACCTAGTAGTTCGTAACAAACTTGGAAGCGACGGTGCTGTATGCACAAGTACTAGCTCTTACTGCAGGCTGTCACTTGATCAGTTGGCGCAAGTTTGCTAGGAGTTTTAGCCAACTTCTATGAGTTTCTTAGAAGAATCTTTTAACTGTGATGAAAGAAAGATAGCTCTATAGAGGCTATTCTATTTGCAGAAAGGGAATGAAAAATGCAAACCCTAGCAAACCCTAGTTTACCCACTACCCCTACTTTTGCAAGAAAAGAGATGGAAACTGATGAAATGAGTGCCATTGACTATTGAAAAGGTAAATTTTTTATTCAAGCTACTTCTATAAAGAAATGAGAAGAAATCATCTTTTTTTATTTTTGAGTGTCTTTATGTGAAATTATTATGCTTGTGATTTATCTAGTTGTGACTGTGCAGAGGTTTGGTGGCAAAGGAAGATGGAGTTGGCTTTTGCAGAGGGTGTGGAAGGTGTGGAAAGGTCCTAAGAAGCCCCTAGTACCCTTCTGAAGACTTCCATAGTGATTGGAATTTGAAAAATCACTCATAGGATGTTATATAGGAGGCTACAGGGGATATATAGGAGGATCTACAAGAGGAGGCCGAAAGCTGTTTTTGGAGTTTTGAAGGTGGAAAAATGACGGGAGAGGGGTAATGAAGTCTAGATGAAGGTGCTGTGGTGTCTAGAACTTGTCAAGGAAGATCATGGACGGATGTGATGGTTGGATTTGTTCAAATGTCAAGAAAGAAGTTTTATGGAGAAAAATGTAGAAATTAGGGCAGATTGGCGGAATGTTGCAACTGACTTGGGAATTTTATGAGAAATGGGTTGGTGCTGGTTGTTTTATGGAGAGATGGTGAGTTGAGATGTCCTACAAGAGATCTACATATTTACTTATCAAAATTGACTGAAGAAAGAACTAAAAATAGAATTTTGTCTAGCTTGACCTAATTTCTGACCTAAAACAGAAAGTGCTAAACAGTGCCTTATGAACAGGAAAGCATGCAAGAGAACTATGGTAAAATAAAAATAAATGATATAAGCAAATGAATCTAAACCAATATCAACCTTTCTAGCTCAAAGTATCACACTAGCAGTTGCATGGAAGAGCAAAAACTGTGATTTTGGTGGCAACAAAAGTGCCTTGACCTCAAATCATAGTCCCAAGAAGGGAGAAAGGAGATCAGGGCCTGTTATTGGCCTTCCTGAATCTTATCTTGTCACTGTAGTAACCTAATTGAGCAATTGAAACAAGAACAACTATACTAACCATCAAAAGCAACCTAATCTAACATAGTAAAATGAATCTATGTAACAGAAATTAACTCATGAATTGAAGCAAAAACATATAAGTACACAGAAGGAGGTGTTGGGTAGCTTGGGTTGGGCCCTAACCCAAGAGCTTCAGCCCTTTGAAAGAGTTTAGTGCTAGCTCAAAAACGGTTTCATCTTCATTTATCAAAAAATAGCAGTTACATCATATAAACTATTCTAAAAAAGAACTCAAAAATAAGCTGGCCAATGTGCTGCACAAAAGTGCAAAAAACTACTAAGAACTAGCTAAAATCCAAATAAAAAAAACTAATCATCTAAGCCCTGATATTTGTACAACTCGAGCCTCCAACATCTCTCCTAAATTCAAGTAGTTTAGCTTCCCAAAACTGCAGATAAACAACAATCCTTCTTTACTTGCTTGACTGCCACTTGGATGCACTAATCTGGCTGCCTGTGCTCCAAGTTTCTGATGGAGAATTTAAGGTAAGGGTTCATAAATGAAGGGGGACACCCCCCTACAAATCCTCTTCCCAGTTTTCCTCGAATATTGGTTTCCAAATGCTCATAAATCCTTTGACTTTGTCCAAAATTCACCAAAAAATCTGCATAAAGCACACATTAGACTTCATGGCATAATGACTAACCAAATTCACTCTATTAGCATAAATATAATACAAAACATGCAATAAACTAATGAGAACGGTGGATTAAGGCAAATTAAGAGGTAAAATGAGCCCATATAATTACCCATTTCTAGGGCTCATCACCAGGCAGAAGCTTTGTAGATGGAAATGAGATTTCATGAGACCCCTATACAAGACCCTAGTTTGGGAGTCCAACAAATCCACACACAACTGCAAAATCTATGCCTAGAGATGCAGAGCTTGAAACAGGACAGGACATTGTTTCCAGAGGCGTGCGAGGAGGTATGGTGCATAAAATGAAAAGGCTAGGGCCATGAAAAGGACCATTGTCCAATGTTCATGAATTGCTTGGCAGGAGGAGGGATGATGCCATTAAGACCTGAGGCAGAGGTAGGACTGAGCGCGGTGCCTGCATTACGATGTGCGATCTGTCATATAGGAGGAAAACACACTATAGATAATTTTCATCTATTATAGAAGTATACGCAGACGACCCAACAATTGTTTTGTAATTTCTATAGGTCGATAGGCCATGATGAATGCACCTGCAGAAGCTACGAACTAATGATGGATCAGACTCCTGCCTATAGGGTGCAGGCCAAAATGTGAGCCCTTGACCCAAATGTAGGAATGGCACGCGCTAGATTTCAGGGGCGCAGATGAGGTCGAGGTGGAATGGGACCAGGAAGGGGTTGCGGACAACTAATCTGTTACAATTGTGGAGGGCCAGGGCACTATGCCTGCGATTATACAAACTCGACAAGGACATCATGTTTGCACTATACTCAGTTTGATCATGAGGCAGAAGACTGCACTACATTGATAGAAAGACTGCATGAAAAAGGGGTACTTCAGCTCCCTCTGACTCAGAATCTGTAGAGGATGAGGTCTGAGCCACGCGAAGAAGACCTGAATGTAAACATGATGCTCAGAAGCAGTATGACCATTGCTGATGATAAGGGTAAGCAGTTCAAAGAAAGTGTGTGGGTTCACAATGCTCCTATAAAGGAACTTGAATTTGATTTAGAGCGCGCGAAGGAGACATCTATGGAAGCTAAGAAGAGCTTCACAAAGGCCTCCACTTTAGGTAATAAGGATCAACTAGAACCAGGGATGGATCCTTCAATGCTCACTACCTTTCTGGAGACATGCATGAAACTGCTACGTGACAGCAAGGCAGTAAAAGGACTATAGGAACTTATCACTAGGTGCGCGGGGTTAGAAGAACTGTGCGTGGTTTGGAAACTTGGAAAGAATGCATTATGCAAAGGAAGGGAAATGAGGTTGACTACACAAATCAGCGAGTATGAAATGGATATAATAATCTTAGATCTCGGATTGGATGCAAATGTACTGCGAAAACAAACATGGGAACACATGGGGAGACTTACACTACAATGGTCTCCTATTAAGTTACGAATGGCGAACCAATACAAGATCTTGCCCATGGGAAGATTGCGAGTAATGGTGGATATTGATGGTGCGAGCACGCAGATGGATTTTGAAGTGATAGAGGTTGTTGATGAAAGCAATCCCTATCTCGCGATGCTAGGAATAGCCTGGGCCACCGTTATGAATGGAGTCATAAATCTAAAGAAGTGCAAAATGATCTTTGAGAAAAATTCACTACGCATAGTAGTACCGCCAGATCCATCCGAAGGAGCGCGATACACTAAACCAGTGCACAATGATGATAGTGATGATGATCTCGATTGCATATACAAGATAACTACATGAGAATAGGATTGGGGGAATCTGACTACAGATGGAAGGATTTCATGGGAGCGAGAAAGCTCCTGCACTTCAGATTCAAACAAAGAAGTAGAGTGATGGAAGAATTAGCTGCACGAAGTAACAACCCTTAATTGAAACATGATGGTTAGATCACTGTGTTGTGTGATGATAGAGATAAGGGATCTACCTACATATGATGGGTTGACACTGGTGGATGAATTCCTGAACAAATTTGAAAGAACATTACCAGAACAGCAGCAGTTCGATGCTCTGAAATGGGCACTTCGCGTGATGCTTGCAAGGTGGTGGGGTACGCAACAAGGAAGTTTTGAGGACTGACACGGATGTAGAAGGATGATGTGCCTAGGATTTGGAAAACCCCAACTAAGGATGAGAGTCGGTTACCAAGGGTAGAACAACTTGTGCGCCCACCTTTCCCGATGGGTATAGACATATGACATGAAACCCGCACAAGCATACACCACTCCTAGAATAGAGAATTAGAGCAAAATGCAGCGACAAGAAAGGAAAAGCGCGGCAAGGATTATCCACGGAGAAGCATTTGATAGGGTGTGCGAAGTGCTGAACAAGGTTCACCAGGTGAAACGCATTGACTGGGACCTGCGCGTACCAGTAGTTTGATGGGCCTATAGGACCATGTACAAAACCCTGACCATGAAAATGATTCTAAGGTTCAGGAGTAGGATAGGGACCATAATTTCTGAGGGGCATGCAATGATGAATCCACACATAATAGCACCTGCAGGCATGACAGTGCGCGAAGCCCAGGACAAAGACATCACATAGTTACATGAGGTAGAAAACATAATACTTCAGGAAGCCATTCAACAAGGGAAACTTAGACTTCGCGAACTTGAAAAGGACCAAGTACAACTAAGGAAGAAAATCATTTTGATGGACGGAGAAGTCAAGAGGCTAGAAAACGAGATCAAGCGAGCATGTCTCGTCGATAAATGGAAAATGACAAAGCAAGGTGTGAATGATCATACTCATGAGTTAGAAGACTATCACCTAGAATTGATTAGTCTACTGCCATGGCTAGGACCACATATCACCACATGCAATAACCATGGGAATGCACTGCATAAAGTAGAGCATGCGATGCCGAATGTCGCGAGGAAAATTAAAGATTTTCTGCAAACTATACTGGAAGGTGAGCTAGAGCCTCACATAGGTAGTGCAACCACCTGACTAGCCATAGGAAGCACAGTCTCAGTGCTCCAGGCAGTTGAAAGAGAGCACGGGACTATAAAAGAGTCTATTGGGGAGTTGCGCAATAAGGAAGGTGAGCACAGAGTCAGCATGTCACAAGGTTTGCGCCCGTGCACGGGGGATGCGCTGCCTCACAAGTAGGCTGGGAAGTTACCATTGGTGTCATTGTTCATGACGGGATGTTCGATTTGAGGCCAAATGGAGCAAGCGGCGGACATTTAAGACAACATTTATGGGTAGGATTTTGGAAAATCTACCTCCAAAAAAGCATTGATGGCTCGGAATTTGGGGGAATGGTCGAATTTGAATTCAAAACATGCTATAAAACTCTAGGGGCTAGCCACAAGACAACACTTGTTCACTTGAGACTTGAGTAGTTGAATAGAGCATAGAGTGTTGAGTGTCGAATGATATTTGAGCCCCTAGGTTTGCAAAAGACCGCATACATTACAGACAAGACGATGGATACTAGGGCAGGTTTGGGCTTTGAAGAAGGAACCGCTGGCAAGGCCATGTCGACCCACACGATACATGATTTTCCCAAAGATACTGGGGTCACGCCAAAAATCCCAAAATCCCCTTGGATGCCAAGACCAAAAAAAGATAAGCAAACAATGGGACTAGTTTGCATGTCCCCGAGGAATCCACGATTCAGTAAGCTATAAATGGAGGAAAATGGCAAGGCTATCACCATTGAGTTAGATGAAGAGGAGGAGGACTTATAGGCTCTGATTACTGAGGTAGAGGAATAAGAAGACGTGGAGGCAGACATCCAACTAAAGCACTCTGCAGCAAAATTTCCCAAGTATGTCCCTTCGTGAAAGGGGAAAGCTAAGGTACCAAAGGATTTGGATGCAACGAAGAGTGCGATCCAAACCCCACTCCTCCCCGATGTAATTACCTTTGAGGTTCTGCTCCTAGGATGTGTGCCTACTCTAAAATTTGAAGACTGGGACCTCGTGAATAGTGAGAAGTTCCCACACTTAGAGATGGAGAACATAATGAAATAGAATACGGAGGGGCCGATGATCACATTACAACTGCAAAAATGGAAGCGTGGTGTGGAGAAGGTCGGGTTGCTTCATCTATTGTGGATACCACACTTTCACGCTTGCCCATCGCCATTTTTCATTAGGTAGTTGCTTTGCCTGGTGCATGATGGGTACTTATGGCTGGAGGAGCCTATTCCCATCACGAAAAATCTCATCCATAGAATTTCTCAGCTTCCCTATAAAGGAAAGGACCCTACGACGATAGCAGGAAAAAGCGACGATTTGTCTCTCACCGAAGCCATGAAGAAAAAATATAAGCTCGAGAAGAAAAAGAGACATTACTCCATTAGTATTATCAAGGATAAAGGGGTGTGCATAGCCACCCAACTCCTGGCTGGCAAGGTAATGAGAAAATGTCGCGACAATGAAGTACTGGTGCCAGTAGTTGCATTGGCCAAACAATGCACAGAGGGGGTCCAGTTCAACTAGGCCAAGTTCTTATGTGAAGAATTTTTGCTTAGCTGCAAGGAGGCCCAGGAGCAGGGTAAGACCTTCCACTACATGTGGTTTCTCTTGTCCATCTTGACGGTAGCAGGAGAACCACTGGAGGAAAGTCAGTTCTTGAGCATTGAGCATGACTTACCAAAGGCAATGAAGTATGCATCGCTCTAGGCTACCAAGGACACGAAGCGGATTCACGATACAAAGATCTTCTGGGTGCTCATGGAGGCAACCATCCAGATGTGGATTAATAGGAGGCTACACCTGTCCCCCAAAATGCACAACAGTCTGCGGAGCTTTGCAGACTTCAAGGTAGACATGCACAATATTTACATTAGGGCATGAAAGGATTTGCCGTAGCATTGGACAAAGCTCCCATTCATAGCCACTGACGACGCAATCTTTACAGTGTTAGAGTCATGGCCTCTCAAGTGTCGCGCCCCACATTTGGTGGAGTTGGATAAGATAGAAGCACAGAAAAGGAAGGATGGTGCCAAGCAACATGTCACCCAACTGGCCGAAAAAAGGCACAATGAAAAAGCAGTAGTCGAGGTCAGGGTAGCCCGCAAAGCAACACAGGTAGCCACGGAGCAAAAGAAGGCAACTGAATCAGTAATAGCGCAGATAGAAGAGGCCGAAATAGTGCAGGCAGAGGAGGGCCAAGTAGTGTCTGCAGAATAGGAGGCAGAGGACATAGACCTTGCAGAAGAGAGTGTGGACCCAGGAACCACCTTGACCCAACTCATGGAGGCGAGCATCAAGAAGCGTATTAATAGGAGGCTGCACCTGTCCCCCATAGTGCACAACAGTCTACGGAGCTTTATAGACTTCAAGGAAGACATGCACAATATTTACATTAGGGTGTGAAAGGATTTGGTGTAGTAGTGGACAAAGCTCCCATTCATAGCCACTGATGACGCGATATTTACGGTGTTAGAGTCATGGCCTCCTGAGTGGCGCACCCCAAATTTGGTAGAGTTGGATAAGACAGCAGCGCAGAAAAGGAAGGATGATTCCAAGCAGCGTGTCACCCAACTGGCTAAAAAAAGGCGCAACAAAAAAGCAACAACCAAGGTCAGGGCAGCCCACGAAGTAGCACAGGCAGTCGCAAAGCAAAAGAACGCAGCTGAAGCAGCAGTAGCGGAGACAGCAAAGGCCAAAACAATGCAAGCATATGAGGGCCAAGAAGTGTCTATAGAATAGGAGGTAGAGGACATAGAACTTGCAGAAGAGAATGCGACACAAGAACCACCTCGATCCAACTCAAATGGCCGCGCATCATAGAATGATCGGGTCCCAGAAAAAAGGTCAAGGCCTCAAAGCTAGCCATCGACCTGTTCACCTTAACTAAATGTGACCTCCATGACATCGGCGAGACAGTTTGCGATGTCAGTAGTGAAGCACTCAAAGACTTCATGATGGAGTAGCAAAATGTGTTGGGGGCCCTCAGGATGCAGTTGCAGGAGTTAAAGGTGCAGCTCCCTCAGGAATGTATCCTATCTACTCACGTCGTAGCAGGCACTTCAACAATAGAACAGGTGCTACACACAAGGATGGCCAACACAATAGTGTTTCTAGAAGGAGCATTGGTATCAACAGATGTGATGGAACACATGACAGTTAGCATGATGAATGGCCTTAGCCTTAATCTAGTTTCCCTTCCGCGAGAAACGCTCTATCAGCTACATGATGGAATAACAACAGAGATGCATGCTAGGGAGAGCCGCATGATCCAGGTTCTGAGCGAGCAGAAGATTAATATAGAATATTTTAGTTTACAGCGTGATGAGCTGGTGTCATAGAACAAATAGTTGGTGCAGACAGTAGATGACGCTTGCCGACGCGTCCTAGAGTTGGCTATCACATAAGATCTACCAGTAGAAGTATGGATTCATAGTCTATCAAGTGGAGTTCACGATGCTAGAGAAGAGACAATAAAGGTGTAGTTGGTGCTTAATCTCTAGATTGCCAAACTGCGGTTGAAGGCGCAGCCTTCCACTCCCCCATAGGTCAGAGAGCAGCGCACCAATGCTATTGCAGCAGGGATGGAAGAGATTGTAGGTGTAGTACGCGACTGTCCCATCATGTTGGAGCAGGTGCTTGATGTCCTCACGATGTTACCAGAGGAACCCAACATTCAACGACTAGAGACAGAGGCACGCGAACTCTAGCAACAATATGACACCATCAGAGGGACTACATAAACAGTAGTCCTTACTCAACAGCTTGTAAAGATGTAGCAAGCCAAGGCATTAAAAGAGCAGGTGGATGCGGTACGCCATAAGGAAGTCGTTCTCAAAGTGCGCATCCAACCATGGATTGACGAAGCCTTCACAATCACAGCAGATATCGAAGGAAAGCTTGCACAGATTCAGGGGATGCAAGTACAGATGTAGCGCATCACGCCGGAAATAGAGGGCTCAGAAGACATAATGCTGTAGGTGCAGCAGGCGGCAGCTTAGTGCATTGTCGACATTCAGGCCGTTTAGGACCAGTTGGAGGGACTCCGCGCCAAGATCGCCACGCCGATAGAGTGACTCGAGGGCGAGTCATGATGTTTGTGTTGGGGGCCTGTTGGGCAAGGAATCCCCCCAGAGCATGTTTTGGGGCTCAAAGCCCAAGTTTTGGTCAGAGATGTTGTAAGACTCTGGGAATTGCAGGCGCAAAGCACGAAATGTACATTGAGTCATAGGATTGTCCACCCTAAGTAATGTAATGTAATGTGATGTCGGCCTATCCATGGCTCGCAGACCATGGGATTGTATAAATAGAGAGAGGCTCTAAGTTGAAAAGATAGTTAGAATAGGAGATAGATGAGCATGGATGAAGTCAAGAAGATAGGAATAGAGAAGAAGTCTAAGTGTCTTGGGTCGTCATAGTAGTAGGAAGAGGCTCTACAGCTGAGTGTGCGGAGACCTAGTAGAATCTGCAACTAAGTGCGCAGACCCCTGCAGATGAGTGCGCAAGGTGAAGTTGAGTCTATCATGAAAGAAGAAGAATAATAAAGAGAAGTTTGATTTTAAATACCGTGTATCTGTTTCTGTATGATTTTCTATGCATTTATACTGGTTTGATTATCGCGTGCACTTAAATGAATACAGAACATTGTTAAGGATCATTAGGCTCATATAGATAAGTTAAGTAATCAGATAATATCAGGTTAATAGTAAGGAACTTGGGTAATAACATAGATCATGCCTTGAACAGAGTTGTGCAAAGGCAACATTACAGGCTACGAGGTACTGATAGGTTCATGTAGCGACGTGCATGCAGGGTCAAACTGCGAACCACCCAAAAACCATCAGACATCTCTAGGGTGCAGAAACCTGGTTCTGGCATCCTCCCATACTACTTCAGGTGAGACCTTAGTCTGCGCTCTACAGAATGTTGCCGAAAGGGCTAGTAGTACTGGGATTTGCTTGGCTAAATCACCTCTGAACCTGGGTCATGCCCATACAAGCCAACATACTTACATTATTTGGAATGTGTTGTATTGGTTATCATCACTGTCTCATCCCTGTGGACTACTCTGCAGGATAATAGACAGACCACCTTTGTGTATTGGTTATCACCATTGTCGCATCCTTGTGTACTACTCTGTGGGATACTCGACAAACCATTTTCTTTTTCAGTTTTAAGGACCATCACATCTGCGTGGACTACTCCGTTGGGTGGTGTACATGTTGTCACCTGCACTTCAGTTTTAAATGATTATCACATCCATTCTCAACTATTTTGATGGGTGTTGGACAGACCTTTCTGGTTTGCATGTGTCTCTTCCTAGGTGGTACTATGATCTCTCACTTAGAGGCTCACTTTACTCTTCACCTTTGCAGTAAGGGAACCAAATAAGATGTTACACTACGCACTCACCATACACACTTACCTTGTTGTTTGAAGATACCAGTGTAACACTCTATTGTAGTGGCTACAACCACCGTCTAAAATTTTTCCTTAGCCTCATTTTGGAGCCTCCCTTTCAACCTTCACAGCAGCTTTCCTTGCTTCATCAAGTTCAAAAGCTTCAGTGTATTTCTTGAACAAAGGCATCCTATCGGTCATAGATTGATCCATTCCCCTCATAGATTGTTCACCCAGACTTCGTCAAACTGTAGGTTGAACAACTTCCCCTTGAAAATTACACATTTCTGGGGGGAAACCAGCCTTCCCTCTTGAAATTTTGCAATCCTCTCTGGCAGCCTACTGGGCTCTAGGATTGCACAATCCTTCTTGCCAACACTCCCAATAGGATTTGTGCAAATTTCCCCAGCAAGGTTGCTCAGCCCAAAATTTGCACAAATTTGGGAAGAAGTTAGCTGCTCTACCCAGAAATTGTGAAAATATCCTAGGCAATTAGCCCATCTCCCAACAAGAAATGCGCATTTCGTTCAAGTAGTCAAACAACCTCTTGCATGTGCAGCTGAGTTCATCAGTTCCCTCCGAGACTGAGAAAAATAGACTTGCATGCATAGGATGCTTCTCCCAAGGTAGCATGTAAAGGCATCCCTTGTCTTAGGGATCTATGTTTAGCAGTTGGAGGTTACATGCAAGGAGCAATTCAGAAACCTCCCACCAAGTGTCGCTTCCCCTAGATTTGTGGCATGCGCATCAAAACCTCGATGTTATCAAAACTCATCACTCGGATGCTGCCGAGCTCATTTCCTCACATCAACCTTGTAGCTCTGACATCCCACGTCACATCTAGGAGTAGTCGGCACATTTAGCTCAACTGTTTTGGGGTAATCCCACTTCCCATGGCTTGTGCTACATTTTTGTTGCTTTTGTGTTTTCGCTTATGTGAGTATTTTTTGCTTGATTTCTTTGAACGCTTGTTGTCATTTACATGTATTCGAGCTTGTCCTAGATCTGTTTTAGTTTTCGTTGCTATCTCACTACTGTCACATGCATGAAACTGTTGCACGGACATTCGCCTAACCGACGAACTGCCTCACCCACATGCATGTTAATATTTTTTTTGAATCTTTCATTCATGTTTTGCATGCATTGTCAATCACTTCTATTATCACTTAGTGTCACCATGCATTTACTGTCTTAGTTTCTTTCAGTTGCCTGTCGACGAGTCAGGGCAACCTTGGCCTGAACTCTGCCTTCAGCATGGCTACATTATATAATCTAGGGAAGGAAGGCTCACCTTCGTTTCCATATTTGTGCATTCCTACCTAGCATTGGCCTCCAGGAATTTTTTGCACATTTATGGAGGACAGTGGCTGCTTGGCCCAAGAAATTGCGCAAATTTGTCCCTGGGCCAGCAGTCCTTCCTAGCTAGAATTGCGCATTGCAAAATCCCAATAGTCACCAGCCAGACTGGACTATGCATTGCATCATTCCAACAGTCATTCTGTCTCCAAGTAGCCTATATTGTTCCTTGTGTAGTCTTGGTAGTCGGTCTCTTGACCTCCTGGCCGAAATTGTGTAACCTTCATGATCATTCACCCAGGTATGTTTCAAGTTAGTTCTTACATTCATTTTGTTTTTTGACTGATAGATTTCTTTCCATGAGTGTTGCCATGTCTCCAGGTATCGTAGGTGTTCATCTTCCTATCAGCAATATAGGTACAATGGTTTCCAAGAGAGCAGAGACGAAGACACTGTTCAGAGCACACTTGGGGATGCAGTCAATCAAGTGTCTATGGAATTTCCTACCCATGAAGACATCAAGTTGTTCATAGACAAGGACATCAATATATGATAGCAGCAACATCACAATGAGAAACATCATGAATAGAAGCTGAAGACAACATACCAAATTCAATGAATGCAAGAGGAGGGTTGTTGAAAACACGAAGGCGGAACAAGGTTGCAAGCTCAAGTAGATCCATTGATGATGAAAGAAACTTTGGAAACTCCGGCTATGAGGTGATGGTGCAACATGAGGATCATGCGAAGATAGAGAATGTAATGAAGAAGGATTTGCATCTTTTGAAGCAGCAACTCAACTAAGAATATGAAGCTACATAGATAGATGAATGAGTTGCAACAGGATCAGGAACAACAATGGGTGCATCGTGAACTCACGGATGAAACTGCGGCCGTACAAGTTAAATATCCATCCTAGTAGCTAGTAGACATGGTGAGAAGTGTTGTTGATCACATGCAAAGGGTTTAGTAGCATGCATGTCATTGAGTGTATGCATGCAACCCAACCCATTCAACACACTCACCAAGGTGAAGACAAGAAGTGAGTCCAACTAGAGCTGAACAGGTACTTTGGCAAGTTGATGCACATGATCACCAACACACACTTGAAGATCACCACAGACACTATGCATCAGTGTGCTACCAGTTCAGCTGCACCCAAGAAGGCCATGCGCATGTTAGCAGACGAGTTGGATGAAGGATTCGAACCAATGCACTGGTTGCAACAGAAGCAAGAGTTCGCTTTAGCAAGATGTCACCATGAGGTACATGCACACCATCATGAATTACCAAGCTTGGTATCAGCTCACCAGCTTAACCATCACAAGCATGTCAAAGAGTTGGTCTGACCACAACAGACCGAGTGTTAGTGATGCCTTGAAAGTTTTTCTCAAGCCATGTTGCCTCACATGAGTACATGTGCATTGTGATGTTGAGTCATGTCAAGTGTAAGTCAAGTGTCAAAATTTGGATGTAACAGTCATAGATTAGGTGAAGAGTCATGAGGGTAGTTGAATTGTCACAAAGGGGAATGTCAAGGGTCAACCCACCCTTTGATATAAATAGTCCCTCATAACTCATTGTAGAGGCTTTTGGTCAGCCAAGCTTCTATTAAGACTATCTTGAAGAAAGCTTGGACATTATTGTAATGCACCTTGGTTTCTCCACTACACAGAGCTAGTACATCTCTTTGGAGGAGCAGGTGGATGTGGCTGTAACTTTTCACTGATGGGGCTAGCAGGTTTACATGGATGTATCATATGATTGGAACTTACACTTTTATATAATAAGAGCTAGCACATTTTCATGCATATGTTCTTATTGTAGTTGGATTGCTCTGGTTGCCTTAATGATATATGTTGTTTAACTTATGTATTTGTGTATGAACTAATTCACATGAAATTATATGAATCTTGTCGCAAATGTGTTGTATATGTTGTTAATGTTGTCAATGTCTGTGTCGACTGCTCTGTCGAACACTAGACATACCTTTCACATGAACCTTGCTTTAAAAAATGTTGCACTCATTCAGACTAATCTGTGAGTGTTGTACATGTTATCTTACCTTGTATGTTGCAACTACCACATCCGAGTGGACTGCTCCACCAGAAGCTATGTATGTCCTTTTGTCTTGTGTGTTCCTAGCTGAGTTGGGACTAATCCCTTTCAACCTGGAACTCACTTTCACCCTTATCTACCCCCTTATGTGTTAGAACCTCTCATACACCTTCCTTGACTCAATACAGCTGTCACACCCTTGCTACTGACAGAGTTATCTTACTTGCCTCTGTGTGACATCGCGGTCAAGGCATTACCTTATGAACCACTGTTGGGACTCCTACACCAAATGGTCTGAGGTCTAATTGGGACTTCTTACCGAGGACATCCCCTTGACATGTTGACGGGTCTAGCATCGTCAACACACTCTCATGTGCTAACACCCAGAGCGAAGGAAAATCTCTAAGTATATGGAAGCCAGGCCTTTATATCGGATGGGAATCCTACACCAAATTGTGTGAGGTCTAGTTGGGACTTCATATCAGGTAGATCCCCTTGGTTGACATATTTCCAACACTATCAACATATCCCTTAGAGCAAGATGGTTTTTGGAGACACCAATATTGACCATCTTGTTACTCTTAGGATCATTGCTGAGGAATGTAGAAATAGTAAAACATATCTCTTCTATTTTTTTGTTGACTTTAGAAGAGATTTTGACTTAGTTCCTAAGGATAATCTATTGAAAAGACTTGAAGAGATAATGGTTCCTCTCGAGTTGAGAGTTACTGTGATTCGACTATACGATAATGTTTTTTTCCAAGCTTAAGACCGTTGAGGGTTAGTTTAAAGAAATTAAATGCAATATCAGAGTTAAGCAACAATGTCCACTTTCCCCAACCCTTTTTGTAATTTACAATGATAAGCTATAAGAGTGTTTGTATGATACGATATGCGATGGCCCCAAGCTCATTGTTATGTTGATTACTTTTCTCCTCATTCTTCTACCCTGAAGCCATGATGATCTCGATAAGCAACTTAAAATCCTCCATGATTATTGCTCCAAGATGGGTATCACTGTTAATATTGATAAGACTAGATTCATGATAATTATATCAAGAAATATCAACAATTACAATTTCATCTATGATAACGATCACTTGGAGCAATTTTGTTCATACAAATATTTAGGTATTGACATTAATCATCAACTCAACTGAAATTAGAGCATCGAGAAAATGATTATTGGAGGATGGAAAGCTTATTATGAGCTTGAAAAAAAATTCAAGTCAATTGATTTTTGGATTTGGATCAAAATAGAGTTCCTCTTCGAGACTCTCATCACCACTGTTATTTTATATGGATTTGATGTTAGGGTTTTCATTACATATAGCGAATAGCGGAGGAAGATCAAGTTGATCGAAAAGAAATTTATAGCCTACAATCTCAAGAGTAAAGGAACGCTCCCTATCCTATCCTCTTGATTGAATCTAGCCTTTCCCCATATAAATCATGGATATGTTTTGGTATCTGATGTATAAAAGAATCTTTACAACATGGAAGCAAAGAGGTTGCCTTAAATTGCTTCTAACTCTAGCCAAAACCCCCACCTCCAACTCAAGAGAGGTTTGCATAAGGATGCCCAATATTGGTTCAACCATTGGGGGATGAAGGATAAGATCATATTGGAGAATAATGATAATATTAAAAAGCTTGTTAATCACAATTTTAATAATAAGTTATGGGATGATAAAAAGTTGGAAGCAAAAATGTTGAAAATGTAGCAAGGAATGACTTCTTTGACTTGTGCCTTAGTAAAAAATGCTACTTCAAATTCAGTCTCATATATACTTTAGTTAGTTTCCATTTAACATGTGCGATGTGGCCTATCACTGATTTATTGTCAGTTAATTCTAGTTAGATGGCTTTCAATGAGTTGTGTAGTAGCTGATAGCTAAAATTTAGTTATCTAGTGGAGTTAGCTCTAGTGTCTATCAGCTAACTTATCTCTAGTTCTACAATAGATATAGAATTGAGTTCTTGAGCTTAGTTGAGTATTTTGACTTTTGTTAACTGAACTAACTCTCAGTTAATAAGTTGTAGACAATAAATTTAGCCCTAAAAGGTCATGCAATTTGAATTTCCTATTGAGATTAAATGAAGGCACAAATATATTTTTTATTCATTGTGGACATGATTTTGTGTAGAGGCTTGAGGATCAAGTAGAGAAATTTATCTTGGGAATTGCACAAAGAAATAGGAGGAAATTCCTATTTTTTAGGGGTAGATTTGTGCTAGGAAATAGGATCTCTGAATAGGCCTTATTTTCCTAAGTGTTGGGAAAGTCTTGTGTAGAGTTTATCAATATTACAGGGAGCTTTAGGATTGAAGAAAATTCTATGTAATAGATCAGATTGATCAGTTGATAATACAAGAAAGAGGGGTTTTTCCCATTTGGGTTCCATATATAAATTTCTATGTGTGATTGATATGTGTGATTGTGTTTCTACTCATTGTTTTCTTTCCGCAGAATTTTGGTAGAGAAATATTGTGTCTTTTGTGATCAATTTTCTCTCTTTAGTAGTTCCAAAGTTTCAAGGAGTTTCTACATGTCATTAAAGCTGAAAACAAGATAGAGACTAAGTTCCTTGATCAGATTCAAAGTGCATTAGAGGGAAGATCCATTAGTGCAAGAATCATGTCATCCTATGGCTTTAGGATAGAGCAATATGCACTAGAAGGGACTTCAAATTTTTTTGCATGGATGGACAAAATGGAGGTTATGTTAGACGATAATGGGGTTTCAGAAGACATTAAGATGAATATTCCTAAAAATCCTGCATCAAATGCACAACAACTGACTCAATGGAAGAAAGATACTACCAAAGCTAGGAGGACGATCCTAGAAGGAGTTAGAGACCATATTGTTCCAAAGTTTTATGGAAAGGATACACTATTCTAGATGTGGAAAGCCCTTAATGATCCATTTGAAAGCAGTAGTGATTCCAGAAAACTTGCTTTAATGAAAAAATTGAGAATTGAAGACAAATGGTGTGATGTAGTGTTTAGCAATGGGAAGGCCTATCTCAAGCATTTTTCTTCAGGTCAGGTCAAGTAGATTAGTGTAAGAATTGAGAGCCTCTACAAATTGGAGGCAGATGCATGTGCAACCTTGAGGAGAAAGGTAGAGATTTATTATACCAAAGATGTGGTGGTTGAACAAGAGCAGGATAGATCTCTCAAGATGGAGCCTCAGTTGGTATATCAGTTTTATTCTAATCTAGTTAGTAGTTGGAATGAACAACAAGATGATGATAAGGACCAGTTAGATACTTCCAACATAAGGAGAGTTCGAGCCAAGTGGGAAGAGGATTTCGTTAAGGGAGCTCAGAAGAGAGTTGAGTCTCCTAGCATCAAGAAGCATACACCCACATACACATGTAGAAAAATCTGTAGATTCACAAGCTAATGCAATTTGCTAAAGCAAGAGACAAGAATATACTTCTACTCTTTACAGCAGAAGCCCATTAACATTGAGAAAACAATAATCAATAGAGGAGGAGAATCAAAGGCACATAACACAATAAATATCCAGGGAAAGCCACAACTCAAAACACCACTATCAGTTTTATATTAATCCAGAAAATATAGATGAAATTACAATGCTTGTTCTCTCTAGAACAATCCCAGCACTCAGAAAATTCAATCTCCAACTCATAAGGAAGTTCAAGTCCAAAGCTTAGCCTCTTCACAAGCTCTCCAACTCTCTATTCCAATTAGTAATTCCTATGGATAATATATTGTATTTAAAGGGAAATAAAGCCTCTAAATATAGTGCAATTCCTCAAGGATCAGTCCCTGATTGCATGCACTATCATTGCAACTTAGAAAAGTATAAAACAAATAGTACACTATCCCTGCACTCTACTCTCAACTGGGTCTGTCTCATAATCGACATGCATGAGTTTTAGATGAGTAAATATTCAGTTATCTAGAGTAGTTGTTACACAGCATTCCGTCACTGTCCCAGTACTCCCCATTCCTTGATCTTGGAGGACCTCTACAATGAACCCCACATGCTTTTACTTCATGAAGAAACTCCCATTATGTCCCTCTTCATGAGAATATCAATTCCTTTTTGCACCATTTCCCCTGAAACTTCTGTTTTTCCCAGTTTACAAGACCGATGCTAATTGCCTTTGTCTCCCTTGTGCCAATGTGGAGAGATTAGTACTATACCTAGCACCGATGAGAGCGACTGAGTTGTGTTCTAGTCATGCCGGTCCTATTATGGAAAGATTTTTAAATTAAGAGCTTAAGCTTCCAGCTCTAGAAGCTTCATAACGGAAATCTGGTAAATGGTTTGGCCGGATGGGGTCGAGGATGTCAGTTTGGGCTCCTTTCCCCTATAATGATGGACCTAACTCAAGGGATAAGACTTTATCCCATGAGAAGAGGATCCATCTCCCATCCATTCATCCTATATAAACCTCCCTTCTTCCCAAGTACAAGCTAGTGTTAGTGTTGTGGTGTTAATGTTGATGTGCTAGTGCTATTTTGGTTTGGAGTAAACATCAACCTATTCATAGTTGTAGCTATCTAGTTGTGTGAGGGAGAAGTGTGATTTGCTTTGGAGTGAAGCCTAAAGGGAAGAGCCTTAAAACTATTTTTGATTGAGGCCATCATGGAATGCTAGTAGAAGTGTGTGGGAGCCTGGTCTTGTAAGAGGAAAACCACAACGTCAAGACAATGGTTGTAATCTCCTCTTGATATCAATATATATGCAATTATCGATTGATTTCCTACATGATTTTTCACCTTACATATTCATGGCTTAATGTTTCTTGACTTGTTAAGTAGGTTGAATTACAATTTGTCTATTATCACAGTTGTTGTTTGCTATTGTTTACTTATTTCAGGTGCTTGATGAAGGAAGCGAGAGATAGTTGGAGCGAGCAAGCAAGGACATCATCAAATGGGATAAGTGTACTAAGAGGTATGACCTCTTAATTGGTTATAACCTAGGGAAATATTCCATAGAATGTATCTGTTGCGGCTAGACCCATTATTGAGCTACAGGAATTTGTTTGTGTCTGCAATTATAATTTTACTTCACCAGAAATTGACAACTCCACTGAGGATCCCAATCCTTTTGTTTGTCTTGGATTTCATGATTTTGCGAGAACTTTTCTAGTTCCACTTTTTCCCTTTGGTTCTATTTCTTTTCTCCTACTTACTGGCCTGAGTTTGAAATTTATAGTAGTAGACCTAGTCTCTATTTCAATTCTTTTTCTTAGCTCCCTTGATTAGTGTTCTTAATTTGTTGACAGTCGCATCAATCAGTGCAATATGTTGAGGAACAGTCGCGCCGACCTACCTTTGGCGCTTGTTGTCAGTTAGGCAGTCGCGCTGATGCCTGTAAGTGAAGATTAGGGTTTGTCCCCAATCTTGGCCAGTGTGTTTTTGTCTCATGATTTCGACCCCATAAGCCTTTTAGGCCATCTTCTCCCTGACTAGAAAGCTTCATTTATCTTGGTTTATGTGCTTGCTTAGTTTAGCCCACCCTCTAATGTGTTAATTTTGGCCTTGTGTGAAATTCTTTTTTAGTTTTCTTTGTATCCCTCGATAAATGCTATTTTTGGCCAAATAGTCGCGCTGATCAGGCCTATCAGCGCAATTTTTAGCTTGAAAATTGTGCCAGTCATGCCGATCAGTGCTACTTTTCACCCAAAAGTCGCTCTGGTCTCTGAGTTAAGAAAAATCAGAATTTCTCCCATTCCAGTGCCAGTGCATCTTGACCCTCATACTCTCTTCTTCCTCCTAGAAGTGACTAGGATGCTTTGTTTGCTTCATTTCAATAGAATGAGTGAAAAATTCTCATTTTTTCTCTTATTTTGAGTGTCTCTTTTCTCTTTCCAAGCATATATTACATTGCTTGGTTTCTCGATTGAAGCATTTATGTTTTTTATTGGTTCAATTCAGGGAAGAAGTTGTTTTTAGTTTCATTCATCATTCTTGGGATTTGATTGATGCTTGTTTGTTCAGAATTGTAAAAATTTTCATTAAAAGTGCTTTATGTGAAAGATTCATTTTGAATTTTATGAAAAGAAGGAAATCATTCTAGTTTACTTAAGAGAATATATTGCATTAGTAGCGTTATCAAGAAGCTAGAATTACATCATCATAAGCATTGGAAATGAAATGAAACTTCTTATGTTGTTATAGGAAGATCAAGTGAATTTAGGAGATTCATTAGTGAAATATTTCACTCTTTGATTATTGCATTGATTGTGTGCTCTCTATCCCTCAATTAGTGTTGATTTTCATCGAAGAAAAAGATCTCTTTTCTCATGTAGCTGCATGTAGGAGTTTTTGTCAGATGACAGCAGTAGGGCCTTGAAATTGAAACCTAATTCAAGATCAACCGTTAAAATTTATTGAATTAACCTAAGGAAGCATTGAAACTCAACGCTCACATTTAGTGGTCTAGGATAGAGACGTGTTCCGACGTCTTTAAACCTAGCAGTTGTCATTCGCTTCGGCATTAGATAGTGCTAGTACGGACTTGTGCTCCCCATACCATCGTCTATATAAAGGGAGACCCCACTAGGTTTGCGATCCTGTATCCATAGGAAGCCGAGTCTGCTCCCTTGTAAACGTGATACACCGAACACAACATTCAGGGAGATTTCCTTCTCGTACTTTTCGGTTTGCCGGGAGGTATTCTACAGTTCATGGTTACCTTATAATCCTTTTTCCTAGATTATCTCGAGCAGTCATTTTTTTATCTTTACTGGCTCTTTAAATTTGAAAATATCATCAAGTACTTGTCCTTTCGAGCTCGTTAAATCCGAAAGTGACTAGAGTCACCTTTCATCTTTTTCTCAACTCTTAAAATATGAAAAGGCAAAGTTTTGTTTCAGTGTCTTAAAATTAACTACCCACGAAATATTCCTGGTTAAAGTTATCTTCCTTAGTGATTCTTTAGGGTTGATTCCAATGGCAACATTCCCAGAGTCTAAAAGTCAAGGGTTCCCCTCGGATGGGAATCCTGGTCCTTTTCCTTCTTTTGGAAATGTTGGTGCTCCTTATATGGCAACATTGTCCCTCATTGGGTTAACCATTGGTTTACCTCTCTAGTTATTTTCGGCATCAGTGGTCTCGAGTGTCCCAACTCTTGCCCCGCCATCTCCTTCATTTGAATCACATCACATTGATTCTAATTTTTACCTCTACCCTTCTTCCCCTATTTCTTCCTCTTCCTCTTCTACTTCACTTGGTGAAATTTTGAAATACAGTAACCAGGAGGCTAAGAAGAACAAGAATAAGACGAAGTAGAAGAAGTCAGATAAGTGAGAGGCCAACCGTGTGGCTGTTACTCCAAATGCACCTCTTGTAGACAAACCTTTTGATCCTCCACAAAAGGTCAAATTCCCTTACGGGTTGTGTAAGGGTGACCATATCCTTCGATACTATCTTGGCATTCCCAGAATCTTAGAGGTATGGTCTCAAAACTTGAACCGACCATCCCCATCGACCTTTGGAGATCATGTTGATGTTACGCCTTTAGCTAATGATGGTAAGAATAAAGGGAAGGTTAGATTTCCCTGTAGGTTATGTGAAGGAAAGCATCTTCTTCACCTTTGTCCTCTTATGGATAAAGCTTCCAAAGTTTTGGAAAACCTTACAGCTCCTCAACCCCAACTTCCTATTGGTTATCAGAGGCTTTCTTCTAACCCTCTCCTAGTTAGTAAAGAGATTGACTTGCATTCATCTCTTGCCCATCCTACTCTTCCTGAGCATGACTATTTTGTGTCTATTCTTGACCAACCATTGGTCAGAAAGAGTGTCGACTTGTCTCAGCCTTCAGTTATTCACTTTGTTCTGCAAGAAAGTGGTGATCATACTGCTCATGTTCTTCTCGCCTCCTCAGATTCTCATGAATCGAAGAGTGACCCTCCTGTCCCAGTTGTTCAGGAGAGTCCCTTTTCTATTCCTATACAACATGGGGGCAATCATATGATGCCCCCACCAAGTAATTCTGTCATTTCTTTCAATTGGAGTCACTTGACTACTCTTTGCCTCCCATCTTATGTGCCCTTCCAGATCATAGCACAAGCCTATAATATGGTATTACATGGAACTATATTAGATGAAGGTGCGTCTGTTAGCATCATGTCTTCTACTACTTGGAAAGATTTGGGTTCCCCACAGCTTGTACCTATCACCTAGAATTTGTTGGCTTTCAACAGAGGAACCAGTCAACCCTTGGGGGTCCTTCCAAAGTTCCCTATGACTTTGGGAGGAAAGACCATCTATATAGACGTGATGGTAGTCCACGGTGTAGATTTTAACCTCATACATAAATTACCTGCATACAAATTCTAAAACACATAAGATAAAAAATGTGAGAGCATAACACATAAAAACATATACACAGAGATTTTCCCCTGGATCCCAAAACCAAGAATACCAGCTTGATTTTTCATTATATTCCTTTCAATGTTACAACACATATTTATACATTCCGAAGCATCCAATACCATCGACCAGAAACCAGCACGTTCAAAACCATGGACTCAAACCCATCGCGTCCAAAACCATGTGCGAAAATCATGCACAAAACCATAGGTAGGTCTACCCAACCCAACATAGGGTCCAAAACCAAAATTTTCTGGGGCGTTGCCCCGAACCCTATAGAGTGGGGTTACCTGCACCCCTCAAACCCCGTGTGACTCCCCCCACTACGTAATTGGCACAACAAAGGGGGGGCTCCGCCTCACTTCTAACCCCTTGGTTAACTACGTGGGCTAGTTGTGGAAAAAATATAACACAACCAAACATTCTCCCACTTGTTGTTTTCTTTCCACAGGGGGGCACAAGAGAGCTTAGTCATTTATCCAGCCTTGCAATGCCCATTGTTTCTGTACACCAAGAGAACTTCTTAGATCTCACATATTTTTTCAATGCATCTGTAATATTCTTCAAAGTGTCCACCTTTACCAACAACACCTTTTTGTCTTCTATCATATCCCTCACAAAGTGATACTAAACATCAATGTGCTTTGTCTTTGAATGGTAAGCAGGGTTCTTTGCCAAGAAAAATGCACTTTGGTTGTCACAATCTATCCTTATAGCCCCCTTTACTAACCCCATACTCGAACACAATCTCTGCAACCAAACTGCTTCCTTGCTTGCATGAGTGGCTGCCATGTATTTTGCCTCTATAGTTGATAGTGCCACTACAGATTGTTTCTTACTCATCCAACTGACTACACCTCCAAATAGTTTAAACACATACCCACTAGTAGATCTTCTCTGATCTAGATCTCCAGCCCAGTCCGCATCAACAAAGCCATGGATATCCAAATATCTTTCCAATCCTGGTCTTCCTTGGTAGCACAAACCATAATCACTAGTGCCACGCAAATACCTAAAAACCCACTTCACTGCAGTGCAATGTTTGGTCTAGTATAGATCATTGCATACATCAGGCTACAGATTGCACTTGCATATGGAACACAAGACATATCCTCTTCATCTTCTTATGTCTTGGGACACTGTTCAACAGATAACTTTACACCTACAGGAATAGGAACCTTCACCAGTTTACTATCCTGCATATTAAACCTCTGCAATATTGTCTCGACATACTTCCTCTGGTTTAACTAGAGCTTCCTCTTTGCCCGATCTCTTTTAATTTCCATGCCCAAAATATAGTTTGTAGCACCAAGATCTTTCATGTTGAATTCGGAGGACAATTAGGTCTTGAAATCCTGGATAATTTCTTTTTCATTTCCAACCAACAACATATCATCCACATACAAGACTAGAGAAATAACATGGTCACTAATTAATTTAAAATACACACAGTGATCTGCTTTGCTTCTAGTGAATGCAAGTCCCCGTATAAATGTATCAAATTTCTGATACCAAATCCTTGGTGACTGTTTTAACCCATACAGAGACTTCTTTAACTTGCATACCAGTTATTTCTTACCCTTCACCGCAAAGCCTTCAGGTTGCTTCATGTAGATCTCCTCTTCCAGATCCCTATGAAGAAATGTTGTCTTCACATCCATCTATTCTACCTCAAAATCCAAAGCAGTAGTAACAGATAAAAGTAATCTAATAGATGCTACCTTGGCAACAGGAGAAAAGATATCACCAAAATCAATTCTAGGCACCTGGGAATAACCTTTTGCTACCAACTGAGATTTGTATTTCTCCACCTTTCCTTCTGCATTTGTCTTCTTCTTGAACACCCATTTGTTGCCAATGGGTTTCCTTCCAGCCGGCAACTCCACCAGATCCCAAGCCTCATTTTTGTGCAAAGATACCATTTCATCAACCATGGCCTCTTTCTAGAGTTTTGCATCCTCTGAATCTACTACTTCCTTCATAGTTCTAGGATCATCATCAATAATATATAAAGAAAAATTAGAACAGAAAGTAGATGGAGTATACCTTTTTGGCTACCTTCTTTCTCGAACTGATCCTCTCACACCCAGAGTTTGTGGCTCTTCATCTTCTGATTCCTCCTCCACTATAGAGTCTGATTCTTCCTCCTTTAGCTCAAACTCTATCTTGTCAAGTTCCTTTGGTTGGACTTCATGTTTAATAACATCTTTCACCTCTCTGAACACCACATCTCAGTTGTACACAACCTTCCTTGTTATTGGGTTCCAAAGCTTATAACCCTTTAAACCATCCTTATACCCAATAAAGATGCACTTTTCAGATTTAATATCCAACTTGGTTCATTTCTCCTTTGGAACATGTACATATGCATTACAACCAAATACCCTCAGATGTGAAAGTTTCTTACCAGTCCATACCTCTTGTGGAGTCTTATACTCCAACACTGATGAAGGTGATCTATTGACCAGGTAACACGCTATCTCCACCACCTCTGCCCAAAATTCTTGTCCTAACCCAACACCACTGAGCATGCTTCTTTCCCTTTCCATCAACATCTTGTTCATTCTTTCTGTAGCTCCATTTTGCTGAGGTGTATATGGAGTAGTCTTATTCTGTGCTATACCACACTTCTTACATAATTCTTCAAATTCCTTACTGCAAAACTCTCCACCATTATCTATCCTCTGCACCTTTATCTTCTTCTCTATCTGGTTTTCCACTAGAGCCTTAAATTCTTTAAACCTGTCAAAGACTTCAGATTTTTTCTTAAGGAAATATATCCATGTATTCATTGAGAAGTCATATATAAATGATACATAGTACACATCATTACCCTGTGATGAAACCTTCACAGGTCCAAATGCATCACTGTGCACAAGCTCTAATATTTTTTTTGCCCTCTTACCACTAGAGGGGAAGCTCACCCGATTCTGCTTCTCATATACACAATTTTCACAGAAATCAAAATACAGAGAGCTATTACTCATACCTTCTACCATACCTTTACCATGAAGTATTTGAAGGCCCTTCTCTCCAATATGTCCAAGCCTTTAATTCCACAACATGGTCTTCTCTCCAGAGACCACTCGATTTTCTGCTCCACTTTTAGGAACCATAGAACTATTGCACCCATCAACAAAAGTGCTACCTTGCAGCTTGTACAGAGTTCCAATCTGAACTCCCCGCATCAATACTAGTGCTCCCGAAACCATCTTGCAGGTATCCTTCTCAAAAACTATTTTTACACTACATCACCCAGCTTTCTTACAAAAATCAAATTTCTAGCTAGTGGAAGAATATTCAGAACACCCGGAAGTGTTCTAACCCTTCCACCTTGCAACTTCAAATTTACTTTTCCACTACCAATGATTCTAGCCTTCCTGTCATCCCCCAAGAATACATCACCACCATCATTTCTCATACTCACAGAACCACTCTCTATGGGAAGTGATGTGAAAGGATGTCCCTGAGTCAATCAACCATGCCTCTTGATATACATGTGTACTTGAAGAAGCCAAGTACACATCCCCACCTTCATCTGAGGTGGTTTTTGCTTCTGCAGAAGGAGCATCATCAGATCCCTTTCCTTTATCAGGAGCTTTAGATTGACAATCCATTTTGTAGTGCCCTTCCTTTCCATATTTCTAGCACCAAGTTTTCCTGGAGATTTAGATCTCCCACTCAATGACTTATTTTTGTTTCTATTCTAGGACTGTCTTCGTATAGATAAGGCATCACCATTATGGCTCTCCATATTTTTCCGTCTCATCTCCTCCATTAGTAAGGATGAGACTATTTCATCAAACTGCAAGGAAGTTGCATTGCTACCTATTGTAATAACCAGACTATCCCACAAATCTGGTAGAGAACACAACAAACTAATGCACTTATCTTCATCTGAAATTTTGATATCAACAGACGATAACTGACTTACCATAGTATTAAATGCATTCAGATGCTCTATCACCGAGTCTCCATATTTCATCCTCAAGTTATACAGCTTTTTCCATAGGAATAGTTTATTCACCAGAGACTTAGATAGGTACAAAGTCCCTAACTTGTCCCACAAAGCCTTTGTCATATCTTCCCCTGATACATTCAACAATACTGAATCTGAGACACACAATCATATTGTGCTCTTTGCCTTCCGATCCAGCTTCTTCCATTCTTCATCAAACACTCTAGTTGGTTTAGTACCCGGATCTACTTGGATCCACTGATCTTTATCTACCAACAAATCCTCCATCTTGAGTTTCCACAACTCAAAAATCTGACCATTAAATTTCTCGATCTCTATCTTTCCACTACTCGCCATCTTCTTTCACCACCAGAATCGATCCTGAAGATCTCCCACCGAACAAGGTCTACCATAGGCCCGAGCAAAACCCCTCAGCAACAAAGGTATCCCCTTGAAGCCAAAATAGCTCTGATACCGAATGTAGGTTTTAACCCCGTACAAAAATTACTTGCATACGAATTCTAAAACACATAAAATAAAAACTATGAGAGCATAACACATAAAACACATATACATAGAGATTTTCCCTGGATCCAAAAACCGGGACTACCAGCTTGATTTTTCATTATATTCCTTTCAATGTTATAATAGATATTTATACATGTCGAAGCATCCAATACCATGGATCGAAAACCATCGCATCCATAGAGTGGGGTTACCTGCACCCCTCAAACCCCCTGTGACTCCCCCCATTACGCAATCAACGCAACAAAGGGGGGGCTTCACCTCCCTTCTAACCCCCTGGTTAACTATGTGGGCTAGTCATGGAAAGAATATAACACAACCCAACACACGGTCCCTTAGATTTCAAACTTCTCCTTGGCTGCGACTATGTTTATGTCATGGGAGCCCTTGTCTCTTCACTTTTCTGTGTGGTTTGTTTTCTGCATGAAGGGAGAATTGTGACTATTGATCAACTGTCATTCATTGGTCACTAGTGGCCTCCTTTCCAACGATAGTCCCCTATCAGCTCTTGTTTGCAAGTAGTACCTTCCCTGCCACAGGTCAATTATGTGGCTACTCGTTCCATCCTCGCGTCTCCTGATGATCACATAGATGGTATAGTACATTATGTATTGGAGGCATTGGAACCCGATCTGTCTATGGTACCAATTGACATGTATTCCTCCCAGGGCGTGATTCTTCCATCTAGTGAAGACCTCTTGGGAGCCATGTTTTTGTACGGTTCATGAACATATGTATAAGCATAGTTCCTTGTCTTGTGTCAACCTCGTTAAAAAATGAAACAAGGGTCTCAAGGATAGTTCATTTACTGTGTCAACCTCATTAAAAAATGAAGCACCTCCCATTTCCAAATTGAGTCTTTGATTAAGTTCTCATAAAATATAAATCGAGTCTTTCCTGGATCTCGAAAGTGAAACTTCATTCCATCCACCTGGTTAACTGAAATGAAGCTTGGGGGTCATGTACCTCAATTGAGTCATTATGTTCGGGGCATGCAAACTTATAGCAAGCATAATTTTTCGTTTCAAGCTTGTGTAAACAAGAAACCGAATCCAAGCAAAGTTCTCCATGGTTCAAGCTTGTGTAAAAATGAATTCATGCCCAGTTTACATCTCATGATTGTCATTTTTATCAGCTGATTTCTGCTAGATGAGCCTTGGTTGTTTCATTCCATCACCACCATCTCTTTGGCCGATCATATGCTTTCACTTGGTTGTTTTTCCTTTCCTAAGGGACCGCCACGATGAGTGGTTTTATTAGCTAGCCTCTTGGCCATTACATGTTTTAAGCAGTCCCTCCATTACCTTAACCAATTACTAGCCTTTTTACCACTCGTTCCTCCAAGACAAGTCACCTTTAAGCTCTTTTCTCGACTCATAAAACTTAAATGAAAATATTTCCGATTATTTTTCCCTTTTGACTCATAAAAGAGAATAAAACGGGGGGTCCAATTTCAAGCTCTTTTCCGACCCTTTAAACACGAAAAGATTGCCGAGCTCTTGTTGTTTTGTACTCATTAATGGATATGAAGCGTTGTGCACCCAGTATAAGTTTACCCCTTTTTTGAGCTAGGAGGCACTATTTACGAAAAAGGTACTCCTTAACTGAAATGGTCAAGCGGTTCTCTCAAGTATCGTTTTCTACCTTTTGGGGCTTGAGAGACACAAATGTACGAAAAGGAACCATGTGGATTTTTATTTTTCGTGTATTTTTCAAACTTTCTAAACATGAAAAAGATACCGAGTTACACCTTTGTCAGAATCATTAAACTATTAAACAACATCGGATTCATCATCATGACGAACATGAGCTTCTCCCTCCTAGGGCTCATTAAACTTACTATGTTTGATTCGTTCGAAGGATGAAATTACAGTGCAAGCATATGCTATCCCCTTCAAGCTTGCGATTAAAAAGTAATTCGGGTACCTGCCAGAAATGGTGGGGGAAAATTTGGAAATCTATCAGTTGTTTCGGTAACTCACTCTTGAACATGACACTTTCTTCTTTGTTTCGAGTTGGGATATCCTCCTTTGTATTGTTGACCTTCCTAGGTTTCGGCCATTCATTTTACCTTCCATTTGATCTCTACCACGTCATCATGACCACTGATCCCATGGATCCAAAAGCTGCCAAAATTCCAGTCGTGTTACTGATATGTTTAAGAGTTCTCATTCTGCAATTACATTTATCTTTGATTCTCTGTATCATCCAAAATCATTTTGCATCCTTTTGTCTCATGTCGATGATGTGGGAAACATTATGTCCCTCCTTCGACACAGTCGCTTTTCGTCAGCTTCAGCTCATTATCCTGGAATTTGACCGACGGACTCCCTTCTAGTACCTTAGAGCTTGCATGCCCTAATGGCAAGTTCTTCACACTCAACGGCAAGTTGACATCATTGGCTTTTGATCGAGTGATTTCATGGGTGTTCGACTTCAGTTCCTCTATTCACATTCCATGGATTGTGCTGATAGTACCTTGAGGACCATTGTCATCATTGGTGGTTTCTCTCACACTTGTTAGCAATTTACATCATTGATTGGTAATCAAGTGACTTTCTAGCATGTTCGATGTCAACACATCTATTCATATGTTACAATTTGAACTTTGATCTGGTCAGGTTGGAGCACAAGACCCTGGACATAGATCACAAAATTCCAGGTTGTGAAGTGATGTGACATGGTTGTGTTGATATACATGTCTCTTTCAGATGGATGGCTGCGACCATACCATGAGTTATCATCTATGTATTGGATGATTGCAACCATACATTTGTTTCATTATGATCCTCTTTGACGGATGGTTGCGCCCATACCTAGATCCATTTACATGATCATTCTCTCGATGGCTATGTCCATGCCACAATTCATGTATCATTTGACAGAGTTCTCAGTTATGTATATGTATATGTACTTGCTTGCATGTTTTCCAACGACAGACTATGGTTCTCCACACTGATTTATAAAGCATTTCATCCCTCACTCTAGTTCATCCTTCACGCTTTAGGGGGAATTTGTTACAAAAAATTCTGCCATTGTCCCTGTACTCCCCATTCCTTGATCCTAGAGGACCTCTACAGTGAACCCCACATGTTTTTCCTTCATGAAGAAACTCCCATTATGTCCCTCTTCATGAGCAGATCAATTCCCTTTTTGCACCATTTCCCTTGAAACTTCTGTTTTTCCTAGTTTACAAGACCAATGCTAATGGAATTTGTCTCCCCTATGCCAATGTACAGGATTAGAACTATCCCTAGGATCGATCGGAGTGACTCAGCTGTGTTCCAGTCACGGTGGTCCTCTTATGGAAATTTTTTTAAATTAAGAGCCGAAGCTTCTAGCTCTAGAATCTTCATGATGGAAGTATGGTAAATGGTTTGGCCGTATGGGGTCGAGGATGTCAGTTTGGGTTCCTTTCCCTTATAATGATGGACCTACCTCAAGGGATAATACCTTCTCCCATGAGAAGAAGATCCATCTCCTATCCATTCATCTTATATAAACCTCCCTTCTTCCCAAGCACAAGCTAGTGTTAGTGTTGTAGTGTTAATGTTGGTGTGCTAGTGCTATTTTGGTTTGGAGTAAATAAAAAGCTATTCATAGTTGTAGCTATCTATTTGTGTGAGGAGAAGTGTGATTTGGATTGGAGTGAAGCGTAAAGGGAAGAGCCTTAAAACTATTGTTGATTGAGACCATCATGGAATGCTAGCAGAAGTGTGTGGGAACCTGGTCTTGTCAGAGGAGAACTGCAACGTCAAGAAAATGGTTGTAATCTCTTCTTGATATCAATATATATGCAACTATCGATTTATTTCCTACATGATTTTTCATCTTACGTATTCATGGCTTAATGTTTCTTGACTTGTTAAGTAGGTTGAATTACAATTTGTCTATTATCATGGTTGTTGTTTGTTGTTGTTTACTTGATTCAGGTGCTTGAAGAAGGAAGTGAGAGATAGCTGGAGTGAGAAAGCAATGACATAATCAAATGGGATAAGAGTACTAAGAGGTACGCCCTCTTAATTGGTTCTAACCTAAGTAAATCTTCCATAGAATTTATATGTTGTGGCTAGACCCATTATCGGGCTAGAGGAATTTGTTTGTGTCCACACCTATAATTTTACTTCACCACAGTAGCACTAGTGGAGTTCATTAGTGTCACCACTAACTGTTAAATCACTATTAATTCTCTTAATAAGTTTGTGAACTAATTTAACTAAACTAACTCATGAAACCGAGTCTTCTATTTTACAACTCGCAATTAACTCACACTGGACTCCTACAAAGTAGGGAGAACATATACATGGCTTCCAAAAGACTTCCAACTTGAATTTCCTAAGTTAAGTAAGTTTAATAAACTTAATTTAACTATTTTAAGTTGCTATGAGAATAGAATTCGAATTTAATTCATTTCAAGGACAAATTAAACTAAAATTTCTTGTTGCCAATTCTCAACACTCCCTCTCAACAAGAAATGAATTATCAACTACCCCGATCATGTCTCTGTGAAACTCAAATTGACATCTTGACAATGCCTTTGTCAAGATGTCAGCATCTTGCTCCTCCATGGGAATGTAATATAACAACATGATCCACCTCAATACGCAATCTCTGAGATGATATAATCAGATATCAATATGCTTGGACCAATCATGAAAGGCTGGATTTTCAAAGAGTTTGATACAACTCTAATTATCACAATAAATCATTGTCAAATCCATATGCTAACCAAAAAAACCAACCAGGATCTTCCTCATCCAGATAGCCTCACATGCTGCCTGATATGCATCCATGTACTCTTCCTCTACCAAACTGAGTGCAACCAATCTATGTTTCTTGTTGTACCAAGAAATTGTTGCTGACCCAATACTAAAGATCCCTACTGATGTTTTCTTCCTGTCGCATGGAATCCCTACCCAATATCCATCGGTGAATCCTTGAAGCTTCACTCCCTTTGTATGTCTATACCATAACCCAAACTGAGTAGTGCCTCTGAGGTATCTCAATACATGCTTTGCCACCTTCTAATACAGCTTGGTGGGCCTACCCATCGGTAGACTAAGCTGGTTAACTGCATAGCACATACCTGGTTGTGTGTTCACCAAGTACATGCGTGAACCCACAAGCTTCCTATAAATAGTAGCTTCCACTACCCCTGAAGTAGCATCCTCCTTCCTCCAGTTACCAGCTAGAGGAGTCTCCATGGGTTTACTTCTCTCCATGCGAAATCTCTTGAGTATCTCGTTGGTGTTATAGAAATATTTTTTCACTGCAACCCCAAACTCATATCTCCATAAACCAAGGGATCTTTAGTCCCTAAACGTGTTATTTCATACCCTAAAGTATCATGGTCAACTGATTACCTCATTTCCTAGAAGTCCCACCTGAAAAACTACTCAAAACTGGCCAAAACTAGACCATACTAACTGCTCCATGGTCAAGATGCGATGCATACTGGCTGCTACACTAGCCAGGTGTGATGCATACTAAAATGGCCTTCTGTAGGGTGCGATGTGAGAATAGACAAATGGCAGAGATAGTTTGCTAAGTGGAAGCTCATGGAATCTTCGTGAAACTTCTCCTAGGATACTTGCCTCTCTGAATTCGCTCGGGGATGAGTAAGAGATCAATGAAATCTCAAAGTGGAACCAAGAAATATTAGTGGAATGACACTAATCAAAAACCCAGAGCTGGCTCACACCCTTGCAAGACATCTATAAATGGATCCCTCATCTGAGAGATCTAGGCGCTGGAATTTTGTAATTTGTAAGGAAGCACTATTGGTTTATCTCTGAGAAGAGACATTCTATTGTTGGGTGATCTTGCTTTTCATGAGGTAAAGAGGGCTTATATGCTGGGAGGATGATGTTGGATCAGATAGCTGGGTTGTAATCCTCTCTTCTACTATTAATAAAGTTCTTTGAGTTTTCCTCCATATAATCGTGTATTTGTGAATCTTATTGTTTATGAATGCAATTGTATGGTCAATGTGTTTATGATTCTGCATTGTTTATGATGTTTTAGATAGAGATGCTTTGATGGTTTTCTGTTACTTTGACTCTATAGGTACTCTTTTAAGTGGGACAAGTAGGAGAGAAGTGGCAAATTCTATCAAGGAAAAGAGAAATCAAGCAAGGATCCAAGCGGAAGATCCAGGTTGGTCCTCTTTTCTTCCCTCTTATCTATTACACTTAAAGGAAATCTCGATCTTACTAGGACTAGCAGTTCGAATTGACACTAGTTTTCCCTGAAACAAAATGGTGACTCCACTGGGGAACAGATAGTTTGTTTTGTTTGTTTATTGTTTGCTTTATAAACTACAGATGGAGCCTGAAGTTAGCCAGCTAGCCTTCGAAACGCCTTTGCTACGCAATTGGAAGTAGATGAATGATGCTTCAGTCAATCTCCGAGTTGGTTTATGAACTGAACATCTGACTTACAAGCATTCTAAGTGCACTTGTGGTAGCTCATAACCTCATAAGATCATACCCCTATACTTTGTTTTTACTGTCCATCACAACTCAGCCTAAATCATTGAACTTAGCTGCAAATTTTGAGCAAATACCAAGCTTAGTTTCGCTCCCTAGTCCATCGCACTGTCTGTAACTGGGAAGCCTATATGCATCACACCTCCCATGTGTTGCAGGTGAGATGCATCCCTGTTTCCCTATGTTGCAGGTGCGATGATTGAGTGATACTGTTTCTCTCTTTGAAAGTTGGTTTTTTCCTCCTGATTTTTAGCTTTATTCAGTAGTTTTGTTGTTCATGATCAGTATCTCATTGCTAAAGCCTCCTTCCTTTACATTATTCAGCCTCCATTGATTAGGATTTGTAAATGTTTTTATGTATTTTTCCATCATTTACTATCCTCCTTTGTCGAAAGTAGCTTAATCGAACTGTCATTTTTGATGCAAAAGGTGTCGTAACTATCATTTTGAGTCAAAAAGAAGAGTGTCGTAAAGTATTCCTCCTCTAGATATTCAATTGTACTTTCGTCATTGTATTTGATTTGAATTGTTAATATTTGAAGTGTCGAAAGCAGTTTTCCATTCGAAATTTAAAGTGTCGTTTTAGTCTTCCTTTCATTTGGAAAAGAAATTGTCGAAATGTTGCTTTGAAGAAAATAGTTCAGATCTATACTTAGTTTTCCTTTTGAGCATTCTCACATTAAGAAAATGAAAAACAAATACATGCATTTGCATTTTCATTTAGACTGTGTGCAAAAGATGATTTAGGAAAAGTGCATTTAGTGTGTGCTCTTTGCTCTAGGCTAAAAGAATCATACTCTTCTTTCCTTAGTAGCTAGGATTTTCATAGCCAAAACAAAATAAACGATTGTTTGTCATTTTAGATTGCATATTTAGGAATTTTACATTTACATCACACAGTGAACCTTGAAAGACAAACTTCTAAGCAAGATAAACTCTAAAATAAATCTCAATGAACATAAAAATGCTTCAGAACCTAACGCAACACATCTAGAAGCCTAGGCTAGAGATGTGTCCAGCATTGTAAAACCTGGTAACTATCGTTTTCATCGAAGGTTGGGTGATTCCTTCTCTTTGATACGACAAGTGCCAGTACGGACTTGTGCTCCCCGTACCGTCGAGTATATATTGGGAGACCACAATAGGCTGATACCCTTTATCCTTAGGAAGCCGTGTCTACCGCCCTATCGATTGCAATGCATTGAACACAACATTCGGGAAGATTGACTGTCGTACATAAGTCCTTGGTAATTTCTCTATCATTCATCACCAAGGTGTATTTTGCAGTTTTGCGATTGGTTTGGTAATCCCTCTGTCTAGATTTCTAGAGTAGTCACTTTCGTTCCTTTTTTACTCCTTAAAAGAAAAGGTCCATCTAAGCACTTGTCACTTTAGGCTCATTAAAAATTGAAGGAAATGAGAGTCGCCTTTAGCTTTTTCTCGACTCTTAAAAATTGAAAAAGCAAAGTTGCGTCAAAGTGTCTTAAAATTTATTTAAATCAGAATAACATCCCTATTCCTTCATTGATCTTAGGTTGAGATAATGGAGTCCAATCAAGGAACCCCTCTTGGGGGGAATCCTAGTCCTTTCTCCTCTTGGGGAGATATTGGTGCTCCATACATGGCTACATTGTCCCTTCCAGGAATCACAATCAGCCTGCCAGTATGGCTATTCTTGACCTCTGTCATTCAAAACACCGTAATTCCTCAGCAATCAAATCAGCAACCAGATGATACTGAAGTTATCCCTTCACCTTCTACTTCGCTTGTTTCTCCCTCCCCTTCTTCCTCTTCGCTTGGTGAAACTAGTGACACTAAAAACCAAGTAGCTGAGAAGAAGAAGAAAGGGAAGGAGAAAAAGAAGAAGAAGCTAGTTAAGCAAGGGGGAAACAATGAATCATCTGGTGAAAATCCACACATTAAATCTCCTAGATATCCTTGTCTAATTTGCAAAGCAAACCATTTTCATCGAGATTGTCCTTGCATTCCACGAATCTTGAGAGAGTGGTCTCCCCGTTCACACCATCCGGTGTCATCAACCTCTGGCAATCAGATTGATAGCACACCGTCAACTAGTGAAAATGAAAGTCCTAGACAAGAAAGAAAGGTCAAACCTCCATGTCTACTATGTGAGGGAGACCATCACCTTCCCCATTGTCCTTTTCTAGATGAGGCCAAGAGAATCTTGCATAATCGTCCTGCTTCACCGCAGCGATTTCCGCCTAGGTACAAGAAACTCTTACCAAGTCCATTGCTAGTTGAAAATCCGACTGACATAACTCAGTTGTCGGTCGAAACGCCTATCGTTGAAAGTGAACCTTCTGAGTCCATACCAGACCAAAGTCAACAGGTCGAGATGGCAGTTGACCCAGTCTTGCCTTCAGAAGGACCACCTTCAGATGATACAATTTCCAAAGAGAATGAGAACGACACCGTTCAAATTCTTTTTGTCAATACAGAGTCTGGTGAACTTGGGGGAAATCTACCCGTTCCTTTACAACAGGAGGAAAACCCCCTAGTTCATGAGGTTTATCTAGCCATTTATCCGGTACCTCCTCCGAGCAGTCTAGTTATTTTCTTTGACTGGAATCAACTAGCAAGACCCCGCCTTCCATCTAGCGTACCATTCCAGATCATAGTACAAGTTTACAAAATGATCGTTTCTGGCACTATCATAGATGAAGGGACTTCAATGAGTATCATTTCCTCAATTGCATGGAAAGCGCTTGGTTCACCATCACTTCTGCCTGAAACAAAAAATTTGTCAGGCTTCAACAAAGGAACCAGTTGACCATTAGGGATCCTTCCAAAGTTGTCGATAACTTTGAAAAGGAAAATCGTTCACTTGAACGTGATGGTAGTCCAAGGGCCACTAGATTACAATCTACTCCTTGGATGTGACTATATATATATAGCATGGAAGCTATTGTTTCTACACTCTTTCGAGTGATGTGTTTTCCACATAAAGGCCAACTAGTGCAACTTGTTGACCAGCTTTCATTTCCTGGTTCAAACACGGCTATGAATCAACCATCATCCCTAAATGGTATCTTCGTGTCAACAATGTCTCTTCAACCTTCATTTCATCCACTTAATTACTGGGAGTAGTTCAATGAATGTAATGGAGTTTAGGGGACATGCACCCTGGTCTGCTTCTGCAGGCGAACCCAGATGAAAAGAAAGATTTTCTTGAAGGTCATATGGTTGGACTAAAAAACATTCCCTTACAAGTTATGTGATCAGTCTAAAACAACTATTTCCTTGAAGGTTATATGATTGGATTGAAAAAACATTTCCTTGCTAGATATGTGATCAATCAGAAACAATTATTTCCTTGTATGTTATGTGATTGGAAGCTCACACCATTCACCTTCGTCTATTTCGATAGACAAAGCCAAGGAAGAGTTTTTGTCTGCTGATAGAAACAATCCTACCTAACCACAGGAACTTTCATATGGTAACCAAGAAACTCTCCTTTTCTTAAATACCTAGGGGCATGCAAACCTTTGTATGCAAGTGAAAAATGACCAATTTGATCTATTTTAGCTTTTTAGCGTTATCAACTTTAGTTTCTAGCTTTATAGCTTGGTCATTTCTAGCCTACATAAAAAGGCAATGAGCACATGTTATAGTAGAGTTGAAGGTCATTAAAAAATAAACCTACCAACAAGAGACATCTTCAAATGATTGGTAAGAGCAATGTTTCTGCAAGGTTCAAGCTCGTTAAAAGATAAACCTGCTAAAGATCAATGTTTCTGCAAGGTTCAAGCTCGTTAAAAATAAACCTACCAAAGAGCAATGTTCCTGCAAGGTTCAATCTCATTAGAAAATAAACCTGCCACTGATCATAGTTTCTTCCAATTCAAGCTCATTAAAAAATGAATCCACCTTTGGTAAATAACCTTCGTGATTGTCCTATTATCAGCCTTTTCAAACCTTGGTTGTGTTCCTAGCATCACCTCCATTCATTTGGCCGATCATATGCTTCCACTTGATTGTTTACCCTTTTCAGGAGCAGCTGCGATGAGTGATTCAGATTGCCACCCTCTTCACACTGCCATGTTTTGAGAAGTTCCATACTTGCCTGGAACCAGTTGCTACCTTAAAATACCACTCATTCCTAAAAAACGAGTCACTTTTAAACTCTTTTTAGACTCATTCAATATAAAAAGATTATCGAGCCATTGGCCTTTCCAGCTCTTTAAAGTAAAAGGAAAGGCCATCCCTCCTGTACATTTTAATCCTTTTGGACCTAAGGGATTATCAAACAAAAATATTGAGTGCTTGTCTTTTTCGGCTTGTTAAAGCAATCAAAAAGTCATCCCTTTCATATTATTTTATAATTTTTTGGACTTAATGGATTATGCTATGAAAAAGGATTTTTGGAGTTTCCTTTTCATCCCTTTTCAAACTCTCTAAACAAGAAAAGGACTGAGTTATCTTTGTTGTTAAACTCATTAAAACAATAGCGACAAACTTGTCCACCCAGACAAGAACGAGTCTCACTGACGCTAGGCTCACTAAAAACATAGCGACAGGTTTGCCCGAAGGGAAAATTATAGACCAAGCATATGTTATCCTCCTCAAGCTTGATAAAAATAAAGAGGTACTGGTCAGCAATGACTTGGGAAAAAGGGAAGAAAACTTGAAGAATTTTATTGGTAGCAGGTCGCTCTTGAACATGACACTTTCACTCCATCACCATGATTGAGTCGGGTTGGGTTATTCCATTCATCATATCACCATTGGTCTTCCGTACCATCCATGAGGTTAATGCTACCAATCCATATCAGTATCGCCGACATGTTCAAGAGAATTCATTCAGAGAATTCAACATCCAGCAAACGCCTCATCCAGTGCAATACCTTCACCCTTCATTTTTCATGACTGCCATTCCTGAACCTTGTATCATCAAATCGTTTTCACCTCCAAAAATTATTTGCTTCGTTTCATGTCATAGATGTGGGATACATCAAGGCCCTCCTATGATGGGTCACTTATTGTTGACTTCAGCTCATTATCTAGGAAGTCGAATTCGAAACAACCCTTTCAATACTTTGAAGCTTGCATGCCTCAATAGCAAGTTTCTCACTTCCGACGATAGGTTTACATCAATGGCCTTCGACTGAAAGATTTTCATGGTGTTCGACATCGGCTCATATATTCACACCACGTGAATTTTATTGTAGTACCTTGAGGGTCATTATCATTATCGGTGACTCCTCTCGCACCTGTTAACAGCTTACTTTATTGGCTGGTAATTAGGCAATGTCTTTCCATGTTCGACTTCAGAACATCTTTTCACATGGATCGACTTGTACATTGGGCAAAGATTGAATGAGTTTGAAGACCCCATATCTAGTTTCATCCATCCGAGCTGCGACATATTCAGGAACATAAAGAAATAAAATGTGCACGGATAGTCATCTAAGCAAAAGAAGATGACTCTTCATATGAAGAATCACTCTGTCCTATGTACATGAAAATGAATTTATGAAGCTAAGCATGGGAATTCCCACCTCAGCTAGATCATGAAAATAATATGATGATGGATGTATTTTATTGTATCTTATACAGGTCACCTTCCAGTTCAAATACCTCACATCCTCGTGATAAAGCATTTCACCCAACATCAGAAGATTTATGACCTCATGCTTTAGGGGGCAACTGTTATAGACATATTTGGGCACTACAACCCCAAACTAATATGTCCATAAACCAAGGGCTCTTTAGTCCCTAAAAGTGTTGTTTCATACCCTAAAGGATCATGGTCAATTGATTACATAATTTCCCAGAAGTCCCAACTGAAAAACTACTCAGAACTGGCAAAAACTGGACCATACTGACTGCTCCATGGTCAAGGTGTGATGCATACTAGCTGATACACTAGCCAGGTGTGATGCATACTAAAATGGCCTTCTGTAGGGTGCGATGAGTGAGAATAGACAAATGGCAGAGACAGTTTGCTAAGTGGAAGCTCATGGAATCTTCCAGAAACTTCTCCCATGACACTTACCTCTCTGAATTCGCCCAGTGATGAGTAAGAGATCAATGAAATCTCCAAGTGGAACAAAGAACTATCATTGGAATGACACTAATAAAAAACCCAGAGCTGACTCACACCCTTGCAAGACATCTATAAATGGATCCCTCATCTGAGAGATCTAGAGGCTAGAATTTTGTAATTTGTAAGGAAGTGCTATTGGTTTATCTGTGAGAAGAGACATTGTATTGTTGGGTGATCTTGCTTTTCATGAGGTGAAGAGGGCTTCTATGCTGGGAGGATGATGCTGGATCAGACAGCTGGGTTGTAATCCTCTCTTCTACTATTAATAAAGTTCTTTGAGTTTTCCTCCATATAATCGTGTATTTGTGAATCTTATTGTTTATGAATGCAATTGTATGGTCAATGTGTTTTTGATTCTGCATTGTTTATGATGTTTTAGATAGAGATGCTTTGATGGTTTTCTGTTACTTTGACTCTACAGGTACTCTTTGAAGCGGGACAAGTAGGAGAGAAGTGGCAAATTCTATCAAGGGAAAGAGAAATCAAGCAAGGATCCAAGCGGAAGATCCAGGTTGGTCCTCTTTTCTTCCCTCTTATCTATTACACTTAAAGGAAATCTCGAATTTCTTTGATTGTTTGTTTCTAAGGTACATACCCATCTTAGTGGGACTAGCAGTTCGAATCGACACTAGTTTTCCCTCAAACAGTTGGCATACTTTCCCTGAGATACAAACAACTCCCCATCTCCCTACCATACCTACATGCCAAGAAAGTAATGCATAAGCCCCATGTCCTTCATCTCAAACTCTCTTGCAAGGTCCTCCTTGAAATATTTTATGAGCTTCTCATCACCTTTCAGTATAAGATCATCTACATAAAGTATAATGATCAATAACTTACCTTCCACCACTATGTGATATAGGTTCGCATCCGCTTCACTCTTCGTGAAGCCCAACCTAGTGAAGTAGCTATCTATCCTAGTGTACCAAACATAGGGTGCTTACTTTAGCCCATACAATGCAATCTTGAGTCGGCACACATGCAACTCATGGTCCAACGTTTCAAAACCTCCAGGCTACTCTATCTACACCTCTTCCTCAATCATGCCATTGAGGAAGGTATTCTTCAAATCCATCTGATGGATCTTCCAACCCATCTGTGCTCGTAGTGCCAAAATAGATCTGATTGACGAGTACCTTGCAACAGGAGAAAAGGTCTCATTATAGTCAATCCCCTCTACCTGTGAAAATCATGGGCCACAAATCTAGCCTTATGCTTCTCCACACTACCATCTACAGCTTGCTTTACCTTGTAAAGCCAACAGAAGCTCACAAATGACTTGTCCTCCAGTCTCGGGACCACATCCCAAACACTATTTCGAACTATGGATTCATACTCCTCCACCATCGCATCAACACAAACTAGACGATGCACTCCTTCCTCAAAGGAAGATGGCTCTATCACAACACATGCACCCATAAGTGCCATGTATCCATTGTACCTCTCTGGTGACCTCCTCTGTCTACGCTGAGAAGAGGGTGCCCCCACATTCTCCCATGCATCATCCAACAGTCTGTCAGCCTCTCTAGTACACTTTCTTACCTCTCTGGAAGACTTTGCTTGAGTGGATGTCTCCACTCCCGGGACGTCTACATGTGGCTACTCCACATAAATCTGAGGCCCCTCAACCTTAGGAGCTAAAAGCTCCTCATCCACATGTAGCTCAAGATCCCTCTCAAGGGATACTCGCATGGCCTTCTCCTCATCGAACCTGATATCCTTGCGAACCACTATCATCTGACTGGTTGACATGTACACCCAATAGTTGTGGGGTGTATTAGTGTACCCCACAAAGATCCCCAACTCTATTGTTGGCTCAATCTTCTTTTATGCATCTTTGGTCACATGGAAATAAACCAATGACCCAAAAGTCCTGAAGTGACTAACATCTAGCCTCTTACCGGAATAAGCCTCCTCTGGTGTCTTCATCTCAAGTATCCAATGTGGGCTATGATTTTGAACATAAACCGTTTTGTTGCATGCCTCAACCCACAAGTGTAGTGGTAGGCCCTAATCATGCAACATCGTCCTTGCTGCCCATACTATCACTCCATATAGATTTAACCTTCTTTCCAGACTCTTCCTCTACCAATGCTTTTAACTGATAAAAACTTGTGAAAGTTTCATCCTTTTTTTGCATAAAAAATACCCAGCATTTACAAGAATAATCATCAAAAAATATAACATAATACCCGTGTTTGGTCCTGGATGTTGTCGAGAATGGTCCACACACATCTGAATGGACTCTCTCAAGAATAGACTCTGCTTGACTATCTCTGTCTCCAATGGAAGATTTGGTTTATTTTCCCAAAGTACAACCCTTACATGTATCAACTTGCTCAATTGTACCTTTGGGAATACCGGTAGATATTTGATGCAATATCTTCAAAGCCCCATGATGCAAGTGGCCCAATCACCTATGCCACAACTCGCTGACATCTCGGCTCAACATATTTTCTAATTTTGAACTCAAAACAACACAATCCTCTACCTCTATCTTATAGAGATTTTGAACTCGAATCCCTATCTTATTTACTTGACCCATGGCTATGTGTTGAAGGAATTCCTTTCCTTTCAAAAATATCACATCATAGCCTCTATCCTCAAGCATGGCAATGGATACCAAGTTCTTTAGCAGTCGAGGTACATGCATAACATTCTTCAAGATGAGTGGAGCCGCATGCTCCCTCTGAAAAGTAATAGTGCCCACACTAGTAACACTATACTTACCGTCTTCACCCATCTCGATATGCATCTTGAGATCTCTCTCCTCCAGTTCACTGAATAACTCTTTGTCACCAGTCATGTGGAAATAATCTCCACTGTCTAAGTACCAAACACTTCCCATCATTGAAGACACCATTCATGCAATGAGGGAAAAGTCCAATTCGAATTGGGAGGCCAAAGCCTCACCCGCCGCTCCTCCTGATTACTTCTCCTTGGAATCTTCAATGGAAAATTTGTAGCAAAGTGACCCATCTTGTGACAATGAAAGCATTTAATTTTTTTCATGTCCTTCTTCTTACCTCCATGATAAGAATGTGATTTGGAAGGAGAAAATTTACCTTTCCCCTTCCTCGCCTTAATCACTATGGCCCAATTCTCTTCATCATAAGTCTTTGATGAAGAGCCATCCCTGGTGTTCCTCCTAATCTCATCTTGCATCAAATCTGACCATAGTTGTTCCCAATCTGGCAGCTTCTCTCGACCATTAACAGAGTCCTGATAATTATGCTAACTCTTTGGGAGTCTAAGAAGAGAAAGGCTCACCATATCCTCCTCAGAAACTATGATTCCAACACTTCCAATTTTATCCTGACATTGAGTAAACTTGGTCAAGTACTTTTGAATTGTCTCGCCTTTCTCCATCTTGATTTTATGAAGTTTATCCTTCAGTGCCAACTTCCTTTGATCAATGCTATTCTGATACAAGTTCGTCAATGTTTTCCACATAGCATGTAGAGTTTCCTTGCCATGGAGACTCGAGGCAATGTGGTATTGAACGCACTCAAGGATTATCAGCCTTGACCTCGCCACACACTTCTTCCATTCGGTCAAGTTTTGTGTAGTCGTAGGTGTTGGCTTAGGAATTGCTTGTTCAACAAATTCCTTCAAGCCATTGTCCTCTAGCATAGCCTCCATCCTGTCCCTCTAGGCTATAAAATTCGATCTGCCTTCCAAGGCATACTCAAGCCTCAACCCATGGAATTCCATCTTCTGATCCTAAAGTATCTATTTCAAATTCGACTTTCACCTATAACCTAGAAACTCAAAACTTTGAAATCTCCTCCAGAGAGCTGATTTTATATCAACGATATCTCCCTCATCCGAACTCTGATTCGGCCAAATTGTTTTTTGAATTTGGGTATCTGTTCCCATGTAATCCATATCTACAAATTTTTTCTCAAAAATTTTCACAGAAATTATCAGATATTCTCTGCAAACTTTTGGCCCAAAAAACAATCTTGCTCTAATACCATGTAGAAAATCCTGTAGATTCATAAGCTAATGCAATTTTATAAAGCAAGAGACAAGAATCTACTTTGACTCTTCACAGTGCAATCCCATAAACATAGAGCAAACAATAATCAATAGAGGAAGAGAATCAAAGGTACATAACTCAATAAATATCTAGGGAAAGCCACAACTCAAAACCCCACTATCTGTTTTGTATTAATATAGAAAATCAAGATGAAATTACAATTCTTGTTCTCTCTATAACAATCCCATCACTCAACAAATTCAATCTCCAACTCATAAGAAATCTCAAGGCCAAAGCTTAGCCTCTTCACAAGATCTCCAAGTCTCTATTCCAATGTGTAATTTCTATGGAGAATATCTTGTATTTAAAGGGAGATAAAGCCTCTAAAAATAGCATAATCCATCAAGGATCAATTCCTGATTGCATGTACTATCATTGCAACTCGGAAAAATCTAAAACAAATAGTACACTATCCCTGCAATCTAATCTCAACTGGGTCTTTCTCATAATCAACATGCATGAGTTTCTGATGAGCATCCAACTTCATACTGTGGTCATGGATTCAGACCTCAATTTGTTCCAACTCATCAAGTCATCATTTTGCACACTGAATGGCAGCCCATAGCTACTGAACCTTGTCACGGACGCCATATTTGGTAGGAGAAGCTATGCCGATAGTGGCTGATTGAGCCGTAGGAAGGAGGTCCCCCCTAGCCTGATGATCCTGTGGTCCACTCTGATCTGTTTGAGTTGATGGTCGTCCGTTATACACTCGGGTTCTTCGTGCTACTGTTTTATGCCAACTTAACTGCCGTGCATATCTTCTAGTTCGGAGTCGAAACCTTCTCTTGTATCTGCGCTTCCCCGATCCTTCTATCGGTGTGGGCACCCTGTCTGCCGACTCACTGAGCTGTCCCTGGACTACACATGTGAGCTGGTCTTAAGAGGTCGCGTCCTGCTCTTCCGGGTGGCATCTTTCTTCACATCATGCCGATTGAGTCACCCTATTACAATTGAGTGTTTTAACTTCCCGAAATCAATTCTGCCAGCACTCCGCCTCTTCCTCAGAATCGATAGTGCAAATACTTTCACGTTCCCACGTGGTTCTTCTAAGGTCATTGTAATACATTTAACCGAGGTGTTGCACTGTTATTTGATAAATGCAATCCATTTCGTCGTTATTATCCTCATCGCGGACGGGTTCTGTGTAGCGCTCCCCTTCCGCTGGGTCCAGTAGAACTACTACGCGAAGAGACTTATTTTCGAAAGTCGTCGTGCGCCTTTTCAATTTGATGATCCCTTTCATGTCAGTGGCCCAGTAAATCCCGAGTAAAGCAGGGTAAGGATTTCTATCATCGATAAGCTCTATGACTTCAAAATTGGTCTGGGTCGTTACACCATCGATATCCACCGTCACCCCTTACAATTAGCCAATTGGTAAGATTTTTTGTTGATTGGCCATTAGTAGTTGAATAGGGGACCATTGCAGTACAGGCGTGCCTATACGCTCCCAAGTTTTCTTAGGCAGTATATTTGCATCCGAGCCTAAATCCAAGATGACTTGATCCATTTCATAATCTCCTATCTGCATTGTCATTCTCATTTCTCGTCCAGTGCGTGAAGCATGTCGTCCTATCCTCCAGACTACCTGGGGTTTGCTAAATTTCATGCTCCTGGTAAGCAATTCTTGTAACCCTTGGTTAGCCTTCTGATTCCGCAGCAATTTCATGCATGCGTCAAGAAAGGAGGGGATAATGTAAGGGTCCATTTTGGCTTCCATTTGATCCTTCCCACCTGAGGTAGTGGCTTTCACAAAGTTCAGCTGATCTCTGTTTGGCCCCGCCCTTCACTGCTTTAGTCCAGCAGTAAGGTTCCCCATAGGTGGGTCGCCATGCATGCATCATCTAAACATTCTGGGTTGGTGGGGGTTGAAGCACCCCTTTCTCGCTCAATTAAGCTAGCAAGGTTGGACAATCTACCAATTCGTGATCGAACTGTTTGCAATAAGGACATGAGAGCCTAGTTGGGTTAGTGCACTCGCGAGCATAGTGCCCTTGTTCACCACAATTATAACAAGTTAGCTGTCCGCGACCTCAGCTGGGTCTCCATCCTCTTTCCCGTCCTCATCCCTGAAATCCTCCCCGTGTTTCAGCCTGTACCCGGTAGGCTAGGGTCCATTCCATCATTAAGTCATAACTTCGACACGTTCGCTCATCGTGTCCTACTGATCAACAAAAATTGCAATATAACTGCTGTGAGGCCTAGGTATACTTCTGTAATAGATGGAAATTATCTGTTGCATGTTTCCCTCCCTCCTAGCAAATTGTGCACCAGAGCCTAGGCATGGCATTTGGTCCTATCTGGACTTCCACTTTTAATGGCATTAGGCCTCCCCTTGCCAAATAGTTCACAAAGACCGAGAAATGGTCTTTGTCGTGTACATGGAGTTTGCATTTAATACATCTTGCCTCCAACTGTACCCCTGATCAAGGCATTCTTCCTTGCTTCAAGCTTTGTACTTCCAAACTTAAGTTCTAAAGCTGCGCGTGGAGTTGCTGAACTCCCAACCTTAGGTCCGGTATCGGGGTCACGTATAACCCCATTGCTGTCTCTAGTGCCTCGGCTTGGGTTGAGATCTTCTGTTGTGACAGATCTGTCCTCAGATGGGGTGTTAACGACACCACAAACCATGCACAATGTTGTCCATTGGTCAACGTCATATTGGCTTCGTGAATGGTACTCTTCAATCTTTGGTCTAGATCCCACGGTGTTTCACCAGGTAGCATTGCTATTTCTTTGAACCCAATGACCGATTGGTTTTCAAAATTTGGTTGGCTAAATTCCTTATTAAGCGCATCTTTTATAGCTACTAGTCCTTCATTCGGATGGTCGGTTGAGTGTTTTATGTACCATGTTAGCGCACCATCCTGGAGTGCACTGACCAGCGTAGCCTTCTTGATGTTTTCATCCATTATACCTTATGCGTCCCATATGGAGGTTATCACAAACTAGAATCAGCTTGGATCTTCATTCCCTATACCTTGAAAGGTTGGTAACTTGACTGCGGCCACCATCCCTGTTCTAGGAGGTGGTGGAGTAGGTGGTGTGGACGGACGCGATGTGGGTGATGGGGGTGATGGCATAGATGGAGGTGCTATCAATGGAAGGTGTTCTATAATCAACTGAACTACACTTCTGGGCGAGAACCTAGTGAGATCTTCCTCGCTTTCCCGTGAGATAGAAATCAGAGGACTGTTCCCTACTCCTCCCGTTCCTCAGTACCCTCTTCCACTTCGTGTTACCCCAGACATTAATGTATGCACATAATCTATTTTTTGCACAACAACATCTTAATCTAAATGTTTAATGACTTGATGTACCAACCCCGCAGTCCTTAGAGAAATTGCCTCTCCGCTTCATTGTAGCTTACAGTGGTATCTATTGTGAATTCAATGATAAATCCCCCAATGATTCGATCTACCCAGTGATCGACTGTGCGCGTGAGTTTGTCTTCAGTGGCTTCTAGTCTATGCACTAGTTCTGGGGTCCACACTATCGGCTGGTCTAATCTGCACCTTCCCACACTATAAGCTAACTTTACGATCCACTCATACAATTCTATCAGGAATGCTACAAAGAATATCTCATGTATGTCTGTGAGGATATAGCAATCCAACCACTATTCCTTTGATATTTGCGAGTTCCTATTTTCTTGAACCGTGAACTCGTGGAGCTTCAAATCCCACCAATCTTCAAGCTCTTTCTTTGTAGGATTCCAGTGTTCCCACATTAGACACCCCTTAGGCAGATCCCGATCCCGGAAATGGAACCATTTGTTGGCTTATTTGGGCTTGACCTAGGTTTGGAAGAATTAGTTAGCCAAACAAATCCCATAGCTACCTGCCCTTTTGGAAATATCCTGCGAAGTGCGGATTGAGGTCTCACCCAAGGTAGTAGGGGAGGGTGTTGGAACCAAGTTTCCACACCCTGGGGATGTCTTGGATGTGGGTTGGAGCTCGCACACTTTTCTGCAGCCTCACGCTACACCAGATTCACGTAGATCAGAATATCCTTATCGCACTTATTATAGATTAAGTCACTTATTACTAGTTTGATCTAGTAAAAGTGGCCTTTAAGCAAACATTTATTACTTTTGGTTACTTCATGCATCAAGATTAGCCCAGTTCACATGTATTTAATGGTAGCAAATGCATAAATCAAAATAGTTCATTTATCATAAAACACTAAAGTCACAGTTAGCACAGAATTCAAAAGAAACTTATCTTTATTATCAATTTTCTCTAGTACATCCAGATCCACCTTGTGCACTCAACTGCAGGGGTTCGCGCACACAGCTATGGACTTACCATGCCTCTGCGTACACAGCTACAGAGCCTCTACCTTCTACCCTACTCTCTTGACTCGGACTTACAATTACTCGCAGACTAATCACCCATTACATCTTAGGACCAAAAATCAAAACTGAACTGCCTTTCCCTCGTAGAGCCTTGCTCTATTTATACTTTCCCTTGTCCCACGATCCCACCGCGGGCCGACTCTATTACTATTTATTTACAATATTTTCATGCGGACTACCCTTTGACTCAACCTACTATAGCTTGTGCTCCGCACTTTCCGTGGAGTCTTTTACCCTAATATTACCCAAAATTTTAGGCTTCGCACCCCATACTCATTCCGTGGGGCTTTCGCTACCCAACACCAAAGCTTAGCCTCTTCATAAGATCTCAAAGTCTCTATTCCAATGTGTAATTCCTATGGAGAATATCTTGTATTTAAAGGGAGATAAAACCTCTAAAAATAGTGCAATCCATCAAGGATTAGTTCCTGATTGCATGCACTATTAGTGCAACTCTGAAAAATCTAAAATAATTAGTACACTGTCCCTGCAATCTAATCTCAATTGGGTCTTTCTCATAATCGACATGCATGAGTTTCTGATGAGTAAATGTTCAGTTAACTAAGGTAGCGCTGGTGGAGTTCATTAGTGTCACCACTGACTGTTAACTCACTATTAGTTCTCTCAATCAGGTTGAGAACTAATTTAACTAAACTGACTCATGAAACTGAGTCTTCTATTTTACAACTCAAAATTAACTCACACTGGAATCCTACAAAGTAGCGACAACATATACATGACTTCCAAAAAACTTCCAACTCGAATTTCCTAAGTTAAGTAATTTTAATAAAATAAATTTAATTATTTTAGGATGATATGAGAATAGAATTCGAATTTAACTCACAGTTTAATTCAAGGGCAAATTAAACTGGAATTTCTTGTTTCCATATCTCAAAAACATAGGATACATGGCTCTTTATAGTTCAAAGGGAGTAGCTGAAGCAATAGAGAACTTGGTAGAGTTGAAGATAGATCCAGGTGGACGAGGTTCTTCCAAGAAGCCCTTCCTTGCTAAGAGGGAGTGTTGAAAATGTAGCAAGGAATGGATTCCTTGACTTATGCCTTAATCAAATATGCTAATTCAAATTCAGTGCCATAGATACTTGATTTAGTTGTCAATTAACATGTGTGATGTGGCCTATCACTGAGTTATTTTCAGTTAATTCGAGTTAGATGGATTTCATGAGTTGTGTACTAGTTGATAGCTAAAATTTAGCTCTCTTCTGGAGTTAAACTCTAGCATCTATTAGTTAACTAATATCTAGTTCTAGAATAGAAATAGACTTGAGTTCTTGAGTTTAATTGAGTAGTTTGACTTTTGTTAACTCAACTAACTCTCAATTAACTAGTTGCAGATCTAAATTTAGCCTTAGTAGGTCATGAAATTTGAATTTCCTATTGATATTGAATGAAGGCACAAATCTATTTATTCATTATACACACGATTTTGCATAGAGGGTTGAGGATCAAGAAGATCATTTTCTCTTGGGAATTATGCAAGGAAATAGGAGGAAATTCCTATTTTTTAGGGGCAGATTTGTGTTAGGAAATAGGGGCTCCTAGAAGGCCTTATTTGCCTAAGTGTTGGGCAAGTCTTATGTAGAGTTTATCAATATTGCAGGGAGATTCAAGCTTGAAGAAGATTCTATGCAATAGATCAAATTGATTAGTTGATAATACAAGCAAGAGGGGTTTTTCTTAGTTGGGTCCCCAGATAAATTTCTATGTGTGATTGTGTTTCTATTCATTTTTTTCTTTTGTAGAATTAATTTGGTAGAGAAATCTTGTGTCTTTTGTGATCAATTTGATCTCATTAGTAGTTGCAAGGTTTCAAGGATTTTCTACAAAAATGAAGCTAAGGTATTATAAGGAAGTGATCAACCCCACTCTTGCTAACTAGAATTATCTTTTTTTCTTGACCAGTGCTAAGAAGAAAATGAACATTGCAAAGATAAGAACTATTCTCATGTGCTTCGAAGTGACACAGGACATTAGTCTATTACCAAAATACTTTGTCACCTTTTCAATACTAAGAGGTTTGAAGATGAAAAACACTTTCTCTTGGATTTCCTGGCTCTTACCCACATTCGTTCTCGTTTCCAAAACATTTGCCACACTACCAAACTTCTTGACTTGTTAAGTCAGTAGAACCATAGTGATCTAGGAACACTTATTTTCCTTCTTTTTTATCATAGAAATAGAATATTAAAGAGTCACAATTAATCTATTACTTTTTTAAGTGATGATAGACCACATTGGTTTTTGTGGATGTTAATCATCACCATGATCATCGTATCCCTTTTTTGCCATTAAAGATGCTCATCTCGACTCCATATATATATATTTAACTCCCGTCTTATAATTTTGTCAATATGCTTATTGTTCTGTCATGAGCTCCAAATGCTATAATGACATAAATAAGGAATAGGAGGTAATTCTATTCAATTAAATTCAATGGAAATAATGAACTTTAGATATTTGATCATGCAGGTTAACTTGCACATAAATTCACATTCACTAACTTCACTTTATTTTCATCAATCTAATTGCCTTGTATCCTTTAGCATATAATATAGGTTTTGTTTAATGAGGTGACAATTTTGTTTGTATGGTTAATTTCTCGCCGGAATTTGGTCCTTTTTTTCCAAAATATTTGACCATGTGAGTGTTTGAATTGGTTTTGGATGGTGGAAATGGATTCAACAACATCAAAAACCCTCAGGGCACCCAAAATCCTGAAGCTTGACAATTGTAGTCTAGATTTCCAAACATTTGCACCTAATTTTATCAAAATCATGCTAGAATATCCATCGTTTTCTAGGAAAAAACATCACCTCCTTAGACTACTCTTATAATATACCTTGCTCTTTCAGAAACCCTACAATTGTTATAACTCATAATTTTATGGGGACATGGGTCACATGGATGGGCTTCTGCAAATATTAACAAAATTGTTTACATGCTTGATCATGATGAAAAGATGATTCTCAAAATGTTTATATGAATTGCTTTTAGAATTTAGAGTGTTGAAAACGACACCTTTTGCTTGGCAATTGGTTCTAGGAAATATAAAGAGATGTAGTTATCATTATTTTATCAATATTTTCTATTTATTGATGAAATAGAATTTAGTTTTAAAGGCTCCTTTATGTTAATGGAACATTTTCATGAACATTGATGGCGTAAAGAATACAATCCCTAAAACATGTTTGGTATTGGTTATATATATGTGTGGGGTGATTTTTTTTTATTTTTGGGTATTCGTAAAAAAGAAAAAAAAAAGAGAAAAAAGTAAATTAAATAAATATTTTTTGGAAGTGAAATTTTTGTTGTGGTTAAAAATACAATTTTATCATCAAATTAAATTAAAATTTATAAAATTTATAAAAAATTAAATTTATATAAACATAAATATATTAAAAAAGAAAATAAAATTAAGTAAATCTATAATAATTAAAAATTACTTCATTTATTATAAAATTAATTTATATTATGAAAGCTTTAATTGATAAATAAATTATAAATTTAATAAAAAAATAATATGCTTCTATTCAGACTAATAATTATAAGTTGCAACTTATAAACAATGACCATGCTGAAAATAAAAGAAGGGACTTTTTATTTGATTCTCTCTTTCTATCATTGTCAACAATTATTATGCGTTTAAATATATTATCTCGACTCTGAGATCTCCTCTTTGGGACACGCCTTGCCCTTTATCTCAGTAAACTTTTACTGCAACGCCTCAAACCGCAACCTCCACAGGCTATATTAAATTATAATATTAATATAACATAATAGACTATATTAAGTTATACTATTATATAAGTTAAATATAATGTTATATTAGATTATATTATTATATTATAATATATAATATTATATTATAATATATTAAATTTAATATATATTTATAGGTTGAAGATTTTTAAGTTTAATACATTATAATATATATTAATGTATTAGGTTTTTACCAAAGTTAAAAGAAGTTGGATTTAGAAAGTCATCTAAGTCTCAACATCAAACAAAAAAAGATACCAAAAATTATTGACATTTCAGTGAATTAAAGAGGAAAAGCATATGTAAGGTTTTAATTTGAGTTTAGATTATTTTGGCATTCATATTTCACTTTTTAATTGAAATAGATGCATTGATGTCAATGTAGATGTTAATTTCTAATACTATTTAATTGATTGCACTTGATGGATTGATTTTAGTGTATATGTCGATTTGTAATCCTATTTGACTTATTGCACTTGATGCCTTCATTTTCAACATAAATGTTGATTTCTAATCCTATTTGATTTTTTGCACTAGATACATTGATTTCGATGTAGATGCTAGTTTATGATTTGATGTAACTAGATGGATGATGCACATTTCTTTCAAATAAATTATATTAATAGTGTGCATTGATTTCAGTGTATGTGTTGGGTCTGAGGAAAAAGTAGAAATTTTTAAAATTTTGGCTAAGTATGGGAAAATTACTTGGTAAGAAAGAAACAGGGATACCATGCACAACAAAGGCTGATACTTACTGTGCAGATGTCCATTAGACAATGTAGATGTGTGACAAAAGTTGTGAAGACCATGACATAAAAAAAATATTCTTTGGATGATATAGAGCTCTCTAGTTATTTGAGTTGATTAGTCATAGACAGTGTGGTCAAGTAATCGGTTGTGGCTCGACACATATGTGGAAAGCCCATTAGGGTGAGATGGTTAGGTGAGCTATATTAATATTCCTAGGATCATGATGTCGAAGGCTAAAGATTATACAAAGATTTGTTGTCAATTTTAGACAATTCTACTCTACTATTATTCCTATCAATTGTTGTTCGATACTATTGTTATTCTATTGTTATTGTTCTAATATTAGTTTGTTAGTTTGTTGCTAGTTTGATGATGGTTCTCTATATACTATATTCAATCCTATTTTCTTTCTCCTAATTCTATCTCTCTTTGATACTTTCCTAAGCACTTATTGTATTTGGGTTGGATGATGAATACAACGTGGATAATGAATGTCTTATTTCTCTCATTTGGTTGTATGATACCCCGCTGTAATATGTATTACTATTATTTTCCATTAATATGAAGTCTCTAGAGCTTATGTGCTAGTTTCTCATGGTTTTGTTGTATTTCACTTTGGTATCAGTGGTCGGATAATTGAATGAATGAAAGAGTCTTAGCAGAGAGTTCTTGGAAAACTTCCTAAGTTGATATGCTATAGTTGAACATAATGTCAATAACCATGTCTGTGTATGAACGAAGCTCCATTTCCCTATTTGGGTTGGATTTAGTCTTGCACTCATATTATGGATTCCTATTGAATAGTTACTTTTATAGTTATATATTGTAATTTCATATAATTGATGTATTTCATAATTTAATGGGTATGTTTCAACTTGCACTGTAAAGGTGTTTGAATGCACTCTATTTAATGGGTATATCTATGACTACATTTGGAAAGTAACTTTATTTTGTGGTAGGTTATTGAAATCTAGAGTCATATCTATTTCCCCTTTTCCCTTGCATAACCTTAAAAGGTTCTTGCAAACCCAAAGTATACTTCCGGTGAGACCTCACCTACTCATAGGTGTTGAAAATGCCAGTTTCGGAGGGCATCTTGTTGGCTTAAATTTGAACCTCGTGTCACCTCTACATGCCAACAATATGCCCAAAGTAATTATTATGACATGCATTGATTTCTATATTATAGTAATCATCAACCTAGATCCATATTAAATAGAAATAAACAACAAAGAACCTAGATCCATCTTAAATACAAATGAACAATAAAGGGAAAGTCAATAGAGAAAGACATAAGAAATGACAGCTGAGGAGTGTCAACAAAAAAGAAGAAAAGAACACATAGACAAAGATAATCACAACAAATGATAACTAAACAACAATAAGAAAATATGAAAGAAAAATTGGATGATAAAAAGAATATCAAAAAGAGTATAAAAGAGCATATCCACACAGAAGGGCACAACAAATGACAATTAAAGAGTGTCAAAAGCAAAGAATACAAGAAAAAGCACAATGGAGAGGAAATGGAGAAAAAAAAGCAAGGGAAATGAAAAATGCCGAACATGAAGAATGTAGGAAATGAAAAACTAAACAACAAATATCATATCAATAAAGAAAAAAAACAGTTTAACCAGCTCATGCATAGTACAAGATGGAGAAGAAAATTCTATGAAAAAATATTTTTAAAACATATATATGCCCAAGATCAACTTGTAACTTTTACCAATATGAATATTGCACATTGAAAAGTTTGTGAAAACACTTATCGAATAGCTGAAGTTCAAATGTGTCATGTGTGTGAGGAGTCATATGCTAGAATTTAGGCATTTAATACAAATACAGGTCCAATGTGAATAATATGTAGAAGACAAGGAACTCATCAAATTAATCCTAGTCATATTTAAAATATTTAAAATGATTAGATTAATCATATATTCGAAAATATTTTGTAGCCGTGGACCACTGAAATCATCCTTGATCCACCTTAACTCTGGATCTATCAAACACCGAGAGATCAAATCTCTCAAGGTGCAAACATTTCCTCAAATTTTGAACCCAAAAATAAGTTTTCACCTCGAGACGGTTAATCCCTCTCGATACTTGATAAATTCAGAATTAAAATGAATCTAAACTAGTTAATAGAGAATTAAATTTAAAAATAAAAAATATCTTCCTATTAAATATATGAATAATATATATGAATAATTGAAATATAAAATTTATTAGGTATAAAAAATACATTTAAGTTTATTTTTTTTAATAAATTTTGTGTTATCATTATTTGTTCAAAATTTAAAATAAAAACTATAATATTTATAAATTTTCCCTATTTTCAAATAATTTTAATAAAATTTATTATTTTAATATATTTTGAATATAAATAATAACTCAAATTTAATATCTCCACATGAATATACCTAAGTCAAATCCATTACTTTATTGTGATTATGAATATGAATACCAAATAATAGAAAACAAAACTTAAGGTTTCCCATAAAGACATACGCCTTTGCCAAGTCTATGTATCTTATGTATTAATATGGTACAATGTTTGGGTGAACAATCTAGGTGGCAACCTAATCTTTGTGTTTTTCTGCAATGATGTATTTATGGATAATGTGTTCACCCATATAAGATAAAGACCTTTGGATGACAATTTAAATAACATTATCAATTATGATTTAAAAATAGTGTTATAAACAAATTTTTAGTTATACTCATTACTTTAATAATGTTAACATAGTTAGTGCTATCAATATCAATATCATAATATCTTAAAAAAATATATATATATTTCTTTATTCCACATCAATGAAAATCTTCACCTAACCCAAAGGTTCATTGAATAAACACGTTTTGAAAATATCATTAAAGTTTCATATGAATTCATTGCAAATAAAAACATTTGTTTCATTGCATATATGAAAAGTTTAGGCAAAACTCCCTCAAATGTTGTACCTTGTTGTTGGCATCTTCCACATCATTTTCAACTTACTGTATAGCCTCGAAGAAAGTGGCAGTACCTTGTTATTGGCATCTTCCACATCATTTTCAACTTACTGTATAGCCTCGAAGAAAGTGGCAATCATTCACCTCTAAATATATTTTTAAAATAGTGTGTATATATACATATATAGGTCTATATATGCATGTGCAAGGAGGTATTTTTTTTTTTTTTAATTGCTTTGACGATAGTTATTATGTGAAATTTACTTTTATAATTTTACTTAACATTGTTTTTATCCCGGTTAAATTACAATTTTTTAAAAATTTAATTTTAATTTTTGTTATTTCTTTTAATTAATAAACATTAAATATAATTAAATTTAAAATGAAAAGCTATTTTTTTTAGTAAAGTTAGATATTTTTCATTGCAGTGGTAAAAGATTATATAGTCTAAAATGTTTAACTATTAGTCTATTTGAAGAGAAACCAAACTATGATTAGAAAATATTCAAAACTTTGAGGTTATAAAGATCTCTCGTGATCAATTCATCTGATAATCAAAAAACATAAGACATAGTTGGCTATCCCAGGCTATTATTTATGGTCGATTTACAGGATAGAAAACATCAGAAAAGATAAAGACAAAGGCAATATGATTGTAGACCATTACTGTCACTATGGTGGGACAATGTGGAGTCAATGAGGAAGCCAACAAGGGTGGTTGAAACAACCTTCAAATTTGAAAACAAAATGTCCATGACAAGAGAGTAGCCCTGATGGAAAAGAATGCCAAGTTGTAGGGCTATGGGGAAAGTGGTTGTAAGAAAATGACCAATATAACAAGATAGATTGCTCCCACTATGCAGCAAAATAGTATAAGGAAAAAACTGAAAGGAGAGGAAATAAACCAAAAATCAAACATGTAAAGGGAAATGATAAACCTATGATGAGGATCCACTAAGAGGCTAAGCCTTGTAATGAAAAAATATGTCCCGAACCATGGAGAGAGGTTGATAGAGAAATAAAGGAAGCATAAGTAGCTGCAACTATAGGAAACAACACCGTATATTATTTGAGGGTCACTTGTTCCTGACATTATTAATATTCTCAAGAGATTTGATCTTGATCAATAAAAATTTGCAAGGGCTAAAACCTAGAATGTGAAAATATTGTGGAGGATAGCCATAAAAGTGGTTAATTGCATTATTTGACAAAGATCTCGGCAAAGGTGGTATGCAATCATACCAAGATTTCTAAACTTCATTGCTACCTTGGCCATTGTTTATAAACTTAATACATTTTCCATGATGTTCTCCCTGTTGGTGTGATGATAGAGTAGATCTTGATGTAATTCATGCCCAATTATGAAATGAGTAAGGTGATTGTGAACCTTATGGCCCATCAGCTAAGAGGTGTATGCTTTTGTGTGGTGGAGTAATGGAAATCGATCCCTTACCATAAAGAAAATGCCGAAAGATATCGATGCATGTTGTGTGCCAGGTGGTTGGTGGTTCACACCTTTGAATGATTAAGTTTTTCATGTCAAGGCTGGGGGAGCACCACCCACTCTTGGGCACCCTCCGTGGTGGAAAATGAAAAGCTAAATTACTAATTAACAAAACTTAAACCATTTTAAAATAGAAATTTTCTATAAAGATAATTTTGTTTGTAAAAATATTTATTTGTATGGGCATAAATATTATAATTTATTTTCAATACTAAATGATTAGTAACATACCATATGAGGGTGAGAGTGAGGATAAAAGGAAATATTAAGTGAAACATATCATTATATTTTACATATTTCACCCAAGTATGGGGCTGGGGGGGTGTGGGGGGGTTGGAATATCGAGTGAAACATATTATAATATTTTACATGTTTCACTAAATATTTCCCACCACCCCCGCCAGTATTTCACAAAATATTTCTCTCCACTCCTATCCTTAACCCTTATATATGAGGGTGGGGGGGAATATTAGGTGAAAAATATTGTCATGTTTTACATGTTTCACCCAATATTTACTCCATCCCCACCCTTGAAACATATTATCATATTTTACATGTTTCACCCAAGATGTTTCCTCACCCCAACCCTTGAAACATATTATCATACTTTACATGTTTCACCCAATATTTATTCCAACCCTACCCTTGTGGGAAACATATAAAATATGAAAATATGTTTTAAGGGTGGGGGTGGAGGAAATATTGTAAGAAACATGTAAAATGAAATAATATTTTTCACCCAATATTTCTCCTCACCCCCACCCTCAAATATAACATTATGTTTCCAAATATTTCCCCCACCCCCATATATGCTGGTGGGGGTGGGGTGAAATATTAGGTGAAACATATTATCATATTTTACATGTATTTCCTCCACCTCCACCCTTGAAATATATTATCATATTTCACATGTTTCACCAAATATTTCCTCCACCCCAACCCTCCTATATGATAATACGTTACAAGGTGAGGATGGAGGAACTATTGGGTGAAACATTTAAATTATGATAATATGTTTAATCCAATTTTTTCCCCAAACCCTCTCTCATATAAAGGGTGTATGAGGGTGGGGGTGTGAAGGAATATTGGGATAAATATAAAAAATGATAAATAGAAACATAGTTCTAAGAAAGGGAACCTAGGGACCATATTCTTCCTCCTTAATCTGGGTTTTGGCCATGTCCTAAAAAAATTGAGAATATATTCAACAAAAATTTGACCACCAGTAGGAATGGTTTGTGGATCTCGAACAACTATTGTAGTTGATCCAGGGATCTTTTGCTTATAGATGTATGAAAAGAATCACATGTAAAAATTGTAGCTTAACACAAAAATTTAATGTGCACACAAGAAAGAAGAAGAAGCACATAAAAGCACGACAAGAAGACAACAAGACTTGATAATGGAGTTCCTCCAACTCGAACTACATCTTCAGTCCCTGCTTGATCAATGGGGAGGCCTTCATTCATTAAATGACATGAAAAGAAGAGAATACAATCATCAGTTACATAAAAGGAGTCTTATGCCTCCATTCTGGAAAATGGCTGAGAAAAGGAAAACTCGGATGGAGAAATGGATAGCACCACTGCGTCCGTGGCATCAAGAGGGGCTAAAAACATATAAGATTTGTCCAATTCAGACAAAATGCATTATCAGCCCTCCTGTTAGCTCTCCTGCCTTGAACTGCATGCCAAAATCCTCTCTCCCTGCACTTTGCTGTGTGCATTGGTTTTTATAATACAAAGCCGCTTAATAATCAGGGTCTGTTTTGTTTATAATAGAAGCCATTTGCATAGAAGGATTGGCGGGCGCAAAAAAACCTCGGAATAACCTTTCTCTGTTAAAATAGATAATACACGGAAACATTAAAAATTCCGACCGAAAAGCTATAAAGCCAGACTTCAAAATATATCAAATCGTGTCCATAAACCCATCGAGTCCGGTCCCCATATCGCAATCGACATATCGTTGGTTCAATGGTCCTGTTAACAGGGGATTGTTAACCGCCGATATCACCGATCGCCAATCGCCAATATCGGCGTATCGCATCGGCCCTGTCACATTGGCATATTGCATCGCTATGGCCCAGGGTTCTTCGCCAATACCTTGGCATACGCTGACGCCGATCGCGGATGCCAATCGCGTGTCACTTGCCTTAATTCCCGATATAGCATGCCTACCTTCCTCCAACCTGATATATCAGAGATTGCTGATCGGGGGTTTCGTTGCCCTTGCCTTAACCCTACCTTTTGACTTCTCCAATGGCGACTTGCCTTTTAAAGGCTTAAAACCCATTTTTGTAAGAAATGCCTCCTTTTTCAAAGGAACTAAAGCAAACTCTTTTCATGATAACTTCATCATCCAGACTCGGATTGGAGTGCTGTTCACACCGTTGGAATCAGGGCCACGAGCACTTCAATCTGATGTCAAGATACTTGATTTTCTACCACTTTGAATTTTGAGCTTTTCCCTGCCATTGTATCTAAAGATCCACCTGGATCAATCCTCTCCATTGAGGAGCTTTTGGACCGCCAAAAGCTTTCATTAGTCAATTGGCAAGTGATGGTATTGTTCGCTCACCCTATCCTTCTCCAGCCATTTTTCCTTGCTGGGGTGCATCCCCTTGAACCCAACTCAAAGGTATTCCACATCTCCTTTCTTGAAGTCCTGGTTCTTCTGTCAAGGATGATGTCTTCAGGTAACTCATCGAGATATTCTGGTGCAAAATCATCAATTGTAGGAATTGTGCCCACCTCCTCAGTGTCCATAATCAATGGTGGTTCATAAGCTTTATGTTCTCCACATTCACTACGAAGTACATTTTCATATATATAAGCAAATCAAGACGAAAGGCATTGTTTCCAATCTTATCCAAAATGGTCAATGGACCATACCGGATTGGTCGCAACTTCTTCCCTTCTCCTTTCATCCTGTCCTTGCTGATGTGGAACCACACTTTGTTGCCCACTTGGAATTGATGGTCAAATTGGTGTTTGTCATGTCGAGCCTTGTAACAGGCTTGACTTTTCTCCAACTGATCTTGTACTACTTGGTGAATTAATTGGATTCGCTGAATGAACTACTGAGCTTTGTCCCTATCATTACGTCCACTGGAGCCATCTTCCCTTCCAAAGACCATATCAAAAGGGTCCTTTGGAAGGTAACCAAAACATGTCTCAAATTGTGAACGCTACGTAGATGAGTGCACTGCCCGGTTGTAGGAATGTTGCACATATAGGAGATTCTCACCCCACAACTTAGGATGTTTCCCACAATAGCCTCGTAACAAGTGTACCATGGTACGGTTGACAACCTCTCTCTGTCCATCAGTCTGTGGATGAAATGTCGTGCTTATTTTCAATTTGGTGTCCATCATCTTCCACAAGTTGGTCCAAAACTCTCCAAGAAAGCAAGAGTCCCGATCTAACACAATCGATGTGGGTAATCCAAAATGGACCCAAACATGCTGAAAGAAAAGATAAGCGGTCTACTCTACAGTGATTTTCTTTTTACGAGGCATTAGATTACACATCTTGCTAAAACGGTCAACGAAGACATACAAATAGTCGTGACCCTTTCTAGACAAAGGCAAACCTCGTACAAAGTCCATTGACACACTTTCCCATGGACGACTTGGAATAGGGAGTGGTGTGTAGAGCCCAAGTTTTCTATTAGAGGGCTTTGAAACAGAACACATCACACAACCCCTTACATAGCGAGTCACAATGTTCTTCAAATGAGGCCAAAAACAAAATCTTTGTACACAACATAAAGTCTTTTCGACACCAAAGTGTCCAGACACAAGAGAGGTGTGGGCCTCTCGAATTACATGTACTCTTTCTCCTATGAGAATACACAATTTACCAAGGTGATACAATAGTTTCCCCTGCAAGTGATAGTTTTCCACCTGTGAACCATGGGTTAGTTTTTCATAAATATCCTTAAAGTTATCATCGTTAGTATATTGTTTAGCATAACTCTCAAAAGACAACGAAGCATTATGCAAATAACAGAAGCAGAAATAGGAGGACGAGATAACATATTGGCCACTTTATTGCTAGTTCCGTTCGTATACTTTATTCCCAGATGAAATTGTTGAAGAAAACCCATCCACCTAAAATGAAAAGATTGTTGCAACTTGGTCTGTGACTGAAGGTATTGCAAGGGCTGATGATCTGTATGGATGATGGTCTCCTTGCTGATCAGGTAGTGTTTCCACTTTTTCACACTCTACACCAAGGCATAAAGATCCTTGTCATAAGTGGGATAGTTTATCACAGCTTCAGAAAACTTCTTAGAATGGTAAAAAATCGACTTCTTTTGATGCATTAGTACAACTCCCATGGCATAACCGTTGGCATCGGTTTCGATCTCGAATGACTGTTGGAAATCTGGTAAGGTTAAGACTGGGACGGTACTAATCTTTTCCTTCAATGTTTCGAAGGACTTCTGTTGTCTTCTTCCCCATCAGAAGACCTATTTCACACTTTTCAATGTGTGCAGAGGTGCTGCAATAACAGAGAAATTGGCAATAAATCTCCTCCAATACTGGACTGCACCTAAAAAGCCACAGACCTCGATTACACTAGTAGGCTTAGGCCAATTTATAATTTCTTCAACTTTAGAGGGATCAATTTTTAATTGACCATGACCAACAATATGACCTAGGTAACCCAAAGAGGTTTTCCTGAACTCACACTTTGACAACTTTACATAGAGTTCTTCTTCTTTAAATACATCAAGGACTTTCTTCACATGATACACATGTTCATTCCAACTTTTACTAAAGACAAGTATATCATATAAATATATAAGAACAAATTCATCAATGAAAGGCCTAAAGAGATCATTCATGACCCTCATAAAAGTGGCTAGAGCACTGCAAAGTCTGAATGGCATCACCATCGATTCGAACAGCCCCTGTTTGGTCTTGAAGGCGGTTTTCCACACATCCTGTTCTACAATTCGGACCTATTGATAACCACTGCAGAAATCCAATTTGGTGAAATAAACAACATTATTTAACTGATATAATAAGTCATCAATGTATGGAAGAGGGTAATGATTTTTCACCATGATCTTGTTTAGTCCGCGGTAATCCACACACATCCTCCATGTGCCATCTTTCTTTGGGACTAAGACAATCAGTGAGCCACATGGAGAAGTGCTCGGTCTGATGACCCCTTGGTCTAGCAATTCCTGCACCTGTTTCTTGATTTCCTCCATCTCAATGGTCGACATCCTATACATGAAAATATTCAGTAAAGGAGTGTCATGCTGCAAATGGATTTCATGTTGGATTTCCCTCTTCAGAGGTAATCCCTTTGGTTCCTAAAACAACTCATCATAATTAGAAATTAACTAAGATAATTCCTGTTTATGTTCTTGATCACAACTTTGGAAAGCATCAGCTAATTCTACCTCTTTTTCACTTACAACCATCAGCATGCAGCCCTTACTGGAATTCACTAGCCTTTTCATTTGTCCAACACTTAAAAGGCTGGCATTGATTTTAGTTTGATGAGCCCTTATTATATATTCTACCACATCTTTTGTGATTTGGTATTTGTTTTCATGATGAAAAAAGACTACCTTTCTATCATATAGATACGGACTCCCTAACACCATGCCACAGATATCCAATGGTATTACATCCAGTTCTACTTCGTCCACTAGCTTAGAAGCGATTACAAATTTTACTTTACACTACTTGGTTACATTCAGTTTTGCTTTATCATGTATCCATCCAAGCAGGTAAGGTTTTGGATGTGGTTTTGTTTCTAAGCTGAGTTTCTTTACCAATGATTCTACAATTAAGTTTTCTTGGGATCCAGTATCAAACAGAGTTTCTACTTTAGTATGATTTATGACAACTCTGATATGAAACAGTTCAATTCTCTTTCTACCATTAGGAAGGGACTCATTCATAGAACTAGTGCCTTCATGCGATTCAGAATTAACATGAGGTGTAAGAGTACCTTTTGTTCCTGCTGCTGTGATCAACGCTTCATCTCCCGAATCGGATCCAAGGTCTTGCTGCGCAGTCGCCATTGTCTTCTGCTTCCCTTTTCTTCCATACTTCTTTGGACGCTTTTCTGGGCGTTGTTTCCAACATGATCGTCATTGTGGCCTTCCTTTTTGCAGTGATTGCAATACAACCTTTCTCCTTCTTTGGCTGCTGCCATTTTCGTCTCCTTTCCTTTCCATTTCTCTTTAGATTTTCCATTGGGAGGTTTGAACGGTGGTTCTTTGGAATGATCATCTCTTTCATTTTTGCCCTTGTTCTTAATATGAATTTCCTTTACCTTGGATGAGTCAGTAGTGGTTGGTTCAAACAACAATAATGAATGCCTAATGTAACTATGTAATGAGCCAATGTACTTAGTTACTACTTCAGGTGTATCAAGTGCAATACCCAAATTCAGTGCTTGCTTTCTAAACTCCTCTGTAAAACTCTAAACATCCTGACCTTTGCCTTGCCTTAAATGCTGCCAATTCATTAATGCTTTTTGCTTGTATCCCAAGGGATAAAGCTGTTCCTTTAATGCAGAAATGAAATCAAGGCATGAGGAAAAGAGGTTGCCCACATTCTTACTATTCTGCAATTTTCTCTCCCACCAAACGAGAGCGGTGCTGCTCAACCGTAGAGAGGCCAGCTGAATCTTTTCCTCATCCTCCATAATCTGTTGAATCCTGTAGTAGACCTCAATCTGCCTAATCCAATTATTAAGATTATCTGCGTTACTTTCACCATTAAACATGGGAAGATCAAATTTCACATCTAATTTAAAGAAAGGTTTCTTAGATGCATCCTTTGAATTTCTACGATTATGGTGTTGAGAGGAAGAAGAACTTTCACTCATGGAAGGAGAAGGAGGGGGTTCTTCTCCACCATTTCCATGCACTGAAACTTGTTCTTATGGGTTTCTCTCTTTTTCTTTCTCTAACCTTAATAACTTACCGACATTCTCTGCCATTGAATAGAAGGTCTTGCGGAAATTTCACTCCTCTTCAAGATGAGCTTCATCTTCTGCCATGTTTCTCCTTCGATGTGCATGCCTCGCTTTAGAACCGAAAGGCTCTAGTTCCCCTTCACCTCTTCGGAGCTTGTTTCTTGTTAGCATAAAAACATGCAATTCGCATCTGAAAAGACCTGCTCTGATACCACTTGATCTAGGGATCTTTTTCTTATAGATGTACGAAAAGAATCATATGTAAAAATTGTAGCTTCACACAGAAATTTAATGTGCATACAAGAAAGAAGAAGAAGCTCATAAAAGCATGATAGGAAGACAACAAGACTTGATAACAGAGTTCGTCCAACTCGGACTACGTCTCTGAGCCCTGCTCGATCAATGGGGAGGCCTTCATTCATTAAATGGCATGAAAAGAAGAGAATACAATCATCAGTTACATAAAAGGAGTCTTATACCTCCATTCTGGAAAATGGTTGAGAAAAGGAGAACTCATATGGAGAAATGGATAGCACCACTGCATCCGTGGCATCGAGAGGGGCTGAAAACATATAAGATTTGTCCAATTCAGACAAAATGCACTATCGGCCCTCCTGTTAGCTCTCCTGCCTCGAACTGTGTGCCAAAATCCTTTCTCCCTACACTTTGTTGCATGCTTTTGGTTTTATAATACAAGGCCGCTTAAAAATCGGGGTCTGTTTTGTTTATAATAGAATCCGTTTGCATAGAGGGATCGACGGGCGCAACAAAAACCTCGGAATAGCCTTTCTTTGTTAAAACAGACAATACACGAAAACATTGAAAATTCCGACCGAAAAGCTATAAAGCCTGACTTCAAAATATATCAAATCGGGCCCATAAACCCATCAGGTTTGGTCCCCATATTGCAATCGGCATATTGCTGGTTCACTGGTCCTATTAACAAGGGATTACCGACCGCCGATCGCTAATAACGCTGATATCGACGTATCGCATCAGCCCTATCGCATTAGCATATCGCATCACTACAGCTCAAGGTTCTTCGATGATACCTTGGCATATGTCGACACTAATTGCTGATGCCGATCGCCGATGCTGATTACCGACGCCAATCGTTGATGACGATCATTGATGCCGATTGCATGTCGCCTGCCTTAAGTCCCGATATCGCATGCCTGCCTTCCTCCGACCTGACATATCAAAGATCGTTGATTGGGGGTTCCACTGCCCTTGCCTTAAGCCCACCTTTTGACTTCTCTGATTGCGATTTGAATTTTAAAGGCTTAAAACCCATTTTTATAAGAAATGCCTCCTTTTTCAAATGAACTAAGGCAAACTCTTTTCATGATAACTTCATCATCCGAACTTGGATTGGAGTTTCGTTCACACCATTGGAATCAGGATGACAAGCACTTCGATTTGATGTCAAGATACTTGCTTTTCTGCCACTTTTAATTTTGAGCTTTTCCATGCCATTGTATCTAAAGATCCACCTGGATCTGTAGTTGAACCCAATAAGACAAAAAATATGAACAAAGAAGTTATAAGTACAAGTCCATGAACTTGAAACCCCCTTATTTTCTAAAAAAAATGTTAACTGGACTCCACACCAAATATCTCATAGATATAGCCCCAGGGGGGTAGGCGAGTTGGTAATCACATTGCGGTGAAGTTCATTAGAAAGGTGGGCTCTGTACTAAAGGTCATCAGTTCAAATCCCTCGGACTAACCCGAAAGCTGTGGAGAGGGGCGGGCATAGTTTCCCATGGGTTATAGTGGTAGCGGTCAGAATCGACCCCGTGTTATGCGAGTTGTGAGGCTGCTCTAGTTGCCGATTCCTCTATTACAAAAAAAAAAATATCTCATAGATATGATTTAGTGTGCTAATAGGAGATCATACAATATCCATATCCATATTACCCCCTTGTAAAGATGAACTTAAAGAAGAAATAAATTATTTTTGTTGAATGAGAGATTCCTCAATTATTTCACTCTCATTAGATTTTCTGATGTCACGAGATAATAAAATGGTTATTCCATTAAGAATATTTTTCCATTTGGAGTAGCCAACCAAACTCATAAATGAAATTTTCTCTTAAGAGAACTTAAATGGAATAGAAACCAACTTAATAAATCCTTAAGCCCCCCTTCCTCCCCCCACATTTTTTTTCTAATTTCTTATGAATAATAATTCACTATATATTACCCATTCATATAACTATAATGGCCTTATTTCCCTTCATATAGCTATAAAGACCTTAATTCCCTTCCTTCGAAAATATCTAACTTTAAACTATTAAATATCAATTATATTGAAGCTATACCATCATCATTGGCTAGAATTGGGATATCCATGAGATCTAGATCACAGTTTGTATCAACCAAGCAAATTGGCATAATACCCAAAGTTATACATTCCCCAAGAGCAATGAATAGTTCTCATTGATTGGTAATTATTGCAATATCAGCTATGCTCATCATGTCTAATCCCACCTAGATATTTATGCAATTGGTCTAATTGCCTCTTAAGCATAACTACTCCTTTTTTCAGAAGTTATTTGAATTTTCCTATATCTTGCTCGTTTTTAAAATACTTGAACTTATAAGTTTTCATCTTTGTAGTAGACTAATTTGTTAAGATACCACCAAGCCATTTTCTATTTACATAATGACATCGAGCTTTTGTAGTAGTTGATGTTACTAAATTAGTTGTTTGATATTTTGTACCAACTATCAAAAATTGCTTTCCTATACCTACTATATCAAACACCAAATCAAAAGCTTCTAATAAATAACAAGTAGTTTTACCAGATTTATGATACAAGTATGTTTACGCTCTGAAAAAACGTAAGGTGTCATCTCAAGGTTCCATTTCCTAGTTTCATGCCCTAAATCAACTCTTCCTTCCATTATATCTTCCAAATCAATGTGCCAATATCTTTCACTCGTTCTTGTTCACTTTCCTCCCCAAATAATGAAATAATATGTATTGTAATATCTAATTATTCCAACAGAATAAATTACATCTCAAATATTGCACGTTTGTCTAGTACATGGTATCAATGTTATCACTCATAGAATATTTGATATTCTTTCTATTATAGAATATATATTCATGAAAATAACAAGAAACATCTTTCTCAAGAATATTTCTCAAGACTATATTAGTGGTGTTTCAATATATTGTGAGAATTTTCTTGAATGGAAAAAATATACTTTGTCATGATGAAATAAAATATCTTTCATTTCATTGCTAAGCATATTCCTATTCCCTATTCTTGGATCTATTCCATTCCATTTCCCTGAATGATGAATATGTTGTCTAGTACCAACATGTATGTTTTTTTTTCCCAAGGAAAAATCGCAATTTTATTCATAATGAACAAAATTACATATTGTTATAGCTCCAAATCTCACTCTTATGGTTTGTGATGCTGCACTCATGGCCTAGGGCAACCCCTCCTTCCAGACCTGGTCCTAAAATTTAAAAAAAAGTGTTTTATCCCTTATACGCGACATTGCCCTGAGTTAAACGCGTGTACACGCGGGTCTGTGTATACCCAACCCGCGTGTATGTATTAAAACACTTAAAAAAATAAATAATTCCTTATTTTCGGGCGGAGATCGCGGGTTTTACCTGCTGATCACCTGTTAGTTCCCGCGGCCCAACTGTTCCCAACCAACTCCTAACTAAAAAACTACTTTGGAGATGGTATAAAAAGACATCAAAGGGAAGGCCTAAGGGAGAGAGAAAAGAGAGCAAGAGTATTATGCTGAGATTTTCCCCTTAGACCAGGTCTGAAGTCCTTGGTGCTTTCTACACTTCCCCCACTTTGCATTGGAAACCCTTGTTTCCATGTGTATTGGTGATCATTCATCCTTTATATCACCATTGAGTAAGACTTGGAAGGAGCTCTTGTTGGAGGCTTGAGGCTGGAACGAATCCGAGAGGAAGCTTTGCTTGGAGCCTGCTGAAGGTGTTTCAGGTGAAATCTTTCCGTTATATGTACTTTACTTGCCTTTATATAAAGAAACACGTCTTGGTTCCTGAAACAATCTTTCTTTATGCTTATGAGATTCTTGTTTTGAATTCTTATACAAGTAGTTACTTAAAGATTTTTATAACTAACTTTATAGCATGAAGATGGTTTATGTATAAGTATTTGTCCATGTACTGTTGTGTTCTTTGATTTGTTTGTTTTACAGGTCAAAGGAGAAGAAGGGAACTCCAAGAAGGGTTTGGACCCTAAAGGCCTTCTCGAACGTAGGACCTTAGGTACGTACCCTCAAGTAGGTTCGAGAAGGCCTTTAGGGTCCAAACCCTTCTTGGAGTTCCCTTCTTCTCCTTTGACGTGTAAAACAAACAAATCAAAGAACACAACAGTACATGGACAAATACTTATACATAAACCATATTCATGCTATAAAGTTAGTTATAAAAATATTTAAGTAACTACTTGCATAAGAATTCAAAACAAGAATCTCATAAGCATAAAGAAAGATTGTTTCGGGAACCAAGACGTGTTTCTTTATATAAAGGCAAGTAAAGTACATATAACGGAAAGATTTCACCTGAAACACCTTCAGCAGGCTCCAAGCAAAGCTTCCTCCCGGATTCGTTCCAGCCTCAAGCCTCCAACAAGAGCTCCTTCCAAGTCTTACTCAATGGTGATATAAAGGATGAATGATCACCAATACACATGGAAACAAGGGTTTCCAATGCAAAGTGGGGGAAGTGCAGAAAGCACCAAGGACTTCAGACCTGGTCTAAGGGGAAAATCTCAGCATAATAATCTTGCTCTCTTTTCTCTCTCCCTTAGGCCTTCCCTTTGATGTCTTTTTATACCATCTCCAAAGTAGTTTTTTAGTTAGGAGTTGGTTGGGAACAGTTGGGCCACGGGCACTAACAGGTGATCAGTAGGTAAAACCCGCGATCTCCGCCCGAAAATAAGGAATTATTTATTTTTTTAAGTGTTTTAATACATACACGCGGGTTGGGTATACGCAGACCCGCGTGTACACGCGTTTAACTCAGGGCAATGTCGCATATAAGGGATAAAACACTTTTTTTTAAATTTTAGGACCAGGTCTGGAAGGAGGGGTTGCCCTAGGCCATGAGTGCAGCATCACAAACCATAAGAGTGATATTTGGAGCTATAACACATATTGTAATGTTAGAAAGCATATTCGTAAAACAACAGATCCTGGTATCCAAGATCAATAACAAGTCATCAAAGAGTTAATACAAGTCTACTCTCTTCTACGTTTCATTTTTTCCACTTTCCGCCAACCACTAGAGTTAGGAGTGGAAGATATAATAGTCATTTGAGTCTCTTTTACATTTACAAGAATTTCTTTATCAAAATATGAAATTTCTAAAGCATGAATTCTTTTGGTACCACTTACTTCTTTTTTAGATGGGATTTTCGCAATCTCTTACTGTTGCGAAAGGCATTGGAACTATTGAAGAATTATGTTCAACATCGCTCTTCTGCATGGCTTCCTGGGATTTATGGAAATTGTTGTTTGAGGTTTTTTCTTGGATTTCTACATCCTCTGCTTCGACTTCCTGGGATTCTAAATACTGCCAACCTTTTGGCTTTGTAGAGCGATGATTTTTCCTTTTTGGATCTGTTTTTTCTTGAGGGCACGCATTCTGAAGATGACCAGTTTCTAAACACATATAGCAACAAAATGTCGTATTCTCGTAATCAAGAAGCTAGAATCACTACAGATTGTTGTGAAACAAAATAATTCTATCGGGTGAACCTTATCTGAGGTCTACCTCTACACAGATTCTAGCAAAAGTGAAAATTCCTTTTAAGAATCTATCTGCATCCACTGTTAGGAACTTCCCCAGGGAATTTGCTATTCCTTCTGATAAGTGGTGCCAAAAATGCAAGGGAAGGTTATGTAACCCGACCCATACTAGCATTTTGGAGACCACCATCATATTTACATCAAATCCTGGGAATCAAGGTATCAAGAATAGACTTTCATTGTCCCAAAGCCATGGTCCTTCATTTAATACATATTCCAGATATGTTGTTGTGTCAAACTTTACAATAAAAAAACCCTTAGAAGATAGGTGAATTTCACAGTTTTTTGTCCAGGTAGAGAAAATCCATTGATGTAAGTTCTCTGATTTGGGCCAGAAACCATTGAATCTACAGATAAATTCTCTTGTATGGAAATCAAAGTATAGTTCATTTACCTCTTGCAAGTTGATTTTAAATAACGACACTTGGTTCATTTGCTCCACAATATAGCAACCATGAAGATTAGGACATTGTTCTACATTTTATTTCGGTTCTATCTTCCCTTTAACTACATCCTTCAATAAAACTAGGCCTTTGGAACTAGATCCAAAAAAACCTCCAAGAAGTTGCATGTTCATGATGATGGTTGAATCAGGAACAATGCGATAGTCCTGCAACTTGAATCACTCTTGCAATGATTTTCCCGCATAAATCAAATTTTGGAGTCTTACTGGAATACCTAACTGTTCATGAATATTTTTCTTAAGAGCTTGTACCTGATCCCAAATCCAAACCCTCATACACATTGATTTCCCTCCCAGTGTTTTAATAAAAATTTGGATCAGAGCCCCTTCAAGCAAATGTGGCGCTTGGCATCCTAGATACATCCTCATATTGGTCTCATTTGGTAAATTTGAGGGTAGATTTATTGCATCGAGCTTCTTGGTGAGGTAAGAATCCAATGATGCTTCCCCGTAGATTATGCATTTGTTTGTTGTAGAGATCAATTTTGTCTCAGGCTTGAGCCATTGTAGAAAATCCTGTAGATTCACAAGCTAATGCAATTTGCTAAAGCAAGAGACAAGAATCCACTTCTACTCATTATAGCGGAAGCCCATAAAAATCAAGAAAACAATAATCAATAGACAAAGAGAATCAAAGTCACATAAAACAATAAATATCTAGGGAAACCCACAACTCAAAACCCCACTATCTCTTTTGTATTAATCTGAAAAATCAAGATGAAATTACAATTCTTGTTCTCTCTAGAACAATCTGAGCACTTAGAAAATTCAATCTCCAACTAATAAGCAAGCTCAAGGCGAAAGCGTATCCTCTTCACAAGCTCTCCAAGTCTCTATTCTAATGCACAATTCCTATGGAGCATAGCTTGAATTTAAAGGGAAATAAATCTTCTAAAAACTGCGGAGTCCCTTAAGGACTAGTTCCTGATTGCATGCATTGTCAATGCAACTTAGAAAAATCTATAACAAATAGTACACTGTACCTACACTTTAGTCTCAATTGGGTCTTTCTTAGAATCGAAATGCATGAGTTTCTGATGAGTAAATATTTAGTTAGCTAGAGTAGCACTGGTGGAGTTCATTAGTGTCACCATTGACTGTTAACTCGCTATTAGTTCTGTCAATTAGTTTGAGAACTAATTTAATTGAATTGACTCATGAAACTGAGTCTTCTATTTTACAACTCGCAATTAACTCACATTGGACTCCTACAAAGTAGGGATAACATATACATGACTTCCAAAAGACTTCCAACTTGAATTTCCTAAGTTAAGTAAGTTTAATAAACTTAATTTAATTGTTTTAAGTTGCTATGAGAATAGAATTTGAATTTAATTCACAGTTTAATTCAAGGAAAAATTAAACTGGAATTGCTTGTTGCCATTTATCAACACTCCCTCTCAACAAAAAATGGATTATCAACTACCCCGATCATGTCTCTTTGAAACTCGAATTTTCATCTTGACAATGCCTTTGTCAAGATGTCAGCATCTTGCTCCTCCATGGGAATGTAATCTAACAACATGATCCGCCTCAATACAAAATCTCTGAGATGATGGTACCAGATATCAGTATGCTTGGACCGATCATGAAAGATTCGATTTTCAGAGAGTTTGATACAACTCTGATTATCACAATAAATCACTGTCGGATCTATTTGCTGACCAAACAAGCCAACCAGGATCTTCCTCATCCAAATAGCCTCAAATGTTGCCTAACTTGTAGCCATTTACTCTGCCTCTTCCGAACTGAGTGCAAATGATCTCTGTTTCCTACTGTACCAAGAAATTTCCACTGATCCAATACTAAAGATTCCTCCTGATGTGATCCTCATGTCGGATGGACTCCTTGCCCAATATGCATCGGTGAAGCCTTGAAGATTCACTCCCTCTGTCCATCTATACCATAATCCAAACTTAGTGCCTCTGAGGTATCTCAATACATGCTTTTCTGCATTCCAATACAGCTTGGTAGGCCTAACCATTGCTTGAATAAGCTTGTTAATTGCATAGCACATATCCGGTCATACGTTCACCAAGTACATGAGTGAACCCACAAGCTTCCTATAAACAGTAGCTTCCACTACTTCCCCTGAAGTAGCATCCTCCTTCCTCCAATTACCAGCTAGAGGAGTCTCCATGGGTTTACTTCTCTCCATGCAGAATCTCCTGAGTATCTCATTGGCATACTTTCCTTGAGATACAAACAACTCCCCATCTCCCTGCCATATCTCCACGCCAGGAAAGTAATGCATGAGCCCCATGTCCTTCATCTCAAACTCTCTTGCAGGGTCCTCCTTGTAAGATTTGATGAGCTTCTCATCACCTATCAGTATGAGATCATCTACATAAAGTAAAATGATCAACAACTTACCTTCCACCACTATGTGATACATGTTCACATCCACTTCACTCTTCGTGAAGCCCATCCCAGTGAAGTAGCTATATATCCTGGTGTACCAAGCACGGGGTGCTTACTTCAGGCCATACAATGCTCTCTTGAGTCGACACACACGTGACTCAAGGTCCAAGGTTTCAAAACCTTCAGGCTGCTCTATGTACACCTCTTCCTAAATCATGCCATTAAGGAAGGCAGTCTTCACATCCATATGATGGATATTCCAACCCATCTGTGCTGATAGTGCCAAAATAGATCTAATTGACGAGTACCTTACAATAGGAGAAAAGGTCTCATCATAATCAATCCCCTCTACCTGTGAAAAGCCACGAGCCACAAATCTAACCTTATGCTTCTCCACACCACCATCTGCAGCTTTCTTTACCTTATAAAGCCAATGGGAGCTCACAACTGACTTGTCCTCTAGTCTCGGGACCACATCCAAAAATTGTTTCCAACTATGGAGGCATACTCCTCCACCATTGCATCAACCCAAACCGGCTGCTACACTATTTCCCGAAAGGAAGATGGCTTTTTCACAACAAATGCACCCATAAGTGCCATGTATCTAGCGTATACCTCTAGTGACTTCCTCTGTTTGTACTAAGAAGAGGGTGCTCCCACATTCTCCCGTGAATCATCCAACAATCTGTCAACCTCTCTAGTGTGCTTTCTTCCCTCTCTGGAAGACTCTACCTGAGTGGATGTCTGCACTCTTTGAACCTCTACATGTGGCTACTCCAAATCAATCTCAGGTCCCTCAATCTTAGGAGCTAAAATCTCCTCATCCACATGTAGCTCAATCTCCCCCTCAAGGGATACTCACATGGCCTTCTCCTCATTGAACATGATATCCCTGCGAACCATTGTCATTCGAATGGTCAGCATGTACAACCAATAGTTGTGGGGTGTATCAGTGTACCCCAAAAACATCACCAAATCTGTTGTTGGTTCAAGATTCTTCCATGGATCTTTGGTCACATGGAAATAAACCGATGACAAAAAAATCTTGAAGTGACCAACATCTAACCTCTTACCGGAATAAGCCTCCTATGGTGTCTTCATCTCAAGTATCCGATATGGGCTACTGTTCTAAACATAAACCATTGTGTTGCATGCCTTAGTCCACAAGTGTAGTGGTAGGCCCTGATCATGCAACATCACCCTTGTGTCCCCTACTATGCTCCTATTCTTCCTCTCGGCAAACCCATTCTATTGAGGGTTATGGGGTGTTGTCAACTCTCTTTCAATCCCTTCCATTGCATAGAAGTTCTTTAACTCATTTGAGACATACTCACCACCATTATCACTCCACAGAGCTTTAACCTTCTTGTCATACTCTTTCTCTTCCAATTCTTTGAACTCACAAAATTTTGTGAAAGTTTAATCCTTTTTCTGCATAAAAAATACCCAAAATTTATGATAATAGTCATAAAAAGATATAACATAATACCTTTGTTTGACTATGGATGTTGTCGAGAATGGTCCACACACATATGAATGGACTCTCTCCATAATAGACTCTACTCAACTATCTCTGTATCCAAAGGAAGACTTGGTGTATTTTCTCAAAGTACAACCCTTGCATGTATCAACTTGCTCAAGTGTACCTTTGGGAAGACCGGTAGAGATTTGCTACAATATCTTCAAAGCCCCATGATGCAAGTGGCCCAACCGCCCATGTCACAACTCGCTGACATCTCGACTCAACATATTTTCCACTTTTGAACTCAAAGCAACACAATCCTCTACCTCTATCTTATTGAGATTTTGAACTCGAATCCCTATCCTCTTTACTCGACCGGTGGCTATTTGTCAAAGGAACGCCTTTCCTTTCGAAAATATCACATCATAGCCTCTATCCTAAAGCATGGCAATGGATACTAAGTTCTTTGTCAATTCAGGTACATGCATAACATTCTTCAAGGTGAGTGCAGCTGCATGCTCCCTCTGAAAAGTATTAGTGACCAAACTAGTAACAATATACTTACTGTCATCACCCATGTTGATATGCATCTTGAGATCTTTCTACTCCAGTTCACTGTATAACCCTTTGTTGCCAGTATGAGGAAAGAAGCTCCATTATCTAAGTACCAGGCACTTCCTATCATTGAAAACACCATGCATGCAATGGGGAGAAAGTCCAATTCGAATTGGGAGGCCAAGGCCTCACTCGCTGCTCCTCCTGAGGACTTCTCCTCAAACTTCTTCAATGGAAAATTTGTAGAAAAGTGACCCATCTTGTGACACTAAAAGCATTTAACTTTCATAATGTCCTTCTTCTTACCTCCATGATAAGAATCTAATTTGGAATGGGAAATTTTACCTTTCCCCTTCCTCACCTTAATCGCTAAGGCATAGTTCTCTCAATCATCATTCTTTGATGAAGATCCATCCATGGTGTTCCTCCTGATCTCATCCTACATCAAATCTGACCATAGTCATTCCTAATCTGGTAGCTTCTCCTGACCATTGATAGAGTCCTGATAACTATGCCAACTATTTGGGAGTCCAAGAAGAGTAATAATCAACATATCCTCCTCAACAACTGTGATTCCAACACTTCAAAGTTCATCTCGACATTGAGTGAACTTCGTCAAGTACTTTGGAATCGTCTCACCTTTCTCCATCTCGATTTTACGAAGTTTATCCCTGAGTGCCAACTTCCTTTGATCACTTCTATTCTGATACAAGTCCATCAATTTTTTCCACATAGAATACGGGGTTTCCTTTCCATGGAGACTTGAGACAATATGATCTTGAACTCCCTCAAGGATTATCTGCCTTGCCTTCACCACACACTTGTTCTACTCGGCCAAGTTCTGTGCATCAGTAGTTGTTGGCTTAAGAATTGCTTGTTCAACAAATTCCTTCGAGCCATTGTCCTCTAGCACAACGTCCATTGTGTCCCTCTAGGCTATGAAATTTGAGATGCCTTCCAAGGCATACTCAACCCTCAACTCATAGAACACCATTTGCCGATCTTGAAATATGTATTGCAAATTTGACTTTCACCTATAACCTAGAAACTCAAAAATTTGAAATCTCCTCTAGAGAATTGATTGTAAATCAGCGATATCTCTCTCATACAAACTACAATTCGGCATTTTTTTTTTGAATTTGGTTATCGTTTCCCAAGGAATCAATATATGTAAGTTTTTTCTAAAAAATTTGCACAAAAATTATCAGATCTTCTCTACAAACTCTCTGTCCAAAAAATAATCTTGCTCCGATACCATGTAGAAAATCCTGTAGATTCACAAGCTAATGCCGTTTGCTAAAGCAAGATACAAGAATCTACTTTACTCTTTAACGAGGAAGCCCATAAACATTGAGAAAAAAATAATCAATAGAGGAAGAGAATCAAAGAACATAACACAATCAATATTCAGGGAAAGCCACAACTCAAAACCCAACTATCTGTTTTGTATTAATATGGAAAATCAAGATGAAATCACAATGATTGTTCTCTCTAGAACAATCTCAGCACTAGGAAAATTCAATCTCCAACGCATAAGCAAACTCATGGCCAAAGCGTAGCCTCTTCACAAGCTCTCTAAGTCTCTATTCCAATGCATAATTCTTATGGAGGATAAATTGTATTTAAAGGGAAATAAAGTCTCTAAAGTTTGTGCAATACCTTAAGGATCAATTCCTGATTGCATGCATTATTAGTGCAACTTAGAATAATATAAAACAAAAAGTACACTTTCCCTGCACTCTAGTCTCAATTGGGTATTTCTTAGAATCGACATGCATGAGTTTCTGATGAGTAAATATTCAGTTCACTAGAGTAGCACTGATGGAGTTCATTAGTGTCACCACTGACTGTTAACTCTCTATTAGTTCTCTCAATTAGTTTGAGAACTAATTTAATTTAACTGACTCATGAAAATAATTCTTCTATTTTACAACTCGCAATTAACTCACACTGGACACCTACAAAGTAGGGAGAACATATAAATGACTTCCAAAAGACTTCCAACTCGAATTTCCTAAGTTAAGTAAGTTTAATAAACTTAATTTAACTATTTTAAGTTTCTATGATAATAAAATTTGAATTTCATTCACAATTTAATTCAAGGACAAATTAAACTGGAATTTCTTGTTTCCATTTCTCAACAGCCAGTGCTTGAACGCGGAGGTGGAAGCCATGGTCGATTTGTTGCAGGTAAATGACGAATCCATAACAAACCCACAAATTTTAATGTCCTCATCAGAGGCCTCGAATGTCAAGCATTCATACATGAAAAAATATCTATTGTGAAAATCCCAGTCTCTCTCCCACTAGACCAGATCCACCATCTTGATGATCCCCTTAAGCATGGAGTCGTGCTTGATATTTATCCTAAGGAACTCGATGTGGCCAAAAAATGGGTGACTAGGCTATAAGAGATGCTGGATCTTGTTGTTGTCATACCAACATATATCATCCCCCTGATAATAACAATTTCCTTCAAGCCTTTCAACCAATCGATACAACCCTATAGAGATGCTTTAGCTAAGGCCCAACTAATTTCTTGGAAACTCACTTTGGTTATAAAACTTTGAGTATTCAAAGATTCCCTTGTTATTCCTAATAACATGGTTTGATAGTATATTACCTCTTCGAGAGCAAAATCCATTCTCTATTCTCATGATAATGCAATGGGCTCCCCCAAGTGAAAAACAATTAGTCATTCCATATTATGAAATTAATACTTTCAATGTCATTTGGCATGCAATAATATTTATATTCTTATCATAAATTTGTTGGAATTATGGTTAATGTGTTGTCCTTGATGGAAATTTGCTGAAAAATATGTCTTTGATGTCAACTTTCTTATAATATGATGACTTAATATGGAACTTGTTCTCTCAAAATTAGGCCCTGGAAGGCTGCAGACCAGGAAGACTTCAAGTAACTCTTTCAAACCAACTTTTGGTTGAGGCTTAGCCTCCTCAACCTGAGAGGGCTCTCTCAAAGGTTAATGATTTTGATAAAGATAAGATGGCTAACTCTTGTAGAACAACTGTGACAAATATGAATGGTGGAAACACATTAAACAAAACTATCCATTGGGCTTATGGAGTCAACAACACCTCAATATAACAATGAACTCAACCTTACATGGAAGTCAGGGCATTCAGCGTTTAAACATTCAGAACATAAACTCATATGGGACCACACAGTTTATGCATGTATACAGGAAGTCAGAGCACATTCAGTGAATTCTGAGTGATTATACATCCATACCACTGTAAGAAGTAAGAAGAGGACAACATCACATATTCTGAACATAAAAAACCCTTCATGAATCCTGAGAAGTAAAATCAAGCATGTATTATTGAAAATGAGTCTTACATATGCCAAATACAAGCTTTTCCATAAAAATTTCCAACCCTTTATACATCAGATGTTCTTCTATATATAGAGCTCTTTACATAACTGAGATTCCTCCTCCAGCATGAGGGGAATTCGAATTCTACCTGACCTGACACCTAATGACACTCAAAACTAACTATTAAATGCAAATGACACCTAACTAGCAGTCCTAGAGACCTAATGCAACTAGGAGTGTAACTCCTTATCATGATTCAACAACCTTATCTAAGCATTTAAAGCATTATTTGACAACTTAAAACCTCAAGAATTTGAATTTGATGAAGCCTCCCACGTGGTCATCTGACTGCTGAAGACAAACCCTAGAAATTAGGGAACATGTTTCCTTGTTTTTAGGTTTAGGATCCCTGAAAATGGCACATGGGACAGAGCCTTTATCTCTTCATCCATGACATATTTTTCGAAACTGAAGGAGGTTTTTGTAGCCCATGTTGTCTAGAACAAAAACCTCTCCTGGTTTTTAAAACATTTCTCCAGGTGTCCAGAAACTGTCCTTGAAAAACACGTGGCAAACAGGAAAAATCCGTTTTCTGAAAGTAGGGTCTCAATGAAAGCTTAATATCTCCCAACTGAAAATACTTATGAATAAAGTGAGATAGGTTATTGTAGCTGGACATTTTATGAAGATAAACCTCCATCAGAATTCCAAAATACGTCTTCCTGTAACCAAAAACTGATCTTGAAAAAGACTGCTAAAACCAGTAGACAAAGCTTGACTTTCAGCAGTTTCGTAGCGCAAGTTTAACCATAAATTCCTCCCTCCTCAGAACGAATTTGAAGAAACTGAAAGAGGTTTTTGTAGTGCAGCATGTTAGGAATAAAAGCCTCTTTCAGTTTTCAAAATTTAGTTTTCAGCTGCTCAGAACCCCTTCTGGAAGTTTACTAGTAAACGCAGAAAACATAGTTTTTTATGCTGAAACAGGCTGCTACAGGGGTTTCGCAGCGCGCTGCGAAACTGCTGTGTAATTTCAAAAACACAGCTTAGGATCAAAATCTAACTTTCTTGTGTCTTTCCTTTTACTGCAATGACTTTTCCATTTGACATGAAATTGTTCAACATTGAATATTTAGACACCATTCTTCAAGGTAAGTATCAAAAGGTAATTTGTCCAAAATTAGGACTTAGCCTTACTTCTATCATCTTTATGCAGCTGTGATGATGTTTCCTTAGCCCTAGGGCTAAATTCCTTGCTTAATTGAGGAGCTGCCTCGCTTGAACTTGATGAAGATTTCTGATCTCTGCTCACCATGGGCTTGTTTGCTCAAACTAAGAATTGTATCAAATGTATATTGCATGAACACGACCAAGATCAACATGAATATGTCTAGGATCAATTAACCTTTACCTTACCCTTTTTCTTTGAGAATTTTGTCAGTGATAACAGAACTAATGAAAATATCATGAATATTAGTACATATGTTACAAAGGATATGGAAGAGAATTGGCAACTCAATCACAGGATGCATGAAAAATGTGAAGTTTGAGAATTTATACTCAGTTCCTATGAAGAAGGGCCGCATACATACACATGAAATATGAAAAAATGTAGTGTACATAATCCAAACTATGAGAATTTGGATACCAGGGGTCATTACCATGGTAATTTCCCATAGTAATTGTGGTGGCAACATTTATTTGATCCTCTCAACGAATACTAACAACATTATGAAAATATTTGCTTGAGGTATTGGCAAAGGAAAAATATATATAAGGATATGGAGATCAAGGAGTTATGTGTGCAAGTGAATGGATAATTCATGTGTGATCTCATCTGGAACAAGTATGCACCAGGGAGAAAGGAGATGGCTCAAATATGATAGATCTAAAAGTGTAATGAATTTACTTGCTTGATTTGTTTGTAGCTAACAATGTTAGATATGTATATATGATGATGGTATGATATGAATGTAGTGATGCATTTCAAGATTTGGATTTAACCGATGTTGTGATTTGTAGCGAAGATCTGATTCAGTAGTTTAAGATGTGTATTCAGGATTCCTTTAGTATGATCGCAGACATACATGGATCTGTTTTCCTTTAGTAACACATATATTCTAAGATATGCTTTTCAGTACAATGAAATATGTACATGGGTGTTGCACATAATAAGCGTGTATATAGGCAAGTATTCTTAATAACAGTTGTGTATATATTCTGAGTTAAATCTGGTCAAGATTTACAATGCTTCTTGATGACGACAATTTATGACTTCTATTATATTTCATGTTGTCGATCAATCATGATGTCTTGATAAAGATGATTTGTATCTGTTGTGGATTGGTTGTGCATTGATTTGATCTGGTTGTGATTGGCTTTCTTCAGTATTCGGTGGGATGATGTTATAATCAATCAATTGGTATATAGTGTTTCAATGATTATATTTCAGATTTAATATTCAATTTGGTGTTGAGCATAATGTTGGGTGTGGGTCCAGTGTGAATATATGGTGAAAGGTGGCCTACATGTTTTGACATGTATTTGAGACATGTATATCTAATATGAAATATTATGAAACGTGGTCCACAATCTGCTGAGGGTTGGATCCTTCAATGAGGGGTAGGAGCTCCCTTTCGGTAGAAGTTGGTAAACTAGATTAGGGAGTTGTATCCCTTCGAGTGGATGCTAGAGAACAAGTGGAGGTTTTAGCCTCCTACATGTGGGTGTCTCCATGTTGGTAAGAGTCTGCACCTGTAATAACCTTGAAATTAAAACATGCAACGAATTAGATCAATTATGCGATTTACAATCAACATACCTCTATTCAACTAATTAGCATAGAATTTTTGAGAAATAGGAGCAAAGGAAACTTACCTGTAGCGATGATATTCCTTACTTGTAATTTCAGAGTTGAACACTATTTGAATCTCGCTAACCACAAGAAAGTTTTGGGAACGACTCTCCACCCAACAGTAGGCTCAACTGCTTATAATTTTTCTACAACTCGCCACCCCCGAGCCCTCAATCAACATATTACTACTAGGGAATCCTCTGTCTCACCACACTTTTCTCCCTAGAGAACGGGGGAAGGAATGATGAATCTCATCTTTCTCTTCGTCTATTAAATAGACCAAAAAATGGAAAGGGGACTGCATGCACACATTCCATGTGTTAACATGCAACTTTTATTTCTTTATTTTAAGTTTTACTTAATTTAATATTTCACTTAATTTAGTTCTTTTTTATTTTATTCTTTTTTACTTTTTGATAACTTTACTTATTTTTACTATTTTTATAGTTCCCTTAATTTAACTATTTCTTATTTTATTTTACTTTTGTTAACTTTACTTATTTTTACTATTTTTATAGTTTACTTTTATTTATATTCATTTAGAACTCTAGCATTGTTATTTACTATTTTGTTTATTTAATATTATTATATTTTCTTCATTATTTATTATTTATTTACTATTATTATCTTTTCTTTATTTTTTATCATTTATTTTCTTATATTTTAATATTATATTATATTATTATTTTTATTATTATTAGGGGACATTACATACTCCCCCTCTTTAAGGAATTTCATCTAAAGTTAAGTTGAATCATTTAACATTTTATTTATTTAGTTATTTATTACTTCATGTTTTCCCTACACCCTCTACTGAGCTAGTATAACCAGCAGGCATCGAAAGTTTCCACAACACCTGGGAAATCTCAAGGAATCTTTGTCCTTTTTCCCACTTTTGGAACCAGGCATAAGTCTCATCGGTCCATACCATAGCACAAGGCTGGCTACAAGGCTCATGTCTGACTCAGACCTCATCTGCCTCAAGGCAGGCATCTAGTCCCAGTACTCAATGACTTTGGGCATCTCGCAAGGCTAACCCACTCCCTCTACACCTACTAAGGTGCACAACCCTATGCATCGAAGTCCTTACAACCCCACGAGACTTCGACATCCCAATCCAATACCAAGCACCTAGCCTACAATATCATGCACTTGGCCTCCTCAAGATGGTCCCATAGCCCCTCAAGAGCTATACAATACAAAGGAACCACTTGCATATTTAGTGTTGATTGAGTTTGTCCCCAGCCTATATGGTGTTACATATTCTCCTTTGCAAGTATGGGCTCCCATGAGATCATCAAATAAATTGGACCTCTTGACCCATTTATGGAGTTCCTGTTAGTCACCACATCTCAACATGCAACCACTGCATTAGTTATAATCATAATATCATAGAAAATAATATACATGCCAACTCTTGCATGTCATCATGATAACATAACATCATTGTTAATCACCACATTCTCATGTTATAAAATATACTTGCAGTTACCACATGCTTCACATCATAATATCATCACAAGTTACAACATCAACATATAAACATCAAAGACATATCATCACATAATAAATTAACCACATGTCAATATACCTCAATATAATATCATTATCCCTATGCATATCATATTCATCATGAGCATTCAACGTCATTATCAAGATAAATAAATAAATAAGAACCACATATAAATCATTACCCTCTCATTCGGACTATATATGTTTACCACATACCCTCTCATTATGAAACATCATTAATATGAGAATAATCTCAATACTTATCGAATATAGAACAATAATACACTTTAAACATTATTATCATGAATTGATTTCATTTACTTATATAAACAATGAATACTAACTATGAATTAATATTATTCACTATCCCTCTAAGATCTATGTAATCTCATGAGGGCTATTATTGTCATGTTTTCATCAAGGTACCAATTACTTTTCAATAATAATTTCTTGTTCTTTCTATTAGGAAGTTAACTATTTACCTTGGAAGTGTAGTTATCATTTTTAAATTTCAAGGGGTGGCATCCTTAGAGAAATGTTGACCAATTAAACTTTTTATATGCCCAAATGACTATGAGAATTCAATCACATATATTTGCAACCATACAAATTGCATCTATATCATTATATAAATGATACTCCCAACTGTAAATGAAACCCAAAATCACACAAATATACACCCTTGCAAGGTCAAACTCTTACATCAATTCTATTAAAAGATAAAATGTTAGTAACTAAGATACAACATAGGCACATGATCACATTATTGCTACCAACCCATAAATAACTAAAGTGAGCATTATCGAAATAATCGACAAATTATATTTTAGATGACTTATTATGGATGAGCATCATGAAGAAACTTGGTACATCTATAATCAATTGATGATATCAAGTCATAATTGACACAACATCAAAACTCACATAATTTAATAAGGGACACCATATTATCAGTGATTCTAAAACTAATGCCAACAAGGTTGAGAGAATTCCCCCCAGGTCATATGTAACTTTAATATATTAGTATCCACCACCTTAAAAGCTATATCAAAAGAAAGACAACAATAAATAAAGTTGACATCTAAATTAATAGACAATATTAGGTAACCAATCAATAATCAAGAAAGTTAAACATTGTTAATGCCTCAAAATGATTTTAAAAATAATTGCAGTTGGAACTATTTACAATTCAATCTGTTTCTATATAATTTATCTAATTTATTTTTCCACCAAGTAAATGAAATACTCTTCTTTTATCTTTAATATACATTCAAAATTAAATTCTATCAATATTCAAAATATTGCTATTAATCATATTTAAAATGTTGCTCAACTTATTATCAACTATGAAATTTATAAATTTTAGAGGTTCACAATTTTAGATATAATTTGTTAATTAATTAATGTATATAGAATGTTCTAAAAGTAACTTATCAAATTTATCCTTTAAACTTAATTAACCCACTTATAATTCATGAAAAACAATATATATCTATATACACACACACTTTTTTCCCCAGAGAATGACAGAATGAATGACGAATCTCATCTTCCTCTAATAGACCAAACAATGGAAAGGGGACCATATGCACACATTCCATGTGTCAACATGCAACTTTTATTTATTTATTTTAAGTTTTACTTAATTTAATATTTCACTTAGTTTAGTTGTTTCTTATTTTATTCCTTTTTAATTTTTGGTAACTTTACTTATTTTTACTATTTTTATAGTTTACTTTTATTTATATTTATTTAGAACTCTAATATTGTTATTTACTATTTTATTTATTTATTATTATTATATTTTCTTCATTGCTTATTATTTATTTACTATTATTATCTTTTATTTATTGTTTATCATTTATTTCATTATATTTTAATATTATATTATATTATTATTTTTATTATTATTATTAGGGGACATTACAACACCAGTACAATATGTAATGAATATTTGCTTTATATTCTAAGAAGGAAGACAGAGATGAGGACAATGATGGTTTTCTCCCAAATTAAGTTTCCACCTAAAATGTTGGTGTCCTCATCTGTTGACGTGTTTCTTATGCGTTGATGATTTATTTGTTCTTTGTTGTTCATGATTATTGCATAATGGATAACTAATGAAACAATGATTCATTGGTTAAATTAAGTTACTTATGGATTTTATGACAAATTGAGTAAACTTGATATATGATGTTTTATTTCACTAAAGTCACGTAAAAATGCAGGTTGCATGAAGGAAAGTAGCATATTGATATCTGAATATGAAATTGATAGTAAAAGTGAATTAAAAATATTGATTCACCCTCCCCTCTCAGTATTTTTCCTAATGGTTGTTATCAAAGTAGGTCACTCCAACAAAAACTTAACTACTTGAGAGTGTATTAGGGACAATGGGAAAGAAGAAAAAGGAGAATAAAACTAAAAGGAAGGAGCCAATTCAAGAAAACTATGGCGATGAAAGTGATATATCATATGCAATGGCAGTTATAGATGTCAGGAAATATTCACCTTTGCTAGCACCTCACTTTCTATTGATCATGAATGAAGAAGATAGTACCAAAGAATTATCAGGTACTGGTTTTTGTTCTACTTATGATCCATTTCCCTGTTCATGCAGTAATGATGAAAGTGAATATGGCAATGAATCAACTGAAATTTCTCTCATGGGTAAAAGTGAAAGTAATCATTCTAAAGAGAAAACAGATTAAAAAATAATGGTCCTAAAAGCATAGGTTAAAAGGTTCACAGATGAAAATAGATATCAACAAAAGTTATTGTAACAATTTGATGTAAATGAGTGTGCCTACAAAGAAGATATTTTCACATTAAAAACAAAGTTGAAAGAAGGAAAGAAAATTGAAGAAGGAATGGGAAAGAAATATAAGGAAAGAGAAGATCAATGTCAAAGTTTGGAGGATGAAGTAGCTTCATTAAGAAATAAATTTAGAATTTTATAGGAGGAAACAAGAAATGAAGAAGATGCAACAATAAAAGAGAAAAAATAAAGAACCAATTATTGCGAAGGACTAGAAGCATAGATTATCTCTCACAAATATGATCTTGAAAAGTCAAACAAATGATATGAGGATATTCTTCAAGTATTTGAAGAACAAGAAAACGAGCTTAAGAAGGAGATCATTGAGTTGAGAACTCCATTGGAGAAGACTAGAGGTTAAAAATGGGTTGAGGTAAGTATTCTAGTAGGTAAGTTAGTAGAACAGGATAAACAATTGAGATTTCAAAATAGTACTAAGATTTTGGACAACATTCTTAGCAGTCAAAGGTATCCCTCCATTAAATCTAGTCTTGGATTTTATGAAACTATTAAAGGAGAATCTGGTTCATAGGCTTGTGCAAGGAACTTGAAGGATAACAATGAAAAATTTGGAATTATTGATAAAGAGATAAGAAGTCAACTAGACCAACAACCAAGGAAAGTGAATTTTCGAAGGAAATCATTTTCTCCTAACTATAGAATATTCAATCGACTCTCTCCTTTGGAAAATAATGTTGAATGTTTTATTTTCCATAAATTTGAATACATTGATTCATAAGAATATCATCAAGCCCCAGGTACTCTAGTTTCTTTAACGGATAATGTTTTACTTTCAACATGTTTGGTCACAAAGCTATTGATTGCAATAGGAGGAATGTGAAACAAAAATATTATGATTATTTTTCTCCCTTCTTTGGTCATGTAAGATGCTATAATTGTAACAAGTTTGGGAATAAGGTCACTGATTGTAGGTCAAGAATTTGGAATGGAAGAAAAATACAGGATAAGTTCCACAAATTCGAGCACATGATTAGAAATTGCAAGAAGATTTTGAGGAAGAAGGAACAACAGTTAGAGACATAGGGAAGATTGTCCCTACTGTAGTCCATTGTTATTAAAGCATACTTCTAACATTGACTGTAGAAGTGAATGTGAGGTACATAGCCTCATGGAGAACATGTGATGAATATTTGGTCCATAGGATTAGTGGTGTATGATGTCAGGGGTAGCTATTGCATGTGTACTTGGATCATGATTTCATTCTTTTTATATTATTAATGTTCCATTGTTTAAGAGAATGTGAAAAACAACGAACATGACATGTTCAGGGGGAGTTATGGCTATAAAAATCAACAATTTATATTCTATATGCATTTCTTATGAAATATAGTCATGTGTATATTGGGTTTTTGAATTAGACAGTCGCGTATGGTTTCCTCTTGTTTCTTTAAGAGATAATGTTTTACTTTCAACATGTTTGGTCACAAAGCTATTGATTGCAATAGGAGGAATATGAAACAAAAATATTATGATTATTTTGCTCCCTTGTCTAGTCATGTAATATGATATACTTGTAACATGTTTGGGAATAAGGTCACTAATTGCAGATCAAGAATTTGGAATGGAAGAAAAAGATGGGATAAGTTCCACAAATTCAAGCAGATGATTAGAAATTGCAAGAAGATTTGGAGGAAGAAGGAACATCAGTCGGAGATGTAGGGAAGATTGTCCCTATTGTAGTTTGTCGTGTAGTAAAAAGGGTCTTTTTCACCTCTATTTACCCTACATTAATTATCAATCCAGGTATGATTTGTTATCTCAAAGAGTGTACTCGGTTTGAGGCGGTCATTTGTCAAGAGTAATGCTAGTAGTATAGTGCTTTTGCAAAAGTAACTAAATACTAAAAACAAACTCTAAATGTAATGGAAAGAACTTGAAATCCTTATGACTAAATCATTTATTTAAGAAATTACAACACTTCATCAGTCAAGGGTGCAGTAATAATAACTTTTCCCTTTGTAAACTGATGTAACTGAAAAGCAATCAAGGAGAAGATCATCAATCTAGGAACTGGACAACAATAGTCAATGTTCACTATAGTTTCAGATCATTTTTTTCACACCAAGGCATTGATAATTCAAATAACAGGAAAGGGAACAACAACTATTTATTAAAAAGATTGAACAAAAAAGCTTTATTCTACAGAAATGGATGAAGCAGTAGTTGTAATCTACAGGAATTAAGCAACAATCTTTACCTCAGAAATGATTTGAACAACAAACGGAAAATGGAACAACAAATTAAGGTAAGCTATGAAGTATAGAACAACATCTTGAGTCAAATGTAAATGCACAACAAACTAAATAGAATATTACACACAACATGTCTAGATTGAAGGAAACAATAATTTGAGTTTCGGCATAGCAATTATTAATCACGGTTATGAAGAAACAACAATTGCGGTCATTATGGAACAACAATCCCAATGAACAACAATCATGCTTGAAGGTAAAACGTAGATAAATAGACAATAGTATCGATTTATGAATACACAACACTGTTACTCTGTAATCGAAAATTAATGGTGATCTGTAAGGAACAACAATGTTATACAATAATATCAATCTGTAAAGGAACGACAATGCGATACAAATTCAGAATGAACAACATAACATTCCAGTTGCAGAGGATAACCTTACTATTCAAATATGAATGAAATATAACAAAGCCAATACATGAAATAATAAGGAACAACAGATTACTGAACAAAGTGAATAAGAGAAATCAAACCACACACGACTTGGAATTGGAAAACAATGTTACAAGAAGCAAGTGATCCACCAGGGCCGGGCCCTTAGCCTCCAGGGATGCACTGCTGTGATTACTCTAGAATCAAAGACGGAACAACAACAGGATTTATGTATTAATCATCAGAATAGTGTTACAGTAATCGCTTTTTAAAGAGAGTCGATGATCAAAGTTTAATTTACAATAGTGAATTTCACAAAACAACAATAATCCCCCTGGGCTAGCAACGTTGTCCCTTTTTATAATAGCCAAGCGGAAATATCAAAGATACAGATAATCCTTAAGGATTCACCATATTGTTATCTCTCAGTTATCTCTTCGTTCTCTTGCAATGATTTGGTATCTCCTCTCCCTTTTCCTGGCTTATACACTCCAATCTGGATTGCCTCGTTTGGATGCGGTTCCTTGTCAAAGGGACAATAGTTAATTTTGTCTTGTCTTTTCCTTTGGAGTGGAGATATTTCGTTTTCCTTTTTTTCTGCATAGGAAAAGGTAATTATTAGTCATTTTACGTTTCTCACAAATCTTCTAAACTTTATCATAATATTTGATCATATGTCCATTTCATAATGTAAAGAAGTTATGAATTTAAGGAAAAGATGATGAAATAAGTGGTAATTACATACCTTCTCTAATTCCCAACACACCCCCCTGCTTACCCTTTTTAATGCCCTCATGAAAACATTGTAATTGACATGCAAGGAAGTTAGGGAATAGGCTGGAGAAGGGATCTCAGTAGGTGGTCTACAACCATGATGACTAGCTAGGAATTAAAAAAGATGCCCTATTTGGCCTTCAGCCATTTCATATAAGGCTCTATATCCTAGTGCAGGATGCAAAATGACTAGACTTTGGAACCTACAGCCTAGCCAAGATGGGCCTTCCATCAGAATGTGGTCACCATAGATACCCAAGCGGTCAGGAGCTAGCTTAAAGTTCTCATAATTGAATGGTTCTCTATTTTGGATGTTCCGATAAGAAGTCTGGTATCGGAATTTGGCTACTGCTATGGCAAGGTCTTTGATGGTAAAGAAGTATTCTACCCCTTGCTGGATGACTGCTGTGTGAATAGGTCCCAATGCCTCGATCACTCCCTGAGTTCTCATTAGGATCCTATGTTTATTCCATAACTGTAGTGGGTCTCTACGTTCACCCCTCACCCATAGATCTAATCCATTTTCATATCTTTGAAAGACATTGTAGGCTTTAAGCCACTTTATTTGATTAACACCAAAAGAAATAAATGCCTGCATTTGAACATCACCCACAAAAGGGGTAGGGTTCTGTTCTGTTTCTCCATTTAATACAAGATTGTGCAAAATAAAATTCACATAACAATCGCTAAACTTTCACCCCGTAGTGCTTACAACAATTTATGAAGTCATCAATGGTTTTTATCTCTATAGTTACTCCTACCTTGACAGCGTTAATTTTCAATTGTAAATATCTTTCCATTAAAAACAAAGCATAGTTTCTAGGATGTGCCCTACACACTAGAACGTAAGTATATAGAGAACATAAGGTATCCATTTGTTTAATGACTATGTCTAGTCTATGGGTTACCTTTTTTATTCTTTCTTCTGCCTTTTTCCATCCTTCAAAGGCCTGGCTTTCTGATGCGTTAATGTTCTTCAACTGCTGTTGTAATTTCTCATATTTTTCTTGAGGAACGGTCTACTCTGTAAGTTTCTCTATTGTTTGTTGGGCTTGTGCCAAATCTTTTCGGAGAGTTACTATCCTTGGGTCATTATCCAACATGATAATCTTGGGCTAGAGATCTACTTGGGTCTCCTTATTATGACATCTTTTCTTCATGGTCTGAGTTTCCTTCTCGCTAGAGGGCAGTGCCTCTGTCTGGATTTCATTATCACAGGCTGATACGTTATCTGTTTGTACTTCCACATGTGCAATAGTAAGATGTTGTTCCTTTTGATTTTGAATAACAGGTTGGACTTGAGTCCTCTTAGTCTTTTTCTTAAGGGGTTTTTCCTGGGCGGTTGCATGCTTTACCACAGAGTTTCCTTTTGATTTCTTCCCCATTTTCAAGACTCTTATCTGTTGTCTAAGTTGCTTAATTACGTTAAGTAATCTCTGCTGTTCCTTTTGCAATCTTTTAATTTCCTCTATTTTCTTGGAAGGAACATCCATTCGTTTACTCGGGCCTGGGGTTTGTACTTCAAGTATTTTACCTTCATCTTGGCCAACTTCTTGTTTTCTTCTTAGGGTGCTTCTTCAATGTTATGCTGATCAAGTTGTTCATGGGTAGAAACCCTAGTTTGTTCTGTTGTCTCCTGGGTAGCTTCTTCTTCTACCTCCTCTTCATCATGGAATTTTTTGAGCGTATTCTGACTAGGAACAAATTTTTCCTCTCCCTCATCCTTGTCACTCTTCTCCTAGATACACTCTCATCATGAGCAGAGTGATCCTCTTCTTCTTCCTCCTCGTCACACAGTTCCTCGGATGCACTTTTGTCATGAGCAGAGTGCTCCTGTGGTCCTTCTTTGGTATGGGGGTTGAGTGGGCTGTGAGGTTGGACATATTCACCCATATTGGCCTAAATTTGCGCCAATTCATCCTCTTGTAGTGCGTTTTGCAGTGGACTTTCGCTGCGTTTCTCTGTTTCCTCTCCTTCTTCTTGACCGGATTGCTCAGTCTCCTCCTCCAGTTCTCCTTCATCATTTTCCTCCAATTCTTTTTCATTCTCACCACCTTCCAGTTGTGGGGGTTCCTCGTCCCCTAAATCATGTATTTCCACCGGTTGACTAATGTTTCTTTGGGAATTTCCCAAAATTCCTCGGATCCTTGCCAATCTAACAAATTTTCTTCCTTTCACTGGTCTACTCGATGTACTGGAAATATGTTTTCATTTTGGGACTGGCAAAGCCAGTCCCTCGTCTATCGTGAAAATTAGTTCTTCCCAACTGTTCTGCTGTTGGGCAAGACTGTAGCTGACTATCAGTCGTATTAACCCATGGTGGCTTACTACTGACTCTAGATGGTGATATTTCTTCATGCTTCAGGCAACATCATGTAATAAAGAATTTAAAAGTGCAGGCAAATTCACAGCACATTTTTGCTTTAAAACAGCGAAAGGTTTAAGATGGCGTGGTCTTACCACGTCTTTCCTGCCATCGCAAGTGATGTAGCTCTGGATAATTCTCGCCAATTCTGCCCACGACTTTCCCAGGGTTGCTTGTAAAACTCCTTTCCATTTTACAGTAAGATTATTCCCTTCATCCTGGAAGATAGTCATGGCGTCTCGCAGTCTCACCTTTTTGAGAGTCTACACAGGTCCAGTGGCTAGCAGTCCTGAAAGTTGTGCAATTATGTCATCAGTGACTGCTATCTATCTCTCTCTCACCATGGAATGATGTTCTTGCAAGTTCTGCAGAAATTCAATTGCCACCGTCTCATTGGATTGTTGTAGGCGGTTAAGGTAAGTTATCCATCCTGCCCTTGCTAGGATTTCTCATGCAGCATCAGAGATCATCAACACCCGCGGCTCTTTGTGAATTGATCTTCCTCCCATCTTAGCACACTATAAAAGAAAAATAGAGACAATAATGGAACAACAACCTGTTCAAATTTTTAGCTCACTGTTAAGAAAACACAGAGAAGATGACGGAATAGCAAGCTGTTCAAATTTCGAACTTACTTCTAATTTTTGCAGAGCAGAACACGGTAATAGCTTTGAAACAGTAAGCCATGCATATTGGGAAACAAAATACCGTTAAGCTTTGCTATTCCCGAGTTATAATTCTTCCGAATGATGAGCTGACACATATGCCAGCGAATTATGGGGATCACCCGCGCCCCCCCGTAATGTGATAGGCTGTCCTCAGCCGTCAAATAAAGGAGTAGCGTGCTGAACTGTGTTAGACAATTATATATTATGAAGCAATGGAACACATAAAATATTGTAGAAATATAAACACAGGAAATGCATAAAACAAGAGAGACACAGATATACGTGGTTCACCCAGTTTGGGCTATGTCCACCCCGAACAGCCAGTCCTTCCTTTCTATTATCCAGCAAAATGAAGAGAGACAACCTACAGCAGATCCACTGTAATATCCTCTATTTTCTCTCACAGTCTCACCTCTCTGCTTCTCGCACGAAGAATACACATCTATTTCACAGACTCAATACAATGCCCTCATACATAGAGAGGGGTTGCCTTCTAGGGTAAAAAACCCTAAACTAAACATAAGTTCTACCGTCATATCATCCACCTAATGAACGACCCAGATTGACTAGAAATTACTATACTTTTACAAGGTAATTTTACATCTATTTTTAGCTTTGGGGGTGTTGCCCTCGAAATCCCCGCTGGGGGACCACTGGCCCCCAGACCCCCCAGCGAGGGGGGATCACCCCCCTGCACCTCCGCGGGGGGGACAAGTCCCCCCCACACCCCCCCACATGGAGGGGTGTACAAACTTCCTGGGGTATACATCTGGCTGAAACAAAGACCTCTAAATAATCATGCTCCACACCCAACAATCTCCCACTTGGAGAATGATTGTAGAAACTCCATCGTTGCTTCATTTGCTGGACAATGACTCCTCTTTGTACCTACCTATCTCTCATCTTCATCATCATCCTTGAAGACCAATTGAAACTGAGCATATTCTCAGTTTCTCCCTGGTTACAACTTTTGTTAGCATATCTACAGGATTCTAGCTAGTGTGTATCTTTTCCAGCTTCAACTCTCCATCTTCCAACACTGATCGTATGAAATGGTACTTGAGCTGTATGTGTTTAGTCCTGGAATGAAATGTTGAGTTCTTTGCAAGATGAATGGCACTTTGGATATCACTGTATAACGTGCCCATATCATGCTCCTTACCCAATTCACCCACAAAACTTTGTAACCAAATCATTTCTTTACTAGCTTCTGTAGCAGCAACATACTCTACTTTTGTTGTTGAAAGTGCAACAACACATTGGGTTTTTGAAACCAAACTGACAGCTACTCCACCAACAGTAAATATATATCCTGTAGTGCTCCTCCTGTTATCTCTGTCACCTGCCATATCTGCATCAACATATCCCTGTAGAGAAATGTTTGAACCACCAAAGCATAATGCTTGATTTGTGGTACCTTTCAAATATCTGAGAATCCATTTCACTGCCATCCAATGTTCCTTTCCTGGATTGTTCATGTACCTGCTTACAACTCCCACTGCATGTGCAATATCTGGCCTTGTGCAGACCATTGCATACATTAAGCTTCTAGCCGCTGATGCATATGGAACTTTAGACATATAAGCCATGTCTTCTTAGGTCTTTGGGCACATTTCCTTACTAAATTTGAAATGGCTAGAAAAAGGTGTACTAACTAGTTTTGCATTGTGCATATTAAATCTTTTCAACACCTTTTGTATGTACTCATTCTGAGACAATGTTAATTTATGATTTTTCCTGCCTCTAGTTATTCTCATACCAAGGATTTGTTTTGCAGCTCCCAAATCCTTCATTGCAAATGAATTTGCCAATTTTCTTTTGAGCACATTTATTTCCTGCATGTTAGACCCTACAACAAGCATGTCATCTACATACAATAACAATATAATATAGTTGCCATCATTTTTCTTTTTCATATAAACACAATGATCAGAGTGACATCTAGTATAATCTTGTTCAGACATAAACTTGTCAAATTTTAGATACCACTGCCTTGAAGCTTTTTTTAAGCCATACAATCTCTTCTTCAACCTGCACACTATTTTCTCCTTCCCTTTCACTTCATATCCTTTTGGTTGCTGCATATATATCTCTTCCTCCAAATCCCCATGGAGAAAGGCTGTCTTTACACCTAACTGCTCAAGATGCAAATCTTCAACTGCTACTAGACTTAAAATAGTTCTGATTGAAGTCATTTTAACAACAGGAGAAAATATTTCATCAAAATCAATACCTTTCTTCTGTGCAAACCCCTTCACCACAAGTCTAGCTTTGTACCTCTGTTTTCCTCCATATTCTTCCTTCAGCCTGTAAACCCATTTATTCTTCAATGTAGTTTTTCCTACAGGCAACCTGACTAAGTCCCAAGTTTGGTTATGCATTAAGGAGTCCATCTCTTCTTCCATGGCTACCTCCCACTTCTTCCTGTTTTCAACCTGCATTGCTTCTTCATAACATTCGGGTTCACCAGAATCAATCAACAATAAATAATATAATGAAGGAGAGTATCGTTCAGGGGGTATACTTAACCTGGTAGAACTTCTAACACCACTTTCAGGTGTTTGGGGTGCATGTTGCTGTTGTGCTGGTTGCTGTTGTTGTGGTTGTTGATTATTATTATTTTCAGGCACCTTTACATTTTCAGTGATTTCATCAAGAACTGCGTATTCCTTGTTTTCTTTTTCCTATTTCTTTTCCTACAACTGATTCTTATACAAGACCTTTTCATTGAATATTACATCTCTGCTCCTAATGATTTTGTGATTTTTGTAACCATATAAGCGATAACCAAAATCATTAACACCATATCCAATAAAGGTACATTTCTTTGACTTTGCCTCAAGCTTTGTTCTATTTTCTTTATCATATGGACAAAGGCCTCACATCCAAAAGGCTTTAAAAAGGAGTAGTTTACCTTTTTACCTGTCCATGCTTCCTCTGGAACACCACCATCCAAGGAAATTGAAGGCCCTCTGTTTATTAGATAAACAATAGTATCTACAGCATTTGCCCAAAACTATAAAGAAAATCCTGCATGCAATCTCATGCACCTTGCACTCTCCATGATTGTTCTGTTCATCCTTTCTGACACACCATTTTCTTGTGGTTTTCTTGGAACTGTCTTCCCTCTGCGAATTCCATGCTCTGAACAGTACCTATCAAACTCTTTGCTGCAATATTCACCTCCATTGTCTGATCTAAGACACTTCAATTTATTTCCTGTCTCAATCTCATCCAAAGCTTTCCATTTCTTGAAAGTATCAAATACATCAAATTTATTCTTAATACAATAAATCCAAGTTTTTCTAGTTGCATTATCAATAAATTAACATAATAATGAGAGCCACCGAGAGATGATACTTGAGCAGGTCCCCATACATCTGTATGCACAAGATCTAATTTTTCGCTCTTATTTTCTTTCCCAACTCTGAGAAATATGACTCTCTTCTGTTTTCCATAAATGCAATTCTCACAGAAGTCCAAATCAACATTCTTCAAACCCGGCAACAAATTCCTTGAGTGAAGAATCTTCATCCCCTTTTCACTCATGTGTCTGAGCCTATGATGCCATAATGCTGCATCTGCTCCTTTGGAATTTAAAGCATTAACAGAGTTAGAAGTACCATTGCATAAATACAATGTACCAACCTTTTTTCCTTTTGCTATTACCAGGGCTCCTTTTGTGACCTTCCAAGCTTTATCTGTGAAAGTTGTCACACAACCTTAACCGCCTAACTGCCTTGCTGAAATCAGATTTTTCTTTAGATTTGGAACATGCCTTACCTCCTTTAGTAGCCATTCGTTTCCATTCTGCTATTTTACAAGAACCTTACCCATTCCAACAATTTTACAAGGTTTATCATCACCCAAACGAACTTGTCCAAAATCTCCTTGAACATAGTCATGAAATTATTTCTTATCAAGTGTGGCATGGAATGAGGCCCCTGAATCTACCACCCAGGAATCAATAATATTTCTGAAAGAAAGAATCAAAGCATCTTGTAACACCTCACCTGTCACATTTGCTTCATGATTGTTTTCTTGTTGTGCATCTCCTTCTTTTCCCTTCCGAGATCTACAGTCTCTCTTTAGGTGTCATTTCTTTCCGCATTTCCAGCACACTATCACCGATCTGGACTTGGATCTACCTTTCCTTGATTTACTGCGATATCTTGAGTTCTTTCCTCTTTCCATTTTTCTTCCCTTAGACTCTGCACTCAAAGCATTACCCGATGTCTCACCAGAGCTTTTCTGTCACATTTCCTCGCTAGGGATAGCACCGACAACATCATCAAAATTTAAAGTACTAGATCCAGAAATAGAGTTACTAATGGCTATTACTAAACCATTCCAACTTTCTGGTAATGAGCACAAGAATAACAAAGCTCTAACTTCATCATCAAATTTTACCCCTATAGAACATAACTGACTTGTAATAGTATTAAAATCATTTAAATGGTCTGCAAAAGATCCACCTTCCAACATCTTCATATGAAATAACTGTTTCATAAGAAATACCTTGTTTGAGGGCGAGGGTTGTTCATATAGTTTCTCCAACGCCTTAATAAAACCTTCTGTTGTTGTTTCCTTCGAAATGTTGAAGGCGACCGACACTGTGAGGCACAACCGTACTGTTCCGAGTGCCTTTCTATTAAGAAGGTTCCATTCTTCATCTTTCATACCCGTCGGCATCTTTGTTTTTCTGCCCAATGGTAGGTATAGATCTTTCTGATACAGATAATATTCCATCTGCATCTTCCATAGTGAGAAGTTTTGGCCGTTAAATTTCTCGATCCTAAACTTACCATCTTCTACCATTGCTCCCACTTGAACAAGGAACCCTTCTTTCCTACGAGTTTATCAGCCAAATAGACCTTCGGCTTTGATACCAGTTGTTAGACAATTATATATTACGGAGCAATGGAACACATAAAATATTGCAAAAATATAAATGCAGGAAACACATAAAACAACAGAGACACAGATATATGTGGTTCACCCAGTTTGGGCTACGTCCACCCCGAACAGCTAGTCATTCCTTTCTATTATCTAGTAAAATGAAGAGACACAACCTACAGTAGATCCACTGTAATGTCCTCTATTTTTTGTCACAATCTCACCTCTCTGATTCTCACTTGGAGAATACACATCTATTTCACAGCCTCAATACAATGCCCTCATACATATAGAGGGTTTTCCTTCTAGGGAAAAAAACCCTAAACTAAACATAAGTTCTACCATCAGATCATCTACCTAATGAACGACCCAGATTGACTAGAAATTACTGTACTTTTACAAGGCAATTTTACATATGTTTTTAGCTTCGGGGGCGCTGCCCCCGAAACCCCCGTTGGGGGACCGTTGGTCCCCAGACCCCTAGCTGGGGGGGATCACCCCCCTTGAACCTCTGCAGGGGGGCCAAGTCCCCCCCGCACCCCCCCGCATGGAGGGGTGTACAAACTTATTGGGGTATACATCCGGCTGAAACAAAGACCTCTAAATAATCATACTCCACACCCAACAAACTGCCATAGTACAGAGTAATAAAGGAACACCGTATAGAGAAATTCCATGTTTACAAAGACGAGCAGATTATCGAAATTGAGGTGTATGATAGAATCATTAATAAATATGGAAATGCCATGATATGATGCGAGAAATGGAGGATAGGACAGCTGACATGAATAAAAGTTCTTATGCGGTCATTATCGACTTTTACCGTCATAATTGATTGATAAATGATTTTCATGTATCAAAGGTTCGAAAGGGTTATATACATAATCTCATTTGAACCACTTATAAAGATATAAGAAGAAGGGTTTTATAGTTACTATTGGTGTATAAGAAATATGACTTCAATATCATAAATAGAGCTTTGTTGCCCACAGGTGTCCATAACCTTGACAGAGTTGTTTATTTCACCCTTGGAACCATAATCCTTTGTGTATGCCTAGGAAAGTGCTGTGCAATGTCAGAATGGAGGCCATTGTGCTGGCTTGGTAACCAGCTGAATCACAATGCCATTCACCAGGAAGGAGTGAAAGGTGGGCAGGCGGCTCGTGATGAGACCTCCTGTTCCAAGGACTTTTTTATCTTTGTGATGTGCCTCTTGGATCATATCCCTGGTGTGGTGGCCATAGTGGGAATGCCACTTTATTTTCTTCCTTATGATCATGGTATGCTGGATCTTGATGAGACCCCCTATCCTTCATCTGACAAATCATGTTAGCAATCATATAAACATTTTTCTTTTTCTTCTTTTTCTTTTATAATGCACTTTTCCTATTTATATGCAGAGGGTGGTTCAACACTCCTTATGAGTTGGAATGGTGGAAGAAGTCTTAACATCTCAATAGAGAAAAATATGCCCTTATTCTTATTCAATAATAATGATCAAAGAGAATTATGGGGATTTAGAAAGAACCATCATGATAAAAATAATCAATCATATTGGTATTAGTAAAATAATGACAACAAGGTGATAGATAGTTGTGTCCTTTCCTCTTTTCTCTTATCAATTCATAGCAATTTCTTCTAAAGATAATGATTTTTATGTAATTTGCTGATTTCAGTATCCTCTAGTTTTAATATTGTTGCATAAATGTATAGTTGTGCCTTAAATGACCTAGATTCACAAAAATAATCTAAATGGTAAAACACACAAAAAATAAAAAAAAATGCACTCCAAAAATGTTTTTCTCAAGATCGAACAACTATTGTTTCTTTAGAGGGACAGAAAAAAAATATTTACACACAAAAACCACAAGCAAAAGGAAAAAAACATGCTCAAAACTGTTGTTCCTTGAGAGGAACAATAACTGTTCCTTAATCAGAACAACAAAGAAAGCAAGCACAAACAAAAAAATGCAAAAACGCTGTCCCTTCGGAAAGGAACAGTAGAAAACAAAAGTGTTATTCCTTCGATGGGGAACAACAGAAAAAGAAAGTGTTGTTCCTTCGGAAAGGAACAATAGAAAATGAAAGTGATGTTCCTTCAGAAAGGAATAACAGAAAATGAAAGTGATGTTCCTTTGGAAAGGATCAACAAAAATGTAGAAGTGTTGTTCCTTCGGAAAGGAACAACAAAGCATAAAATTGTTGTTCCTTCGGAAAGGAACAACAAAGCATAAAAGTGTTTTTCCTTTGGAAAGGAATAGCAAAAAGGCAGAAGTGTTGTTCCTTCAGAAAGTAACAACAAAGAGTAAAAGTGGTGTTCCTTCAGAAAGGAACAACAAAAAGGTGGAAGTGTTGTTCCTTCAGAAATGAACAGCAAAGTGTAAAAGTGTTGTTCCTTCGGAAAGGACAACAAAAAGGTGGAAGTGCTGTTCCTTCGGAAAGGAACAACAAAAACGCAGAAGTGTTGTTCCTTTGGAAAGGAACGGCAAAATGGTGAAAATTTTGTTCCATTCAAAAACAACAACAAAATGCAAAAGTTACAGAAATGAAGAAATCTGTACAGAAAGTAATTTACACAAGCAAAACAAAATAATTATGTACAAAATTTAAAAGCAATCAAATCACTTAGTGAACCAAAGGTGAGGATGGGTTCTCTTCCTCAGCCAGAATCTGCATGTCGGAGTCTTCTCGGAGTTGTTGGTAGAAGGATTCCTGAGCAAGTGGTTTGCGGTACAATCGAACGCGGTGGCTGTTTTCCTTAAAGGTATGTCCAGATCCGTCAATGGTGGTTAGAGTAATGGTGCCATTATCATGCACCTTCTAGATTTCATATGGTCCCAGCCAGCGGGTCTGAAGTTTCCCCAAAAAATCCTGAAACATAGAATTGTATAGCAGCGCCCAATCTCCTTCGAGGAAGACTTTCTTTTTGATGAGGGCGTCATGCCATTTGGCTCTCTGTTGTTGGATTAATGTGGTATGTTGAAGAGTGGAGAGCCTGATTTCATCCAACTCGTTGATTTGATGTAATCTATTAATCTAGGCCTCGTTTAAATCTAGATCGATTTCTTGTGTTGTTCTCAAGGTTTGTATTTAAAATTTTATTGGAAAGATGGGTTCCTTTCCAAATACTAGCTGATATGGTGAATAACCGGTAGTGTTTATCCATGTTGTTATGTATGCCCACAAGGCTTCTGGCAATCTTGTAGCCCAATCGTGTCTGTGTGATGCAATGGTTTTTGTTAGTATTGCTTCTATTACTTTATTCGTGCTCTCTACTTGGCCATTTTCTTGTGGGTGGTATGGAGAGGTAATTTTATGTTGAATATGATAGTTTTTTAGTGTTGCAACAATTTTATTACTAGAAAATTGTAGTTCCCCATCCATGATTATGTCTCTTGGGAGGCCATATCGCACAAATATCTGGAATAGGAAATGAATGACAGAATCCTCTGTAGCTCTTGGCAGTGCCTCTGCTTCAACCCGTTTGGTCACATATTTCGTTGCTACCAAAATATATGTTTTTTGGTTTGATGATGGATTGATCAGACCAACAAAATTGAGCACCCAACGCTCGAATGGTTTAATGACTAGTTATGGGTTCAAGGGAATTTCGTCAAACTATCCCAGGCATCCTGCTCTTTGGCAACTGTCACAGGCTTGAACAAATTTCTTTGCATTTTTGAAGATTGTGGGCCAATAATACCCTGTTTACAGAACTTTGTGACTAGTTCTTCAATCTGCGAAATGTCCGCCATACGGTCCGTCATGACAGGCTCTGAGAATGTAAAAAATTTCATCTTCAGGGATGCATCTTCTAATGTGCATATCTACTCCTGTATGAAATAGGTAGGCCCCAATCCAAGAAAATAGGGTGCTACACTGCACAATCTGCTTTCGTTCATTGGGAGTCAGATGTTTTGGTAATTTGCCTACTACTAAATAATTCACAACATTAGCATACCAGGGTGTTTTGACAGTACCAGTGAACAAATTTTCATCTGGAAATTGATCTTCGACTGCTGCTACGTCCACTGGCTTTGGCATTCGTGAGAGAAAATCAGTTACAGGATTTTCTTTCCCAGTTCGATCTTTTATTGTGATGTCAAATTCCTGTAATAAAATCAACCATCTTGTTACTCTACCATGTGTAATTGGCCTATTTGCTAATTATTTTATGGCAGAGTGATCTGTATATAAAACAACAGGATATCCAGTGATATAATGCCTGAATTTATTTACAGCATGTATTACAGCTAAAAATTCTTTTTCAGTAACAGTATAGTTTAACTCAGCAAGAGACAAATTCTTCCTAATATAATAGATTGCATATGGTTTTTTGTCTTCTTCCTGCCCAAGGACTGCTCCAATAACTGTGTCTGAAGCATCTGATGAAATTTGAAATGGCAGGTCCCAATTTGGACCTTTGAGAACTGGGGCTATTGACACAAGCTTTTTGAGATCCTCAAAAGCATGGTCACATTTATCTGTCCAAACAAAATCAACATTCCCCGTTAGTGCGTATAGAGGTGCAGCTATTTGAGAAAAATGTTCTATAAATCTCCAATAATACCCAGAAAATCAAAGAAAACTGCGTACCTTTGTTTGTGTGGTAGGAGTAGGTATTAACAAAATTATTTGAATTTTGGCCAGATCTACCTGTATTCCAGCTGCTGAGATACAATGACCAAGGATGAGTCCTTCATTCATCATCATATAACATTTTTCGTGGCTCAAGCAGAGCCTGGTGGTGATGCACCGTTGCAGCACCTTTTCCAATGTGTCTAGTGCTGGGTCGAAATCATCTCTGTATGGTGTGAAATCATCCATGTATACTTCGAGCCCTTCCTTTATTAAATCTGAAAAGATGTTGAGGATAGCCCTTTGAAATGTAGCAGGGGCATTGCATAGGCCAAAGGGTAAAACTATGTAGGAAAACGTTCCCCAAGGACAGGTAAAAGTAGTTTTGTCTTGGTCTTCAGGGGCAATCTGAATCTGATTGTATCCACTGAAGCCATCCAAGAAAGAAAAGAGTTTCTTTTCTGCTAATGTATCTAATACCTGGTCAATGAATGGAAGGGGAAAGCGGTCTTTCTTGGTTGATTTATTTAATTCTCTGTAATCTACACAAATCTTCCACTTTCCATTCTTCTTTGGCACCACTACAAGTGGAGAGACCCATTTGCTATCAGAGATAGGATAAATGAAGTTTACATCTAGAAGTTTTTGTAGTTTAGCTTTCACAATATCTTTTATATGAGGGTTAAATCTTCTTTGGGGTTGGCGAACAGGTCTCACATCTTTTTCTATATAAATGTGGTGTGTACATAGCTGGGGATCGATTCCCTTCATGTTTGGATAATCCCATGCAAATGCTTCCTTGTATTTTCTCAATAGTTGGATCAGCTTCTCTTCTTGTTCTGGAGTTAGGTTACTATTGATGTTTAAATTTTTTCCCGGTTCAATCTCTATAGTTTTGCTATTTGAAACAGAGGTAGTAGGTATTGTTTGATCATGAGTGTCTTTGAGAGGATCTTCTTTTAATTCATTATCAAATGCTGCCTCTATCATGTGACATTGTACATGGGATTTGGTTTCCATTTGGTTAAGAAAATTGTTAATAACATCATCCTCTGTTTGATCTTTGAAATCGAGGGCATCTTCTATAGTTAATGGGGATATAATGTTTTTGGTAAGATATGATACAAGATGTTTGTTAGTTTTTATTATTGTTACACTTGGCTGGGCTGAAGCATATAGGGCTAGATTCTTGATATTACTTCCTCTAGTTATGGTCATACTGCCTTGTCGGAAACCAATGTAAGCATCAGTCGTTGCAAGCTAAGGTTTGCCTAAAATTAACAGATGTCCATCAAGTCGATTTTTGGGGTTTATTATCAGAAAGTCGGCAGGATATTCTCAAGAATCAACGGATACCATGACATCATGTAGTGTGCCTTCCGGCCTAACCACTGATTGGTCAGCTAGTTCTAATAAAGTGGAAGTTGGTTCTACTGATGTGATGCCCAGTTTTTGACAAGTGGTGGTTGTTAAGATATTAATTGTAGCCCCTAAATCAACTAAGGCATTTGAAAAGGTTTGTCCATTTCTTTGCATTGTCACTATTGGATTTCCTGGGTCTTCATATTTAATAGGTGTTTCTCTCCCTGATAATAGGTTAGATAAGGTGCCAACTACTTGGACTATTGGGTTATTTGTTATTCTCCTCCTTGGTTTTTTTATACATAGATCTTTGATGGTCTTTGCATATATTGGGATATCTTGGATAGCTTGGAGGAGTGGGATTTTTATGTACAAATTCTTAAGTTCTCCCATAATATCAAAGTCAGGATGTTCTATAGGACGTGGTATAATTAATCATTCTGGGAATGGGGGAGAAGATGTGGTTGCTTGGTCATGAGTCTGTTTTCTGACCACATCTTTTTATTGTAATGGTTGTTCTACGGGTAACTGATTTTCAACTTGAACATTTTCATCTCCCTCGGTCTCTATAATGCGCCTAGACCTTAATTGAAGGTTGTTGCACTCCATTAGATTGATTTCTAGCTTTGGTGTTTCAATTATTTAAATATATTGGACCGGTCTGTTATTTGGGTTCAGGTTGGGTTGGGCTGGGAATTGTGGTCTTAAATTGGATTGAGGGTTTTGTTGCAGTGCTGGAAATGTAGGTTGAGGGAGTGGAATGGTTCCTACTGGATGATTCATTGGTCTTTGCCAGTTTGTCTACCATGCTTGACTCTGCAAAGGAGGGGACCATTGTGCTAGATATGCATTGTTTTTCCAATATGGTGGGGCGTAGGGAAAATTTGGCCAATTAGATTGACTTGCTTGATTCGGCCATAGTGATGATGAAGGAAATGGTTGTTGTGACCAATTTGAGAAGGGAGGTTGATTTTTCCACATTGTATTATATTGTTGAGCATGATATTGTGGAGGCTGGAAAGAAGAAGCTGGATCGGGGAACATACCTGACTGTCGTGGCTACCATTGATGGTGATGATTAAGTAGGTACATCGGTTTTGGTTCTTCTTTCACTTCTTTGTATACTTCTTTCAAACCAGGAAGTGAGGGATAGCTTTCTGTAGAGTGGTCTTTTGTACAAATGGCACAAACTTGAACCACATCTAATGGGCACTCTTTGTGGCTGTGTTTCTTTCTACATCTAGGATAGAATATTGCCAGATTCTACTCTGCCTCTGCTTGTTTTTGTTTGGCTTGCATAATATCGAGCTGCACTGTCAAAGTCCCCAATATATCAGTTTTGAAATTTTCTAATAAATTTCCAATTTCCACGCGAGTTACTCCTTCTCTAGAGATCTTGTTGTCCCTTGTAAACCTGTCATGTTTCGCTAGTTTCAGCCTTGTGCTTCCTCGTGAGATCCTAATACATAAATCAATGATGTTAGCAAAATCTTCTTGATAGATGTCTCCTTTTCCCATAATATTCAGTGTTTCAATCCATTGTTCCTTCATACCTTTAATTAATGTTGTTTTTAATACATTGTCAGGTAAGGGTAATGATGCATAAGGAGATCTTTGAAGATTATACTGAAAACGTTCAACATATTCTTCTAGTGTTTCATTAGGTCTAGCTACCATCTGAAATATTTCATCTTTTAACTCTCTGGATCCACAATAATCCTGATATTTATTTAGGAAAGAACCTTTCATCTGATCCCAGTCATTTATAACACCTCCACCCAACCCCATAAACCATCGTAAAGCAGCTCCTTTTAATGTAGAGGGAAAAAGTTTCATCTTTTGGGGGTCAGTGGTATAGTCATATCCTCTACACAGCACATCGAATTCAAAAAAAATTGCATCTGGGTCTTTCGATGTTAGGCCATGAAATGTAGGGATATGCTGGAGAGGAATTGCCTTCATAGGTGCATTGACTGCAGTATCTACAATGGGATATTGCAGTGTGGAGGTTTGGGTGTTTGGCTGGTTCTGGGCCATTTGGTCAAATATGTGCCAATAGCCTTCCAGGATTTCTAGGAGGGTATTCCTAGGTCAGTTAGATGGATCAGGGATGGCCTTAACAGAAATGGCCTTAACAACACTTCCTTTGTCTGGGATGATGAGAGTTCCTAATGTCTAGGGTGATTTTAGCTCTTGAGGTTCTTCAACTTCATTCTGAATGATTTTTGCAGCACTTCCCTTATCTAGGTTGCTTAATGGCTGCATTACTCCAAGAGGAGATCTTGGTTCTTCAGTTTCCCCTGTTTCTCCTCTCCCTTCACGGAGATTACTAAGGTTCCCTTCTTACAATGATTTTGGGCTAGAATTCTCAATTTCTTGAAGATCTTGCTCCTCAGTTTGGCTTTGCACCTCAGCAAAGGCTACAGATGGTGATCTTGTGGCCTAAAGGGAACTAGTAGGTTGTCTAGAAGCAACTTTTCTAGGTCCTACTGAAGGCTAAGATTCTGCATTTTTGAGGATTTCGTCTTTAAAGGTCGATCGGCCAAGGGTCACTGGCCCCTTAGCTTTATCAGGCTTGGGTAGTGGTTTAGGATTCTTTTTAGGCTTTTTTTGCTTAGTCATGCACACAAATCGAATGCTAAGTTCTACCCAAAACAACAACAAATCTATAGGAAAGCGGGCAGGGGAGCAGGGTTGTTACATGCTCCGTACGCAGGTTCTTACCTTCCGTTTTTAAAACCCAATTCTCTCCTAGTAGGTACTTACACTACTCTGAAAAGAAACAAATGGCTACACTCTTCCTTGGCAACGATGCCAAAATGTCGAGCAGTAAAAAGGGTCTTTTTCACCTCTATTTACCCTACATTAATTATCAATCCAGGTACGATTTTTTATCTCAAAGAGTGCACTCAGTTTGAGGCGGTCATTTGTCAAGAGTAATGCTAGTAGTATAGTGCTTTTGCAAAAGTAATTAAATACTGAAAACAAACTCTATATGTAATGGCAAGAACTTGAAATGCTTATGACTAAATCATTTATTTAAGAAACTACAGCACTTCATCAGTCAAGGGTGCAGTAATAATAACTCTTCCCTTTGTAAACTGATGTAATTGAAAAGCAATCAAGGAGAAGATCATCAATCTGGGAATTGGACAACAATAGTCAATGTTCACTACAGTTTCAAATCGTTTTGTTCACACCAAAGCAATGATAATTCAAATAACAGGAAAGGGAACAACAACTATTTATTAAAAAGATTGAACAACAAAGCTTTATTCTACAGAAATGGATGAAGCAGTAGTTGTAATTTACAGGAATTAAGCAACAATCTTTACCTCATAAATGATTTGAACAGCAAATAGAAAATGGAACAGAAAATTAAGGTAAGCTATGAAGTATAGAACAACAACTTGGAACAAATGTAAACGCACAACAAACTAAATTGAATATTACACACAACACATCTATATTGAAGGAAACAATAATATGAGTTTTGGCATAACAATTATTAATCACGGTTATGAAGAAACAACAATTGCGGTCATTATGGAACAACAATCCCAATGAACAACAATCATGCTCGGAGGTAAACTGTAGATAAATAGACAATAGTACTGATTTATGAATACACATCACTGTTACTCTTTAACCAAATAGTAATGGTGATCTGTAAGTAACAGTAATGTTATACAATAATATCAATATGTAAAGGAACGACAATGCAATACAAATTCAGAATGAACAACATAACATTCCAGTTGCAGAGGATAACCTTACTATTCAAATATGAATGAAATATAACAGAGTCAATACATGAAATAATAAGGAACAAAAGATTACTGAAAAAATTGAATAAGAGAAATCAAACCACACACAACTTGGAATTGGAAAATAATGGTACAGGAAGCAAGTGATCCACCAGGGCCGGGCCCTTAGCCTCCAGGGACGCACTGCTGTGATTACTCCAGAATCAAAGATGGAATAGCAACAAGATTTATGTATTAATCATCAAAACAGTGTTACAGTAATCACTCTTTAAAGAGACTTGATGATCAAAGTTTAAGTTACAATAGTGAATTTCACAAAACAACAATAATCCCCCTAGGCTAGCAACGCTGTCCCTTTTTATAACAGCCAAGCGGAAATATCAAAGATATAGAAAATCCTTAAGGCAGCGATCCCTCAGGATCAAAGGATACTGAGGGATTCACCATATCGTTATCTCTTCTCTTCGTTCTCTTGCACCGATTTGGTATCTCCTCTCCCTTTTCCTGGCTTATACACTCCAATATGGATTGCCTCGTTTGGATGCGGTTCCCTGTCAAAGGGACAACAATTAATTTTGTCTTGTCTTTTCCTTTGGAGTGGCAATCTTCCATTTTCCACTTTTTCTGCATAGGAAAGGTAATTATTAGTCATTTTACGTTGCTCACAAATCTTCTAAACTTTATCATAATCTTTCACCATATGCCCATTTCATAATGTAAAGAAGTTATGAATTTAAAGAAAAGATGACAAAATAAGTGGTAATTACATACCTTCTCTAATGCCCAACATAGTCCATTGTTCTTAAAGCATACTTCTAACATTGACTGTAGAAGTGAATGTGAGGTACATAGCCTCATGGAGAACATGTGATGAATATCTAGTCCATAGGATTAGTGGTGTATGATCTCAAGGGGAGCTATGCATGTGTACTTGGATCATGATTTCATTCTTTTTATATCATTGATGTTCCATTAATGAAGAGAATGTGAAAAACAACAAACATGACATGTTCAGGGGGAGTTCTGGCTAAAAAAATCAATACACATTTCTTATGAAATATAGTCATATGTATATGGGGTTTTTGACTTAGATAGTCGTGCATGGTTTCCTATGGTGAAAATGAATGGCACAAACTCAGGGGGAGCTTCACACATGTTTCCATCAGTTCATTCTTCTCTTTTTGGTTCTAACATTGGTTTGTTGCAGTCCGTTGGTGATGCCCTTATGCTTCTTAGGGTATTGTCTCATGATGAATGTTGAGATGTTGCAAGGTCTTTGATATGTCTCTTTGATTGGTGAGAAAGATATGATCTAGATTGATGTTGAAGAGTTGGCACAGGTTCTTGGGGAGCATATTATATGCTTCCAATGGTTCATTATTGGAATTATGGTCTTTTATTAGGAATTTCTTATCTGAGATTGGTTGATAATGATGAGTTCATGATTTACTCACTATTTTTTGGCATATTTCATTGATGAGAAGATATATATGTTGTTGTCATTATGTCATGGATTATAAATGTTGCATGGATTGCATATGGTGAAGTTATGGATGATGCCTATATGTTGCTTGATTTGCATCTAGTGAAGTTATTAATGGTGTCTTATTCTTGATATTGTTAAATATTGAAGATATGTTCATTGAAGATGTTAGTTGATGATGTTACTGGTCACTTCTATTCTACTTAATGGCATGTGACGTTGAAGGTACCCTTGGTTTGTTGTTGATGCATGTATATGCTAACTATGGCATTGCACCTCCTATATGTAGAGAGAGAATGTTGGCTTTGATGACATGAGGTCAAGGGGATGAATTGCTAACAAATATTTATTACACAATCTTATGATTGGTGATGCTTGGAAGCATTGCATATTTGGTCATGTGTTAATGATACTAGAAAGATTGATGCCACACTATCTTATCTCACTAATGATATATTGCTTCTTCGTGATGAGGATGCTCATGTTGTTATTATTATGTCAATTTATGTTGTTACTATCAGATGATTATGTTTCAGATGTGGATTTGGAGCATGGCGATTGCTAATGATTATCATGGTTTTGTTACAAAGATTATTCATAGTTGAGATCCTTGTTATGGTTACAGATGTCATGTATGTCTCTTGATGTAAAGGTCATGAAAATACCCATGTTTTAATCATTGTAAAATTAATTCATGTATGGGAGATTGGGATTGAGTCATGTCATGTATATAATAAAATTATTTTGGGTGATGGATGTAAAGCTGGGTCCAATATGCAAACCCATTATGTTGGGTGATTGATGTAATCATGGAAGCTTAGAGTCATTGGTCATAGGAAAGATCATATTTTATTAGCCATGTATTTCAAGCCTTGTAATTTATTTCATATCTTCATAAGGTCTAGCATATGCTCAAGGGGAGCATGGTCATTACAAAAATTTCATGATTCATATCAGCTAATCAAACTTAAAGTATTGAGCTCTATAAGGGAGGTAGTTCGTTCAACCTAGTTCAACCATTTTCCCTTGATGTCAAAGGGGGAGAGAAGACTTGGTGGTTGTAGGTGTTTGCAGGTGGTTTTCAAACACTAAGGTGGTTTCCATGCCTTGTGAAGATAAATCCCCTCCACAGACAGAGGTAATATCTCTAGCCCAATGAGTGGGTCTAGCAACAAACTGAACAAACTAATGCAGAATCTCCTAGATTATGTTTAAAAATGTAGAGAGAGAGAGAGAAACCTACCTCACTCTGATGTTAATTGCTCAATCCTTTGTTGATGGATTTGATCTCTTAGCTTCCATACTTTCTCCTTTCTTTTTTCCTTACGTTCGAGTATCTCCAAAAGATATCAAAACACAATACAAGATACAAGAGCATACATAGCATATATCAAACATAAACTACTTGATAGATCAAGGAGTATCTAGCTAAATGCATAAATATTTAGACATTTATGGAAAGTGAACATCATATGTGTATATTAATGAATAAAAAATGGAAGCAGACAACCATTGCCTTGATGTTGGAGACCTCCTTTTAGTATATGTCCATTCCAAGCCAAGACTCTTCAAGAACTCCTCCAAGTTAGATGGGTAGAATTTAGGCATAATTTCATCATAGGAATGCAGGCAATCAATGACCAACCATTTGGGAATGTAGGGAATTTGATTTATAGGAAGGGAGAGGGAGTTAGGGATCCACAAAAGAGGGAGGAAGGTCCACATATCAAGGGGAAGACCCTTAAAGGTAGGATCAAGAGATCCAAATGAGAGAGCTCGGCCATATCTCTACCCAATAACATCCAACTCACTATTTCTCGAAGTTTCCAACATACAAATCTTCTCCTTGTTGGCTTGGGGGGCTTAGACATAGGTTTAGAGTTAGCTATGCTAACCAAAAAAACCCTATACCACCGACCCTTTCCGCAATGACCTGCTCGCGTAGACTATAGTCTCACTCGAGGCAATATTGGGGGATGCTGAAACTAGGTTTCCTCATCCAGAAGGATATGGAGTGTGCATCTTGAATTAGTCTTAGATCTATATCTACGTTATTAGATCTAACTTAGTATTATACCGAATCTGATCTATTCATACAAAAAAACTATTTGCAGATCTAAACTCTATCTATCGTGCATAAGCCAATGGATCTGAACTGTAATTAACTGTAACAACATTCATACATAAATTATGATCTATATTTTACTTGCACAACATAGAAGTAAACAATAATTGCATAAAGTAAAGTAAGAAAGATAAGCACATAGATCTACCTTCAAAATATTTTTTATTAACTTCAGATCTTCACTGTTACAATCCTCTTACCCTGCGCACACAACTGCAGTGGCCTGTGCACACAGTTGCAGACTTACCAAGGTCTTTGCGTACACAACTCCGGGATCCTTCCCCTTCGCTCTAACACAGAAAGATCTAATAATACAGACTCAAAATGATAAAAATGAGGAATTCCTTTGACTTACTAAGACAACCCTTTATATATCCTTTTCCCTTACAATACCATGGTCCGCAAACCATGGGCGAAACTTAAAACATTCAAATTAATCCCATCCCTTTACAAAATAAGGGGATTTGACCCACCCTAAAGCCCCTATGACTCCTAAAATATTGCGCGAAGTGCTTTCTGCTCCTCGAAATGTGGGTTCTTCACAAAACTTTAACCTAGGGGAACCTTACCCAACAGGCCCCTAATAAAAATATATGACTCGTCCTGAGTCACTATGTTGGGATTTCTTGAATCTTTTCTTTGAGACTGATGTATGCATTATTCAAACATTGAAGTGTCTCTTTGCACTGCATGACAACTTGTCGTACTTCCTCTACCAACTTTTCTGTCATCGGCCCTGCTATTGCTAAACTAGTGGTTCTTTGCGTCTACTTGAGGTTCTTCAACTTTTTCTCCACTGTTTGTGAGAGTTGAATGACTTCCCCGGCTTATGGCTACGTCAGTGCTGAAATTATTTTCTCTTTTCACCTCATATCATCAATTTGTCCCTACAAAAACTTTCCCTTCTAGAGACAGGAAAACCATTGCGCAGGTGATAGGGTCTCTGCCATCACTTTGATCTCATCAAATTTTTGTTGCATGTCATAGATATCTTCTTGAATCTTATATACATGTGGGTCCTTCTGCAACGAGGTCCATACCTCGATAGTGTATTCAAAGATATGAATAAATTCCTTGATTGTAGCCACTATATCTTCCGTAGCAGCCTTGATGTCCACTGCGAGTTGTTCGCAAACCTATGGGGGATTTTTCGACTACAACCTCATCTGCAACTCTAGAATCTACATTTCTAGCTTAAATTTCACTTTGTTAACTTGTGCCTTGGAGTCTTTTACTACTACTGCAAGCTTCTAAAGCTTTTCGTCAGGTGCTACCTATGTCTGGATCTAGAGCTCTGGTAGCTCACTGCAAGCTTTGGTGATGGCCTCTTCTAGTTGTTGCCTATATACAACTACCTCATCACACTCCATGATGGTTTGATTCTTGGTATCAAACATATGTAGGTTGTCCTCTTTAACTTCTTTAATAACCAACAGAGCAAATTGCTCCTCGTATCTTCATTTCATTAGTGACTACCTAATGTAACTCGTGAAATGTCTGAATGGGGAGCGTCACAAGGTTGAGACTCAAATTTTTCTAGTGCTACATGCACTCTTGGTATTTGGATATCTCAAAATATAGTGAGCCCCTTAGTAGTTGCACAACCCGAAGCTCAGATGTGATTTTTGTAGTTGTACTAAATGGTTCCACGTTTTCTTGACCCATGCTCACCTGAGTCACGCTCGCTTGAACTGCGCTCGCCTGAACTTCCAGCTTCTTGAGGCCCTGTTGGACCTTTGTCAACACTACTTTGTACTGGTCTTCAATGTTTCCACATAAGTCCTCTGTCACAGCTTGGAATGTGTCTCCTATCTTGTCGATGTCCCCCTCAGTGAGGACCACTGGTTTTGTGCCAGTAGATCTATCTGACTTTTTCTTTTTCTGCACGCCTACAACACTTGATTTCCACCTTTAACAATGAAAGGGGAATCCACCTCCTCAGTATCAATAAAAGGCTCTTAACCACCTGATCACCACCTCTGGTGGCCTCTTCCTCCTTCTCAACTGCACACTATCTCTGGTACAATGTCCTTCTCTAGCTTGACTATGAATTTCTCAGTTACCTTCTATTGGCCCTTCTTAGTTGGCTTCTTCTTAGTTCATGCACCTGAAACATATTTTACTACTCGACTGGTGCCTCTTTGCTCTTTCTCTACTCTTTCTATTGGTGGAGTTAGCCAATCACTTAAATAGTTTCTCACCACTTGCGCGATGTTGTCATCAGCGACTAAAAATGGCAGCTCATACCATACTTCCTCCAGGTCTTTCTTGGCACGGACATGTACATGGTGAAAGGATGGGTATAGCCTGATTGGAACACTTAGTTCCAACATGCAATCGAATTCTATAATATGCCCACATAAGAGGGCAAGGAAGATCCATACAATCTTAACATCCCTGAATTAAAAGGAAAACATGAGGTTGCGGGACCATAAGTTGAGATACCTTACAAAACACAACCTGTTAATTGAGGCAAGTCAATATAGGCTCAGGGGTGGAGCCCCAATTTGTGGTTATCAAATATTATTGGGATGAGGATATAGTAGGTAAGGTCACTAAATTACTGCATGAGTACCAAGAGTTGTTTCTGACAAAGTTCATTGAGTTAAAAGGTATTGTAGGCAATCTGGGCGTAATGAAGATCATTTTGAAGCCATATGTGAAACCTGTAAAACAACGACCATATATGTTAAACCCAAAATACAAAGAGAAGGTGAAGGAGGAGCTCAAGAAGATGATAGTAGCTGGAATAATTGAACCTATGGAAGAATCTAAATGGGTGAGTCTGATGGTAGTGCAGGAGAAAAAGAATAAGGCATAAATAAGGATTTGTGTCAATTTAAGAAAGTTGAACGATGCATATGTGCATGACCCATTCCCAACACCATTTACTGATGAAGTTCTGGATAATGTGGGAGGACAAGAGGCCTACTCCTTTACATATAGGTTCTCAAGGTACCATCAGATTACATTTGCACCGAAAGATAGGAGTAATACCACTTTTGCTACAGAATGGGGATCATTTCAGTATATAGTCATGCCATTTGGATTGAAGAATGCACCTTCGATATTCTCCAGAGTTGTCATCACATTGTTTAAAGAAGTCATTCACAAATTTTTGGAGGTTTACTTTGATGACGAGACAATCTTTAGGCTATTAAAGAAGAATGTTTCAAGCATGTGCTTGATGTAGGATACTTGTAGGAAATATCAAATGTAGCTGAACATAAAAAAGTGTATTTTTCTGTACCATATGGAATATTACTAGGACATGTTGTTTGAAAGTACGGGCTAATGGTGGACCCTGCAAAAATTGTTGTTATTATCAGTTTGGTTCCACCAAAGAATGAGAAGTAGCTACACATGACTCTATTACATATTGGTTATTATCAGAAGTTCATAAAGGACTATGTGTAGATCATTGCGTAGATGGAAAAATTACTAAAGAAATATGTCACCTTTTGTTGGGATTATGAATGTCAGCAGAGCCTCGAAATATTAAAGGAAAAAATGGTCATTGCGTTGATTATGGTGTTTCCATATTAGAAGAAGGATTTCCACGTTCATGTAGATTCAGCGTTCATAGATTTTGGGTTTGTCTTAACGCAACCAAGAAAAGGGGATCTTGATCACCCCGTCACATTTGCGAGTCGAAAGTTATCTAAGGAAGAAATAAATTATTCCATAATGGAACGAGAGGGCTTAGCTATGGCATACTGCACATGAACATGGATTGATGTTTAAAGGGAACAAGACTAGATCTACATGGAGCGGAAAGAGATTTGGAATAGACTACGATAATTTCGTTGAAGTTATTTACAATCTGTTATTGTGTGAATCAGAAGGCGAAGAAGAAAGGAAAAACCCTAGTATGCCTAGATGTGCATCGCAGTGATATAATCAAGGCACTTCTAGGATTCCCCATCTGACCACTCCATCTCCACCTTCACCTCCAACTCATACGCCTACACCTCCACCTCCACTTCCACCTCCACTTCCCCCATTTAATATGGCTAACGCAGTAAAGATGACTATTTTTAAGGGTCAAGGATGAGAGGATCCTGATCAATTTTGGTTTGTCACAGATGCTGTATGGAAAGAACAATAGATCAATGATGAAGATATGAAGAAATATCAAATTGTCACAGTGCTGCAGGACAAAGTGTTTTCATGGTACATTAAGTACAGTACGACAAACCCCGCCACTTCACTAGCTGAGATGAAGAAAGCACTAAACACAGAGTTCAAGAAACCAAAGTCGTCATCACACTGCATTAAAAAGATAAAAGAGATTAAGAAAGTAGTCAACGAGACTACTTTGGAATTAGATCAGAGACTGAAATGTTTGTTGGGACAAGTCAAATTTCAAATATTTGATGAGCAGCACAAAGAGTGGTATATATTTGCTCTGTTACCGCATCTCAGATTACCACTATCGCAACAGACTATTGCACCACAAGTTGAGGCATTAGAAATTTCTATATAGTTAGAAGCATCGTTAGTATAGGATACTCACATAGGCGTTCAGTGGATACAAACCCATTTAGCGAGCTTACATGTGGAGCTACAAGAGTTAAAGAAGGGAAATGAAGTTCAACTTGATATGCGCTTTGACATTTGATGCATCACATGTAAAGTGGAAGGTCACTATAAGTAACAATGTACTATCTACCCCAATTATTCGGTTGTTGGAGGTCCTAATCCTCTGAAGTTGGAACCTAGTGCTAGACCATGTACCAGATCGAGTGTTTGGTGTAGTATTTTCCTAGTTGCAAGCCAACACATGACTGACCACTATTATTTGTTACAGAAGTATGTGTAGGTTCCAAAGAAGTTATTTTGTAACTTCTGTCAGTTAGTAGGACATGACGAAAGAGTGGAGGAGATCCCTGTTTATAACCTATATGATGTAACCAATAAAGCAGAAACATTGAGATGTAACCAGCTTCAGACATTGAAATAATGGAAAGAGAAACAGAGTATTCTCCTTGTAAGTTATTCACAGTTCTCAAGAATAGTTTGTCAAAATTAGAAAATCAAATGACAAAATATTGCCACAAATTCTACTAGAGCGACGAGGACTATTGGTTTTAGATGAAGGGAATTTCCCCTAAAATAAGGACACCATAAGCTCTTCACGTCAGTATGTTTGAGGATTGGTGATGAGACTTGGCTATTATTTTGCTCGGTGTGATGTTATTGGAAAAATCCTTATGAAATGTTTTCTCTTAGGCATGCCTGACTTGAAATTGGGATTAAATGATAAGATAGGACTTGAAAAGGAATAACAGAATAAAACCTGTCCTAACAAAAATGGCAAGCCAATTAGCCAAGTTTCATGAACAAATTCTCCAGTGAAGATCCCTTTCATCTTACATGACTACATCGGCAATGTTTCCACTTTCAAAATTGATTCAGGTTTATTTTCATGCAGCTGGTTTATTTCATAGCGCTAGAGGTTTTGGATGGTGTTGTAGTGCTAGTTTTTCCAATGACAGAAATTTAGAATTTGGGACAAAAAGTTGCACTCATGCTATATATTACAGGTCACGACACACAGGTCAAAGCCTAGCAACCGAGTCTAGTGCCAAGCCCATGAAAATGTTAAAAGAGGGCACCGAAAAAATGTTGAATCCAAGTGTCTAAATGATTAAATGACAAAGAATTCATTCTATGGTGCTAAATGTTTGATACAAGATTACATTGTTAACAGGTGGAGGCATAGGTAACTCCACATATGTTGTTGCTACTTTTAATGGCATCATTCAAAACTTTGCGTGAAAAGGAATCTAAACTCAAAGTAACAAGAAGAGGAGATTTGTGAAATGCACAAGAGAGATGCATTTGTCCAAAAGGTTTTGGGTATCAATGGTAAGATGTTTTCCAAGAAAAGTTATGCAGAGAAGGCTTTGATGAAGAAAATGCATACAATGCATGAACGGAAGTATTGTTGAAGACCAACCAGCTCCAAAATTTCATGTGTCCTGCATCAAAAATCACAAATTTAATTTAAAAAATTAAGAGCCGAAATCCCAACTCAGCACCCATGCAGCCACAACACACAAACATCAAGCCAAGGCAATTTAAGTGTGGCACTACGCGTAGCCCTTGGGTGTGACATCCCGCTCACCTCACCATATTTCTACTATACTCTCGCCTTCGCTCTGCCATTATCATTAGTCTCACTTCATTTTCAGCACTCTTTCCATAATTTCATAAATTCCTCCATATTGACTCCACTATCTCATTATTGCCAGTTTTCCATTCTTTTGTCATTCCATACTGTATTCTCATTGTTTTCTCTTCCTTCCATATATCATTAAAATTCCACCCAATTTTCCATTCATACCGTCTGCTCCCCTATCTGAAGCCACATGGGAATCACATATTCAATTTCATCTATCATATTCATTTCATGTTCTGGTTCAGCAAGTAGAGACTGTAGAGGCAATTTTGACTGCACGGAGATTGGTAAGAAGCAGAAGGCTTAGATTGGATTGAGAGTGATAGTGGTGTTGCGCTTAATGTTGTTGTTGCCTCAAATGATGTCCTGGGAAGCTCATCGATAGGACAGTGAGGCAGAAATGGCGATCAGGTGGATACATTTTCAAAATTTGTAGTGTATAATTAGGTTTCACAATTGCCAGCTAGGAGTTGATTCCTGGTATCTCTAGCATTCGATGAGAATCACGCTCAAAATCCAACATTTATATATTTCTAAAGCATCTAGTGAAACAAGTGGAAACAACTGGTGAAATGGCCACAAAATCAACGAGAGGATCTTCAGATCCATTTTCTAGGGGAACAAGAACAACAGGTTGATCAACCAATGCCAAAATTCATGCAGGGAGTTGTAAGGTGACAGTCAAGAGCAGATTTTGTGGAATTTCACCCTTAAAGGAAGCAAATCTTGACCAAAATTTGCTGATTTTGGTTTTCAAAAAACTCTATTTGCCATAGTTCACGAGAGTTTTATTTAATATTGTTTAGTTTATAATATTGTTTTATGATAGGATTTTATTATTAATTTTATTTTATTTTTTATTTCCTATGTTGAGGAAATTAAAATGATTTTGTAATATTATATAAATAGGATTAGTTTAAATATGAAGAGGTTCGATTTTTGCAGCAGAGAGAGGCTGCTTGGAACTGTGTAAAGTTTTTCTTGAATATTATTTTAATGAAGCAGTTTTTTCCCTTTAGATCTGGGATCCATCATGGTGTTTAATGTTCAGTATGTTTTTCCTGTAGACTCACTTACATACTTTTTTTTCCTACTATTTCTTGTTACAACATTATCTAAGAGACGTGTTAGGAACCCATCTACACATGATGCTTCTTTCACAATGATTTTGTTGTTAAATGTAGTGGTTGTCTTTGCGGAATCCATCCTCTGTTAGATGCTCTATTGAGTAACCCTGTGTTTCTCTGTCTTCTAACACTGCTACCGTAGATCCATCCCCTGATTGATGCCTACAGGGTAGTGAGCTTTCTCCCCTATTCTTCTTGCATTTGCAATCTTTTATCTGGCTGAACATTGCACTTACTTTGCCCCAAGTTTGCTGGTGGAAACTAGCCTCAAAATCCATAGCCTAATGGTCCCTTATCTTGCTGCGTTCAATCCACAACTTTTAAATCAAATCCCTGCACCTCATAGCTAGCCTAATATTCACTTATTACAACCACATTTTGTTGGCACAGAGAGAGCCCTCTTTGGTCTGGCAGGGCTAGATGCCAGATCAAAAGCTTGGTTTGTGGTTACCTCGGAATTGCCTTTTCTCAACCTTAAGGTTCATTTTGAGTGCTAACAATAAAAACCTACACTATTTATTGTAAAACCCTAAACATAGAGTTAAATGCAACTATGTATCAAAAAATACATTAAGCCAAAACCTAAAGTCCTACAAAACCTATCGTATTAACAATATGTATTAAAATACATAAAAAAAGCTATTTTACTAAGCCTAAACCAAAGTTCTAACACTCTCAGGCTATGTTATTACAATACAAAACATTAAAACACATAGACAGGTTGTAACCACCACCCTAACCCTAGCGAAATAACATGTGACAGGCCTGGATTGACCGTCGGGGTCTTTAGAACCGCAAAACTTACCATAACCGCATCAGAGGAAAACCGTGGACATGATTACATGTGATCATGTGTTAACCGTCAAGTGTGGTAACCTCCAGGTCTCAGAATCGCAGTGGATACCGGTGGCGTGTGAATAACAGCAGATAAGCCATCAGGGTTAAACTCCATGGGTTTGGTGGATAGTTACGGTTAGGCAGGTGGCAGCGCTATGTGAGCATGGGGTTAGCCGCAACCGCCAACCGTCACTGTGAACGTCAGCAGAACCGCCCGCATCCAAACCATAGGTTCGGTCACCTACTCACATAAGTTGTCCGTACCTCCGCCCGGTTAGCCTGACCACAAACGATTATGTGTTTATTACAATGTATTTTTGGGTTTTTTGTTAAATTTTTGGTTACAAACTAATGCAAAGACCTAGAAACCTAATCCTAAGTGTCACTTTATGACTAGACCAAGGCTCAAACTCATCTGGAAGCAATAAAATTCATCTCGAATTCAACCAAGGAGGTTTTGATGTACCTGTAGGCCTATAAGAGGCAGTTTTTCTTCATTGAAGAGGAGATTAGTGGTTTTTGTTTTTGTATGCAAATTCTGGAGGTCATAGGCAGTTTTTTTTAGTGTAACAGGAGCATCTAGAGTCGAAATTGGGAACCATGACAGGTGTTTGAAAGCTAGTTTAGAGAGATATCCATTACCATTGACAAGAAGTACCTGTGTGCATAGTCAATCTAGTCAAATCTCTATGTAATAGACCTCTATTGTTTCAATCCTAATAGAGCAGTTGCCCATCATGAAAACAGACCCGGAGATGTAGTCCATTAGGGACAAACTCCATAATCAACTTTGTTCTCTGGTGTTGCTATGTTTTTACTGTTTTTACTTCTATTATGCATCTTTCTTATGTTTAATCAGTTGTCGTAAAGTCTTCTTCTCAAGCAATTTTCTTTTATTTCCACACTTTCAGTTAATATTCAAATCATTAATGGCTAATCAATTCTACATAAGTTTTAGACTATAAGCATTTCAGATCATATAATTTGGTATCAGATTAGGTTTCGTTTGTAAAATTTGCCATTAAATGTTAACCAGGTCAAAGTCACAACGAGGAGAAGGAATTCTTGAGCAGATTGATCCAGAGATTGGAAAGTGATGAGTCGTTCATAAATCGACCATGACAGGATCCGATGCAAGTGAAAACACTGAAACTAAGATGGGTGGTGAATAGATTCAGCACGCATTCTTGACTATGCAGCAGATTTTGGGATAACTGTATGAAGACAAGAAGGCGAGGGATGCAACTTATTCTTCAAAGACATCGAAGAAGGACAAAGGTCAAGGCAAGGCTGATAAACCACCTTCACCTCCATCATCTCCATCATTATCTTCTTCTTCTTCTTCTTCCAATGCAGAATCTGAAACAGAAAAGAAACCTAAGCAAACATCTCTTTTGAAACTTGATGTAAAATTTGAGTTACCTATTTATGATGGTGAAATGAATCCTAAAAAGTTAGATAACTGGATTAAGCAGTTAGAAGTGTGTTGTTGCATTTAGAACATCTATAACAATCAAATGAAAATTTATTTAGCTACACTTAGAATGGGGGGAACAAATTTAATCTGGTGGGAAAGTAAAACTTAGATAGATGTAAAGCGTAAAGGAAAAGTCATCTCTTCATGGTTTAAGTTTTTAAAAGCTCTTAGGAATCAATTCTATCCTTTAGGATACATGCAGCAAGTTGTTATTGATTGGAAACATCTGTGGCAAGGTCAAGGGTAGAGTGTTCAGGAGTTTACTTAAGAGTTCAGAAAGAAAGAATTGGCACTTGGTATTTCATTGGATACACATGAAACTTCATTAAAATACATCAGCAGTTTACATTCATATTTGCAGCATACATTATTGATGTTTAATCCTGATGATTTTGATGAAGTGTGTGTTCAGGCCATACATATTGAATCAAGTGGCATACCATTCAAGTTTTCATCGCAATCATCCAAAGAGTTGGAAATTAAATATTCCAATGACAGTAAAGGGAAGAATAATTCTAAGAGAAAGAAATCAGTGATAGCTCAGAAGGAAAGACCTACTTGTTTTCATTACTAGAGAATCAGTCATGATGAATCTAAGTGTTGGAAACGTCATCCAGAACCTAAGCCAAAAAATTTCCTTAAGGAGAAGGATGAAAATAAGGCCATTACAGTAGTCCAGCAAGATCTAGATTCAATTCAGGTGATGAAAGGAGGATAACCGCTATGGTTACAACAATTAAAACCTCTGACACTAGTTCAAGTTCGAAAATTATTACATCTTCATCAAACATAAATCCTTAAAATGAGGATAAAAGAGTTGAATTGTTTAATATAAGGATAACTTCTAAGCATACAAAGAGAGATACAATGTTTGACAGTGGATCACAGGCCAATCTAATATCTGAATACTTAGTTAAAATTTTGGGTTTGCAAACTTGGAATCATCCAAGACCTTACCCATTAGGATGGCTAAATAAATCAACTCAGATAAAAGTCACCAAACAGTGTTGATTAAGATTCACCATTACAACTAATTACATTGATGAAGTGGAATTAGATGTGGTTCCAGTAAACATATGTGGAGTTGTCTTAGGAAGTCCTTATCTTTATGATCGTAATCAGTATTTTACAGGAGAGAACATAAATATCAAGTTGGGTAGCGAATCCCCCCATAGCATGTTTTCGGGGCTTGAAGCCCGAATTTTGGTCAAGTGTAATGTAAAGACCCCACGAAATGTGGGCATGGAGTGGGAGAGTCTAGGGTTTTCCGCCCTAAGATAATGTAATTTAATGTAAATTGTGGCAGCCTACCCATGGTCCGCGGACCATGGGATTGTATAAATATAGCGAGGCTCTAAGTGTAAAGGAAGTCTTAGTTTTTTTGACAAGTAACAAATAGATGCAAAGGCATGGTTAGAAGATAGAAGTGAATCTGAAGTGTTTTGGGTCGTAGTGGTAGGTAGAGGCTCTATAGCTGAGTACACAGAGGCCTAATAGAGTCCAAAACTGAGTGTGCAGGGTGGACTCGGGTCTGTAATGGAACTTGAGTATTAATAAAGACAAGATTGATTCAGATTATTGTGCATCTATTTTTAGATCTATATTTCTATGTTCTAGTTATCTTTATACATTTATATTGTTTTCGAGTACTCGTGCTAATCTGAAAGTTGAATAAGTAATAAGAATATTGGGCTTGCACAAACTAAGTTAAGCACTAATATAACAGTACAGTAAGGATCAGATCAAAATAATACGAAGGTGTGCATGGGTTGTGAAGAATAGAAAGCTCCGCGGAGCAGCGCAACGTGTAGATTAGGATCGCAAACTTCTAGAACCCTCATCAAGACATCCCTAGGGTGCGGAAACCTAGTTCCAGCACCCTCCCATACTACTTTGGGTGAGACCTCAGTCTGTGCTCTGCGGACTGTTGCTGAAAGGGCCAGTAGTACCGATATTTTCTTGGTTAAACTCACTGTTGTACCTGGGTCAGGCCCCACGTAGCCAACAAATGGTTCCGTTGCCAGGACCGGGATCTACCTAAGGGATGTCTGATGTCATGCCACTTGAACCCAACGAAGAAGGAAATTGAAGAGTGGTTGGACATGATGATTCATGAGTTTGTGACACAGGAAAACAGAACTCCGTAGGTATCCAAGAAAAGCTAGCTGGATCGCTACGTGTATATGGAAATCCACAAGATCTTTTTTGCATCCTTTCTTTCTAAACTATATGAGTGGATCGCGAGGTTAGCCGACAGCCAGGGAAGGTGTAAGCTCAACCAACCAATAATGTGGACTCCGGAATTAGTGTGCAGACTAGAGGGATCAGAAGATAATATCGCGCAAGCTATGGACCATTGGCTTGAATGGATAATAGGGATATTTATCACTGAATTTGCGGTAGATACGACCGTGAGCTATAGAAAAGTAGAACGACATTTTCTCAAGGGACCGCGAGGTAAGTACATTAAATCTTTGAATACCTAGATTAAGAGGTTTTTATGTGAAAAGCGGGTTATGCGAATACATTAATGTTTGGAACAATGCGGAGCGGAAAGATCTACAAGGGTAGCGAGGAATTAGGAAACATTCCCTTAATTTCACCTTCGTGAGAGATCAAGGAAGAGCTCGCTCGAGTCTCTCTGAGAAGTGCGGTCAGTTTGATAAGGTAGCGCATTCCGCAGTTACAACCCCCACCCACGCTACCACCCACTTCACCTCCCTCACCTCCACCACCCCCACAGTTTAGCATGGTGAGTGCGATCAAGCTACCTATATTCAAAGGAGTAGGGAATGAGGATCTTTACCAGTTCTAGTTTGTGGTAAGAATAGTTTGGGAAGCACAAGGGGTCACAGATGACAACATTAAGAAGGCTACATTGGTGAGCGCGCTGCATGATCGCGCATTGACACGGTATATCAAGCACTCTAATGATCACCCAAATGCAGGAATAGCAGAGATCCATAATGCGATGAACAAAAAATTTAGTTGGCCGAAATCAAAGACATAATCAATCATCGGGTTTAAAGAGATCGCGATGCTTCTAGGTGAGACCCCTTGGGATCTGGATCAATGACTGGAGAGTACGATCTGCGAGGCTAATATGACACTCACGGATGCACAACATTATGCATGGTTCATGGCATCTCTAACACCGCAACTGAGGATGGCGCTGTCGCAACAGAAACTTTCTACCGAGGCCGAAGCATTGGAAATGGCAATGAGGTTGCATGAAACACCGATACATGATCCAGGGCTGGGAGTTCAACAAATCCACATGCAACTAGAGAATCTCTACGGGAAATGCAAAGCTTGAAGCATGATAGGGCACCACAGCCAAAGGCGCATGAGGAAGTGTGGTGCATAAAATGCAAAGGCCAGGGACATAACAAGGACCACTGTCCAATATTCGCGAACTACTTGGCAAGTGGGGGGGCAATGCCTTTGAGACCAGAGGCATAGGCAGGGCCAAGTGGGACACCCATGTTATGGTGCACGATCTATCAAATAGGATTAAAACACATGACGAATAATTGTCATTTGTTGCAGAAGTATACACAGACTCCCTAGCAGTTGTTCTGTAATTTCTGCAGGTTAGTAGGCCACAACGAGCAAACTTGTCGCAACTACGTGCTAATGATGGATCCGACCCCTACATATAGGATGCAGACATAAATGCGAACCCTTAACCCAACTGTAGGGATGGCATGCACTGGATTTCAAGGGCGAGGTCGAGGACGAGGATTAATGGGACCAGGAAGGGGCACAGACAATTAATTTGTTACAATTGCAGAGGACGAGAGCACTACGCCTGCGATTGTACCAACCCAATGAGAATATCTTGTTCATACTATGCTCATTTCGATCGTGAAGTAGTAGATTGTCCTACGTTGATCGCATAGATGCACGAGAAAGGGGTACTCTAGCCTCCTTCATCTCAAAATATGCAAATGATGAGATCTGAACCGTGCGAAGAAGACCCAAATGTGAACATGATGCTCAAAAGTGGTGCGACCACAGGGGAGGATAAGAGGAATCAGATCGAGGAAGACACATGGGTTCACAAGGCTCCTACAAAGGAAACTAAGTTTGACTTAGAACACGCAAAGGAGACATTCATGGAAGCTAAGAAGAGCTTCGCGGAGACCTCCACTTCAGGTAGTAAGGATCAACCAGAGCCAGGGATGGATCCTTGTTAGGGTCCCACCCTAACCCCCTTATTTATGTCATGGGATCACGTCATAGTCAAGAGTCAATAAAGCCCATATTAATAATTGTAAGTGGTTAACCCGCAATTAATGACGGGACCACAGTTAGTTGCAAATGGGCGGTAGTATTAGTTAGATGGTAAATGGGTGGTAGTATTAGATAGATGGTATTAATAAAATCCACGATATTGGCTCGTGGTATTGCATGTATGAGTCATATATAAAGGATAGAGACTCCCTGCGAGGAGTATTGTGTCTTGTTTTGTAATCGAGCTCTGCTCTATTGGAGGTTGCCCCCTCGAAGAGGCCTGTGAACATTTTTCTCTGGATAATAAAATCATTACTATTCTGTGCTCTGGGTATATTTTCTTCGCATATTTTGTGTTCTCGGTATCTTTTCTTCGCAAATTCTATGTTTGGGTATCGCTTTGCAGGTTAAGAGCATAACAAGTGGTATCAGAGCACTTTCCAGGGCTCGGTGGGATCTCCAAATTTTAGCAAAATTTTTTTAGGCTAGAGACGTGTTCCGGCGTCTTTAAACCACGGGATCTCTCGTTAAGCGCATAAACCTGTGGATTTGGGGAGGCATGCACGCAGGAAATACAAGAGGTGGTCACATCTATTGGACTCCCTTGTAACCCCTGTGGGTACCCCTTCGAGTAGTAGCGCATTAGACAGAACTGCGCACGGACTGTCTTTCACGTACCCTCTGGGTATATAGGAAGCCCCCTAGCTCCCTTGAAACCTCGCCATAGATAAAACTTCGGCCGTCTTGTGGCTACAGTACACCGAGAACAGCACTCGGAGAGATTACTCGCCCGTACGATAGGGTAGTCGGGTTGTACGGCTAAGGGTACGGTCGATCCTCCTTAGTTAGAGCCCTGAAACATTGGGCCGAGTACTACTGTCAGACCCTTATGTATATTGCGATCTGTAGCACCTAACACTCCCCAAGACCATAGTTCCCTTTCTCTAGAGGGATCACACATCATTTATTCCAGATCAGCAGCAGCAGTTGTTCCACCATTCAGATCTCTCAGATCCACCAGATCGGATATTCCAGATCAGCAGCAGCAGTTGTTCCACCATTCAGATCTCCCAGATTCGCCAGATCGGAGTAGTTGGAAAGGGTTCCTGTACCTGGATATAATTTTCGCAGGACTTTTGGTGGCATTGACATTTTGAGGATTTGGCGACTGCAGTATTGATCAGAAAGGAGTAAAACTCTGTTAGGAGTTTTCTAAAAAAAAAAAAAGTCTGAGATCTTCCAGGGCGCTTATTGGTGACCTAGCCCATCAGAATCAGGACGACGAGCTGAGCAAGGTGGTACCATTCAATTCTTAGTAAAAAAAATTTCGGCGGTCCCAAATTTTCGTCAGACGGGTGTATGGTAGAAACTCGCGCTCAAGCAATGGCCAATGAAAGGATAGAAAAAATAGAAGAAGATGTGCACTCCCTCCACTCTGCGGTGGAAAGGATCGAAAATCATCTTAAAGGATTAGATTGCCTACTACAGGACAAGGGCAAGGAGCCAGCCCACGAGGAGGCGTATAAGGGTCATGAATACCATGAGGGGGAGTCTAGCCACTCTCCTCACGTCTGGCACACCCATCCACCACCCAATCAGAGACCTCCCAAGTTGGATATGCATAAATTTGACGGTTCTCACATGTCCGCATGGCTAGCACAAATGGAGCAGTATTTTCAATTGAATCATATCATAGATGAGGGGACTAAGCTTATGGTGGGCACCATGTACTTGGACAGTGAACGATGGCAATGGAAGGAATGGTATCAGCGTTGCAATGGACAATTTCAGAATTGGGGCCAATTTACCAAAGCTCTTCGAAATCGCTTTGAATAGGAAGACTCTTTTTTGGGGCGTCTCACTAAGCTTCGACAGACGGGTACAGTGGATGAATATATTACCGCTTTTGAAGCCTTAGCCTTCCGCACTAAGGGTCTCACAGATGAATTCTACATGGAATGCTTTATCAGCGGTCTTAAAGAAGCCATCAAAGCTCAGGTTCTACTCCACCACCCCCCCACATGGAACGAGGCTTGCCAGGTAGCCCGTAAGGTGGAACGGGCATTAACAGCTCAATCCAGCCGCCCCAACTTTCCCACTAAAGGTCGTCCCTCACAGGCTACCAATATGACCCAAACACTTAAGATTCAAAAGGTGTCACTTGCAGAAATGGCCGAAAGAAGGAAGCAAGGACTATGTTACTACTGTGATGAAAAATATTCCCCGGGTCATAAATGCAAAGAGCACAAGTTTTTTCAAATAGATGCCACTGACTACAGCTCCACCGAGGAAGATCCACCACTTGAGGAACCAGAGGCGACCAAAGAAGATAACCAACAGGAGATGGTATCTGATGAACCAATGATTTCGCTACATGCATTGGCAGGAATTTCTTCACCTCAAACTCTCAAAATCAGGGGTTTTCTTAAACATCGGCCAGTAATAGTTTTGATTGATAGTGGAAGTACCCATAATTTCATCCACCAAAAGATCGCTGAAGCAGCACATTGTTATGTCCGAGCAGTTTCTAACTTCCAAGTCCAGATTACAGATGGAGGCACAATGAAATGTGAAGGTCGCTGTGAAAATGTCAAAATTCAAATGGGGGATTATCAATTGAAAACCCACATGTTTGCAATACACATGGGGGGTTGCGACATTGTCCTAGGTGCGGAATGGCTCCGCACTCTTGGGCCAATCACAATGGATTTCCAGGAGTTATATATGAGTTTTAAGCAGAACGACTACACACATACCCTCCGTGGGCTACAAGCGGGAGCCCCTTCTATCATAAGCTCGCATCGTATGGAAAAATTGTTAAAAAAGGGCCATCATGGAGTAGTAGCTCAATTTAATGCCATCAAGGTAGTAGATACCATGTCTTCGCCAATTCATCCTGAGATGCAACAGATTTTGAATCAACATCGGACGGTCTTTGACAAACCTCATGAACTTCCACCCTCGCGAGGGGAACATGATCATAGCATCACATTGGTCCCAGGGGCCCAACCCCCAAATGTGCGGCCATACAGACATCCGTTCACCCAAAAGAACAAAATAGAAAAAATCATCAAGGAATTGTTGGAAGCAGGTGTCATTCGTCCTAGTATTAGTCCTTACTCATCTCCAGTCGTCATGGTCCTCAAGAAAGATGGGGAGTGGCAGATGTGTCCAGACTTCAGGGCCCTCAATAAGTTAACAGTCAAAGATAAATTTCCCATCCCAGTGGTTGATGATTTGCTGGACGAACTCAATGGGGCTCAATTCTTCACTAAATTGGATCTTCGCTCAGGCTACCACCAAATTCGCATGAAGGAAGTTGACATTCCCAAGACAGCTTTCAGAACTCATGAAGGCCATTATGAGTTCTTGGTCATGCCATTTGGTCTCTGTAATTCCCCCTCTACTTTTCAGAGCCTTATGAATCACCTCCTCAGACCATATCTCAGAAAATTTGTCCTGGTCTTCTTCAATGACATCCTCATCTATAGTGGCACTTGGGCGGCACATCTTAAGCATGTAGATATCCTCTTGCAACTGCTCCGCAAGCATAAACTATTTGTCAAAATGTCTAAGTGTGCATTTGGCATGGAAGAAGTTGAGTATTTAGGCCACATTGTGGGCCGTGAAGGTGTCAAGGTTGATCCCAAAAAGATCCAGGCAATGCAAGAATGGACTCAACCTAAGACCTTGAAAAGCTTGAGAGGATTTTTGGGTCTCACAGGCTATTATCGTAAATTTGTCCACAACTATGGCCGCATAGCGAAGCCCCTGACGCAACTTCTCAAGAAAAATTCCTTCTTCTGGAACGAAGAAGCACAACAGGCATTTACCGCTCTCAAAACCGCCATGTGTTCCACTCCGGTCTTAGCACTACCGGACTTCACCAAAACATTTGTCATTGAATCTGATGCTTCAGGAACAGGTATTGGAGCAGTCTTAATGCAGGAAGGGCGACCATTGGCCTTCACCAGCCAACAACTAAGTGGGAAGAACTTGGGCCAATCTACCTATGAGAAGGAAATGATGGCCATCTTACATGCAGTTGAGACCTGGCGACCTTACTTGTTGGGGCGACGTTTCCAAATCCGCACAGATCATCACAGTCTTAAATATTTTTTGGAGCAACGCCTATCTTCCCCCCAACAAAATAAATGGTTAGCCAAAATGCTGGGTTATGATTATGAGATCATTTACAAGAAAGGGAAAGACAACAGGGTAGCAGATGCATTGTCACGCCAATTTGAGGAGGAAAGTACTCTGCTCGCAATATCCCTCCCCATTCCAGACTGGATTGAAGAGGCTCACGGGGAATGGTTTTCACATCCTGAGCTCTCCCAACTCATTTCTCAATTACAGGCAGATCCTAATTCTAGCAAGGGATACTCGTGGCAGAATGATATTCTTCGCTACAAGGACAGAGTCGTCATATCACCAACATCCACCCTCAAAAGTCGCATTTTGGCAGAATTGCACTCCTCTCCCATTGCAGGACATTCGGGCTTTCAGAAGACATACGCTCGCACCAGAAGATCATTTTTTTGGACCGGCATGAAACAGGACAACCTTACTTTTGTAGCAGAATGTGACGTCTGTCAACGCCACAAGGGGGAAACCGTCAACACACCAGGCACATTACAACCATTGCCCATTTCGGCGTCAATTTGGATGGAGGTCTCCATGGATTTCATTACAGGTCTTCCAAAGTCTGGGAACAAATCAGTCATCATGGTGGTTGTGGACCGACTATCGAAGTATGCTCATTTCTGCGCTCTACCCCAACCATTCACACCCACTTTGGTTGCTCAAACTTTCATGGATCAAATCTTCAAATTGCATGGCATGCCCACTTCGATTGTGTCCGACCGCGACCCAATCTTCACCAGTAATTTTTGGCAGGAGCTCTTCAGAATACAAGGCACTCAACTCAAACTCAGTACTTCATATCATCCGCAAACAGATGGTCAAACCGAAGCCGTCAACAAATGTCTAGAAACCTACCTTAGGTGTTTCACTTCAGAAAAACAACACCTTTGGGTACAGTGGTTACCTCTGGCGGAATGGTGGTATAACACCAACTATCATGCCACCACCAAAATGACTCCCTATGAAGCAGTCTATGGACAACTTCCGCCGTCCCCTACTTCTTATCTCATGGGGTGCTCCAAAGTACAAGCAGTGGATCAACTCTTACAACACCATGCAACCATGCTGGCCCACTTGCGCGAGAATCTTCATCAAGCTCAGAACCGTATGAAGCAACAGGCTGACCAACATCGCTCAGAGCACCAATTTCAAGAAGGGGATCAGGTCTTTTTGAAGCTGCAACCATATAAGCAAACATCACTCAAAGACAAGGGCTGTCAAAAGCTCTCTCCAAAATTCTACGGACCATATCAAGTACTTCAGCGCATTGGAGAAGTGGCTTACAAGCTGGCTTTGCCACCTACAACAAAAATCCACCCAGTTTTCCATGTATCGTGCCTCAAGAAAGTGATTGGGAACAATTGCCGAGTTCAAACCAGTCTACCTGAATTGGATGAAGAAGGATCAATCTGGCTTCAACCTGAACAGGTTCTAGACACACGAGACAAGCACCTGTGTGGCCGCGTGATTAAGGAGGTCCTAGTCAAATGGAAAGACACCTCGCCGGAAGATGCAACTTGGGAACCAGCCGCTATTCTTCAGCAGTTTCCGCAGCTTCAGCCTTGAGGACAAGGCTAGTCTTAAGGGGGAGGGCATGTTAGGGTCCCACCCTAACCCCCTTATTTATGTCATGGGATCACGTCATAGTCAAGAGTCAATAAAGCCCATATTAATAATTGTAAGTGGTTAACCCGCAATTAATGATGGGACCACAGTTAGTTGCAAATGGGCGGTAGTATTAGTTAGATGGTAAATGGGCGGTAGTATTAGATAGATGGTATTAATAAAATCCACGATATTGGTTCGTGGTATTGCATGTATGAGTCATATATAAAGGATAGAGACTCCCTGCGAGGAGTATTGTGTCTTGTTTTGTAATCGAGCTCTGCTCTATTGGAGGTTGCCCCCTCGAAGAGGCCTGTGAACATTTCTCTCTGGATAATAAAATCATTGCTATTCTGTGCTCTGGGTATATTTTCTTCGCATATTTTGTGTTCTCGGTATCTTTTCTTCGCAAATTCTATGTTTGGGTATCGCTTTGCAGGTTAAGAGCATAACAATCCTTCTATGCTTACTACCTTTTTGGAGACATGCATGAAACTGCTACGTGACAATAAGGCAGTTAAGAGACTACAGGAGTTGATCACTAAGTGTGCAGGGTCAGGGGAACCACGTGTAGTCCAGAAACTGGGAAATCATGCATTACGCATCGGGAGGTAAAAGAGATTGACGGTGCAGATTGGCGAGTATGAAATGGATCAGGTATTCCTAGACCTGGGTTCAGATGTGAATGTGTTACCAAAGCAGACATGGGAACGCATGAGCAAGCCCGCGTTACAGTGGTTCCATACTCAATTACGAATGGCAAACCAACAGAAGATTTTCCCCATGGGGACGTTGCAAGGGGTAATAGTTGATATCGAAGGCGTGAGCACACAGACGGACTTTGAAGTAATAGAGATTGTCGTTGACAGCAATCCTTATCCCATATGGCTATGAATAGAATAGGCCATTGATATGAATGAGTCATCAACCTGAAGAAGCGAAAGATGATATTCAAGAAAAATTCCCTACACATAGTACTTCCGCTAGACCCAGCTGAAGGAGCACGCTACACTGAACCAGTGGGTGACGATGAAAGCAACGATGAGCTGGACTATATTTACCAGATAACCGCGTGAAATCAAGAGAAGGAAAAACTGACTGCAGATGGGAGAATCTCATGGGAGCGCGATAGTTCCTATAATTCAGATTCATATGAAGAAGTAGAACGTTGGAAAAACTGGCTGCACAAAGTGACAACACTAAATTGCAACATGATGATTAGATCACTACGTTGCATGACAACAGAAGCAAGGGAACTGCCAACCTATGATGGGGTGACAGCGGTGGATGAATTCCTGGACAAATTTGAAAGTGCAGTACCAGAATAGCAGTGGTACGGTGCGATAGAATGGGTGTTACACACAACACCCGCACGATGGTGGAGTACACATCAGAAGACCATTGGAAACGGGTGTGAATGTAGAAGACGGATGCACTTACAGTTTGGAATTCCCCAGTATCAAATGAGAGCCGGGAAGCTAGGACAAAGCAGCTTGCATGCCCACCTGTGTCGATGGGTGCAGATGTGTGCTGTGCAAGCACATCCTAGACTAAGGATCGAAAATCAGAACCAGACGCAGCAGCAGGAAAAGCAACACACACCAAAAATATTGCATGTCGGAGCATTCAAAAAGCTATGCGGAATCATGAGCATAGTTTATCAGGCAAAATGAAATGATTGGGACCTGCGCATACCAGTGGTCCAATGGGCCTATAGGGCCATGAACAAGAACCTGAGTGTGGGAATGATTCCGAAGACAATGAGCAGAGTCGAGGCCATAGCTTTGGAAAGGAATCCTCACGCAATAACTCCCATAATTGGGATAGAACGCAAAGACCAGAGTGAAGAGATTATGCAGCTGCACGAGGATGAACATATGCACATTCAAGAAGCCATTCGACGAGGGAAACCTGAGCTTCATGAAATCTAAGAGGATCGAGTACAACTGAAGCACAGAAGCATGTTAATGGATTGCGGAAATCAGAAAACTGGAAACTGAAATCGCACAAGCATTACGCGTTGACAGAAGGACAGGACAACATATGTGCAGCCATACCACCTCACTAGAAGACAAAGTAACTAGAGAAGTGTACCACATAAGGAAGAACGTGAGGCACTAACTGGTGCGAGGGTAACTAAGGAAGGCCCACGAACCAGGTTGGAAGGTGACTTGAAGCCTCACACCAGTGGTGTGACCACCTGACTATCCATAGGAAGCATAGTCGTTGCACTCCAAGCAGTTGAAAGAGAGTGTGGGACTATAAAAGAGTCTATATGGGAGCTGCATGACACGAGAGTTGCGCATACGATCAGTATGACGAGTGGGTTGTGTCCACGCACAAGGGGCTACGCTGCCACATGCGTAGGCTGGAGAGTGACCATTGGTGTCACTGTTCATGACAAGATGTCCAATTTAAGACAACGAGGAGCAGACGACAACCAATTAAGACGCAAAATTAGAACTAAATTTAGGACTATCTATCGCCAATCTCGCATTAATGAGACGAATATGGGGGGAATGGTTGAATTTTAATTCAAAAGGGCCCATAAATCACAAGTGGCTCTCCACCAAACAACCCTTGGTGTTTTGAGAATTTAGTTGTTGCACTATCAATTGGGTATGAACCTGATGAATTTGGAGGCTGTGAGAGCAAGTCTAGTGTTTGAAACATTGCCATAGGAGACACAGGATTTCCTGATCAAAATGATGTCAATGAAAAAGGGAGCCACGTAGAGCTCTACGTCGCTGGTGGGGGATGCATCGGAAATCCCTAAATCACCCCAGACGCTGAGGCCCAAAAAGGATCCACAGGCAGCAGTACCAGTCCATATGTCTCTGCGAAATCCACGGTTTGGTAAACTGTCTATGGAGGACAAGGGCAAGACGGTTAATATTGAGACAGATGATGAGGACGAGGATCTTCAAGCCTTCGTAGAAGAGATTAAACCAGATGAAGAAGTGGAGGAAAACATTCAACCAGTGTGTGTTCTAGCAAAATTTCCCAAATATGTCCCCCCACAGAAAGGGAAAGCAAAATTACCCAAGGACGTGGATACCGTTAAGAGTGCACTCAAAACCCCACTCCTCCCAGATGGTATTCTATTTGAGGGTTCAATCTTGGGCCGCATACCCACGATGAAATTTGAAGATTGGGACCTCGTGGATAGCAAAAAGTTCCCACATTTGGAGGCTATCCAACTTATGAAACAAAGCAAGGAGGGGTTAGTTACAGCACTACAACCATGGAAATGGCTGCACGGGGTGGAGGAGTCCGAGCTACTCCACCTATTATGGATTCCACACTTTCACTAGGCGCCAATCATGATATTCGTCATTAGGCAACTGCTTTACCTAATGCATGATGGGTACTTGTGGCTGGAGGATCCAATTCCCATTACAGCGGAGCTTATTCATAGGATTTATCACCTTCCGAGTATGGGAAGAGACCCCGCGGAAATAGCTGGCCAAAGCAGAGACTTGGTGCTTGCAGAAGCCATGAAGAAGAAATACTGGTTAGAGAAGAAGAAAAGGGACTATGTCATTACTAGCATTCAAGACAAAGGGGTGCATATAGCCACCCAGCTGCTGGCAAGAAAAGTGATGAGAAAATGTTGTGGCAACGAGGTACCAGCAGAAGGTCATCACGCTGGCCAAACAATGCGCTGAGGGGGTACAGTTCAACTCGGCACAATTCCTCTGCAAGGAGTTCCTGAAGAACTGCAAGGAGGCTTAGGAGTAGGGTAAGACCTTCCACTACACGTGGTTGCTCTTATCCATATTGTTGGTTGCAGGGGAATTACCAGAGGACAGCCATTTTCCTCCTCTTGACCAGGACTTGCTAGAGGCAGCGAAATATGTGTCGCTCTGGGTGACAAGGCACGCCACACGAATCCGCGAGATCAAGATCTTCTGGATACTCATGGAGGCGAGTGTACAGATGTGGATCCACAAACGGCTGTGCCTATCCCCCATGGTATACGATAGTCTACAGAGCTTTGCAGACTTTAAGGCAGATATGCACAATGTGTATATCAAGGTGTGAAAGGATCCGGAGCAGAACTGGACCAAACTCCCATTCATTGCAATTAATGACACTTTTTTCATAGTGCTCGACTCATGGCCACCCGAATGGCATGCCCTGGATCTAGCAGCGTATGATGAGGTAGATATACAAAGACAGAAGGATGCCACCAAGATGCTGGCACAACAGAAGAGGAACAAGTAGTTTGTCGAGCAGGTAAGGCTTCCTGTGAGGCAGCGAAGGCTGCTACAGAGCAGACCAAGGCTGCTAAAAAAACAGCAGTAGCTGGGACCACAACGATGCAAGAGGAAAGAGGCCCATACTTGACCATAGGACATGGGACAGACGATACGGCGGAAGGTGCGGACCTAAGCACCACCTCTACATAATTGAAATGGCCACATGGTATGAAACGAACAAGGCCACGGAAGAAGACCAAGGCTTCCAAATTGGATGGGGAGCCTATTACACTGACAGAGGGTGATCTATATGACATTGGTGACATAGTTCACGAGGTCACCAGGGAGGCACTCCAAAAAGCAATGAATAAGCAACATAATGTGTTGGGGGCACTCAAGGCACAACTTCAGGGACTTCAAGTGCGACTCCCACAAGAAGGAACGGTAGCCATCTACGGTGCCACGGGAGCATCGGTAACAGAGCAGTTGTCGCAGGCCAAAATGACCAACATCATCACACTTCCGGAAGGAGAACTGACAGGGGACAGTACGGAGGATAGAGCCGTTGTAGGATGGATCAAGTGACTCGACCTAAATTTGGCTGCCCTTCTGCAAGATATTTTATACCAGCTACAGGACGGAGCAACGGCAGAAATCCGTGCTAGGGAGGGACGCGCAGTACAAATTCTAAGTGAACAGCGACTGAACATCGAACAACTTAGCCTACAATGCAATGAAGTAGTGGCTTAGAACCAGTAGTTGGAGTAGATCGTAGAGGAAGCATGTTGCCACGTCCCAGAACTAGAAATTGTAACAGATCTGCCAATAGGAATGCGGATCCACAAATTGGCTAGTGGATTCCACGAGGCAAAGGAGGAAGCTACGAGGATCCGGCTCGACCTCAACCTACAAATTGTTGAACTACGATTAAAGGCACCACCCTCCACACCCCTAGAAGTTCGAGAATAGCATGCCGGCGATATCCGAAAAGGGTTGGAAGAAATTGAACAGGCAGTGCAGAGCTGCACCACTTTGTTGAAAGAATCCTTCAGGGTCCTCACAACCTTACAGGAGGACCCCACCATATAGTGGTTGGAAACAGAGGTGCAGGAGCTTCAAATGAAATATGATAGTGTGCACAGGAGGGTATAGACATTGGTCCTAACTCAGCGGCTCGCAAGGCTACAATAGGCAAAGGCATTGAAGGAGCAAGTGGACGCAGCGCGCCAAAAAGAGGCAGTACATAAAGCACATGTCTAGCCTTGGATTGATGATGCCTTCCTCATCACAGCCGACATCGAAGGAAAACTCGAACAAATGAAAGCGATGCATGACCTGAGACAAGGATTTGACCCTAACAATGAGCATTCAATCGAGCAAGCAGAGCGGATCCAGCAGACGACAGTGCAGTGCGCTACGGATCTTCGCGCGACACAGGCACAGTTGGATGGACTTCACGCAAAGATCGCCGCACCAGCAAAGTGACTCATGACGAGTCAAGATGATTGTGTTGGGGGTCTGTTTGGCAGCGGATCCCCCCATAACATGTTTTCAGGGCTTGAAGCCCGAATTTTGGTCAAGTGTAAAGTAAATACACTACGAAATGCGGGCACAGAGCGCAAGAGTCTAGGGTTGTCTGCCCTAAGATAAAGTAATTTAATGTAAAGTGTGTCGGCCTACCCATGGTCTGCGAACGATGGGATTGTATAAATAGAGCAAGGCTCTAAGTGTAAAGGAAGTCTTAGTTTTGACAAGTAACAAATAGATGTGAAGGCATGGTTAGAAGATAGAAGTGAATCTGAAGTGTATTGGGTTGTAGTGGTAGGTAGAGGCTCTACAACTGAGTTCACAGAGGCCTAATAGAGTCTGCAGCTGAGTGCGCGGACCCCTGTAGCTGAGTGCACAGGGCAGAGTTAGGTCTGTAATGGAACTTGAGTATTAATAAAGATAAGATTGATTCAGATTATTGTGCATCTATTTGTAGATCTATATTTCTATGTTCTGGTTATCTTTATGCATTTATATTGTTTTTGAGTACTCACACTAATCTGAAAGTTGATTAAGTAATAAGACTATTGGGCCTGTTATCACTCAGGTTGTTCCTTGCCTCCTGAAGGGAATACGGTCGAGGTAACCACTAACCAATCTCTTAGCTGTAGGTCCTAGCCTACCTGCAACCAGAGAGGGCTCTCTCTTTGTAATTTAGCTTTGTTTTTTGAGTATTTTACGCTAGTTATGATATACAGGGTTTTGTTTTAAGATTGTTGGATGGTGATTTCAAGCAGAGTTGTTATGCAAGTCCAAAATAGTCTATACTATTGGGCAATGGAGTCAATCATTGTACTGCTGAAAGCATTTCTTGGGTAAATGGTGATGCTACAGAGCAAGATAGGCAGTTTTGGAACAATTTTGAAATCTGAAATTGATGGAATGAAGTCAGGGAATGAAAGGCAATTAAGAATCTTTCATTATGCCGGCAGAGGGAAGGTGCTTGAATATTATTTAGGAGCAATTAAGAATTCCCAGGTAATATTCAAAGTGAAAGAATCAGTGCAAACACGAGTAGTTAAGAATTCATATTCATGACTAATTTTGAAGAAAACATAATTAATAGCAGATATTGAACACAGGGTGTATTTAAACAAATCCTGGGCTATTCTTCTTCTCTGCTACCAAGATTATGGAACACATATGAAATTTGCAAACATAGAAAACATAAAACACAGTTTAGAATAACTTATTGTTCCATAGAATGACACAGGAATTCTGTAGCATGGTCCCAGAACATCAAATCCACATCCAGACGGTCAGCAACAGTGAACTTGAACAGCTTTTGTATTAAAACAGTCTCAGAATTTATAGCGCAGCCCAGGGAGAAAATCACCAACCTCAAATACATTCTAGGGGGAGGTATTTATACAAAAATGATATACAAAATAACTTGTAGATAAGTCTTCATGCAATAACTTTCTTCACCAACTCTTTAAAAGAAGTAAATAAGAGAAATAAATGCTGCAGTAATTGTTGGTGTGCTAGCTGTCCAATTTGTCAGAGATATTTGACTTTCTAGATTGAATGAGACGGCTAGAGTTGCGTCTTTAATCTGTGGTTCTTGTGTTTGTTGTCTTGTTGTTTTGTTGCGTCACTGTTGCGTCACCGCTTTGCTATCCTGGCCTTGTCATCCATACTTGGTCTTTCATTAAAGAGCTGTAGTCACAATTTGACTTCTTCTGTCTGCTGTTTTCATGCTTTAACCAGTGACCCGTGCATTTAGAGTTGCTGATCTGTAGCTGACCAAAAAAAGGAACAGAAATCAAATTACCTGGGTTGATTTTCCAGCATCGCCTGCCACCAATCCTCTGTAGGCAGCTGATGTCTTTGTATCTTTATGAGTGTTTCATCAGCTTCAGTGTATCTATAAAAGTTGGGCTGGACCTCAAAAAGATGGTTTATCTCATGTTCAATATAGAATAGATTCTCTAACTTGTCATAAAGATTCTGTCCAGAGGGAGGCCCTGTTTCTTCTGAGGTACTTGAGGATGCTGTAATCTGATTTGAAACATAGTTATTCATCTTGGTAGTATACTGTTCATGGGTCAGCAGTCTGCCACTACTGGTTAATAAGCTGGGTAACCCTCTGCTCTGCAATGCTGCAATTTTTAGCTTGAAGTCATTTATTTCTGCTTGCATTTCCTGGCACTTTCTTTCTAGAGTTTGTACAAAATTTCTCAGGGTCAACACCTTTTTTACTGTCAGAATAGTATCTGTCCTGTTACTGATATCTAATGCTGCCAACTCCTCTTTGGTATGAGTGTTTAGGAAGTGAATCATTCTATTGGCTTGCTCAGGCATATTTCCCAATGCTACTCTAGCCCTCTGAGTCTCAAATTGAGCTAAGCCTATCAATTCTATTTGTTCATGTATGGTCTGAATTGATTGCCATTGGTCAGTGATTGACTGGCCAATTTTGGCCCACAAAATCTTCTTGATTTCAGCTAGAGTTTTGTCCAAAGTAAGCTCCTTCTCTAAGGCTTTTATTTTGTTCTCCAAGGCTTTTATCTCCCTTTGTTTCTCAGCCACTGTCATCTTGGACTTGTCATAGCTTGCCTCCAGCTTGGCCAACTTTTCTTTGGCCTCTTTCACCTCTGTCACCTGAACTTCTAGCTCTTTGACTGCTTTCATCATTTCTTCCATACTCATGCTAGATTCTGGTGTTGTTGTTGTTGCTGCTGCTGTAGCATCTGTAGTTGATGTAGTTGTTGTGGATGCTGGGATAACAGGAGGGATTGTTGCTGCTTGTGTGGGAGGAACAGTGGCAACAGTTGGAGCTATTTGAGGTGGCTGGGAGGTCGACTCTCCCTACTTGCCTTGCAATGCTCTCTCCAATTCTTCCTCCATCTGAATTATTCTTTGGTTCATCTTCATCAGCAGATCCATGGTATCTTCTCCTTCCTTTTCTTGTACAAGTTTTGCAATTTGAGGGTGCATAGTTGCGGGCAGCCTCAATTGCTTTCTCAGTGCAGCAATATCTTCCTCTTTTTTCTTTATAAGGGTCTGGATGCCTTTGGCATCCTTCTTAGGGTCATGCCCTAGTTCTACAATGATTTCCTCCAATGTATTTATTCTTTTATCTTTGGCCGAGGAAGACATTCTCTCCAAATCCAATTGAGTGTTTGTATTTTTCAATAATTCCTTCAGTTGATGAGCCAGCATGGCCTCGTCTCCTAGAGTGGCATAGACCATCTCACCTGTCTTCTTGTGCAGCTCAATTTGGTCCATTAGGTGTATGTCCTTGGAGAGGACCTCTAAGTTGGTCTTTATATAGTCTGCAGCTGTCTGGGGCTATGGTATCTTAGGCTTGAAATGACTTAGAATCATTTTCTCCTCTTTAAAGTCATAAGCTGCCATTAATCTCTGTTGTTTGGAGGTGTTATAGACATTTTTGTGCCTTACAGCTCTAAGCATGAAATGTCCATAAACCAAGGGATCCTAAGTCCCTAAAAGAGTTGTTCCTACCCCTAAAGGAACAAGGTCAACCAATTACAGCTTCTCCCAGAAGTTCTCCACCAGAAACGGCTCAGAAACAGTCAAATCAGGATCATTTCAGCTGCTCCACTAGCTAGCTGCGTTGCATAGCACCCCAATACACTAGCTAGGTGCGTTGCAACGCACCTAAATGCACTACCAGGGTGCGCTGAGTGGGAAATGACAAATGGCAGTGTCATTCCGTGAGGTGGACAGACAAAGGAAACTTCCAGAATCTTCCCCAATGACACTTGCCTCACTGAGTTCGACCAAGGATGAGTAAGAGGCTCTCAGTCTCCAAGTGGAAGCAAGAACTGACAGAGAGAAGCCACTAGTCAAATCATAAGCTGACTCATCCTCTTTGCATACATCTATATATGGATCCCTCATCCCAGAGATCCAGAGGCTGGAATTTTGTACATTGCAGAGAATTGTTGTTGGTTTTGAGATAGAGATCAGTGTATTGGGTGATTTATGCTTTGTTGGAGGTGAAGAGGGGATTCCTTTGCTGGGGGGTTGATGCTGGATCAGGAATCATCGGTTGTAACTCCTCCTGGACCTTCTTGTTATATCAATAAAACTATTTGAGTTTCTCCTACATGCTTGTGTATCAATGATGTTTTGTTATATTTGCATGTTTAGCTTAAATATGATCCTAAGCTATTTATGAATGTAAATCCATGTCTTTGTGTAGTTTTCCTCTTCTGTGATCTTGCAGGAACTTGGTGAAGCTGGGCAAGTAAGGGAGCAGGTAGCTGGAAGCTGTCAAAGAGGAGAGAGATTGGATCAAAGGACAAGCACAAGACACAGGTTAGTTCATCCTATTCCTCTTCGTTTATAGTTCATAAAGAAGAATACGAAAGTAGTTTTCCTTGTTTGTTTCTAAGGTACTGTCACACCTTAGTGGGATAGGGGCGTTCTGAGTAGACACTTTTCCCGTTAACAAAATGGCGACTCCACTGGGGATCGTGTCTAGTTAGTTTGTTTATGTTTTTCTTGTTGTTTGTTTCATAAACACAGAAGTAGCAATCGAACTGCATTTGCCATTATCAAATGCAAAGTAGACACCTGCTACTTCAATCCATTCACTGGATTTGTTTATGATTTGAACAACTGATTCACAAATGATCTGGTTACCCTTTGTGATAGCTCTTAGAACTCCTTTAAATCCACCCTCTGATTGTGCATTACTGATTGCTTTCACTTGGCCAAAATCCATAGACTAAACTGCAAACCGTGACCCAGAACCCGGATAGAAGTCTCGTTTCTGCCCCAGCGCAGGCACAGTGAAGAGATTCTGCATTTCAACGCAGTTCCCGAGAGGGCTACCTGCACTGCAATTCAGTTTCTCTGTGTAACAGGTGCGCTGATCAACCTAGCCCTGTGCAACTGAGGTTCTTTGCTTCATTTTTTCAGTTTTGTCTCTGATTTTGCAGCCTGTGATCAGTGTGTGTCTGTTTAAAAACCCCTTTTCTTTGCCTTAATTCCGCCTCCTTTGTACAAAAAGACTCTAGATGTTCTTTGTGTGTTTGTTACATCATTTGCAGTTTTCCATTGAAAGAGTATAATAGTCACACTATCGTCCTTGGATTTAGATCTGTCGTAAGTGTCGATTTTGATCTTAGGAGAAAGTTTATTTGCTGTTGATAGTCGATTATGCTTCTACTTTTGCCTTTGGTTTGAATTTGTCACTTTCTAGCGTCTAAACGAGCGTTTATTTCAAAATCATAAAGTGTCGTAATCTTCTCTACCTTTTGATTTCGAAAAGAAGCTTGTGTGTGTCTTGAAAGCAAATTCAGATTTGTACATCAACTTTCTTTTTAGGCATCAATATTAAGAAAGTGAAAACAAATACATGCATATGTGCATTTGCATATTGATAGTTTGCTTGGCTTGATTTAGGGAAAGTGCATTTACAGTGTGCTCTTTGCTCTTTGAGAAAAGATTGTGTCTTTCTTTTCCCCTTGTAGCTAGGATTTTCATTGCTGAAAAGAGATAAAAGCTTGCTTATCATCTTTAGATTGCATTTTAGGAATTACATCTACATCTCGTGGTGATCCCAAAAGGCAAACTTCTAAGAAAGATCAACTTAAAATAAATTGAATGAATCTAACAACGCTTTGGAACTTAACGCACAACATTTAGAGGTCTAGGCTAGAGACGTATTCCAGCGTCGTAAAGCCTGGTAACTGTTGTCCTCACTGATGGTTGGGTGATTCCTCCACTTTGAGACGATAAGTGCCAGTACGGACTTGTGCTCCCACGTACCTTCGAGTATATATTGGGAGACCCCTATAGGCTTAAAACCTTTTATCCATAGGAAGCCGTGTCGGCCGCCCTACTGGTCGCAATGCACCGAACACAACATTCGGGAAGATTGACTGCCATACTGTAAAAAGTATTCTACAGTTTTGCGATTGGTTTGGTACTCCCTCTACCTAGATCTCCAGAGCAGTCCCTTTCGTTCCTTTTCAGACTCCTTAACGGAAAAGGTCCATCTGAGCACTTGTCACTTCAGGCTCATTAAAAATCGAAGGAGACTAGAGTCATCTTTTGTTTTTTCTCGACTCTTTAAAATTGAAAAAACAAGTTGTGTCAAAGCGTCTTAAAATTTATTTTAAACGGAATATTCACCCCCTTTTCCTACGTTGATCTTAGGTTGAGAAAATGGAGTCTACCAACCAAGGAATTCCCCTTGGTGGAAATCCTAGTCCCTTCTCCTCTTGGGGAGATGTTGGTGCACCCCATATGGCCACATTGTCGCTTCCAGGACTGACAATTGGCTTGCCAGTCTGGCTCTTCTCAACTAATGTCGTTCAAAACACCACTATTCTTGAACAATCGAATCAGCAATCGAATCAGCAATTAGGCGAGTCCAGAGTTGCCCACCAACCTTCTACTTCCTCTAATTCTTCCTCTCCTCCTTCCTCTTCGCTTGATGGGGCTGGCAAAGCCAAAAGTCAAGTTCCTAAGGAGAAGAAGGAGAAGAAGAAGAAAGAGAAAAAGAAGAAGGAGCCAAAGGCGAATGGTGGAAAACGAGTGTCGTCTAATGAAAATCCACACACTGCACCGACCAGGCCTAAATCGCCATGTGTCATTTGCAAAGGAGACCACTTTCACAGAGATTGTCCTTGCATCCCTCGGATACTAAGGGACTGGTCTCCTCGTTTTCACAATCCGGTGTCATCAACCTCTGATGATCATGTTGAAAGCACACCGTCAACTAGCGAAAGTGAAGCCCCAGGACAAAAAGGGAAAGCTAGATTTCCCTGTAAACTGTGCGAAGGCAATCATGTCGTCCACCGTTGTCCCTTCTTAGATGAAGCGAAAAGAGTTTTGGATGATCGTCTGGTTTCACCGTTACGACTTCCTCCTGGATATAAAAAACTCTTGCCGAGTCTGTCACTAGTTGAGAATCCGGCTGGCCCGCTCAAGTGGTCGGCTGAAGCGCCTATCATCGAAGGTAAACCATCTGAATCCATACCAGACGAAAGTCAAAAGGTCGAGGCGGTAGTTGACCCGGTCTTGCCTTCAGAGGTTTTATCTTCGGATGATACAGTCACTGAAGAGAACAAGGATGACACCGTCCAAATTCTCTTCATCAACACAGACTCCGATGAACATGGGGGCAGTTTACCCATTCCCTTACCGCAGGAGGGAAGTTCGTCAGAGCCATACCCGGCCGTCTACTCGGTCCCACCTCCAAGCAACCTAGTTGTCTCCTTCGATTGGAATCAACTAGGCAGACCCCGTTTACCAGCAAGCATACCATTCTGAATTATCATTCAAATATATAGAATGGTCATGGCTGGTACCATCATAGATGAGGGGGCTTCTATGAGTATCCTTTCCTCTATTGCTTGGAAAGCGCTTGGTTCGCCACCGCTGTTGCCTGAGATGAGAAATCTGACAGGCTTTGATAAAGGAACCAGTCGACCTTTAGGGATCCTTCCCAATGTGCCCATAACATTGAGAAGGAAGACAGTTCAAATGAATGTAATGGTAGTTCAAGGACCCTTGGATTATAACCTACTCCTTGGAAAAGACTATATTTATTGCATGGGAGCCATTGTCTCCTCACTCTTTAGAGTAATTTGTTTTCCGCACGAAGGAAGAGTGGTCAAGCTCGTGGACCAGCTTTCATTTCCCGGATCACGCATAGCAAATAGTCATATACCATCCCTAAATGGTCTCTTCACGCAGGAAATGTCTCAATCTCCAGTCCGTCCTCCCGATGAGCGCGAGTAATTCAGAGGGATATGACTGAAACCCAGGGGGCATGCGTCCTGGTCTTCTTCGGCAGGAAAACTTCAGGTATAGGGTAGGTTTCCGCAGGAGAATATGACTAGTCTGTACCCCGTCCGTCGGTGGAAAAGGGGTTATTCTAGAACAAGATTCTTTTGTCAAAGTTATGTGAGTTGACAGAACAGAGTCACTCACCTTTGTTTATCTCGGTAGACATTGCCGAAGAAGTGTTTTGTTTTCACTGCGAATCGAGCAATCTTTGGGTAACCTGTAAGAGGTAGGCCTCTCCCGATAGAACAAATGTTTTGTCTGCAAATTGAGGGGTAACCTTGAAACCATATTTTATATCTGGGGGCATGCAAACCTTTTGGAATGCAAGCAAGGGATGGCTATTTATTTTTAAAATTTTTAGGACCTCTAACCCTTTAAACTCGTAGGATTAGTCGTCACCTAACTTGCATAAAGAAAGGATGTGGGGCAAAAATCTAAAAGTTGCCGTTTTATATGAGACATTCTTATCATATGACTGGATTAATCGAGCAGTTTTAGCACATAGTTCAAGCTCGTTAAAAAATAAACATAAGACATGAGCAAGTGTTTCCACCCGCGTTTAAGCTCATTAAAAAATGAACTATTCCCCGGTAAATAACCACCGTGAATGAAGCATTTCAGCCATTAAAGCCTTGGTCGTGTTTGCACCGTCACCTCCACTTTTCATTGGCCGATCATTCACCTCCATTTGATTGTTTACCCATTTTGAGGAACAGCTGCGAAGAGTGATTTCACTAGCCATCCTTGTGACACTGCCGTGATTGGAAAATTCCAACCATTACCTGGAATCAGCTGCTACCCATTTTATCACTCGTTCCTCAAAAGACAAGTCTTCTTTAAGCTCTTTTCAACTGACTCGTAAAATATGAAAAGATTGTCGAGTTTTGGCCTTCCAGCTCGTTAAAGCAACCGGAAGTGCTATCCCTCCTCTAGATTTTAATCTTTTTGGACCTGAGGGATTATTGCACAAAAAGATCGAGCGCTTGTTTTGTTCGGCTCGTTAAAACTATCGAAAATTCATCCCTTCTGTATTATTTTATACTTTTTCGGACTTAAGGGATTAGATGACAAAAAAGGAACTTCGGAGTTACCTTTACGTACCTTTTCAGACTCTCTAAAAATGAAAAGAACCGAGTTATCTTTGTCGTTAAACTCGTTAAAAAGATTAATAGCGACAAACTTGTCTTTAGACGAGAGCGAGTTTCACTATCGCTAGGATCGTTAAAACATAGCGATGGGTTTGCCTGAAGGGAAAATTATAGAACAAGCACATGTTATCCTCCTCAAGCTTGACAAAAATAAAGAGGTACTGGTTAGCAATGACTGGGGAAAAAATTGGGAAGAAACTCAAAGAATCTTTATTGGTAGCAAGTCGCTCTCGAACATGACACTTCCACTCCGTGCCTGAGTCGGGTTGGGTTGTTTCATTCACCGGTCACATCACCATGGTCACGCCATACCATCCACATTTTGGGTAAATGCTACCAATCCATCACATAAGTGTCGTCGACATGTTCAAGAGAAGTCATCCAGAGAAGTCATCCGTGTCCCATCCACTACCATACATTGTACTTCATTCTTTCATGACCGCCATCCTGAACCATATATCATCAGATCGTTTTCACCTCCATCAAAATCATTTGCTTCGTTCCGTGTCATTGATGTGGGATTCATCAAGGCCCTCCTTTGACGGGTCACTTCTTGTCGACATCAGCTCATTATCCAAGAAGTTGATCTAGGAACACCCCATTCAATACTTTGAAGCTTGCATGCCTCAATGGCAAGTTTCTCACTTCCGGCGACAGGTATACATCAATGACCTTCGACCGAAAGATTTTCCGTGGTGTTCGACGCCAAGTCCTTTATTCACACCACGTGAATTGTACTGCAGTACCTTGAGGGTCATCATCATTATCGGTGATTCCTCTCACGCTTGTTAACAGTTTACATCATTGACTGGTAATCAAGCGATGTCTTTCCATGTTCGACTTCAAAACATTTCTCACATGGATCGACTTGTACTTCGAGTGAAGATTGGACGAGATTGAAGACCCCGGATCTAGTTTCATCCATCCAGGCTGTGATATATATTCAGGAAAAATAAAGACATTGACATGTACAGCATTGCAGCGCAGATAATCATCCTACCAAAAGGATGATGACTTCATCAGAATCATCAGTCTACCATCAGACAATTGTCTGCCCTGTGTACATAAAAATGAATTTATAAAGCTGAGCATGGGAATGCCCGCCTCAGCTAGATCATGAAAACAGTATGAAGATAATGTATTGTATTGTATCTTATTACAGGTCTCCTCCCAGCATTGAAAGAACTTCGGATCCTCCTAATAAAGCATTTCACCCGATAAACAGCCTCATACGATAAGGGGCAATTGTTATAGACATTTTTGTGCCTTACATCTCTAAGCATGAAATGTCCATAAACCAAGGGATCCTAAGTCCCTAAAAGAGTTGTTCCTGCCCCTAAAGGAACAAGGTCAACCAATTACAGCTTCTCCCAGAAGTTCTCCACCAGAAACTGCTCAGAATCAGTCAAATCAGGATCATTTCAACTGCTCCACTAGCTAGCTGCGTTGCATAGCACCCCAGTACACTAGCTAGGTGCGTTGCAATGCACCTAAATGCACTACCAGGGTGCGCTAAGTGGGAAATGACAAATGGCAGAGTCATTCTGCGAGGTGGACAGACAAAGGAAGCTTCCAGAATCTTCCCCAATGACACTTGCCTCACTGAGTTCGACCAAGGATGAGTAAGAGGCTCTCAGTCTCCAAGTGGAAGCAAGAACTGACAGAGAGAAGCCACTAGTCAAATCATAAGCTGACTCATCCTCTTTGCATACATCTATATATGGATCCCTAATCCCAGAGATCCAGAGGCTGGAATTTTGTACATTGCAGAGAATTGCTGTTGGTTTTGAGATAGAGATCAGTGTATTGGGTGATTTATGCTTTGTTGGAGGTGAAGAGGGGATTCCTTTGCTGGGGGGTTGATGCTGGATCAGGAATCATCGGTTGTAACTCCTCCTGGACCTTCTTGTTATATCAATAAAACTATTTGAGTTTCTCCTACATGCTTGTGTATCAATGATGTTTTGTTATATTTGCATGTTTAGCTTAAATCTGATCCTAAGCTATTTATGAATGTAAATCCATGTCTTTGTGTAGTTTTCCTCTTCTGTGATCTTGCAGGAACTTGGTGAAGCTGGGCAGGTAAGGGAGCAGGTAGCTGGAAGCTGTCAAAGAGGAGAGAGATTGGATCAAAGGACTAGCGCAAGACACAGGTTAGTTCATCCTATTCCTCTTCGTTTATAGTTCGTAAAGAAGAATACGAAAGTAGTTTTCCTTGTTTGTTTCTAAGGTACTGTCACACCTTAGTGGGATAGGGGTGTTCTGAGTAGACACTTTTCCCGTTAACAGGAGGGTGTTGTCTTGAGGAATTGATCATACAGCTGTACTCTTAACAACTCATTTTGAGCCTTGATTTCCATGAAAGTTCCTTTAATGCCAGGCGGTTGCTTGGTTTGCTGCCTTGAGGAAGAGACCTCCATACCATGCTGCCTCTCTTGCTCTTGCTGGAATGAGCTAGTAGGTGTTTGCTGGCTAGTTTCTCTTCCCCTCCTCGGGCTCTCTATGACTTCTTCAGTAATTTCTTCCTCAGCTTGAGGATCAACTCTCTGGTTTTTGGCTTCTGGTTGCTGTATTGACCCACTTGGAGGTGTGGCCTCTTCCCTTCCCGCTTTTTACCTCTTTCCTCATTAAGAGGAGTCTGTAAAGCTGGCACCTGTAGTGCCTCAGTTTGTTGTGGAGGGGCCTGCCCTTGACTCTGCTCCTTTGAGGTGGTAGGCTGTTTTGTCACTGTTTCCTTCTCTGCATCCATTACCTCCTTTCCTTTTACTGTACCTATTGATGGTGTACATCTTTCTTGGGCAGCTTGTGAAGCTGCAGCAGTTGATGGACCTTCTTCGACTTGTTGTGGCAGTTTGAATGTTAGCTGCTCAAAAGAATCCAAGTCAAGAGTCTTTTCCAAATCTTTGACATTTTGCTCCATTATTTCTTCTTGGTTGAATTCTTCAACTAGTGTCCCTTGCACCCACTCATCTTGATTGGAAAATTGTTCAATTTGTGGGATTTTGTAGTGTTCATAGGCTGACAGTCAATATTTTATTTTTCTAGCATTAATAAAGCCATCTGGGTCATAAGGGACCCACCAAAAACTCCTTTTCAACTTGAGTTTCTCTCCCAATATTTGATCAGCATCTTGCCAACCTTCTTTCTTGTTCATGACAAAGGGGCCTAGTTGGTCTTTGAATTTCAGGCGAGCCTTTTTCTTGGCACTATGAAAATGAGTTAAATCTGAATTGATGAGTTGCCTATAATACTCCAAGGCAAACAGTCTCATTGGCACATATCTTGGGAGCCTGTAGGGACAGAGCTCACAGCCATATATCCTAATGACAGTGTGATTCTGGTAAAAGTACCAGTCACCTATTTTGTAGTTCTTTGAAAGCTGCAATATTTTCTGCATGTCATAGGATAGCCTAGCAGGAGGAGTTCTCATTAGGAGACAAGAGACTGGATAGACAAATAGGTCAATGAACTCACAGTAAGAGTAGGGGGAGTTGTGGACTTCATGAAAGACTGAGGTCCAAAAAATCACAGACCTCTTTTCTCCTTTAGAGTCCAATCTTTTGATGGGGCATTGGAAGCAGTCTGGCTAATAATACATGAACAAATGATAGATATAGGATGAATATTTGAAGACTCCCTCCCTATCCAGCTTCAACAATTGGTCATGTATCTTATTGGCAATAAATTTGGCATAGTTGTATTTGATAGCAGGGGGCTGTCCTGGGGTAAATGCAGACAACAAGACCAATATAGTATGATCAATATGCTCACTTGTCTTGAAGCCCAATACATAAGATATCATATCTACTAGTAGTTTGCCCACCTCATTGAAACATACATAGAGAAAAGGAGGTGGCCCTGTAGGCTGGCGGTCTGCTCTCATGAATGTTTTGGCAATTCTGTTTATCTCTGAGCTGGAGAGTTTAAGACCTTCATCAAGCATGAATTTCATAGAAAACGGGACCAGAAGCTGAGTTTGCTTGAAGTTTAGCATTTGGTTGATTGAGTCAGGAGTTATTTGGAAGAGGGTGCTCCCAGATGGAGATTTGACTGCTCTTTGAGTTGGGTCATAGTTTTCACAGCAGAGGCGAATAATTTCAGGGAAGACATTGACAGAAGGGAGGAAGTAGATAGGCAAGTTTGATTCCCAAATGCCATAAATGTCACTGTTATTCAAATAACTATTCCTCAGCTGACAGAAGGTCTGCAAGTGGTTTCTGTCACCAACCAAATCTTGAATTAAGTGGTCCCTATCAGCCAAAGGCAATGCTTCAAGTTCTTTGTGAGGTGCATTGAGAGGAGTGATATTCAGTGCTGCTGGAGTGGTCATTTTAAAATTCTGAGTGCTTGCAATTTGAAACTCTATCTTGTGTGCAACAACTGTCAATAGAACAGGGGCTATGAAACTTTTCCCAGGGAATTTGCAGATTGAGCTTTGATATGAAACAGGTTTACCGGGTAAAATTCACAAGGAGAACAAACCGTGCAGAGGCAAACTGGGAGACTGGATATACAGGGGAGATGGGAATCTTGGCAGGAGATTTTGACAAATGCACTTAGTTGATGGGCAGTTTGGAGACTCTGCCAGCGGAAATGAGCTTAAAATGTATTTTAATGGCGGAATTTGCAAAGGAGGGCCGGTTTGCCGTGTTTCTCTTGAACAAAGAGTGACCTAGTGAATTTACAGGTGGAATTTGAGGGGCTGGAGCACATTTTAGTTTGAATTTGCAAATGCTCAATCAATTTCAATGGAGAAACTGTGGAAAAATAGGGTTTATGGGTAAACAACGGATAAATACCTGTTTTTATGGCACAGAGGTCAATTAGCAGGTACAGCTCAAGCTGCAGGATCGAGCTATGGAGCCGAATTCGCAGGGTGATGGACTGTGCATGTTGGTGGCTGATTGAACATAAAATCACATGCAAGTGGCTCCACAAGCGCAACAATAAAAAACAAACAAAATAGTTGTTTTCACGACTTTTTATTGAATTTTGGACATTTTAGCGCTTTTGGTGCTTTTTAATGATGATGTCAGCATGAAGTATTTTTGGCGCGTAATGGGTACGGAGGGTGACGTGGCAACTGCCGTGCATGGTGACGTGGCAGGCGACACATTGGTGGAGCGGTGATGTCAGCAGGTGATGTGGCAGTGGTACTGAGCAGCGGTAGGTGAAGTGGACGCGACGTCACGGGTGACGTGGGACTGACGTCAGGGGGCAGGTGGCGGGCGGTAAGCAGTTTTCCCCGCACCGCCTTTACCCCAGGGTGGTATTGCAGAGGGGGGCTTCGATCATGCCGAGATATTGACGCGTGGCAGGGGTACGGTAGCAATACCGCCCATCCCCCGGATGCTAACCTTCGGCAGATAGGGGCATGTGATATTGCCGCCAGCCGTTGGATCACGGGCACTGGATCGGACAACGGATGGGCGACGATGGACAGCGAGCAGATTTGGACGCGGGACCCACCGAATATTTTATTGTTTGTTAATGCGGCGGGAGTTTAAACTTTAGAAAAATGGGTTTTTATATGTTTCGTTGGAGCAGAAATGGTTTAGGTGGGGGGTTAGCATGGTTATTTATTTAACCAAATGTTAAATTAATCCCAAGTGAAGATATATGCGCGGGGTTCTTATGTATGGTTTATGTGTGGGGGGGTGAACTGTGGCTATTTATTTAATGGGAGGTTAAATAAACCCGACGGTTTACACGCGGAAGGGTTATTATTAAAGTCCCAAGTGGACTTAATAATCCCCAAACTCTGTATTATATGGCTATAATTTCCAATGGAAAGGGTATTTAGTATTTTTTGGGTTTTATATAGTTTTTTTGTAGACTAGGGGTGGGAAAATGATTTAGGGAGCTAAAATAATAAAGTTAAATGTTAATATGACTTTGTGGAATGAAAGTGAATGAGTGAATCCTAAGCTTATAGAGTAAAAACTTAGGAATAGGGAAATGAAAGGAATATGGAATGATGATTTTTACACAAGAAATGTGGCTTCCTTTCACTAAGTAAACTCAGAGTTTAACTTAGTATTTCTCATGGAATGAAGTGAAGCAGGACTATTAGGCAGATCCCAAGGTCCTTGAGGGGATGTCAGTAAATGATCTTTAAGGGAATGAAGGGGAATTAGTCATGCTTCCATTGTTATGCAACCAAACAATTGCCAAGGTACCAATGTCATTGATGAGATGAATCTTTCTTGACAAGACAAAAGTGATCATAAACTTGTTTCTGCAACCTCAAACTGCCTACCCAGCCTAATACACCTAGCATTTTTTCTTCATTTTGATTGGGTGCATTTGAACTTGCAAACCCTGATATAACTCTTTTCTTTTGACTGCCCTCCTATCTAAATCTACCCTTATCTCTTCCAAGGGCCCAGATTAAGCAGTTGGGCTCCTTATTTTCTCTACCTATCTACTCATCTGCCAAGCTTGAACTGTTTGGACAAATATTCATTCTCTATTCTACAACAGGAAATTCAAACATGGCATGGTCTAGATTGAACTATTGGGCCATCCATTAAGTGTGATAAGCAACAGTATTTGCACATTGTGAACTTTCAAACAAGATAGCAGTGGCATTTTGATTGGCCACTTTCTTGGCCTTTTGGTTTGGGGTTCATTTCTATTATTTTCTCTGACCAATGCATTTTTCTAGCCCTTTGATTATTCTTTTAGGGGATACCCTCTTTTCACTTTTTAATTTTCTTCATTTGTTTACAAAATATCGAACCTTTGCAGCATGAAAAGATGAACATATTTGGCACTTCCATAGTCAATCATGAAAAATGAAACCTATTGGTATAGGAACCTAATAGGGCCCACACAAACTAAGTTAGGCACTAATATAATAGCACAGTAAGGATCGCATCGGAACAATACAAAGGTGCGCACAGGTTGCGAAGAATCGAAAGTTGCGCGGAGCAGCGCAGCGCACAGATTAGGATCGCGAACCTCCAAAACCCTCATCAAGACATCCCTAGGGTGTGGAAACCTGGTTCCAGCATCCTCCCATGCTATTTCAGGTGAGACCTCAGTCCGCGCTCCGCAGACTATTGCCGAAAGGACCAGTAGTACCGGGATTTTCTTGTCTAAACTCACTGCTGAACTTGGGTCAGGCCCCACGTAGCCAACATATCACCTTAAGAAAGAGGGGGTTGAATTTATTGTCAGGGCACATCAAAACAAAAATCGCTTGAATTTAATTGTTGCTAATCAGATGAAGCAATTAATAAATTCAAATAAGATATTTGTAATCATGTGTGTAAAGGAACAACATAACAATCATCATCATGCTTGTTCAGGTTATGAGACTCAGCTTAAAGATGGTTTGATTAAAGACATAGAAACTATTCCAGTTCTATGTAAAACCAAACATCTTACTCATAAGTAGGAAATACAACATGAATTATAGTTTGTGCCTAAATCTCCTCTTGCTAATGTCAGAATGAATAAATTCAGTTCAAGTTTGGAAATTAACAGTTACAGGGATACAGGTAAATATTGGGGAAATTCAGTGTTCAATTTCTCTTGTATTGTGTCACCATTTCATGTTTCAAATAGTTTGGAAACTTCTTTTCAAGTGGATAGGAAGCTTATTTGTTTTCATATCAAAGCCTTTTCTAAAGTAGTGTCAAAGTATCTAAGGGAAAATTATGCATCAGGGGAAGTGCTAATCAATGGAAACATCATTTATTGAATAAGGAAAAAGTGATTCAAACAAATCAATAACTAATTCAATACTTTCATAGTCAAACTAAGTTGCAGCAATTTTCACCTTACAGTTTGAAGGGTTTATGACAGCAAGTTCACTTAGTAATTAGGAATCAGTAAAGTATAGCTGGTTTGATGTCAAGAATATCTTTGATTGTCTCTATCATTGCACAAAATAGATTGTTAATACATGTTGATGGTATTAAACAATATCCTCTAGAGACTGTTTTCAAAGATGTGTATGAATCACTAACTCATGGTTCTTCATGGAAATAATTTAATTGCCATGTTCATAACAGGTTTTTTCCCATTGTTGCAAGTTGTTCATACTACAAATGAATGGATCAGGTCATCAACTCAAAATGTGCCATGGTTAGCATCATCAGGGTCATCAATTGCAGGTGATTGACTGAATGTATTGGTACATCATCAGGGCAAGGTGGAAAGTGAGGGAGCTCTACCTTCATCGACTATTCGTTTAGTCAAACTTTTATGGTCCAAAAGATTTCAAATGGAGAGGATTGATATAGGAGGATCTCGTTAGATCAGTTGAATAGGTTCATTGTGAGTGTTCAATGTCATCGTCAGTGTTCCGTGTCATTGTCATCATTCAGTTCAGTTTCGACAATTTTGATAGTGTTGGTTATGGATCAGGTTGTTTAGGTGATGTTAATGGTTTTCATGGAGATGGTTTTTGTACCTAGCTATCGACATGTGTTTGTCATCAGTTCTACTAAGCTATGGTCGTTGACATGTGTTTGTCGTTCGCTTCTCAGGATTTGGGGTGTGTCATCCGTTGCAGGGGTTCGATATGGTTTCGTGTCAGGGTTGTCATCGAAAATGTCACTTGTGTCAATGATGTGCATTTGGTTTTGTGTCACATTGTGACAAATGTGTTATAAAAACCTACACTATGTATTGTAAAACCCTAAACCTAGAGTTAAATGCAACTATGTATCAAAAAATACATTAAGCCAAAACCTAAAGTCCTACCAAACCTATCGCTTTAACATTATGTATTAAAATACATAGAAAACCTATTTTACTAAGCCTAAACCAAAGTTCTAACACTCTCTGGCTATGTTATTATAATACAATACATTAAAACACATAACTAGGACCTAACTGCCACCCTAACCGCAACGTAATAACATGTGACAAGCCTGGATTGACTACCAAGGTCTTGGGAACCACAGAGCTTACCATAACCCCATCGGAGCAAAACCGCAGACATGATTACATGTGATCGTGTGTTAACCATCAGGTGTGGTAACCTACAGATCTAGGAACTGGAGTGGATACCAATGGCATGTGAACAACATCAGATAAGCCATCAGGGTTAAATTCCGCAGGTTTGGCAGACAGTTACAGTTAGGCGGGTGGCATCTCTATGTGACAGCCAAGTTAGCCGCAACCACCAACCGTCATGGTGAACATCAACGAAACCATCAACATCTAAATCGCGGGTTCGGTCACCTTCTCACATAAGCTGTCCACACCTCCGCCCGGTTAACCTGACTGCAAATAGTTATGTGTCTATTACAATGTATTTTTGGGTTTTTTGTTAAGTTTTTGGTTACAAACTAATGCGAAGACCTAGAAACCTAATCCTAAGTGTCACTCTATGACTAGACCGAGGCTCAAACTCATCTAGAAGCAACCAAATTCATCTCAAATTTAGCCAAGGAGGTTTTGATGTACCTGCAGGCCTATAAGAGGCGGTTTTTCTTCATTGAAGAGGATATTAGTGGTTTTGGTTTTTGTATGCAGATTCTAGAGGTCATAACCAATTTTGTTTTAAGTGTAACAGGAGCATCCGGAGTCGGAATTGGTAATCGTGATAGGCATTGGAAAGATGGTTCAGAGCACTATTCTTTGAAAGTGACTAGAAGTGTTTGCATGCACATTCAATCTGGTTAAATCTCTATGTAATTAACCTATGTTGTTTTAATCCTAATAAAGTGGTTGCCCATCTTGAAAGCGGACCCGGAGACGTAGTCTATCAAGGACGAACTCCGTAATCAACTTTGTTGTCTGGTATCGCTATTTTTTTACTTTTTTCACTTCTGTTATGCATCTTTCCTATGTTTAATCAGTTGTTGTAAAGTCTTCTTCTCAAGTAGTTTTCTTCAATTTCCGCACTTTTAGTTAACATTCAAATAATTAATGGATAATCAATTCTACATTAGTTTTAGACTGTGATCATTTCAGATCAGGATGGTGATAGCAATGTGCTAGAAGAGCACGTATCTTGATGAACTTGCATGTTGTTGTTGATGACATGCAAACATGGACGGTGAAGTACAAGGGAGCCCCACTTCACTTGCCTAAGAAGATCAGGGCCAATGCAATCAAGCTGAAGGCATGTATCCAGAGTCAGATCTAGAATTATGAAGAGCTCCCATGGTTCATCACTAGCATATAGGCCTCCCATGCATGAGTATTCAAGAGTTGGATGTTGTGGTGTGCACACATGTGATCCCATCACTTGGGACTCTCATCCAGACGAAGACAAACAAATAAGTACGACTAGAGCCTGACTTGTACTTCGACAAGTTGATGTGAATTTCCCCCAACCCAGACTTGCCCATCAGTGTAGACATCATGCACAAGTATGTAGCTGGTCCAACCACATTGAATACAATGATGTGCATGCTTTCAAACGAGTTGGACATAGGAGCCCGAGCAATGTACACGGACACCATCAAGGACTACAGATCTTGGCATCAATATGTTACTATTGATTAGCATGAGGATGTTGAGTAGTTGGACTTCCATGGTTTTCTAAGTCAGATTGATGTCTAGCATGGTTTGGTCAAGCCATTGTGTTCACATGGGTACATGTGCATTGTAATTTTAAGTCATGTCAATTGTAAGTCAAGTGTCAATAGTGAATTTAATATTCATAGAGTAGGTGAAGAGCCATGAGGGTAGTTGAATGGTCACAAAGGGGAATGTTAAGGGCCACCCTACCCTTTGCTATAAATAGTCCATGATAACTCATTGTAGAGGCATTTGGTCAGCCAAGCTTCCGATAAGACTATCTTGGAGAGAGCTTGGATAGTATTGTAACGTACCTTAGCTTCTCCACCGCACAGAGCTAGTACATCTCTTTGGAGGAGCAGGCAGATGTGGTTGTAACATTCCACTGTTGGGGCTAGTGGGTATACATGGATGTATTTTATGACTGGAACTTACACTTCTTTATATAATAAGAGCTAGCATATTTCATTCATATGTTGTATTGTATTCCAGCTGTCTTGTTTACTCTAAATGGCATATGTATTTTCTTTCTTATGCACGCATGTATGGACTGTTCTATATGATAATGTTTGAATCTTTCTGAAATGTGTTGATTGGTTTAACCATCACTTTGGATTTCGAGGTGACTTGCTTTCTAGCTTGTGATGCATTGTTGCTTGTGTGTTCCCTTTCCATCTGGGTACTATTACAAGTCGCTAAGGGGCACACTCATCTCAACCCACCAATGTTAGAACCTCTCATTCACCTTCCTTGACTCACTGCAGCAATCACCCCCTTGCTACTAATAGAGTTATCTTGCTTGCCTTTGTGCAAAATCACGGTCAAGACATTACCATATGACATTGTCTCTGTCAATTCTCCATTCCTATTCTTCAATGCAGTGTTATGGTCTTGTATACACCTATTTAGGACCTCTAATTCATAAGCCTAATGTTTCAACTTTTGAACTTGACTCATCCTTTTACCAGGGACATAATCATTTACTATTTCTTTTCCTCTATTTTCTTCTTGCACTTTATTTTCCACTTAAGGATAGAAAAAATCATCATTTCCTTTTTCTTTTTCCTAGTCTTGAATTTGTTCATCTGGACCTAGAGGAATATTAGCCTCATATTTTTCTTTGGCTTATCTCTCATTAATTCTTTCTCAACCTCCTATACATGGGTCACTTTTTGATTTTTGGAGTTCTTTATAGACACTAGAGGAACATTGTCCCCGTCTTCTTTATATCCTGAGCAAAGAACTAAAGCACCTAATGTTGCTATGCCTGCCAACATCGAGAGGTTATCTTGTAATGACATATTCCCTACAAAAGTCTCCATTGGAGGGTTTTCAGGGAAGGAGAAACCTTTCTGAGAAGACTCAAAGTCTTCAGTTATTTCGACTACAGTGGCTAGCATTGATGATGTTTTTCTTGAAGAAGCTTGGTGGTCCCTCAGCAAACCTCATGTAAATCTCCTAGATGGTCCTAGAATTTCAACTTTATTTCCTTCAATCCTTTCCATTTTATGCTTCTTGGACTAGAGTTTATTGGTATCAAAGTCTTTCCCCTCATCATCCTGTCTCATTCTCTGCTTCATAAGTTGGTGTTTAGTAGCTTTGGAGTCTTTACCTTTTTCATTATGTTTCATTTTCTGCTTCATAGATCAGGTTTTAGTGGCTTTATATTTCTCACCCATATCACCTCCCGAGGGTGACTGCTTCTCCTATGTATCCTTATATTTAGCGGCTGCCTTGGAACCTTTATTTTTTTACACATAGTATGAGCCCTTTTTGCAGTGCTCTTATTATGGAATGACATTAAAAAAATCTTTCCATATAATTCTCCTGCTTTCCAACTCTTTCTTGACCAGAAATTTAATCAAGCCATATTAACAAAATTTGAAGCCTATTTGATACTTTCAAATCTTTTGAATTCTCTTGGACATTTTATCTAGACTTTTAAACAGAAAGTAAGTAAAATTGATTAACTTCCCTGATTCAAAATGAATCAGTAGTCGAATGTGGTACAGGTAGGTTAAGGAATACCTCCCTTTGTAGAAGATAAATTTATGAAGAATATACAACTAGTGTCTCCACTTCTCGATTATCATATTCCTCTATACCCCTACCTTCCAATCCATTAAGAAGTCATCTTATAAAAATTTATGCCATGCACCCTTTTCTATTTCTCCTTTCTTGAACCATTTCTCCCCTGTAGCTGGTAACTCAATAGCTTGTGAGATAGAGTGCTCTGTTACTTGAAATCATAGCGAACCAATAATGGTCGTCTTACCTTTGAATCTTAGTGACAAATCTTGAGCAACGGTGGAATGGTAGCCATCAAATTTATATAAAAAAAGAGAGAAAAATAGTTTCCTCTAACATGGGCAAGCTACCTCCATAATCGACAGTCTCCTCTAGTTCTTTCATAGACTAGGGATCGATTCAGACTAGCACCATGACATTCAACCTACCACCACTTTCAGTCCCTTAATTTGTTCAAGACTCAATTAGATAATTCCAAAGGAACTCTTCACTTTACATAATCTCTGGTGTTAGGGGAGTGCGGGAATAACCATGATTATTGCACTAATTGATAATTCAACTACATGCATTCAGTTCCACTGTCCACGGTCTAAAAACATCCCATCTGACCTCCATCACCAATTGGAATAACTTCCATTCTGACAGTACCAAAAATTTAATTAGGAGAGTGGTGGATGGGGCATGATCTTCAAGGTAGACAGGTAATAATGATTGGGAGTGGCGGCTATAATGGTTAGGTCTTCAAGAAATCAAAAAGGAAAATTACGTATGGTAAAGGTTAAATCATTTAAAGGATAGAAAAGGACCGGATTACATATTTAAGGAGTAGGATGACTTTCACACATGTATTCGTCCCTCATCATGAATTTTATTGGAAATGGTAATTCTTATTATGATAAGGTTGCATATGCCTATGTTAATTCCTGCAATTTAATCAATCATCCCTTATAGGCTAAAAAAATAATGTCGTCTATAGAAATACGAATACCAAGATAGTTATTATTACATACAGTCATCATATTCCTAATAGAAATTGAAGCCATTTTACAACAATAATTATTTAGATCATCACAAAAAAATTCCTGTACTACAACAGGATTCCATTATGGAATACTGGGATTCCTGAACTGAATATTGTAGTTCCTGCACTTCAATTCCTCTACTACATGAGAGGATTCTATACTTAACTCATTAATAAAATTATCTTTGTTAAGGATAAGTTGGATCATATAAAAATTAATTGCATATTTAAGGAGTTCTTTATCATCAGACTTAGGTGTCACTGTGTCTCTAGATCTGATCAGCTAACATCTTCAAGTATTCATCAGATCCTGGAAAAATATATGTGGGAAAAAAAATAAGTGGGACAGGGGCATTTGTAAATAAAGGGAAGGAAAATCATAAGGGACACTTAGATTAAGGTAAATTACTTCAAGGGGACATAAGAAAAGGAAATAAGGGAAACAACTTTCAGGGGTAATAGGGAAGAATGGAAACCGGGAAAAGATATTTAAGAAGAATAGGAGGGTATTTAATCTAGGAAATAGAGAAGAAATAGAAGGGAAATTAAGAAAACGGGATAAGAATAAGGACAAAGTATTTTATCTTAAGCAAAAAGTGTCTCTGTCAAATAATGAAGTATCCTCAATAAATTAACTGTAGCAAGAGTTTTGTGTCACTTGAATAAAATTTTCCATACTATTTTCCCTGAACTTGGTAAGGCTCAATTCCTTCCAGTTTTTTCTGCTACCACCCGAAGTCCGTTTGGAACCTTCTTCTTCTGAGTGACAAATTAGTCATATATGATGATCAAGTAACAAACCAATTTATTAAAAGAATTTATCTGCCCAGCAGAAAGCTGGTTTTCAAGCAGATCTTTACATGATTGGACCACCAAGTTGATTTTCACAGTCATGTGGTTTTTTTTTTCAGGAAAAGAGAAGATAAAAACTCACATTAAGCTGGTGTCACCTCCTACCATCTTAAAATCTAATTTTTGTAGAATTTTTTGTATAAAATCCTTCTTAGTGGTGGGTTGAAAATACTTCTTGAGTCTATGCCCATTCACCAAGAGAACATGTTATCAAACCATATCACAAAAAGATAGAAAAGATATATCAACAACTTAAAAATTCACCTCTTCAATGGGGAACCTCCTTTACATTACACAAATGAACAATTCTCGGATGATACAAATGACAAGACCTCCTTTCTATATATAGGATTCTAAGGGGTCCCAATATAATCAAAGCCTACATAACAATAATATTGTAGGGGCACAACAATAACAATAGTGGGCTTCTATGGGGCACAATAATAACAACATGTGGACTACTTGGGCACAATAATAACAACATGGGGACTACTTGGGCACAATAATAACAACATGGGGACTACTTGGGCACAATAATAACAAAATGGGGACTACATCGACAAAATAATACAATAAGGGGGTTGCACTAATAATAATAAGGGGCTACACTAGTAGTATAGGGACCTAACATGCCCCTCTCCTTCAGAAGTGTTGTCCTCAACGCTTGAGTAGTTCTTGATTCTTATGTATAAAAGTATCCTCCTCCGATGCAAAATATTTAGCAGTTAAGTTCTTCCACTTGATGAGATACTCGGAAATTGATCGATTCGTAGTTGTCAGGTTCTTCTTTCTGTGACTTCTTCAGGTTCCAGTATGATTTTTCCTTCCTCATCAATTTCTGGAAATATTGTTTGAACTGGGAGCCTTTCACCTATAACCTTCTTTACACATGAAACATGGAGAATTGGGGGAACTCGAGAATATGCAGGAAGCTCAAATTTGTATTCCATAGTACCAATCTTTTGCATCACCTTGTAAGGACCATAGTAATTTGGTGATAATTTATTATCCTTTTTAGCTTGCTTGAGGGACATTTCTTTGTATGGTTGTAGCCAAAAAAATACCCAATCATCTACATCAAAAATTCTTTCACTGCAATGTTGATCTTCCTGTTGTCTCATTTGATTCTACACCAAATTGGGGTTATCCTTTAAAAGTTGGAAAAGTTGTCATTGATGCTCGATGTGGTCTTTCACTGCTTGAACCTTTGTCTTCTTAATATGTCCTTCTATCTTGAGAGTTTGAGGAGTGGTAATTCCTGCCAATGAATTACAATATATCGTCGGATTCATTTCTTGATGCTGGATGTGATCTTTCACTTCTTAAACCTTTTTCTTCTTGATATGTCCTTCTATATTAATAGTTTTAGGAGTGGTAATTCTTGTCAATGCTTTACAAGATATGGCTGGATTCATTTCTTCTTTCTATAGGGTTGGTTCCTAGTGTATATCCTCTTCTTTTGATGTTTCTTGATCCTTTTCTTCCTCCTCTTCACAATCTATGTAAAATAATTTCTTCTCAACACACTTATGACGTTTAGTGTATTTTCTATCGCAACTGTAACAAAGCCCTTTTTCTCTAATTTCTTCCAACTGTTGTGGTTTAAACCTTGTAGGTTTTGGAAGGCTAGGAGAAAAAATACTTCCATATTTATAGTTGTGAGTGGTAGGATTCCTTGTTTCCATAATTCTGCTTTCAATTTTTCTTGCCAACCTGAATGCCTTTTGTTGGGCAACGGATCCCCCCCATAGCATGTTTTTGGGGCTTAAAGCCTGAGTTTTGGTCAACATAATGTAAAGGCTCTGCGAAATGTGGCCGCGGAGTGCAAAAGTTTAGGATGATTCATAGGGTTTCCCACCCTAAAATAATGTAATTGAATGTAAATTGTATCGGCCTACCCATGGTCCGTGAACCATGGAATTGAATAAATAGAGTGAGGCTCTAAGTGTAAAGACAGTTCTGAGTTTTTCAAAAGTAATAGATAGATGGGAAGGCATGATTAGAGGATAGAAGGGGATTTGAAGGTATTGGGTTGTAGTAGTAGGTAAAGGCTATGCAGCTGAGTGCACAGAGGCCTAGTAGAGTCCGAAGCTGAGTGCACAGAGCGGAGTTGGGTCTGTATTGAACTGAACTTGAAAAGGATCATTAATAAAGCTAAGTTGATTTGACATATTGCGCATCTATTTCGTAGAGCTATAGTTTGATGTTCGACATTAATGGTATCTGTTTATCTATATGCGCGCACTTGTATGTATGTTTATGTATGAAAACTTTCTAAGTAATTAACGAACAAAACCTAACTAAGGAAGACTTGGGTGATTAATACTGGTCGCACTGCAGCTGGATCTACGTGAAGGCAGTCCCACAGGACGCAAGGAGCCCGTTGGTGCATGTAATCTAGTAAGCGTGAAGGTTGAATCGCGTACCTATCGCCCATATCAGACATCCCCAGGGTGCAGAAACCAGGTTCCAGTACCCTCCCATACTACTTCAAGTGAGACCTCAATCCGCGCCCGCGGACTATTGCCGAAAGGGCTAGTAGTACCAGGATTTGCTTGGATAAACTCACTGCTAAACCTAGGTCAGGCCCCATGTAGCCAACAAATGGTTTCATTGCCGGGACTAGGATCTGCATAAGGGATGTCTCATGTCGTGCCACTGGAACCCAACAAAAAAGGAAATTGAAGAGTGGTTGGACAAGAAGATTCACGAGTTCATGACATAGGAAAATAGAACTCCGCAGGTATCTAAGAAAAGGTGAATGGATCGTTATGTGTATACGGAAATCCATGAGATTTTATTTGCATCCTTTCCCTCTGCACTATATGAGTGGATCGCGAGATTAGCCGAAAGCCAGGGAAAGTGTAAGCTCGACCAACGAATAGTGTGGACTCTGAAATTAGTGCGCAGACTAGAGGCATCAGAAGACAAGATCGCGTGAGCAATGGACCATTGGCTCGACCGCATAATAGGGGGATTTATCACTGAGTTTGTGGTGGACACGACCGTAAGCTACAGTGAGGCAGGATGATGTTTTCTCAAGGGACCGCGAGGTAAGTATATTAAATCTTTGAATGCCTATATTAAGATGTTGTTATGTGAAAAATTGGTTATGCAAATACATTAATGTTTGGGACGACGTGGAGCGGAAGGATATACAAAGGTAGCAGGGAATTAGCAAACACCCCATTAATTTCACCTTCATGAGAAAGTGAGGAAGAGCTCGCTCGAATCTATCTGAGAAGTGTGGTCAGCTTGATAAGGCAGCGCATTCCGCAGCTACCACCTCCACCCATGCCACCACCTGCTTCACCTCCCTCACCTCTATCTCCACCCACTCCACCTCCACCAACCCTGCAGTTTAGCATGGCGAGCGCAATCAAGCTACCCGTATTCATAGGAATAGGGACTGAGGATCCAGACTAGTTCTAGTTCATGGTAAGAGTAGTGTGGGAAGCGTAAGGGGTCACAGACGACAACATTAAGAAGGCTACATTGGTGAGCGCGCTGCAGGATCGCGCGTTGACATGGTATATCAAGCACTCTAACGACCACCCAAATGCAGGGATAGCAAAGATCCAAAATGCGTTGAACAGAGAATTTAGCCAGCTGAAATCAGAGACACAATCAATCATTGGGTTTAAAGAGATAGTGATGCTACCAGGCAAGACCCCCTAGGATCTGGATCTGTGGCTGCAGAGTACAATCCGTGAGGCTAATATGATGCTCACGGATGCACAGCATTGCACATGGTTTGTGGCATCCTTGACTGTGCACTTGAGGATGGCGCTGTCACAACAGAAACTTTCCACCCAGGCCAAAGCATTGGAAATGGCGATGAGGTTGCACGAGACCCCGATATAAGATCCTGGGTTGGGAGTTCAACAAATCCATGCGCAACTCCAAAATCTCTTCCTAGAAATACAGAACTTGAAGCAAGATAGGGCACCGTGGCTAGAGGTGCACAAGGAAGTATGGTGCATAAAATGCAAAGGCCAGGGCCATGACAAGGACCACTGTCAAGTATTCGCGAACTACTTGACAGGAGGGGGGAAAATGCCGTTGAGACCATAGGCACAGGTAGGGCCAAGTGCAACACCCATTTTATGGTGTATGCTCTACCAAATAGGAGGAAAACACACGATGGATAATTGCCATTTGTTGCAGAAGTATACATAGAATCCCCAATAGTTGTTTTGTAATTTTTGTAGGTCAGTAGACCACGACGAGCGAACTTGTCGCAGTTATGAGTTAATGATGGATTAGACCCTAGCCTATAGCATGCAGACAGAAACGCGAGCCCTCGACCCACCTACGGGGATGGCGCGCGCTGGATTTCAGGGGTGAGGTCGAGGACGAGGAGGAATGGGACTAGGAAGGGGCCGTGGGCAATTGATTTGCTACAACTATGGAGGACCAAGGCACTATGTCCGTGATTGCACCAACCCGACAAGGATATCCTGTTCGTAATATGCTCAATTTGATCATGAAACAATAGATTATCCTACATTGATCACACAGATGCGTGACAAAGGGGTATTCCAACCTCCTCCGACTCAGAATATCCAAATGATGAGGTCTGAAACGTGTGAAGAAAACCCAAATGTGAACATGATGCTCATAAGCGGTGCGACCACAGGGGAAGATAAGGGGAAGTAGCCTGAGGAAGATACATGGGTTCACAAGTCTCCCACAAAGGAACCTGAGTTTGACTTAGAACGCACAAAGGAGATGTTCATAGAAGCTAAGAAGAGCTTCGCGGAGGCCCCCATTTCAGGTAGTAAGCATCAACCAGAGCCAGGGATGGATCCTTCTATGCTTACTACCTTTCTGGAGACATGCATGAAACTGTTGTGAGACGACAAGGTAGTTAAGGGACTACAGGAGCTTATCATTAGGTGCGTGGGGTCAGAAGAACTGTGCGTAGTCTGAAAATTGGGGAAGCATACATTGCGCACTAGATGGGCGATGAGGTTGACTGCGCAGATTGGTGAGTATGAAATGGATCAGGTAATCCTAGACCTGGGTTCGGATGTGAATGTATTACCGAAGCAAATATTGGAACGTATGGGTAGGCCCATGTTACGGTGGTCCCCTATTCAATTACGAATGGTGAACCAACAGAAGATTTTGCCCATGGGAAGGTTACAAGGGGTAACAATTGATATTGAAGGTGCGAGCACACAGACGGATTTTGAAGTAATAGAGATTTTCGATCACAGCAATCCCTATCCTGCATTGTTAAGAATAGACTGGGCCACCGATATGAACGGAGTCATCAATATGAAGAAGTGCAAAATGATCTTCGGAAAAAAATCGCTATGCGTAGTAGTCCCACTGGACCCAGCCGAAGGGGTGCACTACACTGAACTAGTGCGTGATGACGAAAGCGACAATGAGTTCGATTGTATTTACAAGATAACTGCGTGAGACCAGGACTGGGTGAATCCGACTACAAATGGGAGAATCTCATGGGAGCGCGAAAGATCCTGCACTTCAGATTCAGACGAGGAAGTAGAACGATGGCAGAATCGGTTACACGAAGTGACAACGCTGAATTGCAACATGATGATTAGATCACTGTGCTGCATGACAACAAAGGCAAGGAAACTGCCATCATATGATGGAGTGACAACGGTTGATGAATTCCTGGACAAATTTGAAATCGCAGTACCGAAACAACAATGATTCGATGCGCTGAAATGGGCACTACGCACAACACCCGCACAGTGGTGGAGTACACATCAAGGCAACTTTGAGGACTGGCACAAATGTAGAAGGATGATGTGCCTACAGTTTAGAAGACTCCGGCTTCAACCAAGAGTCGGGCAACTAGGACGGAGCAGCTTGCACACCCACCTGTGCTGATGGGTACAGACGTGTGCTGTGCAGTCCACACAAGCACACCCCAAACAAAGAATCGAAAATTGGAACAGGATACAGCAATAGGAAAAGTAATGTGCCCCACGGAGATTCCACGTACAAGCATTCAAGAAGGTATGTAGAATCCTAAATAGGGTTTACCAGGCAGGATGAACTAATTGGGACCTGTGCGTACGAGCAGTCCAATGGGCCTATAGGGCCATGCACAAAATCCTGAGTGCGGAAATGTTTCCAAAGACGACGAGCAGAGTTGAGGCCATAGTTTTGGAAAGGAAACCTCATGCAATAACTCCCATAATTGGGACAAGGACCAGAATGAAGGGATTATGTAGCCGTGCGAGGACGAACATATGCAGATTCAAGAAGTCATTCAACGATGAAACCTTGAGCTTTGCGAACTTGAAGAATATCGGGTATGACTAAAGCAGAAAAGCATGTTAATGGACACAGAAATCAAAAAATTGGAAACCAAAATCACGCAAGCATGTTGTGTTGATAGAAGGACAGGACAAGATTTGGGTAGCCATACCACCGCATTAGAAGATTGTCACTGAGAATTTCTGGCTCTGCTACCATGGCTGTGACCGCACCTTATTAGACAAAGTAACTAGGGGAGCGCACCGCATAAGGAAGAACGCAAGGCACTAACTAGTGTGAGGATAACTGAGGAAGGCCCATAGACTGGGCTAGAAGGTGAATTGAAGCCTTGCATCGGTGGTGCGACCACCTGACTATCCGTAGGAAGCACAGTCTCAACGCTCCAAGCAGTTGAAAGAGAGTGTGGGACTATAAAAGAGTTTGTATGGGAGATGCATGATAAGGAGGTTGTGCACAGGATCAATATGAAAAATGGGTCGTGTCCGCGCACAGGGGGCTGCGATGCCGTGCGAGTAGGCTGGGAAGTGACCGTTGGTGTCACTGTTCATGGCACGAGGAGCGGGCGGCGGGCAATTCAGACACGAAGTCAGAACTACATTTGGGACTTTTTGTCACCAATCTTTCATTAATGAGTTGAATAAGGGGGGAATGGTCGAATTTGAATTCAAAAAGGCCTATAAATCACAGGTGGCTCTCCACTAATAAACCCTTGGTTTTTTGAGAATTCAGTTGTTGCACTATCAATTGGGTATGGACCTGACGAATTTGGAGGCTTTGAGAGAAAGTTCAGTGTTTGAGACATTGCCAAAGGAGACACAAGGTTTCTTGAACAGAATGATGTCAACAAATGAGGGAGCCATGCAAAGCCCTATGCCACTGGTGGGGGATGTGTTAGAGCCTAGATTGACCTCAGGCTGAAGGGAGGCAATCCTAGGATAACCACAAACCAAGCTTAACCTGGTAGCTAGCCCTACCAGGTCGGGAGAGGGCTTTCTCCTTGTGAATCTCAGTCAATATTACTAGATCAGATATGGATTTTAGGCTAGGTATAGTAGCTCTAGGGTTTTTTGATTTCTTTCGTTAGTTTTGCTGGATCAAATGGAGTAGGCAGCTTTGGGTTCGGGAAATCAAGTCAGGATGCAGGGTCTTCTATGGGGCGAGGTGAGGTAGGTAGGTGTTTTGGCGCTTAGAATTGAGTGAGATGGTAGGTCTAAGATTGGTGAGGAGTTGATGAGGGCATGCAAAGATCATGTATCCTTCTCAAACATTAGAAAACATCAAAAACTAAATGGTTTCCCAAGGTAGAGCACTGTAAACAATGTATTCTACCTATCTATCTTGATATCATTTAGCTAGAAGAAATGAATTAGATTGTGGCACACATAGCACATGGGAAAAACTAATAACAGAAGGAGAAACTATGTGAAAACACTTTACCACAAGTATCCCATAAAAATAGCTGCAAATCCTGGTTTATTTCCTTGCCAAACTGCTGATAAGAATGTACAATGTAGCTCAGAGCATCCAAGAGAGTCCAACCTATGCTAATGATAGAAAAAATACATAATCTAGCCATCAAACCACCTATTCTAGCCTTAATGGGTCGAATCCAAGAGATAAGGAACTATTACAACCATTTCCAAACAAGGAACAAGAATATAAGCATTGGAACAACTTGCCTCTATAAGCATGGAAACTGATTCATTAACCCTAAAACCAACTCAAATATCATTTCACAATTACATTTACATACCATGGCATTAATTACAATCATTAATTCATCAATGAAGAGATAAAATGTCAACTAGTAGAGAAACTAGGCGAAAACTGGAACTTTTGGGCAAACTAGCTCTATGCGCAATGCCACTGGCCAGGTGCATAGCACCGCTTCATAGCCACCTTTAGAGACCTTCCCCTTAGCCAAATTAGGCCCCATATAGCTCATTGGACAGGATTTCCTGTTTATTTTCTAGAACATCTTGAATTTTTTCATTTAGAGGTCATTTGCCCCCTCCAAAGTAAAATCTCCCAAGGTTGCTTCTGTGTGTCCAAAAAGAGGCAGAGAGGTCATTTTTTTGGTATTTTTTGACCTTTTGGTGACCTAGTTTTCCTCCAAAATTGTTGATATTTTCTAGGTTTGATGCTCTCATCCTGCTGAATCTATATATATAAGCCATTCCTCCAAAAATTCCTCCAAGTAAAAGCGCAGCGCCATCGGCAATTTCCTGTGTTTGAAAATTAAAATTTGAAAAATGCAAAATTTTCCCAAAATTTGCCCAAATTCGGCATAAAGCACCACCATCAACTACTTTGATGAGCTAGATAGGCTTCAGCCAATATTATGAGTCTATCTTTCTCTTTCTTTCCCTCTAAGGCTCTCCTTGATCTAGCTTTCATCCTCTTCATTCTCATGTTGCAAATTTTGCTCCTTGTCCTATAGTGATAGGCCATATGCCTTATCATTTGATTGTCCCTATTAGCCTTCTGAAATAACATCTTGGTGATATGGTGAAGGTATTCTGGCAAGGGTTACTTCATTATTGTGCAAATGTGTCACAAATAGCCTAGTCAACTTATGATGAAATTTGACCCTTTCTATCATTTCACAAAAATCAAAGCATGCCTGATGTTGAAAGCAAGAAATGGCAAGTGGGCAGGCTTGCAACTCTTTCAAAATGGTGGGCTCCTCTCTGATAATCATTCCTCCCTTATGAGGATTCCTATGCTGTATGTTTCTCTCCCTGGAATTGTCACTAAGGGTGTCTTCTTCAAGCTCATATTTACTGTCTCTTTCCATTGTTTTTATAGCTGTAATCACTTGTGGTGAATGAAGAGATAGGGTGGATGAATGAAAGATGAGTATGAAGATATTTTATGGATGAGTAGGTGAGAGTGAATGGGAGTGTGAATGGGATTTAGGGAGTGAGTAGGGTTTAGGGATGTATGTAGGATAAAGTGTGTAGGGTTATGGAGAGAATGTATAGGGTTTGGAAAATTTGTATGTGAGAATGGGATTTGGGGAGAATATATGAGGGAATGGTGTTTAGGAAATTTATATGAGGGAATGGGGTTTAGGGAATAATAGAAAAATGGAATAAAATAGGAAAACAATAAGAGAGTGAGCTTGTCAATTTTATGAGACAGTTTGTGTGAAAACTAGGTTTTTGATTTTGTGTGTGAAAGAATCACCAAAGCTTGATGTATAAACCCTTTTCAACAAGAAGCATTGATGTACTTACTTGGAATGAGGTAAACTTGGATGATTTGAGGCAATTTGGGTGATTTGGAGTGATTTGGGGCTTGGCTGCCAGGTGCGCAGTGCCTCACCCAGGTACGCAACGCCTCCCAGGTGTGTAGTGCCCATGTAGTTTTACAATGAGAAAGTTTGCTAGGTGTGTAGCGCCTGCCAGGTGTGCAGCGCCTGCCAGGTGCGCAGCGCCGGCCTCACGTACGCAGTTTCTTTTTGCAAGACACTTTTGAAGGCCTTTCTGGTGTCCAAATTGGGCGTGTGATAGCATGTTGGAAATATTGTCGAGTCTACTTTCCAGAACATCTTGAATTTTTCAATTTGGACTTCATTTACCTTGTCAAAAGTCAAATCTCCTAAGACGGGTCAAAATGTGTAGAATGAGGCTACCTAAATGTAGAGTGTTGTTGCAATCAACATTTGAAGGTATTCCTAAACTCCAAATTGAGCTCATGATAGCTCATTGGAAATCTCTTTGTGTCTACTTATCAGTGGACTCATTGCACAAGTCATTTGGGCATTCCATCTAGGAGAAAAATTTATTTTACCAAGCTCCTTCCAAAGGTGCATCAACCCTCCTGAGGCAAATGATGTTTCGACATTTCTCCCAAACCATGAAACCTGTGTAAAAACTGAAAGAGGTTTTTCTTCTCGGGTTAATGATGGACAAAAACCTCTCTCACTTTTGTCAAATTCATCTTCTACTTCTCAAAAACATCATTTGAAGAAAAAACATCCCTTATGTGTGGTGAATGGCTTGTTCCTTGGAATGACTTCGCGAAAAATGATGGAGACTTGATGTTTGATGATATGAAATGGAATCATACCTTTTGATATCCCTTATGCCTCATCTACTAAGATATCTCTGATCCCGTATCCAACCCTAGCTTAGTGGGAGAGGAGTTTAGGGTTTTTGTGCTTGTTTCTCTTTTGCGTTTGCAGTTGAATTGGTGCTCATGATGACTTGATTTTTTTCAGTGGCAGGTGCTTGGCAACATCATTAGATTCTTAGGAGTAGCAGTCATTATGGGCCACCTCATGTCCTTTCTGATCATTATTGGCATGTAATCATTAAATCTTGACCATGGTGGAACCCTAAAACCTAATGAGACCAAACCCTATCAAAAGTATGGACTGCAAAATGAACATGAATCATGACTTAAAAGTATGGAAGTAGAACAGAAAGTACATAAAATGAGGGAAAAAATGAGGCAAACCCTACCATCAGTGGATCCATGACCTAATGGAATGCAACCTCATCAGAATGGGACTCCTAGCATGAAATGAAAAGGAGTAAATTTTGATCACTGATGGCAGTGTGGGGACACTGACACTAACATTGGCTCCAATGGGGATGGTAGCTCCTTAGAGGTGCCAAGAACCATAGATCTCTGGGAAAAAGTAGACTAGTGCCTCATCCATTGGGCAATGGGGTCAAAACACTTCAAGGACTGAAAATTGACACAATGCAAACTGAGACTGACTCATGACTGAAAATATGACTGAAGACTTACTTAATTGGAACATACTTACAAAACTTATTAATGGTAGTAGACCATCAAGATTTGAGGGCTTTAAATATTGATGACCACCACCTGCCTACTGAAGAAATATGTACAATCATGTGAAGTGAACCTTCCAATGTAACCAATCTAGCAGATGGATAATCACTGAAATTTTGCTCTCACTTTCCCTGAGCAGGAGAAACAATGTACATGTAGGCAACTCACAATAACAACTGAAACCAAGGCTTATGCTAACGAACCACACAACATTCATTTTCTCCAATTCTTTCAAAAGAATTCCGAAGGGATCTTGAAAATCCTGAAGCACTAGCTTGTCTCAAGATCTAGCAGTAAAAATACAAGTACTCCCTTCATTATGATCTGAAAGAACAGTTGGTTGCTGATTGATAGGAAGGCAAAGAGAAGTATAAGCTTCTGCTATCTGAGTGTTGGTTGTAAATTCCTTGACCATGAGAAATTCTGACTCGAATTCTGGCATACTGTCTCTCTCAGGCTCACATTCCTCAATGTTATAGTCTAAGCCTTTCTTAAACAAAAAACATTCTTGAAGATTATCAAACATGATAGCCCTATCATCTTCATGAAGGAAAACAATATCTGTTCATTGATCTATAAATCTAATTTCGAGACTGTGCTCATTTTCATAAGTGGAAGAAGCTTCACTAACACCTTCTTGATGATTTGAACACTGCAGACCTGCATTAGCTTGGGTTGTAACATGACCTTTTAGGAGTTGATCTATCTCATCTTCAAACAGAGAAGATAATACTTTTTGTTTTCTTTTTCTCAAATGATTATTGTCTTCTTGAAATAACATTTCAAGACATGAAAAACCTGAATGAAAGTCCTCAATTCCCTGGTCTTCTGAAATTTGAAAACATTGTTGATCATCTTCATATTGCATGACAATCAAATTGTCATGTTTCTTATCGCACTCATCAGTCATATGAGGGAAAACTTCAGATAGTTCTTGAAACTCAAAACTAACACTTCTATCATTTACTAATGAGTTATCCAAAGCATATTTCTCACTTACTTGAACAAATATCTCATCTTGTTTTTCATAAAAGGACTGGATTACCTCCTCGTGAAAGCTTTACTCTAATGAAATGAGAACACTTGGGTCAATAACTTTGTTTTCTTCATTCCAGATGATCTCAACAACAAAGCTCTCCTTCATGGGATTTAGAACAAGGTACTCTTCATCATCACGACCTGAATCTAGATTTGAAATAGCCACCTTGACTGTATCACAATCTGAAATTGAAACTTGATTTTCCTTCATACTGTCTTCTTCTATGGGCAGATCTGAAATAAAACCTTGTCTTCCATCATTTTCCATTGTACTAAGATCTTGAACCTGCTGCAAATTTTCCTGATTGCCTTGACAAGTATCCTCTAAGCTCTCTTTATGCAGCTGAAATGGATTTTCATACAGGGCTTCCATGATCTCATCATCCATGAAGTCATCATCTTCATAAATTTTCTCAAGATTTTCAACAAAACTATAAACATGTTTACAACAGTTCTGAACTAATATTAAGGATGGAAAAGATTCTTTATATCTTTCAAAGAACATGGTATGAAAATCCTTCAAATAGTAAATACTAGCAGGCGGAAAACTTTCATACCAAGATCGGGCTTCACCTTCCAGAGTGGCCATGAATATCTTCATCAAGCAATCTTTAGGAAAATCAACCTTCAACTTGCGAATATGCAGTGAAATCTAACTAGATGTGAAGTAGCGTCATTCATATCATCATCTTTAAACATAGGCAAATTCCTTTGCCAATCTACCTTAGGAATTTTATTTGGGAAACCTGGAATGTGATCTCGGCTCATGGGAGCATACCTTCAATCAAGCAAATCCATTTTGATAACACGAATTCACCAAGAAATTCTTCAGGCTATTGGTTTTTGAAGAGTGGAGTTGCCATAAAAATTTTGAAACTTGGGATTTCTCGACACTGGAGTCACGAGGTGAATGATTTTAGCCTTTCGGTGTCTGATCGTTGTCCACCATCAACAATCAGATCTAACTTGATACATTTTACTGAGGAACATAAAACTACGTTCCCCAGTATGGTCACCACTATGTTAGAGCCTAGATTGACCTCAGGCTGAAGGGAGGCAATCCTAGGATAACCACAAACTAAGCTTAACCTCGTAGCTAGCCCTACCAGGTCGGGAGAGGGCTCTCTCCTTGTGAATCTCGGTCAATATGACTCGATCAGATATGGATTTTAGGCTAGGTATAGTAGCTCTTTGGTTTTTTGATTGATTTTGTTGGTTTTGCTGGATCAAATGGAGCAAGCAGCTTTGGGTTTGGGAAATCAAGCAGGATGCAGGGTGTTCTATGGGGCGAGGTATGTAGGTGTTTTGGCACTTGGAATTGAGTGATATGGTAGGTATAAGACTGGTGAGGACCTGAGGAGGGCATTCAAAGATCACGTATCCTTCTCAAACTATAGAAAACATCAAAAACTGAATGGTTTCCCAAGGCAGAGCACTGTAAACAATGTATTCTACCTATCTATCTTGATATCATTAAGCTAGAAGAAATGAATTAGATTCTAGCACACATAACACATGAGAAAAACTAATGATAGAAGGATAAACTATGCAAAAACAATTTACCACAAGTATCCCATAAAAATAGCTGCAAATCCTGGTTTATTTCCTTGCCAAACTGTTGATAAGAATGTACAATGTAGCTAAGAGCATCCAAGAGAGTGCAACCTTTGCTAATGATAGAAAAAATACATAATATAGACATCAAACCACCTATGCTAGCCTTCAGGGATCAAATCCAAGAGATAAGGAACTATTACAACCATTTCCAAACAAGGAACAGGAATATAGGCAGTGGAACAACTTGCCTCTATAAGCATGGAAACTGATTCATTGACCCCCAAACCAACTCAAACTGATGAATCTACCCTCTAGGATCATTTCAAAATTACATTTACATACCATGGCATTAATTACAACCATTAATTCATCCATGAAGAGAGAAAAGTCAACTTTCAAAGAAACTAGGCGAAAACTGGAGTTTTTGGGCAAACTAGCTCTATGCGCAGCGCCACTGGCCAGTTGCACAACACCACTTCACAACCACTTTTGGAGGCCTTCCCCTTAGCCAAATTGGGCCCAAGATAGCTCACTGGAAATTATTTCCTGTCTAGCTTCTGGAACATCTTGAATTTTTTCATTTGGAGGTCATTTTCACCCTCAAAAGTGAAATCGCCCAAGGCTACTTCTGTGTGTCCAAAAAGAGGCAGAGAGGTCATTTTATGGTAGTTTTTTGACCTTTTGGTGACCTATTTTTCCTCCAAAATTGTTGATATTTCCTGGGTTTGATTATCTCATCATGATGAAGCTAGATATATAAGCCATTCCTCCAACAATTCCTCCAAGGAAAAGCGCAACACCACCGCAATTTCCTTTGTTTGAAAATTAAAATTTGAAAAATTCAAAATTTTCCAAAAATTTGCCCAAATTTGGCACAAGGCACCACCATCAACTACTTTTATGAGCTATAGAGGCTTCAACCAATATTATGAGTCTATCTTTCTCTTTCTTGCCCTCTAAGTCTCTCCTTAACCTAGCTTTCATCCTCTTCATTCTCATGTTGCAAATTTTGTTCCATGTCCTGTAGTGATAGGCCATATGCCTTATCATTTTGTTGTCCCTGTTAGCCTTCTGAAATAACATCTTGGTGATATGGTGAAGGTATTCTGGAAAGGGTTACTTCATTACTATGCTAATGTGTTACAAATATCCTAGCCAACTCATGATGAAATTTGACCCTTACTATCATTTCACAAAAATCAAAGCATGCCTGATTTTGAAAGCAAGAAATGGAAAGTGGATAGGCTTGCAACTCTTTCAAGCTGGTGGGCTCCTCTCTGATAATCCTTCCTCCCTTATGAGGCTTCCTGTGCTGTATGTTTCTCTCCCTAAAACTGTCACTAACGGTGTCTTCTTCAAGCTCATATTCACTGTCTCTTTCCATTGTTTTTATAGTTGTAATCACTTGTGGTGAATGAAGAGATAGGGTGGATGAATGAAATATGAGTATGAAGAGATTTTATGGATGAGTAGGTGAGAGTGAGTGGGAGTGTGAATGGGATTTAGGGATTGAGTAGGGTTTGGGGATAATATATGGTTTGGGGATGTATGTAGGATAAAGTGTGTAGGCTTTTGGAGAGAATGTATAGGGTTTGGGAAATTTGTATGTGAGAATGCGATTTGGGGAGGATATATGAGGCAATGGTGTTTAGGAAATTTATATGAGGGAATGTGGTTTAGGGAATAATAGAAAAATGGATAAAATAGGAAAATAATAAGAGAGTGAGCTTGTCAATTTTATGAGACAGTTTGTGTGAAAACCAGGGTTTTGATTTTGTGTGTGAAAGAATCACCAAAGCTTGATGTGTAAACCCTTTTCAACAAGAATCATTGATGTACTTACTTGGAATGAGGTAAACTTGGATGATTTGAGGAAATTTGGGCGATTTGGACCGATTTGGGGCTTGGCTGCCAGGTGCGCAGTGCCTCACGCAAGTGCACAGTGCATCCCAGGTGCGCAGTGCCTGTGTAGTTTTAAGTTGAGAAAGTCTACCAAGTGTGCAACGCCTGCCAGGCGCACAGCACCGGCCTCAGGTGCGTAGCACTGGCCTCAGGTGCGCAGCACCAGCCTCAAGTCAGCACTAGCCTCAGGTGAGCAACACCTTTTTGTAGGACACCTTTGAAGGCCTCCCCAGTTTCCATATTGGGCATTTGATAGATCTTTGTAAATATTTCTGAGTCTACTTTCCATAACATCTTGAACTTTTCAATTTGGAGTTCATTTGCCCTGTCAAAGGTCAAATCTCCTAAGATTGGTCAAAATGTGCAGAATGAGGTTGCCTAAATGTAGAGTGTTGTTGTAGTCAACTTTTGAAGGTCCGAGCTCATGATAGCTCATTGGAAAGCTCTTTGTGTATTCTTATCAGTTGATGCATCAAGAAAGTCATTTGGTCATTCCATATAGGAGAAACATTGATTTTACCAAGGTAACTCCAGAGGTGCATAAACCCTCATAAGGCAAATGATGTTTTCGACATTTCTCCCAAACCATGAAACTTGTGTAAAATTGGAAAGAGGTTTTCTTCTTGGGTCAATGATGGACAAAAACCTCTCTCACTTTTGTCAAATTCATCTGATACTTCTCAAAAACATCATTTGAAGAAAAATCGTCCCTTATGTGTGGTGAATGGCTTGTTCCTTGGAATGACTTTGCGACAAATGATGGAGACCTGATGTTTGATGATATGAAATGGCCTCATACCTTCTGATATCCCTTATGCCTCCTTTGCTCAAATATCTTTGATCCCATAGCCAACCCTAGCTCAGTGGGAGAGGAATTTAGGGTTTCAGTGCTTGTTTCTCTTTTGCTTTTGCAGGTGAGTTGGTGCTCATGATGACTTGATTTTTTGCAATGGCAAGTGCTTGGCAACATCATTAGATGCTTAGGAGAAGCAGTCATTATTGGCCACCTCATGTCCTTGCTGATCATTATTGGCATGTAATCATCAAATTTTGACCATGGTGGAACCCTAAAACCTAATGAGACCAAAACTTATGTAATTGATGTAATGAACTACAAAATGAACATGAATCATGACTTAAAAGTATGGAAGTAGATTAGAAAGTACATACCATGAGGGAAAAACTGAGGAAAACCCTACCATCAGTGGATCCATGACCTAATGGAATGCAACCTCATCAGAATGGGACTCCTAGTATGAAATGCAAAAGAGTAAATTTTGATCACTGATTATAGTGTGGGGACACTGACACTAATAGGATGCACCAGAAATTCCTAAATCGCCCCGGACGCCGAGGCCCAAAAAGGATCCATAGGCGGCAGGACTGGTTTGTATGTCTCTGCGAAATCCGTAGTTTGGTAAACTGTCTATGGAAGACAAGGGCAAGACTGCTAACCTTGAGATAGATGACAAGGAGGAGGATGTCCAAGCATTCGTAGAAGAAATCGAGGTGGATGAAGAAATGGAGGGAGACATTCAACCAGTGCGTGCTAAAGCAAAACTGCCCAAGTATGTCCCTCCATGGAAAGGGAGAGTAAAAGTATCCAAAGATTTGGATGTCGCTAAAAGCGCACTCCAAACCCTATTTCTCCTAGATGGAATTCTGTTTGAAGGCTCAATTTTGGGCTACGTGCCCACGATGAAATTTGAAGTTTGGGACCTCACGAGTAGTGAAAAGTTCACACATTTGGAGACCAACCAGCTCATGAAATAGAGCAAGGAGGGGTTAGTTACAGTGCTAAAGCCACAAAAATGGCTGCGTGGTGTGGAGGAGGTCGGGCTACTCCACCTACTATGGATTCCACACTTTCACCGGGCATGAATCACGATCTTTATCATCAGGCAACTGCTTTTCCTAATGCCTGATGGGTACTTGTGGCTGAAGGAGCCTATTCCTATCATGGCAAAGCTTATTCATAAGATTTCTCAGCTTCCCTGTATAGGAAGGGACCCCGCAGAAATAGCTGGCAAAAGCAGAGATTTGGCACTCGCAGAGGCCATGAAGAAGAAATACAAGTTGGAAAAGAAGCAGAAAGGCTATGTAATCAATAGAATTCAAGACAAAGGGGTGCGCGTAGCAACCCAGTTGCTGACTAGGAAGGTGATGAGAAAATGTCGTAGCAACGAGGTACTAGCAACAGTCATCGCGTTGGCCGAACAAGGCACAGAGGGGCTACAATTCAACTCAGCGCAGTTCCTCTGCAAGGAGTTTCTGACGAACTCCAAGGAGGCCCAGGAGCAATATAAGACCTTCCACTACGCATGGTTGCTCTTATCCATCTTGTTCGTTGTAGGGGAATTGCCTAAGGACAATCAGTTTCCTCCTCTTGACCAGGACTTGCAAGAGGCAGCATAATACGCGTTGCTCTGGGCGAGAAAGGATGCCACGGGAATCCATGAGACCAAGATCTTCTAGATACTCATGGAGGCAAGTGTCTGGATGTGGATCAACAAAAGGTAGTGCCTATCCCCCATGATGTACGACATTCTGCGGAGCTTTGCAGACTTTAAGGTAGATATGCACAATGTGTATATCAAGGCGCGGAAGGATCTGGAGCAGAACTGGACCAAACTCTCTTTCATCGCAATTGATGATGTTTTTTTCACAGTGCTCAACTCATGGCCACCCGAATGGTGTGCCCTAGATTTGGCAATGTGTGATGAGGCAACGATACAAAAATAGAAGGATGCCGCCAAGCTGGTGGCACAACAAAAGCGGAATGAACAGTTCACCAAGGAGGTAAGGGCTTCCCGCGAGGCAGTGAAGGTCGCCGTAGAGCAGACTAAGGCCCCCGAAAAAGCAGCAATAGCTAGGGCCACCATGACGTAGGAGGAAAGAGGCCCGGACCTGACCATAGGACAAGGGACAGATGACACAACAAAAGGCGCGAACCCAAGCACAACATCTACACAACTGAGACGGTCGCGCAGTGCAAAACGAACAGGGCCACGGAAGAAGACCAAACCTTCCAAGATGGATGGGGAACCTATTACACTGACAGAGGGCGACCTCTACAACATCGACAACACAGTTCATGAGGTCACCAGGGAATCGTTCCAGGAAGCAATGACAGAGCAACAGAATGTGTTGGGGGCCCTCAGGGCGCAACTGCAGGGACTTCAGGTGTGGCCCCCATAAGAAGGAATGGTATTCACCTACAGTGCCGTGGGTACATCGGCTACAGAGCAGCTATTGCAGGCCAAAATGGCTAACACCGTCATGCTACCGGAAGGAGCACTGACAGCAAACAACATGGAGGACAGAGCCGTGGTAGGTCGGATCAACGGCCTTGGCCTAAACTTGGCTGCCCTTCCACGGGATATTTTATACCAGTTGCTGGACGGAGCAACAATAGAACTACGTGCTAGGCAAGGACGCGTAGTACAAATGCTAAGTGAACAATGAATCAACATCGAGCATCTTAGACTACAACGCAATGAAGAGGTGGTGCAGAACCAACAGTTGGAGCAGATCGTAGAGGAAGCATGTCGCCGCACCCTAGAGTTGGAAATTGCGACAGACCTACCAATAGGAATGCGGATTGTTGGGTAGAGGTCCCCCCGTGTAACGGTTTTGGGGCTCAAAGCCTACAGTTTTGGGTAAAAGTATGGAAAGGGTTCCGCGAAGTGCATAGAGCGCGAATTGTAATGGGTAAGTCCAAAGGTAGTCCGCCCTGAAATATTATAGATTAATCTAGAATGTGTTGGCTTGCCCATGGTCTGCGGACCATGGAAATGTATAAATAGAGCAAGGATCTAGGTTTAGAGGACAGTTTTTGGATGATAATGATAATGAAGATCTAAAGTGTATGGGTTTGTGAAAACGAGAGTGCTCTGAGTCTATAAGTTCGAGTCGTGGGTAGAGGTTAGAGTAGGCTCTGCAGCTGTGTGTGCAAAGGCTTGGTAGAGTCCGCAGCTGTGTGCGTGGACCCCTGCATCTGTGTGCATAAGGTGGCAAGTGGATTGTACTTAATAGAAGATTAATAAAGATAAGTGTTTCTGAATTATTGTGTATCTAATCACAGATCTAAAAGTTTATACTTATGTTATGATTTTATGAAGTATATTTAAGATTTATGACTGCGCGCATTGGGTTTAAATGTTAAATGTTTGCTTAAAGACCTTAAAGAATAAATCAGATCTATAATAACAGTAATAAGGCTAAGGATCTAGGAAACTTCCCTTCGGGGATCTTCACAAAGGCCAAACCGCTCTACGAAATAGCAGAAATGCGTAGATTGGGTTGTGAATTCTCCAGACCTCATCAAGACATCCCTAGGGTGCAGAAACCTGGTTCCACGTAGTTATTTTGTAGATACAATCTAGATCTTCATCACTTCCATCGTCGTGCACGGGCTCTGTGTAACGTTGTCCTTCGGTGGGGTCCAACGACACGATCACACGTAGGGAATTTGTCTCAAAAATCATCTTCTGCTTCTTTAGATTAATGGCTCCATTCATATCCATTGCCCAGTCTATTCCAAGTAATGCAGGGTAAGGGTTACTGTCATCCACAATTTCTATTACCTCGAAATCTGTCTGCGTGCTCGCGCCATCAATATCTACTGTTACTCCTGTTAATCTTCCCATGGGCAAGATCTTTTGTTGGTTTGCCATTCGTAATTGAATGGGAGACCACTGTAGTGCGGGCCTGCCCATGCACTCCCAAGTCTGCTTCGGTAATATGTTCGCGTCCGACCCCAAGTCTAAGATTACTTGGTCCATCTCATATTCACCAATTTGCACTGTCAACCTCATTTCCCGTCCGGTGCGTAGGGTATGCTTCCCCAATTTTCGGACTACGCGCGGCTCCCCAGACCCTGCGCATCTAGCGATTAATTCTTGTAGCCCTTTAACTACCTTATTATCATGCAGCAGTTTCATACATGTCTCTAAAAGGTAGTTAGCAGCGAGGGGTCCAGATCCATCTCTGGTTGATCCCTACTACCTGAAGTAGAGACCTCTGCGAAGCTCTTCTTAGCTTCCATAAATGTTTCTTTTGTGTGGTTTAAATCAAATTCAGGTTCTTTTGTAGGAGCCTTACATACCCAAGTGTCTTCTTCAGGCTTCTTCCCCTTATCTTCCCCCGTGGTCGCACCACTTCTAAGCATCATATTCACGTTGGGGTCCTCTTCGCGTGGTTCAAATCTCATCATCTGGATGTTTTGCATCGGAGTGGGCTGCAGCACACCCTTTTCGTGCATTTGGACAATCAACGTTGGACAATTTATCATTTCATGATCAAATTCTTCACAGTATGGGAAAATTATTCTTTTTAGATTCATACAGTCACACGCGTAGTGCCTGGGTCCTCCACAGTTGTAGTAGATTAACTGTCTGCACCCTCGTCCTGGTCCCATCCCTCCTCGTCCTCAACCACGCCCTTACAAGCCACCCCACACTATTGCTATAGCTAGATCGAGCCCTCGCATTTCCGTCTGCACTCGATAGGCTGGAGTTCTATCCATCATTATTTCATAGCTTCAACATGTTCGCTCATCATGACCCACATATCTACATAAATTACAGTACAACTGCTGTAGAGTCAAGGTATATTTCTACAATAGGTGACAGTTGTCCGTCACATGCTTTCATCCTACTTGAAAAATCGCACACTAGAGAGTGGTGGATGCACTCAAACCAGTCAGCACCTCTAGTCTCAATGGCATCGGTGCCCCTCCTGCCGAATAGCTCACGAATACAGGAGAGTGATCCTTTTCATGACCGTGGCCCTTACATTTTATACACCACACTTCTTTGTGCACTTTTGGCCATGGCACCCTATCCTTCTTCAAACTCTACATCTCTAAACATAGGTTTTCGATTTGCGCTTGGATTTGTTGGACTCCCAACCCTGGATCTTGTATTGGTGTTTTGTGCAACCTCATTGACATTTCCAATGCCTCTGCCTGGGTTAAGAGCTTTTGTTGCGATAGTGCTGTCCTCAGGTGTGGTGTTAACGATGCCATAAACCACGCACGATGTTGTGTGTCCATCAGTGTCATGTTAGCCTCGTGGATCATACCTTTTAACCTTTGATCTAGATCCCAGGGCGTTTCACCTGGAAGCATGGCGATCTCCTTGAATCCTATAATCGGATGCGTCTCCGATTTCAGTTGACAACACTCTCTGTTCAATGCATTTTGGATTTCTGCTATTCAAGCATTCGGGTGATCATTTGAGTGTTTGATCCTATAGGGCACTTACCAATGTGGCCTTTTTAATATTATCATCCATAACCCCGTGCGCTTCCCATACTACTTTCACTACAAACCAGAACTGAACGCAATTTTTGTTTTCAACTCCTTTGAATATAGGCAACTTGACCTCGTTTGCCATGCTAAACTGCACTCCATGGAGAGACCTACACGCACTCTTCATCTCTCATTCGCAGTGGTGAAATTAACCATTCGATCCTTTCGAAGCTCCTTCTTCTTGCAATATTTCAAGAAAACGTCTTTTGGCTTCGCTATAGCTAATAATTGCATCTATCACAAGTTCAGTGATAAACCGTCTGATCCCACCAATCTTCATCTCCTTTCTTAATAGGGTTCCAGCATCCCGATATCGGACATCCCTTAGGCAGATCCCGGTCCCAGCAATGGAACCATTTATTGGCTTATTGGGCCCTGACCTAGGTTCAGAAGAGTTTTTAGCCAGACAAACCCCATACTACCAGCCCTTTCGACAACAATCCGCGGAGCGCGGACTGAAGTCTCACCTGAGGTAGTATGGGAGGGTGCTGGAACTAGGTTTCCGCACCCTAGGTATGTATTGATGAGGTCTGGAGAATTCGTAACCTGATCTATGCACTTCTGCTATTCCACGCAGCAGTCTGGCCTTCGCGAAGATCCACGAAGGGAAGTTTCCTAGATCCTTAGCCTTATTACCATTATTATAGATCTGATTTATTCTTTAAGATCTTTAAGCAAATATTTAACATTTAAACCCAGTGCGCGTAGTCATAAATCTTAAATATACTTCATAAAATCATATCATAAGCATAAACATTCAGATCTGTGATCAAATACATAATAATTTAGAAACACTTATCTTTATTAACCTTCTGTTCAGTACAATCCTCTTTCCACCCTGCACACACAGCTGCAGGGGTCCGCGCACACAGTTGCGGACTCTACCAGGCCTCTGCACACATAGTTGCAGAGCCTACTCTAACCTCTACCCATGACTCAGACTTACAGACTCAGAGCACTCTCGCTTTCACAAACCCATACACTTTAGATCTCCATTACCGTTATCATCCAAAAACTGTCCTCTAAACCTAGATCCTTGCTCTATTTATACATTTCCATGGTTCGCGGACCATGGCCAGGCCGACACATTCTAGATTAATCTATAATATTTTAGGGTGGAATGCCCTTGGAATTAACCCATTACAATTCGCGCTCTATGGATTGTTGCCAAAAGGGCCGGTAGTATGGGATTTGTTTAGCTAAAAACTCTTCCAAACTTGGGTCAGGGCCCAATAAGCCAACAAGTGGTACTGTTGCTGAGACTAGGATTTGCTTAAAGGGATGTCTGATGTCGGAACACTGGAACCCTACGAAAAAAGAGATTAAAGAGTGGTTGGATCAGAATCTTCACGAGTTCATGGTGCAGGAGAACAAAACCCCACAGATATCTGAGAAGAGGTGGCTAGATCGCTACATATACAAAGAAATCCATGAGATCTTCTTCGCATCCTTCGCGTTAGAACTGTATGAGTGGATCACGAGGCTAGCAGACAGCACAAGAAGGTGTAAGCTTGAGCAGCCGATAGTGTGGACTTCAGAGTTAGTACACAGGCTAGAGGCATTTGAAGATAAGTTCACGCGGGCCATAGATCATTGGTTGGATTGGATAATAGGAGGTTTTATCATTGAATTCGTGATAGACACAACTGTCAGCTACAGCGAAGCTGAAAGATGTTTTCTCAAAGGACCACGAGGTAAGTACATCAAATCGTTGAATACCTGGATTAAAATGTTTTCATGTGAAAAACGGGTTATTCGAATCCATTGATCTCTGGGGTAACACGGAGTAGAAGAGGCTACCAAGGGATCAAAGGATTAGAGAACAATCCCTTAATTTCACTTTCGCGAGAAAGTGAGGAGGAGCTTGCTGGATTTTCTCCGAGAAGTGTAGTCTAGTTGATAAAGCAGCGCATTCCACAGCTACCGCCCCCATCTACACCGTTGCATTCTTCACCTCCCTCCACCCCATCTCCACCTAGCCCACCTCCACCACCTCCAAGGGTTGGAATGGTGAGTGCGATCAAATTGCCTATGTTTAGAGGCATAGGAAACGAGGAACCAGACCAGTTCTGGTTTGTGGTAAAGATAGTATGGGAACCCAAGTCATTACGGATGATAACATTAAAAAGGCTACCTTGGTAAGCACGTTGCAGGATCGTGCGTTGATGTGGTATATTAAGCACTTTAGCGATCATTCGAATGCTGGAATAGCGGAGATCTAGGATGCATTGAACAAATAGTTTAGTCAACCGAAATCAGAAACTCAGTCAATCATCGGATTTAAGGAAATTGTGTTGCTTCCAGGTGAGACACCATGGGATATGGATTAGCACCTGAAAATTATAATCCATGAAGCTAATATGACGTTGTTAGATGCACATCACCTTGCCTAGTTTGTGGCATCCCTGACACCGCACCTAAGGACGGCGCTCTCACAACAGAAAATCTCGACCCAAGCTGAAGCCTTAGAGATAGCGATGAGGTTGCATGAAGTGCCAAGTTCCTGGGTTGGGAGTCCAACAAATCCATGCGCAATTACAAAACCTATGCCTAGAGATGTAGAGTTTGAAGAAGGATAAGGCGCCCCAATTAGTGGTGCGCAAAACCCTGCCTGTCGGAGGCCGACAAAGATGTTGAACGATGGCACAATTGGTTGAGGGACATGATGATGCTAAATTGTAATATGATGACTAAATCCCTACATTTCCTAACTGCCCAGGCACAGGATCTACCAACCTATGATGGACTAACAGTGGTGGACGAATTCTTGCACCAGTATGAGAGTGCAGTACCGGAAAACCAGAGGTTAGATGCATTAAAATGGGTGCTGGGTGCGACTCCGGCGCTGTGGTGGGGAACACATGAAGGGAATTTTGAAAGATGGAAGGACTGCAAAAGGATGATGCAGCTAAGATTTGGAAAGCTGGAACTACAAATAACTGAGAAATACGATGGACATGATCACTCGCACAGGCACATCGCAAAATGGACAAAAGCCTATGGACAGGAGCCCCAGAATGTTACAACGTGCAAGGAGAGGATGATGATGATGATCCCCAAAACATTAACATTCCAGAAACATAAGGGAGCCGCGAAGTTCAAGGACCAGAAATCGAGGATCCTGACATCACAGTGCCACTAAAAACAAAACAAGTGAACATTGGTATAGATGAGGAACTAAAGTACGCGACTCTGGGGGATTATTGGGATGATGCCATGGTGGATAAAGTCGTCAAGCTATTGCACAAATATCAAGACTTGTTCCTAACAAAACTAATGGAGTTGAAGGTGATTCTTGGTGACCTGGGGGTGATGAAGATAACTCTGAAGTCAGATGCGAAGCCGATTAAGCAACGTCCCTACCGTTTAAATCCAAAGTATAAGGAAAAAGTCCACGAAGAATTGGACAAGATGTTTGCAATAGGAATTATTGAACCTATCGAAGAGTCTGACTGGGTGAGTCCTATGATAATACAAGAGAAGAAACAGAAGGGCGAAATTCGAATCTGCGTGGATCTCTGAAAATTGAATGATGCATGCATTCATGACCCATTCCCAACCCGGTTCATAGATGAAGTCCTGGAGAATGTTGGTGGACAGGAAGCATACTCATTCACGGACAAGTTCTCAGGATATCACCAGATCAAGATCGTGCTGGAAGATAGGAGTAAGACCACCTTCGCGACCGAATGGGGATGCTTCAGTACATTGTGATGCCCTTTAGATTGAAGAACGCGCCAGTGATATTTTCACGCGTAGTAGTGGCTGCGTTCAAGGAATTCATTCATCAGTTCTTGGAGGTTTATTTTGATGATTGGACTGTATTCGGGCTAGTCAAGAAACATGTGGCAAGCTTACGATTAATGCTGGATACATGTCAACGACACCAGATTGTGCTAAATCTTAAGAAGTGTACCTTCCTCGTACCTTTCGGAAATTTTCTCGACCATGTGGTCTACAGACAGGGATTAATGGTGGACCCTGCGAAAATTGTTTTCATACTCAATCTGCAAGCACCGCACAGTGTTAAACAACTCCTTACCACGTTGGGATACACTGGGTACTACTGGAAATTTTCAGACAAGTAGTAGGACCAGTCCAGATGCCACTCCATAAACCATGGATTGGCAAACAATCTACAAAAGCTACAGGAAAGATGATGGATTCTGAGACAAATGATGGAATTTTTCTTACAAGTTCATCTCTGACAAGCCTTGAATATTGGGATCTCACGGACAACAACATCTTTCTTGCAAAATTGCAACACAAGGTGTGGCAGATATTGAGTATATGGGACCAGAAAGTGCAAATTCGTTGTATCTGCATGAAGAGTTTATGGCTCGGGCATCTCAGCTAGAGCTAAAATCCTAGGAGGATCCACTTTGTGTTAACCAAGCAGAGTAGAATGAGCATCATCAGTTCAGCGAACTAGTAGGGGCAATGGAGTAGGAGCTTGAAGAAGCATGCAAGAAGCAAGGATGGAATGACAAGGTGCAGTATGTCACTCACAGGGATGGTGAACCACGAAGCCTTGGCAGCGTGTCTAGCTGCATCGATGAGTGACTTGGGACGAGTCACGATGATTGTGTTGGGGGCCTATTGGGTAGCAGACCCCCCGTGTAATGGTTTTGGGGCTCAAATCCCGCAGTTTTGGGTAAAAGTATGGTAAAGGTTCCGCAAAGTGCACAGAGCGCAAATTGTGATGGGTTAAGTCCAAGGGGAGTCCACCCTTAAATATTATAGATTAATCTAGAATGTGTCGGCTTGCCCATGGTCCACGGACCATGGAAATGTATAAATAGAGCAAGGATCTAGGTTTAGAGGATAGTTTTTGGATGATAACGGTAATAGAGATCTAAAGTGTATGGGTTTGTGAAAGAGAGAGTGCTCTGAGTCTATAAGTCTGAGTCATGGGTAGAGGTTAGAGTAGGCTCTGTAGATATGTGCGCAGAGGCCTGGTAAAGTCCGCAGCTGTGTGCGCGGACCCCTGCAGCTATGTGCGTAGGTTGGAAAGTGGATTTACTGAACAAAAGATTAATAAAGATAAGTGTTTCTGAATTATTGTGTATCTGATCATAGATCTGAATGTTTATGCTTATGTTATGATTTTATGAAGTATATTTAATATTTATGACTATGTGCACTGGGTTTAAATGTTAAATTTTTGCTTAAAGACCTTGAAGAATAAATCGGATCTATAATAATGGTAATAAGGCTAAGGATCTAGGAAACTTCCCTTTGCAGATCTTCGCGAAGACCAGACTTCTACGCAGAATAACAGAAGTGCGTAGATCGGGTTGTGAATTCTCCAGACCTAATGAAGACATCGTTAGGGTGCAGAAACCTGGTTCCAAAACCCTCCCATACTGCCTCGGGTGAGACTTCGGTCCGCGCTCCGCGGATTGTTGCCGAAAGGGTCGGTAGTACGAGATTTGTTTGGCTAAAAACTCTTTCGAACCTGGGTTAGGGCCCAATAAGCCAACACGGATCCAAGAATTGGCTAGTGGATTCCAAGAGGCAAAGGAGGAAGCTACGAGGATCCAGCTGGACCTCAACCTGCAAATTATTGAACTGCGATTAAAGATGCAATCATCCACTCCCCTGGAAGTTCGAGAACAACGTGTTGGCGATGTCCAAAAAGGGTTGGAAGAAATTGAACAGACAATGCAGAGCTATACCACTTTGTTGGAAGAATCCTTTGGGGTCCTCACAGCCTTACAGGAGGACCCCACCATACAGCAGTTGGAAACAGAGGTGCAGGAGCTTCAAATGCAATATGATAGTGTGTGTGGGATGGCGCAAACAATAGTCCTGACTCAGTGGCTCACGACACTACAACAGGCAAAGGCATTGAAGGAGAAGGTGGATGGAGTGTGCCAAAGGGACACAATACTTAAAGAACGCATCCAACCCTGGATTCATGAGGCCTTCCTCATCACCGCTGCCATTGAAGGAAAAATCGGACAAATGAAAGTATTGCATGCTCTCAGATAGGGATTTACCCAGGATAGCGAGTATTCAACTGACCAGGTAGAGAAAATATAGCAGACGGTAGAATAGTGCGCTGCAGACCTTCGCGCAGCTTAGGAACAATTGGAAGGGCTTCATGCCAAGATCACTGCACAGTGACTCGGGACGAGTCACGATGATTGTGTTGGGGGCCTGTTGGGCAGTGGATCCCCCCATAGCATGTTTTTGGGGCTTAAAGCCTAAGCTTTGGTCAACGTAATGTAAAGAATCCATGAAATGCGGGCGTGGAGTGCGAAAGTTTAGGATGAGTCATAGGGTTGTCCGCCCTAAAATAATGTAATTGAATGTAAATTGTGTCGGCCTACCCATGGTCTGTGAACCATGGGATTGTATAAATAGAGTGAGGCTCTAAGTGTAAAGATAGTTCCGAGTTTTTGGAAAATAATAGATAGATGGGAAGGCATGATTAGAGGTTAGAAGGGGATCTGAAGGTATTGGGTCCTAGTAGTAGGTAAAAGCTCTGCAGCTGAGTGCTCAGAGGCCTAGTAGAGTCTGCAGCTGAGTGTGTGGACCCCTGCAGCTGAGTGCACAGAGGCCTAGTAGAGTCCGCAAATAAGTGCGCGGACCCCTGCAGCTGAGTGTGCAGGGCGGAGTCAAGTCTGTATTGAACTAAACTTGAAAAGGATCATTAATAAAGCTAAGTTGATTCGACATATTGTGCATCTATTTTGTAGAGCTATAGTTTGATGTTCGACATTAATGGTATCTGTTTATCTATATGCGCACACTTGTATGTATGTTTATGTATGAAAACTTTCTAAGTAATTAACGAACACAACCTAACTAAGGAAGACTTGGGTAATTAATACTAGTTGCACTGCAGCTGTATCTACGCGAAGGCAGTCCCACAGGACGCAAGGAGCCCAATGGTGCCCATAATCTAGTAAATGCAAAGGTTTAATCACGTACCTATCACCCATATCAAACATCCCCAGGGTGCAGAAACCTGGTTCCAACACCCTCCCATACTACTTCGGGTGAGACCTCAGTCTGTGCCCATGGACTGTTGCCAACAGGGCCAGTAGTACCAAGATTTTCTTAGCTAAACTCACTGTTGAACCTGGGTCAGGCCCCACGTAGCCAACACCTTCTCCAATGAATCAGGTTCCCAAAGAAGAACCTCATGTTGAATGTTATCCTTTAAATTCCCTATGAATACATCAATCCTTTGCTTCTCTGGAATATAATTTACCTTTTTATTCATTTTTGGAAGTCCTCAATGTGCTCTACCATTGAACCCCTTTGTTTTATCAATTGGCTAAAGAAGGTATTTCTCTTTGTATCCTCATAATGTGTTATCATTTCCTCCGTGAAAATTGACCAGGTGACAAGTGGCTTACAAGAACAAAGCCCTATATACCATACAAATTGATTTTTTTCTAAATATAAAGATGCAATATGTACCTTTTGTAACAGTTGTACATCATGTAGATCAAAATATTACTCCATCTGTAGTATCCAATCTACCAGATCCTTGCCATCAAACTTCCTCATATCATTTTTTCTTGATTTTAGGAGCTCGATCTTGAAAAGAGTGTAACTATGTAATTTTGGATCTCCAAGTTCTAAAATTGCATCCTGTGGTATCTCTCTAAGTCATCTTTATAACCCCACCAATATTATCAATATTCGATTCTTCAAGAAAGAGTTATGCCAAATCTCCTATGATGGCCTGATTATAGATTGGTCTAGTAGGGTGAACGTGTAAGACCTTCCACGTGTCATGGTTTCAACCTTTGGACCTAAAAATGATACAAATCACACTACAGTACATCCTATTTCTATAACGTCTTTCACAATTTTAATCCGATGCCCAGTGAGAAAGTTATGATGATTTTCCCAAGGTCACCTGCTTGGGATGTAATTCAGGAGCTTGCAAAAACCCTAAATGTCTTGGACCGTGTCTCCGAAAATTTAGCGAAAAAGGATTTGAACTTCGGGTCTGAGCTTCACAAGATTGCGCTCAAATGGGTTTTAATTTTATAGTCTTAACCTTCATAGAAAAAACCTTATAGCGACGATTCCACGATGACCTATTTGAGATGGAATTTTGGAGCTTGCAGAAACCCTAACTTTCTCATATCATATCTCCGAAAATATAACGCGATAATATCTGAAGTTGGGACCCGAGGTTCAGAACGCTTTTGGCTCATATGGGTATTTTTTTATCTTCTGAAACTTTGTTGAGTATAATTTATAGAGAAAATTCCACGATTACCTATTTGGAGTAGCAAAACCCTAGAATCCAAAGTTCTGATACCAAATGTTATGAAACCAGCTCACAAAAAGATAGAAAATATAGATCAATGATTTCAAAATCAGCCTCTTCAAGGGGGACACCTCATTTACATTACACAAATGAACAATTCTTGGATGATACAAATTACAAGGCCTCATTTCTATATATAGGAGTCTAAGGGGTCCCAATATAATCAGAGCCTACATGAAAATAATATTGTAGGGGAACAACAATAACAATAGCGGGCTTCTATGGGGAACAATAATAACAACATGGGGACTACTTGGGCAGAATAATAACAACATGGGGACTACTTGGGCAGAATAATAAAAACATGGGGACTAAATGGATAAAACAATACAATAAGGGGGTTGCACTAATAACAATAAGGGGCTACACTAGTAGAATAGGGACCTAACAAAACAACTTCCCATCCATCAATTGTCTTCACTTCTACCACTCCATTCTCATAAATTTTAACTACCTCTATGGTCCCATCAAACGTGTGCAAAGTTTCCCTTTAAAACCTTTAAACTTTGAATCATAGAGGAGTACCTAGTTACCTAGTTGGAATTGCTTCTTTCTGATCAACCTGTCATGACACTTGCTACGTTATTGCAGCATCAATATAATTTTTTGAATAGTATCCATCCTGATTTCATCAAGTTCATTCAATTGCAAAAGATGATTTTATTGTGCTTCTGATAGATCTAAACCCAACTAGACTGCAGTTTTAAAAGTTTTAATTTGGAACTCAATCGGTAAGAAGACCTGCTTCCCGTACACCAACTCATAAAGTGTATGGCACATGTTATTCCTGCAGGTAGTTCTATAGGCCCACAATGCTTCTGGTAATCTATTTGACCAATATTTATTATGGATATTCATTATTTTGGTAAGAATGGACTTGATCACTTTATTGGTGGATTCCACTTGTCCATTTGTCTGCGGGTGGTACGATGTTGATTTATTGTATTGTCGAATTGTGCATTAATATATAATTCCTTTTACCATATTAGAAACAAATTGAGGTCCATTGTCAATAATAATTTCCCTGGGAACACAAAATCGTGTAAAAAATTCATTAAATAAAAAATCAACAACAATTTTTTCAATAGCAAAAGGAACAACTCTAGCCTCTACCCATTTTGTTACAAAATATGTGTAAACCAAGGTATGTCTTTTGTTTAAATATGTCATAGCTATGGGTCCTAAAAAATAAATGGCCCATTTTTCAAAGGATTCTAACATGACTTGAGGCACAAATGCATTTCATCGGCTTGAATAGGTTGGCCCATTCACTGGAAACTATCATAATGCTTAACATACTATTTGGGGTCTCTAAATAAGGAAGGCCAAAATTAGCTAGCATGGGGAATTTTATATGTAGCTCTTTTGTCAAAAAAATGGCCCCTGTAAGGTTCATGATGGGCAGCTTTTGAAATATCAAAAACTTACTCTTCTCTCACACATCTACGGATAATAAGGTCGAGTCTAGTGTATAAGAGGTCTCCCAAAATCCATTAATATGAAGCACTTTTTTGGATGATTTTTTGCCTCCCTCAAGAGGATAGGTGAGGTGGTTTTGCTTTCCTGTGACAAGATAATTAGCTATATCAACAAACCAAGGAGAATTTTTTGAAACAACAAAAAGATGTTTGTCAGGAAATGTATCATCTACAGGAATTATTTCGCCAGGATTATTTAATCTCAAAAGATAGTCAACTAATACTTTGATTTTCCTAGCCGAACTCAATGTGCCTAATCCAATTATTAAGCTTTTATGCATTGCTTTCACCATTAAACATGATAAGATCAAATTTAACATCTAATTTAAAGAAAGGCTTCTTAGATGCATCCTTTAAATTTCTACGATTATGGTGGTGAGAGGAAGGAGAACCTTCAGTCCCAGAAGGAGAAGGAGGGGGTTCCTCTCCACCATTCCCATGTGTTGAACCTTGTCCTTCTGGGTTTCTCTCCTCTGCTTTCTCTAGCCTTAAAACCAGCTGACTGATATTCTCTGCCATTGAATATAAGGTCTTGTGAAAATTGCGCTCCTCTTCAATATGAGCATCATCTTCTGCCATGTTTCTCCTTTGATGTGCACACCCTGCTTCGGGATCGAAAGGCTCTGATTCCCCTTCACCTATTTGGATTTTGTCTCTTGTTAGCATACAAACATGCAATTCACATCTAAAAATACCTGCTCTAATACCACTTGATCCAGGATACTTTCGCTTATAGATGTATGAAAAGATTCACATGTAAAAATTGCAGCTTAACATGGAAAACTTAATGTGTACACAAGAAAAGAAGCAGAAACACATAAAGGCATGAAGGAAAACATAAAGACTTGATAACAAAGTTCATACAACTCGGACTACGTCTCTAGGCCCTACTCAATCAATGGGGAGGCCTTTATATATTAAATGGCATGAAAAGAGAGAATACAATCATTTGCTACATAAAAAGAGGCTTATACCTCCATTCTGAAAGATGGCTGAGAAAAGAAGAACTCAGATGGAGAAATGGATAGCACCACTGCGTCCGTGGCATTGAGAGGGGCAGAAACCATATAAAATTTGCCCAATTCAGAGAAAATGATCAATCGGCCCTCCTACAAGCTGTTGCCTCGAACTATGTGCCAGAAAATACTCCCCCCCCCCAATCATTGGATTTTATAATATTCTTTAGGACAAAGGCCGTTGAAATCGAGGGTTGTTTAGTTCAGAATAGAAGTTGATGGAGTGAAGGATCGGCGGGCACAACTACCCTTTAAAAATAGCCTTTTTATTGTTTTAAACCATAATACATAAAATACCCGTAAAACACTAAAAAAACCCGACCGAAACCTTAAGACCTGGACCTCAAATTTATCAAATCGGGCTGATATCCCCATTGGATCTGGCCCCCATATCGCAATCGGCGCATTGCTAGAGCAAAGCTCCTGTCAGCGGGGATTGCCGAACAGTGATCGTCGATATCGGTGTCAGTCGATCGCAATCGCTGCGGCCCGGGCTCTTCACCGATTGTCGATGTCGATACTGATTATCAATCTGATCTCCGATCACAATTGCTAATTGCATCTGCCCTGTTCCAATAACACGCCTTGATCGCTTGCCTTCCTCCAACCCAATAGGTCCGCGATCTCTAAACGGAGGTTGTGAAATCCGCCCTCTACACGTTTTTCAATGTGATCCCCTTTAAAAGGCTTAAAACCATGAAAATTCATCCTTTTTCAAAGGGGTAAGAAAATCTTCTTTCTACCATAACTTCCTCATCCGTACTTGGATTGGAGTGCCATTCACACCGTTGGAATTAGGGTGACGAACACTTCAGTCTGCTGTCAGGATATTCACTTTTTCTGCCACTTTGAATTTTGAGCTTTTCCATGCCATTGTATATGAAGATCCACCTGGATCAGTGGGTCACCCATCATCGTTGTGCAAAGAAGGATCGGACTTGGTGGATGTGTATAGATTACAAGGCGTTGAATAAAAGCACACTAAAGAATAGATACCCCCTGCCCAGGATAGACAATCTGCTAGATTAGTTGCAGCAAGCAAAGTATTTCACCAAGTTGGACTTGAAGTTTAGATATCACCAGGTTCGAGTCAAAGAAGAAGATACATAGAAGACCACCTTCAAAACCAGGAAAGGTTTGTATGAGTGGTTAGTTATGTCATTTGGCCTATGTAATGCACCAGCTACATTTATGAGATTAATGAATGATGTATTGTGCCTTTTATAGATTCATTTGTTATTGTCTATTTGGATGATATACTAGTATATAGTGCTACATGGGAGGAGCATATTTCACATTTGACATAGGTGCTAGAAACATTCAAGCAGCACCAGCTACTAGCAAATCTCAAGAAATATGTGTTTGTGCAGTAGTCCTTCGTGTATTTAGGATATGTGATTGGTGGAGGAGAATTGAATATAGATCCTTCCAAGATGGAGGCCATCATGAAATGGACGGTGCCTACTAATGTTACTAAGGTTAGGAGTTTCATTAGATCGGCACAATACCTGAGGAAATTCATAGCCTTGTTTTCAACAGTAGTAGCACCTCTCCATGCCATAACAACAAGTGGAAAGAGTTTCTAGTGGGGAAAAGGGCAGCAGAAGGCTTTTGATGAGTTAAAGAAGAAGAACAACGAATCAGCAGTTGTGGAATTACCAAACCTAAAAGGACCCTTTGAAATGGAGACAGATGTGAGTGGGTTTGCTATGGGAGTTGTCTTGATGCAGGGAGGAAGGCTCGTTAGCTACCATTCTGAAATGTTTCATGGAGTAGTTCTTAACTACCCTACCTATGATAAGGAGCTCTATGCCATGGTGCAAGATGTGAAGAAGTGGAAGCACTATCTGATGGGAAAGGAGACAATAATCCACATGGATCAACAACCGTTATAGTACCTACAGGCACAGAATAAGCTACAACAGACCAGGCATTACAAGTGGATGGGGTTTTTACGGCAGTTTCATTTACTGATCAAGTATAAGAAGGGTAGCATAAACAAGTTGGGCGATATGATTTCAAGGCCACCCACATCAAAGATTATAGATTTGGGTACTCTTATGCGCATGGAGCCATCATGATGCATAAAGATAGGCATATTCAGAAGATGAGGACTTCAAGGAGGTGTATCAGGAGTTGGAGATTCATAGTCATGTGCATGATGGAGACAACACCATTGACTACCAAATCTAGGATGGGTTACTCTTTAGGTTGGATAAGTTGTTTTTTCCTAAAGGTAAGTGTTTTCAGTTGATTAGAGAGGCTCACATCTCCAAGGCTGCAGTGAACTTTGGTGTAGGGAACACCGTGGCTAACTTACAAAGGTATGTGTATTGGACGAAGATGCAAGAACAAGTAGCTAGGCTCATAATAGGATGCATTCTTTGTTGTATTAGGAAGATTAGCAATAGGAAATAGGGTCTGTATCATCCCTTACCAGTACCCGCTCGTCTTTGGGAAAGTATTTCCATGGATTTTGTGGGAGTTTTACCGAAAACCAAGAAGGAACGTGACTACTTGTTCATGGTAGTTGACAGGTTCAACAAGATGTGTGTTCTGATGCCCTATAAAAATACCATCAGTGAACAAGAAGAAGCAAAATTGTTCTTTGGACAGATCTGGGTACACTTTGGGATACCAAGGACCATCATTTCAAAAAGGGATACAATATTTCTCAGTGCATTATGGACTACATTGTGGGAGAAGATGGACACGAAGTTGAAGACATCTACAACATTCTGTCCACAGACAGATGAGTAGACAGAAGTAGTCAACAAGAATTTGGTGCAACTTTCAAGGGGTTACAACCAGAAGCATCTAAAGACCTAGGATATAAATCTAGTATATATATATATATATATATATATATATATATATATATATATAACATTCTTATAACAGAGAAATCTGCACTTCTATAGGAAAGTCCCCATTTGAAACTCATTTTGGATATTTCCCACCTTCACCTTTGCGTATTGCATATGGGCAGCAAGGAGGAGTGAAGGAAGACCTTACAGGGGATGCTTTGAGGGATGAAAAAATTATAGAGAAGATCAGAGAGATCCATCTATAGGTATAGGAAACATTGGAGAAGTCACAAGTGAATTATAAGGCCATGCATGATCAGCACATAATATATAAATCATTAAAGGTGGGAGACAAAGTATGCCTACATTTGAACAAGGAGAGATTGTAGGGGCCTGCTAAGAAAATCAAGGCTCTAAGGTATCGTCCTTTTTAGATACTGTAAAAGGTGGGTGATAATGCCTATTGACTTAGTTTACCACCGTATATGTGCATTTACTCAGCTGTAAATGTGCAGAACTTGAAACTCTATGAGCCTTCCATGCTAGATCATGAAGAGGAACAGGTCCTACCTTCTGTGGAGTATTTGACACCAGATGCTCAGGCTGATTTGGAAAAATATAAATTTTTGTAGAAGAGGTCCAGAACTACAAGACAAGGGCAACAAGACCTTTGGCAGACTGGTTTGAAGGGACAACTTCCAAGCAAAGCTAAATGGTACACCAGAGAGAAGGAGGAGGAAAAATTTCCTCACCTCATTCAGTAAAAGATTTTGGGGACCAAAATTCTCCAAAAATGGGGAGATGTGATCTAAATTGGATCATTATATTGTTTTTCATCCATATCAATGCATTTGTAGTGGAAAACATGGAGGAATTAGCTCATGGGACCGTTTTTACCGGCAGGACCCAGTTTGGTGAAACGAGGTTTGAAACCTTTTCGGGAGAATTTTGAGGCATCAAATGGAATTTTTTTGGGGTAAAAATTTTGTTCTTAAGACCCACAACTTTTCATTCTATTCTACACATAGATATTTTTCCAATAGCGCAAGAATTGCATCAAGCGGAGTTTGTATGCAAAAGTTATGCCACTCATAAGTTGACCTTCCTGTTTTCACACCTATAGTTCGGGAGGATGTCACGTCAGCCCCCATTATTCATGGAGAAAGGGCTGGCCACATGTTTTTGATGTAAAAGAATCTATAAGAGTCTATTTTTTAACTCTAGTTAAGAGTTCATGAAGTCAAACCTAAGCACTAGTAGGCTATCGGGTTGTGTTATAACCAGGCCACTAGGAGGAGGCATTCCATTCTTTCAAGAGAATTTGTTCCATAGATGAGCAAAGATAGCCAGAGAGATAGGAGGTAAAGCACACAGAGAGGATATATGCACTACAGTAACAGCCCACAGGCCACAAACATTACTTCTTTTTATCTGCAACCATAATTCTAGACAAAAAAAGAGAGACAAGTGACCTCACCTTCCAGCTGGGTGGTGGGCTCCAGTATTGTAGCAATAATGCTACAACTCCTGGAGCTTCCTATCTCTAATTTTATCAACCCGGTAGTTCGTAACAAACTTGGAAGCGACGGTGCTATATGCACAAGTACTAGCTCTTGTCGCAGCTGTCACTTGGTTAGCTTGCACAAGTCCGCTAGGGCTCAAGCCAACTTCTATATGTTCTCAGAAGAAGCTTTCTAAATGATGGACGAAGGCTATCTCAAAGGAAATTAACCTACTTTGCAATAATGAACTGAAAGCCAACAAAACAGGGAAACGCTAGTAAACCCTAATCTGACTAGTCTAATCTCTATGATGCAATGGTGGGAGTGCAAACTTCTAGAAATGATGCCATTACTTCTAGTGATATGAGATGCATGAATTTAAGCTACTTCTACTGAAAAGAACATTGTTTTTGTATTTTTGCTTTAGTGGTTGGAGTTATTATGATTTTGTTTCTTATTAGGGTTTGACTATGCAGGGGTAGTTCGAAGGGAAAGAAAGCTTGGGAAAGGTCAGGAGGGCTAGGAGAGGTTCCAGAGGATCCAAAACATCATTCCACAGAAGTCCACAACGTTCAGGTGCTCGGCAACCGAGGTTACAGGTTTCTACAGGATGTCTGCAGGGGATCCTACAGGAAGCTTGGGATTTCTACAGGAAGTCTGCTAACTTCTACAGGATGTTCTGTGGTTGGAGTGTTGGGTGATGGAGGAGTGGAGGAGTTGTATGGGTGGATAGGTAGGATGGAAAGGGAGCTTATGATGGCTCAGGGACAGAGATATGAGATGAGGAAAGAGTGCTTGCAGCTGGTTGGTGAATGGAAGGGTGGAAGCAATGAAAAGTCCAAAAAGATGGAGCTACGTGAACAATAAAAGTGTTGGAAGGCAAACGAGCTGAACAGAGGTTAGGTAGGTGACTTTAGGCGTGGTTGAGAAGAAGAAGAAGGTAACAGAGTGATGCAACGCAGTGTAAAGGAAACAAATCTGCACAAACCGAGAATTCATCAGCCTATCCTAATTGTGTTATTAAATCAACGAACAACAATGTAAACTTCAGAGAAAAATCGTGCATGGAGTTGGAATGAAGAAGTACTGCTCAAGATCAGAATGCATGAATGGATCTACAATCGAAATGACTGTGTTGCAGCTTGAATGAAAGTGTATGACTGCGTTTTTTTTTTGTGGCTGGTACGGCCTACACCCCAATCTCCAAACAGAGATGGCAGTGAGTGCATTGTCAACCTTTTCTTGGAGCTCTAATGAATGCTGATCCTCCTACTCTAATCTAAACAACTAAAAGCATTTGAACTGTAAACTAATCCTACTCAATCACATGAAAGGAATCGAATCAGCAGACTGTAATTTCTAAATGCATGTCAAAGCAATGGAATAAAGTGCTGAAAGGAAAGTTAAATAACAATACAAGGAAGAGGAGGTCTATTGCTCTCAGGTTGGGCCCTAACCTGAGAGCTATAGCTCCCTTAAAAAAACTCAGAATTTAATCCAAAGCTGCCTGCCTTTATTGAATAATCATGAGTCTAATATCATGCCAAACCTGGCTTACAAAAAGCAAAAACCGAGCTGTAGCTCGTGCTTAGAAATTGCAATAGTAGTTCAAAAGTTCAAAAAGATCCTATCAAAGGCCACGGCCTTAATATTTATACATGATGAGGGTCCAGCTGGCTTCCTTAATACATGGAGCTTGGCTATCCAACTGATAGTTAAACTGCTGTAAACTGTTGTTCCTGTAGAACACGTTGGCTGCCTTTAAGCTCAGTGGGGAGAGCTTTTGGAGCTCGGAGCTAGGGTGGAGATCACGAGGGAGGTTATTTAAGGCTGTAGACAACCTCCCTATAAACCTGCAATGTCACCTTTGCTGTCTCTTTGTCTCCTTCTACGTGGTCTTTGCTCCCTTAAATGCCAAAAAACCTGAAATCATCATGTATTAGCCACATAGATATAATGCCTGCCCTTCTTCCTACAAATAACACGAATATACCAAGAAATGAATGCATAAGTGATAAAAGATGAAGGGTTGAGCAAGGTAAGTAGGCCAAATGAGCCCAAATTGTTACCAAAAATTGGGGCTCATCATCACCCCCCAGCAAAAATATTTGCTCATCCTTGAGCAATTTTGCCCCAGCTCCTTGTCCTTGGCCGAGAACTAGGCTCCGAAATACGATCTTTCTTTCCTACTCTTGGTGGCTCTGCCTGTTCTGCCCTTGGTGGTGATGAGGGTGCCGCTCCTTCCCTCTTCTCTGTTTCCTTGACCTGGAGCCAGGCTTTTGAAGCTGATTGGTCTATACTTCTTTTCCAAGTAGTTGTTTTTGGGCTCCCCTTCTCATAGGTGACCGATATCTTCGAGGGGGACCTCTCACTAGGTGAAGTAGGGGCATCCCCTGTAGTGACTTGGCTGCTGGATGGGGGCTGTGGCTTGCCCGCCTTTATTCTCAAACTTCTTCGGGCTTCAAAGTATAGAGGGGTCTCCCTCTTTCTCTTTTCTTTTGGCTTAGGTGGCGTGCTGAGGGTGGCCAGCACAGCTGCTGCCTCCCTTTCACGGATATCAGCTTTCTTCTCCTTGGGTTTCACCTTTTCAGGGCTTCCTGTAGAAGACCCTGTTTTAGCCAATTTCGGGCTTCCTGTAGAAGACCCTGTTTTGGTAATTTTCGGGCTTCCTGTAGAAGCCCCTTTTTCAATAATTTTCGGGCTTCCTGTAGAAGACCCTTTTTCTGTTTTTGGGCTTCCTGTAGAAGCCTGTTTCTGCTTTCCTGTAGACACAGGTGTCGCCACCTTGGCTTGCTTTGCTGCATGGGTTTTGCTTTTTGGTTTGGTTGCAGGTGCTGATGAGGTACTTGTGCTGATGTGGACCTTCTCAGCTTTGTCCATTCTGCTCTGCAACCTTTTCTCTCTTGTTGACAAGATGGGTGTGTCACCTTTTTCCTCAGCATCCTTTTTCTCGTGCTTCCTCCTTTGTTCTTTCTTCTGCACTATGGTCGGGCTCTTCTGGCCTGTTTCTTTCTTTCCCGCGGCCACTGCTTCTTTTTCCTCACTGTTGGAGGAACCGTTTTCTTCAATCAACATCCTTATGTCCCCATCTCTTGTCAAATTTTTGAATGCTTCCCATGAGAGGGGAACCTTATATGAATGAAGCTCATCCTCCACAAGAAGTTTGATCAATCCATGGTGGGCTACCTAATCTGGTATGCCTTCTTTTAACTTTGTGGCACACTCAATTAGAGACTGTAGCAGGAAATAAGGAATTCTCAGTTTGTTTTCTACAGGAAGATCAATCTGGTGTCTCAATTTAGTGAGCAACCTGAAGTGATACCCGTACACGATGCTAAAACGGCCTTCACAGGTTATATACTTCATGATTTGTAGGCTAACTTCATTCCATGGTGGCAGCAAGCTGGTTCTACGCACCCCATTTTTGTCCTCCGTGAATTCCTCCTCAGGTGGAAAGAATTCTTTCTTTGCCTGCTGGCTCAACTTCCTTTCTTCCTTATCCCATGGCAGACCCATCGGAAGTTTAGTAATTCGACTAATATATTGCGGGGTGAGCTTGAGGCTTAGGCCCCTGAAGTTCACGGTGGCCATTGTTTTGGATTTCGGCCTCAAGGCTTGTAAGAATTCTTCTGCCACTTCGTCGTCATAACCCTGCAACTTGTCACAAAAGGATATCCATTGTGCCCGTGTGAAAAGCTCTGCTACCTCCTGGTTTTCTCTTAATTTTGATGAATCAGTGGGTTCCCGTCTAATAAACCCACCCGGCATGATAAAAACGGTTGCTAGAGGTGGCGAATGCGGAAGAAGTTTAGCTTATTGGGACAGAGCGTAGAATCACACTTCCGTCGTGCAAATAATCCACAAAACTTATCCCTGAGGACCTTGACACAGTTTAATTCACTGACATCTTGTAGAACGACAGTCTATGCACAGCAGACAACACTTGCAACAACTTTCTATGACCAGACTGTAGACGACGATCCTGCCACCTTTAAAAACCAATTGCATGGAGAGTTCAGGGTTACCTTTTTATCTGCCACCTTTTTACATGAGGAACCCGCCTTCCTATAGAAACAGCTTTCCTGTAGGAGCAGCGCGTGATTCATGGGGAAGACTGCAGTTGGTCTGCGCTCTCGGTGGTGCTTCACAGTCGTTTTGATAGCCAAAGGCTCGGAGTTTCGAACTGCAGAGGGATCCGAATGTTCACTCGAGCTTCAAACGGCGAATGATAAATGCATGCGGCCAATCTAGCTGATTAGATTTGAATCGGCGAAATCCGTGGCGCGGGGGTGAGCTGTCCCTGCCGGACCGTTGGATGACATCGTCCCATCATTCGTTTGCGGGTTCACTTACTACCGCATCATCCCTCCAGCAGGTCCGTCGCCGTTTCTTCTGCTAAATCCGTTTTTTCCGACGGGGATTGTTCTCACGTGTGTGCTGATCATTCCTTTTGTCACGGCCGCCACCCAAACATCTGACTGGACCATTAACCGGTCGACGTGGCCAGTCAACTGGCCATACCGCCGCTCAACCCATTCACTTCACACTTTGCAAACAATTCAAAGTAAAATTCATGCGATCTGACGGAAGAAAGGGTCGAGACACTTACCTGCGCGGCTGCAACACGATTTTTCGGGTTTTGGATGATGATGACTGGATCTATCTGCTGCTGGTGAATTTGCACCGGCCCGGAGGTTCACGTTTACAGGCTACCGACGATGGAGTTGATGCTTGGCTGCATGCGCCCGCGTTCATTGCATATGGCCAGCGCTGTGAATAGTATACACTCTAGCGGGCTCAACTGTTACAGGACTCCCGCGGGATGTCTTGTAACAGTTCTTCCTCCTTGGGTGCATGCTGCACGACGAAGGATCTGGCCTCCCGATCACGCTCCCAGGGCTTCTGGATGACTGAGAGGGATATGGTATGAGATCTTGAGCGTCTTTTCATTTAAAACTTGCTTTTTCTGAGAACTCATCGATCTGCTTGCCGGTGCAGGTAACTTCGTTGCATGTCGACAAGGATGGCAGGACGAGGTGACAACAATGTGCAAGGGAGATAACAATAGCTTGCATGCGTCCAAACCGATCCTTAGTCGTTAGATCTTCTCATAACATGGATTCTGGACTGTCCTGGGCTTCTACAGGAAGTTTCCTGTAGAAATACAGAGCTTCCTGTAGAAAGGTTGCGTTTCCTGTAGAGAGTCTGCACCTTCCTGTAGAAAATCTGCATCTTCCTGTAGAAAATCTGCGTCTTCCTGTAGAAGACTGAAGTTGTGATAAAATTTCACATACCTTGGAGAAAATGAGTATTCTTGGAGGAGGTGCTGGTGAGGTCTCCTGATAGCATGATAAGGATCCTTGGCTTTGAGTTGAGAGGCTTCCTCTCCTCCATAGAACACCTGCAACTTGCATGCAATTTTACATTATGAATTTGCTGATCTTGTTTTTTTTCTTATTGTTTTTTTCTTTTTTTTTTCTCTTTTTTTTTCTTTTTTTTTGAAAGATAACAGGGGCGCCTCAATGAGGTTTTCACCCTTGCCATCTGCCCTGAGCGCCTCAAAGAGGTTTTCACTCAAGGATCTTTTTCCAATCTCTTTTTTTTTTTTTTTTTTTTTTTGAAAGACAATAGGGGCGCCTCAATGAGGTTTTCACCCCTACCACCTACCTTGGGCGCCTCAAAAAGGTTTTCACCCAAGGATCTTTATTATATATATATATATATATATATATATATATATATATATATATATTTTTAGATCTTTCAGGGTATGCCCAAAGGAGAGGCAGAACCCTTCTCTATGACCAACACTGATTTCTCCATAGTTTTGATGAACTCTTGTCTTGAGAGAGGCTTCCTGTAGATCTTCAATCGATGCCCATTGACAAGCATGGGGATGGCTTCCTCATCAATGGTCCGAATAAGAACAGATCCATTGTCATGACATTTTTCCACTGCATAAGGTCCTAGCCATCTGGTTCTTAGCTTCCCCTTGAAATCTTTGTATCTGGAATCATACCATAAGGCCCAATCTCCCGGCTGAAATTGCTTGTCATGGAGATGTTGGTCATGCCACACCTTTCTCTGAAGTTGAACTACTTCCGAGTGCAGGAGGGCCTGCATTCGGTGCTCATCCAGTCCATTCAACTGCAATAACCTTTCTTGTTGTGCATGGCTGAGATCTAGATCTAGCTGAGCTACCATCCTCAAAGTGTTGTACTCGAACTCAATGGACAACAAAGCTTTCTTCCCATAGACCAGCTCATAAGGTGTGAAGCCGATGGTGGTCTTCCAGGTGGTGTTGTAAGCCCATGTGGCCTCAACCAGGCGATCTGCCCAGTCTTTTCTGCTACTTCTCACCACCTTAGTCAAGATCCCTTCTAATGCTCTATTGGTGACTTCCACCTGCCCATTTGCTTGAGGGTGATAGGGGGTGGAAGTCCTATGCTTGATCTTGTGGTGAGCTAGTAAGTCTTCAACCAGGTTGGATGTGAACTGGCTCCCTTGATCGGTGACCAGCTCTCTTGGGTAGCCAAACTTGTAGAAGATGTTTTCTCTTAGGAACTCGGCCACCTTTTCTTCTGTTGCTTCTTTGATTGCTTTAGTCTCTGCGCACTTTGTCAAGTAGTCAGTACACACAATGATGTAGGACCTTTGCCTCGAAGGAGGGTTGATTGGACCCACAAAGTCCATACCCCACTTCTCAAATGGCTCAAGAGTCACTTGAGGTTGGAGAGGCATCTCATCCCTTTGAGTCAGTTTCCCCATTCTTTGGCATTGGTCACATTGGCTGATATATCTTCTGACATCTTGATGAAGTGTGGGCCAATAGTAGCCTGCCTGCAGGATCTTGAAGGCAGTTCTCTTTGCTACAAAATGTCCTCCACAAGGCCCATCATGACAGGTGAGGAGGATATCAAAGACTTCCTCCTCCCTTACACAACGCCTTAAGATCTGATCGGGGCCAAGCTTGAACAGATTGCCCCCGATCCAAGTAAATGAGGCACTTTTTCTGATGATTCTGCTCTTCTCTCTTGAAGATAGGTGCGGAGGGAACTGTGCTGAAACAAGATAGTTTGCTATATCAGCAAACCATGGAGAGAGTGCTGAGATAGCAAACAGATGTTCATCGGGCATCTGGTCATCCACTGTTCCATCCTCATCTGCAGACAAATCCAATCTAGATAAAAAGTCAGCAACACCATTTTCTTTACCTGGTTTGTCAACAATGGTCAAATCAAACTGCTGCAACAAAAGTAATCATCTAATAATACGAGCATTCACATCTGGTTTATTCATTAAATATCTAATTGCAGCATGGTCAATATGTACAAATGTTTGATAGCCAGTGATATAATGTCGGAACTTGTTCAGTGCATGGACCACAGCCAAAAACTCCTTCTCAGTTACAGTGTAATTCAGCTCAGCTTTGGACAAGTTTTTGCTAACAAAGTAAATGGAATATGGAAGTTTTTGTTCGACTTGTCCTAAGGCTGCACCTATGGCTTTGTTCGAGGCATCAGTGTGGATGTGGAAAGGTAGGGCCCAGTTTGGACCTCTCAGGATTGGGGCTGACACCAACTTGTCCTTTAATTCATTCAAAGCCTTCTGACAATCATCAGTCCACTTAAACTCCACACCTTTTGCCAACAGGCCAAACAATGGCGAGGCTAGCTTGCTGAAGTCCTTAATGAATCTCCTGTAATACCCTGCTAATCCTAAGAAACTCCGAACATCCCTTACCTTTTGAGGAGGTGGAACCTTCTTGATGAGAGCAATTTTGTTAGGATCCACCTGTAACCCTTGGCAAGAAATGGTATGGCCTAGCACGGTCCCTTCAGTCATCAGGAATTCACATTTTTCAGGACTAAGGGACAGGTTCATCTCAATGCATTTGGTTAGGACTTTTCCCAGATTGGACAATGCTTCCTGGAAGTTGGCCCCATAAGGAGTGAAGTCATCCATATAGATTTCCACTGCATCATGGACCAGCTCCGAGAATATGCTCAAGACAGCTCTCTGGAAGGTAGCAGGAGCATTGCATAGCCCAAAGGGAAGAACTCGGTAGGAAAAGGTACCCCAAGGAAAAGTGAAGGTGGTCTTATCTTGGTCTTCCGGGCTGATTTGAATCTGGTTGTACCCGCTAAACCCATCCAGGAAAGAGAAGAACTTCTTTCCTGCCAGTCCATCCAACACTTGATCTATGAAAGGTAGAGGGAAATGGTCTTTCTTGGTAGCTTTGTTCAGTTCTTGGTAGTCCACACAGATTCTCCACTTCCCATTCTTCTTGGGAACCAACACCAGAGGGGACACCCATTCACTATCTGAGATGGGGTAAATGAATCCGGCATCCAACAGTTTTTGCAATTCTTCCTTGACAATGTCCTTAAGGGCTGGATTCATTCTCCTCTGAGGTTGCCGAACCGGTTTACAAACCTCTTTGATGTATATGTGATGGGTACAGATCGAGGGATGGACTCCTTTCATCTCCTTATGGCTCCAAGCAAAAGCATCTAGGTGACTGGCCAACAGGCTACACAGCTCCTTTTCCTGGGAAGGAGATAGGGAGGAGCTGATCTTTAACGTTCTCTCAGGGCCGAACTCCACATTCTTGACTCTGGGAGTGACAGGGTTGGTCGTACAAAGATCCACTAAGGTGCTGGCTTGGGCATCCTCCACCAATTTCTCTAAGGATAGTGCACTGGAAGGTGGATTCTGGATCAAGGTCTCAATCAAGTCATCCTCGGTTGGGGGGTCTCTTCTAGTGGTATCTAAGGTGCACAAAGGTGCTGAGTACACTTCATCCTCTTCTCCTTCCTCCAACCAAAGTGGTAAGTCATGCTCTAAGGAAGGTTGGGCAGGAGGATATAGGACTAGCTGCTTGGACATAGGACCATTCTTGATGGTCATGTTTCCTGCACGACAACTTATGTAAGCATCTGCAGTGGCTAACCAAGGCCTTCCCAAAATAAGAGGATATCCAGTAAGCTTTGCCTTGGGTTGCAGAACCAAGAAATCTGCAGGGTATTCCCAAGAGTCGACAGAGACCAAGACATCCTCCAAAATCCCTTCGGGAGTCACAGTGGAGCGATCTGCAAGTTGCAGAACTGTCGAGGTCTTCCTCAAGGAACCCTGAAGATTGAGTTTGAGCATGGTATCCCTGGTCATCACATTAATGGCAACCCCCAGATCAATCAAGGTGAGAGGTATGATGATGCCATTGATGTGGACATCTACTACAGGACTCCCAGGATCTAGATACTTTGGCAGATGACTTGTCCTAGCATAAGGTCAGACAGTTGTCCTAAGACATTGATGGTTGAAGCATCTCTCTTTCGCCTGCCTGGGTGTTTGAAACACTTTTCCTTAACCAGTTTGTTGTATATTGGCACATCCTTGATGGCTTGGAGAAGTGGTATCTTCACACACAACTGCTTGAGCTCACCCAGAAGCTCATCCTCCTCTGGGTTGGGTTGTGTGGTGGCTGTTAGTCTCTCAGGAAAGGGTGGAATAGCCTTTGGTTCACTTTCATGTTTATCTTCCTCATCCTCTGGGGGAGGAGGTTGGCGATCTGGAAGAGTCTTGCCAGATCGAAGATTGATCTCCTGGATCTCCACAGCATAAGTAGGGCATGATGTTTCCCCAATGTATACCTGCTGGGCCTGTCTATTGTTGGGGTTCGGGTTCGGTTGAGCAGGTATTTGAGGTTGCTTTGGAGGAGCAGGAGGTAATGGTTGAGGTTGAACTGGTGGTGGAGGCAAAATGGCAGGAGGAGTGTTGTACTGGGGCCTCCACCCTGACTGAGGTGCATTCCACTGAGGCTGTGGCTGTGCATGTGAGTGATAGGAATGCGTAGAGGGTTGAGTAGGGTACTGAGGTGGGTAAGACCATGGAGGAGGCATAGACCAAGAAGGATGAGCAGGGGGACCCCAGGAAGGCATAGGAATCGATTGGTTGGGACTGTAATAAGCTTGAGGTGCCTCTTGCATCCCCTGCTGGTAAGGTCTAGGTCGTTGTGGCCTCCTTTGGTTGAGGTAATAGAGAGGTTCAGTGGGAGCTTTTGTCCCTTGGTACATAGCTTTAAATCCAGGTAAGGTTGGACATTGGTTTGTGGGATGGTCCTCCTCACAAACGAAACACACTTCAACCGAATGCAATGGAAATTCGTTCTTAGGGTGTCTCCTGGTACATCTAGGGCAGAAGATAGCCAAGGCTCTCTCAGCTTCTTCCTTCTTCTGCTGGATCCTGAATGTGTCCAGCTGCATGGCAATGGTCTGTCTCACCTCACTCTTAAGATCTTCTAATTGATTTGCAAACTCATGTTTGGAGAAAGGGACACCAGCTGAGAGGAGGTTTCCTCTTCCTCATTTCTGAGCTGCCCTAGAGTGGTTTCTAAACACAGTCTTGATGTCCTCATAAGGCAGTTGGTAAATGTCCCCCCCAGCTAACATGTGAAGGGTATCTAAGATGTCTTCAGGGACTCCTCGGAGCAGGACCAACTTGAGGGATTCAGGGTCAAGTGTGCACCTAGCCCGCTTATAGCTAAGTTGGAACCTCTCCTCATAGTCCTCTAAGGACTCATCATTTCCCATGGTCATCCGAAAGATTTCTCCCTTGGTTTCCTTGGACGTACAGTAATCCCGGTACTTGGTATTGAAAGCTTGCTACATCTGAGCCCAAGTGGTGATACTATTCCCAGGTAAGCCCATGAGCCAACGTAATGCTACATCCTTAAGAGTGGAAGGGAAGAGTTTCAGCTTCTGCTCATCTTCAGTATAGTCATAGGTTCTACAAAGGACAGCAAACTCAAACAGGAAGGTATCAGGATCTTCAGTAGTCAGTCCATGGAAGTGAGGTAAGGCGGAGGGGCTAATGTTCTTCATTTTCATCTCTCCATTGGTCTCTCAGATGGGGAAGGCACCTTCTATCCTCTCATCTTCTCTTCTATTGTCAGCCATAGCTTCAGATGGGATGGTCTCTAATTCTTCTTCTGTTATAGGATCTTCGTATATCTCAGGAGGTTCACCTATAGGTTCTTCTGGATCATTGTCACCGAAGAAGAGAGAAGGGTGACTCAGTGATGTGGTGGGGGTGTTGGGTAAGAATTTTCCTGTTTTATCTCGATTCCTACGAGGCATGAAATGGAAAGACTTTTTTGATTGCTTTTGTTTTTTCTGTGGTACCTGCAAAACTAAAATAGAGTGATCTACAACTAACTATAAAGATGCAAAATTAAATTGAAAGCGGGAAAGAACTAATATATTTTGCTCAAATGAAATTGCTGGAATGGAAATGCTAGTCTACACTTGCAGAATTGAAACACTAATCTACGCTTGCAGAAATGAAGTGGCAGAATTGAAATGCTAATCTATGAAAGCAGGAAATGCTAATCTATGAAAGAAGGAAATGCTAATCTATGAAAGCATGAAATGCTAATCTATGAAAGCAGGAAATGTCTATGCTACTTTTGCATAATGGAAATGAAATAAACTACTTGGCAGAAGGCAAGAGTAAGAAAATAGAAGAAAAGCAACAATTACTAATACTCTGACGCTTCCCCGGCAACGGCACCAAAAAGATGGTGGGCTCCAGTATTGTAGCAATAATGCTACAACTCCTGGAGCTTCCTATCTCTAATTTTATCAACCCGGTAGTTCGTAACAAACTTGGAAGCGACGGTGCTATATGCACAAGTACTAGCTCTTGTCGCAGCTGTCACTTGGTCAGCTGGCACAAGTCCGCTAGGGCTCAAGCCAACTTCTATATGTTCTGAGAAGAAGCTTTCTAAATGATGGACGAAGGCTATCTCAAAGGAAATTAACCTACTTTGCAATAATGAACTGAAAGCCAACAAAACAGGGAAACCCTAGTAAACCCTAATCTGACTAGTCTAATCTCTATGATGCAATGGTGGGAGTGCAGACTTCTAGAAATGATGCCATTACTTCTAGTGATATGAGATGCATGAATTTAAGCTACTTCTACTGAAAAGAACATTGTTTTTGTATTTTTGCTTTAGTGGTTGGAGTTATTATGATTTTGTTTCTTATTAGGGTTTGACTATGCAGGGGTAGTTCGAAGGGAAAGAAAGCTTGGGAAAGATCAGGAGGGCTAGGAGAGGTTCCAGAGGATCCAAAACATCATTCCACAGAAGTCCACAATGTTCAGGTGCTCGGCAACCGAGGTTACAGGTTTCTACAGGATGTCTGCAGGGGATCCTACAGGAAGCTTGGGATTTCTACAGGAAGTCTGCTAACTTCTACAGGATGTTCTGTGGTTGGAGTGTTGGGTGATGGAGGAGTGAAGGAGTTGTATGGGTGGATAGGTAGGATGGAAAGGGAGATTATGATGGCTCAGGGACAGAGATATGAGATGAGGAAAGAGTGCTTGCAGCTGGTTGGTGAATGGAAGGGTGGAAGCAATGAAAAGTCCAAAAAGATGGAGCTACGTGAATAGTAAAAGTGTTGGAAGGCAAACGAGCTGAACAGAGGTTGGGTAGGTGACTTTAGGCATGGTTGAGAAGAAGAAGAAGGTAACAGAGTGATGCAACACAGTGTAAAGGAAACAAATCTGCACAAAACCGAGAATTCATCAGCCTATCCTAACTGTGTTATTAAATCAACGAACAGCAATGTAAAATTCAGAGAAAAATCGTGCATGGAGTTGGAATGAAGAAGTACTGCTCAAGATCAGAATGCATGAATGGATCTACAATCGAAATGACTGTGTTGCAGCTTGAATGAAAGTGTATGACTGCGTTTTTTTTTGGTGGCTGGTACGGTCTACACCCCAATCTCCAAACAGAGATGGCAGTGAGTGCACTGTCAGCCTTTTCTTGGAGCTCTAATGAATGTTGATCCTCCTACTCTAATCTAAACAACTAAAAGCATTTGAACTGTAAACTAATCCTACTCAATCACATGAAAGGAATCGAATCAGCAGACTGTAATTTCTAAATGCATGTTAAAGCAATGGAATAAAGTGCTGAAAGGAAAGTTAAATAACAATACAAGGAAGAGGAGGTCTATTGCTCTCAGGTTGGGCCCTAACCTGAGAGCTATAGCTCCCTTAAAAAAACTCAGAATTTAATCCAAAGCTGCCTGCCTTTATTGAATAATCATGAGTCTAATATCATGCCAAAACTGGCTTACAAAAAGCAAAAACCGAGCTGTAGCTCGTGCTTAGAAATTGCAACAGTAGTTCAAAAGTTCAAAAAGCTCCTATCAAAGGCCACGACCTTAATATTTATACATGATGAGGGTCCAGCTGGCTTCCTCAATACGTGAAGCTTGGCTGTCCAACTGATAGTTAAACTATTGTAAACTATTGTTCATGTAGAACACGTTGGTTGCCTTTAAGCTCGGTGGGGAGAGCTGTTGGAGCTCGGAGCTAGGGTGGAGATCACGAGGGAGGTTATTTAAGGCTGTAGACAACCTCCCTATAAACCTGCAATGTCACCTTTGCTGTCTCTTTGTCTCCTTCTGCGTGGTCTTTGCTCCCTTAAATGCCAAAAAACCTGAAATAATCATGTATTAGCCACATAGATATAATGCCTGCCCTTCTTCCTACAAATAACACGAATATACCAAGAAATGAATGCATAAGTGATAAAAGATGAAGGGTTGAGCAAGGTAAGTAGGCCAAATGAGCCCAAATTGTTACCAAAAATTGGGGCTCATCACTGGGTTTTCTCCAGGAAGGGTTTCCATAGAGAATATCTTGTGTATTGTGTGTGTGTGATATTATTTTATTGTTCTCTACTTTTCTTCTTGATTTACCTTTACATGCATGCACTAATTACAGTTAATTTTATAGATCTAGAAATTAAAGAAAATTGTAATAGTGTAGAATCTCATATTTTTAATATAATATTATCAGATCTATTAGAACGAACTATCCAGTGGAATATCCGCAGTAGTTTACGGATCAAGGAATGAGAAAATTTCTTCATCATTTGATGGAAGCTAGAGTCAGTGACGTTTCCCTTGAATAAAGCACTTAAAATAAGTCTTTCCTCCATTGGGATGGGACTTAGTCTGGCTTTAGGGAAGCAATAACCTTGTTCGTAAGTCAATCCTCCTCCGGTTGGTTATCTCTTCCAATCATATGGAGAGTTTGTTAATTCCTCTTGCATTGCAAACTTATACAAAGCTATCTTATATTGCCATAAAGTCACATTGATTTGTGATTTTATTCAAGGGAAGTAAGCATGTTGTTAGCCATTCTGCAGTGTCTCTTGACTCATTTATGTCAGCCATACCTAGTCTGTCAAGTTATCTTCAGTATCACATCAACGATTTTTTCCTTCACTTGTGTTGGTTAAGGAGGTCCCCATTGAATTCTTACTAGTGGTCTGCTCTTATTTACTTCGATTAATTTCTCTCAGAGTATACCTATAGTCACACCCTGTCCCTATTTACATCATTTATAGGTGACCTTGTGCTCAACATCGATCAATATTATGGGTCTTTGATTGAGTGGTTTCCATTATGTTCGACGTCATCTTACATTATCACACATTGGGATTTATACAGTACCTTTGTTTTCATTTGAACCTATTGGCGGATTCCTCGTCTCTATGTCATCTTGGATTATTGGTTGGTTCAGAGGGTTTTTTCCCTGCCCTAGACACATCTTGTGTACGTCAAAATTGTACTTTAGAATGGTTACTTGGGATGCCTTATGATGCCTTCCTTCTAGAATATATTTCCCCATTGACTTTGACTCATTGCTCTAGGAATAAGGTCTAGAGTCCTTTTTTTAGTACCTTATGGTTTGTAGTCATTAGTGGCAGACTCGTTTTCTATCGACACTAAGAATACATCAATGTCTCCTGACTGATAGATTCTTTCAAGTGTTCGACCTCAACACGTCTATTCACACTTGTTAGGTTGTACTTGGGTACCTTAACACTCATTATCATTATTGGTGAGTTATCTTTTGTTTGCTAACGATATACATCAATGATCGGTAATCAAATGATTTCTCACATGGTCGAATTTGGCTCATTTATTCCCATAGTGTAGAAAAGTATCATCTTTGGTAGGCGAAGACGTCAGGTTGTGTCAGTATTTTGGTTCACTTTAAAACTCCTTCACTTTTGTTCCAGTGATACCTTCCACCCTTATATGTTGCAGTCCTTCACATCAGCATCTTATATGTTGGCACCCGAGTTTATGCAGTACCACTATTCCACCTATATGACTTGGTACTTTTATGACAATCAATTATGCAGCACCATTGATCAAACAATCTTCTTGCATCATTGATCACATATTCTTCTATATGTGATATTCAGAAATAACTTCATTGTGTTCTTTTGTGGTTATGATCTGATGATACATTATGTATTATACAACTCCTTATGTCCACTTATGTATGCATTCTGGATCTAGTTTATACTTGATCAGCAAACATACTTTATTACTTTTGTGCATGGGTATGCCTGCCTCCAACATGAGTTTTCTTTCTAACTCCTTCCACTGGTATTCTATGAGCTAGAATCTGGTGATATCCTCCCAAGTTTTTAGATGACTTCTCTCTCTATAATTAAAATATTTCATCCATCATGTACCCCTTCTAATCTCATATATTAGGGGGCATCTGCTATAGCATCATTTAGCACTCATGTATACTTGATGCTCTTGTATGGCCTTGGGCGTCCTTTTCCCATCCAGACTTTATCTTATATTAAAACATAATATTTTAAATTAGATACGCGACTCTATCCATATAAAAGCGTGTACATACACAAGTTCTATAACAATACATCTGTGTATATATTTTAAAATATGAAAAAATAAAATAATATGCTATTTTTTGGGTGGGGTTCACTAGTTTTACCAAGAGACCACCTATAGGAGACCGTAACACAACTAAATTAACTAATTTCAGGTGGTATATGTACACCCCTTGGGTAGGCCTAAAATACATAAGAGATGGGATATCGAAATTATACCCATTTTTCTCCCAGATCAAGTTTGATTTTTTGTTGCCTCCTACACTCCCATTCTCTATGGAAACCCTGGTTTCCTTTGCAGAGATGTTCATCATCTTTATAGCATCTCCTTGCATTTTGTAGAGAGGTTGTCTCCGTGGCTCAGTCTTGGACAGATCTAGAGGAATTCTTCATCATTGCTTTGGCTTGGATCAGGTTGTACCTTTCCTATACCTATTGTTGTTAATCAATAAAGAAGCTCATGTCTTGTTCCTGATATGTTATTACTCATGAATAGTAATTTTTATGCTTATATATGATGATCCAACATATCTTTCATGTATTCACATTGAATTATCTATCATGTATATGATTCTATGAATTGACTTGTAGGCCTGCTCGTTCTGGTGGAAGTAGAGGGTTTGGACCCTATGGGAACATCACCAAACGTAGGACCTCCGGGTCCACATTTAGTAATTCACATGTTTGGCATGCTTTCTTGACTACTTGTTGATTATCTTGTTCTACTCTATTGAGGTTGTCAACCCTTACCTTAGGGAAATATTCCCACCAACATTTATTTCAAACACCCATGGATTAGTTGTTTTCTCACTATCTTTATAAAGTTTAGGAAAGACTAGATTTATCAAAGCTTCTCGCTCATATATTTCGTCAAAAGGTGTTATTCTAGCAGGTTTTTTCATCGAGATTTCTACTAAACCAAGATAACATTCAAAGATTAGTCCTAAATGCATTCATGAAGGTACCTCTAGTGGATTAAATACCATATCAACTAGTATTCCATTTTAAAAATAGGGCATATATTGTCTAGGAAAAACTATTGAAATAATTCTTTTATTACTATGTCTTCGCACTACTTTATCACACACTTGTATCTTACATTTTTGTGATATATATAAGTGTATTTTTTCCACATTATCACCGAAATCATCTACTCTATTTATCCATCTCACATCAATAACTCGACCCCTTCCACTTATAGGTGCTTCGAGGCAATTTTCTCTCGTAGTGGATATGTCAATGCAAAATATGGTTTTTAATAGTATTCCTTCTAAGGTACATAATGATTCTTTTGTTGTTTGAGGTGTTAATTTACTTTTCAAAACATCGTGTGTTCCAAGATCCTAGCATTATGATACCATTTTCATCCAATTGAGGAAGTGAATGAGCATCTAAATGAGGTATTTCTCCAGTGATTATGTCAACACACTAGCTCATGATACAGATTTTCAATCTCGTATCTTATGATATGGAAAGAGGTATAATATATTCATATACTAGAAGTTCACTAATGAGCATTTTTTCTTAACAATTATATCCTTCCCATGGTATATAAGTTATTAAAACATTTTTTCCCAAAGAGAGTTCTCTTCCTACCATAGTCACATCATCTGCCATAATTTTTCCCTTCTTTACACATTCCCCTTGATGCACTTGAGGTTTTGATGCATACAAGTATTGGTATTAGAATGTTTTGATATAATCGATTATGTTCTTATTGTATCTCCATTAACTAATCAAGTGATAATTACAACATTAATATGCTTGATGTTTCCCTCTTGTGTAGCTATAGGTACACTTCCTGAATCTAGAGCTACTTGACCTTCCAACCCGATTTTGTAAATGCACTTCTTGGGTTGAAAAAGTGGAAATTCTTGATGTTTCATATTATAACCCATGAGAGTGTGATTCACATCATTATGTTCAAGAAAATGAATAAGGTAATTTCCAATGGAAAAATATTGGAAAGGAAAAATACTTCTGAAATGGATTTGTTCTCATGCATAACTATAAATTCTTGTCAGTGTTAAAGAAGGAGTAATTTGTTCCTATTGAATTCCTTGATTCAATGCCAAAGAATTTATCGTCTCTATCTTATAGTAATCATCCTCATCTTCTCTCGATAATAGATAAACCATATGTTCTTCTTTCGATCTCTCAGATATCTCATATAATGGACTTTATATATAACCACAATCACTGGTATTTACTTTAATATATAATGATGAAATAATTCCAACATTAATTCCTTCAGATGTATTTATTATAAAAATACACCCATTATAATTGGGATAAATATCTCGTGTTTCTGAAAACTAAAATTATCCCTCTTAAGCTCCCAGGGCCTAAATCTTGAACTATTTTTGTTAATGTATTAGTTTGATCCAAATTTTGGGATAAGGGGTGTGAACTGAAAAAATATTGAAAAGTGTGTTTTAATGGAGTTGAAGTGACCAAGTTTTGAGGAGTTGATCTACGGTTGATTGCTCCATATATAGTTCTTCGAACAACATCTTCCAAATGACCTAGAGCTAATATGAATTGGTTTTGTAATAAATATGCTACAAAAAACTATTTCAATTTCTAAGGTTATCTATATCATCGAGCTTACCCATTCAAAATTTCACCCCAGTAAGGTAATCCACATCAACCAATACATCTTGTGGTAATGAAAAAATATCATTCTTAGGAATATCAAGGTTCAATTTTCAGTTCATATTTCGTCGACTAATATTTCCCAATTCACCTATTTGTAAGATATTTTTCCTACAATCCTTTACATAGAGACTACAAAAATACCAAATCACCACTTATGTAGTAGAGTTTTTATAAAACTCTAGAATGGGTTTTTCCCCCAACCAAAGATATTCCTCCTGATACCACCTTTTCTTCTTCTTTAGTAAAAAGAAAATATTTTTGGATAACGAGTATTATCCATAATCTCATCAATATTTAAACCCATATATGATAATAGAAATGGAATAGATATTTTCATTTTCTTCTTATAAGAGCCCATATCCTTTCTCCCACATCGATCTATAATTTTAATCTTGCTCCCCAATTTGAAATCAAAGTGCCTATATATATATGTGTGTGTGTGTGTGTGTGTATAGTTTCTTGTATTATGGCCTAATTGTAGACAATAATAAATACTAATAATTATTAATATTTCATTGACAACAATTATATAAATTCCATTTACTACAAATGCTCCATGGGAATTGATTACTACCCTCATTGTTGGGCTGAGCGATGGAAGAACAGGGATTTTTGAATAGGTTTTCACGCGCGGGTTTCCTTGACGGCCATGGCTGAGCGGTGGGAGCTTGGACACTGTGGGCCCGAAGGCGCTGGATTCTTGGAAGTCTATATTCTTTTTTGGTTTGAATGGAGTGTGGATTGGGGGAAGCACGGGATTGGTTTTTTGATAAGGAGTCTCTGGATATTGATCCGACTCCCGAAGACCTTTTGGCCTGTTGGGGACTGGAAGAGTCCAAGGAGAATCTGCAGTTGTTCTTTCCGAAGCAGGCAGTTATGTCAGCAAGCCAGAAATTGACAGTGGAAGCAAGAGCAAAGGAAAAATATGCCGCGGACCAGAGCTCTGAGGAAAATATAAAGATTAAATAATTGCTTCCAAGCTCTGTTACGCCCTCGACAATAGAAGAGGCGAGAAGGGGTTTGAACGAATCAGGAAAAGAGGGTCAAACTCAAAGTTGTTTTACAGCATCGGCGGTTGGGGGCTCCAGGATGGCAGAGGAACTTAATGAAGGCACCTCTCTTCAGCCTGAAAGGCGCTTTGAGTCATTTGAGATTTTAGAGGGAGAAAACAAGAAGGAGGAAGTGGGTGGAAAGAGGAAGAAGTCCAAAATCTTCAGGAAAAAGGAGGAAAGACCTAGCTGTGTCTTTGGAGTGGATATCCACATAGACCGGGCGCTGGAAGCATCGGAAACTATTTTAGTTGGCAGAGTCTGTGGAAGGAAGTTTTCGGTGGCCTTCATCAAACAATGGACTCTGGATGAATGGAAAGACGCTCCGGGGCAGCCAGAAGAGATTAAGATACTTGACAGAGGCTGGTTTTGCCTTCGTTTTGGACAAAAGGAGTATGTCGAATGGGTTTTGACAAAGCACTGGTGCCTAGGGAAGAGGCCTATCTTATTCAGGAAATGGTCACCTCTTTTTGATGCCCAGAAAGAAAAAACAGAGGAGTTTCCAGTCTGGGTCAAACTAATGGGTCTCCCTATTCAATTCTGGACTGACTCAGCTTTCTCATCAATCGGAAACACTCTGGGTAAGTTTCTTGACTCAGATAAATCTTATTTATATTCTCATGACTGGAGCGTAGCCCGTCTTTTGGTAAGTTTAAACCCTAAAGATGGTCTGGCGGATGCTATGCATCTGAAGTATCGTGGACTAGAGTTTATCCAGACCCTGGAATACGAAAACCTTCCTTTTAGATGTCATCGATGTCAAGTTTATGGACATCTGGCTCGGGAATGCCCTCTTGGCCATCGTCGACGTCGAAGGAAGAGGAAAAATGGGTTTAAGTCAGAGGAAAAGGAAAAAATGAAGTTATACGAGCAGAAGGAAGAGGCTCAGTTCAAGGAGGCCGAAGTATTGACAAGCATTTAGGAGCTGGGTCCGGAGCACATGGGGGGAACTGGAAACTTTCAGCCTGAGGTGACTGCTGATGTTTTGGTTTCATCCCAGCTCACAACTATCGGCTTATCAGCAGCCCTAGCTATGGATGATTTGAATATTACATGTACTCTCTCCCCTCAATCCTCATCCCCTCATTTTTCAATAGTTCTACATGTGTCTTGTATTGGCGAGGCAGGTCTATTAGGTCAACTCTCAAAAGCTACGACAGACCTGAATATGGGACATCCCCCTTCTGATAGTGTTATAACGACGGTTATTTCCTCTCCTATCCGCGATCCTGGAGTAGGAGGCCACGAACCTCATTACAACCTAAGGCCATTATCTACCAGGAAAGGAAAAGGGCGGGCAGTAGGCGGTTTGGCTATGGATGAGGTGTCCATAGGTCCGAGGAAGTTAAGAGGGCGAAAATCGGATATGTCAAAGGCAAAGTTGAAGGCTATTATTGATATTGCTGGAGGGAAGCAATTGTCCCTGCCAGGGGTGCTTAGAGCAGAGCAAACACCCCCCGAGGTTTTTAGATGATTATTTTATCCTATAATTGTAGGGGTCTTGCTAGCATACCCAAAAAACTAGCTCTGAAGGATCTGGTCAGGTCCAACAAACCTGATATTCTTTTTCTTCAGGAAACCTTGGGGAAAGGAGATGAAATTATAGGATGTCTTCATAAGCTTTTGCTGGGATGGAGTTTTCATGCAACGGATGCAAATGGTCATTCAGCAGGTGTGGTCTTGGGACTTAACGTGAAGGTGGCGCGTGAAATCTCCTCTTGGGGTTCAGAAAACGTCTTGGCAGTGGAACTTTTCTCCAACAAACTCTGTATTCCCTTTCTTTTTCTTAATATCTATGGTCCTAATTCGGAGCGGGAGAAGTTCTGGAACTCTTTCTTCGCTATGTCTTTTTTGGAGCATCCAAATCTTATTATTGGTGGAGACTTCAATTTTTCTCTGGGCTGTACTGAATCTTGGGGGGTCAACGCCAGAGCTGACCCTCTCTCTGCTTTCTTCATTCAGAAATTGGCCTCGTCATCTCTTGTGGATGTTACCCACTCAAAGTTGCGGCCCACTTGGAGGAACCGCAGAATTGGAGATGACTGGATCGGGAAAAAACTAGATCGTTTCTTAATAAGTGATCTGTTGGCTAAGAAACTACAGGCGTTCAGGCATTGGGTTGGAGAGGGTGGTCTCTCTGATCATTTACCGGTTTTCTTGGAAGTGAAGGCAGATCTAACCAAGCCAGGTGTTCCTCTTAAATTTAATTCCTCTTGGTTATTGGATGCATCATACACCAGTCTTTTCCATAAAACTTGGAGGAAAGCTGCTGACAATGGAAATGAGGATTGCAGTCAGCTATTTATGGAAAATTTATCAAGGATGAAGGCCGCTTCCAAAGTCTGGGCTCTCCAAAAGAAGATGAAGGAAGAAGAAACAATGCAAGTTGTTAACTCAACACTCGCTCTCCTTGAAGATCCAGATAGTTTTGGCTATGGCACAGTTGAATCTCATTTGAGAATTCATGAGTTGGAAATGGAAAGAAGGAGAATTCTACAACTCAGGGAACAAAGCTACCGTCTTAAAAGTAGAGCGATATGGTTACAGGCAGGGGATGAAAATTCCAAGTTTTTTCAGAATTATGCTAAAGGTAGAAAAAAATGAAATACAATATGGGAAATGAAGAAAGCAAATGGTGATTTAGCGCTTTCTTTTGAAGAGCTGGCCTCTAAGGGGGTTAATTATATCAAACATCTATTTAAAGCTCCAGGTGAAGTTTCTATTGCAGAAGTCATAAGGGTTGCTCAGATTTTTCCCCGATTTATAGAGGAGGAAGACAATGACTCTCTCATGGCACCTATTTCTAAAGAGGAGGTTGAAAGCGTCCTTAAATCGATGCAAAAGGACAAAAGTCCCGGTCCGGATGGCTGGACAGTTGAATTCTTCCAGCATTTCTTTGAATTCATTGGTGATGAGTTAGTGGAGGTAGTGGATGAATCCAGGCGTTCAGGTTCTATTTATCAACCCTTTAATGCTACTTTCCTAACTCTCATTCCCAAATCTGATCTTCCAGTTTCTTTTGGAGATTTCAGGCCTATTTCCCTGTGCACATGTGTTTACAAAATTATTGCTAAAACCATTGCTGTCAGGCTAAAACCTTTCCTCTCCAAAAATGTTTCCCCGGAGCAGTTTGGCTTTTTAGATGGCAGGCAAATTCATGAAGCCGTGGGAGTTGCCCAAGAAATGCTCCACAGTCTTAAAATTGGAAAGAAAAAAGGAGTTGTTGTGAAAATAGATTTATCGAAGGCTTATGATAGAATAAGCTGGCTTTATCTTAGGCTTCTGTTAACACATCTGGGGTTCAAATATGAATTTGTAAGATGGATTATGAGCTGTGTCTCATCTTCTTCCATAGCTGTTTTGATTAACGGGGCAGCTTCTAGTTTTTTCAGCCCTGAACGTGGCCTGCGCCAAGGCTGTCCGCTCTCTCCGCTCTTGTTTTTGCTGGCAGCAGACGGAATCAGTCGTTTGATCCAAGAAGCAAAAAGACAAGGCTCTCTGAAAGGAATCTAAGTTGCTCCAAATTTCTGGGTCACACACCTTCTCTTCGTGGATGATATAATACTTTTCAGCAATGGCAGCCTTGAGGACTGTAGGACGTTCAAGAGGATTTTGGACCTCTTTCTGAAAGCTACTGGTCTATGCATAAATGAGAGAAAATCTACTCTAACATGCTCAGGTCTGGCTAGAGAGGAGGTGCGTAGAGTGGCTTCGGTTCTGAATTTTGAAATTAAAGCGCTGGAGGATTCTTTCAAATATCTGGGTTTCTATCTGAAGCCAGATACCTATAGGATAAAATATTGGAAGTGGATCCTTGCAAAATTGGAGTTGAAACTAAAACATTGGAGTCACAAGTGGCTCTCTCGGGCAGGTAGGCTTGTATTAATTAAATCAGTTCTAATGGCAATCCCAGTTTACTGGGCTAGCCTGACTTGGGTGCCCAAAGGAATTTTAAACTCTATTGAGAAATTATGCAGCAGTTTTCTTTGGGCGGGGTCCAAGTCTGAAAGAGTTACCCCGTGGATCGCTTGGGACAAAATCGCCCGCCCTAAAGAGTGGGGAGGCTGGGGTATAAAAAGCCTTGCCAAATTCTCTCAATCACTTGCAGCAAAGCTGGCGTGGAGGATAATTACTACGGAAAATTTGTGGACTGCTGTGACTAAAAGGAAATATATAGATCCACTAACAATGCTAGATTGGATTAGATTGCCGCAAAAGTCAACCAAAAATTCATCGGTGGTCTGGAAAGCAGTGGTTGCTTCTGTTAGCATTATAGAGAAAGGTTTGGCTTGGCATGTGGGTGATGGTTCTCAGATCCGTTTGGGGCGAGATCCCTGGATTGGCTGCTCAGAGGGCTTTACTCTTACGCAGGGATTGGTTGAGGCTTTAAAAGACAGGGGTCTATACACTCTAAACCAGATAGCTGACCCGCGGGCCTCTTCCATTTGGAATCAAGGGTGGTTGCAAGGCCGAGACTTAGATTTGACCGGTGATAGTTTGGAGGAATGGGATAGTTATATTAGGGATCTCGAAAACTCCTCAGTCAGGCTTTCTGATTCCCCGGATGAGCTAAAATGGGTTTTTGCTCAGAATGGCTATTATTCTCCAAAGGCGGGTTATAAATGGATGATGTCTCAAAATGGTTGGGAGAATCCGGATTGGTGGGCTAAATCACTATGGAAGTTAAAAGGACCAACTAAATCAAAATTGTTCTTCTGGTGTGTCCTATCCCAGAAAGTTCCTACGTGGGATTTCCTTCAAAGGAGAGGTAGGATTGGCCCTGGCAGATGTCCACTGTGCAAAGACAGTGTAGAAATAGTTCATCATTTATTTCTCCTTTGCCCTTTTAATACCAGTCTCTGGGCAGAAATGCTAAGCATGATAAATGTCCCTTACAGATGGGAAGGGCAGGGGCTTTTAGAGGCCTGGCAGAGTTGGTGGAATGCTTGCTCAAATGCAAGAGAAAGAACCATTACGCTGCTCATCACATGGGGGACTTGGCTAGCTAGAAATCAAGTCATTTTCAAGGATTCTGTCTTCCCTATTGGAAGGCTAGCCGCAGAAGGAGCGGCAATTTATGAAAGCATTCCTATTCCTCAATCCCTTAATCCTTCCAGAGCTGTTTGTCCTGAACTCATTAGATACTCTATGCCGTGGGCATATTTTGATGGGGCTTCGGATAATAATGGTCAATGCGGGGCTGGCTTGATCATTCACTTTTCAAAAGAAAAGACTATTAAAGCTTCAATAGGCCTGGGACAGGGTTCCAACACTTTTGCCGAGTTGAAAGCCCTTCATCTCCTTCTCAGTTGGCTTATTCTTAGAAATGTGAGAGAAGCCCAGATCTTCGGGGACTCCATGAATGTGGTGAAGTGGTTTAATGGGGCTCAGCGTTGCAGCAATCTCTCTCTGATTACTCTGTTCAGAGAAGTCTCACGCCTTAAGAGTTTTTTCATGGAGATATCTCTAAGTCACATTTACCGGGAAAGGAATTTTGACGCGGACCGCCTTTCTAAAGACGGAGTTGATCTGGAGATGGAGTCGTGGTCTGTTTGGGAGGTTGAAAATGGGGTGGTTCGATCCGTCGAACAGCCCATCTTTGCATAATTCATCTGCCCTGTTTTCTCTGGGTTTGTAAATATTCGTTTTGTTTTTTCTATTCTTCTCCTTGTATCTTTTTCTCTCAGTTATCATACTATGCCAGGTACCTTGGGCTGCTTTCCCTTTCTGTGGAAGCCCAAGCAGCGGTAGTTTCTGTTTTTTGCGCCGAATCCTCATAGTGCTCACTGTGGATTTCTGTGGCCCCCCTCTGGTCGCGTTTTGGTTTTTTCCTGTGGGATCTCGTTTCTACCGAAGCGTGTGGCTGGAGGTTTCTTCCCTTCATGCTTTGGCTTGCTTTGCTTCTGTGAGCAGGATGACAGTCTGCTGAGACTTTCCCCTCTGTCGGTGGATACAGTCTCGGCGTTATGCCTACATATATATGTAATCCCTTTTTGTAATAAAAGGACGGTCTTTTTTCTGTGGAAAAAAAAAATGCTCCATGGGAATTCTTTAAAGTAATACTTCTAAGAAATTCAATTTGTTTATGTATCTTCATCATATTCCTCTCAATCAATATTTTTGGTACATATAATTCAGAGTAATATGTAAGGGATTGATATATAACATCTCTCTCTTTGATGAAAGGTTTTCTAATTCATATTTATTACCAAGAATCATAGGTTCAATTTCTTCATTTGTATCCTCAATTTTTGGAAAATTGTGAAGTTCTTCCATCAAGCCCTAATCGATAAAATGAAGAAATCATTCAAACTATATCTTACCAAATTTGGGGTTTCTGAACACTCCCTAATTTTCATCTAATCACATTGGAAATTTCCCATTTGTAACAAAATCTACTCAATTATTCCCAATTGATCTATCTGGATCAATTTCGCAAAAAAAATTTGGATGTGTATTCAATGTTTACTAACTCCCATGTAATTTGAATTGTATCTAGATATACTTCCAATTAAAAGTAAAAAAGGATAAAGAAGAGGTACTTTTATACTTTCATCCGACCACATGAAATGGAGCTATGAATGAATGAAGCAAACCATTCTTAAATGTTAATCTCACTTAGGAAATTTCATAATGAAAATAGTTATCTCAAAAGACAAAGAAAAAATTAGATCAATTTCCTTTATGGTCGACTTTAGCATACATCTCATACTATACTTAAAGGACGAAAAAATGACTTGAAAGGAAAAATTATTTTATATCTCCATGGGATTCCCATATCTCGGTAAAATAGCCAAGTGGTAAGGAAGAGGACTACAAATCCTCCGCCCCTAGTTCGAATACTGGTGTCACCTTATTGAGGTAAGTAAATGAAAGGAAAAGTATTTATTTCCATTACAGAACCTCTATAGATATATTGGTACATAGTACCAATATAGATAGTGGGTTACATACATTTTATCTCGATTTCATCATGAATTTATGACCCTTGAGTTATTTATAGTAGTTTGTTGTTTAATGAACAAATGGATTTATTAATCTCTCATATCATCATGAACTCAATAATGTTCAGAATGAAAAGGTGAACCATTCATTTCAACTTCAACTTTACACTATGATTAATAGTTCCCTTATCATCTTGATGATGAACTCATTATTTTTTATACAACATGATCAATATTAATATAGTCGGTATAACTTGGGATGCTTTAATGGTAGTTTTTACATTTTCCCGTTCACTCGTAGTATAGGGGAGAAGTGTACTAGTCGCTATAATGGTAATACTTAAGAATTAATTATTGTGTTCCTTCCATATCATGCATGATAATATCTTTTGTTCCATAAAGATTCTATAATATTGAATCTTCATCCCAAATTGAAACACTCTCCATGGAATTATTTCCTCTTTATCCCCATAAGGGATGTGCATAATTATCATTATCATTTTACTATGAAAAATATGATTTTCTCTAACAAGATTAAATTGATTACTTCTTTTCTAGAATGAGTCAATATTCTCATTCTTCCACTAAAGAATGACCTCTCTTATTTTTCCTAGTAGGAATAGAAAGATTCCTTGTTTTATCCAATGGTTCTGAATTGACTGGATTTCATATGAATTCTATTCATGAAAAAATATGGGACATAAGTCATATATTCTTTTGCTTTTTCTTATACCGTTTCAAGTTCCATGTCTAATATGTGCTAGAAAATGATTTTCATACTAGAAAATGATGTTGAACTTTGATCCTAAAAAAATCCAAAAGTAAGTTAAATATTATGTAATTACATTGGGTCTATTTTTCTAGGTTCAGGAAGAAGGTGATCAACTCCATTATTTTATGGTATAAGGTCTTTCATCCTACATTTATCATATATGTAAAAGCATCATTAAGATATATTTATCCATATATGGGTGTTGAAGAAGAAGTAGTACAAAAGAAAAGGTTAGATATTATTTTCCTTTGTACTACGATTTTTCTTTTCAAAAGAAATCCCTACCTTGTATTGTTGTAATACAATAGATCCCACCCTACCATGAATTGTGGTAATATAATGGATCCTTCCCTACCTTGTATTGTTGTAATATAATGGATCCCACCCTACCCTATATTTTTTTAATATAATAGATCCCACACTACTCTATATTGTTTTAATATAATATATCTCATAACCTATTTTATACTTGTGATCTCGATCATAAATATGTATCTAGTGATTAGTAATCACTTGATTTTCATAAAAATAAATTTCTTACACTACTTACACTAGAAATTTTGGCATAAGGGATAAGTATAAAAGAAGTAAGAATTGTAAGGAAAATTAGAACATCAATAAATGCAAGGGTGTTTACTGACATGATTTCTTCATTTTTTACTTTATTCAAAAATAGCTCGAGATTTGGTCTCATATAGATGAATGAATCTTTCAAGAACCATGAAATAGATGAATGTAATTGATAGAATCAATTTGAGTAATGGAATCTAACTAATGGGTTGAATGAATTCTTTGATGGAAATCGTTTAACCTAATGTGATCACTTTTGATAAGACTAGCAGTAAAAACTTATGTGCATCAGAAAATGTTCCAATCAACACATGTCTATATAATTTCAAAATAATATGATGCGTACAAATAAGAACCTTCTGCTACTCTAGAAGATGTTCGTCATACATGAGATATATTTTTCTTGGATCTCTACGATTTAAATGGAATCATTAATCTATCCCACTTCAATGATGATATCTAGTATCCCCTATTGAATTTATCTAGAGGCCCACCCATGACCATGAAATAAGGAATAGTCCATTTAAATCCTGACATGATCATTCTTAGAAATACAAAAGTGTTTCTAGAAATCCATTGGCTCATCATGGAAAAAAGGTATTAGCATGAAATAGTCATAATATTACTAGGGAAGAACATAAGGAAGATCTACTAAAACTTATTGGGAGTAATCTATAGGTATATATGTGGCATTATAACTTAGTAGGAATAACTCTTTTTTGCCTAAAATCTGTTGATATTCCTTAAAAGAAGGGTGTTTCTCCAAACTGAATTATCGATCTAGTGAATGTATCTAATGGATATATATACTAAATATCTAGTATATCTAGATACTTGATTCTCTTTTTTACTTTGATACAATGACTACGAGATGAATTTATTAACTTATTGGATCAAGATTGTCGGGGCTTAAACCCATAACTTCTATCTTGACAGGGTGGTATCCTGACCAATTGAACTACAACACGAATACAACATAATTCACCTACTATTCGATCACATTTATTCTATTGTAGGTGCTAGATGGATCATATAGATTATGTGAGTGTTAGGTCAATGAAATATCTTGTCCTTCTCTTTCGCTTTTGAAATGTATCAATTCATATGGAACTAGTCACCTATGATATCAATATATATCAATGTTGAGGTTAAATAACCAACTATATTTTCATCCATTATTGGCATGAATATACCCATATATTGATAGATTGGTATTGAAGATATTGGTTGGGTCGAGATGGATTTGAACTAATGTGGGCATATTATCAACATATTTACAGCACGTCCTCATTAACCACTCAAGAATTGACCCAGGAACAAGAAAGTAATTGAAAGTATTTCGGTTAATATACCTAATGAATGGCATGGTAATCCTAGGGAAGTTGAATCCTTGTTTCCTCCTTGAAAGAGATATCTCCTAGTCCACTAGATGATAGGGGCCAATAATCTTTATATTATGAAATTAATTGAGAATTTGTTAATATTATGACTAGAATTCTTGGTTTCCTTATTAGTTTTCAATAAACTTCCCTATTAGGAATATCATGTTATAAAATACATATTATATAAAATCATTCATACAAAATCATGTTATACAATATATATTTCATTTATAGATGTCTGGACTAAATATACATATTTCATGGTATTGTGCATTTCATTGACATGCTAGTTTTCCCTATCGAAAAATAGGAGGAGGTTGGATGAAACTAGTATTTCATTTCATGTGAAAAGTGAATCTGATCCAGATTTAAACAGGAACGCAACAAATTATGGATATGACCATATATATAGAGATGTAGCAGAAATAATACTTCATTTCATTACTGTAAATACTAAAATATGCCTACAAACAAAAATGGAAATAAACTAGCTAGGGCGATGGTAGCTTATCTCTGAGAAGAGATGTGGTGGCTACATGCCTCTGAACTGTGTTAAAATGAGGCTCAAAGGCATATTTATAGTTGATAAATAATGGAAAACCCTAAACATTCGAAAACCTAACTCTAGAAGATGAAACGCCAAATTGTGGGCCCCGTTTCGGTAAATTGGTACATCAACTTCCCGGGGTCATAACTTTGGCATACGATCTTCGTTTGACACGCACAATATCTCGTTAGAAATATCTATCCGAGAACTACAACTTTGGGAAGAGAAACATCGGTCCATTGTCCCATGTTGCTTCCAATTTTCCCAAAAAACGACGTTTAGGGCCTCAAAATGGCTCCGAAAGTTCAGGGCCTGAAAAACTGCTAAAAATAGTAAACTATGCTACAATTAAGGAAACTGAAAAGTTGAAAGAAACAATGGTGGGGGTCCAAGTGGACTTGGCGGGTGGCCACCAATATCCACCTAGATCATTACTCCCCACTCAGGAAGCAATGGTCCCCATTGCATTGAGTTCCTCCATGAGAGGAGGAAACTTCTGTTGAACATAGTCCCTGGTGAGCCACTTACCCTTGTGAAGGAGTTGGCTTGCTTTGACAAATCGATATAGTTGGATATTCTGCTAGCGAATGTGTTTGATTTGTGTGTCCATGATCTGATCAGTTGCATCTTGTTCTATGCAATCAAGATTTAACTCTGTGGGTGTGAGTTGTTCTGCAATGTCAGATGTATCTAGTAATGGTGGAAAGTATGGCCGAAGGCGGTCCACATTGAACACTGGGTTAAGGCCAAGGAATGGGGGGAATGTTGAGCTCAAATGCATTTTCTCCTACAGCTTTGGTTATGGTGTAAGGACCATATCGGAGTGGTCTGAGTTTCCGATAGGCTCAGATAAGACGTTCCTTTAGCAAATGCAACCAGACTTTGTCGCCCACCTGAAACTTGTGTGGCACCCGATGTTGATCATGTCGTTGCTTGTACTTGGCATTTGATTTCTCCATAATTTCGTGGACCTGCTGACGAATATGTTGGATGTGCTCAATCAAGTTGTTTTTCTTATCTGTTTCGGACTGGACATGAGCTGAATCTACGTAAGTAGCTGCAAATGGCATGGCCACATCAATGGGACATAGTGGCTAGAATCCCAAGCCCACCTGAAAAGGGCTATGGCCAGTCGAGCTGTGGAGAGCCAGATTGTAGCTGTACTGAACATAGGGGAGGCTCTCATCCCATGTGCGTGGATGCTTTGAGTTGTACATGTGCAGAATGTGTACGATCATCATGTTGACAACCTCTATCTAGCCATCAGTTTAAGGATGGAAGGTTGTGGACTTAGTGAGTCTAGTGTCTAGAATCGACTAAAGACTAGACGAAAATGTACTGAGGAACCTGCTATCCCAATCTAAGATGATAGACTGTGGGATCCCAAAGTGTACCCACACTCGTTCAAAAAAGAGTTTAGCAGTGGCTTCTGGCATGATATTTGTTTAGTCAATTTAGTGTTCCTAAATTGGTGTCATTAATTGTCAACCCGGGGCTCGTAAGCTGATGAAGTGAAGGTGTACTATATGTACTTAAGCAACCTCTTAGAGCTTTTGTCGTTTGGGGTGTTGTTTATGGTTAACTTATCTTCCTAAAACGGAGTGATGATTATAGACAGATGAGTGCAAGTGTGTGAAAAGTGAGTTCTAGATGAGTGAAAGTGTGTGATTGGTGATTTCTAATTACTTGTTGAATTTGTAAAGGAAAAGAACTTGAAAGAAATGAATAACTTGAAATGACTTGAAAGTAAATGACCACGTTCTAATGGCATTAGTCTCTACTCATATTGCTGCAAATAAAAGAAACAAGAAAATCACTTCAAGGACTGATGATAATGGTTATCTCTTCCTAACTCCTTGCTTCTACCACATAGTACTGTGTAAAACACGATTAGGAAGTAGCTGAAGACAAATCCAAGAATTGATAAAAACTCTAAATGACAAATTATAACACTACTAAGCCTTTTCCATCATACTGCTTCCTACATATGTGATTATGCGTAACAAGTGGAAAAAGTATTAGTGCCACAAGCCAAGACTACTTAAAAACAAGCTGCAATTAATTAGTGTTCTGTTCTCTGAAAGATAAACCATTCATGATAAAGAGAGCATAAATTAGTTAGCATCCAACTTGTAAAACTAAGCTAAAAACTAATCTAGAAAACAGAGTAAAAAGGGCAACATTACGAATAAGACAACTGCAACTACCATTAGATATTAAAGCAAATACAACACACTCAATCCCGGGTTAAAACCTGCAAAGAAGCAAATCTGATCAGTGAAAATAAAGGCTGCAGCAATGAAAAGAAATCAAGCTGTACATAACTCAAGAAAAGGAAATGCTGTATGTGAAATAAAGAAATTGCAGAAGTATAAACATGAAATACTTATACAAGGGCAATCATGAACGGGGGCCCTCCATCCATACAACCCACAGAAAACTCAGATGCTTTAAAACTTCAAAACAGCACTGTTTCCATTACTTCATATGCAGAAATACATAGTCAAAAGTGCTGGAACAGCTCTATAAAAACAGAGTTCAGAAAGGTGCTAAAATTCTCACAAGTTCATAAACTACAGCAGCTAAAAAAAGTTAACATAAGTGTACACAGACGCAAGTATTTATAGGCATCTGCAAGATGGCCTAATGCGTAAAGCATAAAACAGAAAATAAACTGAATATCATGCGTATTAAAGGTACAGTGAACACGTCATATGCTTCATGGTCGAGCTGGAGGTCCTGGTCGTTATGGGCAATGAATCCAGCGTTGGATCATGTTCCCCACGGCTTACAAAACACGGACAAGTCATCTTTTCCACTGACGTGACCAAACAACTTACGCATCAACGTTAAGCTACCTTTATTTGACCGTAACTTGACCCCCTTTGACCGGAGGTACAGATGACGTGGCTGGCTGAACTGATGGCACAGGAACCTCGAGCACATATATTCCAACATGCCCACGTGGCTCGTTCTGCAAAATAGCACGTGGAACCTTGAGATCAACAAAATGGCTGCGGAATCATCAGATGGCTGCGGAATCGCTGAATGGCTACGGAATTGCCAGACAGCTGCGGAATCTCTGCAAATATGTCAAAAACTAAACAAAACAGTCACCCATTAGCAAAGCTCACTTGATCATGTTTAATGACAACTAATGTAATGATCTGGGTGGAAAATGAGGCAAAAGAGAGAGGAAAGTGATGAAAACAGTAGGTAATGATGGATGATAAGGTGTAAAGTAGAGGCTCTACATACCCCCACTACGAGGGCATTGCATGTCCTCATGCAAAAACACTGATCAATCAACCTGCTGTGATGCCTCTGCCAAGACATCCAATCTCCTCTTCTTTCTCTGTGTAGACACATTGACCCTTGGCTTCTTTACTAAGCATCTGAACTTTAGGTTGATCAAGGCTCTGTTTAGCCTTTTGCATTTCTTCCTTAACTTTTTGTTACTTCTTTGCCACAGGCCCAAATGTAACTTGGTGTTATCATGAATCATCTTATCCAATTTGGCTTGCTCTTTCAACTTTTCATTTTCTTGCATGATATGTCGATTTAGAACCTCAATCTCAAAAATTTCTTGTTTTAAGGAGTGGACTTGTTGCTCTAAAGGTTGAACATTGCTTGGGCCAGCAGCTGCTTGCTCCAATGTCTCCAGATAATTATACACTTTCTACTGCTCCGGGTCAACCTCAGGTGACTTTTTGGGACTTGGTTCATAATCAAATTCAGATCCGTGTTCATGCTCAAGTTCACGTTCAAAAGGACTTTCCTCACGTGAAGGACTAGTCTCAATATGCTCAGCGTGTGGAGGACTTTTCTCCAAGTCAGGACTTGTAGCACCTTTTTGAGGTGAGCTTAAGTCAATGAAGAATGACTGTTTACCCTTTATGGCCCCTACTTTTCTGTTTTGTAATCTGCTGCTCCTTCTTACAGAGGTGGTACTCTGTTTTTCTTTTGGTACTTTTTGCTTTTGTTTTTCCTCCTTTTTGGAAAGGGCAGTTTTATGAAGTTTGGCCATTCTTTGAGCTAAGGGCTGAGTGTCTTCCTCACTAGAATTCTCAGGAGTGAGGTAAGTTTCTTGGACTACAGATTTACCATTATCTTGCTTTTGTTTCTTCCTCCCTTCTTTTCTTTTCTGAGCAATTTCTTGAGCAAGTTCTGGAAGAGTTTCAGTGATAATTCCTTGGGCTGCTTGGTTATCATCTTCAGTAAATCCAGGATCAATTTCCTGTTCAGGATGTTGTATATCAGTTTCCTCATCAAACTGTTCTTGAACAGTTTCCTCTTGGGCAGTTGTTTCAGGAATAGTGGTATCAGGAACAATAGTTTCTGTTTGGGCAATAGTTTCTTGGTTAACCCCCTCTCCTCTTTTTCTTCTACTTCTTTTTGGTACTTGAGGGGACCCTCCAGAAGTTTCTCCTAATTCTTGAAAATGATTTCTTATGAGAAACCTCTCCCATGTGTCTCTTTTTGATTTCAATTGTTCCTCAACTAGCAATTTCACAAGACCGTGATGATATAGATGTGCTTCAATATTTCTGGGGTTCCTTTGGACAATTGCACACATTTTCTTAAGACTTGAAAGTAGAAAGTATGGGAGGTTAATATCATCTCCTAGAAAATGCATCATAACCCTTGCATGGTAAACATATAAGACCCCAAATCTTCCCTCACAAGTGAAAAATTTTTGCACTAATAAGAGTAAAGTTGTCCATTCCTCCTTAACATAAGAAACAGGAATCCCTTTTGTAAAGATGCTGGTATCCATACCTGGGTTTTTTAAGATTTGTTTCCACTTCTGATCTTGAACTGACCGGTTCTTGAACCACCTTTCTCCAGTCTGTGGAAGTGAGGTAGCTTGTGCTATGCTGCTCTCAGTGACTGTGAATTGTAAATCCCCTATCTCCACGTGATTATCTTTTTCTCTGAAGGACCGTGCAAAGGCCTTCGTAACCTCCTTATGGTAGCCTCTGAACTTCTGGATGCATTGTAACCAGTTTGCCTTTTGCAATGCCTCTTTAACCTGAGGATAACCCTCCAGAAACTTTGAACCCTCCGGTTCTACCCTTAAGAGCTTCCCCATTGGCTTTTACGGCTCTGTTCTATTTAAAACACGGCTTCAAAATGGTCTTACACAGTCAATTCACGGCTTTGTTCTAGAACACGGCTTCAACAAGGGTCTTACACAGTAAATTCACGGCTCTGTTTTGGAACACGGCTTTAAAATGGCCTTGACTTAGTGAATTTACGGCCTCAACACAGTGGATTATGGTTTTAGCTCTGGATACGGCCGTAACAGACCTCCACTGGTGATTTAGAATTAGCGGAGAGGAAAAACAGAGTATGGTGAATGGTAGCAGCGTAGTGAGCACAGCGTAAATGGAATGAAACAGTGTGAGTGGAAATGAAACAGCAGAAGTGAAATGATATGAGCGTAAGAGGGTAGAAGGGTTATGGAATAATGAATGGAAACGGCTATGTCCTTAGGTTTCGGTTTCAGAGTTACACTTGGCTGCGTGAGTTAATGTCATATAGAGACGTAGTACATTAGGCTACGTCACTTAAGTACGAGATCTTAATGGAAGAAGCAGCCGCAAGTGGAATTCAAAATCGTGGTAATCAAGGACTGATAGACTTGGGAGATACGTGGGTATATGGTCGCATGACTGGTAATCATTACATTTAGTGGCAAGAAACATAACCTAGAAAACTTGCATAATGAAATATCTGTAAGTTTAGGATTTAAACCATACCTCAGATTCCCGCTTAGATTTGCCTTTGATGACTTTCCACTAACCCTTCACTGATTTATGGTTGTTGCATGACTATTTTCCATTTATTATTGATGACTACTGAGCTGTAAAGAAATTTCAAACAGACTGTGTTTTTTTTTTATGCAGGTGCAGAGGGCTGCGGAATGGCTGAATGGCTGCAGAATCGTCAAACAGCTGCGGAATCTGCAGTAGTAACCTCCGACTGCACAAAAACAACTTTAACTATCTAAAAATGACTTTATTGATGGAATGGAATGTAGTGAGTGGATGGATGAATGAAAAAAATGAGGTGGAGTGAAAATGAATGAAATGGTGGATGAAATGGTGGTGATGATGAAATGAGATGAAATAAGGAGAGAGAGATTTTTTTTATTTTTTTTTCGAAAAACATGAGGTGTCAGGTGACCCTGATTTTCACCTCAGTTTTTCTGTATGAGACTGCCAATCAGAGATTGGTTTTCAGGCTCATACATTTATTCTTTTTTTTTTCTTCTTTTTTTTTTTCTCTTTTTTTTTTTTTTTTTTTTTCAAAAAAAGAACCAAAGATTAGGCTGATGGAGGAGAAGAATCCTTCTCCACCAACCTGATTGCAGAATCTTCTTTGAACAATTTGACAAACTCTTCTTTTGAGAATGGCTTCTGGTAGATTTTCAAGCGGTGGCCATTCACAATAAGAGGAGTATGAAATTCATCAATAGTTTTTACTCGAACTGCTCCATTGCTAAAGACTTCATCAATCTCATATGGCCCAAGCCAATGAGTTTGAAACTTTCCTTTGAAGTCTTTGAACTTTGAATCAAACAATAGAGCCCAATCTCCTTTCTGAAACTTTCTTTCCTTGATATGACGATCATGCCACTTAGATCTTTGGTGCTGAACTAGATCGGTCCTTAAAATTGCATCTTGTCTCATTTCATCTAGCTCATTCAGTTGGTCCATTCTGTGCTTTTGGGCTTCTGAGAGGCTCATTCCCAATTGGACTGCCATCTTGAAGGTCTTGATTTGGAACTCAATAGGAAGCAGGACTTCCTTCCCATAAACAAGTTCATAGGGAGAATGTCCTGTTGTGTTCTTCCATGTGGTTCTATAGGCCCATAAGGCTTCAGGGAGCCTTTCCGCCCAATCTCTTCTATGAAGATGAACAGTCTTGGTGATAATGCCTTCAAGAACTTTATTGGTAGATTCCACTTGACCATTGGATTGCGGATGGTAGGGAGTAGATGTTCTGTGCTTGATCTTATATTCCTCCATCAGCTTCTCCATCAATTTAGATGTAAACTGGCTGCCTTGATCTGTCACAATTTCCCTTGGGACACCAAAACGAGTGAAAATATCCTCAAAAAGAAATTGAACAACTGAATTTTCAGTGGCAGAAGGCAATGCTTTTGCTTCTACCCACTTAGTAACATAATCAGTACAAACCAGTATATACTTCTTTTGCTTTGATGGTGGATTAATTGGTCCAACGAAATCTAGAGCCCATTTCTCAAAGGGTTCGATGCATACCTGAGGCTGTAGAGGCATTTCATTTGAAGGAGTTGGTTTCCCAACTCTTTGGCAGCTGTCACACCTTTTAACATACTGCTTTGCATCTTTAAAGAGAGAAGGCCAATAATATCCTAGAGAAAGGATTTTATAGGCTGTCCTCTTGTCCGCAAAGTGCCCGCCGCATGGTTCATCATGACATGCCTTAAGGATGTCAGGCATTTCATCTTCCCGAACACACCTTCTGATTATACAATCTGGCCCTGTTTTGAACAATTCATTAGAAATCCAAGAATAATGTGAACTCTCCCGAATGATTTTCCTTTTCTCATTAGGAAATAAGTGTAGAGGTAGCTTCCCTGTAACTAGATAATTAGCCATATCTGCATACCAAGGAGTCTTGGTAGTCACTGCAAACAAGTATTCATCTGGAAACTTATCTTCTACTGGAGAATCTTCATTAGTGTTTTGGATTCTAGACAAGAAATCAGCTACTGTGTTTTGCTTTCCAGGTCTATCTAACACAGTAATGTTAAATTCTTGCAAAAGTAAAAGCCATCTTGTAACTCTACCATTAGTGACAGGTTTGTTCATTAAATATCTTATGGCAGAGTGATCAGTATGGACAAAGGTTTCATAGCCGATTATGTAATGTCTAAACTTGTTGATTGCATGTACCACAGCTAAGAACTCTTTTTCTGTAACAGTATAATTTAACTCAGTGGGAGTCAAATTCTTACTTGTGTAATAAATGGCATAAGGGATCAAATCCTTTTGTCCCAAAACAGCTCCTAGAGCTGTATCTGAAGCATCAGTAGAGATATGGAAAGGGAGTTTCCAATTTGGTCCCCTTAAGATGGGTGCTTCAGATATTCTAGACTTTAAAGCTTCAAAGGCAAATTGACACTCAGGATCCCATTTAAACTCACAGTCTTTGGTAAGCAATTTGAAAAGAGGAGATGCTATCCTAGTGAAGTTTTCAATAAATCTTCTGTAATACCCAGTAAACCCAAGAAAACTCCTAACATCCTTCTGGCAATTTGGAACAGGTAACTTAGAGATGACTTCAACCTTGGATTTATCAACCTTAATTCCATCTCCTGAAATATGATGTCCTAAAACAATCCCTTCAGTAAACATCATAAAACACTTTTCATGACTTAAAGAAAGATTTGTTTCCTTACATCTTACCAGTACTTTTTCCAAATTTTCCAAAGCTTCTTCAAATGTATTACCATAAACTGTGAAATCGTCCATGTATACCTCTACACAATCATGAATCAGATCTGAAAAGATTCCTAATACAACCCTTTGAAATGTAGCAGGTGCATTGCACAATCCAAAAGGGAGTACTCGGTAGGCAAAAGTTCCCCAAGGACAAGTAAATGTGGTTTTGTCTTGATCTTCAGGTGCTGCCTGAATTTGATTGTACCCACTAAAACCATCCAAGAATGAGAAATACTTTTTACCTGCTAAAGTGTCTAGTACCTGATCAATAAAAGGTAAAGGAAAATGATCCTTTAAGGTTGCTTTGTTCAATTCTCGATAATCAATGCAAACTCTCCATTTACCATTCTTTTTGGGCACTATAACCAAGGGAGAAACCCACTGGCTATCTGAAATGGGGTAAATGAAGTTTACCTTGAGCAATTTCTGGAGTTCTTCTTTCACGATTTCCCTAAGGTTTGGATTCATCCTTCTTTGTGGTTGCCTAATAGGTCTGCTATTTTCTTCAATATAGATGTGATGAATACAAGTCTTAGGATCGATTCCTTTCATGTCAGTGTATTCCCATGCAAAGGCAGTGGAATGTTTTTGCAACAGTTTAGTTAATTCTTCTTGTTGTGGTCTTCCCAAGTTTTTGTTAATGTTTAATGTTTTTCCTGGGAGGATTTCAACTGTAGAACTACCAAACTCTTCCATTGAGAAGAGAGACATTTGTCTAGAGGAGAGATATTCAATGTCTGCATCTATCTGAAAATGTTCAGAGTCATATTCTAAAGATACTTCAAAATTTTCTAATGTATTTAGAATTTGACTGTCTTCACTAATCTCAGAGATGGTTAGAACAGGTTGAATAGTATCTTCATCCTCTACCCATTCATCTTCTCCTATTTCTGTTATAGCTTTTGCTGGGGGATACAAGTTGAATTTCTTGGTGGAATTACCATCTGAGATATACATGTCCCCAGACCTACAGCTTATGAAAGCATCAGCTGTGGCCAGCCAAGGTCTTCCTAAAATAAGAGGATGTCCTCCTAGATTATTCTTGGGAGTTAAAATCATAAAATCAACTGGATATTCCCAAGAATCTAGAGAGACTGGAATATCTTCCAATACACCATCAGGTTTAATGATTGATCTATCTGCAAGCTGCAGCAAAGTAGGTGTAAAGAGAAGGTTAGGAAGCTTTAACTGATCCATGGTCTGTCTACTCATGATGTTGATCGCGGCTCCTAAGTCAATCAAAGTATTTGGGATTTCAACCCCATTAATATGAGTTTTGACAATAGGGCTACCGGGATCTACATACTTTTGCATGGTAATCTTACCCATCATTATGTCTGCAATTTTCCCAACTAGATGTATCCTTTTAGTATCTCTGGTTCTTTTTACTGTTTTCTTCAAACTCAACTCCTTTATTGTCTTCGCTAGAATGGGAATTTCCTTAATGGCTTGTAACAAGGGGATCTTGATACAGACATTCTTCAATTCATCTAGGAAATTATAGTCAGGCACCCATATCTGCTTTTCCACTCCTTTGTCAATTTGCAATCTTTCAGGAAAAGGAGGTGTAGCTAAAGATGTAGGTTGCTCAACTATGGGAGTTGTAGAGGTTGATTCTTTTTCTTTTTCTTTTTGGATATTTTGGTTTTGAAGTGATACTTCAGAACCTTTATTGGCTTTGAGATATTCTTCCTCAAAAATGCTTGGTTGTTGAACACTTGTAGAAGGTTGATCTAAGATTCTACCTGATCTAAGTTGTACTTCATTGAGAGGAACAACCATATAGGTAGGGAATGGTTGACCTTCCATCATGTAAGCATTTTGAGGGTTCCTATTATTTGGATTTGGTAATGGCTGAGAGGGAAGTTGATTTGACTTCTGCTGGGAGAGTTGAGAATTTTGATTTTGTGGAGGAGGTTGTTGTTGTTGAGGGTATGGCAATGATAGTTGTTGACCTTGATTTGGAAGTTGTGGAGCTTGCTGATTCTGAAATGATGGAGGATATTGATAGAATTGAGCAAGTCTCGCATAAGGATTTTGCATGCTTTGCATCCATGCTTGAAAAGCATTTTGAGGTTGAGGCCAAGGTTGTTGCCAAGGATTCCAATTTGGTTGGGATTGAGAATTCATAGATTTGTTAAACCCTTGATTCTGTTGTCCTTGCCAAGGTCTCCTTGCAATAAAACAGAGAGATTCAAGTGTATCTGGATCCTCTTGAAAGACTTCTTTGAGGCCAGGAATTGAAGGACAATCCTTGGTCTCATGAGTTTCTGAGCAAATTACACATGTTTCTACAACGTGTGCATCTAAGGGACATTCCCTTAAAGCATGTTTCTTTCTACACTTCGGGCAAAAGATAGCCAAAGCCTCAGCTTCTGCTTTTTGTTTATTGTGAATCTTAAGGGTATCAAGTTGTTCACTAAGACTCCCTAAGATGTCAGTTTTAAATTCATCAAGCATACTGCCGATTTCAGCCCTACTCACTGATCCTGTTGCAGACTTATTTGCCCTAAGGAGAGAAGGATCTCTAGGCCCTTTTTGAGTTTTTGATTTGCCCCTTGAGAGATGGATACAAAGTTCTGCTATATCATTGAGAGAAAGTTGAGAAATATCCCCTTTCCCCATCATGTTTAAGATGTCTATCCATTCATCCCTAATGGCTTTTAATAAGAGGGCTTTTAAGGTCTCTTCATCCAAGGTACTCATTTTTGCTCTCTTCAAGTTATATTGAAATCTTTCAAGTAAATCTTCTAAGCTCTCATCTTCTTTTTGTATCATTTTAAAAACCTCGTCCTTGTGATTAGTAGGCATACAATAGTCCAAATACCTATCCAAAAATGTCTGTTTCATCTCATCCCAAGTCCTAATGGATTGAGTGAGTAACCCCATGAACCATTTCAAAGCTTGATCTTTTAATGTTGAGGGGAACAATTTGAGTTTCTGAGTATCATCCAGATAGTCATAAGTTCGACACACAACTTCAAACTCAAATAAGAATGTTTCAGGGTCCTCAGTCCTTAACCCATGGAAGTTAGGGAGGACAGATGGTGATATGTTTTTCATGGTGGCTCGGGAATCCTCATTAACAATGGGAAACCCAAATGAATTATCCCCATTTCTATTTCCTCCTCCAATGGGACCTCTACCTCCATTATTGTTATTGTTATTTCCTCCTCCTCCTCTACCTCTACCTCTACCTCCTCCTTCTTCCTCTGCCATGATGATTCTCCTAGGGATTTCAAAATCTTCTGGTTCCTCTACAAAAGGTGAATGAGAAGAGATTTCTCCTTCTTCTTCAGATGATTCGACTTCCTCAATTACAATTGGTCTTCCTGTAGGAGAAAGAGAAGAGTCTCTTCCTGGTTCAAACTCAATAGAAGGTGTAGGAGAGTCAACTCTTGGCTCTTGAATTCAGGAATTCTAGGACTAGGAGTTTCGGTTGGAGATAAGGGGGGTGTCTCTTGTCTATCCCTTGAAGCAGATGGACTTGTAAAAATTGAACTTCGAGCTCTAGCTAAAAACCTTCCTCTAGAATCTCTAGCTCTATGCATGTCATTTTTTATTTTTTCTTCAAGTCAAGTTAATAGTTCTTTTTCTGATCTTCCAGTTCACTCTAGGTGAAAGAAGAGAGCATACTCAAGGAACTACTAAATCAATAACTTTCTCCTTTCTGATCCTCCAGATCACTTTGAAGTGCAAGAGGAGAGCATACTTGGATAGGTTATTAACCTCTTTCCTTGAAATTTTTATGTTTTTTTTTTCCTCTAAGTATGGCTACTTAATTTCACTTCACCGGCAACGGCGCCAAAATGTTTAGTCAATTTAGTGTTCCTAAATTGATGTCATTAATTGTCAACCCGGGGCTCGTAAGCTGATGAAGTGAAGGTGTACTATATGTACTTAAGCAACCTCTTAGAGCTTTTGTCGTTTGGGGTGTTGTTTATGGTTAACTTATCTTCCTAAAATGGAGTGATGATTATAGACAGATGAGTGCAAGTGTGTGAAAAGTGAGTTCTAGATGAGTGAAAGTGTGTGATTGGTGATTTCTAATTACTTGCTGAATTTGTAAAGGAAAAGAACTTGAAAGAAATGAATAACTTGAAATGACTTGAAAGTAAATGACCACGTTCTAATGGCATTAGTCTCTACTCATATTGCTGCAAATAAAAGAAACAAGAAAATCACTTCAAGGACTGATGATAATGGTTATCTCTTCCTAACTCCCTGCTTCTACCACATAGTACTGTGTAAAACACGATTAGGAAGTAGCTGAAGACAAATCCAAGAATTGATAAAAACTCTAAATGACAAATTATAACACTACTAAGCCTTTTCCATCATACTGCTTCCTACATATGTGATTATGCGTAACAAGTGGAAAAAGTATTAGTGCCACAAGCCAAGACTACTTAAAAACAAGCTGCAATTAATTAGTGTTCTGTTCTCTGAAAGATAAACCATTCATGATAAAGAGAGCATAAATTAGTTAGCATCCAACTTGTAAAACTAAGCTAAAAACTAATCTAGAAAACAGAGTAAAAAGGGCAGCATTACAAATAAGACAACTGCAACTACCATTAGATATTAAAGCAAATACAACACACTCAATCCCGGGTTAAAACCTGCAAAGAAGCAAATCTGATCAGTGAAAATAAAGGCTGCAGCAATGAAAAGAAATCAAGTCGTACATAACTCAAGAAAAGGAAATGCTGTATGTGAAATAAAGAAATTGCAGAAGTATAAACATGAAATACTTATACAAGGGCAGTCATGAACAGGGGCCCTCCATCCATACAACCCACAGAAAACTCAGATGCTTTAAAACTTCAAAACAGCACTGTTTCCATTACTTCATATGCAGAAATACATAGTCAAAAGTGCTGGAACAGCTCTATAAAAACAGAGTTCAGAAAGGTGCTAAAATTCTCACAAGTTCATAAACTACAGCAGCTAAAAAAATTTAACATAAGCGTACGCAGACGCAAGTATTTATAGGCATCTGCAAGATGGCCTAATGCGTAAAGCATAAAACAGAAAATAAACTGAATATCATGCGTATTAAAGGTGCAGTGAACACGTCATATGCTTCATGGTCGAGCTGGAGGTCCTGGTCGTTATGGGCAATGAATCCAGCGTTGGATCATGTTCCCCACGGCTTACAAAACACGGACAAGTCATCTTTTCCACTGACGTGACCAAACAGCTTACGCATCAACGTTAAGCTGCCTTTATTTGACCGTAACTTGACCCCCTTTGACCGAAGGTACAGATGATGTGGCTGGCTGAACTGATGGAACACGAACCTCGAGCACATATATTCCAACATGCCCACGTGGCTCGTTCTGCAAAATAGTACGTGGAACCTTGAGATCAACAAAATGGCTGCGGAATCATCAGATGGCTGCGGAATCGCTGAATGGCTGCGGAATTGCCAGACAGTTGCGGAATCTCTGCAAATATGTCAAAAACTAAACAAAACAGTCACCCATTAGCAAAGCTCACTTGATCATGTTTAATGACAACTAATGTAATGATCTGGGTGGAAAATGAGGCAAAAGAGAGAGGAAAGTGATGAAAACAGTAGGTAATGATGGATGATAAGGTGTAAAGTAGAGGCTCTACAATATTCTTCTTGCAGGCTGCCATAATGGCCATCTTCGAGAACCTTTAGACGACCATAAAAACACAGTCATTTCCATGTTTAGTATAAGGAAGGCCCAACATGTAATCCATGGAGATGGATTCCCAAGGTCGACTATGGGTAGGCAGCGGGGTATAGAGGCCTTGCCTCTTGATGGTCGGTTTGGCAATGGCGCAGGCAATCCATGATCTGATGTACTTCCTGACATCCTGTCGAATATTTGGCTAGTAGAAATACTTCTGCAGTACTGCCACTGTTTTCTCAACTCCAAAATGCCCAGCAACTCGACTGTAGTGTGCTTCCCAAATCATCTTGGCATGCTCGCTTGAAGGAACACAAAGGTGATCCAGGTGGCATAACAGGGCATCTTGGAGGTAAAAATCTGGAACATGATGACCCTCCAAGAGTGCCTGGTATGTGTGGCCGAATTCTGGGTCGCTTTTGTAGAGTAGTGGCCAATCAAAAGTCGCATGCCCACAAGATTTAAGCACTGTGGTTAACTCCATGATCGGTGGTCGACTGAGGAAATCTGCAACATTATTGGTGCTACCCTTCTTATACTTGATATTCAAATGGAACTGTTGCAGGTATGTGGACCACTTCTGACGACGATCATTCTACAGTTTCCCTTGGGTCTGTATGAACTGCAGGGGTCGGTGGTCTGTGTTGATGTTCGCTTCCTTCCCCAAAATGTAATGTTTCCATTATCAGTAGGCCTGCACAATGGAATACATCTATTTGTCATAAGTGGGATACTTCCGAACTGTGTCTGAAAGTGTCTCACTGTGATATGCCACTGGATGCCCATGTTGAGTAAGGACTACCCCAATAGCATAGTCAGAGGCATCTGTCTCGACCTGAAATGGTTGTTGCAATTCTGGAAATGTGAGCACTGGTGCTAAGTAGAGGCGATATTTCAACTCTATGGATGCCTTCTGTTGAGATTCATACCAAAAGAATTTTTCTTTCGCTCCTCCCTTGGTGACTTGACTCAAGGACCAAGTGATATGAGAAAATCCCAACATGAACCTGCATTAGAAGTTTGCAAGACCTAGAAAGCTGCGGAGCTTTGTCAGAGTGGTTGGAGATGGCCAATCCCGAATGACTTGGATCTTGGCTGGATCCACATGCACCCCCCGTTCATCAATAATGTATCCCAGATACTAAACCTGGGTCATGCCAAAAGTGCATTTCTCCAAATTGGCACATAACTTGTGTTGTCGTAGTGTTTGGAGAACCTGTCGGATGTGGTGGAGGTGCCCTTCCCAACTCTGGCTGAAGATCACGATGTCATCCAAGTATACCACCACAAATGAGTTGGTGAATGGTCGCAAGATGTCATCCATTAGCCTCATGAAGGTTGCAAGAGCATTCGTTAATCCAAAAGGCATAACCAACAATTTAGAATGGCCCTCCTTGGCTTTGAAGGCAGTGTTCCACACATCGGAGGGTTCGATTGGTACCTGGTGATATCCTGACTTAAAATCGATCTTGCTGAAATATTTTGTGCCCTTCAATTGATCCAGGAGGTCATCAATATGTGGGATCGAGTACATATTATGGACAGTGATCTTGTTCAGTGCTCGATAGTCAATACAGAGTCTCCAAGTCCCATCCTTCTTATGTACCAACATGATCAGGCTCCCACAGGGCGATGAGCTCGGATAGATGTGACCTTTCTACAGCAGGTCTTGAATCTGCCTCTTGCTTTCATCGTTCTCTAGGACGGAGCGCCGATAGATTGGTCCATTAGGTAGTGGAGCACCTCAGGTCAGATTGATGGAGTGCTTGACCTAACAGTGCAGAGGAAACCCTAAGGGGAGGTGAAGATGTCCTCGTACTCCTCCACATGAAATGGAGCTATGAATGAATGAAGCAAGCCATTCTTAAATGTTAATCTCACTTAGGAAATTTCATAATGAAAATAGTTAGCTCAAAAGGCAGAGAAAAAATTAGATCAATTTCCTTTATGGTCGACTTTAGCATACATCTCATACTATACTTAAAGGACGAAAAAATGACTTGAAAGGAAAAATTATTTTATATCTCCATGGGATTCCCATATCTCGGTAAAATAGCCAAGTGGTAAGGAAGAGGACTACAAATCCTCCGCCCCTAGTTCGAATACTAGTGTCACCTTATTGAGGTAAGTAAATGAAAGGAAAAGTATTTATTTCCATTACAGAACCTCTATAGATATATTGGTACATAGTACCAATATAGATAGTGGGTTACATACATTTTATCTCAATTTCATCATGAATTTATGACCCTTGCGTTATTTATAGTAGTTTGTTGTTTAATGAACAAATGGATTTATTAATCTCTCATATCATCATGAACTCAATAATGTTCAGAATGAAAAGGTGAACCATTCATTTCAACTTCAACTTTACACTATGATTAATAGTTCCCTTATCATCTTGATGATGAACTCATTATTTTTTATACAACATGATCAATATTAATATATTCGGTATACTTGGGATGCTTTAATGGTAGTTTTTACATTTTCCCTTTCACTCGTAGTATAGGGGAGAAGTGTACTAGTCGCTATAATGGTAATACTTAAGAATTAATTATTGTGTTCCTTCCATATCATGCATGATAATATCTTTTGTTCCATAAAGATTCTATAATATTGAATCTTCATCCCAAATTGAAACACTCTCCATGGAATTATTTCCTCTTTATCCCCATAAAGGATGTGCATAATTATCATTATCATTTTACTATGAAAAATATGATTTTCTCTAACAAGATTAAATTGATTACTTCTTTTCTAGAATGAGTCGATATTCTCATTCTTCCACTAAAGAATGACCTCTCTTCTTTTTCTTAGTAGGAATAGAAAGATTCCTTGTTTTATCCGATGGTTCTGAATTGATTGGATTTGATATGAATTCTATTTATGAAAAAATATGGGACATAAGTCATATATTCTTTTGCTTTTTCTTATACCGTTTCAAGTTCCATGCCTAATATGTGCTAGAAAATGATTTTCATACTAGAAAATGATATTCTAATATTCCTTCTGGTATAACTTTAGATCTATCTACTAACTCTAAAATGGTAGTAGTAGTTCTAATGTTGTTTAAATATAAATGTTTCATTGTCTCTGTAGTCATTACATTTATAGCTGCTCCCAAATCTATTAATGTGTTTGGAACTGAAAAATTATTTATTGAAATAGTAACCATAGGGATCCAGGGTTAATATATTTTTCGACTACTATCTTTGTAGACATGAGGCTAGCTAGTTTTCCAATGACTTGGAGTGTGGTAGGATCCTTTTTCTTTTTACCAGTTTTCTTGATGCATAACTCCTTTACTATTTTAGCATAAATTGGAATTTCTTTTATTGCCTGCAATAAAGGAATTTTGACATAAGCATTTTTTAATTCATCAAAATATCAAATTCAGGAAGAGACATTTGAATTTTCTGATGTACTACTTATCTTGATATGGTGGTTTTTGAGTCATTATAGTTTTTCCTTTATGACTTTGATTTTCTAAATGTGATGTTTTAGGTTGTTCTCCTTTTTTAGATGGTTCTTCCATGATCAGAGGAGAATTTTTATGCAGTACTTTCCCAGACCTTAAATGGACAACATTTATGGGAAGAATGGAGTATGTTAGGAAATATGTTGCTTCTTCCACATTGTATGTAGGTTTATCCATTTTGTTACTCGGATTTTCTACTGGCTGAGCTGGTAGTTGAGTTGGTCTAGGCTGGTTCAAAGGTAGCTATAGATGTTGTGGTTATGTTAGTAATGGTGCGGGATTCTGTTGTGGAAATGACATGGACTGCGGATATTATTGAAACTATTGGTATGGAAATGACTTTTGATATTGTTGTTGGTATTGTTGAGGATACATTTGTTGAGGTGGCTAATTTCCATAACCATATCCTCTCCAACCTTGTGCAGGTTGGTTTTGATATTGTTGTGGAGGCAAAGATTTCCATGACATTGGGGTATTTCAAGAGTTTTGAGGAGGATACTGATAGTTTTGTTGAGATAATTGCTGAGGGAATTGTTGAGGAATCCTTGGCTGCCAAGGCCTTCTTGGTGCCGCATAGTAAAAGCCTTTTGCTCCTTGTACTTATTCCATTGGATTTATTTGCAATTCTTTTAACTTTAGACAGTTTTCTATTGAATGGTTTTCTGTGCAAAGGCCACATACCTGAACACTATTTAAACAACATTCTCTTAATGCATGCTTCTTTCTACATTTGGGACAAAAGATTGGTAAGATTTGTTCTTGTTCTTATTTCTTTTTTTTTTCTTTCAGAACATCTACTTGTGTCCCTAATGTACTTAGAAGATCAATTTTGAATTTTTCCAGCAAGCTCCCTATCTCTGCTCTTGTTACCCCTCCAGCTGCTGATTTTGTTGCTTTTGAACTAATATTTCTCCTTCCAGTTTTTGATCTTCCTCTTGAATATTTTTGACATAGATCTACAATTTCATGAAATGGCAAGTTTGAAATATCACCCTTGCCCATTACATTCAAAATGTCAAGATATTCATCTCTTATACCTTTTAGAAAGATTGTGTGGATGGTATCTGAGTTCAGAGAGTGTTGTTTAGATTTTTGAAGATTGTAAGAAAATATTTCCAAATATTCTTCTAAACTTTCGTCTTCTTGTTGTGTCCTTCTAAAAAAATCATCTTTCGAGTACCTAGGCCTACAATAGGCTTGATACTTTTTAAGAAAACGTTTTTTCATGTCATCCCAAGAAGTGATTGTACGTTCTCCTAAACATATGAAAAATTTTAATGATACTGCTTTCAAGGTATCAGGAAAGAGGCAAAGCTTGTGTATGTCATCTTTGTATCCATAAGTTCTACACAAGATATCGAATTCAAACATAAATGAGTTAGGATCTTCTTTTGACATTCCATAAAAGTTAGGAAATACAGAAGGTGGAATGTTTTTCATTTTCACTTCTTCTCCTAATATTGCACTTGTATCTAATATTGGAAAGCCAAAAGTAGTTTCCTAATCATCTTGTTCATTATCATTTAGTCTCTTGTTGTCATACTCTTTTTTTCTTTCTTCTCTCTTTCTATCAGGTTCTCTTCTTGCTTCTTTCTCTCTTTTTCTTCTCCATTATCTTTGTTGTCTTTCATATTCAAGTCTTTGTTCTGGAGGGAGAATAACAAATCCTTACCCTTCTTCTGTCACAGTTTCAACTATTTTGATGGCAAATTGAGATTCAAGTTGTTGCCTGTTTTTGAAAATATATTGATCTAAGGGTTCAAAAATACGTTGATCTATTGGTTTAACAATTTTCCTTGTTTCCTTTTGTTTTTCTGAAGTGAGTGTTTCTTTTGGAGTTTGTTTTCTTTTTACCTCCCAGGCTAACAAGGTTTGTCTTTTAATTAAAGTTAATCTTTGTCTTGTTCTTTGTTTTTCTTCTAATTCCTCTATTGTTGGTTTACTAGCAATTGGTGTAGTTAGTTTTGATGGTCCTAATTTTATGGATTGGGGGTTTGGTTTAATAAATATACCTTTCTGATGTTTATTCGTAGGCATAAAGAAACATAACTAAGAGAAACGTAACATAACTGAATTTTTATTGTTTTTGTTTTGTTGTGTTTTTTTTTTTAGATTCTGTTTTTATCCTCTAATTGACTATGTTTATGAATGCCTCCCAGACAACGACGCCAAAATTTTGGGCTAATTTATTAACACAAATTAACACAAATATTTCATTATCAATCTAGATTTGTAAAACTTGGAGGCATGTCCAAAATGTATGGATATCAGATGTAGTCAAGATTAGAAGATAAAATATGGAGAACTAAGGAAACACATTTTATAAATATCAATTAAATAATTTATAATTCACTAATGCAATATATGTAAGATGAAGTGGCTTCTAACTTAGCAGATCCATTTGTGTCCTTCTTCTACAATATTACTTGATGAAAAAAAAAAAAAACATTAACTGACAACAGCTTAAGATGCAAAAATAAATAATAAAAGAGGCTCTTAAATTAGGACATCCTTGATATTCCTTATCAAAAATTCATTCATCATAATGCTATTGTTAGAAAACTGGAATTGCATAAAACTACTTGAAAACAAGAAAGATGAAGTCTAGTTTTTATTCATTAATCCAATAGAAGGAGGGTTCAACTTGAACACTGGATTGTCCCTTCAAATGAAGATGATAAATAAACCAAGATTCATCAGCAAACATAAATCATCATACACAAAATCAAGTAAGAAAATATGAAGCTAAACAAGTAAACAAGTCTGAAGCAACTAGTTTATGAAAATAAAGCTAGTTTAGCAATGAAGTGTACTTGGCTTGGAGTGGGGGCACTCCATCCTTGCTTTGCACACTTGAAGAGATTATCAACTACTATAACTTTATTCAATCATCCACACCATTAAACAGAAAAATGAAGGTAGAAAAAGTTCTTCAAATTAACTTCAAATATTCAGATGTCTCAACATAAAATTGTACAAATTCTACATGGCATAAGCCTTCAAAGTTTTGGCTTAAATAGAAGATCATGAAACAAACTGATCTAAAGTATCTCTAACAAATACATCTATCCATATCCACCTATCTAAGTCGAATTCATCCAACCTATCACTAAAAATATGGAAAATCCCATGAAATCATAAAATTGCCCTATTTCCTAGGGATTTTCTGAATGACTGGTCCTATTTGACTAGCTTTAACCGGGCCTGATTTAGCTTGGTTTGATCGAACCAATTGGAGTTCGTTCAGTCCTAGTCCCCAAGCTTTCCATAAATGTATCCAGCTTGTGCCCAGGTGTCCTGCAAATATGACATTCATATAGCTAGTATGGGAATTTCTGATTTTGTCCAAAAATTGCACTTAAAATTCAATTTTCATAAAAACTTCTAAAAATTGCAAAATTAAATTTAAATACCTGAATATGCATAAAATATATCGAAATGAGGTAGATGTGATGGTAAATGGATGGAAAATATAAAAACTGAGTATGTTTTCTTAAGCAAAACTGGACAAAAAATGAGGGCCAACAAAGATATAATAAAAATTAAAAAAACATTCAGTTGTCTAGTAAATATTATATAGTTTAAGTAAAAAATTAATTTAGGTAAAAGATTTAGTTTACAATTTTAATTTAAAGATTTATTTTAAAATATTTATTTCATAAGAAAATTTTAGTTAAATTTTTTCAATAAATTGTAGAAGAAAATTATGGAGGAAAATACATGAAACGAAGTTTTTGGAGGGAAAAATTTCGGTGAAAAAGTTTGGAGGGAAAGTTTGGAGGGAAATTTTCATTCTTTAAGTTATATATTATCATTAGGAGAGAGTGCATTTTTATCATTCAACCTTTTCTGTTTTAAAGGCATGGATTCTTCTGATAATGAAGTTTCGCTTTGTGAAGCATCAACATCTTCGTCGCCTAACAACTCTATTCATATTGATGAATATAACAGAAATTCTTCCACTATGAATAGAGAGTCAAATATTCCACTTAGTCCTAATCCTAAGGACTATGAGAGTAGCACTGATGAAAGACAAGATGAAGAATTTCAAATAAATAAAGAGTCACGATTTCCACTTAGTCCTAATCCTATGGACTATGACAGAAACAGTGATGAAGATCACGATGAAGATTTTCAAATAAATAAAGAGTCATGGTTTCCACTTAGCCCTAATCCTATGGAATATGAGAGCAGAAGTGATGAAGAACATGATGAAGAATTTCAAATGAATAGTGTCATGGTGTCCACTTAATCCTAATCCTATGGACTATGAGAGCAGCAGTGATGAAAAGTATGATAAAGAATTTCAAATGAATTTAGTGTCAGAGTGTCCACTTAGTCCTAATCCTATGGACTATGAGAGAAGTAGTGATGAAGAAAATGATGAATAATTTCAAATGAATAGAGTGTCACAGTGTCCACTTAGTCCTAATCCTATGGACTATGAGAGCAATAGTGATGAAGAACACAATGAAACATTTCAAATGAATAGAGTGTCACGGTGTCCACTTAGTCCTAATATTATGGACTATGAGAGCAGCAATGACGAAGAATATGATGAAGATTTTCAAATAAATAAAAAGTCACGGTTTCCACTTAGTCCTAATCCCATGGACTATGAGAGTAGTAGTGATGAAGGCCAAGATGAAGAATTTCCAATAAATCGAGAGCCACTTTTTCCACCTAGTCCTACTCCTAAGGACTATGAGAGCAGTAGTGATGAAGGACATGATGAAGCACTTAGTCATAATCCTAAGGACTATGAGAGAAGCAGCGACAAAGTGTAGGATGAAGAATTTTCAATAATTAAAGAGTCACATTTTCGACGTAGTCCTAATCCTATGGACTATGAGAGCATAACTGATAATGCACATGATGGAGAATATCCAATAAACATCAAGTCAAATTTTCCATTTAGTCCTAACTCTAAGGACTATGAGAGTAGCACTGAAGAAGAGAAAGATGAAGAATATCCTCAAAGTTAGTATTTCAAAAGCACGTAAGATCATAGTGAGGATAACATTCCTCATAATGATGATGAAAATTCTTATACAAATGATGATCCAATGATAGAGATGTTGCCAAGAAATATTGTATCGAGGAGTAGGAGCAAACCTTTTCGTATCATTCCAAGATGTTCTAGTTATACAATGGGTAGAGAGGAATATCTGACGAGAAGAAGTTCTATTAGCGCTCTCATTTCAAGTGAATGTAGTTAAAAAGATTGCTTGAAACATATGGATTTCAAGTTTGCATTAGAGAAAAGGAAGAGATATTTGTCAATGAATGAAAGAATGCAAAATTCATATTTATTGGGGTGCATGCAATATAAATTGTCAGGTTATGATTATCATATTGGGTCTTTATTTATATGTATAAAGGCTTTCAAAATGTTTCATTCAATGAGTAATTTTTTTTGGTTAATAATCCAAGAAAATTTGGAAAAGGATGCCACATTTTTATTTAGAAGTACATCATAAACGATAGTTTGGGCCATTATCAAATACTGCAATGTCATGGATGAAATATTTATTTTCAAAGCATGGAGAGTGTATGCCAAATATAGAGACAATACATATTCCAGATAATTTTTCAAGATGAGAAATCTACAACTTATATAAAGAATATGTAGAAGGTGCCGAGGGACATGGTCAATTTATTACATATCAATATTTTGTGAAGATATGGAAGAAATAATTCAAAAATGTCCGTATTCCTAAGAAGACAAGGATGGGACCCGGATGCGGGTGACATTCAGTGAATTTGTGGAAAATATGAAAAACGGCGGCGAGAAGACGGGCCAATTGGTCGATGGCACCTCTCCCATCCCACCCTGAGTTGATCTCTTGATAGACCGTAGGCAGCATTTAATGCAGGCTCGAATCGAGAAAGAGCTATTAACTACTCAGACATGGATTCCCCTTGGCTCATTGCCTCTCCTTCTCCCCTGCTCCACTATAACTACCCGCTCCAAGATTTTGAACCCAGCTCCTGCACAGTTACTGGGTGTCGCTGCTGGTTAGCTTGCTGTGTTGATTTTGGAAATGGGCATCACCATTCCCATTCTAGTTTTTTCTATCTAACCATTGCCCAATCTGACCCTGCTCTCCTTCTCAATCCCTTTGTCATTGCTCCCTCTGATCACTCAGCCAGAAATTCCGACATGGTGCGACATCGCATGAGACATCGAAGAGGAGGAACTCGGGGAGGTAGTTCCCACCCTAAGAATGAGCCGAATCCTGAGCTTGGTTCCTCCTCTCCTTCCCTTGAATTGTATCATCCCTAGAGATATGGTTCAGGTAGATATCTCAGTCGTCGAAGTGGACAGGGTCATGCTCGGTCTCCAGGTGCAAGTCACAGAGATTTTGCGGTTCACTTTGCTAGTTTTCCTTTGCCCCCTCATCCTGCTCCCCACTCAACCCAATTTAGATTTTGTAGCACCCTGAACAGGCCAGTAATTACTGCTACAATCACCATCCTTTTCACCGAAGACAATGAGCAGCCAGCTACTCAGGCGGAAAATTCTGACTTGCGGCAAGAGGAGGCTCCTAGACGTGGAAATGGTCGAGACACAGGAAAGAATTTAGTGGAAGAAGGTAATTTTGCTCTGCATGGCAAGAACATTGGTGGCGGTCAGCATGCTTAGGGTGGTAGCTCTATGACCACGCGCTCCCTAGGTGGAACTAGACATGAAGGGTTAGCTCAGAAGCTGGCGGCTGGCAGACGTGGTGGCGTCCATCCGGCAGATGGGCCACACGGTGGAGGAGGTGGGCCACACGGCAGGGCATCGATGGAGGAGGAGGATGACTGGGCGTGTCCAATTGTTGAGGAACCCATCCCAGATGAATTCAAATGATATGACGTGGCTGCCAGGTGTCTTTTGTCTGGTCTTTTTTGTTATGTTAGTTCTACTGGAATCTGTCTGGATCTTTTTGTCATGGTAAAACTTCACTGGTTTTTGTTGTTTCCAGTCTTAAGGACTGATATCCCATCTGGTTTTTTTGTCTCTGCGGACTGGTTTCCCCAATGTTGGGGTAGTCTAGATATATTATGAAACACTATGTTAAACTCTACTTAGGCTTGGTACTCTTTGTACATTTTTGTTATATATTAATAGATTAACCTAACTTAGAAAAAAAAGAAGAAGACAAGGATGGGGATTTGCAGTACATGTGCTTCCCCTAAATCAAAAAGGGATAAACGTGAAGGGTCAGAAAGAGGTAAGCATTCATAACTTTAACTTTTAAAATTGTATAGTCATGAACTATGAAAACGTATTTCTTAATCATTCAAAAATCATCATATAACATTAAGCACAAAAAGATATAAGCTCTTCATTTATTAACTATCTAACAACATGAAAAACACATCTAACTACAAAACGAAAAACTGAAATAACAGGATATAAGGTTAGAAATACAATACAAAGATGCCCCATGGAATCAGATGTGTTCAATATAGTGCATAATGAGCATTTGCCTACTTTCAGGCCAATCCATTGGTTGTTTCTCGGATGTGCCATGTCTAATTTTGCATATGGTAGGATCTTTTCCTATCCGAAAATCAAGTTGCTCACGGCCATCAAATGCATCAAATCACTTTCTCATTCTCTTTCTCTTGCGCTTTTTCTTTGTGGCAGGTTGTATCATTGAGGATGTGGAACATTCTGCTTCAAAACTTTCAGATGAATTATGTAAGATATGCATGACATGTCTCTCTTCATTCTGCATCTGTTCTGTCAAGAATGATGGATCAGTCTCACATGTGTCATGAGTTATAACTTGATCTTCTATGACTGATGGATTAACCATATGAGCGTCAACCTAATTAACCACTTTTCAATGGAACAAATGACCTCCTCATAACAAGATGGAGCTTGCTGCAACAGATAAGGAGGCTTCTGATCTGTTGATGTCTCCTTGTTTCTTTCATCCTCTGACCGACGCTGAAATTTCTGTACCTGTATTGTTAAGGCATCCATCTAGCTAGAGTGTTCAACCTTCATAGCACTGACTTCCTTGGCATGGTTTTCCTCCATGGTCAGTAACTTCTTCTAAAAACATATCTCACCAGCTTCCACATCTTTTATTACTTTTTCATTCTTTGCTTTCATGCCCATGAAATTATTTTGCATATAGTTTATCTCTTTCTTCTGATTTTCTTGCATGGTAGCTAACTGATTATTATAATCGAATCTCATGATGGTCATTTCTTCATCCATAGTTAATAACTTGCTTTACATAGAATTAATTTCTCTGCCATGATTTGCTTTCATGGTTTCCATTTCCTTCTGCATGTCGACCCTCATCTCCTCCATAATCTAAGCACACTTTTCTACTACGGTGGTTACGTGATCAAAGTGTTTAATTTTTATGATTTTCATCTCCTCATCATGTTTTTCCAGTTGAGCGTATAAATTTCTCATATCCTTGACATAATCAGTTACAAATTTTCCTTGATTAAGCTCCATATTTTTTACCAGCTACGTTTGACTGAACTGCATGTCTTTAACCAACTGCTTTAGTTCTTCTATAATTTGCTTATCATTTTCCCTTTCATTGTCGACATTGATTTGACAACTTGTCCTTGTTTTTCCACTGTCAAGGATTTGACTTGCAACAGTGCAAGTGGATGGCACATTCTGATATGGAGAATTGTCTTGAAATCTTTCATTGACAGCTGGATCCTCCACAAGATCACTTTCATTCTGTTGCATAATTTTAGGGGCACAAGGCAAACTACCTTGATAACCATATCTATCTGTAAAAGCATTGACGATGTCTTGTAAAGAAGCGAAAGAATCTTCAGGACAATTATTAAACCACTTCAAAGCATCACCCTCTAAAGAAAAGACAAATAGACGCATTTTGACATCTTCATGATCATACTGGGGAGAACTACAATATCTGAGTATTGTATGAGTAAACTTGCATAGATGCTTTCTAACAGCGAATAAATCACAACCCGAGAACAAAGACAATTTATGAATGGCCACTTCCGAAATATCATGGATAAAATTAGTAAAATGACACAGGGTAAACGAATCATCCATGATGAATTGCCTGAAGGAATAATGAGGGACCAAATGGATGATAGAGAGAGAGCCTAGCTCAAGAAAATCAAGAGATCCACAAGAAGCGAACTTCTAGTAGAAATTCTTGTAAGAAATGAAAGAAGTGGAGTCGTCGCTTGAACATGAATCAAACTCTAGGATCCAAAAGGCAACAAACAACAAGATATAAGGAAGGACTTCTTGTGTGAGAAATTATAAATGGAAGAAGTGGAGTCGCCACCCAAACAAGAAATGAACCGAAATGTCCAGGTGTTAAAGGTGCAGATGAAACAATTAATGAGATGACAAAAGATAGGGTGATGAAAAGATCAAATGACGCCAGGAAATGTTGTGTTGCTTGACTAGCTAATGAATGGCAGAAAATATGAGATGATTAAAACAGTGTCGAGAAACTAAGGACAGAAAAACTCTATCCCCAGCAACGGCGTAAATTTTTTTTGTCGTTTTCAACTTAATTGAAAAGACGAGAAATGAGAAGAATGATGAGGAGATGTTGTTGAAACACCGAGAATTAAATGTCCCCGGCAACAGCACCAAAAAATGTTGTCGCACAAAGTGTCTAGGCACCGCAACAATGCTCAGAGTAAGGGCTGTCACTCTCGATCCTTACTCACTCTGTTTAGACTCTCTCCTAGGCAAGTCAAGGGGGGTAGTCCCTAGGTAAATGGATGAGGATACTCTGTGAAAAACAAACTCTAGGAGATTTTAATGATGGACAACTTGACGAATGTGGAATAAGTCTTGGTCAATTAAAGTAGATGTATTAAAATAAGACACAATTACAATATATAAATGACTACAGACCAATGCCTTTAATATTTGCATTAACCATAGACTAATAAAACAATTCATCCAAAGAAAACTTATAGATGTGGCAAAGTGACAATCATGAACAATAGGATGTAAAAGCCCAAAACTTTATGCAAGAGATTCCAGATTTAAAATGATTTTCACTTAATGGAATTCAGATCAAGAACAATTAACTTTCTCCTACGACCAATTTAATTTAAAACATTTATCGCACTTTGACCATAGAAGAATCATGAAAAATTAAGTTTTAGCATTTAACATCAGAAACACCAAGGAATTTTAAGTTAGCATTTTAATTATTCCTTAGGGAACGCTTTAATGTGAAAGATGAATAAATCAAAGAGTCAATGAATCTAATTTTTAATGGGCCATAGGCCACATTAAAAATTTATAATGTTTAAGCGTAATTCCTTCAATTTACTTTAGCTCCTTAGTCACACAATTTAAAATTTTGAGAATTTTTTAAAAAAAATTTAGAATTTTTTAATGTTTAGTATTTTTTAGATTTTTATATTTTAGGATTTTAAAATTTTTCAAAGTTTTTAACTTTAAATTAAAAAAAATCAAAGCCAAAATAAAACAAAAATAAAATCTAAATAAAACAAAATGAAACCAAAGTCTAATTTTGATTTTTTTTTATTTTTAATTAAATCAAAACAAGAACACACTTCATAAAAAAAACGAATTTAACGCTACCTATCTAAATGAAACCAAAACTAAATGAAACTAAACCTAAGCTATCCTATCTAACCCCACCAACATAAACCAAATGAAAAAAATCGAAATGTGCCTTATTCACTGCAGGCTTTTGAGCTATCAAGAGAAACTCGACGACAGGGAGAACAAGACGACGAAGGTATGGCAACAGACAAGGATGCGTGCAGCAATGAGGGTTAAGAGAATGGACACGGGTTTGCCAGCAGACGGAAAGGAGCTGAAGGAGTAGCGTAGGTGGAGAAGTTTCGACAGCATTGGAGGAGCGATGTATGGCAGCGAAATGAAAATGCAGAGGAACTGCAAGTGAAGAAGGAGGCTGGACAGAGTAGCGTAAGCAGCTATAGGGCAATGGGCTTGTTGGTTTGTTGTGTGTATGCAGGTGCATATCGATGGGACAGCGAATAGAGCAGGGAAACACAACGTAGAGAGGAGAGGGCTACTGGAGAGAGACGGTGACGGCTTGGATGGAACCACTAAAGATTGGACAGAGCATTGGGTAGCCGCAAAGTAGAGAGCGAGGGTTCTGGAGCTACGACAGAGAATGGTGGCAATGACAGCGTCGCGGGGAGATTTTCGAGGGTGGATGAACTGCAACCAGAAAACTATGGACAGTAGAGAAGAAAAATTAGAGCCACGAAAGAAATTCGAATTTTCCAAAAACCCTAAAAAAGACTTCAAAATTTTCTAGAGGAGAAGAATGCAGCAGAAAATCGAAAACCCAGGGAGCAAACCAGTCAGAAAATATGGTGGCCCAGAACCTCTTTAAATCCACTAGAAACTCTTAAAGAATTTCTAGAAAAAATATCGAATCTAATTGTTTCCGAGTTGTTAATGAAACCCTCATGAAATTTCCAGATCTCGAAATAAATAAATTTTAACCCTTGGACTGCAAAATCTGGATGTGATCCCTGCAAAAATGTTGTTGATGAATTCCAAAGATCTAGATCTTACCCTTCAGGGCCTAAATCTGGACTCTATACAATATTCTCCTTCAGATCTGTAGCTGCAAGACAACAAGAAACACCCAAACGATATATACAATGACCCAAAAAAAACTAAAACTCAGAAAACCCAAGTCAGAAAACTGAAAATAATTACAGATCTATGTACATGAATGACAAATCTATCAGATCTAAGGAGTGTGAGTCCGACTCCGCTCCCAGATCTGATAATCTAAGGCTCTCAACAACCAGATTTATCGATTTAGCACAGAAAAAATTAAATTTTTTAATTTTAGAGGAGGAATTGAGCTCAAAACCCTTCATGCATCACCCATAAAAAATATCGTATGATAAGCCTAGGATCAAATTAAGTTGGGCTCTTCAGAAAACACAGATCGAGAGTTGGTTGGTTCAACCGAAAACTTCCCCGAATGCCCGATGATGTAAAAAATCAAGACTTTCCCGCAAAACTCAATTCAACCATCAACATAGAGCGAGAAAACGATAATAAATTCAGATAAATAGAGATACCTGCTATTATATTCAAAACTTAAATTATCATTCAAACCCCAGTGACTGAGCAAGACACTTGTACTCAAATCACTCTTCAGAAAGCTATCATCAATGGCTAAAAAGAAATCTATGCATAAAAATGACACATCTTACAATGTTTCCACGAAAAGTAACACCAACAGAAATTAACCCCAAAGTCTTTCTTTATTGCTCATAAAAAAAATTACAAGAGAGCTTTTCGCTTGGTACACGATCCAAAGATTGGATCATCCTGACTGACAAAATGACCTCCTATTTAAAGATAAATCCTCCAACGGCTAGTTCGAGTGAACCTCGTCAAAGCAATCTCGACCATTGATGAGGATCAAAATTTCTTTTAATCTTATCCGTCGAAATTTTAAATTCTTGAGGAAATTCAAATTTTCCAATTAAATGAATTTTAATTAATTCAAAAATTAAATTTTTGAATTAATTTCCTCAAAATTTTGACTTTGAGTTAACCCTAGGGACCAAAGGCTTAACATTTAGCAAAATAATTAATTTACCTTAGTCCCTAGACTTCTTAAGATTTAATTTTTAAGGACCGATGAATTTTGCCTTTAGAGAATTTAAATTTACCTAGGACCTAGAATTAATTAAATTTCTAGCTTAGGATTTTAATTAATTTTGGCCAGAAAATTTAATTAATTAACCTGCGAGGATATAAATTATTTTTCCAGCCTTTAAGACCCTTTTCATCATGATTTTCACATTTTTACATCTCAAGGGGGAAAACCCATTTGCAAAAGACCCTCATAGACTACCCAGTTCTGCAACACAAATATAATCTAGCAGATCAAGCAATTTGTATAAAATAATCTAACCAAATAGTTAGGATTATTCCCAAATCACTTTTACATAGACTCGATCTAGAACACTAGGATTACCCTAAGATCCCAGTGACAAAATCTATTCCAGCTTTGGGGTAAGGTTGAAGGAAAACCCTGCCGACCATCCGAGAATGGATCGGTGAGACAAAACCCTCCCGGAATGTAGATTGTCTCCAGAAAAGTAGGTTTACCTAGGTGATTACATACACGACACGAATCTACTAAGATTATTTACATTATACACATGCAGAATGGGTTTACATTATAACATGATAATCAAGCTGATGATAATAGCTAAACGGCATGGACACATCGATCAGACGCTATCCCTTTTGTGAAAAAAGGGGGTGTACTACTATGGGTCGTTGACACATTGTGGTCAACAGGTCCAAAAATAATGGTGTCAATTTTGTGCTTGTTTTCTTTCAGTTGATGATCTGTAGATGTTGATATTGTACTTGTGTTTATTTTCAGTATTTACATGGTAAATAACTTGTTAAGTAATTAAACAAGTAAGAAGAAATAAACTAGATAGTACAGGAAGAATTTCTAATAGGTTAAACTTAGAAATTCCAACACCCGTAGCAGACAACTCATCACGGGTTTCCTTCAGCTTTGTGAAGATCGGATCCACACGTTCCCCCTTTTGCATCTGAGCAGATCTCAGCTTTTGCTCCAAGTAAATCTTCCGCTGCTTGGAAGATCCCTGATATAATGTAGCCAAGGCATCCCAAATCTCCTTAGTAGTCCCTCTGCTAGCGACATGACACACCACATGATCCTTTACTCCATCAAGGATCATCCTCTTGGCCTTCACCATTTCTAATCTATACTTCTTCAGTGGATCTCAATCTGCAGGCACAACCACCACACTATCGGCATATGTCTTTAGGGCATGCTCATCTAGATGGAATGACATTCTAGCCTTCCAGATGACATAGTTGGATGCTCTGTCCAACTTGTCCTGATCCCTCAAGCCACTCGTTGCCATTTCTGCCAAAAATAGAAAGTCGAATGACCTCCTCTCTCCTTTATGGTGCTGCTGGGCTAGCCTATGCGCTCCCTACTAGAGCTAGTAAAACTGTTGCCCCTTGCTGCTGCTCAGCTCTAGAGAATTCGAATTCCTTGGCTAGAAATTCTTTGAGGAAGAAATTCCCCTCAATCTTGCTTCTCCTCTTTCTTCTTACGATTTTCTGTCCAACAAACTGCTTGCAAAAAAATTTGCGTCCCACTAGCTCTCCTCACGCTGAGGCTTCAACGCTGCTCCCTCTGCCCAGCAAAAAATCGATTTGGAATCCCTTCTCTCTGTCGACTCACTCAAAGAGAGACTGCCTCGAAATTTCAGCCCTCCGGCTAAGAACTACTCAAACCCTCTCGGGTTTCGAACTGTTGCCTCCTGCAACGTTTCAATTTCCCTCTTTTGCTCAGCACTGGATCTACCGACTCCTCTTCTTGCTTCACCTGCAACTTTGATACCATGTGAAAATTCCTCAACTGGAATCCCTACTGCAGCAATTGATGATATTACTCCTATTTGTTAAATTCCTTTAAACAAATTACCTGCATTTTCCTACAGAAAATATCGTAATACATACACTACAACCTTCACTTAATTAAATTATATGCGAAAAAAAGAGACTGAGCAAGAAAGAAACATACAACACAATTGACACCATTATTTTTGGACAAATGTCTCTGGAAAAACCCAATGCAGGAAAACCAGTGTAGCAGATCTGAGGGTTTTATTATTATGCAGGAGAAAATCTGAGTACATATCTTGGATGCTCAACTAGCAATAGAATACAGAGAGAACCTGAACAAAATGAATGGTGAAATGATCTCACCTCGTCACTGGGAGAATCTGAGTCTGATCATGCTAGACTGGAGCCTTTGCATAGCCTCGGTGCAGAACTACGTCACTCCTACACAGTTCCTACATCACCCTTGTCGGGTATCACGTTGCTCCTTCTCTGGACCATCTACTAGATGGAAAATCCAAATATCTACCTCCCAGTTTCACACCCCGACTCCCGGCTCCTAAAATTCTATTTCCTCAATAGGAATTCGATCTCCCTCCAAGGCCTACGTTGCAACTGCGTCAGCTCTGCGTGGGCCAGCATCTGCCTCTCTCTAGACGTCATTATGCCCTCTCTCTGCCTTGTACTCTTCGGCCCAAGAATTTTTTTCCGGATACTCACTGCCCCTCTCTACAATAAATCTCCTCAATCAGAATTTCCTCTTGAGAACTTTTCACTTCAGAAATTTGATCTCTTGATCTCTTAATGTATTTTCCAAATGACCCTCAAGCTCCCTTAAATAGTCGTCTTGTTGACATTCAATGGCCCAGATTAGAAGCTAATCAATGGCTAAGATCATTTTATCTTGATCATTGTCTTCTTCTAGAAGTTACACCCACAATTAGATTAATACCCATTAATATTTTTTATTTCCTAAGTTTAGACTTAGGGTCCCATTAAAAAATATTAATTATTTTAATAAAATTGTCTTTGGGTGGAATTTCCCAAAACTCTTTATGGGTTCTTTGGAGTAAATGTTCCCAAGTCTCCTTGCAAAATTTGAGGCCTAGAGCACATCTGATCCTACCCCAAATCAACATAGCGCAGGTAGAGCAGGTCACTAGATCAGTACACTTGCTACATAGCTCTAATGTGTGAGAGTGTAGAGATTGATCCATCCTCATTTGAGGAAGCAGTGTAGAAACCAGTATGGGTTGATGCCATGGTTGAGAAGTATGACTCCATTATCAGAAACAGTGTTTGGGAAGTGGTCCCAAGACCAGTAGACAAGTCAATGGTGAGTTCTAGATGGCTTTACAAGGTAAAGAAAACAACAAATGGGAGTGGGGAGAAACACAAGGCCAGATTTGTGGCCAAATGGTTCTCTCAGGTGGAAGGAATTAATTACGAGGAGACCTTTGCTCTAATAGAAAGGTGCTCTTCAATCAGATCTATTCTAGCACTTTCAACGCAGATGGGATAGAAGATACATCAGATGGATTTGAAGACAACATTCCTCAATGGTGTGATTGAGGAAAAGGTGTACATTGAGTAGCCAGAAGGATTTGATACCTTCAACAGAGAGTCACATGTGTGCAGACTCAAGCAAGGTTTGTATGGATTGAAACAAGCATCTCGTGCTTGGTACACCAAGATTGACAACTATTTCACTAGGTTGGGCTTCACCAAAAAGTGAAACAGATGCAAACCTTTACCATATTATGGTTGATAGTAAATTGTTGATTATAGTGTTATAAGTCGATGATTTAATTCTAAAAGGTAATGAGAAGCTAGTAAACTCTTGCAAAGAGGATCTTGAAAGAGAATTTGAGATGAAGGACCTGGGGCTCATGCATTATTTCCTTGGTATGGAACTATGGAAAGGAGATGAGGAACTATTCGTATCTCAGGGCAAGTATGCCAATGTGATATTGAAGAAGTTCCACATGAGAGAAACACACCCATGGAGACTCTTCTAGCAAGAAATTGGAGGAAGGAAGATGCTACTTCAAGAAAAGTAGTGGAGACTACTATTTACAGGCAGCTTGTGGGTTCACTTATGTATTTGGTGAACACACAACTGGACATATGTTTTGCAGTTAACTAGCTTAGTCAAGAAATTGTTAAGCCAACCAAACTCCAATGGAAGAAAGCTAAACATGTGTTGAGATACCTCAAAGGCACCACTCAGCATGGTCTTTGGCAGACAGATAGAGAGAGTGAAGCTTCAAGGCGTCACAGATGCAAATTGGGCAGGGAGTCCATCCGACAAAAAGAGCACATCAGGGGGAATCTTTATTATTGGTTCAGCAACAATTTCTTGGTACAGTAGGAAGCGGAGATCTGCTGCACTCAGTTCAGCAGAAGCGGAGTACATGGTTGCTAGTCAAGCATCTTACGAGGCTATCTAGATGAGGAAGATCCTTGTTGGGTTTGTTGTAGCACAGAATGTCAAGGCATTGCGACAACGACTCAGATCATGGTTTTTCACACTAATCCCCAATCACTCCATTTGAGTTGTCTCCCTATAGCAGACTAAAGGGGTAGACCCTATAGAAATGGGATGAATGAAGACTAGTTGGGAACCAACTAGTTCGGGAGACACAACTAAACAACCAATACTTGTTTAGATTGCGCAAGATTATGAAGGATTCAATTTGATTTGAGGAAAATGATACCAGTGTCGTGTGGAGTCAACTATCTTGCCGAAGAAATAAAGTTCAAGTAAAGGATGGGAAACTGTTGCTGAATGATTCAATTGTCTTATATGCAGATGCAAAACTTAAAGCTATGTAAAATGCAGGGACTTGGCTAATTCTAGTTAAATGAGGGCCTAAAATATGAATTATTCTGAGTTATGATGTGAGTGCCATTTAACTTAAGGCTCAAAAAAATGGTGATCTTAATGTGAAAACAAGTGCTTATACTAGCAATGTGAAACGTAAAATCTACACAAGTAATTACTGAATTGTTCAATAGGAAACCACTGTAAAACGCTGGAAATAAAACACTTAATATTCAAATCCATTTTCATGAAATACTCACTCAAATATCATTAGATGCATAAGTAAAACTAGATTAGTCCTACTTACATGAGCATGTAAAAACAAATGTATTTTAGAAATTAAACTAAGTGTTTTAAATTTAGGTTATACATCAATGAAATATCAATCTAGTAATCTGCTCTTAAATCAAATGTTAATGCCAAAAACATATTATAAACCAATAGTCCTATAACCATGCAATGTTAAGATTTTTTCTATGTATTACAACAAAAACTTTTAAATGACAAACTGATAACTAAAAATTCAAAAAAATTCTGAGTTTAACTATTCCTAATCTAGTGATGCATTTGATCTTAAAACTCAAAAAATTAAAGAAAAACAGTGAAATAATTGTTGAATTGAGGCTTCTATGATCCATAATAGTTATAAGAAGAGCTTCGGTGTAAATCACATATAGAAAGACCTTTGTCGACGCGTTTTGAACCAACCAATGTGGTTCATCGTCAGGACAAGTTGAAGAAATAGATCCAGCAATTGCATGTTATACAGTTTGAGCAGAGCCTCCAATGGCTATCAACGACTAATTTTGACTTAGGGACCAGTGTCAAAAAGTCAAAATGATAATTTAAGGAAGTTAGTTATATTCGGTGACCATACCTTAAATATACATATATATAAATTAATTTTAATGGTATTAATAGTTGAAAAAGAATCTTTTGATAAATAAAAATTAAAAGTTATTTTAATTTAAATGGGATCTAGGTAAATATTAGAACGAGAGATTAGTAATAAGTTAAATAGAAATAATTAATTAATTAATTAATTAATAAAATAAATAAATTTAATAAAGAATGTAGCTCGAGAAGGTTAAAGTTAGTTATAAAAATAATAATAATAATAATAATAATAAAATTAAATTAAATTAAATTAAATAAATAAATAATAAATGATAAAAAAAAAAGGACCAGAATAAAGACCATTAAAAAACCCAGAGCAGGAAGGAAAAACCCTAGGAGGAAGGAAGGCTCCAGGGGGAATAACGAAAGCAGGAAAAGGATAAAAGGGGAGGGGGGAGGAAAAGAAAGATTAGGACGAAAGGGCAAGGATCCAACAGCTACTGATCTTCCAGCCGTCATCTCTATTGAGATTGTTAGGCCTTCTTTCAATCTCAATAGCTTCCCTGAATTTACGATGATGGAACTGAGCAACTTTGGCAACAACCTTGGCCTCCTCTATGCAAACATGATGTTTGGTTTTTTCCACGTGCTCTGCTAACGCTGAAGACTTGGTTCTCCCATGTCTTAGGTCAGCTGCATGCTCGCTAATCCTCTGATGGATGGAGCGCCCTGTTTCTCTGATATATGGGGTCCCACAAGAGCAAGGGATCAAGTATACACCCTTCATGTCCTTTGGGTCAATAGGATCTTTCACCGATCGAAGGGAATTACGAATGGTGTTGAGGGGCCTAAAGGTCGAGGGAATATCGTACCTTTTAAGGATCCGAGCAATCTTGTCCGTGGTTCCTTGGACATAGGGAAGATGGACACCCAGCCGGCGTTCCTTCAGTTCCTTTTTAATAAACGCATTTCTAGAGGCTTTAAGGAAGGCCTTCTGACCTAGGCGCCTACTATAGCCATTCTCCACAAAGACATTAAGGAGATGGGATCTCTCCTTATCAAGGCTCTCCTTATCAGAAATCCTAAGCGCACGAGTAGCGAGGGTGTTGAGAACACCCATCTTCTGAGCAGGGAAATGATGGGAATCGGCATGAAGGTACTGCTCAGTATGCGTTTTCTTCCGGAACACAGAGTGGGAAAGAGAGCCATCCTTATTCTTGGATATAAGAATGTCTAGGAAAGGGAGGCAACCATTGACCTCTTTTTCCATGGTGAACTTAATGGTAGAGCACTGACAGTTGAGGTGATTGAAGAAGCGATCCAGCTCCTCTTGGCCATGGGGCCAGATGGCATTAGTGTCATCCACATACCTTTTCCATAGCTTGGGAAGGAGACGAGCCGAGGCTAAAGCTTTGGCTTCGAAATCTTCCATAAAAAGATTCGCAACAATAGGGGAAAGGGGGGAACCCATAGCAACACCACAGGTCTGTTTGAAGAACTCACCTTCGAAATAGAAGAAAGTGGAAGTGAGACAGATCTCAACCAGATGCGCAATATCGGGATTTGTTAGGCGATAGATCACTTCTAAGGCCTCCTTTATAGGGATGCAAGTATAAAGGGAGACCACATCAAAGCTGACGAGAATTTCCTTTTTGACCCTAGTCCCTAAGTCAAAATTAGCCGTTGATAGCCGTTGGAGGCTCTGCTCAAACTATATAACATGCAATTGCTGGATCTATTTCTTCAACTTGTCCTGACGATGAACCACACTGGTTGGTTCGAAACGCGTCGACAAAGGTCTTTCTATATGTGATTTACGCCGAAGCTCTTCTTATAAGTGAAATAATTTTCAGAAAATAGCATGCAAAAGTTTCTAAAAGTAATTATACTTCTGAAATGTATTGCAATAAAATATGCAAACAAATTTGCTGCTAAATTTCAGTTAACTAAAATCTATATCAATACTAGCCTTGCTATCAATCAGATAAATGAAATGAAGAAAGGTTACAGGGTATGCACTAGTTAGCCCTTAGGGGCTTGAAGACACTTGGAGATATGCTACCCGAATCATTGGAAATATTTAACTCATAAATTCTTGAGAAATTTTTGTTAAAAAATTTGTTAAATTTTTTTTGGGAATTTTGTGGAGAGAATTTGTGAAAAATTTATGGTAAAAGAGGCTGAAGGATGAGAAGAGGGAGGAACGAGGGAGGCCGAAAATGAAGAAGGGAGGACGAGAAGGACGTTGGAGATGCCCAACACAGGGCGTCAAGGCCCTAAAAAATTTGCCAACAATCTTCTCGAAATTTCTCTTCAATCTACAAACAAAATGTAGATGCCCTCCGTGGCTTAGATCTCTCTTCGGAATCCACAAAAATCACCTACAATCTTCAAATTTGTTCCTGCACAAACAAAAGATAGAAAACCCCAAAGCATGTATATACAAAAATATGAAATACACAAAACCCCAATGAATTAAAAATTTGATATTTACAAATCTACAATAATATTTTACAGATATAGTAGATCTGCAAATCAAAGCCTTCTATTAGCCAGATTTAAACAAATTTTGCACAAACTTTGAAATAAATTTGAAATTTTAAAGAGGCACAAGCCCAAGAAATTTTGTGCAAGTAAAATGTTTTGTAAGATGACTTTAGAAACTGAAAATAATGAGCTCTTTAGATTTTGTGATCTGAGAGTCAGTTGATCCAGCTGAGGATTTCCCCAAACGCCCAAATCATGAATGACAACTTTTGCAAACTTAGATCTTCTTGATAGATCAATAAAGATAAAAAAATAATCATAAAATCATCAAGAAATAGAGATGCCTGCTACTTCCATCAAATCAAAATGATATTTTAAAAACCCAAAAATCTGTCCAAGATACCTGTGCAGAGATCAATCCTCAAAGGCTATTAACTAGCAAATGCAAATAAAAGCAACAAAGTATTAAGAAAATTATTACCACATAAATCTGAAAGAGGAAGAACATGGCCTGAAACCCAAAAGTCTTTGCATTTTATTAACCAGAAAAAATTACAAGAGCTTTCTTAGAGCAAGTATATGATTCAGAAATCGGATCCAAATAATGGAGAGAGGCCTCTAATTTATAGAAAAATTCTCCAACGGCTAGTTGGCTTGATCCCCATCAAACCAATCTCAACCATTGATGAAGATCAAATGATATTTTAATCATCACCATTGAAATAAAGTTACTTTTTAAGGAAATTCGAATTTCACTTTTAATTTCTTTTTAATTAAGTCAAAAATGATTATTTTGAGTTAATTGCCGTAAAAAGTTGACTTTGACTAAACTACTATGGCCCAAGGGTTCAAAATATATTTAAATTTTCAATATTCCCTTGGCAAGGGGACCTCCAAAAATCAAAAGCTTTAAAACCCACGAATTTTAAATGTCAGAGAATTTAATTTTTCCTAGGACCTAAATTAATTAAATTTTTGGCTTTAGTATTTTAATTATTTTAGTGAGAAAATCTAAATAATTGACTCATGAGAGGATTATTAATTTTCCAACCCTCTAATATTTAGCCATGGTGACTAATTATGAGGGACCATGCACTAAATATTTTTTACATGAAATATTACATTTCTAACCCACGAGGGGGAACACCCATTCGCTATAGACCCTCAAAATTACCCATTTCTGCGACACAAATTGTGATCTAATAGACTAAATGACTTGTAATAAAATAATCTAACAAAATAATTAGAATTATTCCCAAATCACTTTTATAAAGACTCGATAAATAACACTAGGATGCATTTAAAATCCCGACAACAAAATCCACCCTAGCTTTGGAGTGAGGTTGGAGGTAAAAACTCTGTCGATCATCCATGTTTAGAAATACACATGAATCTGTAAGACTAAAAATCTCCTAAGATAGAAATCATCATTAGAAAAATAAATTTACCTAGAATCGTTTACATTACAATATGCACAATGGGTTTACAAAACTCCAGTGTACATATAGATGACAATGATGAATCTGTGGATTATCTGAGCACACGGACATTATGGAAATCCATGCACAAAAAAATGTACAGCTATGGGGTAGTTGACATGGAGTGGTCAACATATGTCTCTACTTGGGGACATGTTGCTTCATCGAAGGAATGTGAGGATCCAAGATCTGCACCCAAAGAAAACACAAATGACATAAGTAGCGTCCATCCAAATATAATACAAAACTCATCATATAACATTATATAAAAGAGAAGCTCCGTAACAATTCTACAAACATGAAATGTAAACTTAATCTAAGAACATAAATAAAATGTTAAAATGACAAGGTGTAGGGTTAGAAATATAATACAAAGGATGCCCCATGGCATAAGATGTGTTCAATATAGTGCATACTGAGCATTTGCCTGCTTTCTGGCAAATCTGTGGGTTGTTAATCGAATATGCCATGCTCGATCTTGCATATCGTAGGACTATGGCTTATCTGAAAATCGAGTTGCTCTCAGCCATCAGATGCATCAAATCGCTTCCTTCTGCTTTTCTGCCTTTTTCTCTTCTTCTGGGTGGGGTGTGATGTCAACAATGAGACCACCATAAATTTCTTGTCATGATCTTGAAGATGTTTCGATGAAAGATCTGAAGAATCTGCAATATGCCTAATCTTATTCTAAATATACTTTGTTAATGGTGATACATAAGCTCGGTCTTCCTTAACCAAAGTTGACTTGTCCTTAATGGGAAAAGTAACCTCCTTGCGATGAGATGGGAAATGCTTCGATGGACAGGCAGATCTGTGATTCATGACAAACCATTTGTGCTTTGGTCTTGATCTGAAAATTACTTGTGAGTGACCTCAGTTAATTAATTAATTAATGAAGGTATTACAGACTCATGTCTGGTGTGTGTCTATGTTATCTTAGGCAATGGATCGATTAGATTGCAAAATACACAGACACTGGAAAAATGGAAAACAGTAAGAGAAACACAGTAAGCAAATACAAGAACACAACAAATTAATAAGGAGTTCACCCTATTCTCCAGGGCTATGTCTCCGGTCCAGCTTTCAAAGGTGGCCTTCTTTTATTGTGTCTTCAAAGCAGAGTTTTTACAGTGAGGAGCTCAATTTGAGTCTCCTGAAACAGATAATATTTGGTAGGGTGGTTCTTGGATTCCCCAAGCCACTAGAGTGCACAAACTCTTTTCCTTTCCAAGTCTTGACCTCTCTGGTCTTTAGTGGGAGGAGCCCAATGTGGTGCTCAATTCTCGACAGATCCTCTCAGGGATTGCTTGAACCTCTCAAGCTTTCTGTCTGCTTGGTGTTGCCTTAGGTCAGCTCGAATCTCTGTTTTCTGCTTCTTTCTTCATTGTCTTTTCTTCGTTCTCACCCTCTCTATCTTTGTTCTCTTCTCTTCTCCTTGTCTATTCTCTATCTGTTCATGGCTTAAAGCCAATCTGTCCTTGACTGTTCGATTCCTCTTCCACCCCTTTGGATCACCTGCTGTTGTTCGCTTGAAGTTCCCTGCCTCTGCGTCATCACCATCGTCCACAGGGAAGTAGCCACTTGTCCTCTCATGAACTGCGCCAGCGATTCCTCGACGTTTCGATAATTCAGTTACACTATGGAATGACTCATCTGCCAACTCAGCAGTCAAATTGGACTTCAAATTTTATGTGTCGCGGCTTAATTCCCATGTCAAATCCGATTCCTCCATCGGGCGCAATCTCCGCCATCAGATCTGGAGCCCCCAGATCCTACGATGTTCGCTCATTTCGCGCGATTGACTTGCTCGACCGTTAGCGCGCGATGAGAGGCGGTTTTCTCTCTCATCCACCGGACATTCATCATGCAATGAATGGAATCACTCGTTTTCTACCAAATCCGCTTACCGCCCAAGGATGCCTCCGATATACCGTCGGTTTTGGAGCGTGGGACCCGCCTTTCACCTTAGTGCTTTCCCTACGGTTTCCCAGCTTCCCATGTGACCGAACGCTTTGGGGCTTTTCCTTCTTGAGGGGTTTTGCGAAACGGCCTCCATTTCCTGATCTGGGCTTCCCAACTGCCAGTTTTGCCTCCTGCGCGGTCTCCATGGGCCTCAGTCAGCGCGCTTTGACCGAGGTCCTCGTCATTCCTTACTAGCTGTAAACTGCCACTGTTCAGAGGTCTTCCTGATCGCTCTTTGTTCATAAGTTCGAAGTTTGTCCTGATTTGATACAGTCATGGCACTTTGAGAATTTTCATGGATCCAATTCAGATCAGGTCTAATCTGAAGTCTCGGAACTTGTGTGTTTCTCATCATTTGCAGCTTACCCTGAAGAGTGGTCTTTTCGATTCTGATGACATCAATCTGGTTAAGAGTGTTCAACCGTCATAACATTGATTTCCTTGCTATGGCTTTCCTCCATGGCTAAAAATCTGTTATGAAGAGAAATTTGTCTAGCTTCCATGTTCTTCATCATTATGTTATGATTTACTTGAATAGTACTCATTTCTTTCTCATGATGACTTTGCATGTTGGTCCTCATAGCATCCATCTTTTGAGCACACTTTTATACTATAGTGGCTATGTGATCAGATTGTTTAATGTTCATGATTTCTATCTCCTCATCACGTTTTCCTAGCTAGTTGTACAAAGTTCTCATATCCTTGGCGTAATCAGCTATCAATTTTTCTTGATTAAGCTCCATATTTTTTACCAACTGCTTTAGTTATTTAATAAGATGCTTATCATTTTCCATTTCATTGTCGATATTGATTGGACAACTTGTTCCTACTTTTCCACTATCATGGATTTGTCTTGCAACGGTACAATTGGATTCATCATGAGAACATTCACAATGCCTGCAATATGGCATATTTTGATATGGAGAATTGTCTTGAAATCTTTCGTTGATAGTTGGGTTCTTTACAAGATCACTTTCATCTTTTTGCATAGTACTAGGGGCACAAGGCGAGCCACCTTATTTCATATATCTATCCTTAAAAGCATTGATGATGTATTGTAAAGAAGCGAAAGAATCCTCAGGACAATTACGAAACCAATCAAAAGCATCCCCTTCTAAAGAAAAGGCAAATAGGCACATCTTGAAATCTTCATGATTATATTGTGAAGGAAGACAATATCTGGTTATTATATGAGCAACCCTGGAGAGATGCTTTCTAGTAGTGATTAAATCACCTCCCGAGAACAAAGGGAATTTATGAATGGCCTCTTCCAACATATCATGAAGAAAGTTAGTAAAATGACACGGGGCAAACAAGTTATCCATGATGACTTGTTTAAAGGGAAAAGGAGGGACCAAATGGATTCTAGAAAGAGACCTTTGCTCAAGAAAATCAAGAGATCCCCAAGAAGCGAGCTTCTAGTAGAAATTCTTGTAAGAAATGAAAGAAGTGGAGTCACCACTTGAACATGAATATATCTCTAAGATCCAAAAGGCAAAAACCGAAAGATTAGTCAGGGAGAAGCAGATGGATATCGGGGAAGGTTTCTTATATGAGAAATAATGGATGAATAAGTGGAGTCGCCACCCAAACAAGAAACAAACTGAATGTCTAGGTGCTAAATGTGCAGATAGAGAAGATGAAAGGATTAGTGAGAGGAAGAAGATAAGGTGATGAAAAGATGAAGAGATGAAATGGTGCCAGAAAATGTTGTGCCACTTGACAGGGTAATGAATGGCGGAAAAGATCTATAGATTCATGGGAGTATCCTGTAGACTTCCTCATTTTGCAGCCAAAAAAAAACTTAGGAGGACACCCTCTAACCTTTGGCAGACTTTGGTTAGCCACTACTGATGCCTTTATAGGATGTAGATCGGGAAGTATGATTATTTCACATGGGAATGAGAGAAAGCACATCACATTTTATTCTCCAACACAAGCACCTTCTTTAGTATCATTGCTTGAAGGACAAGAAAAATAGAAAACTAAATCAGTTTTAAGTATTAACCAAGTCTTTGACCTTAGAGAAGAAGAGGAGAATGAAGATCTATTGGATCTTTTCATCTCAGAACCAGATATTTCAGAGCAGCTTAGAGTAACCCAATATGAAGCTACAACTAATCTTTTGAACCATTGTTTTCAGGAAACCTGCACAATTCAATCACTACAAGATTCATTCACATATATTTTTCCTATAAATACAATTACCAGTTCAAAAACTAAAACAATAGATATTTATCCTGGAAAACATTTGAATATTGGTAATAACTTACAATCGTCGCAAGAACAAGAGGTAATAGCATTGTTATAGAAATACTCAAATTATTTTGCCTGGGATTACACAGACATGCAGGGAATTCACCCCAACACATGTATCCACCACATCTATACTGATGACCATATTAAACCAATGAGGCAGCCTCAAAGGCGGATGAACCCCATGATGAAGGAAATAGTGAAAGAAGAACTACATAAACTATTACAAGTTGGATTCATCTGATCATATTTCTGATAGTCAATGCGTTTCTCCCTTAGTGGTAGTACGAAAGAAAAATTGGAATTAAACAAAGCAACAATAAAAGATCATTTCCCGCTATCATTTATTGACCAAGTCCTAGATTCATTAGCTGTGAAGAAATTCATTTCTTTCCTAGATGGGTTTAGTGGGTATAATCAGATTAGAATAGCAATAGAAGACCAGGAAAAAACAACATTTACCTACCCATGGGGAACATATGCATACAATGTTTTGCCTTTTGGGCTATGTAATGCACCTTTTACTTTCCAAAGAGAACCCTTGCAATATTTGTTGATCTGATCCATGAATGTGTAGAAGTCTACATGGACAATTTCACTGTATATGGAAACACATTTGAGGATTGTTTGAAAAAGCTTGAGAAAGTTTTGAAACGATGCAAAGCGACAAACCTGTCCCTAAGTAATGAAAAATGCTACATCGTGTTAAGAGAGGGGTTAGTGTTGGGACACCATATTTCCTCATCAAGAATTAAGGTGGACCCAACAAAAATACAAGTCATTGTGAATATAATGTCACCTAAAACTCAAAAGGAAGTAAAAAGTTTCTTGGGTTATGCAGGCTACTATAGGAGATTTATTGAAAATTTCAGTAAAATAGCACTTCTTCTATTCAAGTTACTTGCAAAAGATGTTGAATTCCAATGGACAAATCATTGTCAAAATGCATTTCAATTATTGACAGAAAAAATGTCAATTGCTCCCATTCTTTGAGAACTAAATTGGTCTTTTCCATTTCATATATCCACTGATGCATTTGATACAGTTATAGGTGCATCACTTGGACAGAAAGAAAACTTGTTTAATTATGCTATATACTTCATAAGTAAAAACTTAACACCAGCAGAATTGAACTATACAATCACAAAAAAAGAGATGTTAGTTGTAGTACATGCCTAAAAAAATTCAACCATTACATAATAGGCTACCAAGTGTTCATTCACACAGACCATTCAACAATCAAATATTTAATGAACAAAGCAATGACAAATGGTAGAATTACAAGAAGGCTATTGTTAATGCAGGAATATAATATTACAATTCAAGATCAACCAGGGAAAGACAATCAAGTAGTTGATTTCCTTTCAAGGCTTCATACACCTGGTGATCCAAACCCTGTTTTAGATAATTTCCCAAATGAACATTTGTTTGCAATAACTGTCAAAACACCATGGTTTGCAAATATAGGAAAATATTTATCCTCTGGAAAACTACCATCCTAATTCAAAAATAAACAAAAACAAAAGATAATTAGAGAAAGTTCTAGGTATAGCTAGGTCAATGGTGATCTCTTTTATACTAGCACTGATCTGATAATAAGGAAATGTGTTAGAGAAGACGAAATATTAGAAATTTTGAAAGCATGTCATCACAAGCCATGTGGTGGTGATTTTGCAAAAAAGCGAACAGCCTACAAAGTGCTACAACTGGGCTACTATTGCCCAGCAATCTTCAAAGATTCCAAAGCCTATGTCAAGAGGTGTAACAATTGCCAAAGAATACGAAGGCCAATAATATCAGATGAAATGCCACTTAAGCCATAAGTGCTCATAGAACCATTTGAGAAATGGGATCTAGATTTTTTGGGATCAACAAATCCACCATAAAATGGAAAGAAGTACGTATTGGTATGTACTGATTATGTTACTAAGTGGGTTGAGGCAAAGGCAGTAGAAAAAGCAACAAAAAACACAGTGGTCACATTCCTCTTTGAGGAAATCTTTGTCAGATTTGGATTACCCAAACAGATTGTAATAGACCAAGGCACACAGTTCACTTCCAAGTTTGTCTGTGATCTTACAGAAAAGTACAAGATCAAACATAGAAAATCAACATCGTACCTTCCTCAAGAAAATGAACAAGTGGAGTCGACCAAAAAAGTCTTGGAAAATATCATGAAAAAGACAGTACAAACGAATAGGAAGGACTGGTCAAAAAAGTTAAGAGATGCACTATGGGCATACAAAATAACATGGAAAAATACAACTGGGTTCAGTTCATACCAGTTAGTGTATGGAAAAGAAGTCTTGTTACCCATAGAATTTCAAATACACACATTCAAGTTAGCAACAAAGTTAAGATTGGAATTATCTGAAGCACAACAATAGTGAGTAATGGAATTGAATCAATTGGATGAACAGAGACGGCAAGGATTGGAGCACACAACTCTTATGCAGCAGCAAAGGATGAAATGGCGTGATCGATTTATCAAGAACAAAACATTTAACAAAGGAGACTGGGAATTATTGTTTGACTCCAAATTCAAATATTTCAAGGCAAAGTTCACAACTCATTAGCTAGGGCCATATGAGATAGAAATATTTGATAATGGAGTTGTTAAGATAAAAATAATTGATTAAGAATCTACTTCATTTGTAATTAATAGACATAGGCTTAAAGTTTACAATAAGCCTATCAATAAAGAATATTTTATGAAACAAATGTCAAAAGATACTGAATTGGAAGTAATGGAACAGCATAGCAATATGCCTCCCATTATTCTAGAAGAAGAATAAAAAATAAAAATAAAAAACAAGAAAAAAATAATAAAAGTTTTCTTGTGAAAACCAGGTAACTGGCACAAAGAAAACATGAATTCATGAAGGGAAACCAACAAGTTTGGCCTGCATGAATTCACAAAATTTATTTAACTCTGACAATGGTTTGATTTTGCATAATACACCCTACAAAACAATACAAGACTTGAGGACAAGTCTTCAAATAAGAAAGGGGAAAGTTGCAAAAGAAACTTAGTTTGAGTAGCTGAAAGTTTGAGCAGCTGAGTTGAAAAAGTAACTTGAATTGTATTGCAGAAGGGACCTGAAAAGTTAGAAGAAAAATGTATTATATTACAAAAAATGCATAAAAAATGCATGACCGAAGGGATCTGACTCATCAAGAACCAATTAGAGAAGGGATTTGAACGACATCAACAATCAATGATCCTGAATCAATCAAGAAAGCAAGAACATGAAGCAGAAATAAAGTCTACATTTCAATCTATATTAGACGATCCATTAAAGACATTTTCGCTTATTACTTGACCAGAAGACATCATCAAATACTATCAGGGAGTAAAGTATAGTGAATAAAAAAAAAATGCTCTTGAAAATTTCAAATTAAAAAAAAAAAAAAAAAGATATTGTTAAGGTTAATTTAGTACCTAACATGCATATTTTACCTAAATTTTATTACCTTCATTATTCTACTCATCCTATTCATATATATTCATCTCCATACTCATTATTCTAGCCATTAAATTCCATAAATATACTCCAAATACCACATATTCATTTCATATTCCATATATACATCATATTAACCCTAAGTATTTTTCTTTTGAAAAGAAAATGGATTAAAACATAGGGTCCAATAATCAAACTCTAGACCTACAAAACTATACACAAGTTAGTATCATAAATTTAATTTTAAATATGACCTTAATATGGTCATTTTAAAATTAAATTACATATATTGAAATATGCGCATTATGAAATAATACAAGTAAAGGAAATCGAAATAATTAATTTCGACAAGTTATAATAAAAGTGCATAAAATTATGCTATAAAGTGTAAGGTTATGATAAAACAAATAATTTAATTTCATGCAAAGAAAACAAACATTATGAAAATGTTTCGGAGGCATAATTCGTGGGAAATGGATATGAAGTGGAGGTATGCTGACATTTAGTGGGCATAGGGCCATGTAATGGAACTATAATGAAATTCAAAGGTGTGGCGATCAAATCACAATGCACAGTGAATAAGTATGAAATGGAATAACAATATGAGCTGGTGGAAATGAAATGTATGGCAGGCTGACTATATGGTTATATGAGTAAAATAGAAGTCAAAGGTTAAGGTAATAAAAGCTGAGACGTGGAGGTAATAATGGTGGGTAGGTACGCAAGACAACCATGAAGAAATGTAGTACAACCATGAAGGGAAGCAGTCAGAGATTGTAGCATGTGGGAACGGTCAACCAAAATTTGAAAATACAGCAATAAAAAAAACACCATGGGTTTTTGCACTCAAACAAAATTCATACACTACACCTCCGCCATTTTTACACACAGACTATTGTAAAAATCTCTTTCTCTCCACCATCACAACCATTTGCAGGCTCAGGAAGAACGGTGAGTGTTGTGTGAGCTATTAGCACACATTTGAGAGCCGAAGGTGAATGGTTTGACAGAGAAAAGGAAATCAAACCGAGGGAGAGGAGGAAAGAAATATAGCAATGAAGAATTGGAGAGATAAGAAGAAAAAGCGGAGTAGACTAAGGGAAAAGCCGAGAAAACTAGCAGTCGTGTAAGAGCAAGGGGAGTTAACTGAGGACGACCTCGTGAGCTAGAAGGTAAGGCCAAAAATCGATTTCTCTCAATAAATGAAGCAGATGTTTTGAAGAGGAAATATTAGGATTTTTTTTAATGAGGGACAAAGTTTGACTCCGAGATATAAGAGTGCTTCAACCATCTTTTACTATTTGCTAATGCTGTCATTCATTAAGACTCTGCCATCAATAAATAAATAAGGTTTTTAAATGAAGTTTAACAGTAGAAAACATTATGAAACGCAAGTTTATTGAGCCACGACACAGAGGGAATCACGACATTCCATTGCAAATAGGTAAATCGATTTAGATCCTCCATGTTTACTCATAAAATCACTGAAGTTGATTGATGAAATAGAGTGTTAAGTTGTAGTTTGGTTTCATAAGCACATGTATTCCCCGAGTTGGGTGATGAAACAAAGTATTGAATACACAATGAATTAGTTGTAGTTTGATTGCATAAACACATGTTTTCACCGAAGATTGGTTGATGAGACAGAGTGTTAAATTGTAGTTTGATTGCATAAAACACATGATTTCACTGAGTTGGTTGAATACACAATGAATTAGTTATGGCTTGATTGCACAAATAGTGGGCTTGACTGCACAAACAGTGAACTCCAGAATGACTTCAGTTTGACGTATAAATGAGTTTTTTAAACATAGGAACGCTATAAAAAAAATGAAAATCGAAAGGAGAAGTTATGGTATGATTTATATATATATAATTTCAAAATCAAAACAAAATTTCGATTTTCAATTTATTTTCTTATAAATAGAGAATATAATGAATGATATGCATAAGAAGAACACTTCATTTATATGGACAGATCAAAGTTTTGGTGAAAGAAGAACAGAATTGAGAATGGTTATTACATCAGAGAATAAGCAAGATGTTTGTTTTCGTTTTTCATTTACAAAGGGTAATGTTTTGAAAAGAACAATGATGTATTGTTGTAGTGAGACGGAGGTTAAACAAACCTAATTTTATTGTTTCTAAAGAGTATCAAGAGAAAGGTAAGCCCTACTACTACAACGTATAAATGAATCAAAAAGATCTTTATGCATGAATGATTGTTATTTTTATTTTCAAAAATGAGGTTAATGATAGTAGAGGGATATATCAACTGGTTTTCAAAAAACATGACCACTAGAATAGAACTGAAATTTTAGATTGAACTGTGAAAGAAGGAGACAGTAGAAAAATTATATCAAGCAGGGCTTATAAGTTTTCTTCAGAGTTTAATGGTCACAGTGAGAGTATAACCAGGGAGTTTGTAAACAACTATACCCAGGATCAAACAATGTTACAAAACTTAATCATTCCATTGACTCCGGAATACATCTCCCAAGAATTAGATCTTCCATTGATAGGAGAAAACTATCATAAAGGTCTACACTTCAAGGAGAAAGCATAGAATTTCTTCTTAGAGAAGAACTGGAAGGGAGTCTTTGATAGAACTAAAGGCATACCTAGTGAATGGTTCAACGAGCCATGGGGAGATTAGTCTTGATCATTCAAAAATTCTTCACATGTGATATAAGACATAGTGTGGCACATCTGTACCATCTCAGGCTGCTCCAACACATTAAAGGAGAAGTTAAAATAAACTTGCCATATTTCTTCTCCTGAAATCTCATCAAGATGATAGAGTTAGTGAAAAATGAGAATAAATAAAAAGAATCTCAAGTTTATCATCAGGGACTAATAAAAATTCTTGTAGAGAATCAAGTAAGAACTCAGGGTATAATCTAGAAAGAGTTTTTAGTCCAAAACCAGCATGAAGAACAGGTCATAGAAGAACAATACAAAACAGATCAGGAAACCAGAGGCATCATGAATTCACCACTCTATCCAAGAAATAGGGCTAAGAAGAAAAACAACACTATCATGATTGAGAAGGATACATCCTTCATATCCACTCCTAGGAGGCATAGGAGGAAGATCCCAATAGAAACAAGTAGCAAGGACCAAGAAGTGTAGATTGTAGAAACACTTTCTACAGAGAAATAGGTAGAAGACATACTTGAGAGATTGGAGAAATAATATTTAGAAATATACTCATACTTTGATAATGTAGAAGCCACGTCATTTGCAAAAGATACACAGGAATTAGAAAAAGAGTTTCACTTGAGCAATATAAAAGAATTTACAGGTCAGTTAGAAATAAACAAGATCTTGGAAAAGAACTTGAAGAAAGAAAATAAAGCATACAAGAAAAATAATGCAAAGTTAGTGAAGGAAAATGAAAAACTAAATGAGGAGGTAGGCAAACTAAAGAGAAAGAATGATCTACTTTGAAAACAGACATTCAAGTGGCTTAAAGATAAAAACATGTGGAAAAACAAATATGAGAAACAGAAGGTCAAACCTACTATTTACAAGGAAGAACATTGCATGGGGATAGATTATCTGTTAGAGGTAGCACAAAAGGAAGCATTAGGGTCAAGCACAAGATTCACAGCAGAGGTCGGAAGAAACAAGCATGAGGACATGCTTGTGAATCAGCGAGGGGGAGACGTTGGCCCTCATTTTTGATCCAGTTTTTCTTAAGAAAACATACTTAGTTTCTATATTTACCATATATTTACCATCACATCCACTTCATTTTGATGTATTTTATGCATATTCATGTATTTAAATTTAATTTTGCAATTTTTAGAAGTTTTTATGAAAATTGAATGTCAAGTCCAATTTTTGAACAGAATCATAAATTCTCGTAATAGCCAAATGGATGTCATATTTGTAGGACACCCGGGCGCGATATGGATACATTTATGGAAATCTTGGGAATTGTTATCGGGAAAACTAGTGTCTATGCAGAGCTGCTAGTCCCACTAAGGCTGGTAGCTACCTTAGAAACAAACAAACTAAAACTAATTTCGTTTTCCTTTATGAGAAATAGATAAGAGGGGAATAAGGAGACCAACCTCTGTCTTGCACTTGGTTCCTCGCTCGATTCCTCTCCCTTCTGATAGATATTTGCCACTCGCTTCCTCATCTACCCAGCTTCAAAGAGCACCTATAGAATCAAAGCAACTTAACACTATCCAAGAACATAGATCTATTATCATAAACAATATAGGACCAGATATATATTGACCACACAAATGCATATAACATCAATCATACAAGCATGTGGAGGAAAACTTAAATAGCTTTATTGATAATCGAGAAAGAGCAAAGAGGATTACAACCAATTTTTCTGACCCAGCATCATCCTCTCAGCAAGAAAGCCCTTCTTCACCTCATGAAAAGCTTAGATCACCCAACACTATGATATTGCACCAAGAAACCAGCAACACTTCCTTACAAGATACAAAATTCCAGCCCCTGGATCTCTGGGATGAGGGATCCATATATAGATGTTTGCAAGGGGGGTGAGTCAATTTTTGAGATTTGATTAGTGTCCTCTCTCTGATAGTTCTTGATTCCACTTGGAGATTGATGATCTCTTACTCATCCCTAGGTGAATGCAGAGAGGCAAGTGTCACAGGAGAAGTTTCTAGAAGATTCCATGATCCTCCACCTTGCAGATTGACCCTGCCATTTGTCCACTCTCGCCCATCACATCCCATAGAAGGGCTTTTCAATATGCATCGCACCTCCCAAGTGTATTTAGGTGGGATGCAGTGCACTTTGACCATGGAGGAGGTGAGATGGTCCAGTTTTGACCAGTTCTGAGCAGTTTTTCATGGAGAACTTCTGGGAGAAGATGTAATCAGTTGACCTTGTTCTTTTGGAGGTTGGAACAACACTTTTAGGGACTTAAGAGCCCTTGGTTTACGGACATTTATGATTGGGGTTGCAGTGCCCAAGAATGTCTATAACAGGAACTAGGAGTGAACTAACTCCAATTGGTGCGGTCAAACCAAGCTAAATCAGGCCTGGTGAAAGCTAGTCAAACATGACTAGACATTCAGAAAATCCCTGGGAAATAGGGTAGTTTTATGATTTCATGGGATTTTCCATATTTTTAGTGATAGGTTGGATTAATTCGACTTGGATAGGTGGATATGGATAGATATAGTTGTTATATATACTTTAAATCAGTTTGTTTCACAATCTTCTATTTAAGCCAAAGCTTTGAAGGCTTATGCCATGTAGAATTTGTATAATTTTATGTTGAGACATCTGAATATTTGAAGTTAATTTGAAGAACTTGTTCTACCTTCATTTTGTTGTTTAATGGTGTGGATGATTGAATGAAGTTTAAGTATTTGATAATCTCTTCAAGTGTGCAAAGAAAGGGTGGAGGGCCCCCACTCCAAGCTAAGTACACTTCATTGCTAAACTAGCTTTATTTTCATAAACTAGTTGCTTCAGACTTGTTTACTTGTTTTTCTTTAGATTTGCTTACTTGATTTGGTGTATGATGATTTATTTTTGCTGATGAATATTGGTTTATTTATCATCTTCATTTGAAGGGACAATCCAGTGTTCAAGTTAAACCCTCCTTCTATTGGGTTAATGAATAAACTCTAGACTTCATATTTCTTATTTTCAAGTAGATTTATGCAATTCCAATTTTCTAACAATAGCATTATGATGAATGAATTTGTGATGAGGAATATCAAGGATCTCCTAAGTTAGGGGCCTCTTTCATTATTTATTTGTGCATCTTAAGTTGTTGTCAATTAATGTTTTTTTTTATTTCTATAGTAATATTGGAGAAGGACACAAATGGATCTCCTAAGTTAGGAGCCACTTCATCTTACATATATTGCATCAGTGAATTATAAATTATTTAATTGATATTTATAAATATATATTTCCTTAGTTCTCCATATTTTATCTTCTAATCTTGACTATATTTGTTATCCATACATTTTGGACATGCCTCCAAGTTTTACAAAACTAGATTGATAATGAAATATTTGTGTTAATTTGTGTTAATAAATTAGCCCAACAATATTCTAAAACAAATTAATCCCACATTCACCATGTTGTAAAAAAAATTCGTAATGTTCGCTTTATCATAATTTACTATATCGCCATAGCAACAATTATATGTTAAAGTCTTTACAAAAACAAATTAATCCCGCATTCACCGTGCGATAAAACAATTCCGTAATGTTCATTTTATCATAGTTCCCTATATAGCTATAACAAAATTTACATGTTAAAGTTTTTATAAAAACAAATTAGTCCCACATTAACCCTATGGTAAAACAATTTCGTAATTTCCACTATAATATAAATTTATTTATCACTATTCCTCACATCACATCAAGTCTTTTCGAGGTTCATTAAATGACTTAGACTGAATTTTCGGAGCAGCTACATTGCTATCAACAACATATTAAATGGAATATTATCGCATTTGAAAGGTTAGTTTCTCTTTTGTTGTGTGCAAGTATTAAATTTCAATAAGTTTAATGATTTTTTTTTTTAGAAATTAAAAATTTATATGAGATAGATTTACCCACTACGTCTGCAGTGGGCATGGTGGGCCCAATCGTGCTCCTCAGTAGCCGTGGTCGCCCAGTCCCCCACCCTACTCCAGTGGCCCAATAGCATGCCAGGCTGGCGGTTTGATTCTCAGAATCGTCCTGCCACCCCAGTGGGCCATTGGGCCACCGGGGTGGGGCGAACGTGCTAGTGCTGAGCCCCCCACCCCAGCTACCCAACGGCCTGCCACCCCGGCTGGTCGTTGGGCTGCTGGGTTGGGGTCGGGGGCCGGGTGCCAACCCCCCTGCCCCACCCCGATGGCCCAACGAACCGCCAACCTAGCCGACTGTTAGGCTACTGGGGTGGGGCGGGGCCCCTGCCCCACCTCAATGGTCCAGCGGCTAGCCCAGGTGGCGAGCCGATTCTCGGAATCGATTCGCCACCCCAACCTTTTTTTGAGCCACTAGGGTGGGGCAGGAGGGTACTACAACTCGCTAATATCTATTTAGTGAGAAATCTCACCATCCTTCGCATGGTTTTGAGAGTGCGCCTTCTGGAAATACATTTCAATTTGATATGATATGAACATATTTCTAGAAATATGAACACATTAGTTGATGCCCTAGCTAATTTTTTTTAGATTGACATTTGCAAAGAATGTAAATAACTTTCAATTCACATGAAATCATATTGAAATCAAAATAGGAACTAGGTATTAAGTTTGGTTTTACAAAATTTGTGCCCCAAGACACATATGGCTACATTGTCCATATAAAAACCACGCGCAAAACATCCAAGTAGACAAAATCAATAGTGTTCATGATAAAATGACACTACACAAGCTATCTTGCACAATAATTGGCCAAAATGACTAGGCACTCTGATTGTGTGTTGTTGAAGTCGCAATCAAAGTTGATTGACCATGGTCTCATCAATCCCGTGTGGCAGTCCTTCCATGTGGCACTCCACCTATGATAGGATCTCTTCTACATCTAGATCTCATAGTGCATCCCATCCTACCACAGTGACCTGTACTGGTCTCACTGCCTCCTCTTGTTGTTGTCTCTATGGGTGACAGAGATATGTAGCACCATTTGGTCGAATAGGTTTGATATCTACATGAAAAAATTAAATAGTTTAGTCTTGGGAACATAAAAAAAAAAACACAAAAAATTAAAATTTTCAAAAACTTAATGGTCAAAGTATCTTACTTTAAGCATTCCATTGCTCACCCTATGGCAACTCGAGCTCGAGAACATCACAAAAATCCATCCCTGCATAAGGAAAATCATCAATGATGATGAACTACCTATGTAGCCACCCAAAGAAGGTTGGTGAAAATTTGATTGCTGATGGTCTTTCATGTCGGCTCATATAGCCTATCCACCCCCTCATCCATGGGGTCCTCGGATCGGTGGGCTCAAGTACAATCTACTGAGGATGCAGTAATGGCACCGGCTCTAGAAAAAAATAGACTAATATCGCACGATAGCCAAAGTTATTAAACTTCCCCTCCTTTTCTTTAGTAAGTTGTTCCTTCAAATTAACCAAGTCACTCTCACTCCAGTTGAATATTGTCAGCTTTAGACACTTTATCCCATATTACATGTATGATTTTCTTGCTACATGTAGTTTTGATATGCCTACCAATCTTGCGATAATGAAAAATATTGTTCTCAAAGGTAATTGTGTTACATCCTTTATGCTAATCTTTCCATCCCTAGTAGGAAGGGGTTGAGGTCTGTAATAGGTAGAAATATAATCTTTCACCTTCTTGCTACCACTTCTTCCACCTAGAATAGAGACGGGGGCACCTCGCTTTGAAATCCTGTGAGAAAGTAAATATCCTCTACCTGTATCTCGAGAAGATTCTCCCCAAACCTGAATGTTTGTGCTTGAATATCCCATGAACATACAAGGTACTTCAACAACTCCATTTTTTGCCTTGAACCAGGAAGCTAGAAGAATTTCAATAACCCACAATCTTTTAGCGTCTGGATGGTAGTAGGTCATTTGCCACATTCAAATATTGTTCCTAATGTTCTATTTCTTGCCATATGAATGTCATTTTGTGCTAATGAGTACCTGAAACATCAACAAGTGATCCATTAGGCTCTTTTCGATGCAAAAAACTTGACAAAATTTGAGGCAAAATTGAAAGACAACTTAGGAAAATGTGGCCAACACACCCCAGTAGTGTTTACCAGAGCTTTTCACCTTTGCCTGCAGTGTTCCTCTGTCTAGGCGCAATGTAGTTTTCTACAAAGGGGGTGCGTTGGCCCCAAGGAATTTTTTATGAACTCCAAGGGCCTCAAAAACTTAAATTTTTTACATTAAAACACAAAAATGGATCGTAGAAAGATAGAGAAAGGTTTCAATTCCTACCTGGAAGTGACGACACATGAAATGGTTCCCCAGATTAACCGTAATCCGCTGTAGAAGATCGAGGGAAAAGGGGCTCCAAATACTCACTGTTTAAGTTAAAATGTGAAATGGTAAAAATGAGAAGTTATTTTGAATATTTATGGTCATTTTCTCATTATTTTATCCATTTTTAGTGTTTTGACCTAGATATACTTCATTTTTACTATGAAATAGGTACGTTTAGTCCTTGTGGTGTTTTGAGCAGGTCAACAGTTGTTAGCAGGTTTTCATTTTGTTTTGAACATGTCACTTTGACCATAGAGTACACTTTTATCTCTTTTTTGGGCTCTTTAAACCTACAAAAAAGGAACCCCCTTTGAGTCCTCTTTCAACTCTTTTCACACTCCCAAAATATGAAAAGATTTTCAATCACTTGTCTTTTTCGAACTTGTAAAATTAAATAGAAAGACGTCTACTCAGTATAATTTTAACCCTTTTCCAGATTGAGATAGACTAGCAACAAAAAAGGAATACCTTAGTCGAACATGGCTAAGTGCTTCTCTTGGGTATTGTTTTCTACCTCTTCGGACCTATGGACTACCTACAAAAATGGACATCTAGAGTTTGTTTTTTCGCTTCTTTTTCAAACTCTTTAAAAATGAAAAACATGTCGAGTTTTACCATTGCTAGACTCATAAAAAAATTAAACAATGATGGACTTGTCGATCATGACAGGACTGAACCACTCCTTCTTAGGGTTTTTTAAATATACTCGGAGGGATTCATCTAAAGGATGATCTTACATATCAAGCATATGTTATCCTCCTCAAGCTTGTGAAAAAATAAAGAGGTACTCATCAATATGGTTGGGGAAATTGGGAAAACAAGTGATTCCATTTTGCAAATGGTAGTGAGTCGCTCTTAAACACAACACCCTTACACTTCATCTCTGTGGTTGTTGGGTTGGGTAATATGTTTGTCTTTTGGTTATCATACTTTTTTCAGAGCCCCCATTTCAATTTTGGGTCAATGTTTCCATCTCCATTCAGTGTTGCTAATGTGTTCAAGAGAAGTCATTCAGTTGATCTTCACTAGAATACTCTTAAGCCTTCATTTCATGTCTACCTATCCTGATCGAGTTCCATGTCAGCATCATTATGTCTGAATCATCATACTCGTTTCATGTCGTTGATGGGGGATACATCAAGTCCCTCTTATGACAGGTCATTTCCTTTCAACATCAACACATCATCCAGGAAGTTGACTTAGAAACACTCCGTGGTACCTTGGTTCTTGCATACATCAATCGCAAGCTTCCTTGGTCTTGGCGACAGGTTTATATCAATGGAATTTGACTAAAATATTTTGGTGGTATTCGACATCAACCCATTCATTCACACGATACATATTGTACTATAATACCTTAAGGTCCATTAACATCATCGATGGTTTCTATCGCATCTATTAACATGTTAAATCACTGGCTAGTAATCAGATGGTGTCTACCATGTTCGACTCTAGCTCATTGATTCACATGGTTAGACTCGTACATTGGTTGGTCATGTGAACAAGATAGAAGACCTTGGATCTAGTTTCTGCCATTCGAGATGTGATTTCAAGAGTTATACAAAGATTAGAATGTATGATGACCGTGATCATATAGACAGTCATCCAGTCATGGGTCCACTAGTTGCATCTATGGACACATCTTTTGATCATTGTACATGTTGTGTTATCTTATGAGCTGAGTATGGGTATGTCTCTCTCAGAAAGCAAATATGTCATGTTTAAATGTATTGTAACATATGAAGCTCGTTGTTTGTCCTTAATCCCTACTTGTCACAAGGTAAAGCACTCCAGTCATCAGTGATCATCTCTGACTTTGTGCTTTAGGGGGAGTTTTTTTATAGGCCATTTTGTCATTTCTAATCAATGAGACTCCTGATGGGATCAATCAAAATCCTATTCCCCCTTGTCACCATCTTTCACAAAGACCTAATCATGTACCTTTCATTTCCCAGAGTTTTAGCCCTAAATTGCTTCATCTAAGCAAGTTTTAGGACCAATGCTCCCTATAATCCTATTGGGGTGCATTCACTAGTAGGTTGCTCCACTATGGGTTGTGTTGGTCACCAGCAAGCTGCTCCCCTTTGCACCTCCGTTAGTTCTAGGAATCTAGGGGAATGATAAGAATTCGATAAGCTTCCCCTTCTAGGAGTTTCCAGAAGTTTTTCAACTACTTACCTTGGATAAAACATTCAGATCATATCCTTCCCTATATTCGAGTTTTCACCACTTATCCTTTGATCCTATCCCTCCATCAAAGGTGGATATCTTACCTTAGATTGGTAATTGGTTAAGAACTCCAAACTTACCCTACTTCTCTATATATTCCCAACGTTCTATGTGCTTGGGGGTTGGATTTTAAAGAGTGATTCTTCCCTTATGCTACTATAGTGAGTGGTCATCATTTCATGCATTTAGGGTGATTAAAAATGAATATTGTGACAAGGAAAGGACAAGTCAACAACTTGGAAGAGCTCTTCTACAAGATCAACTACTACTTATGGTTGTAATCTCCTTCCATTTATACTAGTGCAAAGAATACATTGTTTTCCTATATGTGATGTTTTTATTTCACTTATTTCAATACCATGTTTATCTATTGAATGAATTACTTAGAAGATACTGCATAGATATCATAGTTTCTTGTCTTGTGTTATCTGACTATGCGGGTTCTAATTTTGGAAATCGGAGCTGGAATTGGAGCTTCCAAGCATAAGGAGTGCAGTGTGCAAAGGATTCCAGGTATGCCTCACTCTGCCATCTATTTACTTTAAGGAGAAGCATTGTGTTCCTGGTCCCTTTGTTGTTCTAGGTTAGCCACCGACCTAAGGCAGATGCTTTTGTCCGCAATCTTAAATATCGTATAACATAGTCTATTTCTTGTTGTTGATCTTGAATTTGATACTTTCTTTCACTTTATGAAAATTTTAGTCTTTAAACCTTTTAAGGAAAAAAAAAACATTTTCTTTGGGTTTCTTTTCTTTGGTTTTTTTCACTTTTGAGTCTTTGACAAAGGTGTGAATTTTTTTTTAGGGCTAAGAGTATTTTTGATTTAAGAAGTGTTTCTTTTTCAAGATTTTCTTGTTGTTGCTTGATAAATTGGCTTTTTCTTTTGAATTCAAATTTGTTTGCTTTTGAGCTTTACTTGAATCTTGCATTTTTATTCTAGTGTGCATTAGGGTAAGTTGCATTGTAGACATCATTTAGTTTTTCGTTAGGTGTTGAATGTGTGAGTTCTTGAAAAGAAAAAGAAAAAGAGTTTTTATTTCTTAGCTTTCTTGTATAACCCGTGTAGAAATTGCTTTCATTTAAGAAAAATAATTGTTGCATTTGCATGTAACCTAGCTTTTTTATTGATTTATATTTGTGTTTCAGGTGAAAGCACCCTAAGGCTTTGAGTTAGAACCCCAACAGAGCAGAAGCAAACTACAACAAGAAATACTCAAACAGCTTAGGCAAGATGCTTATATTATCAAACTACGTAAGAGTGACCGTACCTGGATTTCCTTCATTTGAGTAGGTCCCGTAGGGTTCAAACCCTCTACAACTCCCGATGTTCTTCAAACCTGAAAATCATTCAATTCAAACATACATAGCAGTATAGAAGTAAATCATATTCACAAAATTGACTTTATATCATATACAAAAATGATTGATCATACACGAAAACGACATTCATATATGAATCAAAACATGATTTGATGCATAGACATAGTTAATTTTAGAAACAAGACAACATTTCTTTCATTGCATTAAGCTATAAATAACATGGAGAGAATTCACCTGAGTCTTTCTCTGGCTCCAAGCGGAACCATCAGATTCATCCTATCCCAGCTTTCAACAATCTTCTTCCATCACCAACACCATGATATCTCAAGAAAAAGGAAGGATATCTATAATCAAGGAAACAAGGGTTTCCTGAAGATTGGGGAAGTGCATGAGGCACATGGATTCATCAGACTCAGTCAGGGATAATCTCAGTATAATAACTCTATCTCTTCTCCTCCCCTTAAGGCCTTCCCATAGAGGCCTATTTATACCTCTCCCAATTAGTTTTTTAGTTGGGAAATAGTTGGGCCATGGGCAATAGGAGGTAATCAACAGGTAAAACCCATGAACTCCACCCAAAATTAAGGAAATTTAATTTTTTAAGTGTTTTAATACATATATGTGGGTTGGGTATTGACTGAACCATGTGTACACACTTTTAGCTCAAGGAAAAGTAGCATATAGGGAATAAAACATTGTTTTTTATATATTTGGACCAAGTCTAGAAGGAGGGGTTGCCCTAAGCCATAAACAAAGAATCATATATACCAAGAGTGGTGAATGGTGCTATAACAGATGCCCCATAATATATGAGGTCAGAAGGGGTACATGATGGCCGCAATGTATTAAGTGTATGGAAAGAATCATGCCGAGACTGACAAGGACTTCACTAGAATTTAGCCTGCCAAGCCATCAAAAGAGATCAGAAATAAATTATTGTTTGAGGAGGGCATACCCATGCTCAGAGAAAGTAAATCATGTCTTTATATCAAGTACAAGAGGATCCAATATGTATACTAGTATAAAGGAACTGAAAGTACAAAATGGATCATCTAATCATGATCGAAAAAGTACATGTCTGAATATCACATACAAGAAGACGATCAATGATGCTGAAGGATGAAGCTAATCACTGGTGTCAAAAACTGATCCCAATAGTACCAAATGAACATGATGGAATAAAATGATACTACATCACAACTTGGATGTTGGCATGTAAGATGTCGCTATGAAGAATTGCAACATATAAGGTGGATGGTGTCAACTAGCAACAATAGGAGCAACTGAAAAGTGAACCAAAACACGTTGATGCAACCCGAGGTCTTCACCGACTACCGTGGTACATTTCTACACAATGGGAATGAATGATTTGAGGTCAACCACGTGAGAAATCATCTGATTACTGGTCATTGATGTATACCATTAACAAACACGAGAGTACTCACCGATAATGATAATGAGAGTCAAGGTACCCAGTACAATATAACAAGTGTGAATGAATGAGATGAATTCAAACACTTGAAAGAATTTATCAATTAGGAGAAAATGATGGTTTCCCACTGTCGATAGCAAAGGAATCTACCACTGATGGCTGCAAACCCCAAGGTACTGCCAAATGGACTCTAGATCTTTTTCCCAGAGCAAATGAGCTGTAGTCGATAGGAAAAGATCCGCTAAAAGGAAGGCATTAAGGCATCCTTCATCAATCTAGCATGAGTGTAACCCATAGACCAATAATGTGGAAGGAATCAGACAAAAAAGATGTAGTAACCCAACCAAAGCACGTTTCCAGTGTACACAAGATGTAGCTAGGTAAGATAGATACCTTTGAACCATCCGATAATGAAAGCTGACACATAGGTGAGGAATCCACCAATATGGTTAAATGGAAACCAAGGCACTGCATGAATCCCAATGTGTGATAATGAAAGCTGATGTCAAACACAAGTGAAACCACTCAATCAAAGACCCATGATATTGATCGATGCTGAGCACAAGGTGACCTATCAATAATGAAAATAGGGCCAGGGTGTGGCTCTAGATCCGCCCTCAGAGCAATGTTTCGTAGTCGATAAGGACAAGACCCGCTAGCAAGAAGTCAATGGAGACCTTCTCAAACTGGCATGAGCAAAGGACCAAAATAATTGATGTGATGACAAACATGACACTGACAACCAGGGATGGTCGACTGAAAAATAGGTCAAGAGACACCACAGAGAGGCCCAATCAGGTTTACTTCGCTTGAACAAAATCATGACTCAATGATGACTATATGGCAGCATATGATAACTCTGTATAAGTTTGTCATGCAAGAGGCATAAGAAAACTCTCCATATGATTGGAAGAGGTAACCAATCAGAGGAGTATTGACTCAATAACAAGGTTAAAGCTCTCCTAAGTCAAACTAAATCCCACCCCAATGGAGGAGAGACTTTCTTTTGAGTGCTTTGTTCAAGGGCGACACCACTGACTCTAACTGCCAACAAAATATGGAAATGTCGTCTTGTTCTCGCTCTTTTTGGAATATATAATTTCTTTTGTCTTTTTATTTAAGCTGGGAAAATAATAAAAGAATGCTATAATACAGTGGAAAGAACGAGTGTCAGAGAAACATGTGATCTAGTTCTTAGGAGGGGAACATTCCTATGCTCAATGCAGGGAGGCAAAACTGGTCAAGGACACTCAAAGGGATGCTCTTTCCACAGTTAAAAGGATGCATCGAGTTGCAGAAGCTAAGTGATTTCATGGTTGACTTTGCAGAAGACATGGTCAAATAAGTGGCTTAAACACAAGTCCAAGTGAACCCGGCTCAAGGCCAAAAGGTGCAAGTAGTCAATATGCAATGCAGTAGTGCAACTCAACACAAAGGAGCCTCTAGGGTATATGGCCAGAAATATAGAAAAGAAGTAGAGGAATGAGGCTTCAACACAAAAGTCATGGCGGGACTAAAGAGAACTCCCGAGCCTAAGAACAAAAATTCAGCATGGGTGCCAAGTGACAACAAGGTACTATCTAGGGCACCCATGATAAGGTAGGCTCTACCACACAAGTCATGACACTTCTAAGCAAAAAGAAGGTTTTGCATCATATCTTGGTGGGATTGATCCTAAAGCCAAAATGGGAAAGGAAACTATTAAATGCACAATGCAGGTGAAAAACCTAACCTATATGCCAGTTTCGAGAACCAATACCTGTCAGAGCGAATCAACCATACAAATGTCCAAAGGATAAATCTTCCAAGTTCTGTAGACATAAATAAGAACACTAGACAAGAAGTTAATACATCCCACATATAAACATCAGATAAAATTTTGTGTTACAAAATACAAAACTTAAAAATTCGTACCTTATATGTACAATATGGTACAGGGAACCACGCAGCCTTATAGGTTATGCATAATAGTTTTGCGGAACAATCCCCTTGCGAAGCTCGAGCCAAGGACTCCTTTGGTAGTCAAAACTCATGGCTTCAAAGAGTTCCTCCTGTGAAGGAAAATCAAATTCCGAGAAATCATGAGAACTACAAGGATCAAAAGAGGGAATTAAGGGGTCCCATGTCCCTATAGGAATGATCTCTCAGTCAACTGTCGGGATCAAGTCCCAAGAAGGAGAATAAATGGTCAAAGGATCCTTCTCAAAATCAATTGAACATTGAGGATTCAATGCCACATAATTCACCCATGGCGAGGTAGATTCTAAGTCTTGAACACTTGGTACAAACCAAGGGGTATTCTATAGTAAATTCAAATTAGGGTGGTGATTATCAGATGCAAGCTGATCAAAAGTGGCAATATTCCCTTTATGAGGAAAACACATCACTCGAAAGAGTGAAGACACCACAGCATTCATCGCATATACATAATCACACCCAAGTAGCATATTAAAGTCTAAAGGGCGATCAACCACCATCATATCGATTAAGACAGCCTTCCCACCTAAATTAATAAGCAATTGAGGAAGAACACCTGTGAAGCAAGAAAGTGTTCCCTCTGCGGACAGAGGCAACCCCTCTAGCCCTAGAGTGGGTCTAGTCACAAACAAGAACAAACCAACAACAATTCTCCTTAAATAGTTCAAGTTAGAGGCCTACCTCAACCAGTGGTCAATGAAGTTCCATTGCACTGCTCTAGCTTTCGCTTCCTTCTCTTAATGAGTAATCAACCTGAAACAAAGCAAGGAAATACAACAAAGCACATAATTGGATACAACAAAGAACTGTTTACCCATAAAGTCAAGAAACCATGAGCTATCTAGTACATTGCATATGAGACATAGGAAAACATCATTGATTGTATTAAATATGAAATAGAGTAAGCTTACAACCCAGGTCTTGACGTCACAAGCCTTCTCAGGAGGGTCCAGCTAGCATGTTCCTCAAGCATTCACCCTTGAAGGTAGATCTCCCAACATAAGTCTCTCTCACTCACAAGTTTCACACAAGATCAAAAGCACTTCACAACCTTCCTCAGGCTCTCAAACAATCCCACACTTGTCAAACCAACTACCTATCAAGCTCACAACACTATCAACAACACTCCAAAGACTAAGAATTCCAAACTAGTAGCTCATAACAATGGTGAAAGCTTAAATAGGAGAAGGAGTCTCCATAAATTGTGGGAAGATGAGCTTATCTCCAAGGAAGGTAGCACAAATGATGAAACAGTCATGCTAGAGAAGGGAGGGCGACATAAACAAGGCCAACAACCAGGTCTGGAGTCATCTGGAAGGCCGGCTGTTAGAACAAACTCGCCCAAACTAGATCATCGTGGGTAAATAACTATTATTGAGCGTTGACATCGCTACTGCATAACGGAGAAATTCATGTCATCGCGGGAAAATGAAAGCAACAGTCGCGCTATCTCATGAAATCTGACCATCGCGAGAATCACGTGTACTTCTGCGATGGCAATGCGTATGGTCTGTTTTGGAGTGCTCATCAGCGCATTTATTTGGACAACAGACACAATGATGCAGAAACTTTGGCAGAGTGGGTCATTTGGCAACATCAGAGAGCATGAGCATGAATGATTTTGGACTCATGACATAGTAGGAAGACTGGGATGAAGGCAGTGACAAATTATTGTGTAACAGATGCCCCCTAAAGTATGAAGCCCGAGAGAGTGGGAGGGGTGAAATGCTTTACGAAACTGACTGAACTGGAACGCCATCTGGAAGAACCTGCACGCAAGTACAACTGATATCTCTGATAATGAATTACATGTAGTCTAGGCATGGGCGCAACCATCCAAAAGACATACAAAATAGGTCTGTGGTATGGACGCAGCCACCCAGCTAATGAGACCATGATGATAATAAAGGTATGGTCACAGCCATCCATAAAGACTCAGGTATGGTCACAGCCATCCATCAATGAGTCATGTAATCATAAAACCAATCCACGCAGCCCGAACATGTGTAAGTTGAGTTTGGGGTCTTGAACCCATCTGATCATAGTACAAATCCTAACATGCAAATAGAGGTGTTGAGGTCGAGCATGATAGAATATCACTTGATTACCGGTCAATGATGAAAACCATTAACAAGCGTGAGAGAAACCACCAATAATGCCAATGGCTCTCAAGGTACTGTCCAGCACAATCCACGAAGTGTGAAAAAGGAGCTGAAGTCGAACACTCGTGGAATCACCCAATCGACGACCAATGATGAAATTCGATCGTCAGGTGCGAAGAACTTGCCATTGAGGCATGCAAGCTCTAAGGTACCAAAGGGGATCTCTAGGTCAATCTCCTGGATAATGAGCTGATGTCGACAGGAGACAACTCGTCGCAGGAGGGCCATAATGTTTCCCCCATCAATGACACGAGATAAGGAACAAGTGGTAGATGGCAGAGCAGAGCACCAAAGGAGAAAGCGAGGGTGTAAACTGTAGAAGGATTATACTCTTTGAACATATCGGCGACACAACTCCAGAAGGGGGTGTGGCAGCATTCAGGCATCAATGGGTCAGAGGCATGAAGGAGACGACATGAATCACATGAAATAAGGCTATAATGATAACCCAAACTAGCAGAAGGCCAAATGATGATGTATGGATGTCCCAACCCGACAAAAAGCAAAAGTGTCAATGTTCAAGAGTGACTAGCTGCCATAGACAATCAATGATAAACCTGTTGTTGAATCCAACCTAGTAATAGTTTAACGAGCCCTAGGAAGGAGAAGCTCGAGTCTCGTCATGGTGACAAGTCCAATGCCGTCAGGGTTTAACGAGTCCGACATAGGTGAAACTCGGAGTCTTTTTCATGTTTAGAGAGTTTGAAAAAGACACGGAAAAGAAAACTCCAGGGGGGTCCTTTTTCGTAGAATTGTGTCTCTCGAGCCCGAAAAAGTATAAAACAATACTCGAAAGAACCGCCCGACCATTATGATCGAGGAGTACTTTTCGTAAGTAGTAACTTCGACCCAAAAAAGTAAAAAAGCAGTCAGAAGCACGTCGTTTCGTAACCAATAACGAGTCTGAAACGACAAAAACCCGACAATCTTTTTAAGTTTAAACGGTCGAAAAAAGAGCTTAAAGGCGACCGCCTCTCGTTTCTTTTAACGAGTCAAGAGGAAAACTCGGCCATCTTTTCATGTTTCAAGTCGGAAAAGAGCTTAAAGACGACTTTTCGGGATCAAGTGCATATAAAACTGTCGTAATTCTACCACCTGACATCCTGCACAAAGAACACTGCACACGTAAACCCGTTCAAGATAATATGAACAATGCGTATAAGGACATAGTTAAAAACCACATTTTGACCATGCATATAGCAAAAAACCATGAGAAAAACCAACATTTATGAAATATAATATTTAATTTCACAAAATTACCATAAATAGGGAGGTTAAACCATATTTTTTACCATTGTTACCATTCAGCCATTGTGGAGCAACTTGGAGCATTGAGGTTGGCGAACGAAATTCGGCCCCGTACGTGCATCATTCGTCCTGAAACCAGTTCCAGGTAGACACATATTTCCCTGTGCTTTGATTTAATGTTTTTTTTAGCTGTTTTTTATGGTGGGATGTGTCCATTTGGGCGGATTTTCAATTAACATTCCGCTCTCGGTCATCGCGGGTTTCACTATCGAGTCTGCGATGACCGATAAAAATTTACACAGGCCGCGCCCGGATCAGCGCGGAAAAGTGATGTACTTCCGCGCTGACCCGGGAAAAATAACACAAGTGCCCATTATCATCGCGTCTGTTTTAGAAACAGTGGCGATGATGCCGCGCGACAATTTTTTAATAAAATTCACGTTTCAAATTTTTCAAACAGGGCACTAATGGAATTTTTCGTCATGCAGGGTTATAATGGCATTCGTCTGGCAAGAACGCGCGCATGATAATGATGATATAGCAGATTTTGCCAATGCTGGGTGCCGAAACGCATTGCGGGGACGTAGATTACTCAAATTTTTCCTAACTCCATGCTTACGGGCACAACCTAACCTACTGGAGCTACTAATCAGGGCCTGAAATCCCACAAATGGGAAATTTGTCATCCGAGGCCGGGATATCGAGTTCAATTCTATAGACATCTATTTTTTGACTGGGTTGTCTCGTCGAGGTGAGATGCCCATTCTGGAGGGGCAGCGACCCGGGGGTGATACCTTAGATATGCTGATGGCTCAGGTGTGCCCACAGGCACGCAAGTCAAGGAGTGGAAAGGTGGCAATCCCAACGGTGGAGGACATAATCCTTTGTGCGATGCTTTTCATGGTGACACGAGTAGCGGGCTCTCAAGCCCAACATGAGGCGTCGAAGGCCCATCTCCAACTGGCCCTCGAATGTCTAAATCCCACCATGTTTAACTAGGAAAGGGCAGTAACAGCAAGCATGAAGAGGCAATTGACCAACTGTCATCGAGGAGAGACAAAATAGTTTGGTTATGGATCGATCTTACTCCCGCTCATGCTGGAGTGGGTACCGACACTGCAGTTGCAAGACATGGCTTTGGATGCACCCAGGCCACGCGAGACGAGGGCCACGAATGGGCTCACGTCATGCCACGAGGAGGTGGCGGCCGACCAGTGGCGTGGGGGACATTTTTCCGAGAGTGGCTGGAGCGACAGACGATCTTCATGGAGGATTGGCTGTAGGCCAGCATGGACTTCCGCGGAGACCCTGACATGCAGCTGCCCGCTGGAGAGCAGTGGGATGACGGTGGTAAGACACTTGATCACATTTTTTTATTTTTTTATTTATTTTTATGATGTTTTTTATTTTTTCATGTACATGTCCTAATGATGAACGCTATGGTATGCAGATGTAGGACCAGTGAGACTCCTTGGACTGGCCCCAGAGGCACGGAGGGATGCGTAGGGCGTTGGAGCTCTAGCCCTGGCTCCTCCGGAGGATGACACGATGGAGACAGTGATCCAGAACCTTGAGGGCCTGCTAGCAGGGATTTCGGATTACATGGGGATCGAGGAGGTCCCTAGAGCATCCCAGATCCACACAGTAGGAGTGGAACCTAGGATGCACCACCTGTTGAGGCAGGTGGCACGAGCGACTGTGCACTATAGGGATCACAACCCGCCGCAGTAGATACCTAGGTTTTTATTTCCTGTTGGTGATTTTTTTAGAGACATGTGTCTCAGATCTACAGAGAACGCAGACTCTATTTAGACATGTACACTTATTTTTGAGTGCCTCGGTGCGCCACACGATATATATATATATATACATATTCCTATGGTCTATTATTGTGCTTTATATGCTTTCTTGTATGATGTCTTGATTATATGTTACGCAAATGTCTGTCTAATACATGATTAGCCAATGCATAAGATAACGTGTTCAATCATCGTGGAATATCCTGATATGCAATGAAATAAAAATTCCTCTCTAACAATTTAACACGTAAATACAACCTTAAAATGCGACGGTCTCTGACAGAATATCGCCCATTGAGCTGGTGGACGACAAGTTGAGAGTCCAGGTTCACAACCAATGTACGAATATCGAGATTAATCGCCTCGGCCAGTAATTCAATCACAACACTATATTCAGCGACATTGTTTGTGGTACAACCTAAACACACAGCTTGAAGATCTATCAACTCACCATGAAGATTGTAGATCACCCATGCCGCAGAAGACAAGTTACGGGTGCTGCGGCAGGCACCATCAGCGAAACCAACATAAGGTGCACCAGACATCTGCACAAGAAGCAAAAGACACAATAAGCGGCAATCACGCTTTCACACCAAGCCAAAAACATGAAAACACACACACAGCACACCTGCTAAAACACACGTATGTACAAACCGAAGTGCATGGAATTCACGCATAGTACTTTTTCAAGTACAGCCCATTTCGGGGCGTATCGAGAGGATTCCCTTCGTAGTCAATTAGCTCATATGCCCCTTTCTGCAAAACTCTCTTTACAATATAAGGACCTAGCCACATGGGCTCGATTTTGCCTACCCCCAGCTTATCATTCGCTTGATCATATAGTAGGACTAAATCTCCCTCAAAAAAAGAACGAGGATGGACAGTATGATCGAAGTGAGTTTTCACTCTCTTCTTCTGTGCTTCGATAGCTAGAGAGGCTAGGCAATGGGTCTCGTCCAGCCGTTCTAGGTAAAGAATGCGTTCTTCTACCAGAGTAATGTTGGGAAGTAACTCGACGGCCAACTTCAACGAAGGGATCTCGCACTCGATGGGAAGGGTAGCCTCCAGTCTGTAAACTAGTTGAAATGGAGTGAAACCGATGGCATCCTTCACAGAGGTTCGGTAGGCCCACAAGGCGGGGAACAACATCAAGTGCCAATTAGACTTATGCATGCCAACGGTACGTTGAAGCATCGTAACCAGAACCTTGTTGACGGCTTCAACTTGGCCATTGGACTGAGGATAGTATGGAGTCGAACTATCATGTCGTAAGCCTAGCTGGGTTGTTAGTTCGGTCATCATGTGATTACGGAAATGCTTCCCGTGATCCGTGACGATGGCCTGAGGGACTCCGAACCGTGAAATAACATGGTTGAACAAAAACGTCGCTGTGTGACCGCCTTCAGTTAATGTGGGCATTGCCTCAGCCCATTTGGTGAAGTAATCGATGGCAACGATAATATACCCATGCCCCCAGGTCGAGCGAGGGTTACAGGTCGTATAATCAATGCCCCATTTTGCAAAAGGGCCAACGACAACAACAGGGTGCAACAGAGCGGGAGGCACACGCATCTTCCGTTGGTATATCTGGCACTCGTGACAGGAGCGGACAGTAAGAATGCAATCCTTAAAGATGGAGGGCCAGAAATAACCGGCGCGGAGGATTTTTTGAGCAGTAGCATATCTGGACATGTGACCACCACAGGCGCCAGAATGGCAGTCATTCAAAACTCGCTCAGCTTCCTCAAAAGTTAAACATCGGCGGAGAATGGAGTCGGTGCCGAGACGGTACAGGGTGTCCCTAATGATACGGTAGGGCTAAGACTGATGACGGATCTGTCGCCGAGCATCCTTGGACACAGCAGGACGAAAGGAGGACGTCTACAGATATACAATGATATCCCCGTACCAGGGATCGAGGGTGCTAATTAGGAACAGAGTTTCGTCTGGGATATGGTCCTCTGACCGAGAGGGCGCGGTAGGAGATGGCAAAGAGCAAAGTAATTCAGCAAAGATAAGGGATTTCTTAGACTTGGCAATGGTGAATTCCAAGTCAAACTCTTGGAGGATGACGATCCACTTCGAGTACTTTCCCCCCAGCAACTAACGTGACAAAATGTACGTCATCGGGTTACAATGAGAAATCACGGCCGTAGTACGCAACAAGATATAATGGCAGAAACGTTGGACGGCACAAACGGCGGCCAATGACAACTTCTCGATGTAAGCATATCAAGTTTCCGTATCTAAAAGATTGCGGCTGAGGTAATATATGACATGCTCAATGTCATTATCATCATCTTGAATGAGAACCATGCTGATAGTGGTATCGGCAGTGGCCAAATACAAATTATAGTCGCGATGATAATTCAGAGGATGCAACAATGGAGCAGAAACAAGGAGACCCTTGAGATGCTTGAAGTGCTCTTGAGCGATGGCATCCCAATGAAAAGGGGTATCTCGCTTCAATAACCGTGTAAAGCCTTTAGCCACTTCGGCATAGTTTGGAACGAATCATCTTAAAAAATTTGCTTTGCTCTGCAAGCTCTACAATTGCTGCAAAGAAGCAGGGGGAGGAAGATCCATAATAGCCTCGACTTTAAGGGGATCCAACCGGATGCCCTCTCGGGAGACGATAAACCCGAGCAGTCTGCCTGACTCAATGCAGAAGACACACTTGTGAGGATTAAGCCTGATGCGGTAGTGTTGACAGCGGAGAAAGATTTCGCGAAGATGAGTGGGGTGGTCCTGGCATTTGACTGAATGAGCTGGTAGATCATCCAGGTACGGTTGTACAATGTGACGGATGTCATGGAAAGCATAGGACATTGCACGTTGGAAGGTAGCACCGGCGTTCTTCAAACCGAAATGGAGCTTTTTGTAGGCGAAAGTGCCCCAGGGACAAATAAAGGTAGTCTTGTGCTGATCGGCGGGCGCAATATTGATCTGGTTATACCCAGAAAAACTATCCATGAATGAATACATTTCGCTCCCAGCACACTCATCAATGAGTTGATCAATGAAGGGTGTGGGGAAGTTATCTTTAGGACAGGCCCGGTTAATGTCACGGTAATCAACACAAAATCGAATGGTACCCTGTTTTTTATTCACAGGGACGATATTGGAGACCCAATCTGTGAGTGGGATGGGGTAAATAAAACCAGCCTTAAGAAGCTTTTCAACTTCCACTTTACTGGCTGCAGCCTTTTGAGGGTGCACGGGGCGTAGACATTGGCGAACATGCTTAGCACCCGGATACGTAGGTATCTCATGCACCACTATGCTAGGGTCAATGCCGGGCATTTCTTCGTAGGACCAAGAAAAGACATCACGAAATTCACGAAAAAGATCGGTATAGAGCTGAATTTCCTCCGGAGTGCAAGTGACTCCAATATGAATATGCTCGACAATCCCTAGTTTCATAGAGATGTCAATAGGTTGGGTCTGTGTGATGTTTCCCATATTTCCTTCAAAGGACACTTGATAAACTTGAATAGGTGTTTGAAGGGGTTGAGATGGGAGACCAGGAGCAAACTGCTCGAGATAGGTAAGCATTTCCCGATGGGCAGGGAGAAACGAGGAATGATGGTGATGATCAGACCAAGGAGGTTCCTCGAGAGACATGGTCTCGATAATGACTTCATCAGAAGGAAATATTTCCTTTAAAGGATCCGAAGAAGCGTCATCTCCAAGCCAAGGGGAATGAATGTATGAGTCGGGAGCCCTGCTTGAAGGAGCAAGTTCGGAAAGGGGAGCCTATGCAGTAACGATTTCAACGTAGTTGAGATCGGCAGGACTCAACGGCATCTTATCACCCCAATATTCTATCTTATCAGCAGGGGGAAGAACCCATGGATCAGAGCGAACGGAAATCATATTAATAGGAGCGACGTTAGGAGGTGGGAGTGAAAAAACACCCATCAGGGCAAGATCTTTAAAAAGTCCAACTCCCACACTCTCATATGGTTTGGAGGTATGCTCCACAAAAGGCATGTTGCCTTCGGAAGAAGAGGCGAATAAGGAGAGTTGGTCTACAGTGACAATCTTCCCCTGATGAGGGAAACGAATGACACGAAAAAGAGACAAAGCCACAGCTTGCATGGCGTATGTCCAGCTACGTCCGAGGAGGAGGTTGTAGGTAAGATTAGCATCAACAACTTCAACTTCCACTTCGACCGTCTTCCCTTCCAAATAAATGGGCAAACGTTGGAGTATACCATAAGGGAAAGACTCTCTCCCATCAAAGGCTTCCAAGGTTGTAGGAGACTGGCTCAGTATCGGAGAACCAATAGCCTTCCAATAGGCAACAAATATGATGCAAGTTGAAGCGCCTTCATCAATGACTGTACGATGAATCGTTTTGGTGTTGATAATGACCTGTATGAGGAAGGTGATTTGGTGAGGCAGTCTCAGTGTATGGCTTTCCAGGTCAAAAGTAATCAGATCCGAGTCAGTCGGGTCTATGCCACCGATGGCTGATAGTAAGGACTTCCTCTAAGAGGGGAAGCTCTGGAGTACTTCTAAGGCGGACATAGCAGATGGAGCCTGAGCTAAGTCCTCAACGATGCTGTAGTGCTGGGCAGCATGAGCATTAGGGTTGTAAGAAGATTTCCGGAGTACACCTTTTGGAGGGGGTCGGATGGGTGTCTCAGTGCTAGGTCTCTCGATATGGAGCAGACCAGAACTGGACGAAGGAGCGCTGGAGGGGACCTCAAGCTCTTTCCCGGCAAGTGACGGATACTCTTTTGCCTGAGTACTGATGTGGACGGGGATCGTCCCAACCATAAATACTTGAGAACCAAAGGAGGAAGAGGGTTGAGATGGATCAGCCACCATTTGCATTTGCTGTGAGGGAAAAGGCTCTTTGAGCACAGCAGGAGTCCCGGGAGCACCTTTCAACAAACAAATAACTTCAAACCACCTTGGGCAGTCTTTGGTATAGTGATCCTCATCACAGATAAGACAAGGGTACTTGCGTTTGCGTTTGGTGCCTTCCTCGGGTGGAGGTTTAGGGGAATCCTGCTTAGGCTGATCTGCTTTATTCTTTCCTTTTCCCTTCTTCTTTCCTTTCGAGGCTTTGTCTGCCATGGTGGACTGGACAGTGTTGACCTCAGAAGTATTACCATAATTAGACATAGCCTTAGAAGTATTTTCGTTCAAAGGATTTGACTTTTGCTTCACAGGGTTCGCAGAAGATTTCTTAGAGGACGAATTTACAGATCCAATGACACCGTCAACAGATGGCTTTGGCAGAGCTTTGGAAGTTCCGGGCCTCGGGGCATCAGGCAAATAATCATATAGGGTACCGGACTGGGAATAAACCAAGTCAAGGTACTGAGCACGCGCAATAGCCTGCTCTTCAGTTACACATGCCCCCATAGCGATGTCCCATGCGATTGCAGGGACAAAGGAGGTTGTAAACCAATCGGTCAGGAGCTGATCAGGAATCCAAAACTTAATCAAATGACGACGTCGTCTCCATTCATGTATATGATTGGAGATGTGCGTGGCCGTGTCCTGTTTAAGAGATGTGAGGAGATGCGTTCCCGTCTCATACTGGATTGGCAACTGAAAATGAGTTAAAAATGTCATTGCCAACGAGTTAAAATCTTGAAAGGATCCACGAGCTAGCTCAATATACCACTTAGCAGCAGAGCCAGTGAGAGTCTTTTGAAAGAGGCAGAGCCAGACTGAATCGTCAAGCCACGAATTTGACAAACACCAAAGATGATAAGTCATAACGTGGGCTTGGGGGTCTTCTTCAGTTTTGCCATCAAATTTGGGACAATCACTGGGAATCTTGGTTGGAACTGGTGGCCAGAATGGATTATGAAGGATAGGGTCATTAGTTAATTTGGACACATCTGGCAGTTTCAATGTTGCTAAGAAAGATAACTGAGGATTGAAGGACATCTGTGGCTGCTGGTAAGGAGTAGCACCAGGGTTCCAACCAGTTTTCGGTTGCCCCCATTGATTTTGTCCAGACGGATTTGGCCCCGAAGGGTTTTGTCCATAGGGATTTTGCCCATAGGGGTTATAAGAATAATTGGACGGCTGACCCTGGATTTGCCCCCCAACACCCCATTGATTACCAACTTGACCTGCAGGAGCAACATACTGTTGCTGGTAATTCTGATAAGGACTCACCTGCATTTGTTGATAATTTTGGTACGGGGAAAATTGAGTTTGCCCTTGGGATTGTTGGAAACCATAAGGTGGCTGGGCTCCAAACTGAGCCTGAGAAGCAGGCTGCGTTTGATAGGCTGGTTGGGATTGGAATCCAACCTGCATCTGAAGACCGGATTGGGTTTGGGGCCTAGCCTGGGGCTGAAAACCAGGTTGAGCTTGAGAAGCAACGATCATTTGAGTGCTCGGTTGGGCAAGCCCAAAAGGATGTCCTTGAGAGAGTTGAGGCTGAGCCATCTGGCCAGAAGGTTGACCTTGTTGAGATTGAGATTGGCCCATCTGCCGAGAAGGATGAGCATGCGGGGTATTGGGCTGTCCTTGCACAAATGAGGGTTGTCCTGACGGATCGGATGGCTGAGCGGACTGGGTAGTTGGTTGACATGATTGGATTTGAGGCTGACCGATCTATCCAGATGTTTGACCATATGGGATAGTAGGTTGGCCTTGCTGAACGTAAGGTTGACCAGCTTGCCCAGATGCTTGACCATACTGGGCAGCGGGTTGGCCTTGCTGAACGTAAGGTTGACCAGCTTGCCCAGATGCTTGACCATACTGGACAGCGGGTTGGCCTTGCTGAATGTAAGGTTGACCAGCTTTCCCAGATGGATAACCTTGCTGGACACCAGGCTGAAGGTTGAGCAAAATAGGTAAAAGATGGACCACCAGAGGCCAAAGGTTTTCCCTGGAAGGGTTTTCCTTGTGGGCCCCTAGGTTGCCCTGCATAAGACTGCCCGTAATACTGCTGCCCTTGAGAGGTTTTCACGTAAGACGGTTGGCCTTGATTAGGCAGTCCTTGAAGATGTGCAGACGATGCTTGGCCACCATGATAAGAGGTGGTGTTGCAAGCAACGGATAATGGAACCGAGACCTCAACGGTAGGCTGAGATGGTAAGGATTCGGCAAGATAAAGGTGATGTCCTACGGGATCATAGTAATGGAACAGACCTTGCGAACTCGGATTCTGGACAGCTTGTAAATACTGATCGTATGGCCCCCTTGCTGGAATGGAACCAGAAGAAGGTGAGGCATTTACTGCAGGATTAACAACTCTGTGTACTGATGCCGATGGGCCACTGTAAGCTGACCCTAAGGAAGGCCCAGCAGCAACGGTCACAACTGGGGATGCAGTAACGGCACCAACAACGGGGGTTGAAGACGCCACACAAACAGTTGGAATAGTCGAGACGGAAGTGACAGACACATTATGAATTTGTGGAATAAAGGACTCCGAGGTTGGAGTGACGGCGTGTGACCATATAGAACTCATAGAGGGAGTCCTAGAAGACATAACATCCCTTAACGCCCTGTAGCGTAAAGGCAGCGTAACACCAAGAGGGGTGCTAGGAAAAGGTGTAGTTTCCATTGCGGTGGGAATTTCACCGCTCATCGCAACGGATTCTTCACTTGTAACAGGGGATATGTCCTCCATATCAGAAGAAGACATTGGAACCAAGACACCAGGGGGAGTAGGAGGGATATCTTCTTCCTCCCAAACGGGGTTCCAGTGAATTTCGTAAGCCTCGTCGTCTGGAGCATGAGAGTTAATCGGTTGGATACTTGGAATAACATGGAGAGTATCACTCACAACCGGTACCTCAGGAGCAATAGAGGAAGGAGACCCTTGGTCACTTGGAACGGGTGACGGGATCGGTGATTCCGCCAGGATGACAACTTCAAAAGATCCTAGGCAAACTAACGAGAAAGGACCCTACTCAAGCTAATGCAAACAAGATCTAACCGGGTAGATGTGAATCGTGGCCAAATAAATTTTAAGACACAGGAACAAAACTTGACCTTTTCATTTTTAAAGAGTCGAGAAAAGGACAAAAGATGACTCTAGTTGCCTTCGAATGTTTAATGAGCCTGAAGTGACAAGTGCTCCGATGGACCTTTTCTTTTAGGGAGTCCGAAAAGGAACGAAAGTGACTACTCTGGAGAGCTAGGCAAAAGGGTTTACCAAACAAATCCGTAAAACTGCATATACACCTTGGCAGTCATATGAAAACTAAGGACTTTCCATACGGTAGTCAATCTTCCCGAATGCTGTGTTGGGTGCGTTACGGCTTGTAAGGCGGCAAACATGGCTTCCTATGGATAAAGGATGATAACCTAGTGGGGTCTCCCCATATACTCGACGATACGTGGGAGCTCAAATCCGTACTAGACCACTATTGCGTCACGGAAGGAGGAATCACCCAACCTTGAGTGAAACAAAAGTGACTAGGTTTAACGACGCCGGAGCACGTCTCTAGCCTAGACCTCTAAATGTGTTCATTATGTTCCAATGCATTGTTAGATTCATTCAGTTCATTTTAAAGTTGATCTTGGATTATGTTTCAGTTTTCAGGCCTTACCATATGTGTATAACAAATCCTAGGATGCAGCTAGAATGAATGAAGTATCCTTTTTCTTCGATGAATACCTACCTACGGGAGGGTAGAGAGATCATTCCCAAACCAAGAAAACCAAGGCAACACACAGCCACTCAATGCAAGCAGACATCAATTCTTAAAATGCATGAATACTACTAATGAGAGATCTAAACATTCACTTTTCAATATGCAACTTGAAATGCAAATTTTCTTTCACTTTCGCATGCTAAATGAGATGCAATTTTTGATTTTGATGCCTTTAAAGTAAGCAACAAACAAATGTGGAAAACCGGTTGACCCCAAACAATTGTAATCTATGTTCGAGTAGTGAAGAGAAATCGAAACAATGCCAATATTGGTTCAACAATGATCACTAGGTAATCAACCAAAAATAAGCAAAGGGGAAGGCTCAATCAAACCAACAGCAAGCAACAAACGAATCTTTGCAAACAAGCAACCAATCAAAGTTGATCCAGCAAACTTGGAACAATAAAACTAGGTCACAAAGCAAAAAGGCAAGATTCTCTCAACAAAACTCACAAGAGAGTGCTTCAACCTCTAAATAGTGAAAAACAAGTCATAAACCAAGTGAGAACAGCAGGGGTTAGCAAGACTAACAAATTCAGGAGGCAGAATTGAAGAAATTCAATTCTACAGCAATCAGCACGGGTAATACACAACAACAATGCGCTGATAAAGAACGACACATAGCAACAATGCGATGTCAGCGTGGAAATACACGCCTTTTTCGCGATGGTTCGATATACAGAACCGTCGTGACTGTTAGGTGTAATAACGCGATGGACAGGAAATTACAAAAAGGGTGGCACGATGAAAGCGCGACTGTATAATTAAAAAAATGTGATGATGTTCAAAAACAGCCACAGTCGAGCCAAAAACTCCCAAACCAAAACAGTCAATCTTTAAACAATTAAAGCATCTCCCAGACCAAGCTAGGAAACCCAGAAACAGATAACTAATCTCCAAAATTTTGAAAAGAGACCGAAACAAAAACTCAAGGCAAGAATGAACAAAAAAGGGACAAAGGCCAGCTTCCCCAGTGGAGTCGCCAATTTGTGAAGCAGGAAAGTGTTCCCTCTGCGGACAGAGGCAACCCCTTTAGCCCTAGAGTGGGTCTAGTCACAAACAAGTACACACCAACAACAATTCTCCTTAAATAGTTCAATTTAGAGGCTTACCTCAACCGGTGGTCGATGAAGTTCCATTGCACTGCTCCAGCTTTCACTTCCTTCTCCTAATGAGTAATCAACCTAAAACAAAGCAAGGAAATACAACAAAGCACATAACCGGATACAACAAAGAACTATTTACCCACAAAGTCAAGAAACCATGAGCTATCTAGTACATTGCATATGAGACATAGGAAAACATCATTGATTGTATTAAATATGAAATAGAGTAAGCTTACAACCCAGGTCTTGACGTCACAAGCCTTCTCAGGAGGGTCCAGCCAGCATGTTCCTCAAGCATTCACCCTTGAAGGTAGATCTCCCAACACAAGTCTCTCTCACTCACAAGTTTCACACAAGATCAAAAGCACTTCACAACCTTCCTCAAGCTCTCAAACAATCCCACACTTGTCACACCAGCTACCTATCAAGCTCACAACACTATCAGCAACACTCCAAAGACTAAGAATTCCAAACAAGCAGCTCATAGCAATGGTGAAAGCTTAAATAGGAGAAGGAGTCTCCATAAATGGTCGGAAGATGAGCTTATCTCCAAGGAAGGTAGCACAAATGACGGAAAAGTGATGTCAGAGAAGGGAGGGCGACATAAAAAAGGCCAACAACCAGGTCTAGAGTGATCTGGAAGGCCAGCTGTTAGAACAAACTCGCCCAAACTGGATCATCGCGAGTAAATCACTGTTATTGAGCGCTGACATTGCTACTGCATAATGGAGAAGGTCATGTCATCATGGGAAAATGAAAGCAACAGTCATGTTGTCTCATGAAATCCGACCATTGCGGGAATCACGTGTACTTCCGCGATGGCAGCGCGTATGGTCTGTTTTGGAGCGCTCATCAGTGCATTTATTTGGACAACAGACGCGATGATGCAGAGAATTTGGCAAAGTGGGTCATTTGGCAACATCAGAGAGCATGAGCATGAATGATTTTGGACTCATGACACAGTAGGAAGACTGGGATGAAGGCAGTGACAAATTATTGTGTAACAACACCCATAGATTCACCAGGTCTTCTATCATAAGCTAAAAAATGACTCTCAGTTGTCAACAACTTTGGAGAACCCAAATCTTTCCAAGTGAAGGAGCATATAATACTTGGAGATGATCATTCATCCACCATACATCAATAGACGTTTGTGGAATTGACTCTAACCTTTATTTGGAAAGTTACAGCAGAAAGAAGATGAGGCTCGACAAGAGTATCCCAATCAAAGGAGACACTCCTAGAACTTGGAGGGGGAAAATTTGGAGAAACTGGAATGTCCACTATACTAGAAGACTCAATACTAAAAATCAAACAAACTCTGTTGTTAGGCACTTCACCCCCCAAAAGAGGAGTGTAATCAGCCAGAGATTGCACTGGCGCAACCACGTTATCAACCAATGGTTGATGAGACTGTTGAGAAACCATATTAGATTCAGGAGTAGAAGAATTTTTAGACTTAGACCATATCCTTTGTACCTCTAGAATACCAGGGCACAAATGAGTAAGATGGTCTCCCTTGCATATCTTACAAGGGAACTTAGGTTTAAGACTTCTACGCTTAGGTTTTTGATCAACATCCATTCTACCAACATGACTAGCAGTGGTTGGTGGAAAGTCCCTAACATGACTTGCAGAGGTTAATGACTCTTTGCTAGTATAACTTGCAGTGACTAGACTTATGCCCCCAGCATGACTTGCAGCGGCTGAAGGCTCATCTCCAACATGACTAGTAGAGGTTGATGATGAATTGCTAGTATGAATTGCAATGACTAGACATGTGCACCCAGCATGACTTGCAATGGCTGAAGTCTCATCTCCAACATGACTAGAAGAGGTTGATGGTGAATTTCTAGTATGACTTACAGTGACTAGACTTGTGCCCCCAGCATGACTTGCAGCGGCTGAAGGCTCATCTCCAACATGACTTGTAGAGGTTGATGATGATTGGATAGAACTGGTCTTCTTCTTTGTCCTCCTCTTTCTCTTATTTTTAGATCTCTTATTACAAGAGGGAGGAGAAAAAGGAATACTATATTTCTCTTTTAAAGAAGATGAACAATTAACACCATTTTGATGCCCTTGAAATAAAGCATTCATCTGAGAAGCTTCAAGAACATCAAGAATATTTGGAGTGGACCACAGCCAAACTGGTAGTCCAACATTCAATCCAAGAATATTCAAAGTGGCCATCAAGTGGGTACCAACGTTTCCAAAGAATATGGGCCATATCTAACTTATTTGCAGATCCTTCCCTTACGAGATTGTACAAATGACTTTCCAAAGAAGATATATGCATAATCAAAACCTTTTCCCTTGAAGAGGCAACTCCACAACTTTCGAAAGAAAGATCAAAAGGCTTTCAAGATTGGTGGAGTGGTAGGTCAGTCACTCAGAATCTAAAGTCCAAAAGTGAGGAAAACAATACCTAAAGCTAACTATATACAAAGAGAAAAGAGCACTCGACTATAAAATCCCTAAAGATACAACCAATAAAACAACTTCCAAGTATTTCCACTCCAGTTGATGAGGATCGAACACCAAAATACAAGAAAGTGAAGTAAGGGACCTTTTGAAGATAGTTTGGCATAATAATGGCCCAAGCCTACCAGCGAAGCTATTAGAAGAAGTTACGCTGACCTCCAGACAACAGCCTTTGATGGGGCAAGTACCCAAGCTTCGCGAGGGTACCCTCCAGAAGTACTGCTAAACGTGATACAACGTCAGCCTCAGGTGCCACGGGATTCCCCTATGCAACCACCTGTGCGATCCCTAGGATATGGAACTATGGTCACCAACACGTATCAAAAGCTGAGAGGAATAGTCATGAGGTAGGATCCGACAAGTAAGAGAGGGGGCATCTCTCGTCCTTATCTTCACTTTCCCTCGTGCTTTACTCCCAGTTATGGAGCTTTTCCGGTCTCCCTAACGCTATTGGATTTCGCTCATTAATCAAACTTCTATGTTTTGTAATTTTGAGCGGCCTTGGAGAATTAACTCTCCTCTTGCCTAATCCAAGGCCCTAATAAACCTAAACTTGTTGGTGTATTTTGATGACAACATAAAAGTTCTAGTTTATTTTATGTAATCGCTTGATTTTAATGGCTATTCTTTAAGTCAAGGGTAAAGATGGGAGTGAAACCAATGATGTTTGTATGAAGCAACAGAAATCAATGAAAAACTAACTACATGAATGCAGTCATTTTTTCTTCAATGAAAAGAGATATCTATACGGGTTCTATGAAACTTCTACAAAGCAAAGTACTTTTTCTCTTCTTTTCTTGAAACACACTTCACACACCCAAAAACTAAAAGACTATGAATGCTTTAACAATGAAAACTACCCTAATGCAAGATATAATGGAGATGCATGGATGCTCATACAAGACGAAAAAATGTGTTTCTTTATAGAGACAATAAGCCCACTTGAAAATGAAGAGGGCAAAAATTTGAACACAAATCTCTCTTCAAAGAAAGCGAAACAAATAGCAAAAGATCTCAATTCACTTCTCTACAACAAAACAAAAGAAACCGTAAACCAAAAAACTTGGAAAAAGAAAAACAAAAGCAATGTTTTTTGAGATTTTTCTTTTAAGGAAGCAACCAAAACAACTTTTTGAAATCACCAAAATGCTACTAAAACTCAAAAGATCGAAAAAAAAAAACACAAGGATTCTTTGCAAGTTACAAACTCGAAAATGAATGAAAACTTGAGCAAAAAGACTTCAACTTGTACAAAACGACCCAAATAGTAGCAAAGAGTTTGACAAACTGACCAAGAAGCCAAGAAAGAAATACTTCCAAAATCATCAAAAAGACTTTCAAAAAGCAGGAAAAGCTATGAGGCCACAAAACAAAGGAGAGCAAAGCAAGTAGATTTGAAATCCGGGCTTGACACTGAAACTGAAAACAATCTCGTGTTCTGGAGGACCAGAACAATCAAGAACTTCAAGACGAAGTCTTGCGTTCCAAAACACAAATTACAAACTCGTTGAAGAAGCAACCTAGGCCAAATCTTTTCAATGAGGAAGAGACTTCGAAACAATAAGCTTGCAGAATAATTAAATTCTTTAGACAACAATTGACCACACAGAGACTGAAAAGACTAGGCAACAAATCTATCTGGGCTGAAAGATTTGAAAAAACAATGAAAAAATTTGCATATGCGACTATGTGTAAACACAGAGGCATGCACACGCACTACTGACAAGAAGCGTGTATACGCGACTATAAACAGAGTAAAGAGCGTATACAAAGCTTTGCAAGAAAAAATAAAAAACAAAGTCTGGTCCAAAAGATCAGAATTGAGACCTGGGACTCTAGTAGACCAAATAAGACTGTAATGGCAAGCAAACCAAAGGCTGAGCCCTGATTGAGAATGAACAACCCAAACTAGGAATAAAAAGATTGTTATCCCCAGCAGAGTCGACAATTCTGTTTCAGGTGAAAGCACCCTGGGGCTTTGGGTTAGAACCCCAACAGAGCAGAAGCAAACTACAACAAGAAATACTCAAACAACTCAGGCAAGATGTTTATATTATCAAACTATGTAAGAGCGACCGTACCCGGATTTCATTCGTTCAAGTAGGTCTCGTAGGGTTCAGACCCTCTGTAGCTCCCGATGTTCTTCAAACCTGAAAATCATTCAATTCGAACATACATAGCAGTATAGAAGTAAAGCATATTCACGAAATTGACTTTATATCATATAGACAAATGATTGATCATACATCAAAATTACATTCATATATGAATTAAAATATAATTTTATGCATAGACATAGTTAATTTCGAAAACAAGACAACATTTCTTTTATTGCAGTAAGTTATAAATAACATGGAGAGAATTCACCTGAGTCTTTCTCTGGCTCCAAGCGGAACCATCCTCCGAATTCATCCTATCCTAGCCTTCAACAATCTTCTTCCATCACCAACACCATGATATCTCAAGCAAAAGGAAGGATATCTATAATCAAGGAAACAAGGGTTTCCTGAAGCTTGGGGAAGTGCATGAGGCACAGGGATTCATCAGACTCAGTTAGGGATAATCTCAGTATAATAACTCTATCTCTTCTCCTCCTCTTAAGGCCTTCCCATAGAGGTCTATTTATACCTCTCCCAATTAGTTTTTTAGTTGGGAAACAGTTGGGCCACGAGCAATAGGAGGTAATCAACAGGTAAAACCCGTGAACTCCACCCAAAATTAAGGAAATTTAATTTTTTAAGTGTTTTAATACATATACGCGGGTTGGGTATTGACTGACCCGCGTGTACATGCTTTTAGCTCAGGGAAAAGTAGCGTACAGGGAATAAAACACTATTTTTTATATATTTGGACCAAGTCTGGAAGGAGGGGTTGCCCTAGGCCATAAACAAAGCATCATATATACCAAGAGTGGTAAATGGTGCTGTAACATTTTGCATCATAACATCATCATTTGCACTTCTTCTACCCTTGTCCTAAATAACAACCAATTAAAATAAGAACTTAATTAAAATGAACTAGAATTTTTGTTTTTTTCATTGTAACATCAACTAATCTAAGGCATTATGGCCTTGGAATAGGTGTGTGGAGAGTAAACTCTCCAAGGCAACTTGAATTGAAAGTATAGAAGTTTACTAAAGAGTGGAAATCCAGTTTCATTAATTTGTTCGGGAAAGATCTTCTAACACATGAGTTAAGCACGAGGACGTGTGAAGATAAGGAAAGAGAGATACACCCTGTCCTAGTTGTTGGATCACACGCCCACGACTATTATTCCAAGCTTCTGTTAAAAAATTGGTGACCTTAGTTTCCTTTCCTAGAGACCACACAGTGACTATAGGAGGGGGAGGGGGGAATGCCTGTGGTACTTGAGGCAAACTTTTCATCACTTTCATAATACTTCTAGAGAGTTCCCTTGCGAATCTTGGGTACTTGCACCAGAAAATGTTATTGTCTAGAGGTCAACGTAACTACTTCTGATATCTTCACTGGTAGGCGTAGGCCTTCATCATCCCAAACTACCTTCAAGAGATCTTTATCTTCACTTTCTTGTATTTTGGTAGTTGGTCCTAATCACCTGGAGTGGAAATACCTAGAATTTGTTTCCTTGGTTGTATCTTTAGGATCTTTTCAGTGAGTGCTCTATGCTCCTAGCTTGTCATAAGTGTTTTGAGTCTTTAAATTCTCTTAATATATAAAAGTGGCTAACTGACCAATTCATCGGTCTAGAAAGCTTCATGGCCTTTCACCTGCGAGTGTTGAGCCTTCACCTAAAAGGTGTAGGAGTAATTATTGTGGTTCTTTTGAACCAATGTTATCTAACGTAATAAAGACTGATCCTTCTCTAAGGGCTCTCATTTCATAGGGTGAACCTAGTCTAGTCCATAATCCAGACGGTAACACTCTGGTGCTTGTTAGAGTACTCTTCCAATCAGAAGATGAAGTAGAATTCGAAGACATTTTGAATCCTCCTTAGACTCCTACAGAACCTCTTCCTTCTCATCGTCCTTACATTGTTTCATATGTGGGTACTCTGACTCATAGGCTGGCTAGCCATATTCGCTCTCTTTCTTTCTTCTCGATGGCCAATCTTAGTGGCTTTTCCAATACTACTGGTGTACATAGTCCTTCCTTATTTGTAGGAGGAGGTATTATTCCTATAACTAATATTACACCTAGTAAGGTAGTTGCCATTTCTACCTCCATCTCAATTCTGAGTGGGGGCACCCAACCTTCAGCTCCTTTCACGGGATCTGATCCTTTCCGAATGAAATCTAGTGGGATTCCCTCTGTATCTTCAACATTACCCTCTATTTCTTCTATATCTATGACTTCCATGGCTACTGGTTCAATGCCTTTACAAGGTTTTCAATTTGGAGGTGGACATGTTCCTCCTTGCAATCCATCGTTGAACTTAGGATGAATGCCTTTCTCTGGTCATGCTCAAAACATCAATCCTTCTCAATGAAACTAGAGCTTGGTAAGTCCTTCTATGAGTGGTTTTGGGTCAAGGAATTTTTCCCATTTATTTGGTCAACAGGGGAGTATGCCCTTCCCTCCTGCTAGTACTTCATAATTTTTTCCTCCTTTAGCTAGTGCATGGAATCCTTATCAGGGGATTTCAACTTCATATAATGTTCCTCTAGGAGGAAGTCATCCTATGACAAGTAACCCTATAGTAAGATGTTGATACCCTCTGTATATCCCTAGACTACAAGGTTTTCCTTATGATTCAGGTATTTCTACGAGTAATTTGTGGCAGCCTAGTGCTACTTCAAATCTAGGATACTCTTTTTTGAATGTTGTAAATTCCACTTGGAATTCTCTTATTACTCGGCACTTACCATTCCTAGAAATGCTTCATTTTCTAGATGTTTCAAAATTAACAAATATTCTGATATGTTATAACTCGGCCTGGCCGCCGGTCCCTAATAAAGTTTCGTCCAATATTCCTAAATTTGAAGGGAAGTCTGATGAGGATGTAACTGACCATATTTCCATTTATGGTACACCTTTAACTCCTTAATTGATTATTCAATTAGGTTGAGATTATTCCAACGCACTTTAACTGGAAATACAGATAAATGGTACATCGAGTTAGCGGGGTACATTTTCTACGTTTGGTGATTTAGCCACAATGTTTCTAAACCATTTTCAGTTTCTTTTCTATTATGATGTCGGAAGTGAGCTTGTAGCCAATTTTGAGAAAGACAAGGCTACACATATTTCTGACCACATTCAAGAGTGGCACAGAAGGTAGAGAATGATCAAGGCCTATATCCTTGATGAATTTCTTTTGGAATGGTTTCTGAAATCATTGCAACAGGAGATTTCTAAGGATGTGCCACTTTCCTGGGTGTTCACTGAAGAACATGCTATCGTCTGAGCCCAACAATTAGAGCTCATCTACTCCCAGTCAAGCATTCTTTATAAGATTTTTCTTGATGCTCCTAGGCCAAAAATCAACCTCGCCAAGCCGAAAGTGGGTCCCCATGCCGAAGGAGTTATAGGATCAATCGATAAAAATGTGGCTAGTTTATTGAATCAATTAGACCAGTTGTCTTTACAATCTGCTTCTACAACACAAACTACATCATATGTTTCTGATCCTTCTCAACCTTTAGTAGTTAACATTGTATAGTCCTCAAATCCCAAAGAAAATCCACAATCTGATGGGAAGAAGAAGGGACATGGGAAGAAAAAAGATAAGGGAGGGAAGGGAAATGTTAATAAACCTAGTGATTACATTGGTGAGGGAAAAAAGGAATATAAGAATAAGGTTAGGTTCCCATGCAAGTTATGCAGTGAGGATCACCTTACCCATATTTTCCCCAATATTCAAGATGCTCAATGCCTGTTATCTAAAAAACCTAGTTCCCAGGTTGTGCTTACCAACCCTTTTCGCCAAGAGCAACAACTATTTGTTGGAGATAATGCTAGTGTTGGAACCCCTACAAGGGGAAACTAGGATGGGGAATCTACATCGAATGTATAGATGGTTAAGTCTCACGTTTATATTTCAATGAGAGCTCATGATTATGGAGAGGAAAAACCTTCTAAAGCTAAAACTTCTTCTGATACCTCAGAACCTCTACATATTGGGAGCCCCTAAATAGAGCCTATACCTCAGATGCTGAAAGGTACCTCAAAACATTCGACCTATAATCCCAATGTGAGGGCTACTCATAACTACTCTATTGTCAAATATTTATCTTAGATTCCTTGTGCCATGTCAACATTAGAGGTACTCTAATTGTGTCCTGCACAGAGGATTTCTTTTCTCACTACAATTGGAATAGTAGACCCAAAGAATTATATGGTAGTCACATTTGATATGTCAAATGTTAAGACTAGACTCCCTCATCACATGGCTTTCCACATTAAATATACATATCAAAAGAAAACCATATTTTGAATTGTAGTTGATGAAGGGGATTCCACATGCATCATGTATATGTTTTGTTGGCATGCTATTTGGTCACCTGAAGCTATTCCTTCTCCTACTCTCTTAATTGCATTCGATGGACATTCTCATAGGCCTCATGGAATTCTTCTTGCCTTCCCTATTTTTGTAGGGGGCAAGGTCACTAATGTGGAAGTAGAGATAGTAGATGCTAATATCAATTACAATCTTTTTTTGGGTCACAATTCGGTTTACACAATAGATGTCATAGTATCATATTTATTCCGCGTCCGATGCTTCCCTCATGAAGGGATAATTGTTACACTTTATCAATTAGCTTATTCTTCTAATGATCCCAATGCATCTGATGAATCCACTTTTCCCTTGGTAGAGAATACCAAGCATCATATCGAGAATTTAGGAGTTGGAATGTATTCTTCTTTGATGGAAAATTTTGATCTTCCATCTCCTCTTGCTCATGTCAATTCCATTTCATCTTCCAGGATCATTCCTCGACAAGGTTCTTTTAGAAATCATTATTTTTTTTATCCTTGGCCCTTGCTTCCTCCTAATTCCACATTATAAGAGGGGCAAGTACGTGGAACGGCTTATCCAATATCTGTAGTAGAAAATGCTTATCAATCTATTATGAATTCTATAAATTATGATCCCATCCCTCTCCCATCAAAGGATGAAGATGGGGATTTGGCTTCGGTCTAGAAAATTTATTATAGTTCAACTATGGATTTCCTTGATATTGTTTTACCATCCGATGAGGCAATTCTAGAAGCAAATATGACTGGTGTAGAAAGACCGTGGGATGATTTGCATCATCGGTCCTATTTTTCCCTGATTTACATGAGGTTGAATCAAACTTCTCTAGTCCTTCCATTAGTCGAAATGTCCATAACCCTTTGGATCCATCACATGATTATGTCAAAGGTAACATGTCTAATATTTTGGAAACTATTCCATTGAACATTTTCAATAGTCCTAATGTTATCTTCATTGGAGCGGATTGTTCTCCTGAAGAATATCTCAAGAAGTATTATGCCTAGGCTCTTGCCTAGCATTTGCATTGTTTTTTAAATATTGTACATAGTATTTCATTTATGTGTATAGGTCTCGTGGTGATGATGGTATTTTTTGATCTTCTTTGGTAGGTTTCGATGGGTGATTTGGTGTATTTAGGATTTGTTGATGGTGCTAGAAGAAATACTCAGAATTTAGCTTCCACCACTTGGGTAATATATTATCCATTTGGTCAATTGTTAGTCTCAAGAGGCATATGTATTGATCCTGCTTCTAATAATATGGTTGAATACAGTGTCTTCATTAATATACTATCTGAAGAAATATCTTATGGTATTGAATCATTAGTGGTTTATTTGGATTCACAACTAGTTATGTCTCAATTAAATAACATGTATCGTGTGAGGGATCCTTTATTACATCGTCATTTTCTGAGAGTGATATTATTGCAAAGATCATTTACTTTTATTACTTTCATTCATATTCCACGTTCAGATAATGCATTTTCTGATTTCGTATTTAACCAAGCATTGGATTGGCATATTAATCATCCATCACATTAAATAAAAAATATCACAAAACCATTTGTATATATGATAAAATCATCATGGAATCTCTTTATATAGATAGATAGAGTATGTCAAAATATTAAAAAATGTGGAAAAATGTCCTACAAAATTAGTGTTTAAGCCCGATCATGTCCACATATAAAAAAGGATCAGTTATCTAAAAATCTAAGGTTGCAAGCCTTGCCCTAGATGAGCGATCTCAGAAGAAGACGATGGAATTTTCCACTCGTCAGAAGAGTCATACCCACTCTCATGGTACTCCAACCACTTGTCTCTATATAGCCTCAGGGAGATCCTCTACTATTTCCATGGGAACCTAGAGATTCAAACTCTCCAAGTTCATATGAACATTGTGAAGAACTCTCTCAAACTCGACTACTTCTCTCTATGCATATTTGTCGTGATGCCTATACCTTCGTAGACCCTTAGGTATCATTCGTCCAATATCTACATCATGATCATTTAATATTATAACATTTTTGTTTCACGAAAAAAGAGTTTGAATTTCTTGAGATTATATTCAAAAATATAAAAAATGAGTAAGTTAAAAACAAAATTTTACCAGTGTCATCCAATGCGGCTCCTGCTGGAAGTTATAGCTTCGGTTCTTTTTGGAAACCTACACCTACATAGGGGTAATCATCTATGGCCACAACTAGTTTCTCTCATCATCAAAGGACTCCCGAGTGACTTTGCCTCCGCCAAGTCACTTCATCAAATCCACCCATCTGGCCATCCTGTGATATCTAGGACTTTTGAGGGTAGTGGCTACTCTGGGTCATAGCACCAAAATTCACTTAAATAAAATGAGCAAAGGATGCTACGATAGCCAAATTTCTTCATCTTACCCTGTCTGAATAAATTCAATAATTTTTTAATATTGATAGAGAGTGTCTTACACCAATCATAGACAATTGGTCTTAGGCATTCTACTGTCAAGAACATAATAGGCCATGAGGCCTGATGCAATGAGGTTGTACTTGCTATACTAGAAATGGTTAAGAGGATGATTTTCATTGGTAGGTTCATGATTTCTTTGGTTAGAACCTATGATCCAAACTTGCCAGTATCTAGGGCATAGTATATGGAAATATAATCTACAATGTTAATGCCTCCATGAGCCCTTCCTTTTAGGTCAACCACTTCTCCCCTTCGGGAAAGACCTGTTATAAAGTAGATATCATCTACTTCGATCTACAACGCATATGATGCATAATGAATAATTCCTGATCTAGTTACCAATAATGAACTAAAATCTCTAGCAATTGAGTTTTTGTTTTCATATTGGGCATCATGAAGAATTTAATCCACATAAAAAATTTTAATCCATCCAATGATTCTTGATCCTCTAAGGCCGCCTTATAAACATCAGTATGTTCTCTCTCTCTCTCCAAATGATCAACATCTTGCAAAATTGAAAGATTTTATCCATTAGAAATTAAGATTTTCATTTTACTCTACGTGTACATGACTTTTTTAAGAACAATCACATACATACGCAGGTTTTCCTTAAAAACTCACATGTAGGGCTTTGTATACGTGGTTTTCAAGATGTCGACCCGCGTACATGCTGAGCATCATTTAAAAATTAAAATATCTCCCTAAAATTGATTTGAAATCTTGAAATTTTGGATCAAATGGATGATTTTAAGGATTAGAATTACTTGGAGATCGTATGTGATGAATTCTTCGGTGGATTTGATCAATTCGGTTTGCCCAAATTTTCTCCAAGAGCCCTCTTCTCAACACTTGGATGGTAAAAATGAGTTTGGGTGAGTCTAAAAAGTTCTTTTATAACCAAATTTTGAAAACCCACTTTTCTAAAGTTCAATATTTTTAATTTTTATAATTTTATGAACTTTTGACTTTTTGCTTGAAGTGTTGGGAGAGGTTATTTTTTAGGGTAATGAAGACTTAGTGATGTTTTTCCACCGCTTCAACTCCACGATCACTGACCTATCTCGATAGTTATCTATTGGGTGTGGAGCCTGATTATCTTATTTATTTAACGACATCAGACCCCAGTTCGTAGACTGGCGGCAACGCCGCCAGTAAAATGTACACTGCAAGCGGGGTCCAAGTGGGGCAGCTAAAAATAGATGTAAAATTGACTTTTAAAATGTTGTAATTTCGTAGTAAATCTAAGTCGTTCATTAGGCGGAGATCGGATGGTAGAAGTTATGTTTAATTTAGGGTTTTTTTCCCTAGAAGGCAACCCCTCCCTATATATGAGGGAATTGTATTGTGTCTATGTAGATCTATATTTTGAGTGAGAAAGAGAGAGGAGATTGTGTGAGAGCGAAGAGGGAATTATGCTATTTCTCCATGTACGTAGCCCAAATTAGGTGAACCAAGTATATCCGTGTCTCTCTTCTTTTATGTATTTTCTATGTTTATTTTTATACAATATATTTTATGTGTTTCATTTCTCTGTAATATATAATTCTCTAATAGTATCATTTACTAAACTGGCATATAGGTTAAGACAAATCACTTTTTTGTTGCATTATGCATCTTGAACTCATACTGCCATATTTTTCCATAGGGTCGATCCCATTATATTGTGATTTTTAACCACTTTCACTCACCATCTTGTAAATACATAACATAGTGGTAGAGCCTTTCCTTCCATGGGATTCCTAGTTAGATCCTCGCTGACATATGTCACCCATGCTGCAAGTATTGTGTAGGCTCGAGAGTCCTCTTTAGTCCCACCATGACTTTGCGTTGAAGCCTCATTCTTCTTCTTCTTCGCTATTTTATGGACTTATATCCTAGAGGCTCCCACGTGTTAAGTTTTACTACTGCATTGCATTTTGACTACTTGTACCTCTTTTGGCCTTAATCTGGCTCGATTTGGACTCATGTATAAGCCACTTTTGACCAAGACATCTTGCATATTCAAACCATGCATTCATTAGCTTTTGTGACTTGACACATTTTTTCATGGAGAGAACATCCCCCAAGTATAGATGACCAGCATCCACCTCCTTGGATTCAGAAAGGATTGTTCTATTTCCAAGAACTAGTGCACTTTCCATTGACACTCATTCTCTCGACTGTACTATAGGCATTCTTTTATTATTTTTCAAGCATTAAATATGAAAAAGAAAAAAAATCAAATATTCCAAATAGAGGGGGAATGATCCGAATTGAACCATTATATTGTTTTTCATCCATCTCGATGCATTTGGAGTGGAAAACGTGGAGGAATAAGCTAACGGGACCATTTTTGACTAATAGGACCCAGTTTGGCGAAATGGGGTCTGAAACCTTATGAGAGAATTTTGAGGCATCAAACAACATTTTTTGGTGGTAAAAAATTATCTCTTAAGCATAGAACCTTTTCATGCTATTCTACACATATATATATTTCTAACGGTGCAAGAATTGCACCAATCGGAGTCTGTATGCAAATGTTATGCCACTCAAAATTTGACCTTCCCGTTTTCACACCTATGGTTTAGGTGGATGCCACGTCAGCCCCCATTATTCATGGAAAAAAAGCTAGCCACATGTTTGTGATGTAAAAGACTCTATAAGAGACTATTTTTTAACTCTAGTTAAAAGTTGATTTAGTCAAACTTAACCACCAGTAGGTTATCGAGATGTGTTATAACCAGGCCACTAGGAGGAAGAGGCATTCGATTATTTCGAGCGCATTTGTTCCATAGAAGAGAAAAGATAGCCAAGATAGATAGGAGGTAGAGAAAATAGAGAGGATCTATTCATTGTAGCATCCCACAGGGCACAAACATTACTTCTTTGTATGCACAGCCATATTTCCAGACAAAGAAAGAGAGCGAAGCAGCCTCACCTTCTAGCTGGTTTTTCTCATGAAAGAATTTCCCAGAGATCACATCTTGTGTATTATGTGTGTGTGAGCTTATTTTTTCGTTATATATGTTTCTGATTTATTTACATTTACATGCATGCACTAATTACACTTAATTTTACATATCTAGAAATTAAATAAAACTGTAATCATGTAGAATCTCATATTTTTAATATAATATTATCAGATCTGATGTGACGAACTGTCTCATGGAATATCCACAGCAGCTTATGGATGATTATGTATCAGAGTGGGTTTCTTTGGGTATTTTTTGGATATTGTAGCAATCTATATCGGCGAGGCCAAAAATTATAAAACCCTAATCATGTGCAACAAATCTGTAAACGAACCTCATGATCCTACAAAGTGAGGTTTTCGAGGCTTGCAGAACAAGTCACAGATATAAACCACAATGTCAACCTTGTCATGGCAGCTCTAAGAAATAAGTTGGGTATAATTGGAGAAGAAGGGGGTTTGAATGTAGAGGAAAAATCAGAAGGGAGATCAGGAGACTAGGAAGACACAGATAACCAGCCAAAAAAATAACCCGAAAAAGATCAACCCAGTTCGAGTGTCGTGAACCAATCCCTATTTAAAGTGGAAGCAAAAGTAGATATCAAGCCATACCATAGAAAGATTGATGCTCTGAAGCTGAACCACTAGTTACAGCAACTGGAAGCTCATTTCAGTGTCCATCAGATCGAGGAAGGGTAGAATATCTCATTTGTTTGACTAAAATTGGAGGGCCATGCACTGAATTGGTGGGAGAACCACACAGAAACACTAAGGTTGGAGGGAGAACCTCGAGTGACTAAGTGGGAGGATTTAAAAACCCTCATCAAGTCAAAGCTTTATCCTATTGGGTATGTGGAAGACCAGTGGATTCGTTGGAATTACTTTAGGAAAGAGTCGGGCCAAAGTGTGCAGGAGTACACCACAAAATTTAGAAACATGGTTATTGTTGTCACTCACTACATTGTGGGTTTCAATAGGCAAAGGTTTCCCAGGAGAAGTGAAGTTTGGAGCCCATTTCCCAAGCCACAGAAGCTATCAGAGCCAAATTATACTCTTTCCATTATGTAGTGCTCGGAAAGAGATTTCTAATGGTATATGGAAGTCCAAAAATGAACTCCTAGAGCAGAAGTTAAGGAATTTTGAAGTCTACCTTGGTTAAGCCAAGAAAACCCAGAAAATGACTAAGTGTGGAGGAAAATTGTAGTTAGAGGTCTGGATGGTCGATTGCAATCACATATCGGCATCGGCCAGTCCGGGAGGGTTAGGAGCATTGATGCTAGAAGGAATAATGATCCTCCTATCAACAATATTTCATAATCGGTGTATCATAGTCCCAGCAGTCCATGAGTTACAGTATACTCCAAAACATGCGGGGGTAGATGTTGCGATATTATGTTGCACTGCCTTGGAGGGGATGGAAAGTGTTAACATAGAAAAACATGGAAAAACCAAGGGTCGGGCCTTCCCTTTCTCTCTCCTCCATCGACGATCGAAAATCGGAAATTCGGCGGGGTGTCGACTCAAAAAGACCTGCCAAAACCTCTAATTTGTGATGCCTATGTTAAAAGTCTCGAGGAGAGCTGATTTTCAAATACAAAGGAATTCCCTACAAAATCAAGGCCCAGCCAGCTTTTTTCTCTCTCCTCCAGGGGGCCACTTAATAGCCTCTTATTGGTACACTGAGCTAACATGGCAATAGATGTCACCAGTGACATGGCACGTACGGAGGATGACATGGTGAGTGGACACTTGTCACTTGTTTTTGGTATTTTTAGGGGTCCTATGGGGCTATTTCCAGATGCCACGTGTCACCACTCACAGGGAGACACGTGGAAATGATGACATCAGCAAGTTCATCGCAATCGGCAATCACACAATGTAAAGCTTCTCTTCCGTTGTGTTTCCTCCCCGGCTGCGATTGCGATAAGGAAAGGGACCCCCCCAGATGCGATAGGTTATGTGTTTTATTGTATAGGGATTTCACGTCTGGGATATCAGCCAATGTGGTGCAAAGGGAAAACAATGGCATTTCAGGTTATAAAGGAAAAGGCTCCCCCGCGCGACAGTTGAGAGCCTTAGCGCCCATAGGGCTAAGCGCTTGGTCCATGCCCTTGGTTATATAAAGAAAGCCATATAAAAGGGACTATGATGAAGGGGGCTAAGGGGAAATCGAAAACGCCTGCTTTCACCTATTTCAGAGAAAAAGCCCATGCATGTGCCATTTCATGGAATGCTTCTCACCTACCACATCAATGCACTGATAAGCATAGTACAAAGTTTTAATGGGCAGATGAGCTGGTAGCTAGGGACCTTAATGGAGCATGGCAAAGCAAGGGGGAGGTACCAGGGACTCAGAAAGGTTAAAGGCTTAGTATGGAGCCTCGTCCCTCTACACATCACAGGACTGCAAGAACAAATAGATTTCAATAGATCAAGGCACCTCAACAGTAAAGGCAGAAGCGACGGGGTCAGTCGAGCAGCACAAAGGGCCATACCATGAACAAACTACAGCCCGAGGCCGATGCGATCATAGGACGGGGCACAAAGACTTACATTTACTTGTCTGTCCAGTTATTGACTGAGTTGTGTTATTGTAACACACCTTCCCTTCAAGGAGGCATTTATTTTTCTGTAATATCTTTTTTGGGCCATAGAGCCATTCAGGACTGATACAGCTAGTTGACTTGACAACTGAGTCTAGAGATAGATATTTTTGTTGTAATGTAGCTCCTTGCTCCCCTTTGATAAATAGGGGAAAGCAAGACTTAATTGAGGTTCAGAAATTCTAGAGAAAGCACTGCATGTTATATTTTCAAACTGTATCTCCTTTGTAATACAGATATTTTTAGAATATTAAAGAAACAGTGGTGATTCCCTCTTGAAAGGATTACAGCATGTGTTCCCCTTTTTTAACTCATTTTATGTCCATGCTTCTTCCCTGACTTCATGTAATTATTGTTGCTAGATGTGTTTCAAGCTCCCTCACAGATTCATTAGTATCTATATGTTAATGCAAATGCCTGTAACTATTTCAAAGATTCATTTGTCTGAATTTTTTTTATGTATATGCCTATGAGGACTATTGAGATTAGATCTTTAAATCTGCAGCACATGTATCATATCTTTAAGATCCTCCTTGAGTCATTATTTCTTCTTGTAACCGAAATAAGCATAGGAATCCATAATGCCTCAAGCTCTATGTGTTAAATATAAAAGTCTCGAAGCCTTATGCTCTATTTGATGATTCACTCTCCTCCCTTATCCTCTCTCGCCCACTCTGCAAAATATTATTAAGTTGTAAGACCTTGAAGTTGTTGGCCTCCACTATTTTTATGCTTATTTCTAAGATCTGAACTTGTGAAGAAGTATCAGAAATCTATGTTTCATTTCTTTGGATTAATGAACCAACCTATTTCATATGTTCATATGTATCTATAGATCATAAGTGTCGTCTCTAGTTTCCTGTAAATCATTTGAGACACACCATTTTAAATGTTCCCAGGCACTGGTCTTGAAGAAATCCAAGTTTGTCTCTAGGAGATACAACATCTTTTGGCGCCGTTTTCAGGGAGCTTATTGAAGGATTCTTTCCCCTGGGATATGACAAGCTGAAACACTCTTTGAATAGGTGATCAAAGTCTATTATGATTTTTTTTATATAACTTTGTCGACTCCACACCCCTCCCATTATCATTCATAACCCTAGCTTTTAAAGGGCATTGTACTCGCTCAGATACATCCCATCAGAAAGCTCCATTTGTATCTGACCCTGAAAAAATGATTTTTAAGAAAGTATGGAAAGACAAAACTCCCCCAGACTGTGCTACCATCTCACCAGCCTTTGAAGTTCCCTCTTCCATTTCCCACCCTGTTGCTGCTCAATATTCAAGACTTAATCCTAAGGCCCTGACATACCCTTCTTCCCCTACAACCCTTGTGGTCTTAACCCCAGTCCCTCAAGAAAATTTGAATCTCCCTCCACTAGTCTTAATGGCTCTCCCAGGCTTTTTTTCTCAATAAGTAAATACCTCTTGATCTTCCTTGGCCTTTGAGTGAAATTCCCAAAGACTACCTAAATCATCTAACTAGGTTCAATGGGGAAGATGACAACACAATACAAAGTCACATTGAAACATTCAGTTCTTTTGTCGAGAACATAAAAGTGGAACATATGGATGTGGTTATGAGATTGTTTGCACAATCCCTCGATGGAGAGGCTAGAAAATGGTTCAAATCCCTGCCTAATGCCTCCATCACTACATGGGAGAAAATTGAAAAATATTTCACCCAGAAATGGGGAGAAAAGAGGAACCATGAGTACCTCCTTACTGAGTTCAATGCAATAAGGAAAAAGCCTAAGGAGGATACTACATAATTTATCAAAAAGATTCAAGAAGAAGTTGAATAACCTACCACGACATAAAGCCTCCCCCAGCTATAGCTCATGTTGTTTTCTTGGGAGCCTTTGACTCTGATGTTGGTTTTACCCTGAGAGAAAGGAAATCTACCACTCTAGACCAACTTCAGATCGATTCTCTCGAAGTGGAAGCCAATCTGGCCTTTGCAGGGAAGTTGACAGAAAAGAAAGAAACTACTGAACCCAAAAGAGGGAAAGAAGATGCATCCTCCTCTGGTCGAGTTGGGGAATCATCAGACCTGAAGTGAGAAGATCTAGGCAAACTCATCAAGATTTTATCATAAAAGGTTGGGAAGCTTGAAATCGAGAACAAGAACCTCTCCAAGAAGAATTCCCAAGTCAACAACTGGGGCTATAACCAACAATATAGAAGACCTCCAATGAAACTAATTCCAAAGGAAAGAAAGGAGCAACTTGATCAGATTCCTCATCCCTTATACTTGGAAGATAGTCCCGAAGAATAATCATCGAATACTTAGGAGATGTAGGGAAATATATACGTTGATTTTTCTGAAGAGGAATGTGAGAATATGGCTCACTAGGAGGCCAGTGACCACAGAGAGGCAGCTGCAGAGGAAGAAGATATGGATTATTATTGTAGACAGTTTGCAGATTTCATGCAACACAACCACAACGTAAGCATAATCTAAGATCTTTGAAGAAGAGGATGAGAGAACCAGAATAGCAAGGGGAAAATGCTCCCCAAGTGGTTCTTCTAGCCCTAGACAAAGGGAAGGGTAAGTTGCATCCTGACCCACCCAAGACAGGAGTCTCAGCCAATAAAGAAAGCAATGGTTCTAAGGGACAAAAAGTGGCATCTATTCCACTGAAAATTGCCAGTGGGAAGGGAGAAAGAATAGAGCATGGAGATGCAAAAAAAGCCCAACATACTTTCAATCTCCAGACGGAGCTGGAAAAGGTAAAAAAATTGTTCCTCTGACTAAGCTCTTAAAGCAGCCTGATTACAAAGCTCAATTCTCCATATTCGTGCACCCAACAAGCTCAACACCATCCCATGCTAGTTTAAACCTACAGGAGGAGAGGCCAATGGTTGTTTTTGGGTTGTATGTGGAAGAGTTGGACCCTTCTACTGCACCTTTCTATGTGAATTTGGTGATCCATAACCTTTTGTTGCATAACTGCATGCTAGATTCAGGAGCTTCACACAACCTCATGCCATTATCAGCAATGGAATAGCTGGATTTGGAGATCACCAGCCCATACAAATACTTATACTCCTTTGACTCCAAGAGAGTCAAGTTCTTAGGCATGATAAAGGATCTAGTGGTAAACTTGGCTCAGATCCTGGTGAAGAGTGTGGTCATGGATATAGTAGTGGCAGACATACCTCCTTTCTTTGGAATTCTCTTAACCAGATCTTGGGATTCCAAGGTGGGTGGCTCTTGTTAGGTTCCTATACCACTAGGAGTCATAATTTTTTAATGACTAAGATTAAAACTTGTAATATGTACATACCTTTTCTTTGTGCAAATGTTTTCCATATTGATAAATTAAAAAATGTAAAGAGGGTATGTCGTAAAAGAATAATCAAAGGAAAAAAGAATAAAAAGGTCAAAAAAGATGAAAAATATGAACCCCAAGAAAAGGAAAAAGACCATGAAAGTGAGCAAGCCAAAATGCCACTACTATTTACTTTTGTGCAGAATAAATGATTGTGTGCAGCTTGTAATCCTTGCCACAATCCATGATGGTAAAAATGTTTAAACTTGACTATTTCATGTTTTCAGTTTCATGTCTATAGATAGAGAATAAAAATCGGGCAAAATAGTGTAACCTTATCAAATAATTAGATAGGTAGAGTAAATAAAGGAGCTCAACTATTTAACCTAAGCCCTTGGATGTAATAAGGTTAGATTTAGTTATTTCACTATTGTAAAGAGAAAGAAAAATGTTTGATAAGAGTTTGCTAGCTTAAATGCACCCTAATAAAGAGAAGTAAAAATGGTAGGATGAGTAGATGGGTAAGTAGAAGAAAGGTTGCAGAAGTATGATGATTGATTAAGACAAAAGCATATTTATCATTCTCATTATAAAAGTTCCAAATATCAATGAACAATCAAGCATACAAATGATTTACAAAATCAATTAATTAACTTCCCCCATTCATTTCACCCATTTTACTTTATTAATTTCCCATAAATAAAGTTCAAAGTGCTCAAAAACCCTTAAGTCAAAGAGGCTGAGAGCATTTCTTTGACTTTTGGAGGGACCAGACCCTCATCTCAATGACTTATAGGCAATAAGTACTAAAAGCCCCTCATAAAAATTCATCCCCCCCTTCAGTTTATTCATCCCCCTTAATTTCCCCTCATTTCCCTAATAAAACCCCTTTTTCTAAGGTTAAACACTATTTACCTAGGAAGAGCAATCACCCCCATGTAAAAACCCTTTTTCCCAAAAAACCCACCAAAACACCTTATCCTAAGTATTTATGTTAATATTGGAAAAGCATTAAAACGTGAAAAATCATTTACTTAGTGTGTGGTGTCCCCTTTCCACCAATTTTTTAATTACTAATTTTATTTATTAAATCCTGATAAAACCCATTTCCCTATATATATTTAACTCCTATATATAAATTAACCCTACCCTTAGTTTAAATATAAACTATAATTTCACCGAAACCCCGAAAACCCACTAACTAATCGATCTGCGATTAAGTTAGGCAAAACCCCAATTAATCCCTCCGCTAATGACCCCGGTGCCTTAAACCCACCTTAATCCGTCCTTAACCCAAATACCACTGCACTTAATCACTCATTGGGCCCCCCCATTAGCCTCCGTGTAGCTTCCCCACCCGATCACCATGTGATCATCTCCCTTCACATCCGATGGCCCTTATCCATATCGATCGGACCCGACATCTGAACAATACCCACCCGAAAAAATTGTTTTCCATCGTGCCCCTGATGCTACGTTTCATTCAACATATGGAATCAGGTGGCCTGCCCCCAATACCACCGAGCGCCCAAAATCGATGCGATGGAAACCATTTACCGCCTGCCCACGACATGACAAAATGACCACTGTTCACCAGTACCCGCCAAAAGTGACTTTTGCACATAAAGCCAAAAAACCCCAAATCATTTGTTTTTATCATTTTTTCAACTGTAAACCTCCATGCACGTACCTGCGAACGTCGAAGCTATCAACCTATGTCCAATTGCACCCTAAAGATGCCACAAAGCACCCAGCTCACTTTCGAGCGTACACAGGTCCTTTTCAACCATTCGCAATTGCCAGTCGCCATGTTCAAATCTAGTTTTCCTTAAATTCTAGGTATTTAAGCCATAATTCACCGAAAAACCCTGTCAATTTCAAAAACCAGTTACTGAGTTTTCTTAGTTAAAATAAAAATTAATTGAATAAACTCAAAGAGCCACTCCCCATCTAGTGTTGAACCACCATTGCCCTAAAAATTGCAAATTACCTGCCCCACTCTCAAATCCACAAGAACATAGAATGGACACCCAAATTGCCATGGATGTGAGACCCATCTCTACACCCCACTTAGACCTGGACCACCTTCCCCTAGTTGATAAGGATTTCCAGATAAAGGACACCACTATCCAAGAATTCCCACTCAAAGTACACTGCCAAAGTAGGGATAGATACTTGAATGAGGCTGATGAAATTGGTTTGTGGGAGTCTAATTTGCCTAAGTACCAGTTCCCCAGAGTCCACATTTTCCTAGAAATTGTAAATTATTGCCATGCTAACTATGTCCTCAGTCAAAGAGCAGTCATGTCCCCTAACCAGGCCATTCTTTTCACTATCACTGCTGAATCTATAAATGAGATGCTACAAATCCAGCATGGCCAAAACTTGACTCCCCTCTCCATTGGAGATATGTTGGACTTATTTCGCAAGCTCAACCCTACAATATTGGCCCAAATAATCCAATTCTTCATCCTAGAAGAGAAGTATACCCCCAAATACCCCCCTCCATATGTAGCAGCTTTATTTTCTCCTTGGGGCAGAAGTATTGTAGATATGATATCTAGAGTCCTCGGTTATACCACCAGTGAATATATTGATGAGATTGTTCTAACCTTCATGTCCATATACACTCCAAGACAGCCTCCTGCTGTCATACATGACTATGCTCAGTTCATAGCTGACAGGATGCATGAACAGTTCCTCAGAATGAGTAATGAGAGAGTCTTCAAATACTCCTCGATCTTGTCTCACCTTTTCCTATACTACCAGTCCTACAAATTACCACTTACCTTGCAAAAATTGGACACCAAGGGCCAACCAAGATCAATTATCTTCTAGACCCCATTGATTCATCAACATCCCTCCCCCTATTCATACAATGAATTCATTGATTCCTTTTTCCACCCTATGATGACCATGCTCACTGGAACCCCTCCACCAAGAATTAGTCCTGAAATTAGGAGAGTCCTTCATCTAAACATCAATCATCAGATGGGAGATTGGTACTTGTACCAAAACCACATTGAAATTAGAATTTATGGCTGTGAGCTAGCCCCATATAAACTACCTAAATACCTCCCAATGAGGTTATTTTCCCTGGATTACTACAGGCAAATAATAAATTCAGATGAGGTAAACTTTGTTAAAGCCAAAAAGAAAGCCCAGCTCAAAATCAAAGACCAATTGGGTCCCTTTATTTGTAATAGCAGAGAAGCTGGGAAGGAGGTAGACCTAATCCTTCAGAGATTGAAACTAAAATAGAGCTTCATATGGAGATATGATCCCTTGGACTTCATCTACAAAAGAAGGCAGAAGAACAAGATGGCCCCCTATATCCATCCCTGAAATAGAAAAATATGCCAAACAGTTGCAATGGATGGAAAACACTTTAGAGGACAGGAATAATACAGAAGTTGTTGTGGAAAACACCATAATTGATCTATAAAAACAAATTGATGAGGATTCATTCCTACAGGTGCCAGGGGAATCAAGCAGGCCAGACCAATCAGACATTCCAGAGAAATCACAAGTGCCATAGGGATCATAAGTACCAGACCTGTCAGAGGTGCCAGATCAAACAGACATACCAGAGAAATCAGATAAACCGAAAACCACCATGAGTACCCCTCCAGACATACTCCTCTAAATGAGAAGAAAAGCCTCAAGAGAAACAAGGAAGGGGCCACTACATCAAAAAGAGCAACATCACAAGCCCATGCCGAGACAAACCAGGCTAAGAGACAAAAAGTGAATCCTGTCTCTGAACAGGAATATACAAAGGAGACAGCTGAGGTTACAAGCACAAAAAGAGATAGGAGTAGGCTTGCCACTCCATCTGGAGGCATCCTAGAACCTTCCACATCACACACTCAGATGTTGGAAAGGCACCAAAGTATTGAGGTATCCACTTTTAGAATGCCAACAGATAAAGACCAAGATATTAAGGAGAGATACAAAGAAATAAAGGCTAGAAATGAGAGGCTGAAAGCCCAAACCTAAGCACAATATATGAAGATGACCCCTACCAATCAAACAAGGCTTATGTCAACCTTTGATATCAAAGAGGGGAAAATGCAGATGACCTTCATCAAGCCAACCACTCAACAGCCAAGGACAACAATAGATTTTAAAAGGGTGGATTTTGAAGTACTGGCAAGGGATATTCATCCCATTGACCAGATTGAACTACACAAACAAAAAGGGGAGATTATATACTCCACCTTAACAGGGAAAGCCATTGTTGCCCACCAACTACAAAACTCTCTTAATAATATATCAGCACAATTCCAATTCGAGAAGGCCTCCTCATAGGCTAAAGAGAATAGAATCAAGCCCTTAGAGGACTTAGTGATTGAGTTGGGACACGATCCCAAAGATGTAAAAGCTGCAGAGCAGCTGATTAAGAAGAAAAATGATGACATTTCTACACTCAATAAGTAGCTAAAGATACCCCAGCTGCATCACCGACAGACACAGGAAGTCTTTGGAGCACAACAAGGACATGAAGAGCTCATGGACTTGGTCCTGAAACTAAACGACCAACTCAAGGAGACAGAGAAGGAGTTGGAAACTTTAATTCAATTGAAGCAAAGTGACTTGGCCACAACTTCCAGAACTATCATCCCCATAGTATGAACAACATTTCCTTCCACAACAGCAGCATCATTGGCACCTACAGCTCCACCTGCCACAACACTGCTTATTACAACTGAGTCTACTATAGCAGCAAGTACATCAACTGAGAAAGCAACAGAACTGGTAAAATCCATGGAGGAGATCACCATCCAAGTTACAGAGCTCAAAAGATTAAAGGATAAAGTGGCAAGTTTGGAAACTGATTGCAAACTTGCCCAAATTCAGCAAAGAGAAGAAACACAAAAAGCCCAAAGAATGGGCGAGAAAATCGAAGTCCTAGAGAAAGATTTAACACTGCAGAAGCCACTAGGACAGACTAAAGAGATGCTTTGGGCCAATATCATTGACTCTATCAAAGATATTTGGCCATCATTCCAAGTTATATTTGAGCAAACAAAATTGGTGAAGATAGCCACTAAAGCCATCCAGAAAGTAAGGGAAGAATTAGGAGACAAACCTGAGGATGCAAATCGACTCATCCACTTCCTAAACAACAAGAACAAATATGAGCTCCAAGAGCTTAACATAGAAGATAGGACTAAAGCCATTCTGGAGATTAGAAAGGTTCTTTCCAAAAGAAACCTCATGCTCAAATTAGAAGAAAAGTGCCACAACATGCAGGTAGCCATTGACAAGTTTATGGCTAAATTTCAAATTTTTAGGGACAAAGGTCTTCCCAGTCCTATGGTCATCAATGAAAAACTCATGACCCAATTGGACTATAGTGATAGACTCAAGAGATTGGCCAAGGAACAAGCCAACTCTTTGGCCATTAAAGCCTTGCCAACAAGCAAAGTATTATATGATACATTGGAGAACCTGTTTTTCCTAGAACATGAGGTGAAACATTTGTTTCTCACCAAGCCTAATTTTGAAAAATACACAGAGGTAGACGAAATTTACAGAAGAATGTTGAAAATGAGATTGCCTAAGGTAGAATGGTGGGAGAAAATGACAGATTTACTATGAAAAAGTTGTACATTAGAAGTTTACCACAGTAAATCTGAAGGCAGCAAGGTGAAACAAGTAAAATATAGATCAACAGGGTCAAAGAGTATCAGTAAAATATTAAAATGAAAAAGATTCCATCGTATAAATACCATAGCTATCAGCCAGCTTAAACGGCTCAAAACTCAACAGAAACAGCCAGCAACAACACAATAAAAGGGATAGCAAGAAGCAGTTCTACATCTATCTCTATCTTCATGCATGAAGATATTTTATTCCCTAGATTAAATCTCGAAATTGTTATGAGATATTTTGTAATTATTTTTTGTATAAATACTTCACATTTCGAAGTATGTAGGGTGGATTCCAAGACATTTCTATATAATTTTTCTCTCGAATCAAAATTCTATTGTATCAATGACTGGATTGGCTTGCTGGATCAAGGAATAAAGATCGGATATTTTACAGGATTCTTGTGTAAAGCGAAATACAAATAATTATTCTCTTATGTTCAATGTTGTTTCTCCTTATGTTTTTTCCATAATATTTTGTGTAAATTTCTCAAATCCAAATGTATAGCAAGGAATGACATTTCAGAAATTGCTTAAATGCCCTCTGTCTTGACTACTTTACATTCTTAATGTTTTCCCCTAAACTATCTTAGCTAGGGAATCCTTAATTGCTCCTCATCTTCTGTAGTTTATCCTCTAATCTATAGCAAAATATTCTTAATTGCCCTTTGTTCATGATCGTCCTCTATTCTTCATTCTAATCCCGGTCCAAGGATTCTTAAGTGCCCTTTCACCCTGGTTAGAATTAATTCACCCATTAGGCCTAAAGATTTGCATGTTGCTTTGCTAGCCTGCCCTGTGAACATTCCCTTTAATGATCTAATCCAGTTATGCTATCCATTTGTTGACTCCATAGCCCAATGGCTTGAAGACCTAGCTCTATCCATCTGCTCCAAGAATTCCACCACCCAACCTTAAATTCAAAACCAAAACCCCATGAACACTAAGAACTAGCCTAAAATCTCATAAAAACAAAGCTAAATTATAAAGAGAGAGCCCTCTCTAGACTTAGGTTGGCTAGAGCCTAAGCCTAAAAGATTGGTTTGTGGTTACCTCGGTTGCTTCCTTCTTCTGATAACTTCTAAGGAAAATACTGAGTGATAACATAGTGGCGACCATACTGGGGAGTCAAATCCTCAGTCTTAATAAACCTTTGAGAAAATTTCAAATATTTGTTTCAAGCCTCTTGAAGTGTTTATTAGAAGTTATTTACAAAATTTCACAAAAAGGAAGTAATTAGAAAAGTGTGAAATTCTAACTTCAAGGAGAACTCACTGTACTAGGGCTAATCCAGATCCAAACTCTACCCCAGTAGTGGATAATCCCAACCTGATTTCGTGAAGATCCAAAAGACAAGAAAGTTCAGTTAGTCCAACACCTTCGATCAAAGAATATTCATGCCCTAATGAGTGGTTGGTTTTAGAAGACCTCACCTTTGATGAGTCATTTGACCTTTCCTTTATTTAGAACCAAGTCTGAAAGTGCACTTGATGACATAGTTCTAGATCCAGAGTTTATTGCATATCTCGAAGTCCAAAAGGCAAACTAGTCAATTGATGAGTATATTCTAAATTCCCCTCAATTATCCCTTGCTACTGTTAAGATCCCTGAGCATTTTGAACTAGCGTCCACCACCCTCAATTCACCATTATTCCCTTCCACCTTTGAAGTTTATTCCTCACCTCCATTTATACCTTCACTTCCCTACCAAACTACCATTACCCATCAATCACCTATTACTGCTAGTTCTCCATCAACTATTGTATCATCTCCTAGTACCCCAACCCCACTTCTTATCCCTACCCAACTTAAAGCCATGGCAAATAGATATGCTCCTCTCATGTTACTTGCCCCACTTGGTGCCATGCCACAAGACTACCAAATCAAAATTGTCTAATTTGATGGCATAGGACCTTATACAGCACAACATCATGTAAATAAAATGATAGATTACTTTGAATTGCATGAAATTGATATTGGAGATGTTCAAATGAGACTTTTTGCTCAAAATCTAGCTGGTGATGTTAGGAAATGGTTTAGAGCTTTGCCTACTAATAGCATAGATAGTCTAGATATATTTTATCACCAATTTTTAAATAGATGGGAAAAGAAAAAGAACCCTCTACAAATCCTTTCAGAATACAAAAACATTAAAATAGGACCAAATGAAATAGTCCAGGATTACTATACTAGATTTAACAATATATACAATGTAATACTAGTCAATCTTAGGCCCCCACCTGACTTAGCACTGATAAAATTTCCTGATGGGTTTGATACTAATATGGCATTCCAACTCAGAGAGAGAAACCCCCCAACCTTAGAAGACATGCAAAGTGTAGCAGTTAGTGTAGAAGCCAATTTTCTAGCAAAAAGAGCTAGGGTTAGGAGTGAAAGGAGAGGATCTGCCAAATATGAAGCCTCGCCCTTTGACCTTAAAATAGATGTCCTCACCAAGGGTATGGAAAAACTGATGGATAGGATAGAGAACATTGAGAGGAAGCCTCAATGGGATAATCAACAAGCACCTCCAGTGAGAAACCCAAACTTTAGAAAGAATCAGAATCAAAATACTGGAAAGAATGGGCGTGACCAGAATATTAGGCCTCCCTTTCAAGAAAACTATGCTGAAACATCCCATTCAGATGACCCTGAACATGACACACACATTAACTTGATGGGATTAGATGATGATGAAATTGTCTTCTTGACCCAAGATGAGCAGGAACTACATATGCTACAGCAATTGCAGACCCAATCTGGAGAATCATTTGATTATAAACAAGGATATGATTCTGCCATATTTGAAGTACACAAATAATACAACTTGAGGAGTAAAAAGAACACTGATACTACTGACCAAAGCAAGAAAACAGTGCCAAATCAACCCAAGAAAATCAAAACAGCTCCAGTTAGTAGGACTCTCCAAATCCTCCCTAGACCATATCAGAAACCTCCTGGCCCCACCATTGTAGATATAACCCATGACCAACCCCTGATGATCAACCATCCACTTCAATCCCCTCCAAGGAGACAGTGGAAACATCTCCAAGCAACATATTAGAAAATCCACATAAAAAGACCTTAAATGCAGAAAACGACGAGCAACTTACTCCAACTCCTACTATGAAGATTCCAAGCACTCAAACAAAATAAGCCCCTTTGAATTTCAATTTGGGAGAAGAGGTGGCTAACTGAAAATTTCAGTTCCCCTAACAGAGCTGATTAAAAGTGAAACCTATAAGTCTCAAATAAACCAAACCTTAAACATTGTTGGGAATGAAGATTCTATCAACTTGTTTGATGATCAACCTAAGCTTATATTCAGTCCTGATGTTAATGGAAAACCACTAGAAGGAGGGATACCACCCTTTTATATTAGCCTTAGCATTCATGATAAAATCTTACATAATGCAATGTTAGATTCAGGGGCCTCACACAATTCAATTCCCAAATTAGTTATGGAAAAATTAAACTTAGACATAAAAAGAGCTTACAAGGACTTATTTTCATTTGACTCAAGTCAAGTAAAGTGTCTATGGTTAATCAAAGACTTGTGTGTTACCTTAGTACAATATCCAGCTAAGAGCATTATCATGGATATAGTAGTCACTGACATCCCAACTAAATATGGCATGCTATTGTCTAGATCATGGGGGGCTAAACTCCAAGGATCTTTACAACTTGACATGTCATATGCCACAATCTCAATTTTTGGACAACCTAAAAAGTTGTACAGAGAAACCCTAATGAAATATGTAGTGCGTAGCCAGGATAGGCCTCAAAACGTCCCTATCTACTCCATGCATTCTGACATTGATTCTTTTATTTTGTATAGTGTTGAATAAACACCACAAACTACTTCAAACAGCATTGTTTCAAAACCAAAAGAAATTGCAGTTATAGCTAAAAATGAAATTGTCCAAACTCAAGAGCTTTCCAATGAAAATAATGATCAAAACACCTCCAACAAAGAAAATTTTGTTTCCCCAGACAATGAGAATTATAAACATGATTTATTATGGCACCTTGAATTTGATGGATCAGTGAATAAGTTGAGAGCAGGAGCAGGAGTTTGGATATACAATATAGAGAATGATCACTCAGAGGACCATGCTTACAAACTGAATTTCAAATGCACTAACAACATGGCTGAGTATGAAGCCCTTATTTTAGGTCTCAAGCTAGTTAGAAATTTAGGAGCCAAAAGAGTTTCTGTTATGGGAGACTCTAAGTTGGTTATAAAACAAATTAATGTTGTATATATGACCAGAGATCCTAGGTTAAGTTTTTATAGAGGAACAATTGTAGAAATAATTAATACTTTCCTAGAAACTAAGCCTGCATTTTTCCCAAGGAAACATAATATGCAGGCCCATAGTTTAGCAATGTTTGCCAGCGCTTGTAAGTTACCTTTTCAACCTAACCATCAGTACACTGTTGAGGTCAGGCATAGACCTACTATCCCAGTTAACTTGAAAAACTGGAAAGTATTTACTAATGACCAACAGATAAATAATTTTTTAACCTTAGAAGAAGAATTTGTAAATAGTAATATAGATATTGACATAACCCTAGATCTTGATGTTAAAGGTGAAATAGAAATTAATGAAATAGAAAAGGAAAAGATGGATATGTTTCACCCCACTAAATTTGCAAAATCAGATGTAGAAAACCTAAACCAAGTTGAGGTTGATGAAACAATTGATGAAGGCTCTAAAGTCATCAATCTCAAAGACAACTTTTTTCCCAAAGGATTAACCCCTTTTGTATACTTGTTTAACTCAAATGATGTCCCTAGAAAACCAAAGATGGAACCCTTAAAATCTGATATTGAGGAGTGTAATATAGGCACTAAGGAAAACCCAAAATTAATTGAACTTTCAAAGTCATTACCTCCTATGGAAAAAGTGAAATACCTTGAACTATTAAAGGAATTCCAAGATGTCTTTGCTTGGAGTTATGAGGACCTCAAGTCCTATGACACCAGCATCATACAACACACCATCCCCATAAAAGAAAAGCATAAACCTTTCAGGCAAAAGCTTAGGAGGATTAATCCCATCCTATTGCCTTCTATTGAAAAGGAAATCCGAAGGATGTATGAGGCAAAGATAATAGCACTAATCAAATTCTTTGATTGGGTTTCAAATTTAGTGCCAACAAGGAAGAAAACTGGAGATACCAAACTTTTTGTTTATCTCAAGAACATTAATAAAGTTTCACTCAAAGACAATTACCCTCTCCCTAAAATGGATCATATCTTACAAAGGGTAATTGGATCAACCAGAATCTCATTATTGGATGGGTTTTCTGGTTATAATCAGATTTTAATTCACCCAGACGATCAGGCCAAAACTGCATTTACTACTCCTTGGGGCACATTCATATATGTGAAGATTCCTTTTGGATTGATGAATGCAGGGGCCACTTTCCAAAGAGCCATGGACATAGCTTTTGCCAAGGAAATTCATGAATTTTTTGTAATATATTTAGATGGCATCATTGTATTCTCAAAATCTGATAATCAGCACTTAGATCATCTAAGTAAGGTTTTCATCAAATGCAGGAAGTATGGAATTTCTTTTAATCCCAAGAAATATTTGCTTCGGTTAGAAGAGGGAAAGTTATTAGGCCATATAATTTCAAAAGATGGTATCTGAATAGATACTGCAAGAATAGAAGCCATCTTACAGATACAACATCCTAGGAGCATTAAGGAACAAACCTTTTTATGGAAAATTAACTTTCTTAGGAGATTGATTTCTAACTTAGGAGAATTGATTAGATCATTGAACAATATGTTGAAAAAAGATTTGACCTTAAAATGGGCGGTTGAGGCTAAGAAATCCTTTGACGACATTAAGCTAGCATTAACTAAAACACCAGTTTTGATCAGTCCAAAATTTGATAGGGACTTCATTTTATTTTCCTTCGCTTCAGAACATACAATTGCTGCAATTTTACTGCAAAAAAATGATCAGGGTTATGAACAACCTATTGCCTTTTTTAGCAAAGCCCTGAGAGATGCCCCCTTAAAATACAACATAATGGAAAAGCAAGCCTTTGCTTTGGTCAAAGCTATCAAAGATTTCAAAGTTTACATTTTATATTCTCATATAATAGCCTATGTCCCTAATTTAGTAGTCAAGGACATCCTAACTCAGGAAGGTCCATATGGAAAGAGAGGGAAATGGATCACTACCATTTTAGAATATGACCTAGAAATCAAACCAACAAAGCTAATCAAATGCCAAGGTTTAGCCAAGCTCATGGCTGAATCGAATTGTTAGGCCTTAGATATAAATTTTATTGCAGAAATGGATAATGGAGAGGAGATGGCAACTCCACCAATCAGCTAGGCCTTTATCGAATCACCTTGGTATGCTGACATCATATATGTTTTACTAAATCTACAAGCTCCTCCTAAATTATCCAGGACCAAAGGCAGGTTTTTAAAAATGAAATCCTTAAAATTTTGCATAGTAGATAATGCTTTGTTTTGGAGGAATTATGAGGGTATTCTTCTCAATTGTTTATTAAAAGAAGAATCTGACAAAGTGTTACAAGAGTTTCATGCAGGTGACTGTGGAGGACATTTTTACTGGAAAAACACTATTGCAAAATTCTTAGAGTTGGTTTCTATTGCCCTACATTGTTTTCTGATGTAAAGAAATTTGTAACCTCACGTCATAAATGTCAAATTTTTGAAGGAAATAAAAAGCTTCTACCCCTGGCCCTAAAACCAATCTCTGTTGAAGCACCTTTTCAACAATGGGGTCTTGATTTCATTGGTGAAATCCACCCACCTTCCTCTGCCCAACACAAATGGATCCTTACTACTACAGATTATTTTACCAAATGGATAGAAGCCATACCATCAAGGCAAGCCACTGACACTGTTATAATAACCTTCCTTGAGGCCAACATCCTATCTATATTTGGGTGCCCAACCAAAATCATCACTGATAATGCAGCAGCCTTCAAATCTAGAAAAATGATAGACTTTTGTAGTAAGTATCATATAACTTTGGTCCATTCCACAGCTTATTACCCCCAAGGAAATGGACTAGAAGAATCCTCAAACAAACTTATGGTAAACATCATCAAAAAATTGTTAGAAGATAACAAGAAAACATGGAAAAAAAAACTAGTGAATGCCTTGTGGGCAGACAGGCTAACCACAAAGAAATCAATTGGTACTTCTCCCTATCAATTAGTTTATGGAATTTAAGTTGTTTTCCCATCCTCCTTGGGTACTCCAAGAATTACAGGTTGAACCAAATGACATCCAAAGAAGAATCAATCAAACAATTCACTTGGAGAAAACTAGGGAAGAAGTGTACATCAGATCTCAGGTTGTGCAGGAAAGGATCAAGAATACTTTTGATAAAAGGACTAAAGCAAAAGATTTTTACCTGGGAGACAAAGTTCTAAAATGAGATTCAAGGAGAGAAGATAAAGGTAGACATGCAAAATTTGATTTCCTATGGAAAGGCCCATATATTTTATGCCTTCAAAGGTAATAATGCTTTCTTCCTCAGAGAAATGGATGGCACAGAAGCAGAACGAGTACCAGTGAATGGTTGAATGTTGAAACACTATATTGAACCTAGTTATTGATTTCATTGATCATTTGTACATACTTTACTTTCAAAAGTCTAGAGTTGATTGGATGGTGATTTTTGAAATTGAAGCACAGAGAGAAGGCCCTAAGATTTAAAATTTTTATTGTCATAAATAGTAATAATGCAAAAGCATAAAAGGGAAAGGTTGCAAGGAAATATCACAACAATTCAGAAGACCATTGATCTACAAAGTTCTTGACATTTCACCAAGAAATGTCATCCCCAAGGGAGCCACTATTAGGTTCCTATACCAATAGGAGTCATAATTTTTGAATGACTGAGATTAAAACTTGTAATATGTACATACCTTTGCTTTGTGCAAATGTTTTCCATATTGATAAATTAAAAAATGTAAAGAGGGTATGTCCTAAAAGAATAATCAAAGGACAAAAAGAATAAAAAGGTCAAAAAAGATGAAAAATATGAACCCCAGGAAAAGGAAAAAGACCATCAAAGTGAGCAAGCCAAAATGAAACTACTATTTACTTTCATGCATAACAAATGATTATGTGCAGTTTGTAATCCTTGCCACAATCCATGATGGTAAAAATGTTTAAACTTGACTATTTCATGTTTTCAATTTCATGTCTATAGATAGAGAATAAAAATCTGGCCAAACAGTGTAACCTTGGCAGATAATTAGATAGGTAGAGTAGATAAAATGAGCTCAATTGTTTAACCTGAGCCCTTGGATGTAATAAGGTTAGATTTAGTTAATTCATTATTATAAAGAGAAAGAAAAATGTTTGATAAGGGTTTTCTAGCTCAAATGCACCCTAATAAAGAGAAGTAAAAATGGTAGGATGAGTAGATGGGTAAGTAGAAGAAAGGTTGCAGAAGTATGATGGTTGATTAAGACAAAAGAATATTTATCATTCTCATCATAAAAGTTCCAGATATCAATGAACAATCAAGCATACAAATGATTTGCAAAATCAATTAATTAACTTCCCCCATTCATTTCACCCCTTTTACTTTACTAATTTCCCTTAAATAAAGTTCAAAGTGATGAAAAACCCTTAAGTCAAAGAGGCTCAAAGCATTTCTCTGACTTTTGGAGGGACTAGACCCTCAGCTCAATGACTTATAGGCAATAAGTACTAAAACCCCCTCATAAAAATTCATCACCCCTTCAATTCATTCATCCCCCTTCATTTCCCCTCATTTCCCTAATAAAACCCCTTTTTCTAAGGTTAAACACTATTTACCTAGGAAGAGCAATCACCCCCGTGTAAAAACCTTTTTTTCCAAAAAAACCCAACAAAACACCTTACCCTAAGTATTTATGTTAATATTGGAAAAGCATTAAAACATGAAAAATCATTTACTTAGAGTGTGGTGTCCCCTTTCCACCAATTTTTTAATTACTAATTTTATTTATTAAATCCTGACAAAACCCATTTCCCCATATATATTTAACTCCTATATAAATTAACCCTACCCTTAGTTTAAATATAAACTATAATCTCACCCAAACTCCAAAAACCCAGTAATTAATCGATCTGTGATTAAGTTAGGAAAAAACCCAATTAATCCCTCTGCTAATGACCCCAACACCTTAAACACACCTTAATCCGTCACTAACCCAAATACTGCCGCACTTAATCACTCGTCGGGCCCCCCCGTTAGCCTCCGTGCAGCTTCCCCGCCCGATCATCATGTGATCATCTCCCTTCACATCCGACGGCCCTTATCCATATTGGGCGAACCCGATGTCCGAACAATACCCGCCCAATAAAGTTGTTTTCTGTCGAGCCCCCGATGCTACGTGTCATTCAACGTATGGAATCAGGCGGCCTCCCCCCAATACCCCCGAGTGCCCAAAAGCGATGTGATGGAAACCATTTACCGCCTACTCACTACAGGACAAAATGACCATTGTTCACCTGTACCTGCCAAAGTTGGCTTTCGTGCATAAAGCCAAAAAGCCCCAAATCATTTGTTTTTATCATTTTTCCAACTGTAAACCTCCATGCATGCACCTGCGAATGTCGAAGCTCTCAACCTATGTCCAATTGCACCCTAAAGATGCCACAGAGCACCCAATTCACTTTCCAGCCTACATAGAGCCTTTTTGAAAGTTTGCAGTTGCCAGCCGCCCTATTTAGAGCTAGTTTTCCTTAAATTCTAGGTATTTAAGCCATAATTCACCGAAAAACCCTGAGAATTTCAAAAATCAGTTACTGAGTTTTCTTAGTTAAAGTAGAAACTAATTGAAGAAACTCAAAGAGCCACTCTCCATCTAGTGTTGAACCACCATTGCCCTAAAAACTGCAAATTACCTCCCCCACTCTCAAATCCATAAGAACTGAGAATGGCTACCCCAATTGCCATGGATGTGAGACCCATCTCTACACCCCACTTAAACCTGGACCACCTTCCCCTAGCTGATAGGGATTTCCAGATAAAGGACACCACTGTCCATGAATCCCCGCTCAAAGTACATTGCGAAAGTAGGGATAGATACTTTAACCAGGCTTATGAAATTGGTCTATGGGAGTCCAATTTACCTAAGTACCAGTTCCCCAGAGTCCACATTTTCCTAAAAATTGTACATTATTGCCATGCCAACTATGTCCCCAGTCAAAGAGCAGTCATATCCCCTAACCAAGCCATTATTTTCACTATCACCGTTTAATCTATAAATGAGATGCTATAACTCCAGCTTGGCCAAAACTTGACTCCCCTCTCCATTATAGATCTGTTGTACTTATTCCCAAGCTCAACCCTACAAGATTGGCCCAAATAATCCAAACCTTCATCCTAGAAGAGAAGTATACCACCAAAGACCCCCCTCCATATGTAACAGCTTTATTTTCTCCTCGGGGCAGAAGTATTGTAGATATGATATCTAGATTCCTCGGTTATACCACCAGGGAATATATTGATGGGATTATTCTAGCCTTCATGTCCATATACACTCCAGCACAGCCTCTTGCTGTCATATATGACTATGCTCAGTTCATAGCTGACAGGATGCATGAACATCTCCTCAGAATGAGTAATGAGAGAGTCTTCAAATACTCCTTGGTCTTGTATCACCTTTTCCTATATTACCAGTCCGACAAATTCCCACTTACCTTGTGAAAATTGGACACCAAGGGCCAACCAAGATCAGTTATCTTCTAGACCCCGTTGATTCATCAACATCCCTCCCCCTATTCATACAATGAATTCATTGATTCCTTTGTACACCCTGTGATGACCATGCGCACTGGAACCCGTACACCAAGAATCAGTCCTGAAATTAGGAGAATCCTTCATCTAAACATCAATCATCAGGTAGGAGGTTGGTACTTGTACCAAAATCACACTGAAATCAGGATTTATGGTTGTGAGCTGGCCCCATACAAACTACCTAAATACCTCCCAATGAGGTTATTTTCCCTGGATTACTACAGGAAAATAATAAATTCATATGAGGTAAACTTTGTTAAATCCAAAAATAAAGCACAACTCAAAATCAAAGACCAATTGGGTCCCTTTATTTGTAATAGCAGAGAAGCTGGGAAGGAGGCAGACCTAATCCTTTAGAGATTGAAACTAAAACAGAGCTTCATATGGAGATATGATCCCTTGGACTTCATCTACAAAAGAAGGCATAAGAACAAGATGGCCCCCTATATCCATCACCGCATCCCTAAAATAGAAAAATATGCCAACTAGTTGCAATGGGTGGAAAATACTTTAGATGAAAGGGATAATATAGAAGTTGTTGTGGAAAAAACCTTAATTGACCTAGAAAAGCAACTTCATGAGGATTCTCACCTGCAGGTGCCAGGGGAATCAAGCAGGCTAGACCAATCAAACGTACCAGAGAAATCACAGGTGCCATAGGGATCAAAAGTATCGACCTGTCAGAGGTGCCAATCAAACAGACATACCTGAGAAATCAGATAAACCAGAAACCACCATGAGTACCCCTCCAGTTCTACAGACTCCTCTAAATGAGGATAAAAGCCTCAAGAGAAACAAGGAAGGGTCCACTACTTCAGAAAGAGCAACATCACAAGCCCATGCAAAGACAAGCCAGGCTAAGAGACAAAAAGTGAATCCTGTCTTTGAACATGAATATACAATGGAGACAACTTAGGTTACAAGCCCAGAAAGAGATAGGAGCAGCCTTGCAATTCCATCTGTAGGCATCCTAGAACCTTCCACATCACACACTCAAATGTTGGAAAGGCAGCGAAGTATTGAGGTATCCTCTTTCAGAAAGCCAACAGGTAAAGACCAAGATATTAAGGAGAGATACAAAGAAATAAAGGCTCGAAATGAGAGGCTGAAAGCTCAAACCTATGCACAGTATCTGAATATGACCCCTACCAATCAAACAAGCCTTATGTCAGCCTTTGATATCAAAGAGGGGAAAATGCAGATGACCTTCATCAGGCCAACCACTCAGCAGCCAAGGACAACAACATGTTTTAAAAGTGTGGATTTTGAATTACTGGCAAGGGATATTCATCCCATTGACCAAATTGAACTACACAAGCAAACAAGGGAGATGATATATTCCACCTTAACAGGGAAAGCCATTGTTTCCCACCAACTTCAAAACTCTCTTAACAATATATCAGCATAGTTCCAGTTGGAGAAGGCCTCCTCACAGGCTAAAGATAATAGAATCAGGTCCTTATAGGACTTAGTGATTGAGTTATGACACGATCCCAAAGATGTAAAAGCTGCAGAACAGCTGATTAAGAGGAAAAATGATGACACTGCTGCACTCAAGAAGCAGCTAAAGATACTCCAGCTCCATCACCCACAGACATAGGAAGTCTTAGAAGCACGGCAAGGACATGAAGAGCTCATGGGCTTGTTCCTGAAACTAAACGGACAACTCAAGGAGACAGAGAAGGATTTCGACACTTTAATTCAGCCAAAGCAAAGTGACCTAGCCACAACTTTTAGAACAGTCATCCCCACAGTATCAATAGCAGTTCCTTCCACAATGGAGGCATCATTGGCACCTACAGCTCCACCTACCACAACACTGCCTATTTCAACTGAGTCCATTACAGCAGCAAGTACATCAACTGAGAAAGCAGCAAAACTGGTAAAATCCATGGAGGAGATGACCATCCAGGCTACAGAGCTCAAAATATTAAAGGAGAAAGTAGCAAGTTTGGAAACTGATTGCAAACTTGCCCAAATTTAGAAAAGAGAAGAAACATAGAAAGCCCAAAGAATGGGTGAGAAAATCAAAGTCTCAGAGAAAGATTTGACACTGTAGAAGCCACTAGGACAAACTAAAGAGATGCTCTATGACAATATCATTGACTCTATCAATGATATTTGGCCATCAATCCAAGTTATATTTGAGCAAATAGAATTGGTGAAGATAGCCACTGAAGCCATCCAGAAAGTAAGGGAAGAATTAGGAGACAAACCTGAGGATGCAAATCGACTCATCCACTTCCTAAACAGCAAGAACAAATATGAGCTCCAAGAGCTTAACATAGAAGATAGGACTGAAGCCATTCTGGAGATTAGAAAGGTTCTTTCCAAAAGAAACCTCATGCTCAACTTAGAAGAAAAGTGCCACAACATGCAGGTAGCCATTGACAGGTTTATGATTAAATTTCAAATTTTGAGGGACAAAGGTCTTCCCAGTCCTATGGTCATCAATGACAAACTCATGACCCAATTGGACTATAGTGATAGACTCGGGAGATTGGCCAAGGAACAAGCCAGCTCTTCGGCCATTAAAGCCCTGCCAACAGGAAAATTATTATATGATACATTGGAGAACCTATTTTTCCTAGAACATGAGGTGAAACATTTGTTTCTCATCAAGCCCAATTTTGGAAAATACACAGAGGCAGACAAAATTTATAGAAGAATGCTAAAAATGAGATTTCCTGAGGCATAATGGTGGGAGAAAATGACACATTTACTATGAAAAAGTTGTACATAAGAAGGTTACCACAGTAAATTTGAAGGCAGCCAAGTGAAACAGGTAAAAGATAGATCAGCAGGATCAAAAAGTAACAAAGTCAAAGAGTATCAGCAAAAGATCAAAGTAGAAAAGATTCTAGCGTAGAAATACCACAACTATCAGCCAACTTAAAGGGCTCTAAACTCAACAGAAACAACCAACAACACCACAATAAAAGGAACAACAAGAAGCAGTTCTACATCTGTCTCTATCTACATGCATGAAGATATTTTATTCCCTAGATTAAATCTGGAAATTGTTCTGAGATATTTTGTAATTATTTTTTATATAAATACTTCACACTTCGAAGTATGTAGGGTGGATTCCAAGACATTTCTATAGACTTTTTCTCTCCAATCAAAATTCTATTGTATCGATGACTGGATTGGCTTGCTGGATCAAGGAATAAAGATCAAATATTTTATAGGATTCTTGTGTAAAGCGAAATACAAATAAGTATTCTCCTATATTCAATTTTGTTTTTCCTTATGTTTTTTCCATAATATTTTGTGTAAATTTATAAAATCTAAATTTATAGCAAGGAATGATATTTCATAACTTGTTTGAATGCACTCTGTCTTCACTACTTTAAATTCTTAATGTTTTCCCCTAAACTATATTAGCTAGGGAATTCTTAATTGCTCCTCAGCTTTTGTAGTTTCTCCTCTGATCTATAGCAAAGGATTCTTAATTGCCCTTTGTTCATGATCATCCTCTGTTCTTCATTCTGATCCCGGTCCAAGGATTCTTAAGTGCCCTTTCACCCTGGTTAGAATTACTTCACCCATTAGGCCTAAATATTTGCATGTTGCTTTGCTAGCCTGCCCTATGAACATTCCCTTTAATGATCTGATCCATTTATGCTATCCATTTTTTGACTCCATAGCCCAATGGCTTGAAGACCTAGCTCTATCCATCTACTCCAAGAATTCCACCACCCAATCTTAAATTCAAAACCAAAACCCCATGAACACTAAGAATAGCCTGAAATCTCATAAAAATAAATCTAAATTATAAAGAGAGAGCCCTCTCTGGACTTAGTTTGGCTAGAGCCTAAGCCTTAAAGACTAGTTTGTGGTTACTTCAGTTGCTTCCTTCTTCTGATAACTTCTAAGGAAAATACTGAGTGATAATAGCTCTATCAAGCTAGATCTTACTTATGCCACCATTCCCACTTTTGGAGGTGAGCAAAGAAGGTTGTACATAGAATCCCATTTTGTGAAAACCGTGACCCCAACTAGAGGCTCAGAGAACTCCCCAGTGCATGGGAAAGACAATGACATCTCATGTCTATTCTTAGAATAAGTGTCACACGGAATGAGTCGATCTTGCAGATAAGATAGACCTTCCTAGAATCTAATGATATCTAGTGACAAGCAAGCCAATCAAAAACTATCTTTCTCTAAATATGCATTTATAAACAAAGGCAAACAAGTGTTTAGGCCTACATTAGGTCCAATGCAAGTTTGTGGAAGCCTCGCTCCTTTGATCCAAATGAGCTCCCTTGTTGTGAATCTGCAAACACAAACAAGCAAACAAATTAAATAGCACATGAAAAGCCAATATCATAAAACATACTTAACATGATGATCAAGGAGTTCATGAAACAAATGACATAAGACAATTTGTTGAGAAAAATGAATCTGATTGTATTAATTCAAATCAAAGAAGAAATTTACAACCTGTGCCTTGATGCTGTACAAGCTCGTCCCAGGGTCCAACAAGAAGTCTCCTCTACTTTGACAAGTTTCACTCTCTTCCCAATGAAGCCAAAAAGGTATGTGATCTCTCTTGTCAAGCTTAACTAGGAAGTCTCAATTCCACCAACATTTACCCTCAAAAATGTCCAGCTTCTAACCTCCCTAGCAACCAGCCCAATGCCTTAATTTATAGTGCAATGGAGGGAAGTTACTAGGTCCTCCTTCAAAGGGATAAAACCCTCCTTCAAAGGGATAGCTCCTCTCATCAAGGGATTAGCTCCTTCTCTTTTGGGATGCATGAACCACCTAAGAGTGACCAATCCACGTCAAATTTCCTTCTAGAATCATCTAGAATTAACCCAAAGTGAGTTTTTTAGAATAAACTTGCGCCTTTTTGACTTTCACAGGGGTCCACACCCACTCCTTTAGGGACAGAGTGGGCAAGTCCGCAGTTTTTGTAAACAGGAGGTGTCAGACCGCAGGCAACAGTGAGAGAAAGTGCTGAACCAGAGTTTTGTTGATTTTTAATGTCTTTCTCTCATTTTCAAAGCTTGACTTGAAGAGCTGAGGTCTGAGACTTGCTTAGGAGGACAGTACAAGTGATGATAGACCCATACTGACTGCAAATAATCATGGTGACGATATTTTCGTGTAACAGATTGCCCCCTAAAGTGCGAAGTCTGTAGAAGATGAGGATTTCATTTATCATTTAGGAAGAGTGAAGTACTTTATCATTTCGAGGATCATCTTGTGGAGAGCCCAGTCGGAACCTGTAAAAACATTCAATGCAAGATATATATATGAGATCATATCATTGCTAAGGTAGGCATTCCCATACTCAGATCAAAACTAACTTAGAAAACTAACTACTGCTCTGATATAGGAATGATCTTGTAATACATCACAAGTATAGACTCATGTGAACACAGTATGGACGCAGCCATCTGTTTATGAATAGTCCACCATATAATGAATACAAAATTCCTCGCAGTCTGGATTGCGGAAACTAGATCCAGGGTCTTCATTTCTACTTCCCGAAACAGTACGACTCTATCCATGCGAATGAATGTGTTAAAGTCGAACATGGTAGAAACCACTTGATTAACAGTCAATGATGTAAACTGTTAACAAGTGTGAGAGAAACCACCAGTGATGTCAATGGCTCTCAAAGTACCTAGTACAATCCATGAGATGTGAATAGATGTGTTGATGTCGAACATGTCATGGAATCCTTTGATCGAAGGTCAATGATGCAACCTGTCGTCAAAGGCGAGAAACCTGCCATTGAGGCATGCAGATCCCAAGGTACTGACGATTTCTAGATCATCTTTCTAGATAATGCGCTGAAGTCAATAGAAAGCGATCTGTCGTAGGCAAGCCCACAACACGAAATCATAGATCAAGTTGAAGAAATTTAGTTGCAAGGACTGACTCAGGGATGGTCAAGATGGATGACAGATATTTTGCAGATGAATGGCTTTATTGGCAGTGACCTCTTGAATACATAACGACACAACAGATGGTTTGGTGACAATTGACCCAAAGTTAATACCCAGAAACCGGCTGAAGACTTTCAATGTGGTTTGATCAACTGTTAGGCAAAGGATTTCCCAACCCAGGTGAATAAAAGTGTCGTGTTCAAGAGTGGTTACAAAGTATGACAAATAGGCTCATTTTTCTCTCTTTTCCCCCACCATTTCTCGCAAGTACCTCTTTATTTTGACAAGCTTGAGGAGGATAACATTTGCTTGATTATAAGCTCATCCTTCGGATGAGTCCAACTTAGTTTAAATTTGAACCCTAAGAAGGAGTGGTTCGTTCCTGTTTGTAATTGAACAGGTCCTTTACTGTGGAATTTTAACGAGTCCAGTATAGGAGAAACTCGACGTTTTTCAATTTTAGAGAGTCTGAAAAAACTTAAGAAGACTCCAGGGTTGACCTTTTTCGTAAATTTGTGTCTCCCAATCCCGAAAAAGTATAAAATAATACTTGAGAGAACCGCTTGATCTTTACGACCAAGGAGTACTTTTCGTAATAAGTGCCCCTGATCCGAAAAAGTAAAAAAGCGATCAACGACACGTCGTTTTATAACCAATATCGAATTTGAAACGACAAAAATCCGGCCATCTTTTCATGTTTTTACGGTCAGATAAAGAGCTGTAAGTGGACCGTCTTTTTAGTTCCGTTTTAACGAGTTTAAAAAGAAAAAATCGGCGATCTTTTCATGTTTTAGGAGTCAGAAAAGAGCTTAAAGGTGACTCTAAATTTTTTTTTGTCGAAAATGATCGATTTCGCCTGAACAATCCGTTATCCTGAACAAAAATTGCAAACATTACTCATACCTGTTTGAGATGGATAAAAATGCTGCAAAAATTACCTTTCTAAAGTGAAACATAAACAAATTTACAATTTATTTATTCAAAAAACTTATAAAAAGGGCTTTCGTCAATTCATTTTTACCGTTTAAGATTTGGGTGAGAAAATAGTGCTTTTGTTCAGAAACTTCCCGTGAAGATTGCGGAAAATCCATCCGTCGGAATCGAACACCGTCTCCTCCAGGTAATCCACATCATCCTACTCTTCAATTTTAACCGTTTCAATTTGTGTTTTAGGCTTTTATTTCATTTTTTAGAGGGTTTTTAGGCTAGAAACCCGCACGCGGGGGCCCACAGGCATAACACCGGCAGCCCGCGGACCCCGACTTTTTCTCAATGGGGAAAAAGTCAGGGGTCTGCACCTTCCATGAAGGCAAGGTGTGGACCCACGCACTGTCTCTAATAGAGAGGGTGCGAACCCTGCAGCAAGGGTTTTTAACCCAAAAAATCTCAAAATTAACCCAAACAATTTAATTTCTTGCATTCTAATTTGCATTTGTTGGATGTAGAGTGTACATCATGCTTGATTGGCGAGAATGGGAGCATGAGGACGTGGATCTTGCCGCCTTGAATCACCAACCTTCGATCGATGCATTGAAGGCATGCGGCTTGTACAAATTCTAGGCCATACCTGGCATGAGGGCCCAGGTGGATTTCTTATAGTGGCTGGTAGACAGGTGGAGCATACAGGACCAGTGCTTCTTCATTGGTGGCCACCAGCTCGAAATCGAGCCGGTAGACATATACTTTTTGACTGGTTTGCCTAAGAGAGGTGAAGACTTGACTCTATTCAGGACTAGGCGAAGTGGCCAGTCTGTCGATAGCCTCCGGCTAGAGTTTTGCAACAGCCAGGCTAGAGAAAAGGGATAGACATTAAAACCATATCCCGTCTTGAACTCATGGTGATCACGTTTTCTGTTACCAGACTTTGCAGGAGTGCCGCACTACATATTGCCACCGGATCCCAGATGCGGATCGCAGTTGACTGCTTTCGAGGCACCATCTTCAACTGGTGTGATGCTGTGTTGGCTAACATAAAAGGCCAACTGACCAGAGCCAAGAACGGACAACTGAAGACCTTTGGTTATGGGGCTTTGGTTGTGAGCTTTGGTCTGAAGAGGGTCCCAATGTTGGTCCCGCAGCACCTTACTGTTGGAGCTGGGCTTCCTCGAGAGCCCAAACTGATGCGATGGGTTGCAGTTATGGGCCGAAATCCAGACGAGGGGACAGAGGTCGTTTGATTCAAACCTGAGTATTTCCATTGGTTGGAAAACCAGGTTTTTTCTATTCAGGACTTCCCTTATGCTGGGGTAGATTTTCGTGGTGACCCAGACATGGCTCTTCCACCAGGAGAGCAATGGGATGACTCAGGTAAAATCATTTTCAACATTTTCCGATTTTAAAAATTTTTTGTTTTTATATATCGTCCCAAAACTGATAGTAAAAGTTTTAATGCATATGTGGGTCCACAGCGACCAGCTGCTCTCCAGCCTTACGAGAGGAAACAACCAGCTGCAGCGGTGCCAGCCCCACAAGACGAATCGGCAGAGACCTTGGCCGAGTTGGAGAGTCATCTAGAGCGCTTGACAGGGGACATTCCAGAGACCGGCATAGATGACATTCCTCGTCGACTACAGCGCTATGTGATTGGGGTCCCAGGACCTTTTAGGAGGTTCCTTTGTAAGGTGGCCCGTACAGTGGTTTCTTATCGAGATCATTACCAGTGATAGGATGATCGCCTATTGTAGACACATATGACATTTTTGCTTTTTGTACTTATCATTTTTTCCGATCATAAGGTATTTTTCAACCTATGATCGAGGACGATGTATATTTTGACACACTCCTATATATATCACTATTACCGGCTTATCTTGTAAATCATGTTATGGAATGGTTGTAAATTTACATGTATGATTATTGCAAATGTCTACTTAACATTCGAGAAGCAATTGCATATACTAATGTATTTAAAGATCTTGGAATATGCTAATATTCAATATAATCAAATTCACGTTCCAAGAGATGCACTCTCAAAAATAATCTCAATAACACTGGATTTCTAATGGCATACACTCTATTAAGCTGCAATACGACGAGTTCAGAATCTAACCTCATTATCAAACTCCGAATCCCAACTGAAATAGATTCAGATAATAACTCAATCACTGCACTATACTCGACAATGTTGTTCGTTGTTTGACCGAGGCTTACCCCATGCATAGATACCAACTCGTCAGAGGGCGAATAGATAACCCAAGCTGTGGAAGAAATGTTCCGTGTATTACGACAAGCACCATCAGCGAAACCAATGTATGTTTGGAGAGGCATCAACATCTGCAATATCAAGAGTAAAACCAAGATAAGCAGGAATAATGACGAAAAACACTCTCTACGCTAAGCACACTTTTTAAACTAAAACACACCAGCTAGAAAGAAAACTATCCTAACTAAAAATCTCCATACCCATTCCTTAAGCATAATACATCTTCAGGTAAAGACCATTTCTGGGTTTACCTAAAGAGTCCCCGTCAAAGTCTACCAATTCATAGGCCCCTTTTGCTAGCTTTCGCTTGACAACATAGGGACCATGCCACATAGGAACAAATTTTCCAGCGCCTAATTTATCATTAGCTTGATCGTACAATAAGACTAGATCTCCTTCCGAAAAATTTCGAGGGGTCACATTTCGATCATACTGAGCTTTCATACATTTTGCGTGAGTTTCGATCGCCAATGCAGCATCACGTCGATTCTCATCTAATTGAGCCAAGTATAACAAACGTTTTTCCTCTTCGGAAGTGGCTGGAAGTAACTCGATGGCCATTTGCAATGACGGGATTTCGCATTCAATGGGTAACACAGCTTCTAGACCATAAACTAGTTGGAAGGAGTGAACCCTGTTAACGTTTTTATTGAGGTTCGATACGCCCAAAGTGCTAAAAATAGCATGTTATGCCAATTCGACCGATGAATCCCAATGATTCGTCGGATCATGATGACTAAAACTTTGTTGATGGATTCAACCAGACCATTAGCTTGTGGATAATAAGGAGTTGAACTATCGTGACGCAAGCCAAGCTGGCCTGTAAGTTCGGTCATCATAACGTTTCAAAAATGACGCCCATGATCAGTGATAATCGCTTGTGGAACACCAAACCTAGCAATTATATGATTGAACATGAAAATTGCAGTTGTTTTGCCATCTGCCTCAAATGTAGGCATCGCCTCGGCCCACTTGGTAAAATAATCTACGCAAGGATGATATACGCATGCCCCCCAGCCGAGTGAGGGTTACATGTAATAAAATCAATACCCAATTTGGCAAAATTACCAACGGCAATTATAGGGTGGAAAGGAGTAGGTGGAGCATGCATCTTTTTATCAAAAATTTGGCAGTTGTGGCATTTTCGGACCGCGGTAATACAATCTTTAAACAAAGACGGCCAGAAGTAGCCAGCCCACAATATCTTTTGGGCTGTGGCATACCCAGACATATGACCACCACACGCTCTAGAGTGACAGTCATTTAGAACTCTTTCAGCTTCCTCGTGAGTTAAACAACGTCGAAAAATAGAGTCCGCCCCACGGCGATAAAGAGTATCTCCAATAATTCTGAATTGTTGGGACTGGAATTGTATTTTTCGACGTTCTAACCTTGAAATTTCTGGCTGAAAGGATTGGGTCTGGAGATAAACGATGATATCCCCATACCACGGATCTAAAGTGCTAATTAGAAACAAGGATTCATCCGCAATGGGCTCCTCCGCCACTGTTTCCGTGTCAGCACGCGGGAAGTCACACATTAACTCCGCAAAAACTAAAGATTTCTTAGACTTATATTTTTCAAATTCCAAGTCTAACTCCTGCAGGATCATAATCCACTTGGAGTACTTGCCCCCTAGCAATTGCTTGGTCAAAATGTAGATCATAGGGTTGCAATCAGAAATTACTGTAGTTTTACGTAGTAAAATGTAGTGACGAAAACGTTGGACAGCTTGAACAGCTGCCAATGCAATTCTCCACATGTGAGTATTTTAGCTCAGTTGGATTTAGAGTTCGACTAAGGTAATATATCACATGTTCAGTACCGAATTCATCTTCCTGAACTAAGACCATTCCAATGGTGGAATGAGAGGCGGTGAGATACAAGAAGTAGTCCTCGTTGTAGTTGGGAGGATGCAATAACGGTGCATGGGTCAACACGTGTTTTAGTGAATCAAAAGATTTCTAGTTATCTCATCCCAATAGAATGGAGTGTTCTATTTCAACAACTGGGTAAAACCCTTTGTAACCTCGGCGTAGTTAGGAATGAATCGTCGTAAAAGTTTGCTTTCCCTTGCAAACTTTGGAGTTGGCGAAGACTTGAAGGAGGAGGAAATTTGATAATAGCTTCAACTTTCGAGGGATCGACGCGAATGCCGGCTTTCAAAACAACAAACCCTAGCAATCGACCCGTTTCTATACAGAAAACACACTTGTGTGGATTCAACCTAATCCGATAATGCCTACACCTCATAAAGATTGCTCGTAAATGGATGAGATGATCAGCTCAATGTAATAAATGACCAAGCAAATCATCGAGATAGGGTTGCACAATGTGCTTGATGTCATGAAACGCATAAGACATGGCCCTTTGAAAAGTTGCCCCGGCATTTTTGAGCCCAAAGGGTAATTTGCAATAGGCAAATGTCCCCCATGGACAAATGAAAGCCGTTTTTGGTTGATCGGCAGGTAGAATATTGATTTGATTGTATCCGGAAAAACCATCCATGAAGGAGAATATTTCGCTGCCGGCACAATCATCAATGATTTGATCGATATAGGGAGTTGGGTAATTGTCTTTTGGATAGGCTCGATTAATTTCCCTATAATCGATACATATTCTTATTGTCCCTTGCTTTTTGTTAACCAGAACAACATTCGATACCCAATCCATTAACGGGATCGGATAAATGAAACCTGCTTTGAGTAATTTTTCAACTTCTGCTTTAATAGCAGCAACTTTTCTTGGGTGAATCTGTCGCAAACGTTGCCGGACAGGTTTAGCGTCCGGGTAAGTCTTGATTTCATGAACAACAATTGCGGGGTCAATTCCTGGCATTTCCTCATATGACCAGGCAAACACGTCGTGAAATTCTTGAAATAGGGCCTTATATATTTGAATTTCATCTTCTGTACACGAGGCACCTATATGAATGTTTTCAACAATTCCAGGCTTAACCGAAATGTCAACCGGAATAGTTCAAGAGATGTTTCCCAAATTTAACTCTGAATCAGGATTTTTCATTGTATTCTGAGGTTCCTTGACATATTCAGTCGTAAAAATTGATGAAAAATCATTTTCAAAATGATCATTCTCGGGTAAGAACGAAGATCTGTGATGGAGATCTTCCCATGGTAAATCATCTACACATAGGATTTCACGAATTTTCTCATCAGAGTGAACAAGTTCGGAAAACGTTGTTGCATCCGAGCTTGATGTGAAAAGTGATTCCTCACAAACCACATTCATTAAGTCAATTTTGGTTGAAGTTGGGTTGGTAAATGATTGCACGGCCTCATACGCAATTTCATATGGACTCAAAGGCATAACATCACCAAATGAGTCTATCTCAGATTCAGAAGGTACGATCCAAGGATCATCATAAACAATGTTGTCTGACGAAATCATATGAATGGTTGCAAAAGAAGACGATGCGTTGATCGAAGGAAAAGGAAACGTTCCCAGTAAACCGACATCTTTAACTAGTCCTACTCCAACATCCTTATATGGGATAGTTGTTTTACCGACATGCTGAATGCTTTCTGAAGAGGCTGGGTTGGACAAAAAGTAAGCCAGCTAGTCTATTGTTACGATCTTTCCATTATGAGGAAACTTTATAACCCGAAAGACCGATGAAACGACAGCTGTCATAGCGTAAGACCAACTACGACCCAAGAGAAGGTTGTAATCTAGAGGGGCATCAACCACCTCCACATCTAGATTAACGGTTTTTCCTTCAACCCCTATGGGTAAATCCTGCAGAATGCCAAAAGGATGAAACCCACGGCCATCGAAGGCCTTTAGTATCATCGGGGATTAATTTAGTGAAGGAGAAGCAAGCGATCTCCAACACTGTATCGACATAATACACGTTGAGGCTCCCTCATCAATCACAGTCCTATGAATAGGCCTGTTTTTTTACTATCACTGGGATTTGGAAAGCCATTTGATGAGGTAAGCGCGGTGTACTATTTTCTAGATCGAAAATTATTATGTTCGAGTCCTGAACGTCAACAGCTCCTATAGCCGACAAAAGTAATCTACCCTATGCTGGACATGATTTCAGCACTTCCAAAGCCGACATTGCTGAAGGTGAAACAGCCAAATCCTCAACAATGTTATAGTTCTGAGCCACTCTCGCATGTGGATTGAAAGCTGACTTTCTAAGTATACCCTTGGCAGGCGGTTTTATTACTAAGTCTGGATTAGGTTTCTCGATCTGTAGTGGATCGGAACCGGGAGCTGAGGTTGATGGGTTAGAATGAGAAGATTTTGCTTCTTTACCATCAACAGGACTTTTACTACCATAATCATGCGATCGAGTCACAATCCTAACATGGGACATCATCAGTATGGGTTCTTCATTGGCACTCGAGGAAGAACCTATCATCTTATTGTCTTGACTTGGAAAAGGATCCTTCAAAACAACAGGCGTTTGGGAACCTTTGACAATCTTCGCAACCTCTGCACGATGAGGGTAGTCTCTTGTCAAATGCTCTTCATCACAAATGAGACAAGGATAACGAGGTTTACGTTTCTCATCATTTAATTCCGCTTTTTCAGGTTTCTCTTTTGAATTTTTGTCTGTTTTATTTTTCTTCTTCCCTTTCTTCTTACCACCGGATTTTGATTTGGCTGTAGATGACTCTACAACATGAATATCGATGGAAATCTCCGTGGAAGAATCTCCTGTCGAGGAATCTGGCAAGGTTATGATAGGAGAAGAATTCTTGGAAGACTTCTTCTTACTTTTGGTGTTAACCGTACCAATCATACCGTCAACAGCATGAGACCCTGAAGGAGCTGCAGCGATTTGATTTTTCTTAGGAAGATCGGGGATTTTCTCGTGTAACATACCTGACCGAGTATAAACCAAGTCATGGTACTGTGCTTGAGCAATTACTTGCTCTTCAGTAACGACTCGGGCCTTAGCTACATCCTCAATGATCTTTGGCAATAAAGATTTTACAAACCATTCAGCTAAGCTCTGATCCATAATAAAAACCTTCACTAAACGCCGTCGACATCTCCATTCATGAATGTGATCTGAAATGTAAGTGGACGTCGACTGCTTTAATGAAGTTAGTAATTCTGTGTCATTGTCATATCTAACTAGCAACTGAAAATGAGTTAAAAACGAGGTAGCTAACTGACTAAAGTTATAAAAATTGCCTCGCGGTAACTCAATGTACAACTTGGCCGCAAGAACAATTAGAGTGCGCTAGAAAAGCCTTAGACAGATTGAATCATCTGAAATGGAGTTAGTCACACACCAGAGGTGATAAGCCATCACATGGTTCGACGGGTCCTCTCCTGATTTGCCTTCAAACTTAGGAATATCACTAGGCAACTTATTCGGCATTGGCGGCCAAAACGGAAGATAATTAATGAGATCGTTCGTTAGGCGCGACAAGTCAGGCAAGTCCAAAGTTGCGATAAATGGTAACTGACGATTAGGGTCCCTAAAACTCTGGGTCATGAGACCAGCCCCAGGAGGAGGATATCCAGGATAACTAGGAATAGGAATTGCATTTGGGATATTGTAGCCTCCCGGAAAACCAGGATTAACCGGACCGTACTGGGGTTGTTGAGGTTGTTGATATGTGTACCCAGGGTACGGTTGATACTGATAGACTGGCTGTTGCACAGTAGGACCGAATTGTTACTGTTCCTGGTACGGTTGATAAGTAAATTGTGGTTGACTTGTGACAACCGTACTTGAACCAGGTTGTCCTACAGGCATCTGAACCAAAGTTTGAATTGTGGATCCAGACTGAGGTAAAGATGTTTGAGGAGTAGATATAGGAACAGTAGAAACCGGAGTTGTCGATACTCCAGAAGTAGGTGGGGTAAATTGAACAGGTGTTGCAGCAGTTGCAGCAGCCGTTTGAGGCAGAGTACGAGGCGTACTGGGCCCAGGCTGAGAAACTACCGAAGGTACAAAAGTTTGAATAGTAGACTGGACAGGTTGCTAGGGTGAACCAGAAACTAAGGGTTGTCCAGTTTGAGATGACAATTGTACATTCGGTTGCAAGACCTGTTGATTTTGCGATGGATCCCACACTAAATTTATTCCGGGGTACGGACCCATAACAGGTTGAGAATATTGAGGACCATAACCAGGTTGAGGGTAGGGTTGATAATTCAAAGGTTCATTTCCCGTTCCTTGAACATATGATTGACCGGAGGGTGGTTGGAAACCTTGGTTCGAGTACTGACCTTGGGGTTGATACCCTTGAGGCACATACTGATACTGGGGTTGACCTTGAGGTACATATTGATACTGGGGTTGACCTTGAGGTACATATTGAGTCTGGGGTTGACCTTGAGGAACGTACTGTCCCGTAGGTATGTATTGTCCTTGAGGTTGCCCCCCAGGTGTTATAGACAATTTTGTGCCTTACAGCAACAAGCATGAATTGTCAATAATCCAAGGGATCCAAAGTTCCCTAAACATGATGTTCCTACCCCTAGAGGAACAAGGTCAGCAAACCAACAGCTCTTAGATCAGTTCTCCACCTGAAAACACTCAAAAACAAGCAATCCTGAAATCAAAGCAGGTGCTCCACTAGGTTTCTGCGCTGAAACTCAGTTGCTCCATGGTGTACCTGCGTTGCAAAGCAAGTGGGACAAAGGCCACCTGCGCTGAGCGAGAAGAGACAAGTGGCACAGTGAGTCATTGCTTTGGAATCTTCCAAAAATGACACTTGGATCAGGTATTTCACCTTGTGATGAGTCAGAGGCTCTGTTTCTCCAAGTGGAAGCAAAGTTCTCCAAGTGGACTCAAGAACTGAAGATCAACTAAAGATTAACTGAAGAGAGAGAGGACACAAGGCAGCTACACATCAGCTGCAAGCTGACTCATCCTTTCTCAATTCATCTATATATTGAGCTCTCTCCTATGAGCTCAGGAGGCTGGAATTTTGGGCAAAGTAATGATATGCTGTTGGTTTCACTATTGAGTTATTGGGTGATTGTTTGAGAGAGGTGAAGAAGAGCAATTCTTTCTGCTGGGAGGTGTTGCTGGGTTGGAGCCTTCAATGGTTGTAATACTCTCAGAACCTTTATTTCTTCATTAATAAAAGCTATTGAGGTTCTTCTATGTGCTCTTGTTTCAATTATATATTGTGATGATTGCATGTTTGGTTTACACTAATCCATGAACCAGTTATGATTGCATGCCTCTTGTAGTTTCCTTCTTTGTTATTTTTGCAGGATCTCATCGTAGCTGGGCGAGCAGAAGAAAAAAGAGCTAGGAGCAAGCGGCCAAAGAGAAGAGTTTGGATTCGACATTAAGCGCAAGGCAACGGTTAGTGCTTTCTCCATTCTCTTTTGCTTTCATAAAGAAGTAAACCTTAAGTAGTTTGTCTTACAGTTGTTGCTAAGGAACTGTCACCCTTAGAGTGGGATAGGGTCATCCGAGTCGGATACTTTTCCCTACAACAAACTGGCGACTCCGCTGGGGATCGTATCCGTTTGATTGTGTTTGTAGTATTTTGCTATTCATTTCCTGAACAAAAGAGTACCAAATCGAAAAGCTTTTGACTATATCAAAAGCGAAGTAGAGGGCAGCTACTCTTGCTCATTTTCTGAGCAAATTCATGATTTGAAGAGCTGATCTACAAGGATCCTTGTAAGCTCTTAGTGATAGCTTTGCACCTTCCTAATCATCCCTTTGAGTGTGCTTGACTGATTGCTTCTGATTTGAGCAAAAACCGTGCATTTTTGAGAAAATTATGACCCGGAAACTGTGAAAACGCAATTCTCGTTTTCCAAAGCAGGTAGTACACAGGCTACCTGCTTTGCAACGCAGGTCCCGAAGGGGCTACCTGCGCTGAGAGCCAGTTTGGCTGTGCAGAGCCTGCGTTGGCCCAAATTTGCCTAGTGCATTTGGGGTTTCCTCCTTTCTCTTGCCTGTTTTCACTTAGTTTTGCTGCTAGGTGTCAGTCTTGTGCCTGTTTTGAAACCAATATTACTTGCCATCATTCTGCCTCTGTTATATAACGAAATTGTACTTGTTCTTTGTATTTCTTACTCATTTACAATTTCCCATAACGAAAAGTAAACTAGTCATGCTTTTGGCCTTTTAGATCTGAACCTGTGTTAGGCATTTTGCTGGTCTAAAGAGTTAGCTTGTTTGCTGTCCATAGCTGATTAGTCATTTTACTTTCGTTAGTATGGTTTGATTTCATGTATTTCCAGTGATTAAGCAAGTGAATCTTAAGGTGTCTTTTGATTTTGGACAAACTTGTTTACTTTCGCTTTAAATCGAAATCAAAGTTATATAACCACTTTCTTTTTGTAATCCATCAACATTAAGAAAGGGAAAAGAAAATACATGCATTGTGCATTTTGCATTTGACTGTGTGCTTGACGATTTAGGAAAGATTTGCATTTTAGTGTGTGCTCTATGATCTGTGTGAAAAGATTTGCCTTTCTTTTCCCTCAGTAGTTAAGGTTTTCAAAGTTGAAAGATTGAAAAGTTTGCTTCTCATCTTAGACTGCATTCAGGAATTTGTTATATACATCTCGTGGTGATCCTTAAAGGCAAACTGATAAGCAAGATCAACATTAAAATAAATCCAATTTACATAACAACGCTTTGTAACATAACGCAAACACATAGAGGTCTAGGTAGAGACGTGTTCCGGCGTCGTTAAACATAGTGACTGTCGATCTCTACGAAGGTGGGTGATTCCTCCTGAGAGTCGGTGGCACTAATACGGACTTGTGCTCCCACGTACCGTCGCGTATATATTGGGAGACCCCTATAGGCAATTATCCTTTATCCATAGGAAGCCGTGTCGGCCGCCCTACTGATCGCGATGCAGTGAACACAGCATTCACGAAGATCGACCACCCGTACCGTAAAACGTATTCTGTGGTTTCGCGAAAAGTTTGGCACACCCTCTGCCTAGATCTCCAGAGAAGTTTCTTTTGGCTTTTTTCAAACTCTATAACTGAAAAAGTCCATCCGAGCATTTGTCACTTCGGGCTCGTTAAAACATCGAAGGCGACTAGAGTCATCTTTAGCTTTTTCTCGACTCTTAAAACATGAAAAAGCAAGTTTGTGTCTAAAAGCGTCGTTAATAAAATTTATTTTAAGCGGAACATAATCACCTGTTATTCCCACGTTGATCTTTCAGTTGAAAAGTATGGAGCCCACCAACCAAGGAAACAACCTTGGTGGAAGTCCAAATCCCTTCTCCTCTTGGGGAGATGTTGGTGCGCCTCATATGGCAACATTGTCACTTCCAGGATTGACAATTGGCCTACCTGTATGGCTCTTTTCAACTAATGTAGTCCAGATCGCCACTAATCCTGAGCAGTCGAATCAACAGTCAGAACAGTCTAGAGCTACCCACCAGCCTTCCACTTCTTACAATTCTTCCTCTGATCCTTCATCTTCACAAGGAAGAGCCGGCAAAAGTCAGCCTCCCATGGAGAAGAAGGAAAAGAAGAAGAGAGAAAAGAAGCAGAAGGGGCCTATGGCGAAGGCGACTGGGGGCAAGCAAAAGACAGCTGACAAAAACCCACACACTGCACCAACCGGGCCTAAATCGCCATGTGTCATTTGCAAAGGGGCCCACTTCCATCGTGATTGTCCCTGTATTCCCCGGATACTAAGGGACTGGTCCCCAAGGTTGCACAATCCGGTAGCATCAACCTCTGGTAGTCATGTTGATTGCAGTCCGTCAACTAGTGAGAGTGAAGGACGAAGAGGGAGACCAAGATCACCCTGTATATTGTGTGAAGGCGATCACGCCATCCACAAATGTCCATTCTTAGATGAGGCAAAGAGAGTTTTGGAAGATCGTCCGGTTTCACCGTTACGACTTCCTCCTGGATACCAAAAACTCGCGCCTAATCCCTCGGTAGTTGAAAATCCAGCTGACCCGCTCAAGTGGTCAGCTGAAGTGTCGGTCATTGAAAATGAACCTACTGAATCCAGAACAGACGAAAGTCTAAAGGTCGAAACGGCGGTCGACCCCGTTCTTCCTTCGGAGGTTTCATCCTCCAATGACACCGTCATTGAAGACCCATCTTCAAATGACACCCTCACTGAAGAGGATAAGGATGACACCGTCCATATTCTTTTCATCAACACAGACTCTGATGAGCATCAGGGCAATGCGCCCATTCCTTTATCGCAGGAAGGAACATCGTCAGGGTCGTATCCGGCCGTATATTCGGTCCCACCACCAAGCAACCTAGTTGTATCCTTTGATTGGAATCAACTAGGCAGACCCCGGTTACCAGCCAGTATCCCATTCAGAATCATAGTCCAAATCTACAGAGTGGTGATGGCTGGAACTATCATTGATGAAGGGGCATCTGTGAGTATCCTTTCCTCTGTTGCTTGGAAAGCACTGGGTTGCCCGGCGCTTTTACCTGAGATGAGAAATCTATCAGGTTTTGATAAAGGAACCAGTCACCCGTTAGGGATTCTCCCCAATGTTCCAGTTACATTGAAAGGGAAGACAGTTCATATGAACATCATGGTCGTCCAGGGACCCTTGGCATATAACTTACTCCTTGGACGAGACTATATATATTGCATGGAGGCAATAGTGTCCTCGCTCTTTAGAGTCATGTGTTTTCCGCACGAAGGAAGAATGGTCAAGCTCGTAGACCAACTTTCATTTCCAGGATCACGCATTGCAAATAGTCAAATACCATCCCTTAACGGTTTATTCAATCAAGGAATGCCACCGCCCCCGGTTCTACTTCCCGATGAATGCGAGTAATTCGAGAAGAAAAGAATGGGGACCCAGGGGGCATGCACCCTGGCCTGCCTCGGGCAGAGAAAACCTTAGGTATAAAGTTAATTTCCGCAGAAGAATGGACTAGTCCGTACCCCGTCCAAAAAAGGAAGAGAGGGTTGTTCTAGGATAAAATTCTTTTGTCAAAGTTATGTTGAAGCGGAAGAATCGCTCCCTTTGTCTAAAGAAGTGGGCTCTCCTAAGGAGGGGATCTATTTGTGGCAGCAAGAAGGCACCATCTTTGAATGTCAAGCCTCACCCATTAAAACAATATGTTTTAAAAGAGAAGTAGGGGCAGTCTTCAAAGAAAGAGAGGAAATTGCTGCAACAAGTAGTCACCATCCTTAGCAACCTAATGATAGACATCGCCGAAAAGAGAGTTTAGTTTGCGGCAGCAAACAAAACCATTTTTCGGATAATAAGTAAGAGGACCTCTCCCCCGTAACACCAATGTTTTATCTGTTGCGATCTTGCAAAAATCAAAAAGTGAACTGATGGGAAGACAAGTACCATCGGCACCGAAAAATAACGAGAAGACAAGTATCGTTAAAAATATAGCAAGACGGCAAGTAGAAAAACAAAGGTGGGACAGAGGAGAAGAAGAGCCTTGAAATTATACTTTATACCTGGGGGCATGCAAACCTTTTGGAGTGCAAGCACGGGACGACTATTTATTTTTTGTAAATTTTTAGGTCCTCCCTTTAAACCTGTAGGTCTAACCCGTTAAACTCGTAGGATTAGCCGTTTCCAGCTTGCATAAAGAAAGGATGAAGGGCAAAAGTTAAAACCTGCCAAATTGGAGTAATTAGTGAGGTATCGCTCCTTAAATAAGATTACCTCACCTAAAGCATTCCTTGTATTAAGACTGGTATAATCGAGCAGTTTTAGCAATGTTCATGCTCGTTAAAAAATAAACGCAAGAATCGAGCAGTTTTGTACAGAGTTCATGCTCGTTAAAAAATAAACACAAGTTGTGAGCAATCTTTCCCTACAGTTCAAGCTCATCCAAAAAAATGAACCGGTAAACAACCTCGAGAAATGTAACCTTTGAAAGCCATATTAAAAGCCCTTGGTCGTGTTTATATGCCATCACCTCCATCCGTTCATTTTGGCCAATCGTTCACCTCCATATGTTTGTTTACCCATTTTGAGGAACAGCTGCGAAGAGTGATTTCACTTAGCCATCCTTGTGACACTGCCGTGATTGGAGAATTCCAACCTGTACCTGGAATCTGCTGCTATCCCTGTTCATCACTCGTTCCTCAAAAGACGAGTCTTCTTTGAGCTCTTTTCACTGACTCGTAAAATATGAAAAGTTTGCCGAGTTTTGGCCTTCCAGCTCGTTAAAGGACAAGAAGAGCTATCCCTCCTCTAGATTTTAATCTTTTTGGACCTGAGGGATTATTACACAAAAAGATCGAGCGCTTGTTTTGTTCGGCTCGTTAAAGAAATCGAAAATTCATCCCTTCTGTATTGTTTTATACTTTTTCGGACTTAAGGGATTAGAAGACGAAAAAGGAATTTTGGAGTTAACTTTTCGTACCTTTTCAGACTCTCTAAAAATGAAAAGGACCGAGTTTTCTTTGTCGTTAGACTCGTTAAAATGATTAAATAGCGACAAACTTGTCTTTAGACGAGAACGAGTTTCCCTATCGCTAGGCTCGTTAAAACATAGCGATGGGCTTGCCCGAAGGGCAGGTTATAGAACAAGCATATGTTATCCTCCTCAAGCTTGACAAAAATAAAGAGGTACTGGTCAGCAATGACTGGGGAAAAATTGGGAGAACCTCACAGCATTAATGGTGGCAAGTCGCTCTTGAACATGACACTTTGTCCTCCGTATCACATCGGGTTGGGTTGTTTCATTCACCGGTCTCATAACCATGGTCTTCGCCACACCATCCACAATTGGGGTAATGCTACCAATCCATCACATCAGTGTCGTTATATGTTCAAGAGATGTGGTTCTGTAAAGAGTCAACCGTGTTCCACCCACTGCCATACATTATCCTTCATCCACTTCATGACCGCCACCCTGAATCATACATCACAGTTTGTTTTCACCTCATCACAATCACTAGCTCCGTTCCGTGTCACTGATGTGGGATTCATTAAGGCCCTCCTTTGACGGATCGCTCCTTGTCGACATCAGCTCATTATCCAAGGAGTTGATCTAGGAACACCCCCCTCAGTACTTTGAAGCTTGCATGCCTCAATGGCAAGTTTCTCACTTCCGGCGACAGGTATACATCAATGACCTTCGACCAGAAGATTTTGCATGGTGGTCGACGCCAAGTCCTTTATTCCCACCATGTAGATTGTACTACCGTACCTTGAGGGTCATCATCCTTATCGGTGACTCCTCTCGCGCTTGTTAACGGTTTACATCATTGACCGGTAATCAAGCGATGTCTTTCCATGTTCGACTTCAAGAAATTCTCACATGGATCGACTTGTACATCGAGTGAAGATCGGAAGAGATTGAAGACCCCGGATCTAGTTTCATCCATCCGGGCTGCGATATATATTCAGGACATAAAGACATTTGATATGTACACCATTACAGCAGATGATCATCCTTCTCAAAGGATGATAATTTCAGCAGAGAATTATCAGTCTACAATCAGACGATCGTCTGTTCTATGTACCAAAATGTATTTATAAAGCTGAGCATGGGAATGCCCGCCTCAGCTAGATCATGAAAAATGTATGAAAAATAATGTATTGTATTGTATCTTATTACAGGACACTTCTCAGCAGATTGAATGAACTTCGGATCCTCTCAATAAAGCATTTCACCCGATAAACGACCTCATACTTTAGGGGGCATCTGTTATAGACAATTTTGTGCCTTACAGCAACAAGCATGAATTGTCAATAATCCAAGGGATCCAAAGTTCCCTAAACATGATGTTCCTACCCCTAGAGGAACAAGGTCAGCAAACCAACAGCTCTCAGATCAGTTCTCCACCTGAAAACACTCAAAAACAAGCAATCCTGAAATCAAAGCAGGTGCTCCACTAGGTTTCTGCGCTGAAACTCAGTTGCTCCATGGTGTACCTGCGTTGCAAAGCAAGTGGGACAAAGGCCACCTGCGCTGAGCGAGAAGAGACAAGTGGCACAGTGAGTCATTGCTTTGGAATCTTCCAAAAATGACACTTGGATCAGGTATTTCGCCTTGTGATGAGTCAGAGGCTCTGTTTCTCCAAGTGGAAGCAAAGTTCTCCAAGTGGACTCAAGAACTGAAGATCAACTAAAGATTAACTGAAGAGAGAGAGGACACAAGGCAGCTACACATCAGTTGCAAGCTGACTCATCCTTTCTCAATTCATCTATATATTGAGCTCTCTCCTATGAGCTCAGGAGGCTGGAATTTTGGGCAAAGTAATGATATGTTGTTGGTTTCACTATTGAGTTATTGGGTGATTGTTTGAGAGAGGTGAAGAAGAGCAATTCTTTCTGCTGGGAGGTGTTGCTGGGTTGGAGCCTTCAATGGTTGTAATACTCTCAGAACCTTTATTTCTTCATTAATAAAAGCTATTGAGGTTCTTCTATGTGCTCTTGTTTCAATTATATATTGTGATGATTGCATGTTTGGTTTACACTAATCCATGAACCAGTTATGATTGCATGCCTCTTGTAGTTTCCTTCTTTGTTATTTTTGCAGGATCTCATCGTAGCTGGGCGAGCAGAAGAACAAAGAGCTAGGAGCAAGCAGCCAAAGAGAAGAGTTTGGATTCGACATTAAGCGCAAGGCAACGGTTAGTGCTTTCTCCATTCTCTTTTGCTTTCATAAAGAAGTAAACCTTAAGTAGTTTGTCTTACAGTTGTTGCTAAGGAACTATCACCCTTAGAGTGGGATAGGGTCATCCGAGTCGGATACTTTTCCCTACAACACCAGGCACAAATTGGGTACCTGGAGGCTGCCCCCCAGGCGATAACTAACCACCTTGAGGTTGAGGATTAGGAATAGTACCTGACATCATGAGAATATCTTCTACACTCAACGGCTTAGTACCATTGTTTCCAGTTAATAACCCTTGTTCAATGGGTTGAGGAGATGCTCTCGCAAAAGTACCAGAAAGTGACTGATACCTAGAGGGAACAGAAGGACCACCGTACAAAAAGGATTCTGGTGATTGAGTAAACATGGACGACTGTCTTGACATATTTAACGGAGGATAGTAACCTCTAGGTGTTGGGTGATAAGGAACACGACGTGGTGAAAAACTTAGCCCTGGGTTTTCCAAAAAATTAGTTAATGAAAGATACCAAGCACTGCTCCTACGTGGACTGTAAAAAATTGATTCACGCTCCCTAAGTTCAATAGCAGGTTGATTTTTAGGGATAGGGATGCCTACTTCTTCTTCCGGAGTAGCAAGTTCTTCGATAGCTATAAGTCCAGAAGGAAGATTTTGGGTAATTATTCTTTCTACCCTGGGTGAACCAGGACCACTAGAAGTTGGAGAGGTAAACCCCGATGTTGGAGTAGCAGCAAATTCACTTTCAGGTTCGGATATTTTAGGTTCCTCATCTATATCACTAGTAGATGAAAAGCTACCAGTAACTTCGGAAATAGACACTGATTGTGGATTATAATCTACTACTAAAGCTTGAAAATCAATATGTACCACCAAAGAAGACTCTCCTTCTTTAGGTGACCCAACTCTACTATCTCTAGGAGATACGAGGGCTCTTAACCCTTCAAGCTGGCTCGGTGAAAACTCAGGAGGTTAGCCTCATAAGAAGGCTAGTAAAAACCAAGGTGATCTGAGGTTTCTACAGCTTCTAAGCTCAGAGCTACTACAAGACCAAAATGAAAACCAAACGCAACAATCAAAACTTCTAGGAATTTCACCTAAAACCCTAACACCAATGGAATTAACCTAAGAAAAGCTTCTGAAAAGTTATATGCTGGTCTGGGCAGGGGATAATAACATCTAAACAAAAACTAAGCTGACTAACAGAGAAAATCTTAGGTTTTCCAAAATTTTGACATGGTCCGCAGGTCCACATTTAACACAGGTGCGGTACCGCTCTGTGCTAAAAGGAAAAGTGTGGATAGGTCCGCACTGTGTCCCAAGCCGAGGGTGCGGTCCTCTCCCAAAGTTATGAAAAACAAAAAATAATCCTAGATCTACTAGATCTACCCAATTCCACATACAACAAGCCAAAAACAGAAACAAAAACACAGTTTCTCAGGTCAAAGTAAAAACAAGGAAAAAATCAAGTCCCCAGTGGAGTTGCCATTTTGTCACACGGAATGAGTCGATCTTGCAGATAAGATAGACCTTCCTAGAATCTAATGATATCTAGTGAAAAGCAAGCCAATCAAAAACTATCTTTCTCTAAATATGCATTTATAAACAAAGGCAAACAAGTGTTTAGGCCTACCTTAGGTCCAATGCAAGTTTGTGGAAGCCTCGCTCCTTTGATCCAAATGAGCTCCCTTGTTGCGAATCTGCAAACACAAACAAGCAAACAAATTAAATAGCACCTGAAAAGCCAATATCATAAAACATACTTAACATGATGATCAAGGAGTTCTTGAAACAAATGACATAAGACAATTTGTTGAGAAAAATGAATCTGATTGTATTAATTCAAATCAAAGAAGAACTTTACAACCTGTGCCTTGATGTTGTACAAGCTCCTCCCAGGGTCCAACAAGAAGTCTCCTCTACTTTGACAAGTTTCACTCTCTTCCCAATGAAGCCAAAAAGGTATGTGATCTCTCCTGTCAAGCTTAACTAGGAAGTCTCAATTCCACCAGCATTTACCCTAAAAAATGTTCAGCTTCTAACCTCCCTAGCAACCAGCCCAATGCCTTAATTTATAGTGCAATGGAGGGAAGTTACTAGGTCCTCCTTCAAAGGGATAAAACCCTCCTTCAAAGGGATAGCTCCTCTCATCAAGGGATTAGCTCCTTCTCTTTTGGGATGCATGAACCACCTAAGAGCGACCAATCCATGTCAAAATTCCCTCTAGAATCATCTAGAATTAACCCAAAGTGAGTTTTTTAGAATATGCGCCTTTTTGACTTTCACAGGGGTCTGCACCCACTCCTTTAGGGACAGAGTGGGCAGGTCCACAGTTTTTGTGAACAGGAGGTGCGGGACCATAGGCAACAGTGAGAGAAAGTGCGGAACCAGAGTTTTGTTGATTTTCAATGTCTTTCTCTCATTTTCAAAGCTTGACTTGAAGAGCGGAGGTCTGAGACTTGCTTAGGAGGATAGTACAAGTGATGATAGACCCATACTGACTGCAAATAATCATGGTGACGATATTTTCGTGTAACAATAAGATGAGAACCTCTTAGAAGAAGCATCAGTACACTTGACAAGGTAGTTGAAATACTAGCATTTAAATGAAAATGAGGTATGGAAGTTATAGTTCCATGGAGCAAACTCAAAAGATGGGAGCTGAGCTGGAATGTTGTTGGTATCTCCATAAGGTACCATGATGCCCCTTACTTTCAAGCTCAAATTTGAGGCAACCAACATTGTAGCGAAGTACGAAGCATTTCTCCTGGGGTTACAAACGATGAGAAATATGAACATTGAATTCCTATCAGTGTATGGAGATTCGGAGTTAGTCATGAAGGAGAACCGAGACCAATGCCAAGCCAAACACCCAAGGATGAGGATGTAACAAAATGAAGTGTGGGACTTAATCGACAATTTCTTATTGGCCTTTAACATCCAGTTTTTGCCCAGGGAAGGAAACAGGATGGTTGACTCTCTTGCAGTATCAGCACGCACTTTCATTCCCCCACAGAATCCACTCCTCAAACATGAAATAGAACTTAGACACAGGCCTCCAATACCTGATAATGTCAAACATCGGTAGGTATTCGAAGATGATGAGTAAGAAAAAATATTCATAGAAGTCATTGAGGAGTTTTCCCACTCCACCATCGACCAAGAAGAAGAAGAAGCAGAACAAGAAGCCACCCTGTGAAAAGACACAGCGGCTGGGCAAGAAAACATTCAACTGAAAGGGAACATCATCCCTTGTGGAGTTGTTCCACTATAAAGACTTTTCAATAAAGATGGCATAAAGTCCAAACCAATGGCCCCAAAGAAGGATGAGCAAGTCGAAGACTACAAAATCAGATTATAGGAGGAACCCCAGATGATCAGGTTTTCCAAAGGACTCCCCCCGCAATACAGACAGAGGTATTTACATCTTTTCATCAGATATGCGATACTTGCACACCTTGGCCTAATGATATTCTCCTTCTTTTATAGTTTTAGGCCTTTCTTAATACCATGGACCAAAACCACTTAGGACCAATACCTTGGACCCAATACCTGGGGTCAATAGCTCAGACCAGATACCTTGGACCAATACCATGGATCAAAATATCATGGACCAAATACTTCGGACCAAAAATTAGTTTTCCAAGGTATACGTGCTTTTCCTTCTATGAAAGTGTGTGTGTACGTATGCGTGACTTGTATACAATGAACTGCGTGTATACGCAGCTTGGTCAATGGTGAACCTACATATACCTCTCTTTCTTCATTCTATAATTCTTTGTTGTTTACCCTCTATACTGTGATCTTTCATCTGAGTGAGTTGCCTTCTAAACTGATTCCTTGAAGCTTCCTTGCATTTCATCACATCTGTAAACGCTACTGTCATGCATTCTGTCACATCTGATATCTCTTCTGTAGATTCATCTAGTTACCATATACAAGTGAGTTGTTCTGCTACAAGTGGGTTGTTATCAAGTACAAAACATACATCATTATGCCAACAATCTCCACCTTTGGACTTGATGGCAACAAAAGCCACCCCAAGTCACTCTCCCCCTTTGACATCAAGGGCAAAGGATCATGCTCCCCCTGAGTGCATGCTGAATTCTCTAATATGCTGAAGTGTGCTAATTGAGCTCCCATGATCGAGTCCATGCTCCCCCTAAGCATAAGCAAGGTCAGCAAAAAGAATAACATGACTCTATACATACATCACAAATGACCTTCCTATCACTAATGACTCATACATGCATCCATCTCCTAACCAAGTGGGGATATACCGAATTTGACTCATCCACCAACCAAGTGGGGATATACCAATTGTTTATACATGTAATAAACAAGAAACATTACGTCATCCATCCCATGCATAGTGGGGTTACAAATTAGGTCTTTTCATGACCTTTACAAACAGAGACCAAATATTTTAAACAAGACCATGATAGTCATCAACAACTATCATATGATCTATACCATCAGCATAATCTGTCAACAACATCCAAGCCGACCTCTCCAACCCTAAGTTATCTCTCTACCCTTCTATTAATGGGTTCACATTTTCTTGACTCTCTCCTCTCAAAATACAGATCTCATTACCCTGATGATGGACTCACCTAGCTAGTCCGAAACGTCGGTTTCAAAAATTGCTCACAGGTTTTTCCATTAATTAAAAAAAAACATCCAAACCGACAACCTATATATGTCCATCATTAGTTCCCAAAATATCATCAACCATGTTCTCCCCCTAAACCTGTTCCACCTGTTCACTGTCAGATCTGATCATTGCATATGTCAGTCAAAGCATCATTATCAATCAGATATACAGCAAGTTATCAACAACTTTATGAGGACCAATATATCAACAGATTGAAACCATCATCAAACAGCACAGATAATTGACATAACCATAGCAGACCCCTTTTTCTTGAGTCTGGCCAACTGCTTTTCTTCAAACCAAAATATACAAGACTGTGCCCATAGAAACTCACATATGTATGTGACTATGCTTCATGAAACTCGCGTATAACCACCTTTCTCTAAAAAATAGGATTTAACAGCAGGATGATGCAGAAACTACTCCCAGCTTTTGTCTGGGATATTCAAATGTCTCTCTGGGCAGTGGTTTAGTGAATATATCAGCAACCTGTTCTTTGGATGGAACATATTCCAATTTGAGCTTTTTTTCAAGCACTTGTTCACGTAGGAAATGATATTTGATGGGTATGTGCTTGGTCTTGGAGTGCATGACTGGATTCTTTGAAATACCGATGGCACTTGTATTATCACATAGAATGGAGATGGGTGGAGTACATGTGATCTGAATATCTTGCAAGGTTTGCATCATCCAAAGTAGTTGTGTGCAGCAAGATGCAGCAGCCACGTATTCTGCTTCAGCCACAGATAATGCAATTGAACTTTGTTTCTTTTTGAACCAAGACACTAACCTAGAACCCATATAGAATGCACCACCACTAGTGCTTTTTCTGTCATCAAAACTTCCTGCCCAATCTGCATCATTATATGCATGAAGTGTAAGATCTGTATCTCTAGGATACCATAAACCAAAGTTCTGTGTTCCTTGAAGATATTTGAAAATCATTTTGACTACCTAAACATGTGATTCCTTTGGGTTTTCTTGGAATATTCCAACTATTCCCACTGCATGCATGATGTCTGGTCGGGTACTTGTTAGATAAAGAAAATTGCCAATCATGGATATGTAAGTTGGTTGATGTACTACTGTTGATTCATCATTTGAGCTAAGACTACATCCTGTTACCATTGGGGTAAATACTGGTTTAGAATCTTCCATGCCATAGTTTTTCAAGATCTGTTTGAGATATTTGGTTTGTGAGAGAAAAATACCATCTTTATTTTGTTGAACTTTTAGACCAAGAAAATAGGTAAGCTCACCAAGCAAGGACATTTCAAATTCTTGCTGCATTACTAAAGCAAAATTATGACTCATGGATTCTTCATTGCTACCAAAAATGATATCATCAACATACACAACAATTATTATCAATTTATTAGTTTCCATCTTTATATATAGATTGCTATCTACTGACCCCTTTGAAAACCCCTGTTGGTGGGGGTATTTGTCAAGACGGTAATACAGGCCCTTGGAGCCTATTTTAGACCATAGAGAGCCTTTCTGAGTTTGCATACAAGTTTTTCATCATTTCCAAGAATGAATCCTTCTGGTTGTTCAATATAGACTTCTTCTTCTAAGTCTCCATTAAGAAAGGCAGATTTTACATCCATTTGGTATACTTTGAATTTCTGAAAACTAGAAAGAGCAAGAAACATTCTTATGGCTTCAAGTCTAGCAACAAGTGCAAAAGTTTCTTCAAAATCTATACCTTCTTGTTGAGCATATCCTTTGAAAGCAAATCTAGCCTTGTTTCTGATAACTTCTCCATTTTCGTTCATCTTGTTTTTGAATATCCATTTGGTTCCTATGATATTCTTATCATGAGGTCTAGGAACTAATTCCCAAGTATTATTCTTTTCAATTTGCTCAAGTTCTTCATTCATGGCCTTGACCCAACATTCATCTTTGTATGCTGCATTTACATTTTGAGGTTCAGTGGAAGATAGTAATGCTAGATAGCTTGAGGCTTTGGCAATGGTTCTTCTTGTCTGCACACCTGCCCCTTTTTCCCCTAAAATTTGAGTTTCTGGATGATTTTTTTGAACATACCTAGATGGAGTCTTTTCTTCTATTCTTATCTCTTCTTCTGGTGCTTCATTGGTTTCTTCTTCGAAATCAGTGTGATTTGATGTGGGAAAATGATCCTCATATTCTTCATTGTCGTAATCTTCAGTTTTTATCTGTTTTGGATTTTTGCATGCTTCATCAACCACAACATCAATATTTTCAATAATTTTCCCAAGTATTTTATTATAACATTTATATCCTTTACTTCGGGAAGAGTATCCAAGAAGAATACCTTCATCTGCTCTGGGTTCAAACTTACCAAGTTTTTCATCAGTCCTTTTGATGTAACATTTTCTTCCAAAAACTTTGAAGTATTTTACAATAGGAGTCTTACCATACCAAAGTTCATGTGGAGTTTGAGTGTTTTTTACCTGAACATTTGCTTGGTTGAGAATAGTGACAGCGATGAATGCAGCTTCACCCCAGAAGGTTGCAGGAGTTCCAGATTCATATAGCATAGCATGAGTTATTTGTTGAACAGTCCTGTTCATCCTTTCTACCACTCCATTTTGCTAAGGAGTCTTGGGGTGGAGAACTGCCTTTTTATTCCATGTTGTTCACAAAATTCAAAGAATTCATCCGAGGTAAATTCCCCTCCTCGATCAGATCTGAGGCATTTGATTTTGCGATCTGATTCGTTTTCAACCAAAGCTTTGAAGGCTTTGAACTTTTCAAATTCTTCATCTTTATGCTTTAGAAGACTTATCCAACACATTCTGGAAAAATCATCAATGAACAATATAAATTATTCTTCTCCACGAGGTGACTTTTTCCTTGATGGTCCACATAAATCAGTATGAACAACTTCAAGAGGCTTACTAGCTGACCCTTCCTTTTCGATGAAGTGAGATCTGGTTTTCTTACCGAATTGACATGATTTGCATATAGTATTTTCAAGAATGTTGATATCTTGAAGATCACGAACAGCCTGGAATCTACATGCTTTTCTTATTTGAGAAAAGTTTAGATGTCCCAATCTTCAGTGCCATAGCAAGTTTTCAGCATTTTCTCTTAGATAGCACTGTTGTTGTCCTCCCTTGAGTATGTATAAGTTGTTTGAAGTTCTTGTACCTTTGATCACGGTTTCTCCTGTATCAAGCTCACGAACAACACATCCATTTGATCGAAACACTACTTCATTTCCTTGATCACACATTTGACTCACACTCAGCAAGTTATGATTTAAGCCATCAACATACATAACATTTCCAGCTTTAACCTTTTCTTTCAAGAAAACAGAGCCTTTTCCTTTTATGACAGCAAGAATGTCGTTTTCAAATGAGACACTCTTTTCCTTTTCTAAGGCATTTTATGAGTGTAGTTTTTCTTTGTCACCTGTCATGTGTTTTGAGCATCCACTGTCGATGTACCACTGGTTTTCTTGTCCTTCTGCATATAAGGCTATACCAAATCTTTCAGTTTGCGGTTATTTCTTTCTCTATTTTTTGGGATTTAATGGAGTTTGCTCCTTTTGAGATATTTGTCGAAATTTACTCCTGCATTCAGATTCTTCATGGCCAAAGTTGTTACAGATTGAGCATTCTATTTCATTTTCAAGAAGAGAAAAGTTATTATAGGAACTTTTCTTGATCCCTGTCACATTCCTTTGATTTCATGATTCTCTAGTCATGATGGTTTTGTAAGAAACACATTCATCAACTTTGTGTCGAAAATTATGACATGAGAAACATTGACCATTAAAGAAGTTCCTGCAATTATCGAATCTACTGACCTAGTGATTGTAGTTTCTATTGATATTTATCTTTGAAGCAAATTGGGTATGATTTACCTGAGGTTGATTGTGGCTTCTGTTCATCTGATTTTCCTGGTGATCTTCTTTATGCCTTTGCTGACGATTGTCAAACTGTTCACTGCTCTTTACTGCATCAAGATAGCTTTTAGTGGAGGTTGACGAATTCTGTGATTGAGATGCTTCTTCAGTATATCCAAGACCTGTCTTTATCAGAGGAGAACGCTGCACTTCGATAATTTCATTTAAGGTTTCTAATCCTTTAGCAAATCTAAGATTGAGAGATTTTTTTTTTCTCAAGATCCTTTCTTAGACCCACAATTTCACATTCTAGTTTTTCATTGTGTTTTTCTCTTTCAGCAAGTTGGTATGTCAATGTATCTATAATCATATTCTTTTCTTCTAAGCAGATCTTGAGTTTAGAGATTTCTTCATCAATGTCATCTTCATCTAAAGCATCCAAAAAATCATCATCTTCATAAGCCATCTGAAGTCTATAGTCATTAGTATTTTCATCTTCATCACTATTTGATAAACTATCGCTATCTTCATGAGTATAGTAGCTCTTTTTACTTAAACTTTGTTTTCTATTCCATTTTGTAGATTCCTGCCCTTTATCATATTTATCTTTATGAGGACATTTGGCAGCATAATGACCCACTCTACCACAAGAAAAACATTTGAAAGGTAGTTTACCTCTAAATCTTTCGGGACCCCGTTGAAGCTTCTTGAAAAAGTTTGCTTCCTCTTCTTCTTCTGAAATATTTCCTAATTCATTGAGTTCTTATTTTTCTTTTGCTGAAGCTTTAAATGTGGCTTTTGTCATATCTGATGGACCTCCTTTTCTCATCTCAAAGGAAGTTAAGATTCTGTGAAGCTGTGTCATAGTAATAGTTTGTAGATCATGCTTTTCTTTTATGGCAGATACTTTTGAATCAAATTTAGTAGATAAGGATCTTAAAACTTTTTCAACTAAGGTAACTTCCTTTATCTCTTCACCCACATTCTTCATGCAATTAACAATCTCATCTATACGTAAGAAGTAACTAGCTATACTTTCATCATTGTGCATCTTGAGAGTTTCACATTGAATTCTGAGAGTTTGCATTTTAGCACGTTTTACCTGAGAGTCTCCTTCATAGCTTAGAAAAATTTTGTCCCATATTTCTTTGGCTGATTTGAGCTGCATAACTTTGAAAAACTCTGATTGTGACAGACTTCCCAATAATGTATTGAAAACCTTGGCATTGGTTTCATATTTCTTTTTACCTGCTGTATTTGTAGGAATTGTTGATGGAAATGTATATCCTCCTTCCATGATTTCCCAGACATCTGTTCCAAGAGATTGAAGATAGGTTGTGGTTCTTACCTTCCAATAAAAAAATTTACTCCCATCAAAGATTGGTGGTCTGATGGATCCCCCACTTCCTTGATTACTCATGATGATGGATCTTCCTTCAAGCGATCAAGCTTCTTCTGAAGGACCTGCTCTAATACCAATTGTTGGAAATAATACTGAGAGGGGGGCTGAATTAGTATTATCAGATCAATAATTTAATTTTCAAAACTAATTTGTATATGCTACTTTAATTCAGTGAACTAGCGTGTATACGCAACTGTACTTAATGAAACCAGTGTATATGCAGAGATCTTTTGATTTACCCAAATTATCATGTATTGAACCTTAATCAGTATATCAGGAATTCATTAGATAGTGCAGTAAAATAAAAATAAAGCATCACGCACGAGCAACACACATGAACACCAATATATAAGGTGGAAACCCAATGCAAGTGAAAACCACCTGTTGTTGTCGTCTCTGTCTTCTTTTAATAAAAGAAAATTATGTTTACAATTTTTGTAATGGTGTAGTCTTATACCAGTATGCAGGCTTCTACCTACAGAATGCTACAAACTTCTCTCATCCTCTAGCTTCTACTCGAAGGGAGCTACAACCCCCTAGCTCTTGTACTAGCTGATACGTTTTCTAGTACGTAGGAGCCGACCTACAGAAGGCTACGACCTTCTTTCTTCCTTCAAGGACCTCGTTTCATAAATTTTCAGACTGGATCCATCAAAAACATCATTCAATCATCAAATATATCTACATCAACCAATCGCCTTTCAAACCAACCACAACCAAATCAATCAATCACTTTGACAACCCATCAATTTGATCATTCAAAATGTTGTCACCAGAATACAGTAACTAGAACCCAAGCCAGAACCTAGAACACTGCAACAGCAAACAGAAGAAACTAAAATATATTTTATAAGGCATACGTTACTTCCATGTGTTGAATCTGCGTGTATAGCACTTTCCTCAAAGCCAACCAGCATATATATCTACAAATATAAATTCAGAATTCTGCAGCTCTTCCAGACTTTAGTTATACCCAAATCATATCATTTACACAATAATATTTGCGTCAGAATTCAGATCTAGAATATATATGACAAAAACATCTAATGATAATTCATTTTACTTCTTAAGATCATGATCTATCATTAGATCTGATCCCTCATCATCAGCTAAGGTTCATCCTTGGTTCAGATCCAGCAATGCACCATAACCCAATAACCTGCATACTAGATCTCACACTTCATCAGATATTTGATACTTGCACACCTTGGCCTACTAATCTTCTCCTCCTTTTATAGTTTTATGCCTTTCTCAATACCATGGACCAAAACCACTTAGGACCGATACCTTGGACCTAATACCTAGGGTCAATACCTTAGACCAGATACCTTGGACAAATACCATGGATCAAAATATCATGGACCAAATACTTTGAACCAAAAATTTAGTTTTCCAAGGTATACGCACTATTCCTTCTGTGAAAGTGCATGTGTACGTATACATGACTTGTATACAGTGAACCTGCGTGTATACGCAGCTTCGTCAATGGTGAACCTGTGTATACCTCTCTTTCTTCATTCTGTAATTCTTTATTGTTTACCTACTATACTTTGATCTTTCATCTGAGTTAGTTGCCTTCTGAACTGATTCCTTGAAGCTGCCTTGTGTTTCATCAAATCTGTAAACACTACTATCATGCACTCTATCACATCTGATATCTCTTCTGTAGATTCATCTAGTTACCATATACAAGTGAGTTGTTCTGCTACAAGTGGGTTTCCATCAATTACAACACATACATCATTATGCCAACACTTAGATGGGATGTCAGGCGAGAAGACAAAGGAAAGCATGGGAATATTGATCCACAATGGTTGGGCCCCTTCAAGATTGCATAAGAGAGGGGAAACAACACTTACATGCTTGAAAACGTGGATGGTGAACTGTTGGAACTTCTTGTAAATGGTCAGTTCCTAAAATTTTATTTTCAAAATTAGAGATATCTATCTCTTGCTCATTGTAAATATCTATTATGTGTTGAAATTGTTATTTGAGTTTTTCAGTTTATTATCAAAATGTCCTTTTTACATAATTATATTTTGTTTAAAAATAAATCCATGCCCAATATAAGTCAAGGCTACTGGTCTGCAGGTCCTCAACACCTTGCCAGCAAGGCATTATCCCCAGTTGGATCCAATGTTATCACTCACTGCATTGTGGGTTTCAATTGGCCAAGGTTGCTCAAGAGCAATGAAGTTTGGAGCCTCTATCTCAGGCCACATAAACTATCATAGCCAAATATGACCCTCTTCATTGCGTATTTCTTGGAAATATATTTCCAACAGTATATGGAAGTCTGAAAATGAACTCCTGGAGTAGAAGTTAAGGCATTTTGAAGTATACCTTGGAAAATCCAAGCAAACCCAAAAAATCACTAAGTGTGGAGGAAAATCACAATCGGACATCTGGCGTGCCGATCACAATCACATACCAGCATCAGCAGGTTCAGGCATGCAGGTTAGGATCATTGATGCTGGAAGGAACAGTGATATGTCAATTGTCTATATCGCATATCGGTGGTCGGTGTTGTTATAGCCATTTTTGGGCACTACAACCCCAAGCATAAATGTCAAAACCAAGGGCTCCTAAGTCCCTAAAGGTGTTGTTCCAACCCCTAAAAGAACAAGGTCAATTGATTACAGCATCTCCCAGAAGTTCTCCATGAAAAACTACTCAGAACTGGTCAAAACTGGACCATTTCACCTGCTCCGTAGGCAAAGTACGTTGCATCCCTCCTAAATACACACAGTAGGTGCGATGCATGTCAAAAATCCCTTCTATGGGGTGCGATGGGCGAGAAGGGACAAATGGTAGGGTCAATCCGCAAGGTGGAGAAGCATGGAATCTTCCAGAAACTTCTCCTATGACACTTGCCTCTCTGAATTCGACCAGGGATGAGTAATAGATCATCAATCTCCAAGTGGAATCAAGAACTATCAGAGGGAAGACACTAATCAAATCTCAAAAGCTGACTCACCTCCCTTGCAGACATCTATATATGGATCCCTCATCCCAGAGATCCAGAGGCTGGAATTTTGTATCTTGTAAGGAAGTGCTGTTGGTTTCTTGGTGCAATATCATAGTGTTGGGTGATCTAAGCTTTTCATGAGGTGAAGAAGGGCTTACTTGCTGAGAGGATGATGCTGGGTCAGAACAATTGGTTGTAATTCTCTTTTTCTTTCTTGATTATCAATAAAGCTATTCAAGTTTTCCTCCATACTCTTGCATGATTGATTATTTATGCATTTGTGTGGTCAATGTATATCTGATCCTATATTATTTATGATAATAGATCTATGTTCTTGGATAGTGTTATGCTACTTTGATTCTACAGGTACTCTTTGAAGCTGGGTAGACAAGGAAGCTAGTGGCAAAGACCTACAAGAAGAGAGAGGAATCAAGCAAGGAACCAACTACAGGATAGAGGTTGGTCTCCTTATTCTTCTCTTATCTATTTCTCATAAAGGAAAACAAAAGTAGTTTTTAGTTTGTTTGTTTCTAAGGTAGCTACCAGCCTTAGTGGGATTAGCAGCTCTGCATAGACACTATTCCTGATAACAAAATGGCGACTCCGCTGGGGAGCGAGTAGATTGTTTTTTCATCTACATTTGTTTACTTTATAAACTTACAGACAGAGCCTGAAGTCGAGCCAGCTAGCCTTCGAACTGCATTTGCTATGAAAGTGCAAAGTAGATCAACGCTGCTTCAGTCAATCTCTGGGTTTTGTTTATGAATTAAACGATTGATTTACAAGCTTTCTAATTGCCCTCGTGGTGGCTCTAGTAACCTCCTTAGATATACCCCTATGATTGATTTACTGATTACCACTTGCTTGGCCTAAATCCCTGAACTGAACTGAACTGCAAACTGTGACCCGGAATCCAATCAAAGTCTCGTCCATGGTCCAGCGCACTGTCTGTTCTGTGAACTTCAAATGCAGCGCACTTCTTGAGTGTAGTAGGTGCATTGCATTTCAGTTTCACTGTATTACAGGTGCGTTGATCAGACAAGGCCTTATTCCTAACATTTGGTTTCTGTGTTCACTCTTTTCAACTCTATTCAGGAGTTTTGCTGCCTGTAGTCAGTACACCTCTGTTTGAAACCCCTTTCCTTGTTGTTATTCTACCTCCATTGTGCAAAGAACTGTAAATGTTTTTATGTATTTTTGAGTCATTTTCAGTTCTCCTTTACAAAAAAGTAGCGTAATCGTACTGTCGTTTCTTGATTTGAAAGTGTCGCAAGTGTCATTTTCAGTCATAGAAGAGAATCTGATTGTTCTTGATAGTCGATTACACTGTTACTCTTGTATTTGATCTGAATTAGTAGTTTTTCCTAGTGTCGAAAGCAAGTTTTCAATTCCAAATCGCAAAGTGTTGTCATTGTCCTCATTTTGTTTTGAAAAGAAACTTGTTAGTAATTGTCGCTTTGGAAAATAATTCAGATTTGCGCTTAGCTTTCTTTTTATCATTCACACATTAAGAAGGCTGAAAACAAATACATGCATGTGCATTTGCATTTAGACTGTTTGTTGGTTTGATTTAGGACAGTGCACATAGTGTGGGCTCTATGCTCTTTGTTGAAAGAACACCATCTCTCTTTCCTTAGTAGCTAGGATTTTCATTGCAGAAATAAGATTAAACAACTATTTATCATCTTAGATTGCATTTTAGGAATTGTACATCTACATCACGCAGTGAACCTGAAAGGAAAATTTCTTAAGCAAGATAAACTATAAAATAAATTTAATGAATCTAAAAACGCTTTGGAACCTAACGCACAACATCTAGAAGTCTAGGCTAGAGAGGTATTCCGGCGTCATAAAGCCTGGTAACTGTTGTTTTCACTGTTGGTTGGGTGATTCCTCCACTTTGAGACGATAAGTGCCAGTACAGACTTGTGCTCCCATGTACCGTCAAGTATATTTTGGGAGACCACAATAGGCTTTATCCTTTATCCATAAGAAGCCGTGTCTGTCGCCCTATCGATCGCAATGCACTGAACACAGCATATAGGAAGATTGACTGTCGTACCGTAAAAAGTATTCTACAGTTTTGCGATTGGTTTGGTAATCCCTCTGTCTAGATTTCCACAGCAGTCCCTTTCGTTCCTTTTCAGACTCCTTAACGGAAAAGGTCCATCTGAGCACTTGTCACTTCAGACTCATTAAAAATCGAAGGTGACTAGAGTCATCTTTTTTTTTTTCTCGACTCTTAAAAATTGAAAAAACAAGTTGTGTCAAAGCGTCTAAAATTTATTTTAAACGGAATAATCATCACCTTTCCTACGTTGATCTTAAGTTGAGAAAAATGGAGTCCACCAACCAAGGAGTTCCCCTTGGAGGAAATCCTAGTCCCTTCTCCTCTTGGGGAGATGTTGGTGCACCCCATATGGCCACATTGTCTCTTCCAGGATTGACAATCGGCTTGCCCGTGTGGCTCTTCTCGACTTCTGTTGTTCAGAACACCGTAATTCCTGAACAATCAAATCAGCAACTAAATGATATTAGAGTTACCCCCCAACCCTCTACTTCGTCCAATTCTTCCTCTCCTCCTTCCTCTTCGCTTGATGAAGCTGGTAAAGCCCAAAGTCAAGTAACTGAGAAGAAGAAGGAGAAGAAGAAGAAAGAGAAGAAGAAGAAGGAGCCAAAGGCGAAAAGGGGCAACCAAGCATCATCTAGCGAAAATCCACGCACTGCACCGACCAGGCCTAAATCACCATGTGTCATTTGCAAAGGAGACCACTACCATCGAGATTGTCCTTGCATCCCTCGAATCTTAAGGGACTGGTCTCCTCGTTTGCACAATCCGGTGTCATCAACCTCTGACGATCATGTTGAGCATACACCATCAACTAGTGAAAGTGAAGCCGCTGGACAAAAAGGAAAGTATAAATTTCCTTGTAAATTGTGTGAAGGCGATCACGCCGTCCACCGTTGTCCCTTCTTAGACGAAGCTAAAAGAGTCTTGGATGACCGTCCGGTTTCACCGTTACGGGTTCCTCCTGGATACAGGAAACTCTTGCCGAGTCCGTCACTAGTTGAAAATCCGGCTGACACGCCATTGTGGTCGGCCGAAGCATCTATCATTGAAGATAAACCATCTGAATCCATACCAGACGAAAGTCAAAAGATCGAGGTGGAAGTTGACCCGGTAGTGCCTTCAGAGGATCAATCTTGAGATGATATAGTCACCGAAGAGAACAAGAACAACACCGTTCAAATTCTCTTCGTAAACACAGACTTCGATGAACATGGGCTCAGTCTACCCATTCCTTTACCATAGGAAGGAATTTCATCAGAGTCATACCCGGCCCTCTATTCAGTCCCACCTCCAAGCAACCTGGTTGTTTCCTTTGACTGGAATCTACTAGGCAGACCCCGTTTACCGGCTAGTGTACCATTCTGAATCATCGCTTAAGTATATAGAATGGTTATGGACGGTACCATCATAGATGAGGGGGCTTCTGTGAGTATCCTTTCCTCAACTGCTTGGAAAGTGCTTGGTTCACCATCGCTTTTGCCTGAGATGAGAAATCTAACAGGATTTGACAAAGGAACCAGTCGACCGTTAGGGATCCTTCTCGATGTGCCGATAACATTGAGAAGAAAAACTGTTCACATGAACGTAATGGTAGTCCAAGGACCCCTGGATTATAATCTACTCCTTGGACGAGACTATATTTATTGCATGGGAGCCATTGTCTCCTCACTCTTTAGAGTAATGTGTTTTCCGCACGAAGGAAGAGTGGTCAAGCTCGTAGACCAACTTTCATTCCCCGGTTCACACATAGCAAATAGTCATATACCAACCCTGAATGGTCTTTTCACGCAAGGAATGTCTCATCAATCCCTAGTCCGTCCTCCTGATGAGCGCGAGTGATTCGGAGGGCATGACTGAAACCCAGGGGGCATGCACCCTGGCCTGTTTTGACAGGAAAACTTCAGGTATAGGGTAGGTTTCCGCGAAGGATATCTGACTAGTCTGACACACCCGTCCATTTAGGAAAAGGGGATTAGACTAGAATAAGATTCCCTCGTCAAAGTTATGTGAGTGGAGGCATCTGCGCCACTCACCTTTGTCTATTTCGGTAGACATCACCGAAGAAGTGTTTTGTTTGTGGCACAAATAGAACAATCTTTGGTAACCTGAAAAAGGTAGGCCTTTCCCGATAAAACAAATGTTTTGTCTACAAATTGAGGGGTAACCTGAAAAGGTAGGCCTTTCCCGATAAAACAAATGTTTTGTCTGAAAATTGAGGGGTAACCTTGAAACTCTATTTCACTATACCTGGGGGCATGCAAACCTTTTGGCATGCAAGCGAAGAGCGACCATTTATTTTTTAAATTTATAGGCCCTCTAACCCTTTAAACTCGTAGGATTGGTCGTTTCCTAACTTGCATAAAGAAAGGATGTGGGGAAAAGCTTTGAAATAATGTCGTTTTTATATGAGACATCCTTATTATGCGACTGGATTAATCGAGCAGTTTTAACGCAGAATTCAAGCTCGTTAAAAAATAAACATAAGCAATGAGCAAGTGTTTCCCCCAGCATTTAAGCTCATTAAAAAATGAACCAATTTCCAGTAAATAACCATCGTGAATGTATTACTTCAGCCTTTGAAGCCTTAGTCATGTTCTCATCATCACCTCCACTCTGTATTGGCCGATCATTCACCTCCACTTGATTGTTTACCCCTTTTGAGGAATAGTTGCGAAGAGTGATCTTGTTAGCCATCCTTGTGACACTGCCGTGATTGGAAAATTCCAAACCTTACCTAGAATCAGCTGCTACCCGAATCTATCACTCGTTCCTCAAAAAACAAGTCTCCTTTAAGCTCTTTTCAACTGACTCGTAAAATATGAAAAGATTGCCAAGTCATTGGCCTCTCCAGCTCATTAAAGTGATCGGAAGTGCTATCCTTCCTTTAGATTTTAATCTTTTTGGACCTGAGGGATTATTACACAAAAAGATCAAGCGCTTGTCTTGTTCGGCTCGTTAAAATTACCAAAAATTCATCCCTTTCATATAATTTTATACTTTTTCGGACTTAAGGGATTAGATGACGAAAAAGGATTTTTGGAGTTTCCTTTATGTTCCTTCTCAGACTCTCTAAAATTGAAAAGGACCGAGTTATCTTTGTCGTTAAACTCGTTAAAACCTAATAGCGACAAACTTATCCATAACAGACAAGAACGAGTTTCACTATCGCTAGGCTCGTTGAAACATAGCGATGGGTTTTCCCGAAGGGAAAATTATAGAAAAAGCATATGTTATCCTCCTCAAGATTGACAAAAATAAAGAGGTACTGGTCAGCACTGACTGGGGAAAAATTGGGAAGAAAACTTGAGAAACTTTGTTGGTAGCAAGTCGCTCTTGAACATGACACTTTCACTCCGCATCTGAGTCGGGTTGGGTTGTTCCATTCACTGGTCACATCACCATGGTTCCATCACACCATCCACATTTGGGGTTAATGCTACCAATCCATCATGTCAGTTTCGCTGAATTTATCAACTTATTGGATCAAGATTGTCGGGGCTTAAACCCATAACTTCTATCTTGACAGGGTCGTACCCTGACCAATTGAACTACAACACGAATACAACATAATTCACCTACTATTCGATCACATTTATTCTATTGTAGGTGCTGGATGGATCATATAGATTACGTGAGTGTTAGGTCAATGAAATATCTTGTCCTTCTCTTTCGTTTTTGAAATGTATCAATTCATATGGAACTAGTCACCTATGATATCAATATATATCAATGTTGAGGTTCAATAACCAATTATATTTTCATCCATTATTGGCATGAATATACCCATATATTGATAGATTGGTATTGATGATATTGGTTCGGTCGAGCTGGATTTGAACTAATGTGGGCATATTATCAACATATTTACAGCACGTCCTCATTAACCACTCGGGAATTGACCCAGGAACAAGAAAGTAATTGAAAGTATTTCGGTTAATATACCTAATGAATGGATCATGGTAATCCTAGGGGAAGTTGAATCCTTGTTTCCTCCTTGAAAGAGATATCTCCTAGTCCACTAGATGACAGGGGCCAATAATCTTTATATTATGAAATTAATTGAGAATTTGTTAATATTATGACTAGAATTCTTGGTTTCCTTATTAGTTTTCAATAAACTTCCCTATTAGGAATATCATGTTATAAAATACATATTTATAAAATCATTCATACAAAATCATGTTATACAATATATATTTCATTTATAGACGTCTGGACTAAATATACATATTTCATGGTATTGTGCATTTCATTGACATGCTAGCTTTCCCTATCGAAAAATAGGAGGTTGGATGAAACTAGTATTTCATTTCAAGTGAAAAATGAATCTGATCCAGATTTAAATAGGAACACAACAAATTACAGATATGACCATATATATAGAGATGTTGCAGAAATAATACTTCATTTCATTACTGTAAATACTAAAATATGCCTACAAACAAAAATGGAAATAAACTAGCTAGGGCGATGGTAGCTTATCTTTGAGAAGAGATGTGGCGGCTACATGCCTCTGAACTGTGTTAAAATGAGGCTCAAAGGCATATTTATAGTTGAGAAATAATGGAAAACCCTAAACATCCAAAAACCTAACCCTAGAAGATGAAACGCCAAATTGTGGGCCCCGTTTCGGTAAATTGGTACATCAACTTCCCGGGGTCATAACTTTGGCATACGATCTTCGTTTGACACGCACAATATCTCGTCAGAAATATCTATCCGAGAACTACAACTTTGGGAAGAGAAACATCGGTCCATTTTCCCATGTTGCTTCCAAGTTTCCTAAAAAACGACGTTTAGGGCCTCAAAATGGCTCCAGAAGTTCAGGCCCTGAAAAACTACTAAAAATAGTAAACTATGCTACAATTAAGGAAACTGAAAAGCTGAAAGAAACAATGGTGGGGGTCCAAGTGGACTTGGCGGGTGGCCACCAATATCCAGCTAGATCATTACTCTCCACTCTGGAAGCAATGGTCCCCATTGCGTTGAGTTCCTCCATGAGATGAGGAAACTTCTGTTGAACTTAGTCCCTGGTGAGCCACTTACCCTTGTGAAGGAGTTGGCTTGCTTTGACAAATCGATATAGTTGGATATTCTGCTAGCGAGTGTGTTTGATTTGCGTGTCCATGATCCGATCAGTTGCAGCTTGTTCTATGCAATCTAGATTTAACTCTGTGGGTGTGAGTTGTTCTGCAATGTCGGATGTATCTAGTAATGGTGGAAAGTATGGCCGAAGGCGGTCCACATTGAACACTGGGTGAAGGCCAAGGAATGGGGAGAATGTTGAGCTCAAATGTATTGTCTCCCACAGCTTTGGTTATGGTGTAAGGACCATGTCGGAGTGGCCTGAGTTTCCGATAGGCTCAGATAAGACGTTCCTTTAGCAAATGCAACCAGACTTTGTCGCCCACCTGAAACTTGTGTGGCACCCGATGTTGATCATGTCATTGCTTGTACTTGGCATTTGATTTCTCCATAATTTCGTGGACCTGCTGACGAATATGTTGGATGTGCTCAATGAATTTGTTTGTCTTATCTGTTTCGGACTGGACATGAGCCGAATATGCGGAAGTAGCTGCAAATGGCATGGCCACATCAATGGGACATAGTGGCTAGAATCCCAAGCCCACCTGAAAAGGGCTATGGCCAGTCGAGCTGTGGAGAGCCAGATTGTAGCTGTACTGAACATAGGGGAGGCTCTCATCCCATGTGCGTGGATGCTTTGAGTTGTACATGCGCAAAATGTGTACGATCATCATGTTGACAACCTCTATCTAGCCATCAGTTTAAGCATGGAAGGTTGTGGACTTAGTGAGTTTAGTGTCTAGAATCGACGAAAGACTAGACCAAAATGTACTAAGGAACTTGCTATCCCAATCTAAGATGATAGACTGTGGGATCCCAAAGTGTACCCACACTCGTTCAAGAAAGAGTTTAGCAATGGCTTCTGCTATGATATTGTTCTTGCAGGCCGCCATAATGGCCATCTTCGAGAACCGTTAGATGACCATAAAAACACAGTCATTTCCATGTTTAGTAGAAGGAAGGCCCAACATGTAATCCATGGAGATGGATTCCCAATGTCGACTATGGGTAGGCAGCGGGGTATAGAGGCCTTGCCTCTTGATGGTTGGTTTGGCAGTGGCGCAGGCAATGCATGATTTGATGTACTTCCTGACATCTTGTCGAATATTTAGCTAGTAGAAATACTTCTGCAGTACTGCCACTGTTTTCTCAACTCCAAAATGCCCAGCAACACGACTGTAGTGTGCTTCCCAAATCATCTTGGCATGCTCGCTTGAAGGAACACAAAGGTGATCCAAATGGCATAACAGGGCATCTTGGAGGTGAAAATCTGCAACATGATGACCCTCCAAGAGTGCTTGGTATGTGTGGCTGAATTTTGGGTCGCTTTTGTAGAGAAGTGGCCAATCAAAAGTCGCATGCCCACAAGATTTAAGCATGGTGGTTAACTCCATGATCGGTGGTCGACTGAGGAAATCTGCAACATTATTGGTGCTACCCTTCTTATACTTGATATTCAAATGGAACTATTGCAGGTATGTGGACCACTTCTGACGACGATCATTCTGTAGTTTCCCTTGGGTCTGTATGAACTGCAGGGGTCGGTGGTCTGTGTTGATGATCGCTTCCTTCCCCAAAATGTAATGCTTCCATTGTCAGTAGGCCTGCACAATGGAATACATCTATTTGTCATAAGTGGGATACTTCGAACTGTGTCTGAAAGTGTCTCACTGTGATATGCCACTGGATGCCCATGTTGAGTAAGGACTACCCCAATAGCATAGTCAGAGGCATCTGTCTTGACCTGAAATGGTTGTTGCAATTCTGGAAATGTGAGCACTGGTGCCAAGCAGAGGCGATATTTCAACTCTGTGAATGCCTTCTGTTGATATTCATACCAAAAGAATTTTTCTTTCGCTCCTCCCTTGGTGACTTGACTCAAGGGCCAAGTGATATGAGAAAATCCCAACATGAACCTGCATTAGAAGTTGGCAAGACCTAGAAAGCTGCGGAGCTATGTCATAGTGGTTGGAGATGGCCAATCCCGAATGACTCGGATCTTGGCTGGATCCACATGCACCCCTCGTTCATCAATAATGTATCCCAAATACTAAACCTGGGTCATGCCAAAAGTGCATTTCTCCAAATTGGCACATAACTTGTGTTGTCGCAGTGTTTCAAGAATCTGTCGGATGTGGTGGAGGTGCCCTTCCCAACTCTGGCTGAAGATCAAGATGTCATCCAAGTATACCACTAAAAATGAGTTGGTGAATGGCCGCAAGATGTCATCCATTAGCCTCATGAAGGTTGCAGGAGCATTCGTTAATCCAAAAGGCATAACCAACAATTCAGAATGGCCCTCCTTGGCTCTGAAGGCAGTGTTCCACACATCGAAGGGTTCGATTGGTACCTGGTGATATCCTGACTTAATATTTTGTGCCCTTCAATATGTGGGATCGAGTACATATTATGGACAGTGATCTTGTTCAGTGCTCGATAGTCAATACAGAGTCTCCAAGTCCCATCCTTCTTATGTACCAACATGATCAGGCTCCCACAGGGCGATGAACTCGGATAGATGTGACCTTTCTACATCAGGTCTTGAATCTGCCTCTTTCTTTCATCATTCTCTAGGACGGAGCGCCAATAGATTGGTCCATTGGGTAGCGGTGCACCTGGGGTCAGATTGATGAAGTGCTTGACCTAACAATGTAGAGGAACCCCTAAGGGGGAGGTGAAGATGTCCTCGTACTCCTCCACATGAAATGGAGCTATGAATGAATGAAGCAAACCATTTTTAAATGTTAATCTCACTTAGGAAATTTCATAATGAAAATAGTTAGCTCAAAAGAGAGAGAAAAAATTAGATCAATTTCCTTTATGGTTGACTTTAGCATACATCTCATACTATACTTAAAGGACGAAAAAATGGCTTGAAAGGAAAAATTATTTTATATCTCCATGGGATTCCCATATCTCGGTAAAATAGCCAAGTGGTAAGGAAGAGGACTACAAATCCTCCGCCCCTAGTTCGAATACTGGTGTCACCTTATTGAGGTAAGTAAATGAAAGGAAAAGTATTTATTTCCATTACAGAACCTCTATAGATATATTGGTACATAGTACCAATATAGATAGTGGGTTACATACATTTTATATCGATTTCATCATGAATTTATGACCCTTGAGTTATTTATAGTAGTTTATTGTTTAATGAACAAATGGATTTATTAATCTCTCATATCATCATGAACTCAATAATGTTCAGAATGAAAAGGTGAACCATTCATTTCAACTTCAACTTTACACTATGATTAATAGTTCCCTTATCATCTTGATGATGAACTCATTATTTTTTATACAACATGATCAATATTAATATAGTCGGTATAACTTGGGATGCTTTAATGGTAGTTTTTACATTTTCCCTTTCACTCGTAGTATAGGGGAGAAGTGTACTAGTCGCTATAATGGTAATACTTAAGAATTAATTATTGTGTTCCTTCCATATCATGCATGATAATATCTTTTGTTCCATAAAGATTCTATAATATTGAATCTTCATCCCAAATTGAAACACTCTCCATGGAATTATTTCCTCTTTATCCCCATAAGGGATGTGCATAATTGTCATTATCATTTTACTATGAAAAATATTATTTTCTCTAACAAGATTAAATTGATTACTTCTTTTCTAGAATGAGTCGATATTCTCATTCTTCCACTAAAGAATGACCTCTCTTCTTTTTCTTAGTAGGAATAGAAAGATTCCTTGTTTTATCCGATGGTTCTGAATTGACTGGATTTCATATGAATTCTATTCATGAAAAAATATGGGACATAAGTCATATATTCTTTTGCTTTTTCTTATACCGTTTCAAGTTCCATGTCTAATATGAGCTAGAAAATGATTTCATACTAGAAAATGATGTTGAACTTTGATCCTAAAAAAATGCAAAAGTAAGTTAAATATTATGTAATTACATTGGGTCTATTTTTCTAGGTTTAGGAAGAAGGTGATCAACTCCATTATTTTATGGTATCAGGTCTTTCATCCTACATTTATCATATATGTAAAAGCATCATTAAGATATATTTATCCATATATGGGTGTTGAAGAAGAAGTAGTACAAAAGAAAAGGTTAGATATTATTTTCCTTTGTACTACGATTTTTCTTTTCAAAAGAAATCCCTACCTTGTATTGTTGTAATACAATAGATCCCACCCTACCATGAATTGTGGTAATATAATGGATCCTTCCCTACCTTGTATTGTTGTAATATAATGGATCCCACCCTACCCTATATTTTTTTAATATAATAGATCCCACACTACTCTATATTGTTTTAATATAATATATCTCATAACCTATTTTATACTTGTGATCTCGATCATAAATATGTATCTAGTGATTAGTAATCACTTGATTTTCGTAAAAATAAATTTCTTACACTACTTACACTAGAAATTTTGGCATAAGGGATAAGTAGAAAAGAAGTTACAATTGTAAGGAAAATTAGAACATCAATAAATGCAAGGGTGTTTACTGACATGATTTCTTCATTTTTTACTTTATTCAAAAATAGCTCGAGATTTGGTCTCATATAGATGAATGAATCTTTCAAGAACCATGAAATAGATGAATGTAATTGATAGAATCAATTTGAGTAATGGAATCTAACTAATGGGTTGAATGAATTCTTTGATGGAAATCGTTTAACCTAATGTGATCACTTTTGATAAGACTAGCAGTAAAAACTTATGTGCATCAGAAAATGTTCCAATCAACACATGTCTATATAATTTCAAAATAATATGATGCGTACAAATAAGAACCTTCTGCTACTCCAGAAGATGTTCGTCATACATGAAATATATTTTTCTTGGATCTCTACGATTTAAATGGAATCATGAATCTATCCCACTTCAATGATGATATCTAGTATCCCCTATTGAATTTATCTAGAGGCCCACCCATGACCATGAAATAAGGAATAGTCCATTTAAATCCTGACATGATCATTCTTAGAAATACAAAAGTGTTTCTAGAAATCCATTGGCTCATCATGGAAAAAAGGTATTAGCATGAAATAGTCATAATATTACTAGGGAAGAACAGAAGGAAGATCTACTAAAACTTATTGGGAGTAATCTATAGGTATATATGTGGCATTATAACTTAGTAGGAATAACTCTTTTTTGCCTAAAATCTGTTGATATTCCTTAAAAGAAGGGTGTTTCTCCAAACTGAATTATCAATCTAGTGAATGTATCTAATGGATATATATACTAAATATCTAGTATATCTAGATACTTGATTCTCTTTTTTACTTTGATACAATGACTACGAGATGAATTTATTAACTTATTGGATCAAGATTGTCGGGGCTTAAACCCATAACTTCTATCTTGATAGGGTGGTACCCTGACCAATTGAACTACAACACGAATACAACATAATTCACCTACTATTCGATCACATTTATTCTATTGTAGGTTCTAGATGGATCATATAGATTATGTGAGTGTTAGGTCAATGAAATATCTTGTCCTTCTCTTTCGCTTTTGAGATGTATCAATTCATATGGAACTAGTCACCTATGATATCAATATATATATCAATGTTGAGGTTAAATAACCAATTATATTTTCATCCATTATTGGCATGAATATACCCATATATTGATAGATTGGTATTGATGATATTGGTTGGGTCGAGCTGGATTTGAACTAATGTGGGCATATTATCAACATATTTACAGCACGTCCTCATTAACCACTCGGGAATTGACCCAGGAACAAGAAATTAATTGAAAGTATTTCGGTTAATATACCTAATGAATGGATCATGGTAATCCTAGGGGAAGTTGAATCCTTGTTTCCTCCTTGAAAGAGATATCTCCTAGTCCACTAGATGACAGGGGCCAATAATCTTTATATTATGAAATTAATTGAGAATTTGTTAATATTATGACTAGAATTCTTGGTTTCCTTATTAGTTTTCAATAAACTTCCCTATTAGGAATATCATGTTATAAAATACATATTATATAAAATCATTCATACAAAATCATGTTATACAATATATATTTCATTTATAGACATCTGGACTAAATATACATATTTCATGGTATTGTGCATTTCATTGACATGCTAGTTTTCCCTATCGAAAATTAGGAGGTTGGATGAAACTAGTATTTCATTTCATGTGAAAAGTGAATCTGATCCGGATTTAAACAAGAACGCAACAAATTACAGATATGACCATATATATAGAGATGTAGCAGAAATAATACTTCATTTCATTACTGTAAATACTAAAATATGCCTACAAACAAAAATGGAAATAAACTAGCTAGGGCGATGGTAGCTTAACTCTGAGAAGAGATGTGGCGGCTACATGCCTCTGAACTGTGTTAAAATGAGGCTCAAAGGCATATTTATAGTTGAGAAATAATGGAAAACCCTAAACATCCGAAAATCTAACCCTACAAGATGAAACGCCAAATTGTGGGCCCTGTTTCGATAAATTGGTACATCAACTTCACGGGGTCATAACTTTGGCATACGATCTTAGTTTGACACGCACAATATCTCATTAGAAATATCTATCCGAGAAATACAACTTTGGGAGGAGAAACATCGGTCCATTGTCCCATGTTGCTTCCAATTTTCCCAAAAAACGATGTTTAGGGCCTCAAAATGGCTCTGGAAGTTCAGGCCCTGAAAAACTGCTAAAAATAGTAAACTATGCTACAATTAAGGAAACTGAAAAGTTGAAAGAAACAATGGTGGGGGTCCAAGTGGACTTGGCGGGTGGCCACCAATATCCACCTAGATCATTACTCTCCACTCAGGAAGCAATGGTCCCCATTGCGTTGAGTTCCTCCATGAGAGGAGGAATCTTCTGTTGAACTTAGTCCCTGGTGAGCCACTTACCCTTGTGAAGGAGTTGGCTTGCTTTGACAAATCGATATAGTTGGATATTCTGCTAGCGAGTGTGTTTGATTTGTGTGTCCATGATTCGATCAGTTGGAGCTTGTTCTATGCTATCTAGATTTAACTCTGTGGGTGTGAGTTGTTCTGCAATGTCAGATGTATCTAGTAATGGTGGAAAGTATGGCCGAAGGCGGTCCACATTGAACACTGGGTGAAGGCCAAGGAATGCGGGGAATGTTGAGCTCAAATGCATTGTCTCCCACAGCTTTGGTTATGGTGTAAGGACCATATTGGAGTGGTTTGAGTTTCCGATAGGCTCAGATAAGACGTTCCTTTAGCAAATGCAACCAGACTTTGTCGCCCACCTGAAACTTGTGTGGCACCCGATGTTGATCATGTCGTTGCTTGTACTTGGCATTTGATTTCTCCATAATTTCGTGGACCTGCTGACGAATATGTTGGATGTGCTCAACGAAGTTGTTTGTCTTATCTGTTTCGAACTGGACATGAGCCGAATCTGCGTAAGTAGCTGCAAATGGCATGGCCACATCAATGGGACAGAATGGCTAGAATCCCAAGCCCACCTGAAAAGGGCTATGGCCAGTCGAGCTGTGGAGAGCCAGATTGTAGCTATACTGAACATAGGGGAGGCTCTCATCCCATGTGCTTGGATGCTTTGAGTTGTACATGCACAGAATGTGTACGATCATCATGTTGACAACCTCTATCTAGCCATCAATTTAAGGATGGAAGGTTGTGGACTTAGTGAGTTTAGTGTCTAGAATCGACCAAAGACTAGACCAAAATGTGCTGAGGAAACTGCAATCCCAATCTAAGATGATAGGCTGTGGGATCCCAAAGTGTACCCACACTCGTTCAAAAAAGAGTTTAGCAGTGGCTTCTGCTATGATATTCTTCTTGTAGGCCGCCATAATGGCCATCTTCGAGAACCGTTAGATGACCATAAAAACACAGTCATTTCCATGTTTAGTAGAAGGAAGGACCAACATGTAATCCATGATGATAGATTCCCAAGGTAGACTATGGGTAGGCAGCGAGGTATAGAGGCCTTGCCTCTTGATGGTCAGTTTGGCAATGGTGCAGGCAATGCATGATCTGATGTACTTCCTGACATCCTGGCGAATATTTGGCTAGTAGAAATACTTCTGCAGTACTGCCAATGTTTTCTCAACTCCAAAATGCCCAGCAACCTGACTGTAGTGTGCTTCCCAAATCATCTTGGCATGCTCGCTTGAAGGAACACAAAGGTGATCCAGGTGGCATAACAGGGCATCTTGGAGGTGAAAATCTGGAACATGATGACCCTCCAAGAGTGCCTGGTATGTGTGGCCGAATTCTGGGTCGCTTTTGTAGTGAAGTGGCCAATCAAAAGTCGCATGCCCAAAAGATTTAAGCACTGTGGTTAACTCCATGATCGGTGGTCGACTGAGGAAATCTGCAACATTATTGGTGCTACCCTTCTTATACTTGATATTCAAATGGAATTGTTGCAGGTATGTGGACCACTTCTGACGATGATCATTCTGTAGTTTCCCTTGGGTCTGTATGAACTGCAGGGGTCGGTGGTCTGTGTTGATGATCGCTTCCTTTCCCAAAATGTAATGCTTCCATTGTCAGTAGGCCTGCACAATGGAATACATCTATTTGTCATAAGTGGGATACTTCCGAACTGTGTCTGAAAGTGTCTCACTGTGATATGCCACTGGATGCCCATGTTGAGTAAGGACTACCCCAATAGCATAGTCAGAGGCATCTGTCTCAACCTAAAATGGTTGTTGCAATTCTGGAAATGTGAGCACTGGTGCCAAGCAGAGGCGATATTTCAACTCTGTGAATGCCTTCTGTTGAGATTCATACCAAAAGAATTTTTCTTTCACTCCTCCCTTGGTGACTTGACTCAAGGACCAAGTGATATGAGAAAATCCCAACTTGAACCTGCATTAGAAGTTGGGAAGACCTAGAAAGCTTCGGAGCTCTGTCAAAGTGGTTGGAGATGGCCAATCACAAATGACTTGGATCTTGGCTGGATCCACATGCACCCCCCATTCATCAATAATGTATCCCAGATACTAAACCTGGGTCATGCCAAAAGTGCATTTCTCCAAATTGGCACATAACTTGTGTTGTCGCAGTGTTTGGAGAACCTGTCGGATGTGGTGGAGGTGCCCTTCCCAACTCTAGCTGAAGATCAAGATGTCATCCAAGTATACCACTACAAATGATTTGGTGAATGGCCGCAAGATGTCATCCATTAGCCTCATGATTGTTGCAGGAGCATTCGTTAATCTAAAAGGCATAACCAACAATTCAGAATGGCCCTCCTTGGCTTTGAAGGCAGTGTTCCACACATCGGAGGGTTCGATTGGTACCTGGTGATATCCTGACTTAAAATCGATCTTGCTGAAATATTTAGTGCCCTTCAATTGATTCAGAAGCTCATCAATATGTGGGATCGATTACATATTATGGACAGTGATCTTTTTCAGTGCTCGATAATCAATACAGAGTCTCCAAGTCCCATCCTTCTTATGTACCAACGTGATCAAGCTCCCACAGGGCGATGAACTCGAATAGATGTGACCTTTCTACAACAGTTCTTGCATCTGCCTCTTGCTTTCATCATTCTCTAGGACAGAGCGCCGATAGATTGGTCCATTGGGTAGCAGTGCACCTGGGGTCAGATTGATGGGGTGCTTGACCTAACAGTGCAGAGGAACCCCTAAGGGGGAGGTGAAGATGTCCTCGTACTCCTCCACAACCTTGTCCATCTATAGTTGTCATGCGAAGGGGCCATGTCTAGAGGTCGTGGCCACCGTCTTCTTTTTTCCTTAAGGGCGTATCATCAAGAAAACAAATTTCCCGGTTTTGGAAATGAGCTTACTGCATTGTTTTGCAGTAACCAAAGAGATGGTGATAGGTGGTGCTACCTCTGGTATCCTGTACAACTTATTTCCCAAAGTAACAATAACAGCACAAGGCCTTGATTCATACACAGCATGTCGCTTCCACAAGTATGGTTGTCCTAATAATACATCACAAACATCAAGGGGAGCAACGTCACACAATACCTCATCCTTGAAGGGCTTGATGTTGTATGGAAGGCAACACTGCTGGCTCACACGAAGATCCCTTCCTTGGTGAAGCCACCCGATGGTGTACGGTTGTGGATGTGTTGTGGTCGGTAAGCCCAACTGCTTCATGACCTCTACCAAAATGAGGTTCTTTTGGCTCCCACTATTGACGATAAACTATAGCAGGGAGCCCTTTACTCACATCTGAGAGTGGAAGAGCCACTCCTCCTCCTCTGGATCTTCGAGTTTCTCCTTCTAGATCTTCGTGGTGGCAACAGTGGCGTTGACCTCTGCATCGATAATCTGCTTCCCTTTGTCATTCCCCTTGTTGGGTTTTGACTCAAAGTCAGAACATGCATCTGATTCTGAAACCTTTAGCTCAGTCACCTGTGACTGCTTGGCCCGACACTCACTTGTGTTGTGATTGAATCTCTTATGGAACTGACACCACTTTCCCGTGTCCTTTTTCGGTTTCGCAGCACTATTCATTACTTGCAGCTTTGGGGGTTGTCTTGGGCTACCTCACCTTGGCTTTGTCCTTTGTTCTGCAGTTTGGGGGCACCTTTCCCTTGCTTCAAATTCGCAGATCCAAAGTCTTGCTTCTTCTCTTTAAACTTTTGTTCAAGTTTAACGGCATATTCGTATACCGTGCCGAGCGAGGAGATGTTCAGGAATTCTATTTATTCGTGGATGTACCTGTGTAGGCAGCAATGGTCTTTGATTACCAAATGCTGCTCTAAATCCTTGATACCCAACTTTGTGCAAAGGGTGTGGAAAATATTGGTAAACTCTGGCACGTCTTGGTCCCTTCCTTGCCGCAGCGTGGTCCACTTTATGTATTGATCCTCATAGCTTCTGACAGGGTAGTACTGCTACTTGATGGCAATCCGGAATGAATTCCAAGTGGGTGCGGATGAAAATAGTGAGGTCATACTTTCATCCTTCTGCTCATAGTAGGTTTCCCACCAGTCCTCGACGTGGGGGGTGGCTTTGAGAAGAGCAAAAGTAACCTTTTCCTGGCCGGAAAAATCATGAACAGAAAAATACCCTTCTAGAATATTTACCCATTTATCTACGGCGTCTACATCTATCTAACCCTCAAATATGGGAATTTCAAAGTTAACTTGTACCTTAAAGGGTGTGGCACTTCCAGAGTAGCTGCTAGAAGTAGATGTGTCGCCCCTGGGTAGCCACTGAAGGATCTGGGCAAAGTTGTCCATCATTGCATTCCTTTGTCACTCGAGGGCCTCTTCGAGCAATATTTTGATAGGATCTCCTACCCCCTCGTCTTTCTTTTCACATGCCATGGGAGGCCATCGGAATTTGTGAGGCGGGTCTTGCAAAAGTTCAACCAGTTCAAGCCCTAACTCCTTATATCCCGACCTCATTTGGGGCATGCAAAGAAAGACAGAGAAAGAGCATATCACTCTGATACCACTAATCTGGATTTAAATAGGAACGCAACAAATTATAGATATAACCATACATATAGAGATGAAGCAGAAATAATACTTCATTTCATTACTGTAAAATACTGAAATATGCTTACAAACATAAATGGAAATAAACTAGCTAGGGCGATGGTAGCTTATCTCTGAGAAGAGATGTGGTGGCTACATGCCTCTAAAATGTGTTATAATGAGGCTCGAAGGCCTGTTTATTGTTGAGAAACAATGGAAAACCCTAACATCCAAAAACCTAACCCTAGAAGATGAAACGCCAAATTGTGGGCCCTGTTTGGGTAAATTGGTACATCAACTTCCTGGGGTCGTAACTTTGGCATATGATCTCCGTTGACACGCACAATATCTCATTATAAAGATCTATCTGAGAACTACAACTTTGGTAAGAGAACCATTGGTCCATGAACCCATGTTTCTCCCAGTTTTCCCAAAAAAAACATCGTTTAGGGCCTCAAAACGGCTCCGTAAGTTCAGGGCCCGAAAAACTGCTAGAAATAGTAAACTATGCTACAATAAGGAAAATGAAAAGCTAAAAGAAACAATGGTGGGGGTTAAAGTGGACTTGGCAGGTGGCCACCAATATCCACCTGGATCAGAATCCCTCAAGGAATTCCTTATTGTAACTAGAAAAACTCTAAAATAATTTTAGAAAACTCTAAAAGAGTTTAATTTCTAAGAATTTTTTATCAATAATCTTTAGCATAGTCCCAAGAAAAAACCTTCTACATTAAAATTATAGTTCTTGTTTTAAGATGTATAATTTTAATGGTCATTCTAGCATACCATTTTCTGATCAAAGTTACACAAAGGATTCAAACAAGGACTCAAAGAAAGATAAATGGGTAAAGGATTCAAACAAATATTTAAATAAAGATAAATGGAATTAGAAATTCCAAGAATACAAAATGGAAGAGAAGAAAAGTGATTGATCCTCACAACATTTTATTCAAGCATCCATTCGATGGGAGGATGAAAGAAAACAAAATGGATCTAGAATTTATTGGACAAATCATTGTTTTGACTTTGATGACTGTATATGGCCCATTAGTGATTGTTTTTATCAACAATCCCTAAACGTAATATATAATTACAATGAGCCATCTACGAAGATGAAATACTATTTACTAAGTATTTCATCTCGGGGATGGATATTCATGTAATCATGTAAATCAGGTAATTATTGATAGAAATTTTCAACGTAGGTTGATAAATCCTCATCTTCCTATTGGTTGGACAAAATATCGATATGTATTTTATAATCAGATCGTGGTAGGCATAGTTTAGTCGTAAAAGTGTGATTTGATACCATTATCAACTCAAATAATTGAAGGATCTTTTACATGGAGCTTTGATCCATCTAAAGCTCTATTTATAGATCGGTTAAAAATATCTGCTCTGAATACCATCCATCAAAGATGGAAGAGCTCATATGTGGCAAAGCTTCATACACTCTATGTTCCCATATTATAGTAGAGTGATTCACTTACTTGCATTAAAACAAATGCACGTTGGTGTTCCAAAAGTTCCTTTCTAAGCCCCTGGAGATGAAAATGCAACTTGGTTCGACTTATATAACAGATTTTATCAAGATAGATTACCTTTTTTGGCTGAGGATATCAATCATGAGATTGAAAATCAACTCATGGGTCTCATGATATATTTGAGTGCATAATATGCAAAGAAAGATATTTTCTTATTTCTCAACTATCCTAGTGGATCAATAATACAGAACGTAATTATTTTTGATATTTTGAAAATAATAGTACGATTTACACATACAATATGCATGGAGGTAGTTAATTAAATGGGATATTTCATCATAATTGGGAGAGAAATTACCAAACATATAGCATTACCTAATGCTACGACTATGATCCACCAACCTGCTAGTTCATATTATGACAGAACAACTACAACTTTTCATAATAAATTGAAACACATAATGAAGCTTTTCATTTACATAACCAAATGTCATATAGAAATAACGGGCAACCCCAAATAGGTCATTCAACGGGACTTGGAAACAAATGTCTTTATGTTATTAATAGAAGCCCGAGCTTATGACATTATTGATGTTGTAGTGGAAGGTTGATCTCATAGCTAAAGATCCTCTTTTTAATTGACTTTTGTAATTAATTGTAAATTGGGATATGATCTCTTTGTTCCTTCTCAAAAAAAAGGGGGGAGGGGGGTGGGTTGTTGGGGGGGTGGCGGGGAGGAAGTGATTCATTTCATAATCACTTGATATGGTTAGGAATAATGTGAACTAACTTATTCTACATAAAATATAGCTATAATTTCCACTATTCAATAACTTATTTGAAATTGAGAAAACTAGTAGAGAATAGAAAAAAATCTCCTACTCTTCGAGGATGTCCTTAGTGTAGAGGAGTATGTACTAGGGTGTATGTGTGACTTTTTTGGATAATAAACTGAAATAAATTAGCCAATTCTTACAACAAAATAACAAAATAATTTTCCCAATATAATCAAGTACATATCCATCATCTAACCTTACTGAGGATGGAATTTATTGACAAGACAACTTTCAAGATGAGATACAAGAACTGTGACGTTTTGGTGGCACCATTTGGGCTAACAAATGCCCTAGCCACATTCATGTGCCTAACGAACATTTTCCTCATCTAGTATTTGGAGAGGTTCATGCTAGTATTTTTTGATGATATTTTTGTTTACGCATAAACCAAAGAAGAACATGAAGAGCACCTAAAGTTGGTGTTGCAATTACTACATGAACAAAAACTGTATGTCAAACTTAGTAAATGTGTTTTCTTCCAATCACAAGTATAATATTTTGGACATGTCATCTCAAAGGAAGGATTAACTATCGATCTATAAAAGATCAAGGAAATAATAGAGTGACCCACTCCTCGAAATGTTCCATAGGTCAGATCCTTCATGGGATAGGTAAAATATTATCGACGATTCATTCAAGGCTTTTCCCAAATTGGACATCCAATCACATATCTCAGAAGAAAGGAGTGAAATTTCAATGGACATAAAATTGTGCAACTAACTTTGAGTAACTCAAGCACTTGCTTACATATGCACCTATTTGTAGAATAACGTGCCTAAAGAAGGATTTATGTTGGGCCTCCATTTTGACAAGTTTTATACACCTTTTTTCCTATGATTACTTATGTTTTTATCCAATTCCTATCATTATCATTATCATCTTGCACTTTTTTGGACTATTATCTTAAAATTGAAGCATACTAACGTAATTATTCATTATTTAATATATTCCCTTTGTTTTCAATAAGATTTGCATCAAATTGTTATTAATAATGGTTTAATAGTGCCTAGGTACCAAAGGAGGAGATATGTATGGTTGTTGACTCTACACCATTCAAAATTTCCATGAATATTAGGTCAAGTGCGCCTTAATGAGATCAAAATTGGTTGTCCAAGATAAGAGGAACCAATTTTTGATTCGTTCCTCCATTAGATCTACAATCCTCCTGGAATAATTTATGTATGCACCAGATCCATTTTCTTTCACAAGATTTTATGATTTACACTTATTTTGTTTATGTCTATTCTGGATGGTGAAGCTCATTATTGTAATGAAAATTTTATAAAATAAACTCATGGCTTCTAGCCCGAGGGAGGAGAGCCTTGGAATAATTATTCTTGTAAGTGTTGGGCTCTCTCATAGTGTAGATCTGACCCTCAACGTCGATATATGTCTTGTAATGGGATCCTAACCAAGCCCAATGAAACGTAAAGATTGATCGTGTTTTTGATGGAACAATAGTGTTGGGTTTTATATTCTACTGTTTATGCATTTGGATACTCTGTGATTTAAATCTCTCATAGAAGGCATGAACTGGTTGGTTGGGCTCACCAATCCATCTCGTTTCCCCCTTCTCCATGTTCATTTGTGAATATATATGTTATCTCATTGTTTGGTATTTTAAAGTTTGGTCTGCTAACTGGTACCTTTGCTTCAAATCTAGTGGTTTGTTGCATGTTAATAGAAAGAAAAATTACTTAATCTACCTCTCTGATTTAAATCCTTCATTTTACACTTGTTTCAAATTTATATATGGAACTAGAGATATCATGATTGTACGAATGTTAAATCACTGTTGTGAGTGCTACATATGAATCATTGGTGTGATCAATCACTATGTGAATGTTATTCATAAAATACAATAAGTATTCCTTATGTGCATTGTGATGAACCAACAATCCAATACTTTGTTTCATGAAAATATTTCTTTGAGTTTCAATCCTCGATCAAGATATTGAACCTTTTTATTGATTGGTAATACGAAACACGATAGATTCATTGTGATTTGGAGTCTTTTGTGTTAGGAGTCTTTTGTTAACACAAGTCTCATCATATTTATGGGATCTTCAAGACATTCTAACGATATTCATAGATCTATTCATACTTGCACACTAAGACAGTCTATCTATAAAATTCTTCCATGGATTTTAAGACTTGGAGGTTTCGTATAAGTGGTATCTTAACATATGTATTTTGTTGCCCTAAATCTTGTTACACACACTAATCCCACATCAATTCAATTTTAGGGTTGCTTCATTAAGAGAATATAAACATTGAACTATCGACCTATATCTTGTCTAAGTAATTGTAAATAAATTAATGGTTTATGCTTTGATGTTTACATAGAATTCTTTTCAATACCTTTTTCTTGTGTCCTTTCTTATGAGTAGTGGCAACACGTCATTTCCTGAATTCATATTTGATTGAGAAAGTGAGTTTAATTGCTTATGAGGATTTGAAGCTTGCATACAAGCTTGAAGAGAGTACTGAGTGTTAGATTTAAGTGAAGATATTTTCATTTATGCATGTAATGCTTGATTACCAAGATATCACATTTGTGTTGGGTTGGTGAGTTCCTTAAGCAGATTTAAAGTTTATCTCTTATTCCTTTGATTTCACACAAAAGTAGTTAGGTTTGAATGCAGGTTCACAATATATTTTGTTGATTCTCTTCAATTTGGTTCTTTTCATTGTGCAGAAAAGAGAGAGAATAAATTTAAAGTCCTTTTGATAGTCCAAATATTTCCAAGGAATCCTGACTCTTTTGTCCTCTAGCTTATTAGGATAGTCTTCACACTGAATTTGCTTAACCTAGAAGGAGCTAGATATCAAATCCCAAAATGAATAGTAGATAGGGTTGCTTCTCATTCGGTTTCAGATTTAGAACAAGGATTTGATAGTGATTGCAGGAAATTTAATGGATAGTCTGTAGACTATAATAGGGTTTGGTTTTGTGGTCTCTGGATCCTTTCTCTAGCATATATAGTGTTGCGCCTCAAATTCCATGAACCCCAAATTGACATAATACCTTAAGACAACATATAATGCAACCAACGTTTTTGTGTTGTTTCTAGGGAGCTTCTTGAGGCATAGATGTCCTTAGTAACCTGCAACAGTCTGAATATGCCAGCTAGCTTGGATTTCAAGGATAATATCTAATGCTTCTGCTAAGATACTATTTGGTCAATTTAGTGATGTCTAAATTGCAACTTTTAAATGTCAACCCGGGGCTCGTAAGCTGATGAAGTGATGTGTACTGTATGTACTTAGGCAACTGTTTCTTAAGTTTTTTTCGTTTTTAACTTTTTAAGTTTGTTTTCAAATCTATTTCTCCTACAGTGATGTGATGGAAATGAAATAAAGTGAGTGAAGTGTGTGTGATTGTGATGAATTCTAGATGATCTCTTAAAACTTAAAAGTAATCTTCAAGAAAGCTTTGAACACAACTGAAATGAAATTAACTCTTAAAGGAAAATGAAGGCATCAAATAAAAGACCAATGGCATTGGCCCAGTACCTCTACTGCTGATAAAAATGAGATTGAAAATGACATCTACATTAACTCAATTAAAAACAAGAACAACTATTTTAACTTCTTCAATTAAATCTTAAGCAATGTACAATCTAAGTGACAAATCACACTACTTAATTTTCCCTTAACCTTTCTGCCTTCAGCTGGATTGATCATATAAGAAAGAGTTATGAGCAAGTTAGCAATGTGAGTCTTAAAACAAAATAAACCAAGCTGCACTAAGTGATGTTCTGGCTCCACTAAAAGTTAGTTGATTATGATAAAAAGAGCCATTAAAGGATAAACAACTTGATAAGCTATGAGCAGAAAATAAAGTGCAAACTAAAGCAATGATACTAATGGAAATCAAAAATAAAGATCAGCAGTCTAGATAAGACGATCACAAATGCCACTAGCTGTAAAAAGAGAAGAAAGAAAACTGTCCCGGGCACCTAAGAAATCTGCAAAAACACACTGATCAGTCATGGAAAAGTGCAGAAATATAAATGAGCAGAATTCAAAGTTATATACAGCTATTGTACATGATCAAAACATAGCAATCAAAAGCATTCTGTACAACTATTATACATAAACTGATAAGAAGAAATGCAAGAAATGAAAAGCACTGTACAGGCCTTAAGTAAACAGGGGCCCTCTGCCTACTCCAGCCAGCTTAAAAGATCAGTTACACGCTTAGAAACAGAACGGTCTTCTCATATATTATGTAGCAAAATAGAAAGTACAGTGGGGTTCAAAAATTACATATCAGCAGCTAACTAATCAGCGTTCAAAGACGCTTTATTTATAGCAGAGAAATCAAAACTAACTTAACACAAACTACGCTATTCTATCAGCTGTGTAAAAACACGTAATCTAGCACAATCCTCGGATTTAGGAAACGGTCGTGGTGGGCATTAAATCTTCTGTTGGATTTGTGTTTCCCATCATCTACGTGGCTGAGGAAGAGGCCAGCTGTTCTTCACGTGCTCTAAAACCGAACACGCAGAGCCGTGCCACCGCCAATGACCTCTGTTTGACCGTAGTTGCCCCCTCGTTGACCATGGGTTTTTATGACTGGTTTGGCTGAGCTGGAAGGACACACACCATGTCCTTGGTTCCACGAACTTGCCCATGTGGCTCTTCTGCCCGGAGGACACCTGGAACATGCCGTTTAATAAAACAGCTACGGAATCCGGGGTTGGCTGTGGAAACCGAGATCAGCTGCGGAAACCCTATGTGAGCTGCGGAAAGTGCAGCACTTGAACCAAAATTCTAAACCAACCACATAGTCATTAGCATAATTAACAAACCATGTAAAAAGTCCTAAAATACAATGATTTGATCAAATTTATGATGGAGGGAATGAGTGGAAAAAGAAGGAAATGAATAGGAAAAGGAGGCTGAGAGGATGTGTAAAGAAGTGCAGGTTTGAGGATCAACAGATACTAAAATCACCCAACGAAGGAATAAATAATGATTTTGTTTGAAAAGATAACAATGATATCACTAGTTCTTTGAATTCACAATTGAATGTCTTGTAGGAAAAACAAAATCAAGCTAAAACATTTACTCCAACTGTAGGGAAAAGCACTCCCCTAAAGAGTGTCCATGTAATAGTCTAAAAGTTTGTGGTATTTTTGAGGAGTATCACTCAACAAATCATTGCCCATCACTGCCAATATTACAATAAGTATTCAAGGAATCAAATCGACCACCAAGTATAGCTCAAAACCTATCATCATTTTATACTGGGACTAACATTTATAATTCTAAGTATTTATAATCCTATAGTTCCATGGAAGACTTCTAATCCTCCTCCAAATCAATACCCTACCTTATCGCCACAGTGGTCATCTCCCTTGAGTCATATATTTTCATGGCCTCAAGGATGGTTTGAAACTTCCTTTCTAGGGTAGTTGCCCATGCAAACTCAATTACTTGAGAAACAATTGATGCAATTTCTATTCAATGTACTACCAAGTGATCCTCCTCTAGAGTCCCAACTACATGTGCAACCTAACCCAAATCCCAACAAGAATGTTTCACAACAATTTAAAACACATGTTCTTCCTACTGACTCTCTTATTGATAATGACATATCTTTTATTTCGGGGAAAGGAGTGAGTTTGGGAACTTACCCTATAACTATAGAGAATTTACCCTCGGAAGAAGCTCTAATTCGAAGATCATTAGAGCAATAATATGTAAATGGAATTTGTTCTGAAACTATTGTTGAAGATCATGAACAATATTGAGAGAAAAACCTAGGAATTTCCCTTCATCATCCTTTCCAATATGAATGAAAATAAATCATCAACAAAGAGTAGATATTGGAGCCTAAGATTGAGGATTTTCTCGCTTACCTCTCACCAGATCCTTTATGCCTCAAAGAGAGCAATCATCAAGTTATGGAAAACTTGAATAACATAACAAAAGGGTAAATGCCAACCATTTTTAATGAGTTGGAGAACCATGAATATGTATACTACATCAAATCCTTGTTCCAAGAAATCGTCATCATACAACATGCTTTCATCATTAGAAAAATCTTGGTACTATATCAGTTAAAGTAGTTGGTCTCTCATACTCTAGTATATATTAAAGATTAATTTTTGAACCTGAGTATGAGCATGTTTCATTTTTTTTCATGTGCATGGCTACACTAGAAGTACTCCTACACTTGAAGATGATATTCCTCTCTTTAAGTTAGGGTAGGATAATATAGAATAAATAAATAAAAATTCTATTTTAAAATATAATTATTACAAAAACACTCTTGAAACTGCAAATCACTAAGTCACGACTATTGAAACTTCAAGAACCCATGTGGTAAGTCTTATCAGATGTGCTTCACTCTTAACACCTAATTATTTTATGAAGTGACTATAATTGATTGGCTAACCCCTTTTCATATTATTTTTCCAAGATAATCCATTGAGCTAGTCATGGGGATTTGTCATGGCTATGCTTAATACTTCCCATTCATAATCCCAAAACCATATTCCTTCTCTAGTTTCTCTGCCAAGTTGTTATCTAAGAAATATTTTCAAGTTTCTCTAAGAAGATATTGTTGAAAAGCCTCCTATGGTGGACCACTCCTATAGGACCTCAATGTGTTTTCATGAGAATCCTATGATGATCAAGTAGAGGGACCACTCCATCATTATACAACATGTTTTATTATACATTAATAGTTAATATTTAAAATTATTGTGGATGATGTCACACTTGGGCTCCATATAAATAATTAGTTATGTGCCTGGAAAATCTCAAATACTCTCGTATCACTCAACTTCCTTACACTCTAAAAAATGCGAATGAGCAGTATACATTATTTCAAACATTTTGAGTGATGTATAATAATAAAAAGGAAGTATTAGTGAGTACAAGAAAACCTGCTGAGGTACTGAACATGTCTGCTGGCAGTGAGGCTATGCTTGTATGGTACCAAGGAAAACCCATTGGGGTACTAAATAGGTCTACTGCCAATGGGGCTATGCCAAGTAAGAGAAATGGTGAACACACATTGACACACTTGAAACTCAAAAAACCTAGGTCACATTATGAAGCAATTATCATTAAAATTGAATCTAGGAAATGAAATTCATACCTTATAGATAATAACTTTAATATCCTTCAAGTATTTTGTTTAGAGTTTTATCTTTTAGAAAAAAGGAGGTTTTCATGGAAGCGGGGCCCTTAGTGCAAGTGATTCACTTTACTTGAACAAGAGGAGATTTTGTTATACATTTGGATAATGGTATTGAGAGATAGGTATAATTAGGTCATCTTGGGAATGTATCCTTTTTTCATGATTATGTTTCCTTATTTCCATACATCTTCAATGCCATGGCATTCAAAACATGGTTATGTCACTTTTATTTATAATGAGGATATAGAGATGAAGACTTATTGATTAAGGTCGTTCATGAGATGCTTTGTAGAAATTTCTTTCCCCGCTCTTAGTATTTAATGATAACATTGTAACAACATTGTTACCATTCCTATGGAAACCATGAAATTAGTTATTCTTTTGAAAAATAATAAAAAAAAATATTTGTAATGATGGAACCAATCCAAAAGAAAGACCAACATATATTCTTTTTGTCAGGCTTAAAACAACTAGACCAATCAAGGAAATTCTTTTGTTTTTTTTAGTGAAACAGAGTTGTAGGAACTCTATAGCAGGTGCGGGATCACTTGTAGACAACAACCAGCTCTATCTTCATTTAAATTGAATATCTTCTCTACACTGTGTCTATATAGCTTCAAGGATGCATGGAACAAACATGTTTGATGATTCATTTTGAAAAAGATAATATTCATGATTGATAACAAGCCTTTGAATCTCTAGTCATGGGAACTATACAAACGTAATAGGAGGATTTGTAAGTATTCCCCTGGCATCAAGTAAAGGTATCAATATTTTGGTCTTTCTTATCTAACTGATGCAAAGGAAGTTGACATCATATAACACTTACCTACATGCTTTCACCCTAATTAACTCAATTAGCCTTATAGTTTTCAATCCATGTCCTCGATCTTTGAGGTAATGAATGGTAAAATACAAGAATATTTAGGCCAATGTAACATGACTCTAATAAAGAAACCACAACTCTACAATTTTGATCAATTTTGGTCTTTGTTAAGATGTTTTTCTTGCATGAGGACATGGAAGATGATCGACATGAGGGGATGTTGAGCCTCCATTTTGACAAATTTTATACACCATTTTTCCCTATGATTCGTTATGATTTTATCTAATTCTTATCATTATCATTTAGCACATTTTTTGGGCTATTATATTAAACTTCAACCATGATGAGGTAATTGTTTATTATTTAATATATTCCCTTTATTTTTAATAAGTTATACATCAAAATATTATTAATAATGGTTTAATTGTGCCTAGGTACCTGTTATGTTCCTATACCAATAGGAGTCATAATTTTTTAATAGCTGAGGTCAAAATTGTAATATGTACATACCTTTGCTTTCTGCAACTTTTTTCCATATTCAAAAAAAAAATTAAAAATTAAAAAATGTAAAGAGGGTATGTCCTAAAAGAAAAATCAAAGGACAAAAAGAATGAAAAAGGTCAAAAAAAGATGAAAAATGAACCCCAAGAAAGAAAAAAGACCATGAAAGTGTGCAAGTTAAAATGCCACTACCATTTACTTTGATGTAGAATAAAAAGATTGTGTGCAGCTTGTTACTTTTTCCACAATCCATGGATAGTCAAAATGTTTAAACTTGGCTATTTCATGTTTTCAATTTTATGCTTAGAGAAAGAGAATAAAATCTAACCAAATGGTTTAATCTTGGCAGATAAGTAGATAGGTAGAAAAAATAAAAGGAGCTTAATTGTTTAATCTGAGCCCTTGGATGTAATAAAGATAGACTTAGATAGATTTCTATTGTAAAAGAAAATAAAAGTTTTGATAAGGGTTTGCTAGCTTAATTGCACCCTAATAAAGAGTAGAAAAAATGGTAGGATGAGTAGATGGGTAAGTAGTTGAATGGTTACAGAATTGTGATGATTAATTAGATTAAATCATGTCAATTACTTTCATCATCAAATTTCTAAAGTATGGATGATAATTGAGAATTTACCAAAGTACACAAAGTCAAATTGATTAACCTCTCTCATTCACTACATTTCTCACAACTAATTCCCAAGGAAAGTCTTAAAGTACATAAAACCTTAAGTTAAAGAGGCTGAGAGCATTTCTATGACTTCTGGAGGGACCGGACCCTCGGCCCAATAATTTATAGGTTCTAAGTACTAAAATACCCTGATAAACATTCACCCCCTTCAATTCATTCATTTTCCCCTAAAACATCCCTTTTACTAAGGTGAAAGCACCATTTGCCTAGGGAAAGTAATCACCCCCATGTAAAACCCTTTTTTCCCTAAAAACCCACAAAAACACTTAGCCTAAGTTATAATGTTTCCATGTGAAAAATTTCAAAACACATTATACTTAGCGCAAATCCATTTTTCTGCTTTCATTCATATTAACTCCTAATTTTAATTATATTTATTAAATCCCAAAAATACCCCTTTCCCATATACTTTATTAAAAACCCCTATGTTAATATCCCGCCCCGAAGTTTGAAACATAAAATTTATTAGTGAATAATTAATGGATTAATTAAGTCGATCAGCGACTAATTAATAACCAAGACCCACCACTGAATAAAAAAGATTAATTAACCAATCTGCGGTTAATTAATAATCAACCCCGCCAATGAAATCACTCCCGATGTCATTAAACCTCCATAATCCTCAATTTATTAATCCCTCCGCACTTAAACCTCCGTCCGACACCTCCATTAAACTTCATAGCAAATCATCACCCCAATCACCGTACGATCTGGTCCCTTTTGATCCAACAGTCGACAGTCATATCGGGCGGCCTCCAAAGGCCAGCCTTTACCCGCCCAATATGGGTGGTTTCACTATTCACCCCATTGCTATGTGGCACCCAATTAATGGCATCGGGCAGCCTCCCCCCTAAACCACTCTAGCCCAAAAGCGGTGCGATATGAACCCGCTTATCGCCTCTCACTAGATGACAAAACGTCTCATCCCCCCGCTTAACACCAAGTGTCCCTTTCTCCGTGTACCCACCAAAATAGTTGACTTTACAAATAAGACCAAAAAAAACTCATTGTTTTTAGTTTTATCATAAAAAAGACCGCTCAAACCTCCATGCAAGCACCAGAGTACGTGCAACTGTCAACCCACGTCCAACTGCCAACCTGCTGAAGCTGCTGAAACTCCAGACCACCTTTCAGTCACATGTGCTTCCTGCAAACCGTGCACAGTCGCCCATCACTCCGTTCAAAGCCGAAACTAGGTATTTACCCAAATTCACTGAGAAACCCTATTTTATTCTTGAACCTTGACTCAATTGCCTCAAATTGCTAAGTAATTCAGTAAGATAATTTCCCAGTGACTCCAAAATACTCTGAATTAGACCAGTTTTCCCCAATTTCACTGAAAACCTTCGCCCCCGTCCTTGAATCCACAAGAACCAAAGATGGCTACTCCCATTGCATTAAATTTCGTGCCAATTTCTACCCTCCACGGGGATTTAGACCATCTCCCATTGGCAAATAAATATTTTCAGATTAAAGATACCTCTTTCCAAGAATCCCCTTTGAAACTATACTACAGGTATAGAGACCAGTACCTAAACCATGTAGACTACATAGGACTTTGGGAATCAGGTTTACCCAAGTACCAATTCCCCAGAGTTCATATCTTCCCAGAGATTATCCATTACTGCCATATAAACTATAATCCCAGCCAAAGGGCAGTGATGACCCCAAACCATTCTGTATTATTTACCATCACTGCTGAGTCCATAAATGAAATGTTGTAGTTGCAACCAAGCTAAAGCCTGACCCCTCTTTATGTTGGAGATTTGCTTAACAGATTCCCTACACTCACCTCAATCAAACTTGCTTGGTTATTCCAAAACTTCATTAGGGAAGAACAATACATTCCAATGGACCCTCCCCTTTACATGTGGACTATAATCTCTCATCTTGGCTGAGACATCATAGAAATGATATTTAGTGTGTTAGGCCAAGCTACAAGTGAATTTTTTGATGAAATTATAATAGCCTTTATGTCCATCTACTCTCCTGGGTAGCCCCTAGCCATCATGTTTGACTATGCTAAGTTCATTGCTGATAAGATACATGATCAATTCATGATGATGGATAATGAAAGAGTGTTCAAATATTCTTCAGTTTTATATCATCTTTTCCTATATTATCAAGCTGACAAATTCCCAATCACACTCCAAAAGCTTGATACCAAAGGCAACCCTAGATCAGTGGTCTTTTGGACTTCATTAATCCACCTATATGACTCTCAATATTCTTATATTGATTTTATAGATCTCTTTCTGCACCCAGTGGCAACTATGCTGTTAGGAAGCCCTCCCCCCCAGATACAGTGCAAATATCAGGAGGGTCCTACAGTTGTCGAAACAATATAGAGTGGGGGATTGGTACTTGTACCAAAACCACACTAAAATCAAAATATATGGATGTGAGTTAGCTCCCTACAAACTGCCCAGATACCTCCCCATGAGATTGTTTTCTCTGGAGTACTACAGGCAAATGATCAATTCAGATGAGGTGCATTTTGTGAAGGCCGAGAAGAAAGCCCAACTTAGGATAAAAGATCAGCTTGGCCCATTTATATATAATAGTAGGGAAGCAGGAAAGGAAGCACACGAAATCCTCCAAACGCTGAAACTAAGACAAAGTTTTATTTGGAGACATGACCCTTTAGAGTTCATTTGCAATAAGAGACGAAAGAACAAATTATCTCCTTATATCCACCATAGAATTCCTGAAATTGAACAGTGTGCTAATCAACTAGAATGGGTGGAAAGCACTTTGGTATACCGAGATAGCACAGAACTTGTTGTCAATAATGTATTGATTGATATAGAAATAAGACTTGACGAAGATTCATTTGTACAGGTGCCAGGAGAGTCCCAATCTCAAAGGGAAACACAGGGACATAGTGGGTAAATAGAAGAAGAAGGACCTTAAGAGCAAGAGCCATTAGAATAGCCTGAGGAATCAGAGCAGCTCGAGATATCAAAATAAGTTTCTCAGCCAGAACATATCATGAGCAATCCTCTTATTTTACAGACTCCTCTAAATGAGGAGAGAAATCCTAAAAGAGATAGGGAGGAGGCCACTCCTTCTAGAATACCTGTTACCCAAACTTATGTCAAGAGGAAAAGGATGAATCCATTTTCAGAACAGGAGTTTACTAAAGAAACAACAGGAACTACAAGTGCAGAAAGAGTAGAAAGTAGGCAAACCACTCCCTCAGGAGGTACACAAAAACCTTCCACCTCACAGGCTCAAATGATGGAAAGACAATAGACTGTGGAAGTACCCTCATTCAAAGCTCCAACTGGCCAGATCCAAGACATTAGAGAGAAATATAAAGAAATAAAGGCCAGGAATGAGAGATTGAAGGCCCAAAGGTATGCACATTACCTAAAAAATGGCTCCTACTAATCAGGCAAGGGTAATGTCAACCTTTGATGTGAAAGAAGGAAAAATGCAGATGACTTTTATGAAGCCTACTACATAGCAACCCAGGCCAATTGTAGAATACTCGAAAACAAACTTTGAAGTATTGGCAAAGGATATCCATCCCATTGACCAAATAGAATTACAAAAGCAGACTGGGGAAATGGTTTACTCCACCTTGACCAGCAAGGCTATTGCAACTCACCAACTCCAAAATTCACTGAATAATATATCGCCGCAATTCCAGTTAGAGAAGACCTCTTCACGGGCCAAGGATACCAGAATAAAGTCCTTAGAGGACTTAGTCATCGAACTAGGGCATGATTCCAAAGATGTGAAAGATGCAGAAAAGCTTATTAAAAAGAAAAATGGTGACATAGCTGCACTGAAAAAGCAACTCAAAATTCCTCCTCTACATCATCCTTCAGACAGCTGAAGTATTGGAGACTCGGAAGGAGGAAGAGCTTATGGACTTGGTCCTTAAGCTGAATGAACAATTAAAAGGAACAGAGAAAGAGTTGGATAACATGATACAGTCTAGACAGAGTGAGTTGGCCACCACTCATTAGACTGTAATTCCTACAGTTTCTACAGTAGTACCCTCCATATTGGCCGCTTCATTAGCACCAACAGTTCCACCAACTACTGTTTTGCCAGTTATGGGTACATCAACAAGCGCAGGGACATCTACAGAAAAGACAGCTGAATTGGTAAAAGCCATGGAGGAAATGACCATCCAAGCTACTGAGCTCAAAAAACTTAGAGAACAAGTGCAAAGTTTGGAAACTGATTGCAAATTTGCACAGATACAACAGAAAGAAGAAGCTCAAAAGAATCAAAGAATGGGAGAGAGAATAAAAGTCCTTGAAAAGGACTTGACATTGCAACAACCACTGGGAGACATGAAGGAAATTCTTTGGGCCAATAGCATTTATTCCATCAATGATGTTTGGCCTTCTATTCAAGTAATTTTTGAATAAACTGAACTGGTAAAAGTGGCTACAGAAGCAATCCACAAGACAATGGAAGAGTTGGGAGATAAGCCTGAAGAAGCCAACCAATTGATAACATTCCTGAACAGTAGAAATAGGTATCAGCTTGATGAACTGGAAATAGAAGACAGAATAGAAACTATCATAGAAATAAAGAAGGTTCTCACTAAGAGGAACCTTATGCTCAGTCTTGAGAAAAAATGCCAGAGTATTCAAGCTGAAATTGATAGATTTATGACAATGTATGGTATTTTAAGGGAGAAGGGACTCCCCAATCCCATGGTAATACATGACAAGCTGATGACCCAAGATGATTATATTGAAAGACTAAACAAGTTGGCCAGCAGCCAAGCTATTACTTCAGGGGTAAAATCATTGCCCACTGAGAAGGTATTATATGATACTCTGGAAAATCTGTTCTTCATAGAGCATGAGGTAAAGAACTTATTCATCAGCAGGCCAAATTTTGCTAAGTATACAGAAGCTGATGAGATATATATAAAGATGATAAGGATGAAATTACCTGACAGTGAATGGTGGATGAAACTAACAAATTTACTATAAAGTTACTGTAGTAAATCTATATGGTAGCCAGGTAAAATAAAGTCAAAGTGTAGCAGGTAAAGAATATCAGTAGGTAGAAGACATAAAGTAATTCCAGCACATAAGTATCAAGCAGCTAAAAGATCCAAATCCGAATTACAACAGGCAACACAGTCACAATAAAAGGGACAGCAAGAAGACTGTTCTCCATCTGTCTCTATCTTCATGCTTGAAGATATTTTCGGTTTCCTAGAATAATTCTCATATTGTTATGAGATATTTTGTAACATTTTTTGTATAAATACTTCACAAAATGAAGTAATTAGGGTGGATTAAAATACATTTCTATAGACATTTTATATTGAGCCAAGGAGCTATTGTACTCAAGACTGGACTGGTTTTGTTGGATCATGAAATAAAACTAAGGATATTTCATTGGATTCATGTGCACAGTTGGAACACATAAGTATTATCTCTTCATGTTATAAATATTCATATGTGTCTCTTATGAAATCTAAAAAGTAAACAAGGAATGATATCTCAGAATTAGCTTAAATTCTCTCTATTTTAACTGTTTACTTTCTATATGTTTTCTACTAAACTGTCTTAGTCTAGGAATTCTTAATTGCTCCCTTACTTCTGTAGTTTCCCCCTCGTTTGGTCCATGGTAAAGGATTCTTAGTTTCCCTTTGCTACTGATCATCCTTCTTTTCTTCATCTTAATCCCGGTTAAGGATTCTTCATTACCCTTTGCCCTTATTAGGACTACCTCATCCATTTGAACCTGTAGATTTGCTTTTTGTTGTGCTAGCTTGCCCTGTGAACTCTTACTTTAGTGATTGATCTGATCCAGTTAATCCACTCTTTGATTGACTCCATAGCCCAATGGCCTAAATACTTGTTCTGCCCATCTGTTTTCTTAAGTCCACCACCCAATCAAAACAAAACATCATGAGCACTAATAACTAGCCTGAAATCCCACCCAAAATAAAGTTAAATTATAAAGAGAGAGACCTCTCTGGACTTAGTTTGGCTAGAACCTGAGTCTAAAAGATTAGGTTTGTGGTTACATCGGATTATTCCTTCTTTTATAACTTCTAGGGAAGACTTCTGAGTGATAACATAGTGGCAAACATACTGGGTAAACAAACCCCCAATCTTAATAAACCTTTGAGAAATTCAAATTTTTATTTTTAAGCCTCTTAAAGGGTTTATTAGAAGTTATTTAAAAAATTCATAAAAAAGAAAATAATTAGAAAAAGCTCGAAATCTAGCTTCAGGGAGAACTCACTATACCAGGGCCAACCTTGATCCAAATCCTCCCCCTGTATTTGACAATCCCAACCTTATTCCAAGAATAATCAGAAGACAAGAAAGTTCAGTAAGCCCAAGACCTTTATTTAGATCCAATTCCTGCCCTAGTGAGTGGTTGTTCATAGAAGACCTCCCTTTTGATGAGTATTTTGACCATTCTTTATTTAGAACCAAGTCTGAGAGTGAACTTGAGGACACAGTTCTTGATCCAAAATTTACAGTAGAACTTGAAGTCCAACGATCAAACTTGTCAATTGATCAATACCTTCTAAACTCCCCTCAGTCATCCCTTATTACTGATAAAACCCTTGAACTTTCTAAAACTGCTTCAACTTCTTTTAGCTCACCATCATTTCCCCACACTTCTGAAGATCATCCCTCATCCCCATTCATACCTTCACTTCCCCATCAGCCTATCACTACCCTTCAAATACCGATTACCCCTATTACCCCAACTCCCCCTGTTATCCCAAATCCCCCTGTTACCCCAACTCATGTTCTCAATACTATCCAACTTAAAGCGATGGTACTCAGATATGCCCCTCTTGTGATGTCTACTCCTCAAGGTACCATACCAGCAGATTATCAGAGTAAAATTGTCTTATTTGATGGCACCGGATCTTACACAACACAGCAACACACAAAGAAAATGACAAATTATTTTGAACTGCATGAAATTGACATAGGAGATGTCTAAATGAGAATTTTTTCCCAAACTCTAACTGGAGATGTGAGAACATGGTTTAGATCTTTGCCTCCTAATAGTATAGATAGTTTAGATGTTTTTTACCAATATTTTTAAAATAGGTGGGAGAAGAAAAAGAACTGTCTTCAAATTCTTTCTGAATATGAAAACCTCAAGAGGGGACCAAACGAAACCGTTCAGGACTACGACACTAGATTCAACAATGTATATAACACAATACCACTTGACCTTAGGCCTCTACCTGGCTTAGACCTGATAAAGCTTCCAGACAGATTTGACATTGACATGGCTTTTTAACTTAGAGAAAGCAATCCCCCTACACTAGAAGTTATGCAAAGTGTAGCAGTTAGTGTAGAAGCTAATCTACTATCCAAAAGAGATAGAGTTAGAAACGAAAGGAGAATACCCCTGAAAGATGAAACTTCACCCTTTGATAAAAAAATGGATGCTTTAGCTAAAGGAATGGAAAAATTAATAGACAAAATAGAAAACATTGAAAGGAAACCTCACTAGGATAACCAACAGGCTCCTCCAATAAGGAATCCAAACTTTAGGAAGAACTAGAACCAAAAAACTGGTAAAAATGGGCCTGATCAGAACATTAGACCACCTTTCCAAGAGAATTATGCTGAAACTTCCCATCAAGAAGACCTTGAGCTAGACACCCAAATTAACTTAATGATGTTAGATGATGGAGAAACTATCTTTCTGACTCAGGATGATTAGGAATTATACATGCTTCAACAGTTATAGACCCAAACAAGATAATCTTTCGACTACAAGCAAGGGTATGATTCTGCTATCTTTGAAGTGCATAAACAGTACAATTTGAGGAGCAAAAAGAACATTGATGTTCTGAACCAAAACAAGAAAGTAGTACCTAATCAACCTAAGAAAGTGAAAGCTGCAAATCAGAATCCTCCAGTTACAAAAACTCTGCAAATCCTTTCTAGACCAAATCAAAATCCTCCCAGTCCCATCATTGAAGATGTAACCAACGACCAACCTTCTAATGAGCAACCTTCCACTTCAGTTCCCCTCAAGGAAACAATGGAACAATCTCCAGAAATTGTATTAGAAAATCCAATTAAAAAGACTCCAAACACTGAAAAAGAAGAACAAACTACTCAGAACCCTATTGCTAAGATTTCAAATGTTCAAATAGACAAATCCCCTCTGCCTTTCAATTTGGGAGCAGAGGTGGCCAAACTTAAAATCTTAGTTCCTTTAACAGAACTGGTTAAACATGAAACTTACAGATCTCAAATAAGAAAATCTTTAAACTTCATGGAAAATGAAGATTCTGTTAACCTATTTAATGATCAACCTGAGTTAACTTTCGGTCTTGATGTTAATGGAAAACATGTGGAAGTAGGGATACCAGCCTAGTATTTGGACAAGTTCATGCTAGTATTTTTTGATGATATTTTGGTTTACTCATAAACCAAAGAAGAAAATGAAGAGCACCTAAAGTTGGTGTTGCAATTGCTACATGAACAAAAATTGTATGTCAAACTTAGTAAATGTCTTTTCTTCCAATCACAAGTATAACATTTTGGACATGTCATCTCAAAGGAAGGAGTAAATGTTGATCTAGAAAAGATCAAGGACATAATAGAGTGACCCACTTCCCGAAATGTTCCATAGGTCAGATCCTTCATGGGATAGGTAAAATATTATCGACGATTCATTCAAGGATTTTCTGAAATTGGACATCCAATCACATATCTCAGAAGAAAGGAGTGAAATTTCAATGGGCATAAAATTGTGTGACTAGCTTTGAGTAACTCAAGCACTTGCTTACATATGCACCTATTTGTATAATAATGAACCTAAAGAAGGATTTATGTTGGGCCTCCATTTTGACAAGTTATATACACATTTTTTCCCTATGATTACTTATGTTTTTATCTAATTCCTATCATTATCATTATCATCTTGCACTTTTTTGGGCTATTATCTTAAACTTGAAGCATGCTAAGGTAGTTATTTATTATTTAATATATTCCCTTTGTTTTCAATATGATTTTCATCAAATTGTTTTTAATAATGGTTTAATAATGCATAGGTACCAAAGGAGGAGATATGTATGGTTGTTGACTCTACACCATTCAAAATTTCCATGAATATTAGGTCAAGTGCGCCTTAATGAGATCACAGTTGGTTGTCAAGATAAGAGGAACCATTTTTTATTCCTTCCTCCATTAGATCTACAATCCTCCTGGAATAATTCGTGGTTACACCAGATCCATTTTCTTTCACAATATTTTATGATTTACACTTATTTTGTTTATGTCTATTCTGGATGGTGAAGCTCATTCTTGTAATGAAAATTTTATAAAATAAACTCATGGCTTCTAGCCCGAGGGAGGAGAGCCTTGGAATAATTATTCTTGTAAGTGTTGGGCTCTCTCATAGTGTAGATCTGACCCTCAACGTCGATCTATGTCTTGTAATGGGATCCTAACCAAGCCCAATGAAATGTAAAGATTGATCGTGATTTTAATGGAACATTAGTGTTAGGTTTTATATTCTATTGTTTATGTACTCGGATACTCTGTCATTTAAATCTCCCATAGGTGGCATGAACTCGTTGGTTGGGCTCGCCAATCCATCTTGTTGCACCCTTCTCCATGTTCATTTGTGAATATAGATATTCTCTCATTGTTTGATATTTTAAATTTTGGTGTGCTAATTGGTACCTTTGCTTCAAATCTAGCGGTTTATTGCATGTTAATAGAAAGAAAAATTACTTAATCTACCTCGCTGATATAAATCCTTCATTTTACACTTGTTTCACATTTATATACGGAATTAGAGATATCATGATTGTACGAAGGTTAAATCACTTTTATGAGTGCTACATATGAATCATCATTGTGATCAATCACTATGTGAATGTTATTCATAAAATACAATAATTTTTCCTTATGCGCATTGTGATGAACCAACAACCCAATACTTTGTTTCATGAACATATTTCTTTGGGTTTCAATCCTTGATCAAGATATTGAATATTTTTATTGATTGGTAATACAAAACACAATATATTCATTATTATTTTGAGTCTTTTGTTAACACAAGTTGCATCATATATATGGTATCTTCAAGACATTATAACGATATTCCTAGAGCGATTCATACTTGAACACTAAAACAAAGTCTATCTATAAAATTATTCCATGGCTTCTAAGACTTGCAAGTTTCGTATAAGTGGTGTCTTAACATATGTATTTCGTCGCCCTAAATCTTGTTATACACACTAGTTCCACATTGATTCGAGTTTAGGGTTGTTTCATGAAGAGAATATAACATTGAACTATCAACCTATAGCTTGTCTAAGTAATTGTAAATAAAGTAATGATTTATGCTTTGAGGGTTTCAAAGCATTCTTTTCAATACCTTTTTCTTATGTCCTTTCTTATGAGTAGTGGCAACATGTCATTTCTAGAATTCATATTTGATTGAGAAATTGAGTTTAATTACTTATGAGTATTTGAAGCTTGCATACAAGTTTGAAGAGAGTACTGAGTGTTAGATCTAAGTGAAGATATTTTCATTTATGCATGTAATGCTTGATTACCATGTTAGAAAAATTGCATTGAGTTGGTGAGTTCCTTAAGCATATTTAAAGTCTATCTCTTATTCCTTTGATTTCACACAAAAGTAGTTAGGATTGAATGCAAGTTCAGAATAGATTTTGTTGATTCTCTTGGATTTGTTTCCTTGAATTATGTAAAAAAGAGAGAGAATAAATTTAAAGTCCTTTTGATAGAGTAGATATTTCCAGGGAATCTTGACTCTTTTGTCCTCTAGCTTATTGGGATAGTTTTCACACTGAAATTGCTCAACCTAGAAGGAGCTAGATCTCAAATCCCCAAATTAATAGTATGTAGGGTGTCTTCTCGTTCGGTTGCATGTTTAGAACAAGGATTTGATAGTGATTGCAGGAAATTTAATGGACAGTTTGCAGACTAGAATAGGGTTTGGTTTTGTTGGTCTCTGGATCCTTTCTCTAGCATATATAGTGTTGCGTCTCAAAGTCCACGAACCCCAAATTGACATAATACCTTAAGAAAGCATATAATGCAACCAATGTTTTGGTGTTGTTTCCAGGGAGGTTCTTGAGGGATAGACATCCTTAGTAACCTGCAACAATCTGAATATACGAGCTAGCTTGTTGAGAATGGAAAAATGGTATTTAAAGGAATATTTCAATGAGGATTTCGAGGATAATATCTAATGCTTCTGCTAAGATACTAAAATCACCCAATGAAGGAAGAAATAATTATTTTGTTTGAAAATATAACAATGATATCATTAATTCTTTGAATTCACAATTGAATGTCTTGTAGGAAAAACAGAAGAAAGCTAAAATAAAAATAAAAATTGTTGAGATTTTACTCCAGTTGTAGGGAGAAGCACTCCCCTAAAGAGTGTCCACATAATAGTCTAAAATTTTGTAGTATTTGTGAGGAGTATCACTCAACAAATAATTTCCCATCACTGCCAATATTACAATAAGTATTCAAGGAATCAAATCGACCACCAGGCATAGCTCAAAACCTATCATCATTTTATACTGGGACTAACATTTATAATTCTGAGTATTCATAATCCTATAGTTCCATGGTATACTTCTAATCCTCCTCCAATTAAATACCCTACCTTATGGCCACAGTGGCCATCGCCCTTGAGTCAGATATTTGCATGGCCTCAAGGATGGTTTCAAACTTCCTTTCTAGAGCAGTTCCCCATGCAAATTCAATTACTTGAGAAACAATTGATGAAATTTCTATCCAATGTACTACCAAGTCATCCTCCTCTACAGTCCCAACTATGTGTGAAACCTATCCCTAATCCCAACAAGAATGTTTAACAACAATTTAAAACACATGTTCTTCCTACTTACTCTCTTATTTATAATGAAATATCTTTCAGTTCGGGGAAAGGAGTGAATTTGGGAACTTACCCTATAACTATAGAGCATTTACCCTGGGAAGAATATCTAATTCGAAGAGCATTAGAGGAAGAATATGTAAATGCAATTTGTTCTGAAACTATTGGTGAAGCTCATGAACAATATTGAGAGAAAAACCTAGGAATTTCCCTTCATCATCCTTTCCAATCTGAGGGAAAAGAAATCCTTAGCAAAGAGCAAATAGTGGAGCCTGAGATTGAGGATTTTCTATCTTACCTCTCACCATATCCTTTATGCCTCAAAGAGAGAAATCATCAAGCTATTGAAAACTTGAATAACACAACAAAAGGGTATATGCCGACAATTTTTAATGAGTTGGAGAACCATGAATATGTAGACTACATCAAATCCTTGTTACAAACAATCGTCATCATACAACATTCATTCATCATTAGAAAAATCTTAATACTATATCAGTTAAAGTAGTTGGTTTCTCATACTCTAGTATACATTAAAGATGACTTTTGAACCTGAGTATGAGTATGTTTCATATTTTTTATGCACATGGCTACACTGGAAGTACTCCTACACTTGAAGATGATATTCCTCTCTTTAAATTAGGGTAGGATAATATAGAATAAATAAATAAAAATACCATTTGAAAATAAAATTATTACAAAAACACTCTTGAAACTACAACTCACTAAGTCACTACTATTGAAACTTCAAGCACTCATGTGGTAAGTCTTATCAGATGTGATTCACTCTTAACACCTAATTATTTTATGAAGTGACTATAATTGATTGGCTAACCCCTTTTGTATTATTTGTCCAAGATCATCCATTGAGCTAGTCATGGGGATTTGTCATGTTTATGTTTAATACTTCTCATTCATAAGCCCAAAACCATATTCCTGCTCTAGTTGCTTTGCCAAGTTGTTATCTAAGAAATATTTTCAAGTTTCTAAAAAAAAAGTATTGTTGAAAAGCCTCCTATGGTGGACCACTCCTATAGAACCTCAATGTTCTTTCATGAGAACCCTAGGATGATCAACTAGAGGGACCACTCAGTCATTATACGAGATGTTTTATTATACATTAATAGCTAATATTTAAGATTATTGTGGATGATGTCACCCTTGGGCTTCATATAAATAGTTAGTTATGTGCTTGGAAAATATAAAATACTCTCGTATCACTCAACTTCCTTACACTCTAAAAAATGTGAATGAGCAGTATACATTATTTCAAATATTTTGAGTGATGTACAAGCAAACCCACCAAGTATTAGTATTAGTAAGTACAAGCAAACCCACCAAGGTACTGAACATGTTTGCTGGCAGTGAGGTTATGCTTGTATAGTACCAAGGAAAACCCATTAGGGTACTGAACAGGTCTACTGCCAGTGGGGCTATGCCCAGTAAGAGAAATGGTGAACACACATTGACATAATTGAAACTCAAAAAACCTAGGTCACATTATGAAGCAATTATCATTAAAATTGAATCTAGGAAATGGAATTCATACCTTCTAGAGAATAACTTTAAGATCCTTCAAGTATTTTATTTTAGAGTTTTATCTTTTAGAAATAAGGAGATTTTCATGGAAGCAAGGCCCCTAGTGCAGGTGATTCACTTTGCTTGAGCAAGAGGAGATTCTGTTATACACTTGGATAATTGTAAGATATTGAGAGATAGGGATAATTAGGTCATCCTAGGAATGTATCCTTTTTTCATCATTATTTTTCCTTATTTCCATCCACCTTCAATGCCATGGAATTCAAAACATGGTTATGTCACTTTTATTTATAAAGAGGAGATTGAGGTGAAGACTTACTAATTAAGGTTGTTCATGAGATGCTTTGTACAAATTTTGATGGAAGATTATTTCATTTCACTAATTTCTTTCCCCACTCTTAGTATTTAATGATAACATTGTAATAACATTGTTACCATTCCTATGGAAACCCTGCCATTAGTTATTCTTTTGAAAATAATGAAAATCAATATTTGTAATGATCGAACCAATGCAAAAGAAAAACCAACATATATTCTTTTGGTCATGCTTGAAACAACTAGACTAATCAAGGAAATTCTTTTGTTTTTTTAGTGAAACAGAGTTGCAGGAACTATATAGCAGGTGCAGGATCACTTGTAGACAACAACCCACTATTTCTTCATTTAAATTGAATATCTTCTCTACATTGTGTCTATATGGCTTCAAGGATGTGTGGAAAAAACATGTTTGATGATTCATTTTTAAGAATATAATATTCATGATTGATAGCAAGCCTCTGAATCTCTATTCACGTGAACTATACAAAGGTAATAGGAGGTGTTATCACCCCAAGAAACTCTCCTAGGTTGTATCGCGGAGATGCTCGGGAACATTACAAACTCAACAAAATGTTGGAAATGGATGAATGGAAGGAATGATGCATATTCAAGCCGGATAACCACTTCTACTATGCTTAACCCCAGACATGGGTGAACACCCCTAGACTACAAGGCTTTAGACCACCAATTACTCACAATTTGAGGATTAGGTGAAAATGGAGAATACTGACCACACCAGCAGATGCACAAGACCATGTGATGGCCGGCTGCAACCAGTAAGGAGGTCTGCAAATCTATTTCCTAATGCACAGACAGGATGACAGCTCTCTGGCACTAAGTAAACATAAACCTGCATAGCACATTCAATGATACATACTAGATTCTAACACAGAGGTGGGATGACAGCCCCTCTAATGCTAAACATCAAGAGCACATGAAAAATACATAATAGGCATAGCCTATAACATAGTAGAAATGGAAAGTGAGCAATTAATAGCAAAAGAAGCGTGTATTAGCTGAAAATGAAGACCAGACGTTGCAAGTATCATAGTAGTTACAATCTCCAGAATTTGAACCCTACATCAAAAAAACAACCATCAACCTTTACTACATCTGTGTTCTGGGTACATATAGAGTTTGATTACAAAGATCTGCTGCTGTGCTATTCGTGGAGGGCTCATAATGGACCACCAACCACTTTAACTCTCTGATGGAGTCTCTACTACAATCTGCTGGCTTTAATGAACAAAATGACCTTTTCTGTGGTTCAGCGGTCCTTCTCTGAGCAGGTGGAGTGTTCACGGAAAGAAGCTCCATAACTGATAAATGTGTTTATCTGCTCCAAGCTATCCTTTCCTTCTTCAGCCATATTGTTCCTTGAATGCAGTGGTTGAAGAGTGACTGTGCCGAGTACAGGTAGCTGGCCACCTTCGTCCTTTGGATGCACAGGACAAGCTATGGGCGTGGACAGAATGGTGGACGGATAGAGTGAACAGAGGAACAAGTCAAACCGTTGGGTTGCACAGATCAACGACAGAGATAGCGCGACAGGGGCTATTGGGACGGTGAGGCGAAGGACGATCGGGCGGCTAACGTGCACGGGCGATAATGTGCGAGGGAAGGTACGATGGGTGGTAAGCGGTATTCCCCGCACCACCGCTGGAGGGTAGGTGGTAAATGTACAACAGGTTGCGATCACGTTCGTAACACGACGCGTGGCGGATGGAACATGTTAATACCGCTTTCCCCACGAGTTAACGCGTGGGCAGCTAGCGGGGTCAGGAGTAGCGTATGCCGTCGGATCATGCGACGGACGATCGGATGGCGGGGAACTGAACATGGTTTAATGTGCGGGGGGAAAAGGCGGAGACCATTGGATTGGGATGATCAACGACTGCGAACGAAGGATGACGATCAGCAGTGGAAGCGCGGGGTCATATGGACAAGATCACGTTATGGTTTGAGTTGCGCGCTCGGGCGCCAGAGGGAATATAGGCTTATACAGGGCTTTGGAGGAAAAACAAAGATACAGAGGGCTAAGAGAGTACGAGGAAGCTAAAGGAGCGGAAGGTAAATGACTATTGTGAGCTCCCTTTTCCACATAAACACATGACCGAGCTGATTTTTGGTCCTCCAAGGGCTGAAGTTTGTAGCAGAGCTAACACTGGCTCCTTCTGGGGATGAGATCCTCCCTGTGAGGTCTCAAGAACTACAGACCAATGCCTTCATACAAAATCAGCTTAAAAAAAATTGCCTAGTATTCCATTGGGCATGGAGTCTAACTAAGTCTACACTAAAACATGTAAAAGAAAATTCTTACAATCATTAAGGCTTGAGAACCTTAAACAACATAAATGTTCAAAAAGTAGCCATCTGCTGGGCCATCAAAACTGTTTCTCCTCCTCTCGACCGGTTCATCATAGATCAGCCAAAATTGGGTTGGTTTGATCCTCTACCTCAAAGATTTTAGGGCATTTGACCTTATCTGGTAGATATGGATCAAATTTCATCCCCTTTCTGTGTGTTCTCAGCCTTGGATGTTCTTCATGGGAGCCTTTGTACACTTGATGAATAACAATGATATCTGTGTACTTGTTTGTATCATTTGTGGCCTGCACAATTAATATAAATGGTGTACCAATATGTTCATGTGTGGCAGACACAGAGACATCATTTGCTCCTGCATCTTGCTTAGAACAGTCTTCATCCAAGGAGGAGTCCCAAAACTGTGCACCCTCTTCCTCTGTCATCTGCCAAGCTGCCCATTCAAGTTGTGTGGAGGCCGATTGAGCCGGTTTCAGAATATCAAGACTGAGGTGATTAGTATCAGCCTTGGGCATTGAGTTATGACCTGCCTCAGTGCCTAGTGGGAAACTATTATGGATTGTCACTTGAGCAGACAGAGAAACATAAGATGATGGGGAGCTTTCTTCTCCCTTTTTATCACTGGACTAGGGATAGTAGTAGGCTGGTCGCTTTGTAGATCTGCATAGTCATTAGAAGTTGGGCTGGCTTCGGGCTCAGATTCTTCGAGGATGAAGAGATCTGCTACTACTTGCTTCTGTTGATGAGCTTGTTGTTCTGCAGGTACAACAAACTGATGAGTAGTGCCTTTGGATAATGCTTCTTCATAGGCAGCTCTGGTTAGGAAAGGGGCACTACCCTTTTCTTCCAAACCATGGACCTCCTCCTCTTGGTCAGGCTACTCTTCTTCCATGACTATATTCTGAAAATGGGTTTTCACCCTTTGATCTTCGTTTGCATCTTGATTTCTCTTATCCCTCCAATGCTTTAGGAACACATGATCTAAAGCATCAATTTCTGCAATAGACCTAGGGGGTAATTCTCTAAACCATTTTCTAGCTTCCCCATCTAGGCTTTGGACAAAAACCCTCATCCACACATCCTCTTCGTAGATATCCAGGTTATCAGCATAATAATAAAAAGACTCTAGATGCTCTTCAGCTGTTACTCCTTCTGCACCAGTAAACTTAGGCATATATTCTTGATAATCTCTTGCAGGCATGGCATTCAAAGGGACAGGAAAGACCAAGGGTCCATACCTAGCAGCAACGATTCTTTCAATCTTTGTAAGAGCTTGCTGACCTGCCATGACTGGGGTATATGAAAGGATACTGGTAGACTGAGTGGTATGGATCAATGAAAAGGATGACAGAGATAGAGGAATATGATGGATAGCATGGATGCTTCTTTGGACCGAGATCCGAAAGGGAAATGAATGAACAAGGAGTTGTATGAATCTCTGAAGGTATTTCTACACTAGCAGAGATAGATGGGACTTTTAAGGCTTACCTGATCCTGATGCTCCTTTCTATGAAATTTTCTTCTACTTAACAATCTTCTCAGGGTCAGGCACTAGTTCAGCAGATGATTTCTAAGTATTTCTTCGAGTATGCCTCACAAATTGAGCCAGAACTGCAATGTGGAGTCGCCAAAGGTTGGTCTTCCTCCAGTAGAGTCGCCATATAGATGATTACAACTAGAAATGTTCCCAGACCTTATCTATCATCAAAATCTGGAACTGTGTCGTTCTCCCAGCGAAGCTGAGCTTCAATCTCCTCTCCCCGCAACGGTGCCAATTAATGTTATCACCCCAAGAAACTCTCATAGGTTGTATCTCAGAGATGCTCGAGAACATTACAAACTCAACAAAATGTTGGAAATGGATGAATGGAAAGAATGATGCATATTCATGCCGGATAACCACTTCTATTATGGTTAACCCCAGACATGGGTGAAAACCCCCAAACTACAAGGCTTTAGACCACCAATTATTCACAGTTTGAGGATTAGGTGAAAATGGAGAATACTGACCACACCAGCAAATGCACAAGACCATGTGATGGCCAACTTCAACTAGTAAGAAGGTCTGCAAATCTATTTCCTAATGCACAGACAGGATGACAACACTCTGGCACTAAGTAAACAGAAACTTGCATAGCACATTCAATGATATATACCAGATTCTAACACAAAGGTGGGATGACAGCCCCTCTAATGCTAAACATCAAGAGCACATGTAAAATACATAACAGGCACAACCTAGAACAGAGTAGAAATGGAAAGTGAGCAATTAATAGCAAAAGAAGCTTGTATTAGCTGAAAATGAATACTAGACGCTGCAAGTATCACAGTAGTTACAGTCTCCAGCAGTTGAACCATACATCAAAACAACAACCATCAACCTTTACTACATCTGTGTTCTGGGTATATATAGAGTTTGATTACAAAGAACTGCTTCTGTGCTATGCGTGGAGGGGTCATAATGGACCACCAACCACTTTAACTCTCTGATGGAGTCTTTGCTACAATTTGTTGGCTTTAATGAAAAAAATGACCTTTTTTGCTATTCAGCGGTCCTTCTCTAAGCAGGTGGAGTGTTGACTAAAAGAAGCTCCATAACTGATAAATGTGTTTATCTGCTCCAAGCTGTCCTTTCTCTCTTTGGCCATACTGTTCCTTGAATGCTGTGGTTGAAGAGTGATTGTGCCGGGTACAGGTAGCTAGCCACCTTCGTCCTTTGGATGCACGGGACAGGCTATGGGCGTGGACAGAATGGTAGAGGGACAGAGTGAACGGAGGAACAAGGCAGACCGTTGGGTTGCACAGATCAACGACGGAGACAGCGCGACAGGGGCTATCAGGACGGTGAGGCGAAGGACGATCGCAGGCCGTTGGATCTCGGACAGGGAGATCCAACGATCATCGGGCAGCTAACGTGTGCGGGTGATAACGAACGGGGGAAGGTACGATGGGCGGTAAGCGGTATTCCCCGCACCACCACTGGAGGGTAGGTGGTAAACGTACAACAGGTCACGATCATGTTTGTAACACGACGCATGGTGGATGGGATAGGTTAATACCGCTTTCCCCGCAAGTTAACGCATTAGCGGCTAGCGGGGTCCAGAGTAGCGTATGTCGTCGGATCACGCGACGGACGATTGGATGGTGGGGAACTGAACGTGGTTTGACATACGGGGGGAAAAGGCGGAGACTGTTGGATCGGGACGATCAACGGCTGCAAACGAAGGATGACGATCGGCAGCGGAAGCGCGGGGTCGTATGGACAAGATCACGTTATGGTTTGAGTTGCGCGCTCAGGGGCTAGAGGGAATATAGGCTTATACAGGGCTTTGGAGGAAAAAAAAAAGATGCAGAGGGCTAAGAGAGTAAGAGAAAGATGAAGGAGATGAAGGTAAATGACTATTGCGAGCTCCGTTTTCCGCATAAACACATGACCGAGCTGATATTTGGTCCTCCAAATGCTGAAGTTTGTAGCAGAACTAACAAGAGGATTTGTAAGTATTCCCCTTAAGTCAAATAAAGGTATCAATCTTTTGGTCTTTCTTATATGACTGATGTAAAGGAAGTTGACATCATATAACACTTACCTACATGCTTTCACCCTAATTAACTCAATTAGCCTTATAGTTTTCAATCCATGTCCTCCATTTTTGAGGTAATGAATGGTAAAATATAAGAATATTTTTGGTCAATGCAAGAAGACTCTAATAAAGAAACCACAACTCTACAATTTTGATCAATTTTGGTCTTTGTTAAGAGGTTTTGTTTGCATGACGACATACAAGATGATCAACGTAAGGGGATGTTGGGCCTCCATTTTGAAAAAATATATACACCACTTTTCCCTATGATTAGTTATGATTTTATCTAATTCTTATCACTATCATTATCATTTAACACATTTTTAGGTTATTATCTTAAACTTGGAACATGATGAGGTAATTGTTTATTATTTAATATATTCCCTTTATTTTTAATAAATTATACATCAAATTGTTATTAATAATGGTTCAATCGTGCCTAATTACCAAAGGAGGAGATATGCATGGTTGATGAATCTACAACGGTAAAAAATTCCATTAAGATTAGGTCAAATGCACCTTAATGAGATCACATTTGGTTGTCCAAAATAAGAGGAACTGATTTCTCAGTCCTTCCTCCATCATATTTTCAAGGAATGACTAGGTGGAATCATGTTCCAAGAAGGACATGTATATTACTATGAATCAAAGAAATTAAATGAGCATGAGGGGAACTATGTCACTCATGACTTGGAGCTAATAGCAACTCTGCACGCATTGAATGTGTGGAGGCACTACTTTCTTGGGAGAAGATTTATGTTGACGCTAGATCATGGAGGGATCATGTACTTATTTGATTAGCCTAAGATAAATGTTAGATAATCGAGTTAGTTGGCTTTAAGTAGTGAATTCAATTTTGTAATCAAGCATATTAAGGAGTTTTGAGTAGATGCTTTCCCCTAGATAAATCTTTGTGCATGTGTGATGTTTCCTTTTGCATGTCTATGATTTGTGTTCTAAGTGGTGAATTAACTTCTGCAGATCAATAGAGTAGCTTCAAGTAGTGTGATTTAGTAAATTTCATGACCAATATTGAATCTACACATTAATTTCTACAACATTGATGGGGACAAGACTTTGGGGGTGAACCAAAATCCTATTTCCCCAATAAAATCATTCTTGAGGCCTGTGGGTTATGGGCCCACAAAGCCTATCCGCAATGCTTCTCACAATCTCACATGCTTATTTGGAATACTGAAGGCACTCACCAGAACAAACCAGGATGGCGCAAGAACATCAGCATCTTCTGCATCTTGAGCACTTGTGGCCCTAGATGAATACTTGCGCCACCTCTTCTTTTCAGACTGAGAAGGTTTTTTATCGCTAGCAATTGATTCCTCCTTGCTTTAGTTAATTTCCTTAGTAGTGTCACTTTTATCCTTATCTGAGTCTTTCCCTAGGTCCTCACTATTCGCTGTAACTGCAACATCATTTTGTTCTTGTTCTTGTCCATCTTCGGACTCATTCTTCTCCATGTCTAAGGGATTTCCTAGAATCCCCTTGGCTTCCTCTACAACAACCTTCGTAGAACGAGTTCTTCTGAAAACTTTAATTTTTGCTTTATCCTTCGACTTATGCCCATTTCCAGCAGAGGGAAGTGGCAAAGAACTGTCAAAGTTTACAACAGGCCTGGGCTTAACTTTTCCAAGCCCTTGTCTATTACCTTGTGCAGCTTCGACTGTGAAACCATCATTATGTACATCAGCCGAAGACCCATGTTCAACCTTTTCTCCAACAATGTTTTCAGGGGTCATTCTTTCAACCTTTGCACCAAGAACAACTTCAAGAGTAGGTGAATGTGATCTCTCAATTTCTTCGTTCCCAATAGTAGAATCACCCACTTTTCCTGGCGAAGGCGACTAGTTAAAAATCTTTGAAGCACATTTCTGCAACCATGACCACTGAAGCCTCGGCCCCTGCCCCATCCATGTTCTCTGTCGCGGCTCTACCCTCCGCCTGCAACAACGTCGTCTCCACCATTGCTTTGACTCAAACCTCGGCCTCCGGTGTTCTCTTCACGACCCCAACCTTAAGGCATCTCAGCCTTAAGCACCAATTTTCCTGCAATCTACATTGTATCCTCTTACACTCTATCTTCCTCACATGCCCCGGTTCCCTGTTTCTTGATGCCCGAACAAATTCTTAATATCTTGTTATACATACATGGCAGTTTTAACTGAAATTTGTTCACTAACTGAATTTTATTCACGGTTGGCCTGGTTGTCCATGTGTCTTCTTTGTCCAGTTTTTCTTTCCATTAAGGTGCTCGGAGGCTCCTGCATCAAACATTGACTCATGGTATTCATGTGGAATACAACCTATTTAAAGGGAGAAATTAAATTAGCCTAGATCCATCATAACTCTAGATTTACTAAGTGTCGAGAAGGATCAAGATATATCTTGATATGTAAACCTCTTTTAAAGTGAAAAAAAAAAAATTATACTTAATAAATTCAAAATTAAAATGAATCTAAACAAAGAAAATATTATAATTACAATAATTCTCATTAATTATTATAAATATTTCCCACCAACATAATTTATTTATTTATATCATAGAATGATATCACCACTAAGAAATTGCATGAGAAAAAGCCCGGGACCGTTTGGAAATCGGAATCGGAACTCGCATTTAATGGGAAAAAAGCATGGCAACAACCTCGTTAAAAATATTATTATGCATGGACATGTCTATTGAATTTGATCCTATATTTCTGTAAACAATACGTAAATATTCCGTCTCCGCAAATTATTTTTCAAATGCAGATCATCTTGGGATCCATCAAAACGCAGTTGTAAAGCAGAATGCGGGTTTTATCCATGACGTCATTATAGGGGAATCGAACCCGAAACCACTGCGTTGTCGCTGCAATGACGCTCCGCTGAATTACACATTTTATTCTTTTTTCAGAGCGAAAAAGCAAAATAGATTATATTAAGAGCATATGATGATCAAAAATACATGGAGAGAAAAGGTCTCTGCCAGAGAGAGCAAATCGAAAGCGAGTGGGGAGAAGAGACTAGATTCCCCAACAATTCCTGTAGATATTGTTCAGATTGTAGCAAAAGCAGCTAAGAGTGGAGCATATAGTACACATGTTCAAAATAGCTGGTTCATAAACGGGAAAATGGATCAGAAAGTGAGAAAGACATATAGACATATAGGACATATAAGACAAATTTGAAAATGCATGCGGGGCCAGCTTAGACCATGGGAGGCATGGACCCCGAGATAGAAGTCAAAATGGAGTCAAGAGGCAGACAGCAGCCCTGAAAAATGCGCCCGTTCCTCCACTTCCAGATATGCCAGCAAGTGAGAATGAAAAGTGCATGCCTGTTGGGACATTGAGAGCTCCACCAAAAAAAAGCTTCCTGTACAGAAGGAAAAAACCGGTGAGGAAAACTATAAATCTGAGAGAGCTCGTACCAGATTGCGGAGGAAACGACACATTGAAAGAACATATGGTTGTTCGATTCAGCCTCTGTTAAGCAAAGTTGACATCTGCCGGGACCATGCCAGCCTTTCTTTTGTAGAACATCCCAGGTTAGGTTCTTATTGGAGAAAAGAAGCCATGAGAAGAGTATTGATTTGAGAGGGCAGGGGGCTTTCCAGAATTTGACGGGAAAGATAGGGGGGAAGGCGGTAATTCAGAAGATAGGACTGAGTAGAGATTGCGGACAGAGATGGGATGGATTGAATTATGAAGGGACCAGATCAGCTCATCTTTTTTATTCAACAATGCGGTGTTGTATGAAAAAGATAAAGAATATATTTTTGGAATTTATAATCTATATGAAGTATATGTCATTCAGCACTTCTCTATGTCTGGCATATAAGGTCGACAATTTTCTGCTATGCTTCAAGCTTTTTTTTTTCTAGATTATATCTCAGATCTGCAGGTATCTACATAGTTTTGAAAGTCTGTTAATTTGTCTATGATGAATTGCAGTCCAAAATTTTTGTATATGTATCAATGAAAATTGAATAGATGAAAATACTCTCAAAATAGGATGCCATACCCGGGAAAAAAGCCCGCCATATTTCTGTATACTCAGAGTATTTTTGAACATAATATAAATATCATACTGCTTTTTCTTCTGAAAAAAAACAGATTAGTTGATTTGTTTAGTGTTTAATTTTGGTCAAATTAGGGGCTAAAATCTCATCTAAAAGTTGTTGAAAAAGATTGAAAATAAGAATCACTAAAAATAAAAAAAAAATTCAAAAAACAAATTACAAAATATCAGACAATCTAATTGGAAAAAATCTAAACTCAACCTAAACTAAACTAGAAAGAAAAACTACAAAATTCAAAAATATTATACAATCAGATTAAAGAAAAAAAATCAAAATGAATCCAAAGCTTTGTATTTCTTGTTAAGATAGGGCCGAGAATTATAGACTAACCGGGAATGTTCTCTTACTGTACCCCTACTCCAACCATAGCATCACAAGAATCCCTTTTCCAAATTATTCTTTTCTTATGATTTTATCACAAGAATCTTTTTTTTTTAATTATTTTTTTCTTATAATGAAAAATTATAGTGAGAAAGATTTTTTTTTAATTATTTTTTTCTATAATGAAAAATTATAGTGAGAAATTAGTTTTTTATAATGCCTAAAGATGTCAGTGTTTCATTAAAATTTAAAATTGAAAATTTACTCATGTCAACAAAAAATAAAAATTTAAAATTTAAAAATATTAAATAACTATATAAAACATTTAAATAATATATATATATATATATCCCTTATGTATAGTGCACACTGACTTGGTGATATTTATTGCAGGGAAACTTGTATGAACTAAAAATCACATGGGCCTACTTCTACAACATGTTAGGGCATTGCAAAAGTGTTCATTACATATTGTATTACAAAAAACTCACGGCAGTCAATATTTGTGTTGCTGTAGTTTCATTAATGTATTAGGGTAGTATAGGTTACCAAGTATATATTGTATGACAAAAAAATTAACAGCGACCAATATTTGTGTTGCTATAACTTTATTAATACATTAAAGTATATATGCTAACCATTAAATTTTATATATTTGGTTAAGTCCAATGAATAACATATACCCCTTTCGCATTAATAAAGTTATAACTACACAGATAGTAATATCCAAAATTAACACTAATCCAACTATTCTGTTATTAAATGGTACATAAACAATTATTTATATTTACTAAAATAACTTCCATAAACTAAAAATCACATGGCCCATCTCAACTGCAATTTGTCATAACACTGCGAAAGTGTTAATTACATTGTTACGGGTACATACTGTATGACAAGAAAGTGACATCTAATTATAGATTTTACCCATACCTTTGATATTCTGGAATTTTTTGAAATAATGTATGTAAATTGTAAATTTTGAATTTATATAAATACAAATTAAATCAAATAATTGACGTACTCAAAGTATTGACTTTGTATATCTGAAATATTGTGACCCACAATAAATTGAAGCGGACACTCTAGCTGAAACGCGCATGCGTAAGTAGAATTATAATTTGTTAGACATGTGAGTAGTGTTATGTTTCACGCCACGTTATTCCTATCGATTGGATTTTCTTGTTGTTTGCGCTAGAGACAAGAATCACATTTGGCATGGTTTTTGGTTCATTGTGCTTGATTTCTGGCATGATATTTTTTTAGTGTTAATGTTTAATTTATTTTGTGGATTTTGGAAATAATTTGATTATAGATTTCGAAAATATTTAAGAATTTTATAAATTTTTATGAATTGAATTTAAAAATATTCCAAAAACTAGCTATCCAATAAATAAATAAAATATTAAATTATACATTTTTATTTTGAAAATTTATCTCTTTTTTTTCTTTTTTTTAATAAATGACTACTCAAATTACTTCTCACTAATCAAGATTTATATAGTTGTTTATCTTACTTATAAATTTTTAAAAATATAAAATATTTTAAATTTATTTTTCATATATATATATATGAAAAACCTATTATAATTTAGTTGTCATATCAACAATAAAGACAGTCATCATTAATAATTTTTCAAATTAATTAGTAATGACCATTACAATATTAATAACCATTATATTTATAAATAATATTCACATTTAAAACTTTATTTTTAGATTTATTTTTTCAATAAGTCAATACTTATTATTATTTTAAATCAATTATTATTCATCATTGAAATTAAGTTTTTAATAGAAAATTCCAAACTGAATTCATTGAAGTGTCGTGAGTGAGTGTAAAAGTCATCATTGAATTGAAGGAAAACATTTTTATATTAGTGTAAAAGTCATCATTGAATTGAAGGAAAACATTTTTATATTAGGGGGTATGGTATTAAGGATTCAATTTTTCTGCACAATTTTTGGATTGCAATTGCAATATTTATGTTATGATTTTTATATATTTTTAGATTTTTCATTGTTAAGTTTTATAAGAAACCATTAATGGTCCATTGAATTCCTTTATTCCAATTACCCTGAATTTCCTTCAAATCCTTAGATGGCCCATCAACACTAAATCCATTCAATATTTCACCAAATTAGGCGAAGTTCCTTACTTCATCTTTTCATTCTATAGTCTCTTGCTCAATCTCAAATCCATGCTTAACAAGCTTATGCGTAGAAGGAGAGTTTTTTTTCCTAATGCCACTTTGGAAATTTTCCTAAGGGAAATCATAGAATCCCCTAGTACCTTTATTTTCTTTATCCTTTGGCTGATGGCAATGTTCAAACATTTTCACAAACTTGACCAAACTTTGTTATGATTCCTAACCCTTTTCTTTATCCCTCTACTGATGACAATGTTCAAACATTTTCACAAAGACCAAACTTCAGCTTGATTGTTTGTTGCTATCCCGAGCCCTGAGCAAAACTATTTCCCATTGCAAAACTATTTACCATTTATTCCCTGGGTAATAGATGACCCCTCTACCAGTAATCACCTATTTTATTTAATATATATTAAAAATAGTTAGATAAAAAAAAAATATAGATTCATTTAATTATTATATAATAATTTAAAAAATAAAAATCAATTTATATTACATGGGTATATTATAAAATTTAGTTTAAGGACATGAAACAAAATGAATTTTAACAAATAAAATAAATTAAACTATAATAAAATAATCATTTAACGAATCAACTGAATTATAGTAAAAAATTATATTATTTTATTTCATAAAGAAAAAATACCAATAATAAAATGATTAACCATACTAATAATAAAATAATAAAATAGTTAACCATTTAAATAACTAAATAAATAAAACAATTTCATTTTTAATATTTATATTTTTAAAAAATATATTCCAGTGATATTTTAGAAATATATTTAACAAGAACAATTACCTTTTAAACTAAATCTATTTGCATTTTAGAAAAAATATAAAACTTTGTATACAACTTTTTCAATACAAACAAAAACATTAAGATTAAATTTTTCATAGGCACATCAATTTGCCAATCGGTTTTTTCACTTTAATTTACTATTATTTTATTTATAAAAGTTTGTTGACTTATCAATAAAAGGAAGGCATAGGAACATATTGGACAAAATCAAAATACAAACAATTGCCTCATGTACAGGAGATTACATTAACGTGAACAATGAAGCCCCTCGTAAAGCTCGAAGGCAAGACAATATGGATCTCACTTTGCTTGGTCAATTGCAATAGAAATGGTCCCCATCACTAAGCATGCTTGTCTAATAATTTAGTGAGAGTATAACTTTGGTCGAATAATTTATTGAGAGTATAACTCAAATAGTCGTTCATACCAAAAAAAATTCAGGAACACGAATTTACAAACATCGATAGCTATTACTTATTTTATTGGATTAATGCCTATTTTGGATTTATCGTAGGATCATTTAAAAAGTATAATAATGGTTTAAAAGTTTATTAACGCTCATAGTTTTGGTGTAACAAAAAATACAATATGGTGTTTTCTTTGGGGTTTTATTTTCCCATTTACATTTGACAAGGAGTGTTAGATTTTCATGCTCAATTCAATGGTATGTTAACATAGTGGCTTCCTTCATGTTTTATTCTCCTATTTACAGTTGATAAGGTGTTAGATTTTCACACTCAACTTAATGTGATCACATAAAGTAACAACTATTTTGAATTTACAGTAAAATCACTAAAAAATAATAATAATAATGGTTATGATGTTTCAACCATATGTAAATTTTCTAATACCAATTTACAATAATTGATAATGACATAAGATGCCTATTTTGTATATTAAAATATAAGTAATGCATGAGCTCCATGCCCTTCATCTTAAACTCTTTTGCAAGGTCCTCTTTGCAAGACTTAATCAGCTGATCATCCCCTATCAGTATGAGATCATCAACATAAAGTACAATGATCAACAACTTACCTTCCACCACTATGTGGTACAAGTTCGCATCCACTTCACTCTTTGTGAAACCCAAACTGGTTAAGTAGCTATCTATCTTGGTGTACCAAGCATGGAGTTCTTGCTTCAACCCATACAACGCTCTCTTGAGCCGACACACATGCATCTCATGGTCAAAGGTATTAAAACCTTAAGGTTGCTCTATGTACATTTCTTTCTCAATCATGTCATTAAGGAAGATTGGCTTCGCATTCATATGATGTATCTTCCAACCCATCTGTGTTGATAGTGCCAATATAGATCTGATCGATGAGTACCTTGCAACAGGAGCAAAGGTCTCATCATAGTCAATCCCCTCTACCTATGAAAAGCCACGGGCCACACATTTAGCCTTATGTTTCTCCACACTACCATCTACAGCTTACTTTACCTTGTAAAGCTAACAGGAGCTCACCATTGACTTGTCCTCTGGTCTCAGGACCACATCCCAAACATTGTTACAAAGTATGGAGTCATACTCCTCCACCATGGCATCAACCCAAACTGGTTGCTACACTGCTTGCATAAAGGAAGATGGCTCTGTCACAACACATTCGCCCATAAGAGCCATGTATCCAGTGTACCTCTCAGGTGACCTCCTCTTCTTGCGCTGAGAAATGGGTGCTCCCACATTCTCCTGTGCATCACCCAACAATCTATCAACCTCTGTGGTGTGCTTTCTTCCCTCGCCATGTGGCTGCTCCACATCAATCTGAGGCTCCTCAACCTTAGGAGCTAAAAGCTCCTCATCTGCATGTAGCTCAAGCTCCCTTTCAAGGGAAGTTCGCATGGCTTTCTCCTCATGAATCTGACATTCCTGCGAACCACTGTCATCCTGCTGGTCGACAAGTACACTCGATAGTTGTGAGGTGTATCAATGTACCCCACAAATATCCCCAACTATGTTGTCGGCTCAAGCTTCTTCCGTGCATCTTTAGTCACATGGCAATATACCGATGACCCACCTAAAGTGAGCAACATCTGGCCTCTTACCAGAATAAGCCTCCTCTGGTGTCTTCATCTCAAGTATCTGATGTGGGATACGGTTCTAAACATAAACCATTGTGTTGCATGCCTCAACCCACAAGTGTAGTGGTAGACCCTGATCATGCAACATTGCCCTTGCTATCCCTACTATGCTTCTGTTCTTCCTCTCGGGCACCCCATTTTGCTGAGGGTTATGGGGTATCGTCAACTCTCGTTTAATCCCTTCCGCTGCTCATAAGTTCTTAAACTCGTTTGAGACATACTCACCACCATTATTACTTCATAGAGATTTAACCTTCTTGCCCGACTCTTTCTCCGCTAATGCTTTAAACTCATAAAAATTTGTGAAAGTCTGATCCTTTTTCTGCATGAAAAATATCCAACATTTACGAGAATATTCATCAAAAAATATAACATAATACCTGTTTTTGGCCATGGATGTTATCAAGAATGGTCCACACACATCTGAATGGACTCGCTCTAGAATAGCCTCTGCTCGAATGTCTCTGTCGTGAAAGGAATACTTGGTGTATTTTCCTAAAGTACACCCCTTGCATGCATCAACTTTCTCAAGCGTACCTTTTGGAAGACCGATAAAGATCTGTTGTAATATCTTCAAAGCCACATGATGCAAGTGGCCCAATCGCCTGTGCCACAACTCACCAATGTCTCGGCTCTACACCCTTTCTAATTTTGTGCTCAAAGCGGCACTCCTCTACCTCCAACTTATAGAGATTCTTCACCCGAACCCCTATCTTCTTTACTTGACACGTGGCTATGTGTCTAAGAAACGCCTTTCCTTTCGAGAAGATCACATCATAGCCTCTATCCTCAAGCATGGCAATGAATTCCAAGTTCTTCTTCAACCCAGTGACATACATAACATTCTTCAAGATGAGTGGAGCCCCATGCTACCTCTAAAAAGTAATCGTGCCCAATCTAGTAACACTATACTTCCTGTCGTCACCCATCTCGATATACATATGCAGATCTTTCTCCTCCAGGTCACTAAATAACTTTTTTTCACTAGTCATGTGGAATGAAGCTCCACTGTCTAAGTACCATACACTTCCCATCATTGATGACACCATGCATGTAATGAGGGAAAATTCCAATTTGAACTGAGAGGCCAAAGCCTCACCTGCGCTCCTCCTAAGGATTTCTTCTTGGACTTCTTGAGTGGATAATTTGTAGCAAAAGGGCCTTGCTCATGACAATGAAAGAAATTAACTTGCGTCATGTCTTTCTTCTTATTTGCATAACAAGAATCCGATTTGGAATGGGAAGATTTCCCTTTCCCCTTCTTTGCCTTAATCATTAAGGCACAATGTTGTTCATCATCAGTCTTTGATGAAGAGTCATCCATGGTCTTCCTCTTGATCTCCTCCTACATCAAATCCAACCATAGTCGTTCCCAATCCGACAACTTCTCTCGACCATTGGCAAAGTCCTGATAACTATGCCAACTCCTTGGGAGTCCTAGAAGAGAAAGAATCACCATATCATCCTTGGAAACCGTCATTCCAACACTTCCAAGTTCATCACGACATTGAGTGAACTTGGTCAAGTATTTTGGAATCGTCTTTCCTTTCTCCATTTTGATTTTTCGAAGTTTATATTTCAGTGCCAATTTCCTTTGGTCATTGTTTTTCTGATACAAGTCCGGGAATGTTTTCCACAAAGCATACTAATTTTCTTTGCCATGGAGACTGGAGACAATGTGGTCTCAAACTCCCTCAAGGATTATCTGACTCACCTTCACCACACACTTCTTCCATTCGGCCAAATTTTGTGCATCTAATGCTGTTGTCTTAGGAATTTCTTGATCAACGAATTCTTTCAAGCCATTATCCTCTAGCACAACCTCCATTTTTTCCCTCCAGACTATAAAATTTGAGCTGCATTCCAAGGGATACTCAAGCCGCAAATCGTAGAACGCCATTTGACAATCCTGAAGTATGTATTGCAAATTCAAATTTCACCTTTAACCTAAAACTCAAAACTTCGAAATCTCTTCTAGTATACTGTTCTCAGCTCCAATAGCATGTAGAAAATCTTGTAGATTCATAATCTCAGGCAATGTATTAAAGCACAGGACAAGAATTTACTTTTACTTTCAACCAATGAAAGCCAATAGATAGATGAAAACAATGTGAATAAGAAGAAGATAAATCAATGGCACATAACACAAGATGTATCTGGGGAAAACCACTGCTCAAAAGACTGCTATCTGTATTGCATATATTAGAAATATGAGTGAAGATACAAAACTTTTTCTCACTAGAACAATTATGCACAAGTATGTTCAACTCTCTCAACTCAGAATCGACATGCATGAGTTTATGATGAGGGAATCTTCAGTTAACTATAGTGACGCTTGTGGATGCACTAGTGCACCAACTGACTGTTAACTCTCTATTAGTTCCTCAAACATTTTGGAACTAATTTAACTGAGTAAATTGAGTCATTTAATTTCCAACTCAATTTAAACTCATACTGGACTCCTAAAATTTAGGGAGAACATATACATAACTACATAAAGACTTCCAAATTGAAATTCCTAAGTTAATAACATTTAATTAACTATTTACAAGTTGTTATGATAATATAATTCTATTTTAATTTTAGTTTAATTCAAGGACAAATTAAACTTGTTGCATATTAAGGAATCTTGAGCAAAGGCTTTCCCCTAGATAAATCTTTGTGCATGTGTGATGTTTCCTTTTGCATCTCTATGATTTGTGTTCTAAATGGTGATTTAACCTCTAATCAATAGAGCAGCTTCAAATCTTGTGATTTAGTAAATTTCATGAGCAATATTGAATCTACACATTAATTTCTACAACATTGACTCATTGTATTCATGTGGAATACAACCTATTTAAAGAGATAAATTAAAGTAGCCTAGATCCATCTTAACTCTGCATTTACAAAGTGTCGAGAGGCATCAAATATCTTGACATGCAAACCTCTAGAGTGAAAAGAGATTTGATCCTGTGGCTAATCCAAAATTAAGATGAATTTAAACTAGTAAGATGTTATAATTACAATGCTTCTTATTAATTATTATAAATATTTCCCACCGAAAAAATAAATATTAAAATTACAATACTTCCCATTAATTATTACAAATACCAGAAAATTATATTATAAAATGATATGACCACTCATGAATATGTATATTAACGGTAAAAAATTGCATAAGAAAAAGTCCGAGACCATTTCATTTCATAGTTTAACCATACTTTTTTTTTGCCTTGAAAATTCAAGAATATTTTGATAAATTCGGCAAAGATTTTTGTAAATCCAAGTTAAAGTTGTTAAACTTCAAGACTTTGAATTCCCTAGACGTTTTTGATGGTATTGAATCCATTGTCACCTTCAAAAACATGATTTAAACGCTACTTCTGGAAAATTTACTATTTTTTTTCTACCCAAATTCTGACTAAAAATAACCCTCCCAACCATTCCTAGTAAACTTGTCCATTTCATTTGCCTACGCAGTGTTGCAAATTGGGAATCGGAACTTGCAATTAATGAAAACAACCCTGGCGACAACCTCGTTTAAAATATTCTTATGCATGGAAAAGTCTATTGAATTTGACCCTATATTTCTGTAAACACTGCTTAAATATTCTGACTTCCGAAATTATTGCTCAAATCCAGATCATCTTAGCATCCATCAAAACGCAGTTGTCTCGTGTGATATAAATCAAAATGTGGTTTTTATTGCCAAAAATCGTTGAATCAAATTTATTAAACTACCCTGAGCAGCTTATAGGTGTGGAACAATACTGGGATATTCCCACCGTAGAACATGCTTTGGCTTATAATTCATTATATGAGAAATATACATGAAACACATATTTAGGGAAGTTGAAACAATGTTCTAGAAAACAGGGACAAATTCCTAATTTAAATTTCGGTTTGAACGGTTATTTGATTAAGACATTTCTTCATTAATATCAACATTTATCCATGACGTCATTATAAAGAAATAGAATCCAAAACCACTGCGCTGTCGTTGTCCTGCAATGATGCTCTGCTGAATTACAGATTTTATTTAACAACATAGCGTTTTATGAAAGTAGAATTCCCTAATTCCAAGTTAAATTATGAAATGTAAATTAGTTGATTTGTGGAGTCAGAAAAAGATTAAAAATAAAAATCACTTTAAAAAATTAAACTTTCTAAAATAGAAAATTGAAAATAAAAATCACTTAAAAAAATTAAATTTCCAAAAAAAAAGTGAACTCACCTTAACCAAAACAAAATTCAAAAATATTATACAATCAAATTAAAAAGAACAAAATCATAAAAATCACTTAAAAAAATTAAATTTCTAAAAAAAATGTGAATTCACCCTAACCAAAACAAAATTCAAAAATATTATACAATCAAATTAAAAAGAACAAAATCTTTCTTTTTAAGATAGGGCCGAGAATTATATACTAACTGGGAATTTGGGAATTTTCTCATACTGTACCCATCGCCAACCCGTTGTGAATCCTTTTTCAGACTGATTTATTTTTTATGATAAAAAATTACATTTAAAAAAATAGTTCTAGTTTGTTGAGTCGATAGGTTTATTTTATAGCTATATGATGTGTAAAGATATTTGTTTGTCATCAAAATTGAGATTTTGTTAATATCAATCAAAATAAAAAAATTACACTTCAAAAAAATTAAATCCTTCCCAATTTATATTACATCTTTATTTAAAATAAATTTATATTAATTAAATAAAGAAACTCAAACAAAAAGTATTTTAACTCTTAAAGTAAAATCCAAGAGACAGGTATTATTGATCTTTCGAACCCATAAGGACAAGTATTAACGTTGTGGAAAAAAAACCATGCAAAATCCAGTCGCTCAGATGGACATGTCATGAATTAATCATCAACCTAAACACTAAACTCCAGAAAATTGATCGGCAATCAATATTTGTGTTGCTATAACTTTATTAATGTATTGGAGTATATATGTTAACTATTACATTTTATATTTTGTTAAATGCAATGAGTAACATACATTCTTTTCATCTGTACATGATGGCTTCAAATGGTGGAGTGATCAGCGTCCTACCTGGTGATCATTATTCATTCTCACTTGCTGGTTTTTATGGAAATGGAGGAATGATCGCATTTTTCAGGATTCCAAGATGCCCCTTGCCTCTATCCTGGTTTTAATGTCGGCCTACATGCTTCCTCCGGGTTAATCTCAGATCTATGGTCTCTTTATATGCCCTGTTTATTTGGACTCATGCGTATGGTGGATTCCAAGATGCCCCTTGCCTCTATCCTGGTTTTAATATCGGCCTACATGCTTCCTCCGGGTTAATCTCATATCTATGGTCTGTTTATATGGCCTGTTTATTTGGACGCATGCGTATGGTTTGTTTATATGGCCTGTTTATTTGAGCACTATTGAGAGGGGGTGAATCAATAGTGTGTCTTATTGCCACATTTCCCTTCTATTTACCTTTACTGAATCACACACTTGTTAGCAGCTTCACATTGATCATGAAAGTAAATGATAAACAAATAAACATATAATTAACATGGCCTATAATTAAACCATCAAAGCACAACCACAATATCATCATCATACATGAGACAGAAAAAACACACTTCTTGTTGTTGCTCTGCTCTGAGTCTCTATTTTGTCAAGCACTTTGTATTTTACATAATTCACTCTGATCATCCTGAAGAGTCGACCTTAGATACAATAGGCCAACACTAATCAACCAAGAGGCTCGATTCTGCTGATCAACACCGCAGACTTTGTTCTCCCATAAATCTACAAACTACCATCCAATTAACAAGGAAAATTTTAAGGATGGACAATTATCTTGAATTTTGAAAACATCAGTAAATCTCACTAACTCTTAATATGCAAACTATAGAATGTTTATTGATATATTTCAAAAATTATTCAATTTTATAATGATTTTATATATAGTTTCTATATAATGTTGGAAATTTTTAAAGTAAAATATTTTTATATTAAAAAATTTAGACGAAGCAGTTTTAGAATAAAAAATAAAAATTCACAAACATTAATAAATATCATGATGATTGCAACAAATTTAGCAAATGCAATGTGAACATTCACAGTTGATTCTCTAGAACAACGAAATCAAGGATTAATGTATGAATACTCCCCAAGTTGATTAAAACTAACGTACATCATAAACAGGAATCAGGGAGGCTATGGCCCATATAAACATGAAGAAAGAAATGGGCAGTAAAATTGCGCCACGGAGAATATGTAGATGAAAAAAAGAGGCGATCGCCCATATCAGCGTTGCGACAGAAATACCAAGTACAATAGTTCCAGTCGCAAATAAGGTTACCGGCGGTAGTTGGGTATCTGGCACAGTAAAAGTTTTCCTTCTGTTAAATTTCAGCCCCTTCCTCCATTCTTTGCCGTTGCCGCGAGGTTCCACAACATCTTCAGAGAAACTGACTCTCTTCCTGATCTCCGCCTTTTTCCCTGTAAAAACTCATACGATAATTTCAGTTCCATACTATTACCTTCACTCCATATACATTAAAGTTTGAAATAAAAATATGAGTGCAGTATACTTAATATACATACCTTGAGAGGAAAGACATGAACGAACGTTAACAACCGGATGCATGGCTAAGCGCCAGTAGTAGCGAACACGTTAAAAAATCGTCTCGGCCCTCCAATTTTATTACTACCACCAATGAGAGAACAAGACCTGATTTTTCTTCGAAGCAAATTACAACATCGGCACTGACTGTCAACTCTTTTATATATGCATGTACACACACTTCGAATCGCTGCTTTCCGATAGCCGACATTTGACCTACAGTCGCGTCGCTTCATTGAGGCAATCTTCAATTCAATTACCATAAAAACATTTCAAATCAAATAGTTGCAGTTGTCCCTTCCCTAGTTAATTTATTATTATATTAGACATATGGCATTTTCGTGGCTGTTAAATCAAATATTCAACTATTAAGTCCATAGACAATCAAATGGTAATCCAACTTTGTCATTCAATCACCTACTTATAGTGATTTCTCCATGTCTAAAGGATTTCCCAGAATCCCCTTGGCTTCCTCTACAACGGCCTTCGTAGAACGAGTTCTTCTGAAAACTTTAATTTTTGCTTTATCCTTCGACTTATGCCCATTTCCAGCAGAGGGAGATGGCAAAGAACTGTCAAAGTTTACAACAGGCCTGGGCTTAACTTTTCCAGGCCCTTGTCTGTTACCTTGTGCAGCTTCAACTGTGAAACCATCATTTTGTACATCAGCCGAAGACCCATGTTCAACCTTTTCTCCAACAATGTTTTCATGTATCATTCTTTCAACCTCTGCACCAAGAACAACTTCAAGAGTAGGTGAATGTGATCTCTCAATTTCTTCGTTCCCAACAGTAGAATCACCCACTTTTCCTGGAGAAGGCGACTAGTTAAAAATCTTTGAAGCACATTTCTGCAACCATGACCACTGAAGCCTCGGCCCCTGCCCCATTCACTTCTATCGCGGCTCTGCCCTCCGCCTGCAACAGCGTCGTCTCCACCATTGCTTCGACTCAAACCTCGGCCTCCGGTGTTCTCTTCACGACCCCAACCTTAAGGCATCTCAGCCTTAATCACCAATTCTCCTGCAATCTACATTGTATCCTCTTACACTCTATCTTCCTCACATGCCCCGGTTTTGTTTCTTGATGCCCGAACAAATTCTTAATATCTTGTTATACATACATGGCAGTTTTAACTAAATATTTAACTAAAATTTATTCACTAACTGAATTTTGTTCACGGTGGGCTTGGTTGTCCACCTGTCTTCTTTCTCTAGTTTTTCTTTCCATTAAGGTGCTCCGATGCACCTGCATCATACATTGACTCATGGTATTCATGTGAAATACAACCTATTTAAAGAGGAAAATTAAATTAGCCTAGATCCATCGTAACTCTAGATTTACTAAGTTTACTAAGTATCGAGAAAGATCAAGATATATCTTAATATGTAAACCTCTTTTAAAATGAAAAAATGTAATAAATCCAAAATTAAAATGAATCTAAACCAAGAAAATATTATAATTACAATAATTCTCATTAATTATTATAAATATTTCCCACATACATAATTTATTTATATCATAGAATGATATCACCACTGAGAAATTGCATGAGAAAAAGCCCGGGACCGTTTGGAAATCGGAATCGGAACTCGCATTTAATGGAAAAAACCATGGCAACAACCTCGTTTATATTGAATTTGATCCTATATTTCTGTAAACAATGCGTAAATATTCCGAGTCCCGACTCCACAAATTATTTCTCAAATGCAGATCATCTTGGGATCCATCAAAACGCAGTTGTAAAGCAGAATGCGGGTTTATCGAACCCGAAACCACTGCGTTGTCGCTGCAATAACGCTCCGCTGAATTACACATTTTATTCAACAATGCGGTGTTCTATGAAAATAGATAAAGAATATATTTTTGGAATTTATAACGAAGTATATGTCATTTAGCATTTCTCTATTCCCGGCATATAAGGTTAATAATTTTGTGGTATGCTTTAAGTTTTTTTTTTGGATTATATCTCAGATCTACATTTATCTATATAGTTTCAAAAGTCTTTTAATTTGTCTATGATAAATTGCAGTCCAAAATTTTTGTATATGTATTAATGAAAATTGAATAGATGAAAATACTCTCAGAATAGGATATCATACTCGGGAAAAAAGCCCGCCATATTTCTGTATACTCACAGTGTTTTTGAACATAATATAAATATCATAATGCTTTTTCTTCTGAAAAAAAAATAGATTAGTTGATTTGTTTAGTGTTTAATTTTGGTCAAATTAAGGGCTAAAATCTCATCTAAAAGTTGTTGAAAACGATTGAAAATAAGAATCACTAAAAATAAAAAAATAAAAATTTTAAAAACAAATTACAAAATATCATACAATCTAATTGAAAAAAATCTAAACTCAACCTAGACTAAACTAGAAAGTAAAATTACAAAATTCAAAAATATTATACAATCAGATTAAAGAAAAAAATCAAAATAAATCCAAAGCTTTGTACTTCTTGTTAAGATAGGGCCAAGAATTATAGACTAACCGGGAATGTTCTCTCACTGTACCCCTGCTCCAACCATAGCATCACAAGAATCCCTTTTCCAAATTATTCTTTTCTTATGATTTTATCACAAGAATCTTTTTTTTTTAATTATTTTTTTCTTATAATAAAAAATTATACTGAGAAAGATTTTTTTTTAAATTATTTTTTTCTATAATGAAAAATTATAGTGAGAAATTAGTTTTTTATAATGCGTAGTATGTCATTAAAATTTAAAATTGAAAATTTACTCATGTCAACAAAAATAAAAAATTTAAAATTTAAAAATATTAAATAACTATATAAAACATTTAAATAATATATTTCCATAAAAATAATTACACTCAAAATATATATATATATATATATATATATATATATATATATATATATATATATATATCCCTTATTGTATAGTGCACACTGACTTGGTGATATTTATTGCAGGGAAATTTGTATGAACTAAAAATCACATGGGCCTACTTAGGGCATTGCAAAAGTGTTCATTACATATTGTATTACAAAAAACTCAAGGCAGTCAATATTTGTGTTGCTGTAGCTTCATTAATGTATTAGGGTAGTATAGGATAACAAGTATATATTGTATGACAAAAAATTAATAGCAACCAATATTTGTGTTGCTATAACTTTATTAATACACTAACCATTAAATTTTATATTTGGTTAAGTCCAATGAATAACATATACCCCTTCCGCATTAATAAAGTTATAACTACACAGATATTAATATCCAAAATTAACACTAATCCAACTATTCTCTTATTTTATGGTACATAAACAATTATTTATATTTACTAAAATAACTTCCATAAACTAAAAATCACATGGCCCATCTCAACTGCAATTTGTCCTAACACTGCGAACGTGTTAATTACATTGTTACGGGTACATACTGTATGACAAGAAAGTGACATCTAATTATAGATTTTACCCATACCTTTGATATTCTGGAATTTTTTGAAATAATGTATGTAAATTGTAAATTTTGAATTTATATAAATACAAATTAAATCAAATAATTGACGTACTCAAAGTATTGACTTTGTATATCTGAAATATTGTGACCCACAATAAATTGAAGCGGACACTCTAGCTGAAACGCGCATGCGTAAGTAGAATTATAATTTGTTAGGCATGTGAGTAGTGTTATGTTTCACGCCAACTTAATCTTATCAATTTGATTTTCTTGTTGTTTGCGCTAGAGACAAGAATCACATTTGGCATGGTTTTTGGTTCATTGTGCTTGATTTCAGGCCTGATATTTGTTAGTGTTAGTGTTAATGTTTAATTTATTTTTGTGGATTTTGGAAATAATTTGAATATAGATTTTGAGAATATTTAAGAATTTTATAAATTTTTATGAATTGAATTTAAAAATATATCAAAAATTAACTATCCAATAAATAAATAAAATATCAAATTATACATTTTATTTTGAAAATTTATCTCTTTTTTCTTTTTAAAATGACTCCTCAAATTACTTCTCACCAATCAAGATTTATATAATTGTTTATCTTACTTATAAATTTTTAAAAATATAAAATATTTTAAATTTATTTTTCATATATATATATATGAAAAACTTATTATAATTTAGTTGTCATATCAACAATAAAGACAATCATCATTAATAATTTTTCAAATTAATTAGCAATGACCATTACAATATTAATAACCATTATATTTATAAATAATATTCATATTTAAAACTTTATTTTAAGATTTATTTTTTCAATAAGTCAATACCTATTATTTTTTTAAATCAATTATTATTCATCATTGAAAATAAGTTTTTAATAGAAAATTCCAAACTGAAGTCATTGAATTGTCGTGAGTGAGAGTGTAAAAGTCATCATTGAATTGAAGGAAAACATTTTTATATCAAGGGGTATGGTATTAAGGATTCAATTTTTCTGCACAATTTTTGGATTGCAATTGCAATATTTATGTTATGATTTTTATATATTTTTAGATTTTTCATTGTTAAGTTTTATAAGAAACCACTAATGGTCTGACATTGAATTCCTTTGTTCCAATTACCCTGAATTTCCTTCAAATCGTTAGATGGCCCATCAACACTAAATCCATTCAATATTTCACCAAATTAGGCTAAGTTCCTTACTTCATCTTTTCATTCTACTATCTCTTGCTCAATCTCAAATCCATGCTTAACAAGCTTATGTGCAGAAGGAGAGTTTTTTTTTCCTAATGCCACTTTGGAAATTTTCCTAAGGGAAATCATACAATCCCCTAGTACCTTTATTTTCTTTATCCTTTCCCTAATGGCAATGTTCAAACATTTTCACAAACTTGACCAAACTTTGTTGTGATCCCTAGCCCTTTTCATTTTCACAAACTTGACCAAACTTTGTTGTGATCCCTAGCCCTTTTCTTTATCCCTCTGCTGATGACAATGTTCAAACATTTTCACAAAGACCAAACTTCAGCTTGATTGTTTGTTGCTATCCCAAGCCCTGAGCAAAACTATTTACCATTGCAAAACTATTTACCATTTGTTCCCTGGGTAATAGATGACCCCTCTGCCTGTAATCACCTATTTTATTTAATATATATTAAAAATAGTTAGACAAAAAAATTAATATAGATTCATTTTATAATAATTTAAAAAATAAAAATCATTTATTTATATTACATGGGTATTTATTGTTTATTATAAAATTTGGTTTAAGGACATGAAACAAAATGAGTTTTAACAAATAAAATAAATTAAACTACAATAAAATAATTATTTAACGAATAAATTGAATTATAGTAAAAAATTATGTTATTTTATTTCATAAGGAAAAAATACTAATAATAAAATAATGATTAACCATACTAACAATAAAATAGTTAATGATTTAAATAACAAAAATAAATTTCATTTTTAATATTTATATTTTTTAAAAATATATTCCAGTGATATTTTAGAAATATGTTTAACAAGAACAATTACCTTTTAAACTAAATCTATTTTCACTTTAGAAAAATATAAAACTTTGTATACAACTTTTTCAAAACAAACAAAAACATTAAAATTAAATTTTTCATAGGCACATCAATTTGCCGATCAATTTTTTCACTTTAATTTAACTCAATTTAGACTAAACCACACCGCAGATGCTAGCTACTATACAACACTATCAAAATAAAAATAAAAATAAAGCAATTATGTAACACTTTTTAAAATAAATCAATGGTTGCTGCCAACACCATCATTGGTCCGTTTTGGAAGACAAATAGGATAAGAAATCTATTTTATATAAAAGGCTTGACGAGGACAGAATAAATCCAACCACTTCATCGAGTTTGATAAATATTTCTTTATCTAAAATTACAATTGGTTGTCAGGGGAGTTTGGTCGCTCAACCATTTCGCTGTGCATTTGTTGCTTTGCACAGGGTGGGCCCGCAGGAGCGCTTAGCCAAGTAGCAACTCTGTCATAGGCGGCACAGTGACAATGACATGTCAGACGTAACACACTTATGTATAGTAGAATAATAATCAGGCATGTTTATATGATTGTGAGGGAGTAGTCTAACGAGGCGGAGGAATTGTCCGGTTTCCAGTGTCGCCCGGAAAAACCTCCAACTCCAGCCACCGGACAATTCCTCCGCCCTCCGCCACCCTACGCGATCTCCACCCAGCTCCGCCACCGCGAGCTCCGCACCTTCCGCATTAACTGTGTCTGACAAGAGGACCGACTTCCATCGCTGTCTGCCGCCGTGAGTTAATTCCCATTTCAATTCGAATTTTCCGCGTGCTGCTCCTGACCAATTCGACCTGGCACTCCGCAGCTCCCTCCCCTGCAGTTCACCAGGTCACCAGAACACTCCGAAAACTCACAGAACGGGCTCGACTCGCGCTGCAGCTCACCATCACAACGGAAAAACTCACTGCGATGCTCTGCAGCTCACCACCTGCACCAGCCAAGCAAAAAACAGGCACGTTCAACACGTCAAACCCATGTGTGCATCATTCATTATACATCTGCACGTTTCATCTTCACTGGTCATTCATTGAGCCAAATTACACATTAATATTTGTTTATGTATATTCTGGCAAAGTCCTGAATTTGCATATAACAAAATACATACCATCCGGAAGTGGCTGAAGCATTGACTCAGAGGCTGACAACTTGATAAGAAAAGCTCTTAAAGCATATTCAAGGTCGTTTTCCGGGAAATCCAACCTATATGATTGATTCACCTTCAATCTGAAAACAAATTTCTCGATTGGTATTTGATTTTTGTCACTAAAGATGACTGCCACTCTCTCCACAATATCATGTTCAAGAACAATTTATTATTGCTCTCAATAACAATAAATCACTGAAAAGGCAATTTATAAAGGATGGAAGTTCCATTACGCAAGCAGCTAATTATAAAATCAAAAGAGTCTAGTTTTTCATCAGATTATCTTCAATTTTGATTGTTAACTTGAAAAAGGTATACGAATTTCCTATTTGAAATTTATACCCACATTGAAATGCTTTAGCCTTATTATTCGAAACTCCTTGATACCAGTTCATATCTGCAAAATCTTTCAGGTTATTTTAACTGAATGAAAATCAAGCAAAACATGTTTGGTATCACAAGTCCTTTTTCAGAGTCTTCCATTATGTTCTCTTCAGTACTCCAAAACATCAAATTCACTAATTTCCAATTCATCATAAAGGAAAAATGATTAACGAGGAATTCAAACCCTCCCTCAAGGGAGATCTGCTATCAGCGGTGACAAACCTTTAATTGCAGATATTCCAGTGCAAATGTTTGATGATATTATTCATCTTATGAATTCTCCTGCGAACAATAAGAAAGGGGTAAAAGTCCCTATGCCAGAATAAATATTTTGGCTCCCCTCACCAAAGAATGTAATAGATAAGCAATAAGAGGATGAAGATTCCCTGGCTGTTCAACACCCCACTAACATTCCCGTAATAATCAACATGGGGCAGCATGTTTGGTTAACATATGCATGATACCATTTATTGATCATGTTTTGTGTGGAGGTTCGAATGTCAGGATCAAATTTTAGTACAGTTTTAATAGACGAGGGCATCTTAAATGATGCACCAATGCCAACAGTGCACAAAATAGTATAGATTCAATATGAAGAAGAAGCTTTATTATTCATTAATCATCCATGATGAAGTTTTAGTCTGAGTTTCATAGAGGTTAGCATAGGTCCCTGATTGATTGATATGCAGACATTCTACCAAAATTTGAATTCAGAGTTAAGATTCAGCCTTAGGAACCACTGAATTGCAATCTTAGTAATTCTTGCACAAAAATGTTCTGCAATCGACAGGTTTTAACTGAAATGAATACAAGTACAGTATAGTTTTATTTAAACCAGGGTTTAATTAGGATTTCAAAATGTCAGCAACCAAGAAAGCTGTTGGCAGGCCTCTTGTAGAATGTGTTGATAAAACACATTCCACTCTGTTCACTTGATGTGACAAACAAAGGGTGCAGATGAAGACCAAGAACTGCAGAGGTGGTTGTATCTAGTACCAAAGCTCTTTTAGTAAATATAAAACCCTAGAATGTTTTTTCAGTTCCTATTCCTAAGAAGCTCACAGCAGTACCGTGATAAAGATCACAAACATCTTAAATAGAGAATAATTCATGAACACTTCCTGCATGTTGGGAGTGAATAAACCTAGGAAATGGTATACAATTAGCTCATTAAACTGTGTAGTAGTAGGAGGGCCATTGATAACCTACTCTGTCCTTGTGCTCTGTGCTCTAAAAATACAAAACTGTCAGCACTAGTATGATACTAAGGAGTGGAAGAAAGGACACATCCCAAGCTCCATAAATATTTTTTTCAACTAGCGTATTTATTGGCCAGCTCTCAACAATAGAATCTGGACTTAACATAAAAATTCATCAAAATGATGAAATCTGAAACTTGCATGCATCAACTTCTAGAAAGATTTGGTGTATTGGCCTTGCATATTGGAGGCCATCCCAATGAGCTTCAAGGCTTGCTAGAGTGTTTATCGCTACCACCAAACCTCATTTTAACAAGAATTCCCTTTAAATTCATAATATTATTCTAGTTCTGCCTGCTGCTTCATCTCCTCATCTTACTTTGAATATTTACCATTCTGCATAGAATAGTAACCCAAAAAATTGAGAAGCCTTTGTCTGAAATGTGAATACAAAACCCTACAAGAAAACGACAATCTTCAAAAAGCTTACCAGCTACAATTGAAGTTATATAAAACCTAAAAAATAGAAATATTCATATTATAGGCTATATTTAGTAGGCTAGATCTAGTTACTGTTATGTTTTCACCCATAGTTTTGGTCACAAGATATCTAAATGTCTTTGAGAAACTTAGGTTCTGTTATAAACCGCTAACTGTTTAAAGAAAACCTTTCTCCTTTCGCAAGACATTTGTTTTACCTTAATTTTTTAGGAAAACAAATCCAAATGTCGCAAAGTCTCCTTAACAGCCAAAAAATTATACCTATAAACAAGAACTTGAAAAGATAAATACCTTAAAGTTATCACTCAACTTAACAAAGCCCTTTTTGAGGCAATATTTTTCTATTTAATTATCATACTTGTGATTTGTAAATGTAGTGTTCAAGTTATGTTAAATCACAAAACCTTTGAAATTCATTTCTTTGGGATTCAAATTGCATTTCTTTCTTGAGAATCAAATAATCATCAACAATTTGGCACATTTCCGTTTCTGTGAGGACAAATGCATTATTTCCATTATAACTATAGTAATCAAGGCTCAAGGATATAAGTGGTTGTTGGTCAAAATTTTCCCTCTGGCTAGGAGGGCCAACAAAATGAAATCATGTTTTGTATGATGCTTTGTCAATTTTTCTCAATGCCTAAAGAAGCGTAAGTAAATTCCCCCTCCTGGCATGCCTGAGAAGGAAGAGTAGGAAATTTTGAATTTATAAAGAAAATGCATGCTTCTTTAGATATTAAGATGGACAAGATTATGAGGATCCCCTATCCCCCAATTGTAATAGAAAAGTTGTTCCAAATGTTGTTGATGAAGTTCAACCCTTAACAAGTGTAGTGTGAAGGAACCATTCATGTAGAGTGGTTGAATAAGTTTCTTGTGATGTTATATGACAAATGGATTTTCTGTCACACATAAGGCATATACATGAATCATGCTTTGCTTAGACAATGCTCTGTTAGTCTAGGGTTATGTGGTTTTTGGTGTATGGACAGTTGGTAAGGATAAATATTTTTAGAGTTTGCAAGCAATTCCAATAAAGTGGTGATTGCTAGATGTGTTTTTTGCAGAATAGTTGCCAGTATTGAAAGTGTTGCAGTGTAAATGAACACAAATTATTTGCTTTTTTGAATTATATATGATTGAAAAACATGTTGAGTATTAGGAAATATATAATTGTCTACTTGTTTAACATGAATTTATTGTTATTTTATTTTTCAGGTTTTTGAAGTGTAAAAAATGGTGCAAAAGTGGCGTTTATGCATTGAAGTGTCTTGCTTTCCAAATCTAGGTCAAGCAGTTATTAAATTCGTCCTTTACAATATGGCAACAAATCATTTATTTCATGGAAAGAGAGAAGTGCCTGGAATGACGACAAACAATGAGGCATATGACATTGCCCTTGTTGAAGGGCTAAAAGAGGCAAAACAACATGATGTCAATGATATTGAAGTCTTCACCAACTCAGAGTTGATATGTAATCAGATGAAAGGCATCTATCGGGTTCGGAAGGACAATTTACAACCTCTTCATAAGGAAGCAATAAATTGGAGTTTTCAATTTCAACATTTTACCATCAATCGCTCTGCAGATATTGAAAAGATGTCCACTGATATAATGTCCAAAGCATTTTTAAGCACTTATGTAGATGTCAAATATGACATAGCATCACCATCCACTGCAACAAAAATCATTGATCACCATCAATATAGATCCCCATTGTGCGAATGGGTTTTTGTTATCATTTTTCTGGGGTCTATCATAGCATGGTTCTTTCACTAAAGAAAAACCTGTTAATGTTTTATTTTTCCCCAACATGCAATGATTACATTTTTTTGTATGGGAGACAAATTTATGGACAAATGTTATATATTCCATGTACATGGACAAATGTATTTTGAGAAAAGTAACTGGTTCATGGTTTTGTGATTATCATTAATACATTATGGTGTTGTCTAACCCTTCCAAACACCTTCTCAGATCTTTAATGCTTGAGAGATATTGATATTTTATGTGATTTGTTCATTGGTTGTTGATCAGTAATGAAAGGTTTCTTTACTATGTTTATAAGGAATTTATTCTTAATAACACTATTATTCCTATCGAGAATAGAAATTCGTTTAGATCCTTTGCATTATTTTATAAAATGTGGATAAATATAGGGTAGTTCTGGTGTTTTGACATTGTTGTAGATTATGTCCGAGCTTAAAGTACTTAAATTTTCAAAATTTCGATAAGGATCTTAGAGGCATATTCCTAAGCATCACTTTGTTTGTGTGATAAAATAAGCTCTCACATCACAAACACCAAAGAGTGCACGCGATTACATTCAATGATACAACTGGTCCTTTCCAAAAAATGTCCAAGCCATGTAGTTTCGAAGATTGTAAATGTTTAACCAAGATGGCAAAAATTTTATTAAAGAACTTCAAAAATATAATTCTGACTTTGTTATTGTCAAATTAGATTTTCCATTCAAAATAAAAAATTTAGGTATTGTTGAAAGTAATCAAATCCTTTCTGCGATCTTTAGAAACCTGAAAATCAATTTGTCTAATGTTGTCCATATTGTTAACAATTTTGATATGATGTGACAGTTATCAGATCTTATGTTTTACAAGATACCAAAAGTTTCATGACAGGATTAAGAAAGTGCATCATATATAGCTTCTATTTATATTTCAACCATTCTTCTCATAATAAGGAATGAAAACAATTAAGAGAGAGCAAAGCAAGAAGAATCAAGGGCAACACTAATTTTGTTGTTCATTCTCAAACTATTTGTGAGAAAGTGAAACTAATGGTGAACAAAAACCATAAGCATTATGGGTAACACAAATTCTTCCATCATGATTTAAGCGATATAAATATTAACACCACAAGCATGATTAATGATAAAACCGTTTCAATGATAGTCCAAGCCATAGAAAGTTAATTACTATTTCAGAGAGGCATCAACAGGTACTTCATTCATGCAATGATTGCATAGAAAACGCTATCTTAACAACTTATTACACATGCAAGATTGTATTGCAATCATTAAATATTACAAACTAGTAAACCATCTTATTTCAGATGCTTAGAGATCATTCTAACCTCCCTCAAAATTCAGTTTATAGCCAAAAACTTACCTTTAATAAATATGATAGATATGACAATAATAAACATGAACAATCTGACCAGTGCAAGCCACACAACTCCATACTGCCCTATAAAATGCAAGCAACGATCATGCAAATGCAAAGCTATTGCAATATCCAACGACTGTAGTGGAGCGATCTTAATTACTTTTATGTCAGAGGCCACGTTCTGATGCATCAGTTCAATTTGTTATAGGTACACAAGAGCACCATTAAGTCCAATTTATTGCAGGTACAAAACACCGTTAGGTCTAGACAGCCCAAATGTAGCAGTAGCAGTCTCATAGCTGCAGTCTGGAAATTCCACTCTGAGGAAGAGGAAAACTCAATTAGTGCATCCATAACTTCATGAATTATGGTTCCAATGCCTATGGAATCCCAAGTGATTTTCCAGTATAATTGCTGAAGGAATAACTTTTCAGCCAGGTCCTCTTCCTCTTTCCAGTTCAGTTTCTTGAAGTTTCAGCCATTTTGGATGAGTAGATTTAATGATTCTACTCTTAGGTGTGATATTCCGATATGATTTCGAAGGGTATTTGTATGTTATTTCATCGATAATAGTTGTATGTTTGATTCTTCAGAATATTCACAAATTCTAATATGTAATAGTTGATGGGTTTCATGTGGAGGAAGCCTTTTTTCTCCCTTGATTAAAATGCGATAAGCAAGTAGTCTTCCAAAGTCCTTCACCAGCTGGGTGGCAAAGACAAATTTTAATTGAAAAAAACTTTTTATTAATATTTGTGTTCCTTTAAAGGTCAAACCAGTTTTGTATATCCTACATAACAGTTTTAAGGGATGGTAGTTAATGAGTCAGCCATTCTACGAATCTAAAAGTGTCAAAAGTTTGAACTAGCCATTGATGACTATAATCCTTGTTCTCCAATGTATGAGAAAATTGATTGCTATGACTAGAGATATATTTGGGACATTTGCAAAAAAAAAATATGGGATTGTTCATAATGTTTCAAATGGGTGTGCAACTTTACAAACTTTTTAGACTCAAATTGCAACTATGTTAATTTGATCTTGAATTTGGTTGATCTCTCTTCATTATTGTGTATCTGTCCAAGTTTTGGTATTTTAATTTTGAACTTATCATATTTTATCGTAATCATGCACAGCTTGAACAGTTTGTGTTTGCACATGATTGTGCAAATGGTCTCCAACAGAATGTTAAACTCTATCGAAGGGATTTTACCACAGGGAGCTTGTAGAAAGAGTGAGGAGATTCAGTGAATTTTCAAAAGGGCATTTTGGAGAGATAACATGAATTTACATTATGTTATTTTTATCAAACAAATGCACATAACATGGAAGGGAATAGTGCCTGAGCTAGTTGTAATTTGATCCATTCAGTTGTTATGGCTCTCTCAATGTTGTATCTACAATTCAGTTTGAAGGGATAATTGTTGTTGCACAATTAATTATCAGTTTTTGTTCCTATCTTTGATGGGTCAACTGCTTATTTTTGCTGGAAGGTATCTTTGGATATATGTACTTGTTATGTCTCAATTCCTTGAAAGTGGAACATCCACCTATGGCACCGTGTTGTTCTAAAAGTCATCTGACTTTACTGGAAAAATATTATGATTACTGGTTTGGCACCCACTAATCACTTAATTGAACTTTCCTCAATTAAATTTGGGATAGGCTTCTTAATATTTAGATCCAGGTTTATAATCTAGATGTCTAAGTTTAGACTCTTTTAGATAGTGTAAATAAAAGTTCACTCAAGCATTGAAAAAAAGCTCATTCTTTCAAGTGGGAAAGATGTAACTAGGCGTAAGGCAACAGTTATGATCCATATTCTATGGTGAATTGGAACCTACAGAGGACTTGCAGTTTCATCTTTCTATGTAAAGCAAGGGTTTTTACACTTCAAAGTTTGAGAGGAAATATTCACGTTGTGCAGAGTTTTTTCCCTAGTTAGAAATGAAACTGAGTCTCATATTGATTCAAATAAAGTAGTGCTGCAAGCATGTTTCATTTGATATTCTACTTGAAACATCCACCTTACTTACTGGTAGACCACTAGCCATTTATTTCCAGCAACGTTCTACATCAAAGGTGACATTCCCTTTGGTATGGACAAATACCTGCTGCAGCCATCCTCTCTACAGGGAGTCTGAGCTCATTGAGGAGAACAGTTTAGGCATTTTTTAATCCTTGTTTTCACTTCTAGTTGATGGGCATCAATATTTTTGTTATGATTCCATTTTTTACCATCTACAATGCCCAACTGAAGCAATTTATATTTGTCATTGGTGTCTAGGGGTCAGAAATGCAGCCCAAAGGAAGCTGTATGATGAACTAGGCATTGCTGCAGAAGATGTTCCAGTCGATCAGATTGTGCCACTTGGTCGCATACTTTATAAGGCTCCTTCTGATGGAAAGTGGGGGGAGCATGAATGTATGTGATGATTTCAGATTTTCAATTTTTGGATCAAGTGTTGGGTTCTGTAGAGTAAACAACATTTCTATATATTGCGTGTTTCTACCATGACTATATGTGTTTTAGAGCAGTTTTAAAATGTCAAATAAAATAGCTCTTTTTGATCTGTGTGTTTTATTGCAGTGGATTACCTTGTTTTCATTGTTCGGGATGTTGCCATGCATCCCAATCCAGAAGAGGTTGTTGATGTTAAGTACGTAAGAAAAGAGCAGTTGAAGGAGCTCATAAGGAAAGTAGATGCTGGTGAAGATGGAATTAAGCTTTCACCTTGGTTCCGTCTGGCTGTCGACAACTTCTTGTTTGATTGGTGGAATAAGGCTGAAAATGGCACTCTGGCAGAAGCAGTTGATATGAAAACCATACATAAATTGACTTAGAATGGTTGCGAAGCACCCAAATCCTTTTTTATAGACTCCAGGATTTGAAATCTATTCAACAATAATGGCATATTTCAGTTAAGGCGAAATGTACACATATAACAGCCTGTGGGATATTCAGCATGACTTAATGTCTATTTTTATTTCTATCCTTTATTTTCATTGGTTTGAAAATAGCATGCATATTATGTCACAAGCAACCATACTCTCGAGTCAATATTTATATGCCTATATTGTTACCTTTGTTTCTTGTTATGTAACTGTATTTTCCTGCTAGCATTTTTCTAATGCCCCTTGATCTTTATAAGCCTTTGAGCTTACAATATTTTGTTTTCTTCTTGCCTCCTTTATGCTTTCAAACATGCCTTTCTTTCCAGTGTCATGTTTGTGCTGTTGATTCTGTATCTCTTTGTCTTCCTTTCTGACAACTTTGATTTCCATATTTATGGTGTTGTTGACATGCGAAACAATGTTGATGAATTGTTAGTACATTGATTAGTAATCAACATTATAAATAGTTGATTACTAATCAATGTACTAACAATATGATTTATATAATATTTTAAATCATACATGTTAAATGCACAAGTAACATCTTTTAGGGCAATTCCAACAGCACTAAATTGTATGAACCTCCATGGTGATGACATCTCATGATGTTCTGCAATGCCCATGTAAAATTCTATTTGTGAATACCCTTGCAGCAAAACTTCTTGGATATACATTCCTTATACATTGATTGAGCAGAGCTTTGAATCTTGAAAGATATGAGGAAATGCAAGTTGCAGGAAGGTTAGTTAACCATTACTCAATTCAAATAATAGGCAATAGAATATTTACTCTCCGATTTCATTCTTTGAGAGCATCATAAGCCAAAGAATAGGCTTTTGGTTGCTGTAAGGGCTAGGACAAATGGTTCCTAGCACACATCTTCTGAATTTCATATTCTAAAGTCATAATAAGTATTCTACTCGAGTCATGTGCATGCTTAGCTGATAGAAAGATGAGAAAAGGTGGCAAAATGAGGTTAACAAATTAATAACTTTCAAAGTCAATGGGATTGGTGAGTAGTGAGAAGTGATAGTAACTGAATTGGACACAAGTATCAAGATGTGGATTTTTGAGAAACACGTAATCAGGCATGCAGTAAATTGGATAGGTTGCAGAGGTGCAATCCTTGGGATTTTACCAAGATATCTCAGCGATATTTAAGATACAAATGTACATGCTGGACATAAATATCTTCAGCACAGATTGTCCATTAGTTTCTCAACTCCAAAGTAAACAAGGTGACCTTTTCAGCACATAGTCAAACAAGTTATTGGAATCGTCTGTTGCATGTTGCAAGACCCATCCTTGCTAGATCTACTTTTTTATATTTTGGAGTATGAAGTTCTTATTGAAACCAATTTAACTTCCTTTGAATCTGGTACCTAATATTTTCTCAGTTTCCCATGGCACTACATAATGTAATTACGCCAAGAGGTAAAAATTGACAAATAAATTGCAACTTTAGCTACTGTGACAGACTGTAAAGTATAGCTCCAAATATGTGAGAGTTCGTGTTCATAACTTTACAGACAATGAAAGTCTCTTGTTCAGTGACTGTTCAATTAAATAGCATGCTTACTTTCTCCAGATTTTTACTCTTCGTGTGTTTTTCTGCTATTAGCTATCTGGCACTGGCATAGGTTACCGGAGTGCATAATTACTAAGTCATTCAGTGGCTCATGATATTTGTCACAATTTTAGAACATAGCTCTCTTGAAAGAGAAGACTTTTCTTGTCAAAATTTTATGTGAAATTCCAGTTTTTTTTCTAACTTCTTGAGTGAGGTGAATCTATTGAATATTCCCATCCAAAATGAATTAAATCTATTACCAACTAAACCTTGGCTCTTACACTCTAGAGTATACAGTCAATAATGTGCAAACCCATTACTGAAGCCCTGCAAATTCAGTAGAGGGAGGAATGGAAAAATGAGCACAAGATGGGAGAAATATTGGTGAAGAATTTATTAGGTGGTTAGAAGCACTAGATGCTAGATTGTAGCATCGTGATTTTGAAGAGGGACAAGAGAACCGTGGAGCTCAAGTCGGGGTAATTGATGTTGAGAAATGTAGCTCAGACAAGAAATTCCTGCACAAGCTTCAGTATGAATGCGGAGTGAGTGGTTTTAGACATTATGAGGAATGATGCAGAGGACAAGATGACATAGTGAGACCTACAATAGAGAGCAGCATAATCTACAGAATCCCAATCCTGCAATCGTCTCAACAATTTGATTTCCAGACAGATGCAAATTACTCACAATAGTGCCTTTTTCTGAGGTTCCATCAAAGAACTCCTAAACTTGTATTTTATTGATTACCAAATGGAGTGGAGCTGAACATCAAAAGTTTAGAAATATAACAGATTGCTAGAAAAAAATTCACTGCAATGGATTTCATTATATTCAATTTATTACAAAATGCTAGAACTGTTTCCTCAAGACCGTGGAAACTGCCACAATATTGAATAATACTTCCCTTGTGCTTCCAAAGCATCATTTCATGTAATGATGCCTATACAAAAGGTAAATTAATCTATCATAGCTTTATCACTTCCTGTACAACTGGAAGTCGAAAAACCATGGACTAGATAAAATACAAGCCTTCAACCATGACCATCACTTCCATGATGCATTTTACAACAAAAAATATTTGTATAGATAAACATTGTGTGCTTGGATGAGAATTGCATGCTTGGAAAAATACCACATTGTGTGCTTGGCTGACAATTTATGTCTTCCACATTGAGGTTCAATGCATGGACAATCCTGATTGGAAGCAGAACTGTAGATTAACCTAAAAAAAAAAGAGCATCCACGTTAAAATTTTGAAAATTAATCAACACCATCATTATCCTAGCAGACCATAAACTATATGTGACCAGGAACATCAACACACATATATACACGAGCACACAAGATCAAAATAAACACTTTCACCGAACACACAACTAAAAGATAACAACCGACATTGATTTGGGCAATAGGACAGTTAACACTTTATCACAAGCATAAAAGGATAGAACATCGTTCAGTGAATATCAACAAATCATGAAGAGGGCATGTTCAAAATAACATAAAAATCTACTATGCTATCATATACTATTCCATGAAGGCAAAATCAGCTTGATGAAGTCATGAAAATCCAACGAGATCTCTGACTAGAGGCAAGGAGCAAAAAATCCAACAACAAAAAACGCAATGATAAGGTTCAAACCTCATTGGCCTTTCACCATCTAACCATAAATTTATAAAGATGTAAAATATAAATATCTATAAATCTAATAAACATCGAACCATGAACATAGGTATGAGAACATAGTAACTACATGTTTAAGTATAAAAATCAAACATGTTGCATGAACATAAATAAGTAAAGAGATTCTATTTGACAGCCAGCATGATGGATAGGGAAAAAATAACAGCATGAGCATGAACAGATTATGAAAAAGGTATTTTCATAACAACATAACAATAGGGAAACATAAATATACTTATCATATGAAAAAGGGCCACCTGACGATGCCATGAAAACCTAGCTTATCTATTCTTTGTGCATACCTCATTGATTCCCACTAGAGTTGAAGTCCTTCCATAGATGATCAGTCATGGCAGAAGATGATGCTTCTCCACTTATTCTATAGTTACCTAGAAAAGTGTCAAACATTATCGCAAAGAAATTTTCTAGAGCATCAAGGTATATGTGCACACACAATGAAAGAGTGTCAAATGTACCTGGCATGGCAGGTAAGGTTGGATGGTCTTGCATCTCCCTTTGGTCTTGGGTTATCGCCATGGTTGGGGATTGTTGCATTGCTGTAAAAATAAACATAGCACATGTTAAAGAATGGTGATGATCAAATACTTAAATCTAAAATGATGACTTTATTCAACACATGAAACTAACTTGGAACCATAGACACGACATTATTTGATCGATGACGTCCTCCCTTATTGAGGTATTGAAACTCAAATGGTTCATATTCTGATGGATCAACATTTAAATCAATTTCCAAACCATTTTTTTTTCTGATGCTTCTTCTTTTCTTTGTGGGGCTAAGGAAACTCTTTTTCCTCTTCAAAGATGGATCAAGAGAACCCAATCCAGGTGTGAAGTCAAAATCAGTAATGTGCAAATTATTGGCTTCATCCAACATTTTTTTAAGCATACCAGTCAACTGGATTGTCTTCGTCAAAGTAGTAGGAGGGTTATCTAAAATGAGACGTGTATAGCTAAACAACTCTTCCCTTGCCAAATGAAGTGCCTCGGCATCTGCATCAACAACAGTTGTGGCCATAAGAGTAGCATCGACATCTACATCATGGTTTTGAGGCTCTATATTGATCTCAGGTGGGTCATTGCATATGTTATCCTCTGCATGCTGATGAAGCAATGGATTTGAATTATCCGAGTGGAAATACAACCAATTAACCTTTATGGCATGCTTGCAAATGTTTCCACGGATAGACCATGGACATTCACATGTTATAAAATCCTTACGATACCAGGTGACAAGGTATTTTTTACCTCGATCTGTCTGACTTCTCACCCAATAAGCACGGGTTATGCTCTCATGAGGACAACAATCAGTATCCATAATTTTCTTGCTTGTTCCACTGATGATTCTAGCTGCTTTTCTCTCTTGTAGTTGTTTATAAATCCTTCTTCTTTTAAGATTTCCTTGAACCGATAACAAGGTTCAACTGTTGTTAGTAGCATATGCAATAACCGATCCATCCTCCGGGCACATTTTTTCCTTCTATCAGATAGAAATGTTGTTTTTAAGTAACAATGGTATGACTCAACAGCATTATTGGTCTCCTGATTTGCATGAGGAAACTCCTGACAACCTTTCACCCACATGCCTAATTGCAAATAGAACGATGCTAGTCTCACTATATCACCTTTATAAAAGAAAAAAATGCATATAATATGAAAAAAAATTTTACTTACGAATCTTATCTCCAATGACCAAATTCTTGTTGAAATAGTCTAAGAACTTCTCTTCATCTGCAAACTTAATAAAAAATTGATTGATTGCATCTTCCACTTCATAATTGAGAGTGTGTTTCATGATGAAACCTAACTCACTAAACATCTCCTTGGCTTTTATGGAACTAGTGGCCAACCGATTGACATTTTTCAACCAAGCCCTTCGTACATGCCAAACGCATAAGATGACATCACAACCTGTGATCCTCCTGCCATATTTAATGCATGTTAGTGTGGTATTTTTAGAAAAATGCAAGTTTGGTTATATCATGACAATGTTAAAGTTACCTCAGGGCACTGATTTCAGCCAGTGCATCATCAACCATGAAAGCATTGACTTTCCAATCAGGACGAGCTTGGAAACACTTGTGCATGAGCTGCTCCAGCCATATTGCAATATCATCTGATGTGTTTCGTGATGCCACAACCCATGCAACAGGGACTCAGGATTTGTTGTTCATCAAATGCCATGAGTGTATACAACTGGTACTGTCATTTTCAACATTACATAAATTCAAATACAAGTTATTAATTATTCTGAATGTATACAACTTAAATAAATATATTCAATAAATCATTGGCATCTAACTTACCCCGTATTTATTTGTGTTAAATGTTGAATCCATGGCTATTAAGCTATTGTGCGATAACTTGACCATTGTCTCCAACATCCACTTTGTTTGAATCCCTATTATAAAAGGGACCTCCACACCATTGGGCTTTTGGTAAAAGAAAAAATCTTCTCGATGCTTTTGATACCAAAGGTTTACACTCATTTCATCCTTTTTGTGAAGTTGATAATTTCCCTTCGCCAACTTATTATAGATGTTTACAATATCTTTCCTGCATAAGAAGAAATCTCTATCTCAAGCTGCCACATCGATGTCAACATGTCTTTTAATGTGGGTTCTATACACTACATCAATAGGCACTCCCAAAAAGAAACAACTCTCTACATATGCAACAATGTCCCTTGACAGCTTTGGCCTATGCAAGGCCCTGGTCTCACCTGAAATGTCACATTGACCATGACAAGCCCAACCTTCCCTATCTTCATGTTCATACATATTGAAAGTTAATATTGCTCTATCAGGAAATTCATGCATAACTTTCACAATAAAGTGGCATTGGCAACCCCTCTTCTGCACAAATGAGGTCCTTCATTTAGCTGAAAGATTTCCTCTTTTGTCCTCTGGACCAAATGAACAATGATAACTACACAAAAAATTTAAATTGTTAGTACATACAAAGAAAGATAACCATGGTTTCAAAAGATCTAAACAATACATATTTTAAATACTCACATATCATATTGCAATGCAGCAGTAGCTCTTTCTTTTGGTTCTTTTTTTGTTTTTCGTATGAATTTACATGGAGCAATAGGATTTTCCTCCTCTCCTTTGATAAAGTCAGCAACTCGTCGTAATGGGATTACAGCAACTCGATCAATACTATTGTTTTTTCTATTTATTTCCGCCCAAACCAAGTCTTTACTAGAGAACGTCATTTTGTCTTTGAGGTCTTGCACCTCAAGATCAATGATATATTGCCATTTGCTTCGCTTGTGCATTTTCAACTGATCTGGTCAAACAATATGCAAGGACATCAAAACCAAAATTTCAATCTTAACAAGTTATCCAACATATATATAAATATAAAACCTCTTTTATGCTTTTTTTGAGGTCTAAAATATCAATCACTCAATAATGACAAAAATAAATAGCACAAAAGGATACAAAAAATTTGGGATGCAAGCATTTCCTTTAAGATGTTGCTTCTTTCCTCATTCACTTTGAACATGGCGTTCCTAAAAGAAAAGATTCCTTTGACAACATGAACAGATGCAATCCAATGAATGTTGGCCATGTTTTTTTAGGGTGACCATTTGCTAAGCAGGACTAGACTTGAATGAAAGGGCTTTCTACAATGTATGTTTACATCACAACTCTACTAGTACTCTGTCCTCCAAGATTCTCGGTGCTGCCATAAATATGTGAAATTTATAGCAGGCAATCATTACGCTCACATGCCACTACCCATGGCAAAAGAGATGTGTTAGAACAAAGAAAAGGAAATGAAATCTTCAATACCAACACAAACACCAAGAGCACTAGTGAAAGTGATGAGGCCGGACCGGATCACTTTCACTAAACTATTAATGATCATCATTAAACTATTAACCATTCAATACACATATAGCATCAATCATCTAGCAGTTATATCATTGTCATCAAATGACCAACCATAACATCAACCTTCAAGTTTCAACAGATAATATTTGCCATCAACAAATTGTAATCAATAACATCATCCACGAAATGAAACAAAGCATCATATTCACGACCAAGGAGTTGCAAAATGCAATCAACAGTTCAAAAGGTAGGTTCAAACTTAGAACTTAAACTGTCATGTTATGTTTACAGAATAAGCCATAATAAAGATAAAATACTCCTAAGTTCTAGAAACTAAATCCTAAACTAAAAAAGACAAATAAGTCTACTGTCTACTAAATCCATCATTCAGCATCAATGGTTTGTGAATGCTATTTAAACTTGCCCTTTTTACATTCATTATTAATTTATTAGACTTGATATAAGGCATCGGTCAATTTACCTGGTTACTTTAACCATTAGAGACAAACTTATTCAATTTTACTCATTTTTTGTGCATTCTTAGGTATATAGATCAATAGATCAGTTGATTTTCATTCATTTTCTTCAGTTTCCTGTAAAAAAAAAACTTGCTAGTTTTCCATACTTACTGCAGAAAGAAAAAAGACTTGTACCTCTTTCTCAATTGCATGCACAGGAAAACATTTAAAATACAAAATCAACATTTAATTAGTTATTTCCTACATAAACATAGTGAACAGTTTGTTGTTCAACTCTGTTTTACATGGCAATTAATAGTTTTCAGCATAGTTTTGCATTGGTTTGCATGCCCAGCTAGGTATTTTTTGAGTTGTTTTCTGTGTACTTTCAACATTTTTAAGCTAGCAGCCCACACAATTTACTCTCGTATTTTTACACAGAAGTGCAGCTTTACTACTAAATAGTAAACATTAGTTAATTGTAATTGACCCCTTAGATCATCTAGGAATAAGCACCTGAAGTTAACATGCACTAACTTCTTTCTAAGTGAGAGGAATCAAACAAGGCGACAGTGGCTAGTTTCTTGTAGTTATCATTAATCCAATATAAGTCGACTGTTCCTGGAATTTCTGGCTATGGGTGGATCAAAGAAAGCCAGCGGGCTGGGCTCCGAGATGTTTCTGCACTATTACAGCTAGATTTTCTGAAAGGGTATACTGTATTTTATATGCTTTTTGAACACATGATTTCATTTTGTTGGCCCTCCTGGCCAGAGGGAAAATTTTGACCAACAACCACTTATATCCTTGAGCCTTGATTACTATAGTTATAATGGAAATAATGCATTTGTCCTCACAGAAACGGAAATGTGCCAAATTGCTGATGATTATTTGATTCTCAAGAAAGAAATGCAATTTGAATCCCAAAGAAATGAATTTCAAAGGTTTTGTGATTTAACATAACTTGAACACTACATTTACAAATCACGAGTATGATAATTAAATAGAAAAATATTGCCTCAAAAAGGGCTTTGTTAAGTTGAGTGATAACTTTAAGGTATTTATCTGTTCAAGTTCTTGTTTATAGGTATAATTTTTTGGCTGTTAAGGAGACTTTGCGACATTTGGATTTGTTTCCTAAAAAATTTAGGTAAAACGGATGTCTTGCGAAAGGAGAAAGGTTTTCTTTAAACAGTTAGCAGTTTATAACAGAACCTAAGTTTCTCAAAGACATTTAGATATCTTGTGACCAAAACTATGGGTGAAAACATAACAGTAACTAGATCTAACCTACTAAATATAGCCTATAATATGAATATTTCTATTTTTTAGGTTTTATATAACTTCAATTATAGCTGGTAAGCTTTTTGAAATCCTAATTAAACCCTGGTTTAAATAAAACTATACTGTACTTGTATTCATTTCAGTTAAAACCAGTCGATTGCAAAACATTTTTGTGCAAGAATTACTAAGATTGCAATTCAATGGTTCCTAAGGCTGAATCTTAACTCTGAATTCAAATTCTGGTAGAATATCTGCATATCAATCAATCAGGGACCTATGCTAACCTCTATGAAATTCAGACTAGAACTTCGTCATGGGAGATTAATGAATAATAGAGCTTCTTCTTCATATTGAATCTATACTATTCTGTGCACTGTTGGCATTGGTGCATCATTTAAGATGCCCTTGTCTATTAAAACTGTACTAAAATTTGATCCTCACATTCGAACCTCCACACAAAACATGATCAATAAATGGTATCATGCATATGTTAACCAAACATGCTGCCCCATGTTGATTATTACGGGAATGTTAGTGGGGTGTTGAACAGCCAGGGAATCTTCATCCTCTTATTGCTTATCTATTACATTCTTTCGCGAGGGGAGCCAAAATAGTTATTCTGGCATAGGGACTTTTACCCCTTTCTTATTGTTCGCAGGAGAATTTATAAGATGAATAATATCATCAAACATTTGCACTGGAATATCTGTAATTAAAGGTTTGTCACCGCTGATAGCAGATCTCCCTTGAGGGAGGGTTTTAATTCCTCGTTAATCATTTTTCCTTTATGATGAATTGGAAATTAGTGAATTTGATGTTTTGGAGTACTGAAGAGAACATAATGGAAGACTCTAAAAAAGGACTTGTGATGCCAAACATGTCCTGCTTGATTTTCATTCAGTTAAAATAACCTGAAATATTTTGCAGATATGAACTGGTATCAGGGAGTTCGGAATAATAAGGCTAAAGCCTTTCAATGTGGGTATAAATTTCAAATAGGAAATTCGTATACCTTTTTCAAGTTAACAATCAAAATTGAAGATAATCTGATGAAAAACTAAACTCTTTTGATTTTATAATTAGCTGCTTGCGTAATGGAACTTCCATCCTTTATAAATTGCCTTTTCAGTGATTTCTTGTTATTGAGAGCAATAATAAATGGTTCCTAAACAGGATATTGTGGAGAGAGTGGCAGTCATCTTTAGTGAAAAAAATCAAATACCAATCGAGAAATTTGTTTTCAGATTGAAGGTGAATCAATCATATAGGTTGGATTTCCCGGAAAATGACCTTGAATATGCTTTAAGAGATTTTCTTATCAAGTTTTCAGCCTCTGAGTCAATGCTTCAGCCACTTCTGGATGGTATGTATTTTGTTATTCCGATGGTTTGTATTTTTTTATATGCAAATTTAGGACTTTGCCAGAATATACACAAACAAATATTAATGTGTAATTTGTCTCAATGAATGATCCGTGAAGATGAAATGTGCAGATGTATAATGAATGATGCACACATGGGTTCGACGTGTTGAACGTGCCTGTTTTTCGCCTGGCTGGTGCAGGTGGTGAGCTGCAGAGCGTCGCAGTGAGTTTTTCCGTTGTGTTGGTGAGCTGCAGTGCGAGTCAAGCCCGTTCTGTGAGTTTTCAGAGTGTTCTGGTGACCTGGTGAACTGCAGGGGAGGGAGATGCAGAGTGCCAGGTCGAATTGGTCAGGAGCAGTGCGCGGAAAATTCGAATTGAAATGGGAATTAACTCACGGCGGCAGATAGCGATGGAAGTCGGTCCTCCTGTTAGACACAGTTAATGCGGAAGGTGCGCGGTGGCGGAGCTGGGTGGAGATCACGTAGGGTGGCGGAGGGCGGAGGAATTGTCCGGTGGCCGGAGCCGGAGGTTTTTCCGGGAGGCACCAGAAACCGGACAATTCCTCCGCCTCGTTAGACTACTCCCTCACAGTCATATAAACATGCCTGATTATTATTCTGCTATACGTAAGTGTGTTACATCTGACATGTCATTGTCCCTACACCGTGATGATGCAAGGTTAACCCTGCAATACCCAGAATCTCTCCATCTCATGCATATACAAATTCGTCTCAAACAATTTCCCAATTAAACTTCAATACACGGGCAAATTCAACAATTTAAATTCGCGGAAGCTCTTCAAATATCTTATTCATAAATTTCTATGTTTTAGAAAAAAACCACGCTTCAAATATTTTTTTCATGCAATCAACCCCAAATCTTCATTTCAATCCAAATTTAGAAACTTCATGCGGAAGCTTGCTCTTTTTAGCTTCAATCTATTGTTAAATCCCATTCTAATAACATTCACATATGGCTGGATTCAATCAAAAGAATTCACTCATGTTTTAAAAGCTTGACCTGGCAATTCATACTACTACAATCCAAGTAATGTATGCTTCTTCTATTAAATGTTCATAGAACATTTGAACAAACCTTTGAATTGGTTTAAGTTCCAGCTCAAATACACATGCGTTCCTTAAAACTTTGGTAATTGGTTAGCAAACCAATGCCCTTACACATTCCTTTTCAAATTCTGCTATGGCAATTACAAAAACTCAGATTTATATTCAAAATCCAATTACTAACAACAACATACCTCCCATGAATTCAACAACGCTTTCTCTTCTACCCAATTTCCACAGTGTTTTCTCTGCATTCGATTTTAAACGTCTACGTGTCGATTGTCCCATTTTTCTAAGCCAGAACTTGGCGCTTTAATGAGAATTAAGCTGCTGTGAGATGTAAGTCGATCTCCATCTTCCAGCAAACATGCCTTCAATTTAGTTTCATGCTGTATATCACACAATTCCACCTCGATTTCTTTAACGCCTTCTTTCCAGATTGCAATTCTTCAGTGCTTACGATTTTACCAAACAATTCTAGGTGTTAATTCACTGTATAATGCTCATAAATAGAAATCGAACCTACGAATCCTGTCTTCTCTTTTGTGAATCGATTGCACAGAAATTGATTCATCAATCCCATACAATGCTGTCATTTAATTTTAAATGTGTTTTTGCTCGTTCCATTCAATTCAACTAGTTCATAAATTTCAAATTCCTTTCTTCAACATATGCAAACAAAATCGATATAAATGTATACTTATTTACAATCAAAGCTTACAATCTCTTAATACAAAAATCGCTCATCTTGTCCAAGACTGGAAACGCACTTTGATTTAAGATTTCTTTCATAGATACACAGCAATTAACATTGTTCATTACAGTTCTTCTTATAACCAGCAACATACATCAATCAATCGATATTGAATTCTTCTCATACACAACTCAGGAAGAAGGCATAAACTTCAGAAATCCAATGTTGTATTAATGCACAAAATTACTTACAAACTCTTGATTTGGCCAGATATTCGAGATCTATGGCCCTTTACAATTGTTCATAGATTTACAGGAAAAACCCCTGTCTCCTCCCTCTTGTTCGTTCTATTCTCCCCCAAAAATAAATTATACCTCAGTCACACCTAACTACTTCTTTCCACACAAGAAAGAATTAGTTATTCAGTTATAACTCAACATTTAACTAAACTAGACCACTTTTAATTACCTTCCCTTATTGAAATTAACACAAATTTACAACCAAGTCTTCCTCAAGTCTTGCATTTAGCCACAACATGTGACCACCCCGTCACATTGCTGGCCCAAGTCTAGATGCTCCTGCATCATACTCTCACACTTGAAAACATTCATGATCTCCTGATCATGTGCTTTCAAGAAGGAATGAAGAAAAATTCCTCCTGGATCCCAGACTTTTTCCTGGAGTTGTCCATATGCAACTAATCTAAGTCTCTCACATCTTGCCATTGCTGCATCTCTTTCCTTTGAAATAATGAGATTTTCAGCCTCCTGCAATGAAATAACTTTGCCTTTTATTTCTTCCTCCAGCTTCTGCAAATCTGACAAAGCCCTCTCCATTTTATGGCTGACATCATCCTTCTCCAAGCTCAATGCCTTTGCCTCAGCAACAACCCGGCCAGCTTCCTTGAAATTTCTTGCTGCAGCTGCCACTTTCTTTTCGGATTTTAGTTGTGGACCCCTTTTATCAATGAACAACAATTTTTGTTTCATGAAAGTGATCTCTTGATTGAGGTTAGCTTTGGCAGATGAAAGCTCCTAAAGAGATGACCTTGCAGCTGCAACCTGCTGTCTCAACCCTTGGACTTCTTGTGAAATTTGTTCCTCCTTCTCGACCAGTTTCACCTTATTTTCTCTGGATTGCAAAAAGGATGAAACTATCAATTTCCTCAAATCCACCAACTGCTGAAGTACCCTTGCCTCATCCCCAGCATTGTCAGCCAACCAAACGAGGTTTACCCTCTTTTGGTCCACTGAGGTAAGCAACTGATCGACTTCCATTTTCTTCATGGAAAGAATTTCAGAGTTAGTCTGCAGTTGGTCTAGTACACATTGTAGTTCTTCAGACTTTTCTTTTGTTCCTATAAGATTTTCTTCAAACTTGGACACTCTATCAGAAATCCTTTTTTCAACACTTTGAATTTGCATATCACTTTCTGATATCTCTTCTTCCTTAGCTTTAACCAAGGCGAGCAGATGTTGCAGCTCTTGCATCAATGTTTCTCGAGTATTAAAAAGGATTTTTTCCTCTTCCATGTCCTCCCTAACAAAATCATTAATTGATTCTTTGAGTTTTGCATCTGCATTTTCAATTATCTTCAATTCAATATCAGTTTCCAATTTCTTCAGCTCCAAAGCTTCTTTCTCTAGTTGCCACTTTTCCATTTCGTTGGCAGCAATGTTTTCTGCCTCTTTAATGAGAGTATCTGCAGTTTCTATAACCTCCTCAAAGATGTTAAAAAGCTCATAATACCGACCATGGATGTTATCACAAACAGTGAATTGCTTTCCATTCGGAGAAATCGCCTCCAGCAAATCCTTTGCTTGCAATACTATTTGAAATGCACACCTTCTGCGTATACTTTCCTGATTCTTGAAGTGATCCATCTTTATAAATTCCAATGTTACATTTCCTCCTTCTACTCCATGTTTTGAATCCCCACCAATACTATTTGTCTGTGTAGACATACTGATATCATGTTCTGATGTCCCTACAAAACTAACATTTATGCCCTGCTTATCAGTCTTATGTTTGCTTTTTACATTTATGTTATTTTCCTTCTTGCGGACTACAAAAGCACTATCATTACCACTGGCAGCAATTGGAATGCTTAATGGCATACTTGTTTCAAACATAGAACTACCTGACATGTGGAGCCCATCATTTTCAGTAACCAATTCCACAGAATTTCCACTGCTTGGCGCTACAGGCTGCCCAGTCTTCTCCAGTGTTGATGGCTGAAAGCTCAAAGATTTTCCATCCGCAACATATTGCTGCTTTGTCTTTGGACGAATGCGAGTTTGCTTTGGAAATCCGGACTGATGGTGTTGATCCACATTCCCAGAGAAATCTGACTCTGGCATAGGTACAGCTGTTAGCAAAGTTTCGGTTCTCCGAGTCAAGGTACTGGGTGAAACTTTCATATCTTGCATTATAATCACAGGAGCTTCATTCAGAGCAGTAGTGTCAGAAATTCCTCTCCCTTTCACATGGCCCTTCTGTTCATTCGCCTTCATATGATGATTTAGGTCTTCCTTGCTCACATTGTTCGTCCTTAGAAAACCTTCCTATTTTCCCTGTTCATATTTCGCAACATTGATAGGGGTATCACAAACATCATTCTTTCCAAAGTTCCTTTCAGCTGCAGTCACATCTGAAACTTGAATAGCATCACTATCGGAATGGGTGTCCCTCTCTTTAAGAAGACCATTTTGCTCACTGAGATTTGGTCGACTTCTTTCATATTCATTGGTAATACAGTTACCATTGGCAAAGCTACCGCCAAGAATATATTCTATCTTACCAGGAGCAACATGTAATAATTTTGAATTTTTATTTTGATTGACAATGACCTGCTCTTGCTGCATAGCTTCAGATGCTACTGGCCCACTAGATATGGTTTCACCTCTAGGATTTCCTCCCTCCTGAAATGTTGCAGCCCTTTTGCTCAACTCTTCCAGTTTTGCAAGATCTTTTGCCTTCTGCTCCTTTTTTCTCTCCGCCTCTTCTTTTTGAGCTCCTCTCTCTGCTGCAACAGCTTCAAGTACAAATGCATCGCTGCTTTCTTCTTCCGAGTACTTATCTCCTCAAAGATTCTTCCCCATACTTGTGACAGCTTCACAAGATTGTGCATCCTCCTTAGTAAATCTTGTAGTCACATCACAATTGTTAGCTACAAAAATACAAGGTTTTACATTATCCCATTCCGGATTTACCCAATAGTTCAAGAAATCATCAATGATCTCCTCTTCTGTTTCTCCAATGGAAACCTCCACCTTAAACTCAGTTGCTCTGTGTTTTTCATGTCTCAATTGTATGCTCATCATCTGCTCGAACTTCCTCAGCGCTTCTCTTAACTGCATGTTTACCTGTTGATCTCTTTTTTGTTGTAGCCTCTGCCACTTCACTCTCTTCCTCATGGTCCAACCATGTCTCTGGTCTTTCATATTCTCCTGTAGCAACTCCATCAATAAACCAAGTTGCACTGCTATCTCAGCTTTCTCTTTCTCATACTCTTCATCAGTCAACTGCTGTCTTATGCCACTTACCTTGGCATCTTCCTTCTCCCTCTTTCTGTTGTGGCCTCTTTCTGAACCTCTGCTCTCTCCTTTATGACTTTTAGTAGTCATCTTCCTCGCCATGAGTTTCTCACTCATGAGTTGCACCAAGCCTCTACAACAGAAAAATCTCCTGCTGCCACTTACCTTACCAATCCTTCCCTCCGGATCTGGTCTTTTGGTAATCACCCGGTCCTCTACTGGAACCTTTTGAGAATTTCTCCACTGCTCCTTCAGGCTTCACTCATCTGCAAATTTCAAGAACACACTTGTCCTTTTCATTCAACCTCTATTGAATCTTTAGGTTCTGCCACATTCACCTTCAGTTGTGATCTGCTTCCTCCTGTTGAGACTTTCTTCAATCTGCTTGCAACCTGAACTCTGCAAACAACTTTCAAACCAGAGTTAAATATCATCTGACAACTCACCATCAAGATCCTGTTGATCTTGCTTCACTTCCTCCACTACACTTGCATATCTACGCTGCAATCTTCATCAGTTCCAAATTCTGATCTTAACACATGCAATTAATTTAACTAAAAACTTAAATCTCCACACAGAGATATTCCTGCTCTGATACCACTTGATGACGTAGGGTTAACCCTGCAATACCCAGAATCTCTCCATCTCATGCATATACAAATTCGTCTCAAACAATTGCCCAATTAAACTTCAATACACGGGCAAATTCAACAACTTAAATTCGCGGAAGCTCTTCAAATATCTTATTCACAAATTTCTATGTTTTAGAAAAAAACCACGCTTCAAATCTTTTTTTCATGCAATCAACCCCAAATCTTCATTTCAATCCAAATTTAGAAACTTCATGCAGAAGCTTGCTCTTTTTAGCTTCAATCTATTGTTAAATCCCATTCTAATAACATTCACATATGGCTGGATTCAATCAAAAGAATTCACTCATGTTTTAAAAGCTCAACCTGGCAATTCATACTACTGCAATCCAAGTAATGTATGCTTCTTCTATTAAATGTTCATAGAACATTTGAACAAACCTTTGAATTGGTTTAAGTTCCGGCTCAAATACACATGTGTCCCTTAAAACTTTGGTAATTGGTTAGCAAACCAATGCCCTTACACATTCATTTTCAAATTCTGCTATGGCAATTACAAAAACTCAGATTTATATTCAAAAGCCAATTACTAACAACAACATACCTCCCATGAATTCAACAGCGCTTTCTCTTCTACCCAATTTCCACAGTGTTTTCTCTGCATTCAATTTTAAACGTCTACGTGTCGATTGTCCCATTTTTCTAAGCCAGAACTTGATGCTTTAACGAGAATTAAGCTGTTGTGAGATGTAAGTCAATCTCCATCTTCCAGCAAACATGCCTTCAATTTAGTTTCACGCTGTATATCACACAATTCCACCTCGATTTCTTTAACGCCTTCTTGCCAGATTGCAATTCTTCAGTGCTTACGATTTTACCAAACAATTCCAGGTGTTAATTCACTATATAATGCTCATAAACAGAAATCGAACCTACGAATCCTGTCTTCTCTGTTGTGAATCGATTGCACAGAAATCGATTCATCAATCCCATACAACACTGTCATTTAATTTTAAATGTGTTTTTGCCCATTCCATGCAATTCAACCAGTTCATAAATTTCAAATGCCTTTCTTCAACATATGCAGACAAAATCGATATAAATGTATACTCATTTACAATCAAAGCTTACAATATCTTAATACAAAAATCGCTCATCTTGTCCAAGACTAGAAATGCACTTTGATTTAAGATTTCTTTCATAGATACACAACAATTAACATTATTCATTACAGTTCTTCTTATAACCAGCAACATACATCAACCAATCGATATTGAATTCTTCTCATACACAACTCAGGAAGAAGGCATAAACTTCAGAAATCCGATGATGTATTAATGCACAAAATTACTTACAAACTCTTGATTTGGCCAAATATTCGAGATCTATGGCCCTTTACAATTGTTCATAGATTTATAGGAAAAACCCCTGTCTCCTCCCTCTTGTTCGTTCTATTCTCCCCCAAAAAGAAATTATACCTCAGTCACACCTAACTACTTCTTTCCACACAAGAAAGAATTAGTTATTCAGTTATAACTCAACATTTAACTAAACTAGACCACTTTTAATTACCTACCCTTATTGAAATTAACACAAATTTACAACCAAGTCTTCCTCAAGTCTTGCATTTAGCCACAACATGTGACCACCCCGTCACATTGTTGGCCCAAGTCTAGATGCTCCTGCATCACGCCGCCTATGACAGAGTTGCTACTTGGCTAAGCGGTCCCGCGGGCCCACCCCATGCAAAGCAACAAATGCACAACGAAATGGTTGAGCGACCAAACTCCCCTGACAACCAATTGTAATTTTAGATAAAGAAATATTTATCAAACTCGATGAAGTGGTTGGATTTATTCTATCCTCGTCAAGCCTTTTATATAAAATAGATTTCTTATCCTATTTGTCTTCCAAAACGGACCAATGATGGTGTTGGCAGCAACCATTGATTTATTTTAAAGTGTTGCATAGTTGCTTTATTTTTATTTTTATTTTCATAGTGTTGTATAGTAGCTAGCATCTGTGGTGTGGTTTAGTCTAAATTGAGTTAAATTAAAGTGAAAAAATTGATGGGAAAATTGATGTGCCTATGAAAAAATTTAATCTTAATGTTTTTGTTTGTTTTGAAAAAGTTGTATACAAAGTTTTATATTTTTCTAAAGTGCAAATAGATTTAGTTTAAAAGGTAATTGTTCTTGTTAAACATATTTCTAAAATATCACTGGAATATATTTTTAAAAAATATAAATATTAAAAATGAAATTGATTTTTGTTATTTAAATCGTTAACTATTTTATTATTAGTATGGTTAATCATTATTTTATTATTAGTATGGTTAATCAATCATTTTATTATTAGTATTTTTTCCTTATGAAATAAAATAACATAATTTTTTACTATAATTCAATTTATTCGTTAAATAATTATTTTATTATAGTTTAATTTATTTTATTTGTTAAAATTCATTTTATAATAAACAATAAATACCCATGTAATATAAATAAATGATTTTTATTTTTTAAATTATTATAAAATGAATCTATATTAATTTTTTTGTCTAACTATTTTTAATATATATTAAATAAAATAGGTGATTACAGGCAGAGGGGTCATCTATTACCCAGGGAACAAATGGTAAATAGTTTTGCAATGGTAAATAGTTTTGCTCAGGGCTTGGGATAGCAACAAACAATCAAGCTGAAGTTTGGTCTTTGTGAAAATGTTTGAACATTGTCATCAGCAGAGGGATAAAGAAAAGGGCTAGGGATCACAACAAAGTTTGGTCAAGTTTGTGAAAATGTTTGAACATTGCCATTAGGGAAAGGATAAAGAAAATAAAGGTACTAGGGGATTGTATGATTTCCCTTAGGAAAATTTCCAAAGTGGCATTAGGAAAAAAAACTCTCCTTCTGCGCATAAGCTTGTTAAGCATGGATTTGAGATTGAGCAAGAGACTGTAGAATGAAAAGATGAAGTAAGGAATTTCGCCTAATTTGGTGAAATATTGAATGGATTTAGTGTTGATGGGCCATCTAAGGATTTGAAGGAAATTCAGGGTAATTGGAATAAAGGAATTCAATGTCGGACCATTAGTGGTTTCTTATAAAACTTAACAATGAAAAATCTAAAAATATATAAAAATCATAACATAAATATTGCAATTGCAATCCAAAAATTGTGCAGAAAAATTGAATCCTTAATATCATACCCCTTGATATAAAAATGTTTTCCTTCAATTCAATAATGACTTTTACACTCTCACTCACACACTTCAATGAATTCAGTTTGGAATTTTCTATTAAAAACTTATTTTCAATGATGAATAATAATTGATTTAAAAAAATAATAGGTATTGACTTATTGAAAAAATAAATCTTAAAATAAAGTTTTAAATATGAATATTATTTATAAATATAATGGTTATTAATATTGTAATGGTCATTGCTAATTAATTTGAAAAATTATTAATGATGACTGTCTTTATTGTTGATATGACAACTAAATTATAATAGGGTTTTCATATATGAAAAATAAATTTAAAATATTTTATATTTTTAAAAATTTATAAGTAAAATAAACAACTATATAAATCTTGATGGGTGACAAGTAATTTGAATAGTCATTTATAAAAAAAAAATAAAAGAGATTAATTTTCAAAATAAAAATATATAATTTGATATTTTATTTATTTATTAGATAGCTAATTTTTGGAATATTTTTAAATTCAATTCATAAAAATATATAAAATTCTTAAATATTCTCGAAATCTATAATCAAATTATTTCCAAAATCCACTAAAATAAATTAAACATTAACACTAACAAATATCATGCTTGAAATGAAGCACAATGAACCAAAAACCATGCCAAATGTGATTCTTGTCTGTAGCGCAAACAAGAAAATCAAATTGATAAGATTAAGTTGGCGTGAAACATAACACTACTCACATGCCTAACAAATTATAATTCTACTTACGCATGCGCGTTTCAGCTAGAGTGTCCGCTTCAATTTATTGTGGGTCACAATATTTCAGATATACAAAGTCAATACTTTGAGTACGTCAATTATTTGATTTAATTTGTATTTATATAAATTCAAAATTTACAATTTACATACATTATTTTAAAAAATTCCAGAATATCAAAGGTATGGGTAAAATCTATAATTAGATGTCACTTTCTTGTCATACAGTATGTACCCGTAACAATGTAATTAACACTTTCGCAGTGTTATGACAAATTGCAGTTGAGATGGGCCATGTGATTTTTAGTTTATGGAAGTTATTTTAGTAAATATAAATAATTGTTTATGTACCATTTAATAAGAGAATAGTTGGATTAGTGTTAATTTTGGAGATTAATATCCGTGTAGTTATAACTTTATTAATGCGGAAGGGGCATATGTTATTCATTTGACTTAACCAAATATAAAATTTAATGGTTAGCATATATACTTTAGTGTATTAATAAAGTTATAGCAACACAAATATTGGTTGCAGTTATTTTTTTGTCATAAAATATATATTTGTTAGCATATACTACCTTAATACATTAATGAAGCTACAGCAACACAAATATTGACTGCCCTCAGTTTTTTTGTCCTACAATATGTAATGAACACTTTTGCAATGTCTTAACATATTATAGAAGTAGGCCCATGTGATTTTTAGTTCATACAAACTTCCCTGCAATAAATATCAGCAAGTCAGTGTGCACTATACAATAAGGGAATGATATATCTATATATATATATAAAAGTGTAATTATTTTTATGGATATATATTATTTAAATGTTTTATATAGTTATTTAATATTTTTAATTTTTAAATTTTAAATTTTAAATTTTTATTTTTGTTGACATGAGTAAATTTTCAATTTTAAATTTTAATGACATACTGACATCCTTACGCATTATAAAAAACTAATTTCTCACTATAATTTTTCATTATAAAAACAAATAATTAAAAAAAAAAATCTTTCTCATTATAATTTTTCATTATAAGAAAAAAATAATTTAAAAAAAAAGATTCTTGTGATAAAATCATAAGAAAAGAATAATTTGGAAAAGGGATTCTTGTGATGCTATGGTTGGAGCAGGGGTACAGTAAGAGAACATTCCCGGTTAGTCTATAATTCTCGGCCCTATCTTAACAAGAAATACAAAGCTTTGGATTCATTTTGATTTTTTTTCTTTAATCTGATTGTATAATATTTTTGAATTTTGTAGTTTTTCTTTCTAATTTAGTTTGGGTTGAGTTTAGATTTTTTTCAATTAGATTGTCTGATATTTTGTAATTTGTTTTTTTTATTTTTTTTATTTTTAGTGATTCTTATTTTCAATCTTTTTCAACAACTTTTAGATGAGATTTTAGCCCCTAATTTGACCAAAATTAAACACTAAACAAATCAACTAATCTATTTTTTTTCAGAAGAAAAAGCAGTATGATATTTATATTATGTGCAAAAATACTCTGAGTATACAGAAATATGGCGGGCTTTTTTCCCGTGTATGGCATCCTATTTTGAGAGTATTTTCATCTATTCAATTTTCATTGATACATATACAAAAATTTTGGACTGCAATTCATCATAGACAAATTAAAAGACTTTCAAAACTATGTAGATACTTGTAGATCTGAGATATAATCCAGAAAAAAAAAAAACTTGAAGCATACCAGAAAATTGTCGACCTTATATGCCAGGCATAGAGAAGCGCTGAATGACATATACTTCATATAGATTATAAATTCTAAAAATATATTCTTTATCTATTTTCATACAACACCGCATTGTTGAATAAAATGTGTAATTCAGCGGAGCATCATTGCAGCGACAACGCAGTGGTTTCGGGTTCGATTCCCCTATAATGACGTCATGGATAAAACCCGCATTCTGCTTTACAACTGCGTTTTGATGGATCCGAAGATGATCTGCATTTGAGAAATAATTTGCGGAGTCGGAATATTTACGCATTGTTTACAGAAATATAGGATCAAATTCAATAGACATGTCCATACATAATAATATTTTAAACGAGGTTGTTGCCATGGTTTTTTCCATTAAATGCGAGTTCGGATTCCGATTTCCAAACGGTCCCGGGCTTTTTCTCATGCAATTTCTGAGTGGTGATATCATTCTATGATATAAATAAATTATGTTGGTGGGAAATATTTATAATAATTAATGAGAATTATTGTAATTATAATATTTTTTTTGTTTAGATTCATTTTAATTTTGGATTTATTAAGTATAATTAATTTTTTTTCACTCTAAAAGAGGTTTACATATCAAGATATATCTTGATCTTTCTCGACACTTAGTAAATCTAGAGTTACGATGGATCTAGGTTAATTTAATTTCCCCCTTTAAATAGGTTGTATTCCACATGAATACCATGAGTCAATGTTTGATGCAGGAGTATCGGAGCACCTTAATGGAAAGAAAAACTGGAGAAAGAAGACACGTGGACAACCAGGCCAACCGTGAACAAAATTCAGTTATTGAACAAATTTCAGTTAAAACTGCCATGTATGTATAGCAAGATATTAAGAATTTGTTCGGGCATCAAGAAACAGGGAACCGGGGCATGTGAGGAAGATAGAGTGTAAGAGGATACAATGTAGATTGCAGGAGAATTGGTGCTTAAGGCTGAGATGCCTTAAGGTTGGGGTCATGAAGAGAACACCGGAGGCCGAGGTTTGAGTCAAAGCAATGGTGGAGACGACGTTGTTGTAGGTAGAGGGTAGAGCCGCGACAGAGAACATGGACGGGGCAGGGGCCGAGACTTTAGTGGTCATGGTTGTAGAAATGTGCTTCAAAGATTTTTATCTAGTTGCCTTCGCCAGGAAAAGTGGGTGATTCTACTATTGGGAACGAAGAAATTGAGAGATCACATTCACCTACTCTTGAAGTTGTTCTTGGTGCAAAGGTTGAAAGAATGACCCCTGAAAACATTGTTGGAGAAAAGGTTGAACATGGGTCTTCGGCTGATGTACAGAATGATGGTTTCACAGTCGAAGCTGCACAAGGTAACAGACAAGGGCCTGGAAAAGTTAAGCCCAGGCCTGTTGTAAACTTTGACAGTTCTTTGCCACCTCCCTCTGCTGGAAATGGGCATAAGTCGAAGGATAAAGCAAAAATTAAAGTTTTCAGAAGAACTCATTCTACGAAGGTTGTTGTAGAGGAAGCCAAGGGGATTCTGGGAAATCCCTTAGGCATGGAGAAGAATGAGTTCGAAGATGGACAAGAACAAGAACAAAATAATGTTGCAGTTACAGCGAATAGTGAGGACCTAGGGAAAGACTGAGATAAGGATAAAAGTGACACTGCTAAGGAAATTAACAAAAGCAAGGAGGAATCAATTGCCAGCGATAAAAAACCTTCTCAGTCTGAAAATAAGAGGTGGCGCAAGTATTCATCTAGGGCCACAAGTGCTCAAGATGCAGAAGATGTTGATGTTCTTGCGCCATCCTGGTTTGTTCTGGTGAGTGCCTTAAGTATTCCAAATAAGGCATGTGAGATCGTGAGAAGCGTTGCGGATAGGCTTTGTGGTCCCATAACCCACAGGCCTCAAGAACGATTTTATTGGGGAAATAGGATTTTGGTTCACCCCCAAAGTCTTGTCCCCATCAATGTTGTAGAAATTAATGTGTAGATTCAATATTGGTCATGAAATTTACTAAATCACACTACTTGAAGCTACTCTATTGATATGCAGAAGTTAATTCACCACTTAGAACACAAATCATAGACATGCAAAAGGAAACATCACACATGCACAAAGATTTATCTAGGGGAAAGCATCTACTCAAAACTCCTTAATATGCTTGATTACAAAATTGAATTCACTGCTTAAAGCCAACTAACTCGATTATCTAACATTTATCTTAGGCTAATCAAATAAGTACATGATCCCTCCATGATCTGGCGTCAACATAAATCTTCTCCCAAGAAAGTAGTGCCTCCACACATTCAATGCGTGCAGAGTTGCTATTAGCTCCAAGTCATGAGTGACATAGTTCCCCTCATGCTCATTTAATTTCTTTGATTCATAGTAATATACATGTCCTTCTTGGAACATGATTCCACCTAGTCATTCCTTGAAAACATCCGTGCAAACTAGGAAATTGTTGGTTATAGTATATGTTTTCTTAATGCCCCAACATTATTATGTCAATCTAGGGTCCGTGGACTTCAGGATGCAACAATATATATGCAAGAGAAAGGTTCTAGAGACTTGCAAAACCAAACTCTATTCTACTCTAGAAATTGTCCATTAAAGTTCTTGCAATCACTATCAAATCCTTGTTCTAAACCTGCAACCAATGAGAAGCAACCCTATATTCTAGTCATATGGGGATCTGGGCTCTGGCTCCTTCTAGGTTGAGCAGCTTCATGTGAAGACTATCCCAATAAGCTAGAGGAAAAAAGAGTCAATATTCCTTGGAAATCTTCACAATATCAAAAGGACAGTAAAGTTAGTCTCTTCTCTTTTCTACATAATACAGAATAGCAAATCCAAGAGAAGAAACAAAATCTATTATGAACTTGCCTTTATTCCTAACTAATTTTTAATTTTGTGTGAAATCAAAGCAATAAGAGACAAGTTTTAAATTTTCCAAAGGAACTCACCAACTCAACGCAAATGTGCTAACTATGTAATCACACATCACATGCATAAATGAAAATATCTTCCCTCAATACTCTCTTCAAACTTGTATGCAAGCTTCAAATCCTCATAAGCAATTAAACTCACTTTCTCAATCAAAAACTTATATGAAAGCTTCAACGTTATGCTCTTAACCTGAAAAATGATACCCAATACATAATATGCAAAGAAAAGATACCCAGAACACAGAATAACAATGATTTTATTATTCAGAGAGTAATGTTCACTTGCCTCTTCGAGGGGGCAACCTCCAATAGAGCAGAGCTCGACTACAAAATAAGACACGATGCTCCTCGCAGGGAGTCTCTATCCTTTATATATGACTCATACATGGAATACCACGGGCCATTACCGTGGGTTTTATTAATACCATCTATCTAATACTACAACCCCTTTGCAACTAACTGTGGTTCCGTCATTAATTGCGGATTAACCACTTACAATTATTAATATGGGCTTTATTGACTCTTGACTATGGCGTGATCCCATTACATAAATAAGGGGGTTAGGGTGGGACCCTAACATGCCCTCCCCCTTAAGACGAGCCTTGTCCTCAAGGCTAAAGCTGCGGAAACTGCTGAAGAATAGTGGTTGGTTCCCAAGTTGCATCTTCCGGAGAGGTGTCTTTCCATTTGACGAGGACTTCCTTAATCATGCGGCCGTGCAGTTGCTTGTCTCGTGTGTCTAAGACCTGTTCGGGTTGAAGCCAGATGGACCCTTCTTCGTCCAATTCAGGTAGACTGGTCTGAATTCTACAATTGTTCCCAATCACTTTCTTGAGGCATGAGACATGGAAAACTGGATGGATTTTTGGAGTAGGTGGCAAGGCCAACTTGTAGGCCACTTCTCCAATGCACTGAAGTACTTGATATGGTCCGTAGAATTTGGGAGAGAGTTTCTAACACCCCTTGTCCTTGAGTGATGTTTGCTTATATGGTTGTAGCCGTAAAAAGACCTGATCCCCTTCTTGAAATTGGCGCTCTGAGCGATGTTGGTCTACCTGTTGCTTCATGCGGTTCTGAGCTTGATGAAGATTCTCTCGAAGATGGGCGAGCGTGGTTGCGCAGTGTTGTAGGAGTTGATCCACTGCTTGTACTTTTGAGCATCCCTTGAGATACGAAGTAGGTGAAGGTGGGAGTTGACCATATACTGCTTCATAGGGAGTCATTTTGGTGGTGGCATGATAGTTGGTGTTATACCACCATTCAGTCAGAGGTAACCACTGTACCCAAAGGTGTTGCTTTTCTGAAGTGAAACACCTAAGGTAGGTGTCTAGACATTTGTTGACGGCTTCAGTTTGACATCTGCTTGCGGATGATAGGAAGTACTGAGTTTGAGTTGAGTGCCTTGTATTCTGAAGAGTTCTTGCCAAAGATTACTAGTGAAGATCGGGTCGCGGTCGGACACAATAGAAGTGGGCATGCCATGCAATTTGAAGATCTGATCCATGAGAGATTGAGCAACCAAAGTTGGTGTAAACGGGTGGGGTAGGGTGCAGAAATGAGCATACTTCGAGAGTCAGTCCACAACCACCATGATGACTGACTTGTTCCCTGACTTTGGAAGACATGTAATGAAATCCATAGAAACCTCCGTCCAAATTGAGGCCAGAATGGGCAATGGTTGTAATGTGCCTGGTGTGTTGACAATTTCCCCTTTGTGGCGTTGACATACATCACATTCTGCTACGAAAGTAAGGATGTCCTTTTTCATGCCTGTCCAAAAAAATGATCTTCTGGTGCGAGCATACGTCTTCTGAAAGCCTGAATGTCCTGCAATGGGAGATGAGTGCAATTCTGCCAAAATGCGACTTTTGAGGGTGGATGTTGGTGATATTACGACTCTGTCCTTGTAGCAAAGAATATCATCCTGCCACGAGTAGCCCTTGGTGGAATTTGGATCTACCTGCAATTGAGAAATGAGTTGGGAGAGCCCTGGGTGTGAAAACCATTCCCTGCGAGCCTCTTCAATCCATTCTGGAATGGGGAGAGAAATTGCTAGCAGAGTACTTTCCTCCTCAAATTGGCGAGATAATGCATCTGCTACACTATTGTCTTTCCCTTTCTTGTAAATGATCTCATAATCGTATCCCAGCATTTTGGCTAGCCATTTATTTTGTTGTGGGGAGGATAGGCGTTGCTCCAAAAAATATTTAAGACTGTGATGATCTGTGCGGATTTGGAAACGTCGCCCCAATAAGTAAGGTCGTCAGGTCTCGACTGCATGTAAGATGGCCATCATTTCCTTCTCGTAGGTAGATTGGCCCAGATTCCTCCCACTGAGTTGTTGGCTTGTGAAGGCAAACGGTCACCCTTCCTGCATTAAGACCGCCCTAATACCTGTACCCGAAGCATCACATTCAATGACAAAAGATTTGGTGAAGTCAGGGAGTGCTAAGACTGGAGTGGAACACATGGCATTTTTGAGAGCTGTAAAGGCCTGTTGTGCTTCCTCATTCCAGAAGAATGAATTTTTCTTTAGGAGTTGGGTGAGGGGCTTCGCTATGCGACCATAGTTGCGGATAAATTTACGATAATAGCCTGTGAGACCCAAAAATCCTCTCAAGCTCTTCAAAGTCTTAGGTTGAGGTCATTCCTGCATTGCCTGGATCTTTTTGGGGTCCACCTTGACACCTTCACGCCCCACAATGTGGCCCAAATACTCTACTTCTGCCATGCCAAACGAACACTTGGACATCTTGACAAATAATTTATGCTTGCGGAGCAGTTGCAAGAGTAGATCTACATGTTGAAGATGTGCGACCCAAGTGCAACTATAGATGAGGATGTCATCGAAGAAGAAAAGGACAAATTTCCTGAGATATGGTTTGAGAATGTGGTTCATAAGGCTCTAAAAAGTAGAGGGGGCATTACAAAGACCAAATGGCATGACCAGGAATTCATAATGGCCTTCATGAGTTCTGAAAGCAGTCTTGGGGATGTCGACTTCCTTCATGCGAATTTGGTGGTAGCCTGAGCGAAGATCTAGCTTAGTGAAGAATTGAGCCCCATTGAGTTCATCCAGCAAATCATCAACCACCGGGATGGGAAATTTATCTTTGACTGTCAACTTATTGAGGGCCCTGAAGTCGGGACACATCCGCCACTCCCCATCTTTCTTGATCACCATGACCACTGGGGATGAATAAGGACTAATGCTGGGACGAATGACACCTGCTTCCAAAAGTTCCTTGATGATTTTTTCTATTTCATTCTTTTGAGTGAACGGATATTTGTATGGGCGCAGATTTGGGGGTTGGGCCCCTGGAACCAAGGTGATGCTATGATCATGTTCCCCTCGCGAGGGTGGAAGCTCATGAGGCTTGTCAAAGACCGACAGATGGTTATTTAAAATCTGTTGCATCTCAGGATGAATTGGCAGCGACTTTGTTTCGACTGCCTGGATGGCATTAAATTGAGCTACAACTCCATGATTGCCCCTTTTTAACAATTTTTCCATCCTATGCGAGCTGATGATAGAGGGGGCTCCCGCCTGGAGTCCACAGAGGGTATGTGTGTAGTTGTTCTGCTTAAAACTCATATATAATTCTTGGAAATCCATTGTTCTTGGCGCAAGAGTGCGGAGCCATTCAGCGCCGAGGACAATGTCACAACCCCCCATGTGTATGGCAAACATGTGGGTTTTCAACTGATAATCCCCCATTTGAAGTTTGACATTTTCACAGCGACCTTCACATTTCATTGTGCCTCCATCCGCAATTTGAACTTGGAAGTTAGAAACTGCGCGTACAAAACAATGCACTGGTTCTGCGACTTTTTGATGGATGAAATTATGTGTACTTCCACTATCAATCAAAACTACTACTGGGCGATGCTTAATAAAACCTCTGATTTTGAGAGTTTGAGGGGAAGAAATCCCTGCCAATGCATGCAGCGAAATAACTGGTTCGTCAGGGACATTGTCCTGTTGGTTATCTTCTTCTAGCGCCTCATGGTCCTCAAGTGGTGGATCTTCCTCTGTTGAGCTGTAGTCAGTGGCATCTATTTGAAAAAATTTGGGCTCCTTGCATTTATGACCTGGGGAGTATTTTTCATCACAGTAGTAACATAGTCCTTGCTTTCTTCTTTCGGCCATTTTCACAGGTGACACCTTTTGGACCTTGAGTGTTTGAGTCGTGTTGTGAGCCTGTGGGGGGCGACCTTTAGCGGAGAAATTTGGGCGACTGTATTTGGCTGCTAATGCACGTTCCACGTTACGAGCTACCTTGCAAGCCTCCGTCCATGTGGGAGGGTGGTGCAATAGGACTTGAGCTTTGATGGCTTCTTTAAGACCGCTGATAAAACATTCCGTGTAGAACGCATCTGAGAGACCCCAAGTGCGGAAGGCTAAGGCTTCAAAAGCTGTAATATATTCATCCACTGTACCAGTCTGTCGGAGCTTAGTAAGATGACCCAAAAAAGAGTCCTCCTGTTCAAAGCGGCCTTGAAGAGCTTTTGTAAATTGGGTCCAAGTCCTAAAAGGTCCATTGCAACGTTGATGCCATTCCCACCATTGCCACCTTTCATTGTCCAAGTACATGCTCCCCAACATAAGCTGAGTCGCATCATCTAAGATACGATTCAGTTTGAAATACTGGTCCATTTGTGCTATCCATGCCGACGGGTGAGAACCGTCAAATTTATGCATATCCAACTTGGGAGGTCGCTGACTGGGTGGTTGGTGGGTGTGCCAGACGTGAGGAGAGTGGCTAGACTCACCCTCATTGTATCCATTGCCATTATACGCCTCCTCGTGGGCTTGCTCCTTGTCCTTTGGGATGAGTTGCGCGACCTGGTTACTTAGTCCGTTAAGCTGAAGGGTGAGGGTGTGCATGGATTCTTCAAGTTTGTCGATCCTTTCATTGGCCATCGCTTGAGCTCTAGTTTCTACCATACACCAACCTGATGAAAATTTGGGACCGCCTAAAAATTTTCACTAATAATTGAATGGTACCACCGTGCTCAGCTCATCGTCCTGATTCTGATGGGCTAGATCACCAATAAGCGCCCCGGAGTTTTACTCCTTCCTTATCAATACTGCAGTGGCCAAATCCTCAAAATGTCAATGCGGCCAAAAGTCCTGCGAAAATTATACCCCGTATAGGAACCCTTCACAACGACTCTAATCTGGTGGATCTGAGAGATTTGAATGGTAGATCTGATGGTGGAACGGACTGCTTTTGCGGATCTGATCGGAATGGCTGATCTGCGAACTGCGGGACTGATGTCTGTTGCTGCTACCTTTTGCACAAGCGGGTCTGGAAGAGATGTTGTGTGATCCCCTGATAGAAAAAGGGAACTATGGTCTTGAGGAGTGTCAGGTGCTACAGATCACAATATACATAAGGGTCTGGCAGTAGTACTTGGCCCAATGTTTCAGGGCTCTAACTAAGGAGGATCGACCGTACCCTTAGCCATACAACCCGACTACCCTATCGTACATGCGAGTAATCTCCTCGAGTGCTGTTCTCGGTGTACTGTAGCCGCAAGACGGCCGACGGTTTATCTATGGCAAGGTTTCAAGGGAGCCTAGGGGGCTTCCAATATACCCAGAGGGTACGTGGAAGACAATACGTGCGCGGTTCTGTCTAATGCGCTACTACTCGAAGGGGTACCCACAGGGGTTACAAGGGAGTCTAAAAGACGTGACCACCTCTTGTATTTCCTGCGTGCATGCCTCCCCAAATCCGCATGTTTATACGCTCAACGACAGATCCTGTGGTTTAAAGACGCCGGAACATGTCTCTAGCCAAAAAAATATTTGCTAAGAAATGGAGATCCCACCGGCCCTTGAAAGTGCTCTGATACCACTTGTTATGCTCTTAACCTGCAAAATGATACCCAATACAGAATATGCGAAGAAAAGATACCCAGAACACAGAATAGCAATGATTTTATTATTCAGAGAGTAATGTTCACTTGCCTCTTCGAGGGGGCAACCTCCAATAGAGCAGAGCTCGACTACAAAATAAGACACAATGCTCCTCGCAGGGAGTCTCTATCCTTTATATATGACTCATACATGCAATACCGCGGGCCAATACCGTGGGTTTTATTAATACCATCTATCTAATACTACGACCCCTTTGCAACTAACTGTGGTTCCGTCATTAATTGCGGATTAACCACTTACAATTATTAATATGGGCTTTATTGACTCTTGACTATGATGTGATCCCATTACATAAATAAGGGGGTTAGGGTGGGACCCTAACATTCAAATCCTCATAAGCAATTAAACTCACTTTCTCAATCAAATATGAATTCTAAAAACGACGCGTTGCCACTACTCATAAGAAAGGACACAAGAAAAAATTATTGAAAAGAATGATTTGTAACCCTCAAAGCATAAACCATTACTTTATTTACAATTACTTAGACAAGCTATGGGTCGACATTTCAATGATTATATTCTCTTGATGAAGCAACCCTAAACTCAAATCGATGTGGGATTAGTGTGTGTCACAAGATTTAGGGAAACACAATACATATGTTAAGACACCATAAAGTCTTATAAGCCCAACAAGCATTTTACAAATAGACTTTGTTTTAGTGCGCATGTATGAATAGATCTAGGAATATCATTATAATGTTTTGAAGATCGCATATATTTGATGTGACTTGTGTTAAAAAAGGACTCCAGATCACAATGGATGTGTTGTGTTTCATATTATCAATCAATAAAAAATTTCCAGATCTTGATCCAGGATTGAAACCCAAAGAAATACATTCACAAAACAAAGCATTGGATTGTTGGTTCATCATAATGCGTATAAGGAAAACATAGTGTCGTTTATGAATTGCATTCACATAGTGATTGATCACAATTATGATTCATATGTAGCACTTATAACAATGATTTATCGTTCTTACGATCATGATATCTCTAGCTCCATGTATAAATGTGAAACGCGTGTAAAATGAAGGATTTATATCAGAGAGGCAAAGTACGTAATTTATGTTTCTATTACCATGCAATAAACCACTATATCTGAAAGCAAAGGTACCAATTAGCACACCAAACCTTAAAATACTAAATGATGAGAACATATTGTCCCAACCAACCAACTTGTGCCTCCTATGAGAGATTTAAATCACATAGTAGCCAAGTGCACAAATAATATAATATAAAACCTTACACTATTGTTGCATTAAAAGTACGTTCAATCTTTACATTTCATTGAGCTTGATCAGGATCCCATTACAAGACAGAGATCGACAGCAAGGGTCAGATTTACACTAAAAGAGAACACAACACTTACAACAATAACTATTCTAATGCTCTCTTCCCTCATTTTATACAATTTTCATTACAAGAATAGGCTTCGTCAACGAGAACAAACACAAACAAAAGAAGTGTAAATTGTAACAACTTGTTAAAGAAAATGGATCTAGTGCAACCACTAGCTATTCCAGGGGGATTGCAAATATGATGGAGGAAGGCTGAGAAATCAGTTCCTCTTATTTTGGACAACCAAATGTGATCTCATTAAGGCGCATTTGACCTAATCTTAATGGAATTTTTGACCGTTGTAGATTCATCAACCATGCATATCTCCTCCTTTGGTAATTAGGCACGATTGAACCATTATTAATAACAATTTGATGTATAATTTATTAAAAATAAAGGGAATATATTAAATAATAAACAATTACCTCATCATGGTTCAAGTTTAAGATAATAACCTAAAAATGTGTTAAATGATAATGATAGTGATAAGAATTAGATAAAATCATAACTAATCATAGGGAAAAGTGGTGCATATATTTTTTCAAAATGGAGGCCCAACATCCCCTTATGTTGATCATCTTGCATGTCGTCATGCAAACAAAACCTCTTAACAAAGACCAAAATTGATCAAAATTGTAGAGTTGTGGTTTCTTTATTAGAGTCTTCTTGCATTGACCAAAAATATTCTTGTATTTTACCATTCATTACCTCAAAAATGGAGGACATGGATTGAAAACTATAAGGCTAATTGAGTTAATTAGGGTGAAAGCATGTAGGTAAGTGTTATATGATGTCAACTTCCTTTACATCAGTCATATAAGAAAGACCAAAAGATTGATACCTTTATTTGACTCAAGGGGAATACTTACAAATCCTCTTGTTAGCTCTGCTACAAACTTCAGCATTTGGAGGACCAAATATCAGCTCGGCCATGTGTTTATGCGGAAAACGGAGCTCGCAATAGTCATTTACCTTCATCTCCTTCAGCTTCCTCTTACTCTCTTAGCGCTCTGTATCTTTGTTTTTCCTCCAAAGCCCTGTATAAGCCTATATTCCCTCTAGCCCCTGAGCGCGCAACTCAAACCATAACATGATCTTGTCCATACGACCCCGCGCTTCCACTGCCGATCGTCATCCTTCGTTTGCAGCTGTTGATCGTCCCGATCCAACGGTCTCCGCCTTTTCCCCCGTACGTCAAACCATGTTTAGTTCCCCGCCATCCAATCGTCTGTCGCGTGATCCGACGGCATACGCTACTCTTGACCCCGCTAGCCGCCCACGCGTTAACTTGCGGGGAAAGCGGTATTAACCTATCCCATCCACCACGTGTCGTGTTACAAACATGATCGCGACCCGTTGTACGTTTACCACCTACCCTCCAGCGGTGGTGCGGGGAATACCACTTACCGCCCATCGTACCTTCCCCCGCGCATTATCGCTTGCACACGTTAGCTGCTCGACGACCGTTGGATCTCCCCGCCCGAGATCCAACGGCCTGCGATTGTCCTTCGCCTCACCATCCTGATAGCCCCTGTCGCGCTGTCTCCGCCGTTGATCTGTGCAACCCAACGGTCTGCCTCGTTCCTCCGTTCACTCTGTCCCTCCGCCATTCTGTCCACGCCCATAGCCTGTCCCGTGCATCCAAAGGACGAAGGTGGCTAGCTACCTATACCCGGCACAGTCACTCTTCAACCACAACATTCAAGGAACAGTATGGCCGAAGAGAGAAAGGATAGCCTGGAGCAGATAAACACATTTATCAGTTATGGAGCTTCTTTCAGTCAACACTCCACCTGCTCAGAGAAGGACCGCTGAACAGCAAAAAAGGTCATTTTGTTCATTAAAGCCAACTAATCGTAGCAAAGACTCCATCAGAGAGTTAAAGTGGTTGGTGTTCCATTATGACCCCTCCACGCATAGCACAACAGCAGATCTTTGTAATCAAACTCTATATATACCCAGAACACAGATGTAGTAAAGGTTGATGGTTGTTGTTTTGATGTATGGTTCAACTTCTGGAGACTGTAACTACTATGATACTTGCAGCGTCTGGTATTCATTTTCAGCTAACACAAGCTTCTTTTGCTATTAATTTCTCACTTTCCATTTCTATTTTGTTCTAGGCTGTGCCTGTTATGTATTTTACATGTGCTCTTGATGTTTAGCATTAGAGGGGTTGTCATCCCACCTTTGTGTTAGAATCTAGTATGTATCATTGAATGTGCTATGCAAGTTTCTGTTTACTTAGTGCCAGAGAGCTGTCATCTTATCTGTGCATTAGGAAATAGATTTGCAGACCTTCTTACTGGTTGTAGTTGGCCATCACATGGTATTGTGCATTTGCTGGTGTGGTCAATATTCTCCATTTTCACCTAATCCTCAAACTGTGAGTAATTGGTGGTCTAAAGCCTTGTAGTCTGGGGTTTTCACCCATGTCTGGGGTCAAGCATAGTAGAAGTGGTTATCTGGCTTGAATATGCATCATTCCTTCCATTCATCCATTTCCAACATTTTGTTGAGTTTGTAATGTTCCCGAGCATCTCTGAGATACAACCTATGAGAGTTTCTTGGGGTGATAACATTAATTGGCACCGTTGCCGGGGAGAGGAGATTGAAGCTCAGCTTCCCTGGGAGAACGACACAGTTCCAGATTTTGATGATAGACAAGGTCTGGGAACATTTCTGGTTGTAATCATCTATATGGCGACTCTACTGGAGGAAGACCAAACTTTGGTGACTCCACATTGCAGTTCTGGCTCAATTTGTGAGGCATACTCGAAGAAATCCTCAGAAATCATCTGCTGAACTAGTGCCTGACCCTGAGAAGATCGTTAAGCAGAAGAAAATTTCGTAGAAAGGAGCATTAGGATCAGGTAAGCCTTAAAATTCCCATCTATCTCTGCTAGTGTAGAAATACCTTCGGAGATTCATATAGCTCCTTGTTCATTCATTTCCCTTTCAGATCTTAGTCCAAAGAAGCATCCATGCTGTCCATCATATTCCTCTGTCTCTGTCATCCTTTTCATTGATCCATACCACTCAGTCTACCGGTATCCTTTCATATACCCCAGTCATGGCAGGTTAGCAAGCTCTTACAAAGATTGAAGGAATCGTTGCGGCTAGGTATGGACCCTTAGTCTTGCCTGTCCCTTTGAATGCCATGCCTGCAGGAGATTATCAAGAATATATGCCTAAGTTTACTGGTGCAGAAGGAGTAACAGTTGAAGAGCATCTAGAGTCTTTTTATTATTATGCTGATAACCTAGATATCTGTGAAGATGATGTGTGGATGAGGGTTTTTGTCCAAAGCCTAGATGGGGAAGCTAGAAAATGGTTTAGAGAATTACCCCCTAGGTCTATTGCAGACATTGAGGCTTTAGATCATGTGTTCCTAAAGCATTGGAGGGATAAGAGAAATCAAGATGCAAACAAAGATCAAAGGGTGAAAACCCTTTTTCAGAATATAGTCATGGAAGAAGAGTAGCTTGACCAAGAGGAGGTGGTCCATGGTTTGGAAGACAAGGGCAGTGCCCCTTTCCTAACTAGAGCTTCCTATGAAGAAGCATTATCCAAAGGCACTACTCATCAGTTTGTTGTACCTGCAGAACAACAAGCTCATCAGCAGAAGAAAGTAGCAGCAGATCCCTTCATCCTTGAAGAATTTGAGCCCAAAGCTAGCCTAGCTTCTAATGACTATGCATATATGCAAAGTGACCAGTCTGCTGCTATCCCCAGCCTAGTGATAAAAAACGGAGAAGAAAGCTCCCCATCATCCTATGTTTCTCTGTCTGCTCAAGTGACAATCCCTCACAATTGCCCACTAGGCACTGAGGCAGGTCATAACTCAATGCCCAAGGCTGATACTGATCACCTCAGTCTTGATATTCTGAAACCTACTCAGTTGGCCTCCACAGAGCTTGAATGGGCAGCTTGCCAGATGACAGAGGAAGAGGGTGCACAGTTTTGGGACTCCTCCTTAGATGAAGACTGTTCTAAGCAAGATGCAGGAGCAAATGATGTCTCTGTGTCCTCCACACATGAACATATTGGTACACCATTTATATTAATTGTGCAGGCCACAGATGATACAAACAAGTACACAGATATCATTGTTATTCATCAAGTGTACAAAGGCTCCCATGAAGAACATCCAAGGATGAGATACACAGAAAGGGGATGAAATTTGATCCATATCTACCAGATAAGGTCAAATTCCATAAACTCTTTGAGGTAGAGGATCAAACTAACCCAATTTTCCTGATCTATGATGAACCGGTCAAGAGGAGGAGAAACAGTTTTGATGGCCCAGCATATGGCTAGTTTTTGAACATTTATGTTGTTTAAGCCTTAATGATTGTAAGCATTTTCTTTTACAGGTTTTAGTGTAGACTTAATTAGACTCCATGTCCAATGGAATACTAGGCAATTTTTTTTAAGCTGGTTTTGTATGAAGGCATTGGTCTGCAATTCTTGAGACCTCACAGGGAGGATCTCATCTCCAGAAGAAGCCAGTGTTAGCTCTGCTACAAACTTCAGCATTTGGAGGACCAAATATCAGCTCGGCCATGTGTTTATGTGGAAAAGGGAGCTCACAACAGTCATTTACCTTCCTCTCCTTCAACTTCCTCGTACTCTCTTAGCCCTCTGTATCTTTGTTTTTCCTCCAAAGCCCTGTATAAGCCTATATTCTCTCCAGCGCCCGAGCGCGCAACTCAAACCATAACGTGATCTTGTCCATACGACCCCGCGCTTCCGCTGCTGATTGTCATCCTTCGTTCACAGCTGTTGATCGTCCCGATCCAACGGTCTCCGCCTTTTCCCCCGCATGTTAAACCACGTTCAGTTCCCTGCCATCCGATCGTCCGTCTCGTGATTCGACGGCATACGCTACTCCTGACCCCACTAGCCACCCACGTGTTAACTCGCGGGGAAAGTGGTATTAACATGTTCCATCAGCCACGCGTCGTGTTACGAATGTGATCGCGACCCATTGTACATTTACCACCTACCATCCAGTGGTAGTGTGGGGAATACCGCTTACCGCCCATCATACCTTCCCTCGCGCGTTATCACTCGTGCACGTTAGCCGCCCGATCGTCCTTCGCCTCACCGTCCCAATAGCCCCTGTCGCGCTGTCTCCATCGTTGATCTGTGTAACCTAACGGTCTGACTCGTTCCTCTGTTCACTCTATCCCTCTGCCATTTTGTCCACGCCCACAGCCTGTCCCGTGCATCCAAAGGACAAAGGTGGCTAGCTACCTGTACTCGGCACAGTCACTCTTCAACCACCGCATTCAAGGAACAATATGGCCGAAGAAGGAAAGGATAGCCTGGAGCAGATAAACACATTTATCAGTTATGGAGCTTCTTTCAGTGAACACTCCACCTGCTCAGAGAAGGACCGCTGAACCGCAGAAAAGGTCATTTTGTTCATTAAAGCCAACAGATTGTAGCAGAGACTCCATCAGAGAGTTAAAGTGGTTGGTGGTCCATTATGACCCCTCCACGCATAGCACATCAGTAGATCTTTGTAATCAAACTCTATATGTACCCAGAACACAGATGTAGTAAAGGTTGATGTTGTTGTTTTGATGTAGGGTTTAAATTCTGGAGACTGTAACTACTGTGAGATTTGCAGCATCTGGTCTTCATTTTCAGCTAATACAAGCTTTTTTTGCTGTTAATTGCTCACTTTCCATTTCTACTCTGTTCTAGGTTATGCCTGTTATGTATTTTACATGTGCTCTTGATGTTTAGCATTAGAGGGGCTGTCATCCCACCTTTGTGTTAGAATCTAGTATGTATCTTTGAATGTGCTATGCAGATTTCAGTTTACTTAGTGCCAGCGAGCTGTCATCTTGTCTGTGCATTAGGAAATAGATTTGCAGACCTCCTTACTGGTTGTAGCCGGCCATCACATGGTCTTGTGCATCTGCTGGTGTGGTCAGTATTCTCCATTTTCACCTAATCCTCAAACTGTGAGTAATTGGTGGTCTAAAGTCTTGTAGTCTGGGGGTGTTCACCCATGTCTGGGGTTAGGCATAGTAGAAGTGGTTATTCGGCTTGAATATGCATCATTCCTTCCATTCATCCATTTCCAACATTTTGTTGAGTTTGTAATGTTCCCGAGCATCTCCGAGATACAACCTAGGACAGTTTCTTGGGGTGATAACACCTCCTATTACCTTTGTATAGTTCATGTGAATAGAGATTCAGAGGCTTGCTATCAATCATGAATATTATATTCTTCAAAATGAATCATCAAACATGTTTGTTCCACACATCCTTGAAGCCATGTAGACAAAATGTAGAGAAGATATCAATTTAAATGAAGAAATAGTGGGTTGTTGTCTACAAGTGATCCTGCACCTGCTATATAGTTCCTGCAACTCTATTTCACTAAAAAAACAAAAGAATTTCCTTGATTAGTCTAGTTGTTTCAAGCATGACCAAAAGAACATATGTTGGTTTTTCTTTTACATTGGTTCGATCATCACAAATATTGATTTTCATTATTTTTCAAAAGAATAACTAATGGCAGGGTTTCCATAGGAATGGTAACAATGTTATTACAGTGTTATCATTAAATACTAAGAGTGGGGAAAGAAATTAGTGAAATGAAATAATCTTCCATCAAAATTTGTACAAAGCATCTCATGAACAACCTTAATTAGTAAGTCTTCACCTCAATCTCCTCTTTATAAATAAAAGTGACATAACCATGTTTTGAATTCCATGGCATTGAAGGCGGATGGAAATAAGGAAAAATAACGATGAAAAAAGGATACATTCCTAGGATGACCTAATTATCCCTATCTCTCAATATCTTACAATTATCCAAGTGTATAACAGAATCTCCTCTTGCTCAAGCAAAGTGAATCACCTGCACTAAGGGCCTTTCTTCCATGAAAATCTCCTTATTTCTAAAAGATAAAACTCAAAAATAAAATACTTGAAGGATCTTAAAGTTATTCTCTAGAAGGTATGAATTTCATTTCCTAGATTCAATTTTAATGATAATTGCTTCATAGTGTGACCTAGGTTTTTTGAGTTTCAAGTATGTCAATGTGTGTTCACCATTTCTCTTACTGGGCATAGCCCCATTGGCAGTAGACCTGTTCAGTACCCTAATGGGTTTTCCATGGTACTATACAAGCATAACCTCACTGCCAGCAAACATGTTCAGTACCTTGGTGGGTTTTCTTGTACTTACTAATACTAATACTTGGTGGGTTTGCTTGTACATCACTCAAAATATTTGAAATAATGTATACTGCTCATTCACATCTTTTAGAGTGTAAGGAAGTTGAGTGATACGAGAGTATTTTAGATTTTCGAGGCACATAACTAACTATTTATATGAAGCCCAAGGGTGACATCATCCACAATAATCTTAAATATTAGCTATTAATGTATACTAAAACATCTCGTATAATGACTGAGTGGTCCTTCTAGTTGATCATCCTAGGGTTCTCATGAAGAACATTGAGGTTCTATAGGAGTGGTCCACCATAGGAGGCTTTTCAACAATACTTTTTTTATAGAAACTTGAAAATATTTCTTAGGTAACAACTTGGCAAAGCAACTAGAGCAGGAATATGGTTTTGGGCTTATGAATGAGAAGTATTAAGCATAACCGTGACAAATCCCCATGACTAGCTCAATGGATGATCTTGGACAAATAATACGAAAGGGGTTAGCCAATCAATTATAGTCACTTCATAAAATAATTAGGTGTTAAGAGTGAATCACATCTCATAAGACTTACCACATGAGTGCTTGAAGTTTCAATAGTAGTGACTTAGTGAGTTGTAGTATCAAGAGTGTTTTTGTAATAATTTTATTTTCAAATGGTATTTTTATTTATTTATTCTATATTATTCTACCCTAATTTAAAGAGAGGAATATCATCTAAGTGTAGGAGTACTTCCAGTGTAGCCATGTGCATAAAAAATATGAAACATACTCATACTTAGGTTCAAAAAGTAATCTTTAATGTATACTAGAGTATGAGAAACCAACTACTTTAACTGATATAGTATTAAGATTTTTCTAATGATGAATGAATGTTGTATGATGACGATTGTTTGGAACAAGGATTTGATGTAGTCTACATATTTATGGTTCTCCAACTCATTAAAAATTGTTGGCATATACCCTTTTGTTATGTTATTCAAGTTTTCCATAGCTTGATGATTTCTCTCTTTGAGGCATAAAGGATATGGTGAGAGGTGTTACACAAAATATTGTCACCATGACTATTTGGAGTCAGTATGGATCTATCATCATTCATACTGTCCTCGTAAGCAAGTCTGAGACCTCAGCGCTTCATGTCAAGCTTTGAAAATGAGAAAAAGACCTTAAACGGACCACCTCTACATATGGCGTGAAGTTTCTCTGCTAAATGAACCGACCATACTTTGCCTTTTAAATACCCATCCCAACTCCTGCCTCCTTCTTAAATTTGCTCTTTCTACATTCATCTGCTCAGCTGCTTCTTCTAAGTGAATCAAATTTATCTCCAAAGTGTTGTGAAGAAGAGAAGATGGTGAAGGAAGTAAGTCGGTTTAATGTTCAAGGATGGGCTGCCAGGGACGATACTGGCATTCTCTCGCCTTTCAATTTCACTCGCAGGTTCCTCCTGATCTCTTAATTGCTTCTATCGATACCCATTTGCAGCAAATTTTGTCCCCTTATTCTCACTGTCGAAATAATGGCAGCTTAAAGATGTGACAAGGGTCTTAACTGCTTCTATCGATACCCATTTGCAACAAATTTTGTCCCCTTATTCTCACTGTCGAAATAATGGCAGCTTAAAGATGTGACAAGGGTTTTACAGGGACTTTACAGTGCTGACTTTTGAAAGTTCGTGTATAGTTTGTTCCGTGTGTAAGCTGTTTCGTATCTATTATTAAGTTTTGATACCCTATCCCAGTCGTTGAAGGAAGTCAATATTTTCTTAATGCTTTATGGTGTTTTGTCTGTTTTGCAGTATGTATATTATATACTGTATCTGCATTCAATGATTGGTTTATTTGGTGGAGTCTATCTCGCAACTCTTTGCACTTTATTTTCCCCTTTTTTTTAAGTCTCTTTGTACAGTTATGTTGAAGATCCTGTGGTAGTGGCGTAGTAATTGTTTTTTATTTAAAAAAAAATCTTGAACGGTTGCTTTCCAATGTTTGTTTGCGTTAACACGCTTTGTTCGACAAAGCATGGCGTTGTTTGGGTGGGGTTGTTTCTTGATAGGTTTATATTCTCAGTGATGTCTCCATAAATTGGTTGGCTGCATAGAGACTGTCTAAGAACAAATGTTCGATTGTTGTGGTTTTTAAACGTTTAATTAAAACTTCCCATTAAACGTGTTCTGTCTTTTAATGTTTTAGTTAAAACTGACCATTAAAATATATATATTTTAACAGGGAAACTGGGCCGCATGATGTTACTTTTTCTCATTAAAAAGAAATCGAATCCAAAACCACTGCATTGTCCTGCAATGATGCTCTGCTGAATTACACATTTTATTTAACAACATAGCGTTTTATGAAATAGAATTCCCTTATTCCAAGTTAAATTATGAAATGTAAATTAGAAAAAGATTAAAAATAAAAATCGCTTTAGAAAATTAATCTTTCTAAAAAAGAAAATTGAAAATAAAAATCACTTAAAACAATTAAATTTCCCAAAAAAAAAACAAAATCAAAATGAATCGAAAGCTTTGTATTTCTTTTTAAGATAGGGCCGAGAATTATATACTAACTGGGAATTTTCTCCTACTGTACCCCATCTCCAACCAGTTTGAGTCCCTTTTCAAAATGATTTATTTTTTATGATAAAAAATTACATTAAAAAAATTAGTTTTAATTTGTTGAGTCCATAGGTTTATTTTATAGCTATATGATATGTAAAGATATTTATCTGTCATCAAAATTGAAATTTTGTTAATATCGATCAAAATAAAAGAAATTACACTTCAAAAAATTAGATCCTTCCCAATTTATATTACATTTTTATTTAAAATAAATTTATATTAATTAAATAAAAAAACTCAAACAAAAAGTACTTTAACCCTTGAAGTAAAAATCAAGAGACAGGTATTATTGATCTTTTGAACCCACAAGCACAAGTATTAACTTTGTGGAAAAAAAACCATGCAAAATCCAGTCGCTCAGATGGACATGTCATGAATTAATCATCAACCTAAACACTAAACTCCATAAAATTGATCGACAATCAATACTTGTGTTGCTATAACTTTATTAATGTATTAGAGTATATATGTTAACTATTACATTTTATATTTTGTTAAATACAATGAATAACCTACATTCTTTCCATACATTAATGAAATCATAACTACACAAATATTAATATTTAAAATTGACACTAATCTCTTTTTTTCTTGGCTCGTCTTTCACAACAAGAATTTATCCTGGGAAAATTTGAGGAAACGCTCCTGGCATGGTACCAGCAGATGCGTTTTCTGTATGATGGAGGAGGAAACGAACTACCACATGTTCTTCAACTGCAAGATCTCTCTTCATGTCTGGTATGATATTGCATCTTTTTTCTCCTTTCAGCTCCCTAACTTCTCTTCGGTTGTTGCAGCTTTCACCTGGTGGGGAGGACAAAATGCAAACATTCGCCCAATTCTTCCCACAACAATCTGGTGCCTCTGGAAATAAAGGAATCTAAAAGTTTTTGAAGATTCAAACATCTCCTCCAATTTTTACCGATACCTTTGATATTCTGGAATTTTTTGAAATAATGTATGTAAATTGTAAATTTTGGATTTATATAAATACAAATTAAATCAAATAATTGACGTACTCAAAGTATTGACTTTGTATATCTGAAATATTGTGACCCACAATAAATTGAAGCGGACACTCTAGCTGAAACGCGCATGCGTAAGTAGAATTATAATTTGTTAGACATGTGAGTAGTGTTATGTTTCACGCCACGTTATTCCTATCGATTGGATTTTCTTGTTGTTTGCACTAGAGACAAGAATCAAATGAGCTATCCAATAAATAAATTATTAAATTATATATCTTTATTTTGAAATTTTATTTTTATTATTTTTTATGTAATGATTACTAGAATTGTTTTTCACCATCAAAATTTATATAGTAGTTTTTTTTTTTTATAAATTTTAAAAAATACAAAATATTTTAAAATTAATTTTCATATATATATGGAAAACTTATCATAATTTAGTTATCAAATCAACAATAAAAACAATCATTATTAATAATTTTTCAAATTAGTAATGTGCATTACAATATTAATAACTATTATTTTATAAATAATATTCATATTTAAAACTTTATTTTTAAATTTATTTTTTTAATAAGTCAATACTCATTATTTTTTAAATCAATTATTATCAATCATTGAAAATAAGTTTTTAATAGAAAACTCTAAACTGAGTTCATTGAAGTGCGGTGAGTGAGAGTGTAAAAGTCATCATTGAAATGAAGGAAAACATTATTATACCTGTAGCCAGCATGGTATTAAGCATTCTATTTTTCATTTCACTGAGTATTACTCCATTTTTTACAAAAAAAAGTTTTGTTTCTTTTCCATTGTTAAACATTATGGATTGAATTTTATTATTCTTTATTAATATTTAAAATTATTTATTTGTAATATAGTTCAAGTCTTATTATATAATGATTATTATTGCAATCTTTGCATAACACAATGCCATTTCATAACTACCTCATATTTTTCTAGTATAACTATTGGATATAGTTGCAATATTTATGTTATGATTTTAGATATTTTTAAATTTTTCATTGTTAAGTTTCATAGGAAACCACCAATGGTCATATACATTTAATTCCTTCATTTCAATGACCAATAAGTTCCTTCAAGTAGTTAAATGGCCCATAACACTAAATCCATTCAATATTTCACCAAATTGAGGCGAAGTTCCTTACTCCATCTTTTGATTCTATAGTCCCTTGCTCAATCTCAAATCCATCCTTAGAAAGCTTATCCACCACCATCTTTTGATTCTATAGTCCCTTGTTCAATCTCAAATCCATGCTTAGCAAGCTTGTCCACCTCATCATTTAGGGATCTAAGAATATGATGGAGGGAGATCTCATCAATTTTTTTTGCATTGCATTGCTATCTTGTGAACAATTCCATCTTTTGATTCTATAGTCCCTTTCTCAATCTCAAATCCATGCTTACCAAGCTTATTTGCCTCATCATTTAGGGATCTAAGAATATGATGGAGGGATATCTCATCAAAAAATTTTCATTGCATTGCTATCTTGTGGACAATTGCATAGGAACGAGACTCTTTTCCTTGTGCCACTTCCGAAATTTTCCTAAAGACAATCATAGAATCCTCAAGTAACTTTAGTTTCTTTATCCCTTTGTTGATGTCAATCTTCAAACCTTTTCACAAAGACCAAAATTCACCTTGATTATTTGTTGTTATTCCCAGCCCTGAGTAAAACTATTTACCATTTGTTCTCCACGGTAATAGATAACCTCAGGATAATGGAGAATATCCTAGAATAGGTAGAGTTGGTTCACGTAACCTCAGGATAGGAATTAGTTCTAACTTACCTAAAACCATGTTTTCTATTTAATGTGTAATGTGTATGAACAATGTAGAGCATTCTGCAGAGCCAGACTCTCCTGGTTCAGACTCTTTTTCGTAGAGCTGACCAGTGGGTTTTATTTTTATTAATACAAACACTGCCATTTTTATCATGGTATCAGAGCGTTAGGGCTGAGGAACCTGTACGCTGGCTAGTGGGTAGTTATTTGAACCGAGATCATCGCAATTGTGAGGAGGATAACTGCAACGATTCGGAGATCATCGCTGGTCTTGAGTGTACCTTTGCAACGAGGGCACTGTAGATCCTTCGCACATATTTTATAACTTTTTCATCGCAGGAAAGACGTGTACAGCTGCGAAGACATCGTAGAAAAGACATGCATATCTGCGACGATCGTGGAAGCCAACAACAAGGCTGTGGCTGTGAGGGGAAGCCAAGAACAAGGCTGTAGATGTCAGAGAAGCTGTGTGGGAAAGCCAAGAACAAGGTTGTAGTTGACAACAGAAGGTTTTCTGGAGGCTGAGAAGGAAGCATGGGGAAGCCAAGAACAAGGTTGTAGCTGACAACAAAAGGTTGTCTGGAGGCTAAGAAGGAAGCCACAATGCTCTGTGGGTGTGCCGCGAGATCAAACAACATTGAAGAACAGTGATCTGTCTTTGTCACAGATCTGGGGTAAATTTAACATCTTTTACTTGTCGAGTTTTTTTTCTTTTCTAAATTGCCAAGATGAATAACAATATATTTGAAGCATGCATGAATGAGCATAACAAGCTCGATGGTTCCAATTATGCAAATTGGAAGTTCAAGATGCAGACTCTGCTAGAAGCACAAAGTGCTTGGACGATTGTGAATGGGGATGAGCCGAAGCCCGCGACTGGATCAACATCGATCCCAGATTGGGAGAAACGAGAAAGTAGAGCAAGGACAATGTTAAAGATGTCAGTGAAAGACTGCATTATACCACACATCAGAGAAGGTAAGTCAGCTAACAAGATCTGGGGAATTTTGAAGGAATTGTATGAGATCAGGAATTCAAACTGTCTTCTATTCCTCAAGAGTAAGATCCTATCCCTAAAGATGGAGGAGAATGAAACAACTGCTTCATTCGTAGCAAGGATCAAGGATCTGAAAAACAAATTAGCAGAAATTTGTCATATAGTTGACGATACAGATCTTGTAAACATTACAATGAATGGTGTCACTGATGATTATCAAATGTTCATCACTGGGATAAATGCCAGAGAGAAGATCTCATATTTTGAAGAGCTGACAGGTATACTGATGCAGGAAGAAGAGAGGAGATCGACTCTGAAGCCCTAAAGTGCCGATCTTGCATTGATGGCAAAGAAAAACTTCTACAAAGGGAAAGGAGGTCCACAACAGCAAAAAGGAGCAAGTTCACAGAAACGGCCAAATCAGACCCAAGGTATGCATCCCAATAGAAACTACACTGAAACTAAATGTTTTTATTGTGGAAAATTGGGTCATATTGCCAGGGAGTGTAGGAAAAAGAAATATCATGAAGAACAACAAAAGCAAAAAAAGACATGCAAGTCATCTCACGAATGGTGTTCAGGTGCAGAATTTCAGATTGTTCATGGCAAATCGTGATGAAAATGTTGATGCAGACATTTGGTATGTAGATTCAAGAGTGTCAACACACATGACAGGGAATAAGCACTGGCTCGAGGACTTTAAAGAAATCAACGAAGATGCACAGATTTACCTAGGCGATGACATAAGTCATCAAATCAAAGGATGTGGGAAAGTTTCTGTCATTCTACCTAATGGTAATATCAAACAAATTTATAATGTTATGTATGTGCCTGGCATAACAAAGAACTTGATTTCTGTATCCATGATTACAGATCAAGATTTGAAAGTTGAATTTTTAAAATCTAACTGTTATATTAAAGATCTGCTAGATGGCATGAAGACAATTGCTACAGGGATTCGAATAGGAGGTCCGTACAAGTTGGATGTGAGACCTGCACCAGTTCGAGCATTGACAGCAGTGAGCCTGACTACAGAAGAGCTTTGGCATTAGAGATTCGGCCATATCAACTACAATGATTTGTTGTTATTACAAAAGAAGGAAATGGTAAGAGATCTTCCTATTCTAAAGCAAGTACATAATGATTGTGATGCCTATACTTTAGGAAAAATGCATAGAGAAGAATTCCCTGTAAGAGTAGAAAAGAAACAGAGGGATATAGTGGAATTAGTGCACACAAACCTTTGTGGACCCATGCAGACAAAATCATTAGGAGGTGAACTGTATTTTTTATTGTTTATTGATGATTGTATGAAGTTTTCTTCGGTGTATTTCTTAAGTAAGAAGAGCCATACGTTTGAATACTTTAAGCAGTTTAAAAATATGATTGAAAGACAAATAGGGTAACAAATAAAAATTCTTCGTTTTGATCAAAGGGGAGAATACATGAAGGATGAGCTTATCAAATATTGTAAAGATCATGGAATTTTGCAGTAGTTCACAGTACCCCATACTCCACAACAGAATGGAGTAATAGAAATAAAGAACATAACACTGGTGGAATGTGCTAGATGTATGCTGAAAGGTAAGAATCTTTCGAATGGTTTTTGGGCTGAAGCAGTGAATACTGCAGTTTATTTGAAAAATAGGAGTCCTACAAAAAGTCTTGAGTCTAAAACTCCTTTTGAAGCATTATATGGATATAAGCCTGCAGTAAAACACTTAAGAATATTTGGATCTAAATCATTTGCCCACATTCCAAAGGAAGACAAAAGAAAATTAGATTCAAAAGTCATCAGATGTACTTTTATAGGGTATTGTTCGTCATATAAAGCATACAGATTATTTAATCCCTCTACTCACAAGATTTTGTTAGTAGAGATGTTAAATTCCATGAGCAGGATCATGAAGAACCTGATGAGCACTATGAGGAATGGGACATTCTATACTTTGTGGAAGAAGAAGCAGAGAACAATCAGGGTCAGCAACAGAGAAAGGCAGAGGATGAGCAGCAACAACAACAACAGCAACAACAACAACAACAACAACAGAAGCAGCAACAACAACAACAACAGCAGCAGCAGGAAGAAATAAATGATTATCAAATAAGGTTTGAAACCACTACCCCACCACTTAGAAGATCAGGTAGGAAAGCTCAAATGCCTGCAAGATATAGGGAAAATGCTTTTATAACTAGTATGATGAATGTGGTTGAACTGTCTAGTTATAAAGAAGCAAATGAAAATAGTGAATGGAAAACAACCATGGAACAGGAATATGATTTAATAATCAAAAGTAACACTTGGGAATTGGTTGAACTTCCTAGAGGAAAACAAACCATAGGTTGCAAATGGTTATATAAACCGAAAATTAATGTAGATGGAACTATAGAAAAACTGAAAGCTAGGTTGGTTGCAAAGGGGTACACACAAAAATAAGGGATAGACCATGAAGAAACCTTCACCCCTGTAGCTAAATTGAACACTATTAGAATGTTAATCGCTTTAGCTACTAAGAAACATTGGATGATGCACCAACTAGATGTAAAGTCTGCATTTTTGAATGGAGAACTAAAAGAAGAGGTTTATCTAGAGCAACCGGAAGGGTTTGTCCAGAAAGGAAAATAAAATTTAGTCTTTGGATTGAAGAAAGCACTTTATGGACTAAAACAAGCTCCTAGGTCGTGGTATGAAAAGATTGATTCATTTTTTCTGCAAGCTGGCTGTAATAGAAGTAAGAATAACCCTAAATATTTACACCACGAAAGATGAACAAGGGCACGTAGTGTTTATTTCATTATATGTAGGTGATTTGATAATTACAGGTGATGCTACATATCTAATCGATGAAATCAAGCAACAGATGTCACAAATGTTTGAGATGAAGCACCTCGGTGAACTCAGATACTGTTTAGGTCTTGAGATCTGGAGAGACTCAAGTCAAACATTTCTGTCCCAAGCAAAGTATGTCAAAGGCCTATTAGAAAAGTTTAGGATGGATCAGTGTAAGCCTGCACCGGTACCATTACAGCAGAACATCAAATTGCAGTGTGAGGATGGCTCAAAAGCGATGGATGCAACATTTTACAGACAGTTGGTTGGGAGTCTAATCTACTAACCACCACTAGACCTGATTTGCTTATGCAGTTAGTGTGCTAAGCCAATTTATGTCTAAGCCACTTGAAAGCCACTATAATGCAGCGAAGAGTGTTTTGAGGTATCTACAAGGTACTATAGATTACGATATTATTTACACTGACTCTTATGATGTTAGATTGGCAGGATATGTAGATTCAGATTGGGCTGGAAATGTAGTTGATCGCAGATCTATAACAGGTTATGCATTCAGTCTTGGATCCGGGGTGATCACATGGAGCAGCAAGAAGTAGAACACAGTCTCCTTGTCCTCAGCAGAAGCAGAGTATCAAGCCATGTGTGCAGCAACATGTGAGGCGGTTTGGTTGCGGAGACTTCTCCAAGATGTTGGGGAAGAACAAACAGTCGCAACAACAATCAGATGCGACAATCAAAGTTCAATCAAGCTGGCCAATAATCTGGTGTTTCACAAAAACACTAAACTTATTGATACTCAATTCCACTTTGTCAGGGAGAAAGTGCAATCCAAAGAAATTCATCTAGAATATTGTAATACATGTGATAATGTTGCGGACATTTTCACTAAGCCTCTTGGAAAAGTTAAGTTTCAAATGTTTAGGGAGATGCTAGGCATATATGTGAACCCATTCTCCATTAAGGGGAGTGTTGAAGATAATGGAGAATATCCTAGAATAGGTAGAGTTGGTTCACGTAACCTTAGGATAGGAATTAGTTCTAACTTCCCTAAAACCATGTTTTCTATTTAATGTGTAATGTGTATGAACAATGTAGAGCGTTCTGTAGAGCCAGACTCTCCTGGTTCAAAATATCTTTGTAGAGCTGACCAGTGGGTTTTATTTTTATTAATACAAACATTGCCATTTTTATCACCTTGCTCAATCTCAAATCCATCCTTGTAAAGCTTATCCGCCTCCATCTTTTGATTCTGTAGTCCCTTGCTCAATCTCAAATCCATGCTTAGCAAGTTTGTCTGCCTCATCATTTAGGGATCTAAGAATATGATGGATGGAGATCTCATCAATTGTTTTTGTAATGCATTGCTATCTTATGGACAATTCCATCTTTTGATTCTATAGGCCCTTGCTCAATCTCAAATCCATGCTTACCAAGCTTATCTGCCTCATCATTTAGGGATCTAAGAATATGATGGAGGTAGATCTCATAAATTTTTTTGCATTGCATTGCTATCTTGTGGACAATTGCATAGGAACGAGAGTTTTTTCCTTGTGACACTTCTGAAATTTTCCTCAAGACAATCATAGAATCCCCAAGTACCTTTAGTTTCTTTATCCCTTTGTTGATGGCAATCTTCAAACCTTTTCACAAAGACCAAAATTCACCTTGATTAATTGTTGTTATTCCTAGCCCTGAATAAAACTATTTACCATTTGTTCTCCACGGTAATAGATAACCCCTCTTGCTCTAGTCACCCCTTTTATTTAATATATATTAAAAATAGTTAGACAAAAAAAATAATATTGATTTATTTAATTATTTTAAAAATGAAAACCATTTATTCATATTACTTGATATTTATTGTTTATTATAAAATTTGGTTTAAAGACAATGAATTTTAACGAATAAAATAAATTAAACTATAACAAATAAATTAAATTATAATAAAAATTATTTAACAATTAAATTAAATTATAGGAAAAAAGTTATATTATTTTCTTAATAATTAATAATAAATAACTAAGTAAATAAACCAATTCCTTTTTAATATTTATATATATTTTTAATAATATATTCAATTTATATTTCATAAATACATTTTTGAAAAACAATTATCTTTTAAATTAAATCTATTTACAAACATTTTCACTACATAAGATTGGATTCTTCACGATCACCGTGCAAAATTTACCAATCAGTTTTTTGATTTTAATTTAACTATAGATCCTAACTAGTATATAACACTTATTAAAATAAATCAATGGTGGCTGCCAACACCATTATCCGTAGGTTTTGTAAGACAAATAGGATAAGAAATCTATTTTATATAAAAGGCTTGACGAGGAGGAGAGTTTGGTCGCTCAACCATTTCGCTGTGCATGTGTTGCTTTGCACAGGGTGGACGCCCGGGAGCACTATAGCCAAGTAGCTTTAATTGAATTCCATGCAGAGTTCTGTCATAGACGGCGCAGGGACAATGACATGTCCGACGTAACACACTTATGTATGTCGTAGTTTATTTGTTACACTTAAGTTATTTGGAAGAGTTTTTTTGGGTTATAGTTATGGTGTGTGGAATATGTTTAAATTATATTTGAGATAAAAATAGTTTGCGACAAAAATATTTTAAGATAAAATTTTATATTTATGATGTTAATGGTCATTTAAGACAATGTCAATTAAGACAAAATTTATTTAAGACAATTAATAATTAAGACAAAATTTATTTAAGACAATTAACAATTAAGACAAAATTTATTTAAGACAATTAACAATTAAGACAAAACCATATCAATTTAAAACAATATTATCTAACAACTACAAAATTGACTCTGACAGTGCGCCCTAAGTACTCTAGCTTGTAGGCTACTACAATCTCGTGTCTATACCAACGCTGCTATTTCACTTACCATTCACGTTATCTTATATAAAGACAACAATTTGCTCCGCTCTTGATTTTGTGAAGGTAGCCAACTCTTAAGAATGCGACAACTTTTCCTGGCGAGATTTCCCGAACATCAATTCCTTTTCTATCCCTTCGATCTTTGTTGATACGATTCGAGAGAACTTGTATGTTGTTGCATTCTACACTACTACATGGAGGGGGCTTTTAAGACAAAATAAATATTTTGTCTTAAAATTTAATTTCGTGTTAAAAATTCAATATGAGATGCTAGTAAAAAAGGTAAAGGTAAAGGATTAAGTGTTTGTCTTTACTGTATTGATGGGTTCTTTAGTATGTAGATTGACTAAGGCCAACAACAAATTATGGGATTTAGGGTTATGGAGGCCACAACAGAGGTGTGCCTCGTGAGAGGACGATTGAGGCACTTTAACTCGACGTGGATAGGCAGTAACATAGTTGGAGTATTTTTTGAGGTCTCTATCGATTGTGTTCTAATATGTGTTTTTGATTGTTTCATTTATTTTGAGCACTACTTCTATCCACTAGTTGTTGTTATTAGCACATTGTTGTGCTGAAAATCCTAATTGTTATTAGAAACATCAATTAGATTAACCTCAAGGATTGTTGAAAATGTAGCAAGACATTCTCAACATGATTTTGCCTTCATTAAATTGAAAGATTTTGAATTTCCACATCATAAGAAAACTTGGATGCAGTTAAGTTGTGTGACATGGCTTGTGTAACCCAGTTTACTCAGTAAATTCGAGTTGGAGGAGTTAGAGTTCAATTTACTCAGTAAATTTAGTTATCTCAACTTGTTTTTAGTTAAACTAGTTCCAATTATTGGAGGAACTAGTCGGAGCACAATTGTGCAATGGAAATTCAATCAAACTTAATGATCATCCAGTTAACTGATAAATCAACCCAAAATAGCCAGTGTGACGCAGGAGGTTGACAAACAACGAGGTGGTAGTCTTTTATTAGACTAATGGTTAATTTTATAACCAATCAGCTGCACGCAAATAGATTCTATATGTATGTACCTTCTAAGGTTTCCTCTTTATCTGACCAATCACCGTCGGTCCCACCTTGACTTTTCCTTTTGGTTGAGTGCTTCAATCCGCACCATTGATCTCAAACCTCCAGATCCAACGGATATCACGTCATCCGCTTTCAACTTACCCGGACAATCTCCACCGTCGATGTGAACCGTCTAATCGAACGGCTGTCGCGCAATCTCGCGTGGATTCTTGCATAGTCGATATCAAATCGAGAGTGCGTGAGAAAAGTGGTTTTCCTCGGCCATGTGTCAGCCGCTAAGGTTAATCGCGCGGACTTGGAACAATACCGCTTACCTTCTTTTGGGGGATACCGCTTCCCGCTTATCAAATACAACCCACGTGCTTTAAACAATACTTTAAGGAAAAGCGCTTAAGGAAAGGTTTTTAGCGTTTAAGCTCATTATTAACACTTAATACTAATTCAACTACGATTTATGAATAAAGTGTTATAAACAGAGAAAATACCTGATTAAGTCCTGAACGCCGATACACCAATACGAATGAATTTCTATACCAGATTAACACACAACACCACACTTGATCATTTATTCAACAAAATGTAAATTATAGAGTCCTGCCCTCTCAGCTTGATTACAACAGTTTTCTGACCTCTGTTCAATATCAAACCTTATCTCTATCACTCAAAACTCTCGCTTACCCCCTCTGTTCTCAATCATCTAAATATTTATCATTACATTCGTTTTATTTTTTATGAATCGAATCCTATCCTAACTACATTAACAACTCGATCCCTATTTTAATCAATCAAACAATTAAATCTCTATTCTCAAGCTCTGTTACACACCTATACTAACAACATATCTCTTAGTCTAAAAATAATACAATATTCTAATTATTACAATAGTGAAATAAAGATCATTTTCGAGAGGTCCAACCCTTTCTACTAAAATTGACTTTGACCACTCAGGTCAATGAAATTAATCTCATTTTAGCCACAACATGTGAACATACAATCACATTATTGACGAAGTCCAGATGCTCCTGCATCAGACTCCCGGGAAAGAAAAGAATTCTTCATCAAACTTTCAGGGTTTGCTCCATACTTCTGCAACTCTGCTACTGTCAACCAACTAGCATCCTCCACTGGCTGTCCCTTCCATTTGTCTAGATACTGAAAATAAACTCGTCCTCTGGTTCTTTTGGATACTCTTTTCTCCAAAATAGTTTCCACCTCTTTCTTGAATTTATTTGGAATTTATTCTTCCCAGTTTAAAGTTTGAACTTCATCTCCTTGATCTGAAATGATCATAAACTAAAACTGATGTAGAAGTGATTAGCCATTTATGATTTGAACGTTAACTGAAAGTGTGGAAATCGAGGAAAACTGCTTGAAAAAAAGACTTTACGACAGCGGATTAAACATAATTAGGATGCATAACAAAAATAAAAACAGTAAAAACATAGTTATACTAGATAGCAAAGTTGATGACGGAGTTCATCCATGATCGACTACGTCTCTGGGTCCGCTTTCAAGATGGGCAACTGTTTTTATTAGGAATGAAAAGAAAGAGTTGATTACACAGGGATTTGATCAGTTTGAATGTGAACGCAGTCACTTCTGATCAGTGTCATCAGATAGCCCTCTGAACCAGCTTTCCAACACCTGTCACGGTTCCCAATTCCGACTCTGGATGCTCCTGTTACACTAAAAACAAAACTGCTTATGACCTCTAGAATCTACAAACAAAAGTCAAAACCACTCTTCCTTCCTGATCAATGAAAGAAAATTGCCTCTTATAGGCTTGCAAATACACCAAAACCACCTTGGCTAGTTTCGAGGTGAATGTGGTTGCAATCTGGATAAGTTTGGAAATCGGTCTAGTTATTGCATGACACCTAGGCTAGGTTCCTAAGGTCATCGCAATAGTTTCAACAACAAAAACCATAAAAAACCCAAAATAAAATTTACATTAAACTCCACAACCACTGGTGGTCAGGTTAACTGGGTGGAGGTTGAACTGTTGCATGTGATTGGCCATAACTACGGTTTAGGCTCTGGCAGTTCTGCTAACCGTTCATCGTGACGATTGGTGGTGGCGGTTATCCGGGCGCTCACATAGCGCTGCCACCACCTAACCGTAAATGTCCATCAAACCTGCGGTGTTTAATCTGACGACTTACCTTGTCTCCGGTCACATGACATGTATTTTCCACTACGGTTTTCCCGCGGTTAACTGACTGCGTTTAACTCGACGTCTATCCAAAACCCATCCACATGTTCTCCGATGCGGTTAGGGCTATGGACTGTGTTTTGTATTATTTTATAATGTTTGTAATTTTTATACATAGGCTGAGGGTTGTATAGCTTAGGCTAATGTTTCAACACATGATTTTTGGTGTTTAGGACTTAGAACTTAGGTTAGGGTTACATTTTTCAACGTATTAAGGTTCAAGACTTAGGTTTTAGCATAGGTTTTGGGCTTAGATGTAGATTAGGGTGTTAGATTTTACATTAGGTGTAAAACACCATTTTACAACCAATGTCACAAAGCGACATTAGAAACATGAGACATAAACCCAAATGCACATCATCGACACAAGTGGTATTTGAGACGAAAACCTGACGATGAACCATATCGAACCTTTGCAACAGACGACACCCATGTCGATGATCAACTTGATGAGTGGAAGACAAAAACCATGTCAACACCAAATCCTACGAGGTGAACGACAAGACACATGTCGTTGAACAATCCTGGCGGAACTGTCGATGAACACAAGTTGACAACCAGGTACAAACCCATATCAACTGAATGCCATGAAAAACCATAACCATTACTTGAACAACTTGATCTGTATCCAACACTGTCAAAGCTGATGACACCGAACTGAATTGATATCGACTTTGAATACTGACGATGACGCTTGAACATCTGTGCAATGATCTGATAAGATCCTCCTAGGTCACTCCTGCAGGTTCTTTCTGTAGCTCTAACTCTGTCTCCTTGTGTGGATACAAATTTGCAACATTGAAAATAGGTGATATTCCAATTCCTTTTGGCAATTCAATTTCATAAGCATTAGTTGAAAACTTCCTCACAATTCTGCATGGTCCTATCTTTTTCATCTTTAGTTTATTGTAAGTCCCAATAGGAAATCTTTCTTTTCTCAAGTATACCATCACTAGATCTCCCACTTGGAATTCCTTTTCTCTCCTCTTCATATCAGCTCTCTGTTTGTATTTGCCACTGCTTTCCTGCAATCTGTCTTTGACATCTTCTTGTAGTCTCTGCATCTGCTCTGCAAACTCTTCAGCTTTTGCACTTCTTGTCTCCTGTTTACCCAAATTTCTGAGTTCATACACACCTCTTGGATTCATTCCAAAAATAATTTGAAATGGACTCATCCCAGTACTTCAGTTTGGAGTGTCATTATAAGCAAACTCAGCTTGAGCAAGTGCTAAATCCCATTGCTTAGGATTGTTATACACTAAAATTCTCAATATGTTTTCCAAGCTTCTATTTACTACTTCGGTCTATCCATCTATTTGAGGATGATATGCTGAAATGAAACTAAGGTTGGCACCTAGTTTCTACCAAAGAGTTTTCCAAAAATTCCCAACAAACTTTGTATCCCTATCAGACACAATACTTATATGCAATCCATGTAACCTTACTACTTCTAAAAAATGGATTAGAAATATGTGTTGCATCACTCATCTTTTTACATGCAATGAAATGTGCCATCTTGGAAAATATATCTACCACAACATAAATGGAATCATTCCCTCTTTGAGTTCTAGGTAACCCTAAAACAAAATCCATACTAATTGCATCCCATGGTCGGTCTGGTATTGGCAATGGTTGGTAAAATCCTGTATTTTGGCTTCTCCCCTTAGCATGCTAACATATCCTACACTTCTCAACAAATCTCTTAACATCAATTTGCATCTTTGGCCAATAGTAAAAGCATTTACCTAAGCAAAGGTTTTGTCTTGTCCAAAGTGACCAGATAATCCTCTACTGTGTTTCTCCTTGATTATGTTTTCCCTCATAGAACATTTGGGAATGCATAATTTGTTACCTTTAAACAATAAACCTCCTTGGATAAGATAATATAACCACTGACTTCTGTTATGAACTATTGGATTTTGTACAACTACATATACATCTTTGAATTTTGCATCATCTTTATACATATCAACCATTTCTTCAAATCCTCCAACACCAACTTTTAATTCTTGTACAATGAAATTTATCCTGCTTAAAGCATCAACAACTTTGTTCAACTTACCACTTGTGTGTTTTATCACAAAAGTGAAACTCTATAAAAACACTACCCACTTGGCATGTTTTTGGTTCAATTTTGGCTGGTTGTTTATAAATTGTAATGCATGATTGTCATAATACAATACAAAATCCTTTGGTAGCAAATAATGTCTCCATTTTTTTAAAGCTTGCACAATAGCATAAAATTCTTTATCATAAGAAGAATACTTCTTCTTAGCTTCATTTAGTTTCTCACTAAAGTAGGCTATTTGTCTTTGTTCCTGGCTCAAAACTGCTCCAATTGCAACTCAACTAGCATCAGTTTCAACTCGGAAAACATTTCCAAAATCAGGTTAAGCTAAAACTGGTTTCTATGTAATTTTATTCTTCAACAACTTAAAATTTCAGTATGTTGCTTCTGTCCACTTGAATGGCCGATTAGTCTCTTTGATTGTTTCAATAATTGGTGCACAAATCTGACTAAAACTTTTGATAAACTTTCTATAAAAACTTGAAAGACCATGAAAGCTTCTTACCTCAAATATATTTCTTGGAGTAGGCCAGTTCCAAATTACTTGGACTTTCTCTGGATCCATTTTCAAATCTTCTTTAGAAACTACAAATCCCAAATAGATTAATTATTCTTTCATGAAACTACATTTCTTCAAATTTATCAGCAGTTTCTCTTTCTGCAGAGTTCTTAAAACTAGCTTATGATGCTCCAGATGTTCTTCTTTGCTTCTAATAGAGAGGATGGCTGGAAGATTAGTAGTTGCTGAGTCCCAGCCCTCTCCTCCTAGTCGTGTTCCTTCTTTCCCTCCCTTAATAATTGTTTTATTAAGTTTGTGATTTCTATTCTATTTTATTTTATCGATTTATTTATTTATTATTATTATTATTTATTTATTTTTATTTTTATTATTTTTTTATTATTTATTTATTTATTATTATTATTATTATTTATTTTTAAACTTTATTATTTATTTATTTATTTTTAAACTCTATTTATTTATTTATTTATTCTTTATTATTATTATTATTATTTATTTTTATTTATTTATTTATTATTATTATTTATTTATTTTTAAACTTTGTGTCTTTTAAACTTGATTTAATTATAATATGTTTACTAATATTAATTTTAAATTAGTTAATTAATTTAAACTATTAATGGTTTTTAATATGGTTAGTTTTATTTGTAATTATGTATTTATTTATTTATTTTTGTGTAAACTCTTTGTCTGTTAATTTTATTTTAATTTACAAAGATTAATTTTAAAATTAATCTAATTTATAATTTAGAACTAATATACTATTTTTGGTTCTTAAATTAATTTTTAATATTGTAATATTTTTCTTTTTAACTCTTTGGCGAATATTTATTAAAATATATATTTAATAAATATAATTAACTATTACTCTATTTTTGGCGTTTATAACTAACTAATAATTTTGAAATTAATTTGTTTTATATAATTTTAATTTAATTCATTTTAATTTATATTTATCAATATATTTGCAATTATTTATTTTTTGATTTACTTATTATTGTCCACTTACATTTTAATTTTAATAACCAAAAATTTCCTATTAAAAAAAATAAATTATATATCTATATATATATATATATATATATATATATATATATAGTATTTTTCCTTTATCATAGTCAAACTAGCTGTTATCCAGTCAATTCTAGTTGTTGTTTTTTAGCCGTTGAATCATGGGATTCTCTGCCCTATCTATTTAATGTGCTAAATGAGATCTTCTCATTCAACTTGTCCTGACGATGAACCACACTGGATGGTTCAAAACGCGTCGACAAAAGTCTTTCTATGTTATTTTCGCGGAAGATTCTTCAAAAAATTGATATGGATCACAGAAGTCTTAATTCAATAATGACAAACTTGCCTGCATATTCCTTCAAGACTTCATTCATTAATCTCATGAATGTGTTAGGTGCATTAGTGAGTCCAAAAGGAAACACTAACCACTCATACAACCCACCATTTGTTTTAAATGCAGTCTTCCATTCATCTCCTTCTCTAATCCTTATTTGATGATATCCACTCTTCAGATCTATCTTAGTAAAATACTTTGACCCACTTAAACAATCCATCAAATCATCCATGCATGGTAAAGGAAATCTATACCTGATTGTAATCTTGTTTATGGCTCTGGAATCTGTAAACATACACCATTCACCACCTTTCTTTGGACTGAGTACTGTTGGTACAACACATGGACTAAGACTCTCTCTGATCAATCCCTTATCCATCAGTTCCTGCACTTGTCTTCCAACTTTTGCATTCTCTTGAGGAGTTAATCTGTATGCTTCTTTGTTTGGCAAACTTGCTCCAGGTATTAGATCAATATGATGATTAATACTCCTAATTGGTGGTAATGCATCTGGTAGCTCATCCACAATAATATTATCACAATCATTCAATAGAGTTTTGATTTCTTCAGGTAAATCATCTAAGTTTGTGGAAGTTAAAATTACCTTAGGTCTCCTTATGACATCAAAATGCATCTGTTCATCCTTCTTGACTTCTTGCAACAATTCTTTCCCACTCATCAACATAACATTGTTTCCAAGCGCTTCTTTTCCTACTTCATCCTTCAATGACAGCAGTGTGTGTTTATTTCCACCCTTCTCTAGAGTGTAAGTATTTATTCTCCCATCATGGATAGCTTTCCAATGAAATTGCCAAGGTCTTCGCAGCAATATGTGGCATACATCCATTGGCATTACATCACACAATATCACATCCTTGTAAGTGCCAATCTGTATCTCTACCTTGCATTGTTCCGTCACAATAAGCTGATGTCCTTTTTGCAACCATGATACTTTGTAAGGAGTAGGGTATGTTGTTTTCACTAGTCCTAACTTGTCCACCATTTCTGTAGAAACAAGGTTATCAGTGCTTCCACTATCAATCATCACTTTACAACATATTCCTTTGGACTTACATGAAGCTTTGAATAAACTCTTTCTCTGAGCTGGTTCTCCTATCCCTTTCTCTGCCTTAAGCAATACTCTTTTCAACAACAAGGATTCTCCTACTTTAGGTGGTTCTTCCTTGTCTGCAATTTGAGGTTTCTCTTCCCTTGCCTCAACCACATTCACATTCCTCTGATTTGTTGCTTTATTACGAGGACAGTCCCATGATCCATGACCCCATTCTCCACATGTATAACATCGAATTTATCTTCCTTGGCCTCTTCCTCTGGGTGCAAATCTTCCTTTATTAAAGTCTTCTCTCTATGGTGGTCTACTACTTGAACTTTCTGGTTAACTCTAATGGTGCTAAAATCTTGGTCTAGTAGTTCCTCTACCTCTTGCTGAACTCTTTCCTCTGTTCCTTTGATTTTGCTTCCTCATCATCTTCTCTTCTGCCTTCAAAGCTACTTGATAGGCATCTTCAATTGTCTTTGGACTCAGCAAGCTGATTTCATCCTGTATATCATACCTTAAGCCATTGATATACCTGGCTACCTTCCCTTCATCATCCTCTGCATGTCCTGCTCTAATGTTCAGCTTATAAAACTCTTCTATAAATTCTTTGACAACCATACCTTTTTGTCTCAATTTTTGTAATTGTCTAAAAATATTTAATTGATATCTTTTGGCATAAATATAACTTTCAATTTACTTACCATTTTATCCCATTGTTTGATCTTGGACTTCCCTTTTCTTTCTATGGATGTTTATAATTCATCCCACCAGATCGCTGCATGACCCATCAATCTGGTAACTGCAAATTTCACCTTCTTTTTGTCATAAACATCCTCCTCATAGTCAAAATACTTATCCAATGAACTGAGCCAGTCCATCAACTCTTCTACACTGATATTCCCATCATACAAAGGTATTTCCATCTTTGGTCTTCCACTTGCTTTAGCCAACACCTTAAGAACTTTGGAAGCTTCACTTTCAACCTCTACTTCTTCCTCAGAAGATTCTTCTATCGCATTGGCATCTCCTTCATCAGTTGCTCTCCTCTGAGCAGTGTCCATTGTCTTGATCCTTGTATGCAGGCTCTGAATCTCATCCAGCAGAACTGCATTCGCTACAGGTCTTGCCCAACCTATGCCAGCTCCTCTCCTCGGTGGCATGTTTACGGTAGCAAAAATTAATCTCTATGCTCTGATACCAAAATGACGCAGGAGGTTGACGAACAATGAGGTGGTAGTATTTTATTAGACTAATGGTTAATTTTATAACCAATCAGTTGTGCGCAAACAGATTCTATATGTATGTTTTCCTTCCAAGGTTTCCGCTTTATCTGACCAATCACCGGCTGTCCCACCTTGACTTTTCCCTTTGGTTGAGTACTTCAATCCATATCGTTGATATCAAACCTCTAGATCCAATGGATATCACGTCATCTACTTTCAACTTACTCGACGATATCCACCGTCGATGTGAACCGTCTAATCGAACGACTGTCACGCAATCTCGCGCGGATTCTTGCATGGTCGATATCAAATCGAGAGCGCGTGAGAAAAGTGTTTTTCCTCGGCCATGTGTCATCTGCTAAGGTTAATCACGCGGACTTGGAACAATACCACTTACCTCCTTTCGGGCGGACGAGATACACTTCCTGCTTATGAAATATAACCCACGTGCTTTAAACAACACTTTAAGGAAAAGCGCTTAAGGAAAGTGTTATAGACATATTTGGGCACTACAACCCAAATCACATATGTCCATAAACCAAGGGCTTCTAAACCCCTAAAACTATTGTTTCATACCCTAAAGGAACAAGGTCAACTGATTACATCATTTCCTAGAAGTTCTCCCTAAAAAATTTCTCAGAACTGGTCAAAACTAGACCATATAGACTGCTCCATGTTGAGGGTGCAATGCATCTCACCTGATACACATGGGGGGTGCGATGCATACTGAAAAGCCCTTCTGTAGGGTGCGATGAGCGAGAGCAGACAAATGGCAGAAGCAGTTTGCTAGGTGGAAAATCAAAGAATCTTCTAGAAACTGCTCATATGACACTTGCCTCTCTGAATTCACCCAGGGATGATTAAGAGATCATGAAATCTCCAAGTAGAACCAAGAACTATTAGTGAAATGACACTAATCAAAATCCCTGAAGTTGACTCACTCTCCTGCAAACATCTATATATGGATCCCTCATCCTAGAGATCTAGAGGCTGGAATTTTGTAATTTGTAAGGAAGTGCTAATGGTTTCTCTTTGAAGACATTGTATTGTTGGGTGATCTTGCTTTGTATGAGGTGAAGAGGGCTTCCATGCTGGGAGGATGATGCTGGATCAGACAACTTGGTTGTAATCCTCTCTTTTACTACTTCTATCAATAAAGTTATTTTAGTTTTCCTCCATATGCTTGTATATCTCTGAATCTTGTATTTGTATATGCATTTGTATGGTAATGTACATCTGATCCTACATTGTTTATTGTTATAGATCTCTATGCTTTGATGGTATTTTGCTTCTTTGACTCTACAGGTGTTCTTTAAAGTGGGACACGTGAGAAATGAGTGGTGAAAGCTCTATCAAGAGAGAGAGGAAACAAGCAAGGAGACTAGCGAAATACTGAGGTTCGTACTCTTTGCTTCTCTCTCATCTATCTATCATAAAGGAAAACACAAGTAACTTTAGTTTGTTTGTTTCTAAGATAGCTACCCTTCTTAGTGGGACTAGTAGCTCTAAGTGGACACTAGTTTTCCTGATAACAAAATGGCGACTCCACTGGGGAGCGAATAGTTTGTCTATTTTGTTACTGTTGTTTGCTTTATAGACCACAGACGGAGCCTGAAGTTAAGCCAGCTAGCCTTCGAGCTGGTTTTTCTATGCAACTGCAAAGTAGATGAACGCTGCTTTATTCAATCTCCGGGTTGGTTTATGAACTGAACATCTAACTTGCAAACATCCTAAGTGCTTTGGTGGTAGCTCAAATAACCTCATTAGATCAATCCCTATACTTTGTGTTTACTGACAATCATTAGCTCAGCATAAATCCCTGAACTTAGCTGCAAACTGTGAGTGAAAACCAAGCTCAGTCTTGTCCCTGGACCATCGCACTGTCTCTCATTGGCAATCTGGATGCATCGCACCTCCCGTGTGTTGCAGGTGAGATGCATCCCTATTTCCCTGTGTTACAGGTGCGATGATTGAGTAAGACTGTTTCTGCCTCCAGATTTTGGTTTTTTCTTCATTGTCTTCAGCTTTATTCAGTAGTTTTGCTATCTATGATCAGTATATCACTGTTGAAACCATCTTCCTTTGCATTATTCAGCCTCCACTGATAAGGAATTGTGAATGTTTTTTATGTATTTTTCATCATTTACAGTTCTCCTTTGCAAATAGTAGCTTAATCGAACTGTCGTCTTTTGATTTGAAAGTGTCGCAAGTGTCATTTTCAGTCAAGAAAAAGAGTGTCGTAAAGCATTCCTCTTTTAGATAGTCAATTACACTTTTGCCATTGTATTTGATTTGAATTAATAGTATTTCAAGTGTCGAAAGCAATTTTAAATTTGAAATTGCAAAGTGTTGTCTTAGTCTTCCTTTCGTTTTTTGAATTCGAAATCGCAAAGTGTCGTCTTAGTCTTCCTTTCGTTTTTTTGAATTCAAAATCACAAAGTATCGTCTTAGCCTTCCTTTCATTTTTTGAAGAGAAAATTGATAGTATTGTCGCTTTGAAAGAAGATAGTTTAGATTTGTACATAGTTTTCTTTTGTCATTCTCACATTAAGGAAACTGAAAAACAATACATGCATGTGCATTTGAATTTAGACTACATGTTGAAATTGATTTAGGAAAAGTGCATCTAGTGTGTGCTCTTTGCTCTATGTTGAAAGAATTTCATTTCTATTTCCTTAGTAGCTAGGATTTTCATTGCAAAAAGAAAGTAAATGACTGTTTATCATCTTAGATTGCACATTTAGGAATTGTATATCTACATCACGCGGTGAACCTTAAAGGCAAACTTCTTAAGAAAGATCAACTGTAAAATAAACCTCAATGAACATAAAAACGCTTTGGAACCTAACGCACAACATCTAGAAGTCTAGGCTAGAGACGTGTTCCGGCGTCGTAAAGCCTGGTAACTATCGCTTTCATCGTGGGTTGGGTGATTCCTCCTCTTTGAGACGACAAGTGCCAGCACAGACTTGTGCTCCCATGTACCGTCAAGTATATATTGGGAGACCACAATAGGATATATCCTTTATCCTTAGGAAGTTTTGTTTGCCGCCCTATCAATCACAATGCACTGAACACAGCATTCGGGAAGATTGACTATCATACTGTAAAAAGTATTCTGCAGTTTTGCGATTGGTTTGGTAATCCCTCTGTCTAGATTTCCAGAGAAGTCACTTTCGTTCCTTTTCAGACTCTTTAAAATAAAAGGTCCATCTGAGCACTTGTCACTTCAGGCTCATTAAAAATCGAAGGCGACTAGAGTCATCTTTAGCTTTTTCTCGACTCTTAAAAATTGAAAAAACAAGTTGTGTCAAAGCGTCATAAAATTCATTTAATTCGGAATAACATTTCCTCTTTTTATTTTTAGTTGATCAAGTAATCCACAATCGTGGAAGAAATTCAATCAAAGCCTCGCCGTTCGCAGAGACTAACAAGTCAACCGTCTTTGACTCCGGAAAGGAAACCATTCCGGGCCAAGCGATCTCGTTTAACTGGGTCAAAGTCTCCTGGTTTATTTGAAACTTATGTTTCAACATCCTCAGAGACTCCAGTTACTCCAACTATTTCTGGTATCCCTACATCTACAGAAGAAGTTCCACAACTACAAAAGGACATTAGAACTGATCCTAGTGTAATGGTAAACACATCTATTCCTGAACCAACTCCATCTAGGATTGATTCAGAAGGTGTCAACTCTCCAACATCTGCCGCTACAAAGTGTGTACCTTCTTTGACACCAGAAATATTTTACGGACCTGATGGTCTACCTCTTCAACCTGGACTGATTGCTATAGAAGAGATTGTGGAGGATCTTCCATCCAATACACCATTGCATTTTAGAACTGGGATCCACCTATATCCTTCTGATACAGAAGTTAGTCACCGTTCATTGCAAGTTCCTGTAGAATTGCTAGGAAGCCTTTTGGATAGACTAAATATGTCTGAACAACCATCGACATCTAGGACTGTGTCCTCTGATACAGCAGTAGCAGAACCTCCCGCCACTACTTCGACAATGTTCGTTGGTATACCTTCTGTCCCAACTAGCTCTCAATCGCTAGATGGAGTCCACCCAGGGATTGTTTCGACAGTATGGTTTGTTCCTGTTTGTTCGTCCGGAATATTATCTGGAATTTCTTATGTTGAGTCTCAGCAAATTGATCCTTCACCAAAGTATCAATTTGGGCAGTCTAGTCTACAAAGACCAATTTTCCTTTTGAACACTAGATTGCCGCCCTATGGGGGGCAGTATGCCTTTTCCTTGTTCCTTCCGGGAGAACAACCATATGAGAGTTCACAACAAAATTCGGGTCAAGCTGGAATTGCATCCAGTAGTTGGGTGCCAATACTGCCTCAACAACCAAGAGTTGTATATTCAATACAACCAAATCAGCCTATGTCGAATATTCCCACTACATCGGCTATTGTGACGGTGTCGCAAGTACAAGCACTACCTATTGTATGTCAACCTCAAGTCTCTCAGGTCATAATAGAATAACCTATTGTCTCCACAACTCAACCACAATCACTGATTAGTGGCTCCTTAACTGAAGCGACTTAGGCTCAAACGGGTATTATCACCCCTCACCTTGGTCAAACATCCAGTATTAGACAACAACAAATGGCTTCACAACCATGGCTGGTGAAATATCAATAACCACAATTCCAGCAAGCTTACCGAGGACCTGAGCAACAAAGCTTTGTGGGTAATGGATAGCCATATATTCAAAACGGTTACCATCAATCATATCATAATGGTTATGCCCATCAACCTTATCAAGTTATCAACATCAAATACATTATGCTGGTATGCAAAGAGCCACTGCTCAGGTGATCCCATCTTATCTTGGGTATGCTTTGCCAAACCTGAATCAATAGTTTCCCTTCGTCGCAACTTTAAAGTTACCAAATCTGAATCAGCTAACAATTGATCCAATTGCTTACGCCCCTTGGTGGCCGACAATTCCTCATAAACTTCCGTCAGATATTCCTAAATTTAAGGGTAATCTGGGTGAATATCCATCGAATCCTGTGATGACCTTTCATCTATGGTGTTCGTCCAACACTCTCAATGATGATTTGGTTAGGCTTCGCCTTTTTTAGTTAACGGTAACTGGTCCGACAGCGAAGTGGTACATCGAATTTCTTAGAGCTTCATTCGATAACTTCAGCACCCTTGCCACCACCTTTTTAACCCATTTTCAGTTACCAATAAGGTACGAAACAGGAACAAAGCTTCTTACCAATTTTAAGCAGACGACAGCCACTCACATATCTAATCATATTCATGAGTGGTGATGTCGTCATTGAATGGGAAAAACATATGTTCCTGATCAACTGCTAGCTGAATGGTTTATTAAGTCGTTGTTACCTTCTATTACAGAAGATGTGGCTAAAGGGGGAGTTGTCACTGAAGAGCAAGTCATTGCTCGTGTGCAATATCTAGACTTGATCTATACTCAGTGTAGCATGCTCTATGACAAAATTCTTGATGCTCCTAGACCAGAGTTTTCCGTTCCTCCTCCTCCTAAATCAAACAAAGGCTCTCATGCCGGTGATGGCATGATAGGTATGACCAGCATAAAAACCGCAAAGGCTACATCAAAGAAAGCGCATATGGTTTCTGCTAAAAATGCAAATGAAGAACTTCTTGCCTTGGAGGTTAATGTCGTGTCGACCGAAAAAGGCAAAGAACTGAAGCAACTAGGGGGCAAGAAGAAAGGGAAAAGCAAAAAGAAGAAATAGGATGATTCGTCTCCTGAAAAATCTTCTGCAAACCCTTCTGGGCAAAAGAAACCTCCCGGGCCATGTCACATATGTGATGAAGACCATTGGATGAAAGAATGTCAGTATACAACTGAGATTAAGAAATATTTAAGAGTTCAAAAACCTCAACAGTATTGACCGATCCGTTTCCAAACCCAGAAACCAATCTGGTTGCTAGTGACAATGCTTCCCCTTCCCAAGTGCTTATGTTGTCCATTTCGAAACAACAAAATGATGCTTTGATATCGACAAGGAATAAATATTACGGGAATCCACAACTGTCGAACAACAAGGCTGCAGATCAACCTAGTAGTTCGACAACAACTTCAACCGAAGTTGTGCCACCCATCATTCCTGAGCTAACAATAAAGCCGCCAAAGGGAGTAGTACACAAATCGACATTTAATCCTCGTGCCTGAGCAACACAGAATTATAATATAGGAGAGGATCTGGCCCAATTACCGTCTGCTATGTCGACAGTTGAATTATTCCAAAATTGCCCCTCCCAAAAGCAGGCTCTATTATCAAGAATATGTGGGATTGACCCAGTGGATTCCAATCTCGTGGCCTTTAATCACAAAGGATATGAACCTCAATTACCAGTTCAAATCTCTTTCCTCATACAAGTGAAAGCCCTCAGCAAAACTGTTCATCGAACAAATATTGATGAGGGGGCAGCTACCTGCATTATGTCAATGAGTTGCTGGAAAACTTTAGGATCACCACCCTTGTCAAGATCATCAACGAAATTAAAAGCATTCGATGGATGAAAATACACCCCGTACGCAATTTTAAGTAACTTACAAGTTGAAATGGGGGGAAAAATAGTAGAAATTGACGTCAAAGTTATCGATGGAAACCTCGATTACAATATCGTACTAGGAAGGCCTTGGATTTATGCTATGGCTGCTATTGTATCAACTTACTTTAGAAAGATTGCATTTCCTTTTCAAGGAGGAATTACAATCGTTGATCAACAAACCTTTCTCCCCAACAGTTCACAAGTTACAGGAAGCATTCCAATGATCCATGGAAGCTCTCATTCGCTTCAAAATTTCAGAGTAGGCCTACTAAAAGACCCTGCCTTAATGGGTACTTTTTCCCTACTCCATCTAAGTAATCTGGTGGAAGTGGCCACTGTAGAAACCTACAATATGGTATCTTCCATTTAGAAGATTTCCAAACATTTTATTAGCATGGATCATCAACAGGTATTGCGTCCAAGCCCAATAGAAATTTTGTAGCAATCAATTTTTTTAGCATGGGCGGCAAACCCAAATCAACACTCATTGAGTGTTTGGGTAGATAGGTCAAAGGAATATGGCACCTCTTTAGATCCTTAGTCACATGTACATTCTACAAAAGAAGCAATTATTCAGTCGATGATGATAGGAGAGGCACCATGGGAAGATTACCACCATCATTCCCATCTTCCGGATTACAACAAAGATTATTCCAGCAACTTTGATCATCCTTCAGTTTTTGATTTTCTATCAAATACTGTAAATATGGTGGATTTCGAGCAAAATCTGTCCAATATTGAAGAAACTATCGCCATAAATATCTCGACCAAACCTGATGTTGTAGAGAATATTCATGTCGGAAAATCTTGTTCTTCTTCAGAACTGGAAATATATTGCGCTCTCTTTCGCGAATTCAGAGATGTCTTTGCATGGTCATATGAAGAAATGTCAGGCATTGACTCGAGCATAGTTGAACACGAAATCAAGATGTATCGAGATGTCAAACTAGTACGACAACAGCTTCGGCAGGTGCACCCGAAGAAAGCCGCTGCCATCAAGGCAGAAGTTGAAAAACTTTTACACGCTGGTTTCATTTACCTGGTTCCTCTAATTGATTGGGTATCGAATATTGTTCCTGTGATGAAAAAGCAAGGAACGATTATAGTGTGTGTTGATTACAGGGATGTAAATCAAGCTTGTCCAAAGGACAACTACCCTACACCCTTCATCGACCAGATAATTGATGAATGCGCCAGATGCAAAATCTTTTCATTTATGGATGGATTTTCCGGGTATAATCAAATAAATATCCGCCCACAGGACCAGTCGAAGAGTACATTTATATGTCCGTGGGGCACAGGCCTAATACCTCTCACTCAGAAAAATAATGTACTCGATACCAAGCAAAAGACTACATGACCATCGGTGATACACTTTACCATCGTGGTATCGATACAGTTCTGTGAAGGTGCCTCACCCATGAGGAGGCCGAAAAGTCTTGAATGATTGCCATTCAAGCGCGTGTGGGGGGCATCAATTTGGTTACGCTACAACACAAAATATTTTACGAGCAGGTTACTTCTGGCCAACAATGTTCAAAGATTGCATAACCGCAGTCAGAAGTTGTTGGGTGTGGAGCTTGATTATCTTCTGTATTCAAAGGTTTCAGCTAGATGTATACCCTAGGAAGACTGTACACCCCTCCACGTGGGGGGTTGCGAGGGGGTCCGGGGGCCAGCGGTCTCTCGGAGCTAAAAAATAGATGTAAAATTGCCTTGTAAAAGTCTAGTAATTTCTAGTCAATCTAGGTCGTTCATTAGGCGGATGATGACTATAGAAGTTATGTTTAATTTATGGTTTTTTGCTCTAGAAGTCAACCCCGCACTATATATGAGGGAATTGTATTGCGTCTATGCATATCTGTATTCTGAGTGAGGAGATTGAGAGAAAAGAGGGTGTTATAGCGGATCTGCTGAAGGTTGTATCTCTTCAGTTTGCTGGATAATATAAAAGGAAGGACTGGTTGTTTCTCCGTGGACGTAGCCCAAACTGGGTGAACCACGTATATCTGTGTCTCTCTTGTTTTATGTGTTTATATTTTTGCAATATTTTATGTGTTCCACCGCTCCGTAATATATAATTTTCTAACAACTAGTATCAGAGTCGAAGGTCTATTTGGTTGATAAACTCGGAGGAGAGAAGGGTTCTTGGTTTGAGTGGGAGCAATGGCGGAAGATGGTAGGTTTAGGGTTGAAAAATTCAATGGCCAAAACTACTAGCTATGGAAGATGCAGATGGAAGATTATCTATATCAGAGATATCTGTGCCTACCATTGAGCGGAAAGACAAAGAAGCCGACGAGTATGATAGACACATAATGGGATATTCTGGACAGAAAGGCACTTGGAACAATACAGCTGTGCCTAGCAATGTCGGTAGCGTTTAATATTTCAAAGGAAACGACAACACAGGGTTTAATGTCGGCATTGGCCAAACTGTATGAAAAACCCTTAGCGTCAAATAAGGTATTTATTATGAAGCATTTATTTAATATGAAGACATCAGAAGGTGGATCTGTTGCAGATCATTTAAATGATTTTAATACAGCTACAAGTCAGTTAAGTTCCGTAGGGGTAAATTTTGATGACGAAGTTAGGGCTCTGTTATTTCTATGCTCATTGCTAGAAAGTTGGAATGGTTTAGTTATGGCCATTAGTAACTCTGTCTCTGGATCTGGTACTTTAAAGTTTGATGATGTTGTTGGTGCAATCCTTAGCGAGGAAATGTGTCGGAAAAGCTCCGATGAGACATCAGGTAATGCTTTGATTACAGAGACTAGGGGAAGAAAAATGGAAAGAGGAAAGAGCCCAGGATATCACAGTAAGTCAAGAAAAGGCAGGTCCAAGTCGAGATCGGGGATAGTGTGCTAGAAATGTGGGAAGAAAGGATACCTAAAGAAAGACTGCAAGTCTCGGAAGGGAAAAGAAGGAGATCCGCAGCAAGAAACTAATCATGAAGCGAATGTAACAGGTGATGTGTTGCAAGATGCTTTGATTCTTTCATTAGAAAATATTATTGATGCCTGGGTGATAGATTCAGGGGCCTCGTTCCATGCCACACCTGATAAGAAACATTTTCATGATTATGTTCAAGCAGATTTTGGACAAGTTCGATTGGGTGATGATAAACCCTGTAAAATCGTTGGAATGGGTACAGTTTTCATAAAACAACAAAATGGAAATTAGTGGCTATTGAAGAAGGTAAGGCATGTTCTAGATCTAAAGGAAAATCTAATTTCAACAGGGCAGTTGGGAGGTGAAGGTTGCGTAAATAATTTCACAGATAAAACCTGGAAGGTCACTAAAGGATCCCTGGTAATAGCGAAAGGAGAAAAGGTTGGTACATTCTATTTATGCAATGGTATTTCTAATTCTGTTAATTCTTTAACCTCTACAGGAGAAGATACGACATTGTGGCATCATAGGCTCGGGCACATGAGTGAGAAGGGGATGCAGATTTTCACTCAAGAAATTTGTTCCCTGGTTTGAAGCATGTTGATTTAAAATTTTTTGAGAATTGTGTTTATGGAAAACAGAAGAGAGTCAGATTCCTTAGAGTTGGGAAAGAAAAGAAGAGAGAAAAATTAGAGCTTGTGCATACAGATGTATGGGGACATGCTCAGGTATCATCTCTTGGTGGCTCTCGTTATTATGTTACTTTTATTGATGATGCAACCAAAAAAACCTAGATTTATTGTATTCGAAATAAATCTGATGTATTTGATACTTTCAAGAAATGGAAAGCTTTGGTTGAAAATGAGACAGGGAAAAGGTTGAAGTGTCTCAGATCAAATAATGGAGGTGAATATTGTAGCAAAGAGTTTGATAGGTACTGTTCAAAGAATGGAATTTGCTGAGAGAAGACAGTTCCAGGAACATCACAAGAAAATGGTGTGTCAGAAAGGATGAATAGGGCAATCATGGAGCGTGCAGGGTGCATGAGATTGCATGCAGGATTGCTTTTACAATTTTGGGCAGATGTTGTAGATATTGTTGTTTATCTAATAAACAGAGGGCCTTCAAGTTCCTTGGATGGTGGTATTCCAGAGGAGGCATGGACAGGTAAAAAGTTAAACTACTCATTTTTAAATACTTTTGGTTGTGAAGCCTTTGTCCACATTAAAAAAGAAAATAGAACAAAGCTTGAGGCAAAATCAAAGAAATGTACCTTGATTGGATATGGTGTTAATGGTTTTGGTTATCACTTAGATGATTATGAAAATCACAAAATCATTAGGAGAAGAGATGTAATATTCAATGAAAAGGTCTTGTATAAGAATCAGTTACAAGAAAATAAACAAGAAAAAGAAAACAAAGAATATACAGTGCTTGACGATATCACAGGAAAAGTGATGGTGCCTGAAAATCATAATGATCAACAACCATAAGAACAACCACAACAGAAACAAGTACTTCAAACACCTGAAAGCGGTGTTAGAAGATCTACCAGGATAAGTAGACCCCCTGAACGATACTCTCCTTTCATTATATTATGTATTGTTGACTGATTCTGGTGAACCAGAATGTTATGAAGAAGTAGTGTAGGTAGAAACCAAGAAGAAGTGGGGGCAAGCCATGAAAGAAGAGATGGAATCCTTAGCACATAACCAGACTTGGGACTTAGTCAGGTTGCCTGTAGGTAAAACAACATTGCAGAATAAATGGGTTTACAGGCTGAAGGAAGAAGATGGAGGAAAACAGAGGTACAAAGCTAGACTTGTGGTGAAGGGGTTTTCGTAGAAGAAAGGTATTGATTTTGATGAAATATTTTCTCTTGTTGTTAAAATTAACTCAATCAGAACTATTTTAAGTCTAGTAGTAGTTGAAGATTTGCATCTTGAGCAGTTAGATGTAAAGACAACCTTTCTCCATGAGGATTTGGAGGAAGAGATATATATGCAGCAGCCATAAGGATATGAGGTAAAATGGAAGGAGAAACCAGTGTGCAGGTTGAAGAAGAGCTTGCATGGCTTAAAACAGGCTGCAAGGCAGTGGTATCTAAAATTTGACAGGTTTATGTCTGAACAAGGTTATACTAGATGTCAATCTGATCATTGTGTTTATCTCAAAAGGCAAAATGATGGCAGCTATATTATATTGTTATTGTATGTAGATGACATGCTTGTTGCAGGTTCTAACATGCAGGAAATAAATGTGCTCAAAAGGAAATTGGAAAACTCATTTGCAATGAAGGATTTGGGTGCTGCAAAACAAATCCTTGGTATGAGAATAACTAGAGACAGGAAGAATTGAAAATTAACATTGTCTCAAAGTGAGTACATAGAAAAGGTGTTCAAAAGGTTTAATATGTAGAATGCAAAACCAGTTAGTATACCTTTGGCTAGCCATTTCAAATTAAGTAAGGAGACGTGTCCTAAGACTCAAGAAGAAATGGCTCATATGTCTAAAGTTCCATATGCATCAGCAGTTGGAAGCTTAATGTATGCAATGGTCTGCATAAGGCCTGATATTGCACATGCAGTGGGAGTTGTGAGCAGGTACATGAACAATCCAGGAAAAGAACATTGGATGGTAGTGAAGTGGATTCTCAGGTATTTGAGAGGTACCACAAATCAAGCATTATGCTTTGGTGGTTCAAACATTGCTCTACAGGGATATGTTGATGCAGATATGGTAGGTGATAAAGATAACAGGAGGAGCACAACAGGTTATGTGTTTACTGTAGGTGGAACAACTGTCAGTTGGGTTTCAAAAATCCAAAGTGTTGTTGCACTTTCAACAACAGAAGCAGAGTATGTTGCTACTACAGAGGCTAGTAAAGACATGATTTGGTTACAAAGGTTTCTGGATGAATTGTGTAAGAAGCAGGAGTTGGGCAGGTTATACAGTGACAGCCAGAGTGCCATACATCTTGCAAAGAACTCTGCATTTCATTCCAAGACTAAACATATACAGCTCAAGTACCATTTCATACGGTCAACATTGGAAGATGGACAATTGAAGCTGGAAAAGATACACACTAGCCAGAATCCTGCAGATATGTTAACAAAAGTTGTAACCAGGGAGAAATTGAGAATCTGCTCAGTTTCAATTGTTATTCAAGTATGATGAAGAAGATGAGAAACAACCAGGTCCAAAGTGGAGTTATTGTCTAGCAAATGAAGCAGCGGTGGAGTTGCTATAATCAGTCTCCAAGTGGGAGATTGTTGGGTGTGGAGCCTGATTATCTTCTGTATTCAAAGGTTTCAGCTGGATGTATACCCCAGGAAGACTGTACACCCCTCCACGTGGGGGGGTACGGGGGGATAATCCCCCCTGGTTGGGGGTTTCGGGGGCAACGCCCCCGAAGCTAAAAAGTAGATGTAAAATTGCCTTGTAAAAGTCTAGTAATTTATAGTCAATCTGGGCTGTTCATTAGGTGGATGATCTGACGGTAGAGTTATGTTTAATTTAGGGTTTTTTTCCCTAGAAGGAAACCCCTCACTATATATGAGGGAATTGTATTGCGTCTATGCATATTTCTATTCTGAGTGAGGAAGAGAGAGGAGATTGAGAGCAAAGAGGGTGTTACAGCAGATCTTCTGTAGGTTGTATCTCTTTAGTTTGCTAGATAATATAAAAGGAAGGACTGGTTGTTTCTCCGTGAACATAGCCCAAATTGGGTGAACCACATAGATCTGTGTCTCTCTTGTTTTATGCATTTTCTATGTTTATATTTTTGCAATATTTTATGTGTTCCATTGCTTCGTAATATATAATTTTCTAACAGAAGTTGCCATGCTTGTCAAATCTTCAACCGCAAAACCAGAATAGCACTCGCACCTCTGCATCCAGTAGTTGTTGTTGGGCCATTCGCCAAATGGGGCATAGATTTCATGACATGTAACCCCACCTCAGCCGGGGGGCATGGGTATATCATAGTCACAGTTGACTATTTTACAAAATGGGCCGAGGCGATGCCTACATTAAACATCATCGGCGAAACGTCTGCTCTTTTTTTTTTCAATCATGTAGTATCTAGGTTCAGTGTTCCACAAGCTATAGTCATAGATCATGGATCACATTTTCACAATCACATGATGGTTGAATTAACTGCGAAATTAGGATTGTCCCACGATAGTTCTACTCCATATTATCCGCAGGCTAATGGACAGGCTGAAGTGATCAACAAAGTCCTCAAGCGTATGCTGCAAAGAATGATTGGAACCCACAAACGGGATTGGCATTTAATCCTGTACTCAGCTCTATGGACATACAAAACCTTGGTAAGGAATGTGACCGGATTTACACCCTTTCAGCTGGTGTATGGCCTGGAAGCTGTCTTACCAATTCAGTGTGAGATTTCATCTCTCAAGCTTGCGGTCGACCTTTGGCCCGGAACTTCAGAGGAAGAGGCTCGTTTCTTGGAACTAATCCAATTGGATGAAACCCTTCGTGATGCCGCCTTGGCTAATGAAGATCTTAAGAAATGAGTTAAGGTGCAATTTGACAAAAATGTCAAACCCCATGTCTTCTCAGAAGGTGACCTGGTCTTAATTTACAATCAGGAATCCAATAAATTGGGAACAGGTAAGTTCCAATCTTTGTGGATGGGTCCCTACATTGTTAAACGAGCGTTAGCAAAAGGAGCCTATGAGCTAGTAGATTACAATGGGATTCCACTGGCACAACGCCAAAACGGGTTGTACCTTAAGAGTTACTATGCTTGACTAAGTGTAGTAATCTCTTTAAATGATTTTGTTACGTTTTTATTTTCATCAAGAGTGATCATTTTGGTTAGGTAATCCAATTTTTCATTTGTTTCAGATGTCGAACCTATTGGAATCATTTGTTGGATATGCCGACAAAGCTAGTCGTAGTACGCGGAACCTATCTTCTGCAGCCTGGGCCATTTTTGATCCAAGCGACGAGTTAGTGAGTTTCAGAGGGGTATGTATTGGTCGGTCAATGAACAACATTGCTGAGTATAGCGTGTTGATAGAACTGCTCTTTGATGCCATCGCGCATGGCATACGCCGACTTGTTGTTAGGCTAGACTCTTAACTCGTCATCCTATAGCTTACTGGAATCTATTTCATTCGAAATCTAGCTATCTATCACATGTTCCTAAGGGTCAAGATTTTGGAAAGAGACTTTGATTTTATTCAATATCAACACATTTCCAGAAACTTAAACAAGTTAACTGATTCATTAGCGAATTATGTGTTAGAAAGACATTTGCAGCATTTATAGAAGAAAGCATTCAATCAACATTTGCATCAGGATCATATACTTAACCAAAATAAAGCTCCGAAAATAAAAAATATATATAACTGTTTATAGTTTATCAAAATGTTCTGTGTCCAAGACAAAATCGGTCACATGACCCTAAAACTAAAAAATGCAATGAAACACCCTAGACTAATGGTGCTGGTGATAACAAGTCACCGCCTATGCAATTATATGTAAGAGCCTAGTCCATCAGCTCGGCACGCCAGTAGTATGGCGCTGTAATCTTAGAGGTAACTCATCGGTCCTCACATCCTGAATACCAAGGGTGAGACCCTCGATCTGATCCTACAATACTGCAAGGGTCTCAGCTACGTCTATATCGCGAAGGACAACCCTCCCTACAGCCTCTCCTACTGGAACGACAGCTGCTACCCTTGGGCGCACTGCTGGTCGCACTAGTCCAATATCTGCACAAATATATGGGTTTGATTAGTCTTGATAACATTTAAAAGACACAAGAACATTATAAAAACAATAAATAGAGATATGGTCAGATCTTTTTACCTATAACACCCCACTGCTCGCCAACCGGCAACACCAAATCTGGGTCACCCCGGAAATCCATCCCAGTATATGGATACTTGGAAAAGACCATCTGCTGACGGTTGAACCACTCAAAGAAGGCATCACAGAATGAAATCTGCAATTGAACAACATGCCTGGCCATAAGATCAACCCATCTCTGCATCTGTAGTTTTGTAGGCGCTGGCACCCCGAGTGAAATGTACTGTGGCTGCATCAGTGGGATTTTCTCCAAGGCGAAGGCAGTCAGAATAGAACCATAACCAAAGTTCTTGGATCTTCTATTCTTCACCTTGGTAAGCTGTTCTTTTATAACCAGAAGTACTGCATCACACCAGTTGAATACCTTTGGTTCAAGGTATTCCAGAGCATACTGCATATAGGACCTGTTGGCCAAATGAAGAGCTGCACTACCAACCAATCTAGCAAAGGTGAATAAGATAGTCCTCAAGGACCGGTCAGTGACATCTCGAATACTGATCTTGCTATCCCTACTCGGCTGAGATCCATCTCCACAGAATCTCCTGGAATCGGCTAGTGAAAATCGAGGGGGAAAACACCTCCAGAGCTCCAAAAATCCCAAATTGAATGAAATGGTAAAAATGAGAGGTGAAAACTACTTTTATGTTACTATTCATGTAATTCAAGTAAAATATTGGTGTTTAGCTCATTTTTCAAGCATGTATTTACATTTCTAATCAATTTGATGGAGTAATTGAACAGATAGTACGATTCTCAGAAGAACATAATGTTAATGGTGAAATCAACATCTTTGACTATCATTATGAGCAGTTTTACGCGAAGTTCAAGCTCGTTAAAAAATAAATCTAGCAATGAGAAAATGTTCCCCTAGAGTTCAAGCTCATTAAAAAATGAACCCACCTTTGGTAAATAACCATTGCGATCGCATAATTATTAGCTTTTGAACCTTGGTTGTGTTCTTACCGTCACCTCCACTCTTTTTTAGCCGATCATACGCCTCCATTTGATTGTTTACCCTTTTGAGGGAATGCTGTGATGAGTGATTCTATTAGCCACCTTCTTTACATTGCCATGATTGAAAAGTTCCAAACCTTACCTGGAACTAGTTGCTATCCAAAAACATCACTCGTTCCTCAAAAAACGAGTCTCCTTTAATCTCTTTTCATCTGACTCATAAAATATGAAAAGATTGCTGAGCAATTGGCCTCTCCAACTCGTTAAAGCGATCGGAAGTGCCATCCCTATAGATTTTAATCTTTTTGGACTTGAGGGATCATTACACAAAAATATTGAGCGCTTGTCTTGTTTGGCTCGTTAAAAATATCGAAAATTCATCCCTTTCGTATTATTATACTTTTTCGGACTTAAGGGATTATATTGCAAAAAAGGACTACTGGAGTTGCCTTTACGTCTCTTTTTAGACTCTCTAAAATTAAAAAGAACCGAGTTATCTTTGTCATTAAAATCGTTAAAACAATAGCGACAAACTTGTCCATGTAGACAAGAGCGAGTTTCACTGTTGCTAGGTTCATTAAAACATAGCGACAGGTTTACCCGAAGGGAAAATTATAGAACAAGCATATGTTATCCTCCTCAAGCTTGACAAAAATAAAGAGGTACTGGTCAGCAATGACTGGGGGAAAAGGGAAGAAAACTTGAATAACTTCATTGGTAGCAGGTCGCTCTTGAACATGACACTTTCACTCCATCACCATGATTGAGTCGGGTTGGGTTATTCTGTTCACCGGTCATATCACCATTGGTCCACCGTACAATCCATTTTGGGGTTAACGCTACCAGTCCATTTCAGTGTCACCGATATGTTCAAGAGAAGTCGCTCAGAGAATTCACCAACCCAGCTAATGCCTCATCCGCTGCAATACCTTAACGCTCCATTCTTTCATGACTGCCACCCTGAACCGTGTATCATCAGATCGTTTTCACCTCCACAAAATCATTTGCTCCATTCTGAGTCGTAGATGTGGGATTCATTAAGGCCCTCCTACGATAGGTCACTTCTTGTCGACATCATCTCATTATCCAAGAAGTTGACTTAGGAACAACCCTTTCAGTACTTTGAAGCTTGCATGCCTCAATGGCAAGTTTCTCACTTCTGACGACAGGTTTACATCAATGATCTTTGACCGCAAGATTTTGCGTGGTGTTCGACATCGACTCATGTATTCACACCACATGGATTGTACTGCAGTACCTTGAGGGTCATTATCATTATCGGTGATTCCTCTCGCTCCTGTTAACAGCTTACATCATTGGTTGGTAATCAGGTGATGTCTTTCCATGTTCGACATCAGAACATCTTTTCACATGGATTGACTTGTACTTTTGGTGAAGATTGAACGCGTTTGAAGACCCCATATCTAGTTTCATCCATCTGGGCTGCGATATATATTCAGGAAAATAAAAACATCAAATGGACATCATAGCTGCACAAATAATCATACAAACTAAGGGATGATGGCTCTACTAGAATCATCAGTCTGCCACACAGACGATTGTCTGTCTTATGTACATGAAGATGAATTTATAAAGCTGAGCATGGGAATGCCCGCCTCAGCTAGATCATGAAAATATTATGAAGATAATGTATTGTATTGTATCTTATTACAAGTCACCTTCCAGTTCAAAAAACCTCAGATCCTCATGATAAAGCATTTCACCCGACATCAGAAGATTTACGACCTCATGCTTTAGGGGCAACTGTTATAGACATATTTGGGCACTACAACCCCAATCACATATGTCCATAAACTAAGGGATTCTAAACCCATAAAAGTGTTGTTTCATACCCTAAAGGAACAAGGTCATCTGATTACATCATTTCCCAGAAGTTCTCCCTGAAAACCTGCTCAGAACTGGTCAAAACTGGACCATACAGACTGCTCCATGCTGAGGGTGCGATGCATCTCACCTATTACACATGGGGGGTGCGATGCATACTGAGAAAGCCCTTCTATAGGGTGTGATGAGCAAGAGCAGACAAATGGCGGAAGTAGTTTGATAGGTGGAAACTCAAAGAATCTTCTAGAAACTACTCATATGACACTTGCCTCTCTGAATTCGCCCAGGGATGAGTAAGAGATCATGAAATCTCCAAGTAGAACCAAGAACTATTAGTGAAATGACACTAATCAAGATCCCGAAAGCTGACTGACTCTCCCGCAAACATCTATATATGGATCCCTCATCCTAGAGATCTAGAGGCTCGAATTTTGTAATTTGTAAGGAAGTGCTGTTGGTTTCTCATTGAAGAAATTGTATTGTTAGGTGATCTTGCTTTGTATGAGGTGAAGAGGGCTTTCATGCTAGGAGGATGATGTTGGATCAGACAACTTGGTTGTAATCCTCTCTTCTACTACTTCTATCAATAAAGCTATTTGAGTTTTCCTCCATATGCTTGTATATCTCTGAATCTTCTATTTGTATATGCATTTGTATGGCTAATGTACATCTGATCCTACATTGTTTATGGTTATAGATATCTATGCTTTGATGGTATTTTGCTGCTTTGACTCTATAGGTGTTATTTAAAGCGGGACAAGTGAGAAAGGAGTGTTGAAAGCTCTATCAAGGGAGAGAGGAAACAAGCAAGGAGACTAGCGAAAGACTGAGGTTGGTACTCTTTGCTTCTCTCTCATCTATCTCTCATAAAGGAAAACACAAGTAACTTTAGTTTGTTTGTTTCTAAGATAGCTACCCGTCTTAGTGGGACTAGCAGCTCTGAGTGGAGACTAGTTTTCCCAATAACAGAAAGGTTTTTAGCATTTAAGCTCATTATTAACACTTAATACTAATTCAATTGCGATTTATGAATAAAGTTTTATAAACAGAGAAAATACCCGAATAAGTCCTGAACGCTAATGTTATAGACATTTTTTGGCACTGCAACCCCAAAGCATAAATGTCCATAAACCAAGGGCTCCTAAGTCCCTAAAGGTGTTGTTCCAACCCCTAAAAGAACAATGTCAACTGATTACAGCATCTCCCAGAACTTCTCCATGAAAAATTACTCAGAACTAGTCAAAACTGGACCATTTTCACCTGCTCCATAGGCAAAGTGCGTTGCATCCCACCTGAATACACATAGTAGGTGTGATGCATGTCAAAAAGCCTTTCTATGGGGTGCGATGGACGAGAAGGGACAAATGGCAGGGTCAATCCGCAAGGTGGAGGAGCATGGAATCTTCCAGAAACCTCTCCTGTGACACTTGCCTCTCTGAATTCGACCAGGGATGAGTAAGAGATCATCAATCTCCAAGTGGAATCAAGAACTATTAGAGAGAAGACACTAATCAAATCTCAAAAGCTGACTCACCTCCCTTGCAGACATCTATATATGGATCCCTCATCCCAGAGATCTAGAGGCTGGAATTTTGTATCTTGTAAGGAAGTGCTGTTGGTTTCTTGGTGCAATATCATAGTATTGAGTGATCTAAGCTTTTCATGAGGTGAAGAAGGGCTTTCTTGCTGAGAGGATGATGTTGGGTTAGAACAATTGGTTGTAATCCTCTTTGCTCTTTCTTGATTATCAATAAAGCTATTCAAGTTTTCCTCCACATTCTTGTATGGTTGATGATTTATGCATTTGTGTGGTGAATGTACATCTGATCCTATATTGTTTATGATAATAGATCTATGTTCTTGGACAGTGTTATGCTGCTTGAATTCTACAGGTACTCTTTGAAGCTGGGTAGACAAGGAAGCGAGTGGCAAAGACCTACCAGAAGAGAGAGGAATCAAACAAGGAACCAAGCGCAAGACAGAGGTTGGTCTCCTTATTCTTCTCTTATCTATTTCTCATAAAGGAAAACGAAAGTAGTTTTTAGTGTGCTTGTTTCTAAGGTAGCTACCAGCCTTAGTGGGACTAGCAGCTCTACATAGACACTAGTTTTCTTGATAACAAAATGGCGACTCCACTGGGGAGCGAGTAGATTGTTTGTTCATCTACATTTGTTTACTTTATAAACTTACAGACGGAGCCTGAAGTCAAGCCAGCTAGCCTTCGAACTGCATTTGCTATGCAAGTGCAAAGTAGATAAACGCTGCGTCAGTCAATCTCCGGGTTTTGTTTATGAATTAAACGATTGATTCACAAGCTCTCTAATTGTCCTCGTGGTGGCTCTAGTAACCTCCTTAGATCTACCCCTGTGATTGATTTACTGATTACGACTTGCTCGGCCTAAATCCCTGAACTGAACTGTAAACTGTGACCCGGAACCCAGTCAAAGTCTCGTCCCTGGTCCAGCGCACTGTCTGTTCTGTGAAATTCAAATGCAGCACACTTCCTGAGTGTAGTAGGTGCGTTGCATTTCAGTTTCACTGTGTTACGGGTGCGCTGATCAGACAAGGCCTTGTTCCTAAATTTTGGTTTCTGTGTTCACTCTTTTCAGCTCTATTCAGGAGTTTTGCTGCCTGTAGTCAGTACACCTCTGTTTGAAACCCCTTTCCTTGCTGTTATTCCGCCTCCATTGTGCAAAGAACTGTAAATGTTTTTATGTATTTTTGAGTCATTTTCAGTTCTCCTTTACAAAGAAGTAGCGTAATTGTACTGTCGTTTCTTGATTTGAAAGTGTCGCAAGTGTCGTTTTTAGTCATAGAAGAGAATCTGATTGTTCTTGATAGTCGATTACATTGTTACTCTTGTATTTGATTTGAATTAGTAGTTTTTTCTAGTGTCGAAAGCAAGTTTTCAATTCCAAATAGCAAAGTGTTGTCATTGTCCTCATTTTGTTTTGAAAAGAAACTTGTTAGTAATTGTCGCTTTGAAAAATAATTCAGATTTGAGCTTGGCTTTCTTTTTATCATTCACACATTAAGAAGGCTGAAAACAAATACATGCATGTGCATTTGCATTTAGACTGTTTGTTGGTTTGATTTAGGATAGTGCATATAGTGTGTACTCTCTGCTCTTTGTTGAAAGAACGCCATCTCTCTTTCCTTAGTAGCTATGATTTTCATTTGCAAAAAGAAGACTAAACGACTGTTTATCATCTTAGATTGCATTTTAGGAATTGTACATCTACATCATGCGGTGAACCTGAAAGGGAAATTTCTTAAGAAAGATCAACTATCAAATAAATTTAATGAATCTAAAAACGTTTTGGAACCTAACGCACAACATCTAGAAGTCTAGGCTAGAGACGTATTCCGGCATCGTAAAGCCTAATAACTATTGTTTCCACTGTTGGTTGGGTGATTCCTCCCCTTTGAGACGATAAGTGCCAGTACGGACTTGTGCTCCCACGTACCGTCGAGTATATTTTGGGAGACCACAATAGGCTTAATCCTTTATCCACAGGAAGCCGTGTCTGCCGCCCTATCGATCGCAATGCACTAAACACAGCATTCGGGAAGATTGACTGCCGTACCGTAAATAGTATTCTGCAGTTTTGCGATTGGTTTGGTAATCCCTCTGTCTAGATTTCCAGAGCAGTCCCTTTCGTTCCTTTTCAGACTCCTTAACGGAAAAGGTCCATCTGAGCACTTGTCACTTCAGGCTCATTAAAAATCGAAGGCGATTAGAGTCATCTTTTGTTTTTTCTCGACTCTTAAAAATTGAAAAAACAAGTTGTGTCAAAGGGTCTAAAATTCATCTAATTCGGAAACATACTTCCCCTTGATTTTTAGTTGATTGAGTAATCCCCAATCGTGGAATAAAGTCAATTGAAACCCCGTCATTCTCGGAAGCTTACGAGTCAACCGTCTTTGTCTCCAGAATCGAAACTGTTACGGACAAAGCGAACTCGTTTAACCGGTTCCAAATCCCCTGGTAAAGTTGGAACAAGTGTTCCAACACCATCGGAGACTCCGGTTACTCCAAACATTTCTGGTATCCCTGCCTTTACAGAGGAAGTTCAGCAGCCACCGAAGGATAGTAGCACTGATCCTAGTGTGAAGGTAAACACTTGTGTTACCGAGCCAACTCCATCTACACCTGATTCGGAAGGTGTTATTCCCCAAACATCTATCGCTGTAGATTCTATACCTTCTTCGGCACCAGAAATATTTTACGGACCTGACGGTCTACCTCTTCCACCTAGTCTGATTGCTATAGAAGAAATTGTGGAGGATCCTCCATCTAGTACTCCATCGCAATTTGGAGTCGGGATCACTCTATATCCTTCTTTGTCAGAAATTAGTCTACTGCCATCGAAAGCTCTTGTAGAATCGCTAGGCAATCTTTTGGACAGACTAGAATTGTCTGAACAACCGTCAACATCTAGGACTGTGTCATCCGACACAGCGACAACAGAACTCCCTGCTGTCACTCCAATGATGTTCGCCGACATACCATCTGTCCCAACTAGCTCTCAATCGCTAGAAGGGGCCCACTCAGGGGCTATTTCGACAGTATGGTTCGTTCCTGTTTTTTCATCCGGAAGAGTATCTAGAAACTCTTATGTTGAGTCTCAGCAAATTGATCCTTCAGGGTGTCAATTTGGGCAGTCCGGTCCTCAAGGGCAAACAATTCCTTTAAGTACCGGATTACTGTCGTAGGGGGGGCAATATACCCTTTCATTGTCTCCTCCGGGAGGACAACCATACGGGAGTTCAAAACAAAATTCAGCTTATGTTGGAATTACATCTAGCGGTTGGGTGCTGATACTACCTCAACAAGCAAGAGTTGTGTATTCAATGCAACAATGTTTACCTTTGTCAAACATACCGACTACGCCAGCTATTGTGACGATGTCGCAAGTACAAGCGCTGCCTGTTGTATGCCAACCTCAGGTTTCTTAGGTGGTAATGCAACAACCTCTTGTCCCTACGACTCAACCACAATCGCCAACTAGTGGAATGACACAAGCCCAAACGGGTACAATTACCCCTCATCTTGGTCAAACAATCAGTATTGGACAACAGCACATGGCTTCACAACCATGGCTAGTACAATACCAACAACTGCAATTCCAACAATTATACCAAGGATCTGAGCAACAAATCTTTGCAAATAGTGGGCAGCCATATATTCAAAACGGTCAAAATCAACCGTTCTACAATGGTTATGTCCATCAACCTTACCAAAGTTACTAGCATCAAATGAATTATGCTGGTATGCAAAGACCAACTGCTCAGGCAATTCCTTCGTATCTTGGGTATGCTTCGCCAAACCTGAATCAACAGTTACCCTTCGTGGCAACTTTGGAGTTACCGGATCTAAATAGGTTAACAAACGATCCAATTGCTTACGCCCCTTGGTGGCCAGCGATTCCCATAAACTTCCATTAGATATTCCAAAATTTAATGGAAATCCAGGTGAAGACCCATCGAATCATGTGATGATATTTCATCCGTGGTGTTCATCAAACACCCTAAACGATGATTCAATTAGACTTCACCTTTTCCAAAGGACGTTAACAGGTCCGGCAGCAAAATGGTATATCGAGTTACCCAGAGCTTCATTTGACAACTTCAGTACCCTAGCCACAACCTTTTTAACCCATTTTCAGTTACCGATAAGGTACGAAACGGGAACAGAACTTCTTACCAATTTCAAGAAAACGACGGCCACTCACATATCCAATCACATTCATGAGTGGCGACGTCATCGAAGAATGGTAAAAACGTATGTTCCTGATCAACTTTTAGCTGAATGGTTTATTAAGTCATTATTTCCTTCCATCACAGAAGATATGGAAAAAGGAGGCATCATCACCGAAGAGCAAGTTATTGCTCGTGCGCAATATTTAGACTTGATTTATACTTAGTCTGGCACGCTCTACGATAAAATACCTGACACGACCGGAATTTTCAGTCCCCCCTCCTCCTAAATTGAACAATGAATCTCATGCCGGCGATGGTGTGATTGGCACGACAGACACAAAATCGACAAAGGCTACATCTATAAAGGCCTGTAAGATTTCCAGTCAAAATGCGAAAGAAGAACTTCTCGCCTCGGAAGTAAATGCCATCTCGACTGATAAATGCAAAGAAACCAAGAAACCAGGAGGCAAGAAGAAAAACAAAGGGAAGAAGAAGAAACAAGAGGAATCATCACCTGAAAAATCTTCTGCAAACCCTCCTAGAGATAGGAAACAAAAAAATCCATGCGTAATATGTGATGAGGATCATTGGACAAGAGATTGTCCACATAAGGCTGAGCTTAAAAGATTCATCAAGAATTCAAAAACCTCGGTAGTATTGACTGATCCGTTTCCAAATCCGGGAACAAATCTGGTTGCTAGTGAAAATGCTTCCCTGTCCCAAGTACTGATGTTGTCGATTTCAAAACAGAAAAATGATGCTTTGATATCGACAAGGAACAAATATTATGGGAATCCATAGCTGTCAAACAACAAGGATAAAGATCAACCTAGTAGTTCGACAACAACTTCCACAGAAGTTGCGCCGCCCATCAATCCTGAGCTAACAATAAAACCGCCAAAGGGAGTAGTACACAAGTCGACATTTAATCCTCGTGCCAGAGCAGCACAACATTATAATATAGTGGAAGATCTTGCCAAATCGCCATCCGCTATGTCGACACTTGAGGTACTGCAAAATTGCCCATCCCAAAAGCAGGCTTTATTATCAGCTATCGGTGGGATAGACCCAAAGGATTCTAATCTTGTGTCCTTTAATCATAAAAGATACGATCCTCAGTTACCAGCTCAACTAGCTTTCCTCATTCAAGTGAAATCCCTCAACAAAACTGTTCATCGAACAATTATTGATGAGGGGGCATCTACATGTATTATGTCGATGAGTTGATGGAAAAATTTAGGATCTCCAACCTTGTCGCGATCTTCGACAACATTAAAAGCATTTGACGGACGAACGTATACCCCATACGATATTCTAAGTAACTTGCAAGTTGAACTAGGAGGGAAAACAATAGAAATAGATGTCGAAGTAATCGATGGAAACCTCGATTACAACATCATACTGGGAAGACCATGGATATATGCTATGGCGGCAGTTGTGTCGACCTACTTTAGGAAGATTGCATTTCCTTTTCAAGGAGGAATTACGATCGTCGACCAAAAAACATTTCTTCTGAATAGTTCCCAAGTTACGGGAAGCATTCCGATGATCCATGGAAGCCCCCATACGCTTCAAAATATCGGAGTAGGCCTACTAAAAGACCCTATATTAATGGGGACTTTTGCCCTTCCACCTCCAATCAATCAAGCGGAAGTAGCGTTGGTAGGAACCTGCAATATGATATCTTTGATTCGAAAGATATCAGAAAACGATACAAATGTGGATCGTACGCAGGTATTGCCTCCAAGCCCAATAGAAAATATTGTAGCAATCAATTTTTTTAGCATGGGAGGCAGACCCAAATCAACGCTCATCAAGCGTTTGGATAGATAAGTCTAAGGAATATGGCACCCCTTCATATCCTTGGTCGCAAGTGCATTACACCGACGAAGGAATTGTTCAATCAATGGTAATTGAAGGGGCGCCATGGGAAGATTACCACCATCGTTCGCATCTTTCGAATTGTAAAGAAGATACTCCTGATGACCTTCATCATCCGTCAGTTTTTTATTTCCTATCAAATACTGTAAACACGGTGGATTCCGAGTGAAACTTGTCCAACATTGAAGAGACTATCGCCATAAATATCTCGACCAAAACAGATGTTGTAGAGAATATTCATGTTGGCAAATGTTGTTGTCCTTCAGAACTGGAAATATATAACGCTCTTTTTCGCGAATTCAAAGATGTCTTTGCTTGGTCATATGATGAAATGCCAGGCATTGACTCGAGTATAGTTGAACACGAAATCAAGATGTATCCAGATGTCAAACCAGTACGACAACGGCTACGGCAGGTGTACCCCAAGAAAGCCACTGCCATCAAGGCAGAAGTTGAAAAGCTTCTCCATGCTGGTTTCATTTACCCGGTTCCTCTAACCGATTGGGTATCAAACATTATTCCTGTTATGAAAAACAAGGAATGATTAGAGTGTACGTCGTTTATAGGGATGTAAATCAAGCTTGTCCAAAAGGCAACTATCCTACACCCTTTATTGACCAGATAATTGATGAATGCGCCGGATGCGAAATCTTTTCATTCGTGGATGGATTCTCCGGGTTTAATCAAATAAATATCCACCCACAGGACCAGTCAAAGACTGTATTTATTTGTCTGTGGGGCACATTCGTATATCACAAATTACCCTTTGGTTTAAAGAACGCAGGGGCAACATTTCAGAGGGCAATGAATTATGCCTTCCATGACATCAAAAACATCGTTCAACCATATCTCGACGACCTTCCAGCTCATTCGCGAGAGCGGACCGATCATCCATAGCATTTGAGAGCGATATTTCTACGTTGCTGACACTACAAGATACGACTCAATCCACACAAATGTGTGTTCTTTGTCAGTTCTGGTCATTTACTTGGCTTTGTAGTCTCAAAGGACGGGATTCGTCTCGACCCATGTAAGGTTCAGGCAATCATAAATTTGCCTCCACCTTCAAATTTGCTTCAGATTCAGAAACTCCAAGGGAAAGCAAACTTTCTGAGGAGGTTCATTCCAAATTACGCCGAAATTGCTAAAGGTTATACACGTCTATTGAAAAAGGAAGTGCCCTTCATCTGGGATCAGGTCTCGCAAGCCTCCTTTGATGCCTTAAAAGAATCCCTAATGAAAGCATCATTAATGTACGCTCCCGATTATCAAAAGGACTTTAACCTGTATCTGGTTGCAGCGAATACAACCATCGCAATGGTTTTAGTTCAAGAAGACAACGGAATTGAACATCCTATATATTATTTAAGTATGAACTTAAATGATACAAAAAACAATTATTCCTATGTTGAAAAGCTGGTGCTTGTAGCTGTTCAAGCGATACAGAGATTTCAACACTATGTCCTCTTTCGAAAAACTACCATTCTATCAGATTGCAACCCCATGACTTATATATTGTCGTGACAGTTGCTGGGGGGGAAATATTCAAAATGGATAGCAATTCTACAAGAGTTTGATCTGGAATTTGTAAAATCCAAGTCAAAGAAAGCCCTGGTTTTCGCGGAATTACTATGTGATCTCCCATCATCGTCCAACGATGAAACATCAGATGAAACAATCGTGGATGAATCTTTGTTTCTGATATCTTCAAGAAATCCGTGGTATGGAGATATAATCATCTATCTCCAAACCCAGAAATATAGGCCTAATACCTCCCGCTCCGAACAAAAATGTATTTGATACCAATCAAAAGACTACATGATCGTCGGTGATACACTTTACCGTCGTGGCGTCGATACGGTTCTGAGGAGGTGCCTCACCTGACCAACAGGATACTTCTTACCAACAATGTTCAAAGATTGCATAAGCACAGTCAGAAGTTGCCATGCCTGTCAAGTTTTCGATAGCAAAACCAGAAGACCACCCGCACCTCTGCAGCCAATTGTTGTTGTTGGGTCATTCGCCAAATGGGGCATTGATTTCATGACATGTAAGCCCACCTCGACCAGGGGGCATGGGTATATCATAGTCGCAGTGGACTATTTTACCAAATGGGCCGAGGCGATGCCTACATTAGATAACACTGGTGAAACAACTGCCCTTTTCTTTTTCAATCATGTAGTCGCCAGATTTGGCGTTCCACAGTCTATAGTCACAGATCATGGATCGCATTTTCGCAATCACATGATGGCCGAATTAGCTGCCAAATTAGGGTTGTCTCACAACAGCTCTACTCCATACTACCCGCAGGCCAACGGACAAGTTGAAGCAATCAACAAAGTCCTGAAGTGCATGTTGCAAAGGATGATTGGAGTCCACAAAAGGAGTTGGCACCTGATCCTGTACTCAGCCTTGTGGGCATACCGAACATCAGTAAGGAATGCAACCAGGTTTACACCCTTCCAACTGGTGTATGGCCTAGAAGCAATCTTACCAGTTCAGTGTGAAATCTCGTCCCTCAAACTCACAATCGACCTTCTCCCCGGAACTTCAGAAGAGGAGGCTCATTTCTTGGAACTAATCCAATTGGATGAAACCCGTCGTGATGCCACTTGGGCTAACGAAGCTCATAAGAAATGAGTCAAGGCACAGTTCGACAAGAATGTCAAACCCCGTGTCTTCTCAGAAGGTGACCTGGTCTTACTTTACGACCAAGAATCCGATAAATTGGGAGCAGGTAAATTCAAGCCTTTATGGATGGGTCCCTATATTGTTAAATGTGTATTAGCAAAAGGAGCCTATGAGTTAATGGATTATGACGGAATTCCACTGGCGCAACCCTGTAACGGGTTGTACCTTAAGCGTTACTATGCATGATTCAGTGTGGTAACCTATATGCTTTTGTTACATTTTTGTTTTTGCTAAGGGTAATCGTTTTGGTCAAGTAAATCCACTTTTTACATTTGTCGCAGATGTCGAACCTATTGGAATCTTTTGTTGGATATGCCGACGGAGCAAGTCGTAGTTCGCGGAACCTATCTTCTGCGGCCTGGGCCATTTTTGATCCAAGCGGCGAGTTAGTAAGTTTCAGAGGGGTATGTATTGGTCGATCAACGAATAACATCACTGAATATAGCGCGTTGATAGAACTTCTCTCTGATGCCATCACACATGGCATACGCCGACTTGTCGTCAGGCTAGACTCACAGCTCGTCATACTACAACTCACTGGTATCTACTCCGTCCGAAATCCAGCTATCTATCGCATGTTCCTAAGGGTCAAGATTTTGGAAAGGCAATTTGATTTTATTCAATATCAGCATATTTCTAGAAGCTTAAACACATTAACTGACTCATTGGCAAATTATGTGTTAGATAGACATTTGCAGCATTTATAAAAATAAGCATTTCATCAATATTTGCATTCGGATCATGTAACTTAACCAAAATAAAACTCTGAAAATCAAAAATATATATATAACTGTTTATGGTTTACACATAATGTTCTGTAACCAACACAAAATTGGTCAAATGACCCAAAACTCAAGATGCTAGGGGGCACCCTAGTCTAATGATGTTGGTGATAACAAGTCACCGCCTGTGAAATCATGCGTAAAAGCCTAGTCCATCAACTTGGCACGCCAGTGGTATGTCGCTGCAACCTCAGAGGCAGCTCGTTAGTCCTCACATCTGGAATACCGAGAGTGAGGCCCTCGACCTGATCCTATAATGCTAAAAGAGTCTCGGCCACATCGAGGTCGCGAAGGATAGCCCTTCCCACATCCTCTCCTGCTGGAGTGGCGGCTGGCACTCTCAGGTGTACTACTGGCCGAACGGGACCAACATATGCATGAGCACATGAGTTTTGATTAGTCTTGACAGAATAAAGCACAAGGACATTATAAAGGGAAACAATAAACAGAAATATGGTCAAAGAATTTCCCAATGGCACCCCACTGCTCGCCAGCCGGCAGTACCAAATCCGGGTCACCCCGGAAATCCATACCAGCATATGGATACTCGGAAAAAACCATCTCTCGACGATCAAACCACCCGAAGAAGGTATCAGAAGAGGAAATCTGAGACTGACCAGCATGTCTGGACATATGGTCGACCCATCTCTGCATCCGTGGTTCAGACGGTGGAGGTAAACCAAGTGAAATATATTGCGCTGCATTAGCGGGATCTTTTCCAAGGCAAAGGCGGTCAAAATAGAACCATATCCAATGTTCTTCAATCTTTCGTTTTTCACCTTGGTCAACTGTTCTTTCATCACAAAGAGTACTGCATCACACTAGTTGAACACCTTCGGTTCGAGACATTCTAAGGCATACTGCATATAAGACCGGTTGGCCACGTGAAGAGTCGCACCACCAGCCATCCTACCAAAGGTGAACAGAATGGTCCTCAAGGACCTGTCAGTGACATCTCGAATGATGATATTGCCGTATTTACTCGGCTGAGATCCCTCTCCACAATACCTTCGAATGTAATCTCTCACAGATTCACCCCCACGGGCTGAACCTGATAAGGAGATAGGGGCACCCTGCCTCGATAATCCGGTCAAAAAATAGATGTCCACGATAGTCAAGGGGATGGATTTTCCCCTAATCTGGAATACCTGGCTAGTAGGGTCCCAGGCATCTAGCAAATACTGCAACAAGTTGATTTGTTGCCTCATGCTAGAGATGCAGAAAAACTTGAACAGGCCACAGTTCCACAGTGCATTTACCGTGACCGGATCATGTAAAGCAAGCATGTCCTCTTCTTCATGCTCAAATTCTCGCCATGTAATAGGTATTTTTCTCCAATAGATCTCTGAAAACAAACAAGAGAAGAGTTATATCCTGATTTGGTGAGAAACAGGCAAAAATTTCCATTGAAAACTGTGCACAAATTTCCCTCCTTGCGCCCATCGCACCCCCAACAGTGTTCTGGGTGCATTGCATGCCAACTGTCCAGTGAATAGGCCAACATGCAACACACCTTTCGATATAGAAAGGGTGCGATGGAGCTAGAGCGAGTTTTTCAAACCCCAAAGGCTCAGAAAAACCAGAAATCAGGCTCAGAATGTGAAATGGAAAGGATGAAATGAAAGAGCTCAGGTTTAGCTCCTACCTGGTCCAGACGGCGCCAAAAATCGTCCACAGAATCTCCCGGAATTAGCTGGTGAAAATCAAGGGGGAAAGCACCTCCAAATCTCCAACAGACCAAAGTTCAAATGAAATGGTAAAATGAGGGGTAAAAGCACTTTTAAATTACTTTTTACGTAATTCAAGTAAAATATTAGTGTCTTAACTCATTTTTCAAACATATTGTTCATTTCTAACTAGTTTGATGAAGCGATTGAGCATGCAGTACAATTTTTGAAGGAACAAAGTTATTAATGGTAAAGTCAAGAAATGACCATTATATCGAGCATTTTTAACGCGGACTTCAAGCTCGTTAAAAAATAAACATAAGAAATGAGCAAATGTTCCTCCAGAGTTTAAGCTCATTTTAAAATAAAAAATGAACCAATTTCCAGTAAATAACCGTTGTGAATGTAGTACTTCAGCCTTTAAAGCCTTGGTCATGTTCTCATCATCACCTCCACTCTGTATTGGCCGATCATTCACCTCCACTTGATTGTTTACCCCTTTTGAGGAACAACTGTGAAGAGTGATCTTGTTAGCCATCCTTGTAACATATCTGTGATTGGAAAATTCCAAACCTTACCTGGAATCATCTGCTACCCGAATTTATCACTCGTTCCTCAAAGATGAGTCTCCTTTAAGCTCTTTTCAACTGACTCATAAAATATGAAAAGATTTCCGAGCCATTGGCCTCTCCAGCTCGTTAAAGTAACCAGAAGTGCTATCCCTCCTTTAGATTTTAATCTTTTTGGACCTGAGGGATTATTACACAAAAAGATCGAGCGCTTGTTTTGTTCGGCTCGTTAAAATTACCGAAAATTCATCCCTTTTGGATTATTTTATACTTTTTTGGACTTAAGGGATTAGATGACGAAAAAGGGTTTTTGGAGTTTCCTTTACGTCCCTTTTTAGACTCTCTAAAATTGAAAAGGACCGAGTTATCTTTGTCGTTAAACTCGTTCAAACCTAATAGCGACAAACTTGTCCATAATAGACAAGAACGAGTTTCACTATCGCTAGGCTCATTAAAACATAGCGATGGTTTTGCCCGAAGGGAAAATTATAAAACAAGCATATGTTATCCTCCTCAAGCTTGACAAAAATAAAGAGGTACTCGTCAGCAATGATTGGGGAAAAATTGGGAAGAAAACTTGAAGAAACTTTGTTGGTAGCAAGTCACTCTTGAACATGATACTTTCACTCCGCATCTGACTCGGGTTCGGTTGTTACATTCACTGGTCACATCACCATGGTTCCATCACACCATCCAAAATTAGGGTTAATGCTACCAATCCATTAGGTCAGTGTCGCCGATATGTTCAAGAGAAGTCGCTTAGAGAATTCACCTGTGTCTCACCCACTATAATACATTTTCTCTCCATTCTTTCATGACCGCCACCCTGAACCGTATATCACCAGATCGTTTTCACCTCCATTAAAATCATTTGCTCCATTCCGTGTCATTGATGTGGGATTCACTAAGGCCCTCCTATGACAAATCGCTTCTTGTTGACATCAGCTCATTATCCAAGAAGTCGATCTAAGAACAACCCTTTCAATACTTTGAAGCTTTCATGCCTCAATGGAAAGTTTCTCACTTCCGGCGATAGGTTTACATCAATGGCCTTCGACCGAAAGGTTTTTCGTGGTGTTCAATGCCGAGTCCCTTATTCACACCACGTGAATTGTACTGTAGTACCTTGAGGGTCATTATCATTATCGGTGATTCCTCTCGCGCCTGTTAACAGCTTACATCATTGGCTGGTAATCAGGCAATGTCTTTCCATGTTCGACTCTAGAACATCTCTCACATGGATCGACTTGTACTTTGAGTGAATATCGAACGAGATTGAAGACCCCGGATCTAGTTTCATCCATCCGGGCTGCGATATATATTCAGGAAAATAAAGACATCAAATGTACATCATTGCTGCACAGATAATCATCCAATCTAAGGGATGATGGCTCTACCAGAATCATCAGTCTACACTCAGAAGATTGTCTGTCCTATGTACATGAAAATGAATTTATAAAGCTGAGCATGGGAATGCCCGCCTCAGCTAGATCATGAAAATAATATGAAGATAATGTATTGTATTTTATCTTATTACAGGTCACCTTCCAGCTCGAAAAAACTTCGGATCCTCATGATAAAGCATTTCACCCGACATCAAAAGATTAACGACCTCATGCTTTAGGGGGCAACTGTTATAGAAATTTTTGGGCACTGCAACCCCAAAGCATAAATTTCCATAAACCAAGGGCTCCTAAGTCCCTAAGGGTGTTGTTCCAACCCCTAAAAGAACAAGGTCAACTGATTACAACATCTCCCAGAAGTTCTCCATGAAAAACTACTCAGAACTGGTCAAAACTGGACCATTTCACCTGCTCCATAGGCAAAGTGCGTTGCATCCCACCTGAATACACACAGTAGGTGCGATGCATGTCAAAAATCCCTTCTATGGGGTGCGATGGGTGAGAAGGGACAAATGGCAGGGTCAATCCGCAAGGTGGAGGAGCATGGAATCTTCCAGAAACCTCTCCTGTGACACTTGCCTCTCTGAATTCGACCAGGGATGAGTAAGAGATCATCAATCTCCAAGTGGAATCAAGAACTATCAGAGAGAAGACACTAATCAAATCTCAAAAGCTGACTCACCTCCCTTGCAGACATCTATATATGGATCCCTCATCCCAGAGATCCAGAGGCTGGAATTTTGTATCTTGTAAGGAAGTGCTGTTGGTTTCTTGGTGCAATATCATAGTGTTGGGTGATCTAAGCTTTTCATGAGGTGAAGAAGGGCTTTCTTGCTGAGAGGATGATGCTGGGTCAGAACAATTGGTTGTAATCCTCTTTGCTCTTTCTTGATTATCAATAAAGCTATTCAAGTTTTCCTCCACATTCTTGTATGATTGATGATTTATGCATTTGTGTGGTCAATGTATATCTGATCCTATATTGTTTATGATAATAGATCTATGTTCTTGGATAGTGTTATGCTGCTTTGATTCTACAGGTACTCTTTGAAGCTACGTAGACAAGGAAGCGTGTGGCAAAGACCTACCAGAAGAGAGAGGAATCAAACAAGGAACCAAGCGCAAGACAGAGGTTGGTCTCCTTATTCTTCTCTTATCTATTTCTCATAAAGGAAAACGAAAGTAGTTTTTAGTGTGTTTGTTTCTAAGGTAGCTACCAGCCTTAGTGGGACTAGCAGCTTTGCATAGACACTAGTTTTCCCGATAACAACTAATACACCAATACAAATGAATTTCTATACCAGATTAACACGCAACACTACACTTGATCATTTAGTCAACAAAATGTAAATCACAAATTCCTGCCCTCTCGGCTTGATTACAACAGTTTTTTGACCTCTGTTCAATCTCAAACCCTATCTCTGTCACTCAAAACTCTCGCTTACCCCCTCTATTCTCAATTATCTAAATCTTTATCATTACAATCTTTTTCTCTTTTATGAATCGAATCCTATCCTAACTGCGGTAACAAGTCAATCCCTATTTTAATCAATCTAACAATTAAATCTCTATTCTCAAACTCTGTTACACACCTATACTAACAACTTATCTCTTAGTCTAAAAATAATATAATATTCTAATTATTACAATAATGAAGTAAAGATCATTTTCAAGAGGTCCAACCCTCTCTACTAAAACTGACTTTGACCACTCAAGTCAATGAAATTCATCTCATGTTAGCCACAACATGTGAACATACAATCACATTTCTAGCTACGTTTGGATGCTCCTGCATCATAGTGCATGCAGATAATTCGAGTTCCCCATTTGTGGTGGAGATTACAAGGAAATGTAACATCAGTTGTAGACTAGTAATTAGTGTACATATGTTACATGCAGTCATATTATCAACCTTGGTAATTGCGCAATGCATTTTAGATAAATTCCTAAATAATAGGGGGTAATTTCACAAGGAATTGCACAAGGAAATAGGGGCTCAAGTACAGGCAGAAATTGACAAAATTTGGGTTATAGATTTTGAGTGAGCAAAGAGATAGGTTATTCACTTGAAAGTTGTGCTAAGTTGAGCAAAACAATTGTAATACATCTCTATTCATCAGATTAATGCAAGAAGGCATTGGGGTTTTTATAAACTTGCTTTCCTTAGGAAAAATACTATGTGCATGTGTGTTATTTCTTATGGAATGTATAAAATTTTTGTTCTAAATTGTGAATTAACTTCTGCAGAGAAGTAAAGTAGGTTTGAGTCTTGTGATTTTGATTATAAATTCATGAGCAGTTGCAAATGTAAACCATAATTTCTACATGGTATCAGAGCAAGATTCACATTACAGCATGAATTTCGGAGTTGTTTCTCAGGAGGTTCGAATTTGCAGTTGAGTGTAGCATGATATCTTTAGAGTTGAGAAGATGACCTTCAATGGGTTGAGGATAGAGTATGCCTTGGAAGGAAACTGTAATTTCATTGCATGGAAGGATCGTATGGAGGTGATATTCGAGGACAATGGATTGATAGAATAAATCAAGAGAGATGTTGCAAAACTAGCAGAATCTGATGCTCAAAACCTTGCTCAGTGGAAGAAAGATGTAGCCAGGGCAAGGAGAATAATATTGGAGGGAATATGGGACCACATTGTCACTAATATCCATGGGAGAGAAACTCCTTATGCGATGTGGTAGGCACTGATAAATCTATTCTAGAATAGTAGTGACCCTAGGAAGTTGTCGCCCAAAGATAAAATTCAAAATATCAAGTTGAAGAAGAATGACACTATCTCGTAGTATCTAATCAGGTTCATACAAGTTCGTGATGAGCTTGCAGAGTTGGTGTTACTGTTTTAGAGGATGACTTGGTAAGCCTGACCCTTCTAGGCTCCCAAGAGTTGGCATAGCTATCAAGATTCATTGAACGGGAGGGAGAAACTACCAAATTGGGAACAATTATGGTATGATTTTGTATAGGAGGAAATAAGGAAGAATACTAGAGATGGGACCTCATCCAAGAGCGAGGATGAAGAAAAATTTACATTAGTTGGAAAGGGAAAGAAGGGAAAAGGGAATAAATCTGAAACCAAAGTAGAATCTGGCCAAGGAGAGAAGAAGAAAGATTTGTCAAAAATTAAATGATTCCATTGTCATGAATACAGACACTTTCCACAAAGTGGCCACACAAAAAGGTAAGCAAGAAGACCTCAAGAGGAGTAGTAGGTAAAGCCTTGGCTTCATAGTTCAAGCTTGATTTTACACTTATCGCATACATGGCCAACCCAATGATGGGTAGCATGTGGTACTTGGACTCATGTGCATCGTTCCACATGACAGGGTGTAGATATTCTTTCAATGACTTGGAGGAGAAATATCTCCAGATACACATCGGTCTAGGGGATGACAAAAGTTACAATGTGATTGAGATTGGTACAGTCACCTTTTAGAGGGAGTTGGGCTCCCCTCTCAGGCTCAAGGATGTCTTGATTGTTTCAGGCCTAAATAAAGATTTGATCTTGGTTGAAGTTTTCGAAGACCATGGTTATGATGTGATCTTCAACAAAGGAAAAGTATTCTAGAATCACATAGCCATGGGACATATGAAGTAGATCGGGGTTGATGTGAAGAACCTATATAAGTTAGATGTGTAAGACTGTGCTACATTAAGCACCAAGGTATAGAAAGTGGAGGGTTGCAATACCAGTGAACTTTGGCACATAAGACCTGGCCATTCACATCATGGTGCCTTGAAGATTATGCAGAAAATAAACACTGGCCTCCCTAAAGGAGGACTTAAGAAGCAAGATGTATGCAAAGGATGTACCTTGGGGAAGTACACAAAATCCACATTCCATGATTAGGACAAAAACACATGTGTATGCTAGGAAATGATCCACTCTGATGTCTGTGGACCATTCTTGACAGCCTCTACTACCAGACACAAATATTTGTAATTTTTATTGATGACTTGTCAAATAAGTGTTGTACCCTCTTCATGTAGAATAAATATGAGACATTCTCCATGTTAGTAGAATTCAACAAATTGGTCAAGAAATAAACCAACATGAAGTTGAAGGCTCTCAAGAGCGATAATAGAGGTGAGTACGTTTCGAATGAATTTAAAAATTTATGTGCAAAAGAAGGCATTCGATGCGCGCTGACAGCACCCCACAACCGACAACATAATGGGGTGATGAGAGAAATAATTGTAGCATTGTGGGATTAGCGAGGGTGATGTTGCATGACCATGACCTGCCTTTGCATTTATGGGTTGTGGAATGCAACACAACAATATATTTGTAGAACCGAGGTCCTCATCAGAATCTTGGTATGATTACATTAGAGGAGGATTTCTCGGGGAGAACTTTGAATGTATCACACTTCAGGATTTTTGGAGATTCCATTTACTACCATGTCTCCAAAGAATCAAGGAAGAAGCTTGAGTCGACCACATAATTGGGGGTATTTGTGGGTTACACAAAAGCTCCTCACAACTACCATGTGTACTTGTCATCCCTCAGAATGACAGTTGTGTGAAGACATGTAAATTTTGATGAGGAGAAAGTGATTCAGTGCTCTCTTGAGAGGGAGCTTAAGATTGCACCACAAGAGGAGCTTTTAGCTCCAAAGGAGTAGCCTCAGGAAGTTGTAGAGCAACCACAAATTTAGGAGTAGAGAGTGGGGACATCCACTCAAGAAAAATGATCCAGAGAAGGTGGAAAAAGTACCAGGGAAGTTTATAGACTTGTGCAAGATGCAAGGGAGAATGTGGGGGGTCCTTCAAATTTTCACAGGTAAAGGAGGTTACCTGAGAGGTGTACTGTCTACATGGCTCTAATGACTGATCTTGTAGAGTCTGAGGCATCATCTTTCAAGGAAGAAGTAGAGAAACCTGTATGGATTGATGCAATGGTGGAGGAATACAAATCCATTGTAAATAATAGTGTTTGGGAAGTGGTCCTAAGACCAACAGATAAATCAGTAGTGGGTTCAAGATGGACCTTCAAGGTGAAGTAGGCAAAAAATGGAAGCATAAAGAAGTATAAGGCAAAATTTGTGGCCAAGGGGTACTCTCAAGTTGAGGGAATTGACACATGAGAATACCTTTGCTCTTGTAGCAAGGTACTCATCCATTACATCAATTCTTTCTCTAGTTGCGCAGATGGGGTGGAATATCCACCACATGGATGTAAAAACAACATTTGTCAATGGGATTATTGAGGAGGAGGTGTACATCGAGAAACCAGAAGGTTTTGAGATATTTGATCGGGAGCCTCATGTGTTCAAACTCAAGGGAGCATTGTACAGTCTCAAAAAAGTACCCTGTGCTAAGTACACGAGGATCGATAGATATCTCACCAATTTAGGCTTCACCAAAAGTGAAGCGGATGCAAACCTCTATCACATTTTTGTAGAAGGTAAATTTCTTATTATTATCTTATATGTTGATGATTTGATTTTAACTGGTGATGAGAAAATGATTAGATCTTGTAAGGAGGACCTTGCAAGGGAATTTGAAATGAAGGACATGGGTACCATGCACTATTTCCTTGGGTTGGAAGTATGGAAAGGCGACGGGGAACTGTTTGTATCTCAAGGAAAGTGTGCAAATGTGATATTGCAAAGCTTTTGAATGGAGAGTTGTGAACCCATGGAGACACCTCTAGCGACCAACTGGAGGAAGGAGGATGCCAGTTTAGATGAAGAACTGGATGCTACCATTTATCATAATCTAGTGGGTTCACTCATGTACCTTATGAACACATTACCAAATATGTGTTATGTGGTCAACCAGTGGAGCCAAGCTATGGTTAGGCTAACCAAATTATTTTGGAAGGATGTTAAGAATTTTTTATGGTACCTCAGAGGCATTACCCAATTTGGACTATGGTATAGTGGCTTCACAAATGCAGCCTAGGCATGAAGTCCATCAATCCGAAAGAGTACATCAGGTGGAATTTCCAGTATTGGGACTGCAGTTGTTTCCTGGTACAACATGAAGAAAATATTTGTGGTTCTCATCCTAGCAGAAGCAGAATACATTGATGCAAGTCAAGTAGCATGTGAGGCGGTTTGGATAAGAAATGTACTTGTTGGACTATTTAGTCAAATGATGGATCCAACTATTATCTATTGTGATAATCAGATTTGCATCAATTTCTCTAAGAATCTTGTATTTCACAATCGATCCAAGCATATAGATATCTGGTATCACCATTTACAAGATTGTGTGCAAAGGCGGATAATGTTGCTACAATACATTTCGACAGAGGAACAAGATGCTGACATTTTGACAAAAGCTTTTTCAAGAGGGTAGTTCGAGTTCCACAGGTGAAGGATAAGGGTGGTTGATAATCCCTTTCTTGCTAAGAGGGAGTGTTAAAAAATGCAACAAGAAATTCTCAATTTGATTTTGCCTTGATTAAATTGAGAAAAATTTGAATTTCCACATCAACAGACAACTTGGACGCAATTAACTTGTGTGACATGGACTGTGTCACCCAGTTTACTCATTAAATTCGAGTTGGAGGAGTTAGAGTTCAGTTAAGAATGTGTTATTGATAATTTGTAGCAATCAAATTTAGTTATCTCAAGTTGTTTTAAGTTAAACTAGTTCCAACTATTGGAGGAAATAGTGGAAGGTCAGTTGTGGAGTGGGACTTCAGTCAAACTCAGTGATCATCCAGTTAACTGATCAATCATCAAAAAATAGCTAGTGCATGTAGAGAATTCAAGTTCCCCAGCTGTGGTGGAGATTCCAAGGTAGTGTAACATTAGTTGTTGACTAGTCTTGAGTGTACAGGTATTGCATGTAGTCAGATGATCAACCTTGGTAATTGCGCAATCCATTTTGAAGGAATTCCTAAATAATAGGGGCCTAATTTCTCAATGAATTGTGAAAGGAAAGAGGGGCTAAAGTAGAGGCATAAATTTATTGAGTTTGGATAAGAGCTTCTCAGTGAGGAGAGAGATAAGTTACTCACTTGTAGGTTGTGCTCAATTGAAAAATAAATTGTAATACATCTCTATTCATCAGATTAATGCAAGAAAGCAAGAAAGCACTGTGGCTTTTAGCAGATTTCTTTCCTCAGGAGATATACTCATTGTATGCATGTTATTTCTTATTGCATGTCTAAATATTTTGTTCTAAATTATGAATTAACTTCCGTAGAGTAGTAGTGTAGGTTTCTATCTCGCAATTTTCATTAAAACTTCACGGGAAATTGAAAATCTACACCATAATTTCTACAAGGATGGTGGAGGAAAATTACATAATATTTGTTGGCGCACAATATTCCTACTTCAAAACCTCTATGAAAAATTTTGTGAGAAGCAGACGCCGAGGATAAAAGATTGGATTGGATTCCTTTGGTTGGACTTTCGAACCTATAAATTCATTGTTTTTGTTCTTGTTTTTTGATGAATTGTGTGCAGAAAGATGGTTTACAAGAAAGTAGTATGTGTTTTAGAGGAGTAAGACAGAATAATAATGGACCTACCTATGTGTAGTTGGATGACTCAGATGGAAAAGTTGATGGCAATGGACACAACTATAGCTGAAGAAGAAGAAGAGATTGTTTGCATAAGTAGGTGTCTTTAAAATTGGATTGCATTATAACTACTACACTAATAAAAGTCGGAGGTCATAAAATTACATAAGGTATTTTGTAACAAATTTAGTCATTGTCTTTGTTTTAGTCTTCATTTCTTTCTATACTTCCTACAAATCATTTTCATTTGGCTCTACTCTTATCACATGACACAACATCTTAGATAAAAGTCTCGTGCATCTACCATAATCTTTGGTCTTCTCAAAGGGTGGATCATAGATTGTTGGAGTAAAAATGCACCCATGAGGAGATCGTGATAATCAACATAAATACTTATGTAACTAGAATAGAGAGGTTAATGTAATTATTTGATGGAATTATAAATATTTATACACTTACAACCACATCTGCAACATAATCCAAACTATTCGAATTGAAAAATGATTATATTAGAGATAGCATACACTAGTCAATTAAATTAAATTATAGTTTGTTTGTCTTAATCATTAATATGATAAACAAAGATAAAGTAAATACTCCATGCTACACATGCAAAATGTTGCCAAGGTTGACCTTGTGCAGAACCCGATTTAGTAATTATACTAGAAATTACTGGGTCAATGATGATATCATTGGTACTATATATATATATATATATATATAAAGGTTTAGTGGTATGTTACATCGAATGCTTGGGAAATTTTATATTTATGTTTACCTTCACCTTACCTTATAACATGCTTTGTACTTACCACAATCATTCTTTATTGTCAAAACATGTCAAATCATGAAGAAGAAACTGATAGAACAACATAGAGAGTATATGCACAACATCGTGGCATTTGTGCAAAAGCACTAGAAGGTTTTTAGAGATATACCACTAGGAAAACGACTAGATAGAGGATTTGAGCACATCATTAAACTAGAGGAAGGGGAAAAGATGTCATCAAAACCCCTTACCAACATCCCAAGGCATATAAGTATGAAATAGAGAATGTCATTTGGGAGTTGTTGGCATTAGGACACATTCGACCGATCTCAAGCACTTTTGCCTCATTGGTAGTGTTGGTCAAGAGGAAGGATGGATCCTTAAGGATATGCATAGACTATCATGCATTAATTAAGAAGACCATCAACAATTGATACCCTATCCCCAGGATTGAAGAATTGATGGATGAGTTGAAAGGGGCTAAGTACTTCTCAAATAATTCCCTTTTCTCAAGTTATCACCATATCATAGTTCAGGAATAGGACATTCTGAACAGAGCTTTTAGATGCCACTACATGCACTATGAGTTTCTAGTGATTCCCTTTGTATTAACCAACACCCTTACCACATTTCAATTTATATGAACCACGTGTTCAACAAGAAATTTTGCAGATTTGTGTTGGCCTTCTTCAACGAAATATTGATTTACAGTCAAACATGGGAGGAGAATCTACAACATTTGGATGAGGTACTTGGAATAGTAGAGGCACGTCAATTCAATGCCAGAATATCCAATCGTGAGTTTGTCATGACAAATATGTTATATTTGGGTCAGGTAATTGGAGGCCAGGTCATCAAAGTACATCAAGAGAAGATTGAAGCCAATCTCAATTGGCCCAATACCAAAAGTTTAATAGAATTGAGGGGCTTCTTGGGTATTTTTACTTATTATAGAAAATATGTTAAGGAGTATTCACAGTTGGTAGTCCCACTCACTGATCTAACTAAAAAGGGGGCCTTCAAATGGACAGAGGCAACATAGGAGGAATTTGAGCGACTGAAGAAAATGATGAGTTCATGCCAAGTTTTAGCCTTGTTGTACTTTTCTCAACCATTTGTGTTGGAATGTGATGCCCATGGGGAAGTAATTGGGATTTTTTTAACACATAACGATCATCTGATTGCTTTTGAGAGTAAGAAGCTCAACAATTATCAACATGATTATTTTATATATGAAAAAGAAATGCTCGAAATTATGCATGCATTGCCCAAGCTTTGACCATATCTAGCGCGCAATAGGTTCAAGGTCAAAAATGATTATAATAGTCTCAAATACTTCCTAAATTAGAAAATTCGGTGTATATATAACATTCTTACAAAAGAGAAGTCCACACTTCCATAGGAATGTTCCCATTTGAAACTTGTTTTTGATATTTGTCGCCTTCACCTTTGGACATTACATATGGGAAGAAAGGAGGAGTGATGGAATATGTTACAAGAGATGGCTTGAGGGTTAAATTTTTTATAGAAAAGATTAGGAAGATCCATCTATACGTACAAGGGACACTACAAAATCTAGAGGAGAAGTATAAGGCCACGCATGATCAACATAGAATAGAGAAATCATTCAAGGTGAGAGACAAATTATGGCTACAGTTGAACAAGGAGAGACTATAGGTTCGTGGTAATAAAATAAAGGATCTAAGATATGGTCCCTTTAAGATACTATAAAAGGTGGGCGATAATGCCTATCAACTCAATTTTACAGAATAAATGCGCATTTACTTAGTTTTGAATGTAGAGAATTTGAAACTCTATGAGCCTTCCATGGTAGATCAATAAGAGGAATAAGTCCTACCTTATGTGGAGGATTTGGCACGAGATGCTCAGGTAGAGTTGACAAAAGATACAATTTTTCAAAAGAGGTCTAGAACAACTAGAGGGGGCTAGCATGACCTTTGCCAAATTGGGTTGAAAGGAAAAATTCAAGATAAAGATAAATGATACATGCATGAGAAGGTGGACGTATGATTCAGATTGGAAGAATATATTGTTTTTCATTCATCTTGATCCTTCAATAGTGGAAAAAGTGGAGGAATCAACTATCAAGACTAATTTTTACCAATGGGACCTAGTTTTGCAAATTAGGGTAAGAAACCTTTCAGGAGCATTTTGAGGCATCATAAAACATTTTGTGGGGGAAATTTTTTTTGACTTGACTACGACTCCCTTTTTCCCTATTCTACATTTAGGGATCTCTCCAATAATGCAGGAATCACGTCAATCTGAGTCCATATACGAAAGTTATGCCACTCAAAAGTTGACCTTCCTATTTTAACCTCCATAATTTGAGAGGTTTTCATGTCATTCCCCTTTATTCTTGAAAAAGAGGCTAGCCATGTCATTATGACGTAGAATAATTCAAAAGAGTCGATATTGTAACTTTGGTTAAGAGTTGATGTAGTCAAACATCGCCACTAGTACATTATCAAGTTTTGTTATAGTCGAGCCACTAGGAGGAAAAGGGGTTCCATTCTTTTGAGTGAATTTGTTCCATACCTATGAAAAATAGCCAAGGGGGATAGGGGGTAGAGCACAAAGAAAATATTTTCACATTGTAGCAACCCATGAGCCACAAACCATACTTCTTTGTATTCGTATCCATATTCCCATTCAGAGAAATATAATAGAGTGGCCTCACTCTCTAGCTGGGTTTTTCTCCTGAAAGGGCTTCCTGAGTCAGATCATGTGTGAAATGTGTTTGTGAGCTTTTATTTTTTCATTCTTTATTTTATACATAATTTTAATTTGCATGCATATGTTACTAACAAATCTACATATCTATAAATCTAAAAAAATATATAACTATAATAATGTATATTTATAACTTTTACGTGTAATTTTTTCAGATATGTTGTGACGAACTCTCTAGTGGAATATCCACGATAGTTTATGGATCACAAGTATACCCTCACAAGCACACCCTCACAAGTACAACCTCAAACATAACATATGCCACTTCTATTTGTATTCCCACCTTCAATTTGTTTTCACTACTACCATATCCCAAGCTACTAAGAAAAGGTTCTTTCAAGTCAAAAGTAGAATAAAAATTTGGGATTACCTCTATGTTTTTAAAATTCATAGGGTGGTTGGTTTGAATTGGATTGACTTTTCTTAGGCTATATCATGTCTACTACTTATCCTTACTCTAGCTTAAACAATTACAACACATTACCAAAGTATTTTTTCCTCTTCTTCCTTTCTGATCATACTCTCTCCATAGGCTAATCAAAACCTTCGAAAATGAGACTTCCTTTTAGACAATCATGATCCATCTAACTGAACATGCTCACCTCCTTGTGCCATCACTTCTCTTTTCTCTTCCAAATTTATAGACCTATTCCCCCACTTATTCTTCTCTCTAATCTCTTTCAAATTATTAAATCCGCTTATTTTAACAAATTTTTGGTATTATCTTAACATCTTTGAAACCTTTTGAACTCTTTTACTCATGCCTCTATGTTTCCATTCTCACTAATACTCATTTTTATTACCATATAATTGTGATGACTCCCATTCATTATATTCATCCACCACTTCTTAATTATTTCAAATTGATTAAAATCTTGTTTTACCCTCTTTAATGCATGTGCTTCCTCCATGACAACTTATTCCCTTAGGTATTCAATATCAGTCAATCCATTACCTGCAACCTCCAAGCATTGGCACTGTTATGAAACTAGCTCACAAAAAGATAGAAAATATAGATCAACGCCTTAGAAATAAGCCTCTTCGAGGGGGAAACCTCATTTACATTACACAAATGAACAATTCTTAGATGATACAAATGACAAGACCTCCTTTCTATATATAGGAGTCTAAGGGGTCATAATATAATCAGAGCCGAAATAACAATAATAATGTAAGGGCACAATAATAACAATAGTGGGCTTCTATGGGGCACAATAATAACAATATGGGGACTACATGGGCACAACAATATAGTAAAGGGGTTGTACTAATAACAATAAGGGGTTACACTAGTAGTATAGGGACCTAACATGCCCCTCTCCTTCAAAATGTGTTGTCCTCAACGCTTGAGTAGTTCTTGCTGCTTCTGTATAAAATTCTTGTCCTCCCATGTGGAATATTCAATGGGTAAGTTCTTCCACTTGATGAGATACTCTGAAATTGATTGATTTCATAGTTGTCGGGTTCTTGTTTCTGTGACTGCTCCAGCCTCCAATATGATTTTTCCTTCCTCGTCAAGTTTTGGCAATATTATTTAAACTAGGATCTTCTGCAACTTTTGAATGTGTGGCCACATTTCTTCATCCTTCTTCCATTCATACCTTGCTTCATTTATCCAATCTAGTTGGATAATAGAAATGGTGCACAACAATGCTTCCACATCCTCATCCTTTCTTGAGAGTGCATTTGCCACAACATTTTTCTTCCCTTTTTTGTAGGTGATTTCAAAGTCATAACCCAACATCTTTGTGACCCATTTTCATTTCACTTCAGAGGATAATATTTGTTCTAAAAAGTATTTAATACTATCATGATCCGCTTTTACCTTGAAGTGTCTTCCCATTAGGTAAGGTCACCATTTCTTAAGTGCGTGTAGTATTGCCAACATTTCCTTATCATAAATAGCTTTCTTGAGGGACATTTGTTTGTATGTATGTAACCATAAGAATACCCAATCACCTACATCAAAACTTCTTTCATTGTGATGTTGATATGCTTGCTGTTTCATTCGATTCTGCACCAAAGTGGCATTATCCTTTAAAAGTTGGAGAACTTGTTGTTGGTTCTCGATGTGATCTTTCACTAATTGAATCTTTTTCTTCTTGATATGTCCTTCTATCTTGAGAGTTTGAGGAGTGGTAATTTTTTCCAGTGCATTACAAGATATGGTCAGATTCATTTCTTGATGCTCTATGTGATCTTTCACTTCTTGAACATTTTTCTTCTTGATATGTCCTTCTATCTTGATAGTTTTAGCAGTGGTAATTCCGGCCATTTCATACAATATATGGTTGGATTCACTTCTTCTTTATTGATGTGGTCTTTCACTTCTTGAACCTTTGTCTTCTTGATATGTCCTTCTATCTTAAGAGTTGGAGGAGTAGTAATTCTTTCCAATGCTTTACAAGATATGGTCAGATTCATTTCTTCTTTCTCCGGGGATGGTTCCTGGTGTATATACTCTTCTTTTGACGTTTATTGATCCTTTTCTTCCTCCTCTCCACAATCAATGCAAAATAATTTCTTCTCATCACACTTATGACCTTTAATGTATTTGTTATCACAATTGTAACAAGCCCTTTTTCTCTTTTTTCTTCCAATTGTTGTGGTGTAACCCTTGTAGGTTGTGGAAGGCTAGGAGAAACAACACTTCCTTCTTTATAGTTATGAGGGGTAGACTTCCTTGTTGCCATAATTTTTCTTTCCACTTTGTGACAAAGCCCTTTTTCTCTTTTTTCTTCCAATTGTTGTGGTGTTACTCTAAATAAGGTGTTGCTCTTTGTATCCTCATAATGTGTTATCATTTCCTCCGTGAAAATTGACCACGTAACAAGTTGTTTACGAGAACAAAGCCCTTTATACCATAAAAATACACACCTTTTGTAATAGTGGTACACCATGTAGATCAAAATATTACTCCATCTATAATATCCAATTTACCGGATCCTTGCCATCAAACTTCCTATATCGCCTTTTCTTGATTTTAGGAGCTTAATCTTGAAACAATTGTAACTTTTCCATTTCGAATCTTTCAGTTCTCAAATCGTGACCTGAAGTAGCCCCATGAGTTCTCTTTCTAACCGCTCAAGCCTGATCAATATTGGATTCTCCAAGGAAGAGTTATGCCAAATTTCCCAGAGTGACCTAATTATAGACTAGTTCAGTAGAGCAAACTTGTACGACGTGCCACGTGTCACTGTTTCGACCTTAGTATCTGAAACTGATACACAGAAAACTACAGGCCATCCTCTTTCTGAAACTTCTTAAGAAATTTTAATCTAATGCTCAAAATTTATGACGATTTTCCTAAGGTCACCTATTTAAGATGTAATTCGGGAGTTTGCAAAAACCCTAACTTCCTTAGATCATATATCCGAAAATATAGCAAGGCAAGATCTGAAATTTAGGCCTGAGGTTTAGATCGATTGTTTCTCAAATGGGCTTTTGTTTTAGCTTCTGAAACTTCGTAGAGAAAATTTTATAGCAAAAATTCCACGATGGCCTGTTTTAGATGAAATTATGGAGCTTGCAAAAACTATAACTTCCTTAGATCATATCTATGAATATATAGTGAGACAAGCTCTGAAATTCAGACCCAAGGTTCAGCAAGATTTCGTCTCAAATGGGTTTTATTTTTAGCTTCTGAAACGTTGCAAAAAAAAAGAAGTTATAGCGAAAATTCCACGATGACCTGTTTTGAGCAGCGAAAACCCTAGAATCCAAAGCTCTGATACCAAATGTTATGAAACCAGCTCACAAAAAGATATACAAGATAGATCAACGCCTTAGAAATAAGCCTCTTCGAGGGGGAAACCTCCTTTACGTTACAAAAATGAGCAATTCTTAGATGATACAAATGACAATACCTCCTTTCTATATATAGGAGTCTAATGGGTCATAATATAATCAGAGTCGACATAACAATAATAATGTAAGCGCACAATAATAAATAGTGGGCTTCTATGGGGCACAATAATAACAATATGGGGACTACATGGGCACAACAATATAATAAGGGGGTTGTAATAATAACAATAAGGGGTTATACTAGTAGTATAGGGACCTAACAGGTGCTTACACTTCCATGGTTGGAGAACTAAAAGACACATAGTCCTCTTCTACCACAAAATTATTTATCAATGTCACGATCTCCTTAAACAACCTTTTATGAGCTCCTTTCTTGAACTACTCCTCTTCTCTCAATTTTAAAGAACTAGTTCAAGTCTACTACAATCTCAATATTCTAACTCTATATGGTAATTAACCCAAATATATTTTTCTCCTCATACTTTTTGATCGAGCTATTGCAACAAAACCAAATTATGGGAATTCCATTAGATATCTCTTCTTATATTCCAATTCTCTTCCATGGGTGACAAATCTAGATCATTAAGTTCCATGTCCTTTAGGATCTTTCTCAACTATGTTTTAAACTTATCTTATTATTTCTTCAATAGGAGATGATTTTTCCTTATTTTCCATATTATATAGGAGACATAGGGTGCTTTATATTTTACATATTAATCAATGTTATGCTAATGCTAAGTTAGGTACCTTTCAAAACCCTAATTTGTAGATTATCTTGATTATTGATCTTTGTCCTGATATATCTCTAAAACATGTCCCCTTCTAAATTTAAAATTCCCTTATTTCTCCCTTCATCAATCTTGTGAATGTCGATTTGATGTCAATTTTATACTGGTTAACTTATTTGTAATGGCAATATAATGAAAACACTACTACAAAAAAGACCTTTAGGGGTGGTTTAGGCTTGCAAAAATCTTGTCAAAATCGTCTCTAAAAGTTTTTTATGGATTTAGTGGCGGTTTTTGAAAACTCCTTGGAAAGTCATGAAATTGAACCTTTTTTTTTTGGGGGTGGGGGGGGGAGATCTAGATACATATAATATAAGAAAATATCACATAGTTATTTTGCAACATCTCACCATCACTTACAGGATCAAATCAATAAACATCAGTTGTCACTAGATTCATCTAATTTCAAAAATCTAGCATACTCCTTTTGCACCATTTCACCACCATTTACAAGATCAAACACACATCTATATAAGTTGCATACATGAAATAAAAATTCTCAAATAGTCAGGAACTTATAACTTTTCCTTATTATAGTGTATTTCTGCATTGGTTTTATCATGCCAAATCATAATTTTGTTAAATATCAACAATTTTAATAAAATTCCTTCCAAACAGTAATAAACAAAAGCAATAGCATACAAAGCCAATATAGATTCACCATGTAACCTTCCAACTAGGCCAACAGTGACAATCATATTATTTTGATGGCTAAAAGCTACAAGAAAGTACAATCCCTCATGCAAGTGAAACTAAGGGAAGGAACAAAGATAAAATATCTTGGAAGAACCCTTGCATAATATATGCCCAATGCTCACATTTGATTCTTATCACATTTGATGTTTGAGATTACCTTGAAAAAACAACACAATTATACAATGATATTAATTTTAAAAAATAAATCTTGAATTATCACCGTTCTTTAAAATGAAAGATGATTGCATTTTAAAGCTTCGTTTTGGTTGGGTTGTTTTCTTTTCCTTTTGTATGGAAGGTGATTTCCTAATTCCTTAATGAATGGCGACGAGAACAAGTTTTTCACTACCTAACGGGAGGAATGCCCCTATGATTGACCCATCTCTCGATCCAAATTCAAATTCATCGTATTCACCAAACATTGCTAGTTAAACATCCCCATTCTTCTATGTATCATTCAACCAGGACTTCAACTAGTTTTCTTGTGGAATAGAGCACAGGTTCCAAGTTGGACTTTAGTTTTTTTTCCTGTGGCATAGAGTAATGTTTCTAGGTTTATAACTGCGATCCATTCAAAGAAATCTCCTTGACCCATCTCTCGATCCAAATAAAAATTCATCGTCTTCCCCATGGACTTCCAGTAAAAACTCCTCATTGTTCTACATATCATTCAACTAGGACTTTGGTTGTTTTGCCTGTGGCATAGAGTAGGGTTTCCAGGTTTGAATTCGATTGTTTTTCCTGTGGCACAAAGAAGGGTTTCCAGGTTACAACTATGATCCATTTAGAGAAACCTTCTTGACACATATCTCAATCCAAATCCAAAGTCGTCATCTTCCCTAGAGACTACCAGTGAAAAATTCTCATTGCTCTATGTATCATTCAACTAGCACTTTGACTATTTTTCTTGTGGCATAGAGCAGGGCTTTCATGTTGGAATTCAGTTGTTTATTCTATGGCACAGATTAGGTTTTCCAAGTTGGAATTTGGTTTTTTTTCTTGTGGCACAGAGTAGGGTTTCTAGGTTTACAACTATGATCCATTTAGAGAAACCTTTAGGAGGGACTTCAACAATGGCAATATTGGCGTTGTGGAGATTTTATTTTGATGTAATATTTTGGACCTCGTGGGAGGGGGGGTTTCAAATCCACAGTACCTTCCCAATAAGGTCATGATTTGGGATGATTATTAGAGAGGATGTATTAAAAAATTATCCTTTAGGTCTAAGGTTTGAGCCGTGAAGCTAAGACGAGATCGAATTGTGGTGGTGTTGGAGCAGAAGATTTTTGTGTACAATTTCATAGATTTGAAGTTGTTGCATCATATTGGGGCGATGGAAAACCCTAAGGATTTGTGTGTTATTTATCATGCTCCCAATAGCTTCATGTTGGTCTTCTTAGGCTTGCACCATGGGCAGATGAGAGTTGAGCACTATGGTCTTAAGAGGACCAAATTCATAACTACCTATGACTCTTACATCACCTACTTTGTTCTCACCATTAATTACAATCTCCTTGTGACTCCTAGTACAACGCAGACTCCTATAAGGATCTGAAAAACCTTAGGCACTACTCGATTGCAAGAGGTATGGATTTCATATCCACCTATTATTTTTGAAATAATTATCTTGGTCATTAAGATCCCCATCAATCCTTAGTTAAAGTCTCATGCTTTGAAGCATTGACCTTAAAATAAAGCTTCTTTCGTAGACAAGGGTTAATCAGGATGGCCTCTTTGGAAATATTGGTCTTTAGATATCAACTTTTTTCGAGAGGGTTAATAATGATCTTATGTATTATTTCTAATTGATTGATCAATTGGGGAATTGTTCCCTACCTAATCACTTATAGGTGAAAGTTATGAACATAATTATAGGGCTTTGAGTCACTGTTGGTTAGTAATGCAGGTTGCCTAAACTACTATTAAAACAACGCTAGGCTTATTTTTGTCTATTTCTATGCTCTGTCGGGCATTTCTGTTGAGATCTGAAGTAAATTTCATATACATTTCAGCCCATGTGAAGGTGTTTGAACATATTTTTCTTGAGAATAATCTTGTAGTAGATATGATTTGGTGAAGAAGGTATTAAGATCTATAGTTTCTTACTCTTGAATAAGGAGAATGAGGTAACATTATATAGTTAAATATAAGTATGCATTATTTGACAATGCAATATGTTGAATTCTAATCCATTAGCATTGAGAAGAACAAGGTTCAGAGCCTGTCAAAATTTAGGTTTCATAAATTCAAATTTTTATTTTATTTCGACCATTACCATCTTGTTTGTACTACTTTAACTTGATCACATTAATGTCTTTTCATTATTTTTTGTGTTGATATTTTATGCATATCGTGTTCCTTGCTAGAGAATAGTTGGTAAGTGTTGACAAATTTGGTGTCTCAAATGAAATATAATTTACTAAAACTGCAGTATTACTCAGGTTTGAGTCGCTTTTCCTGACTATTATATGGTTACATGGTTTTTTAATAACACGAAATATATTCAACTCAAAAATAGACATTTAGATGTTTTGTAATATTAAAAAAATGAAATTGAAACAAAATTTTCTGAATGAGATTTGGCTTTACTTAAAACGGAGGAGAATAACACTGGAATAAGTTTCAAAATCTTTGAAATATAATATATTTTGATATTAGACTAATGGATGTAACTTCAAAAAATGTAGTTTTAGAGAAGGGATGCAAACTTTAATTAATATTTGATTCACCATGAGCAGTAGTCTGTGTTGTTAGGAATAAGAAAAGATTAAGATGCAAATGATTAACCAGCAACAAAAAACACATAAATCATGCACACATTCACATAAAATTTACTTTGGAAAACCCTTATAGGAAAAACCAGGAAAAGTTATCTTTGTATCATTGAGCAAGGCCAACCAAGTCTCCAAGCCCATTGCAATGGCGTACACCAAGCCTTTCTAAAGGCTTAATTACATCAAAATCCAGGGGCTACCAAAATCATGGCTCAAAATCCACCACTGTTGACCTTAACATAATGACTCATTTACCAATTTAAGGTTAACCTAACATTCCCTTCTTTAAAGGCTTCACTACATCAAAACCCATGGGAACAAAACCATGGCATGAAATCCACCAATGTTTACATTAACATAATTATTCATTTACCAAGTCAAGGTTAACTAGTGTTCTCCCCTTTAAACTTGAATTGGGATAATTATACATGGCTTATCCTTCTCAAAATTTATAACTAAGGTATTTTGGAATCTAACATGCATCCCCACCTTTTTAGTCTTAGTAGTAATTTGCATAGGTGACATCATCAATAGCCAAAGAAATCGCAGTACTTAATTGGCTTAGAGTAGATGTATTTTAATTTTAACATTTACATATTTTCTCTAGATTCTACAAACAAATTTGTAGTGGAGGATAAAATCTATCTTTGTTAGTAATTATTCCTTTAGTTGCAAAAAACCCCAGGATGGCATAGAGTGATCCTCAAAATAAGTGGGATTTCCTTAGTAGGGAATGCACAAAATGTTGACCCAAATGTATATCAATATTTCGTGGTTTCTTCTTAAAATCACTTCCTAGATTGTTAAATGGAATGTACATACTATTGGTACAATTGTATCTCTAAAGGATATTACCCACTTCGCTGCCTAAATTTTAAGGGGCTTGGTGTTCATGGAGAATGTTTGACAATTGTAACTTCATTTTTTTTTTTTTTTTTTTGTGTGCAGGTGACATCATCAATAGCCAAAGAAATTGCAGCAATTAATTGCCTTGGTGTAGAGGTATTTTAATTTTTAACATTTACGAAATTTTTTCATTTTCTCGAGACTCTACAAAAAAATATGTAGTGGAAGAGGTAATATATCATTATTAGTAACTATTCCTTTGCTTACAGTTTTCTTATATAAACACATGGTCACAAGCATGTTCCTTTTAATTCCTTTAATCTGATTTCAATGATTTGGTTTACTAAAAAATACATAAAAGTATGTAAATTTTAATGAAAAATTAGATAAAAAAATGAAAGTTTTACTCATGTATATATAATTCCATGGTGATTATATCAAAATGGCACCGAGCTGAATACATATTGAATGAGCTTTTTCTTCTCTAAGTGGCCTCAAAAGTCAAAAAAACATGCAACAGGCTACTGGAGTCTGGCCTACTACATAATGCATTATTAAATAGTACATATCATTGATCAAAATACATTATTACATAGTCTCAACTCTCGATGAACAAAGCCTTTGGCTACCCTCTAGCATGGGTAGTTGACCAAATTGAAATTACATTTCCAATTCGACTTCAACCCTCCTTTTTTCTGGGATCTATAACAGTGTCTACAATTATTATTGTGATATTTTTTGTTCATGTGTGAATAACCCTCCTCGATATAGGGGATTGTAGGCTTTGGGAGAATTTGGTTTTGTGGGAGCTAATGGAGAAAGAAAACGAGGTCAATGATCACATTTTGTGCGGAAACAATCTCTTGGGGTCCAAACGTTGAATTAATTCTATCCGTGGTTGTTTGGTAAGGTTTTTCGTGGCTCAATCTACTAGGGTTTATTTTGGGTCTGTCTGTTAGGGTTTATCGGTTCAATTCCTTCTTAATTTTTGGTTTGTCTATTAGGGATTTTTTTAGTATGTCCACTTGAATTTCCATTTGAGGGTATTGTCCAATGAGGAGGAATTACAGATTGTTAGCATGTAAGAACTATTTGTATATTTATTTAAGCATTTTGTAAACTATTTTAGGTGTAGAGGATATAGCAGAAACAATGACCGACATGGGATTTACAAGCCTAGTAAGGTCTGCAAATGCCGACTTTGAGGTGCATATAAAATCTTAAGTTATCATAGCATGTATCATGGCTGGTAGCGATGGGTTGATGTTTGGCCACCATATTGGAATTTCAGGTAAGCTATGGAAAATTTGATGTCAACTTATTATTTCTTACCAGCGTCACCTTAATTGCCATAGCACAGGATCTTCTGAAGCTCATCATTGGAAGATTATTAATTCGATGTGGAGTCATATTTTCTAATTAGTTTTGTAAATAGGTGATTCATATTCCTTCTGAGATGGAATCATTGATTTAATACTGATATTCATCTAATTGGAAATGAATCGCTCCTATGCGTTCCCTTCAAGAGAAAATCTCTTTTAATCGCTAACTTATTTTTATGAAATTATTTCATTTATTATATATTATAATTTATTACGCTGTAAGGCGTTCCCTCTGAGAAATACATCCCTAAAATGTGACCTGTGCAATCCTGAGCCATTGATTATGTGTGTTAGATGATTGGAGTGTTTTCTATTGTTCGTTTAATTTGTTTTTTTCATAGAAAAATGGTTTTTTTCCATGGTAATGGGCCATGAAAAGCTAGGCCTGGCCTGCTGGCGATGAGACTCTTCGCAGAGACTGCCTGCTGGCGATGAGACTCTTCTGCTGGCGATGAGACTCTTCGCAGAGACTCTTCATGTCTCTCTTCCCTGCATGCGTAGCCTTGTGTTGTTATATCAATATTTGTACAAATGTTAATACCTTGTATCGATGATCCAATATGGATCTAGACTCTGTGATCCATCTTGACAAAGTGTGCGAGCAAGTTCTGTGACTCTTTTATATAAGATCCGTGCGAACTCAGTGTCTCCTTTACTGCAAGCCTTCTATAGCATCTAATTTATGCGATTCCCGAGGCACACAACTACTGTAGATTGGTGCAAAATTCTAAGGATCATATTCCTGAGTTGCAAGGTATCAAAATTCTATGTGTGCGTTGTGGAATAACACGAAGGTTAAGGCCATAATCTATAAGGAATGATGCGAAGCTGAGGATCTATGTGAATAAAGAAGCTGTGAAAGAAGGACCATGATCTTAGTTCTGTGATCTGAATTTCTCTGTGGTAAGGTCCTAGCTCCATGTGGCATTATATCTTTTTATTTTAAGTTGAGTCCGATAGCGAGTCATGCATTATATCTCTTTAATACTCACTCGAACATTCTAAGGAGTAATAACTCTAGACGAAAGTCGAAGCTGTCATGAAATGTGAATCTCTATGGAAATATCCGTGATCCAAATTGAAGAAGGAAGGCCTCTGTTCTCCTTTTGTGACTTGACTAAACTCCTTTGAAAGGTTTAATTCGATTTCTTTCCAAGTCTCTATGGCAATACAAGCCTCTATTGCAATGCGAATTATATCCAGGTATGAGATTATCTATGGCCAGGAACAAACTGTGGCTTCGTCAGAATTGAGTGCTTCTAGTCAACTAGAGCCTCCTAAATCCACTGATGTTGCTCTTGAAAAGGCACCCTCTGTTACAGCTCAATCTGCATTGCCAACTTCAATGACAACAACCACACATGAAAGACAACTCACAGAATCCTCGTCTTTCACCAAGTCCTCCCAACAAGTATCTGCTTCAAATGCTACAACAGAAAAAACAGGTAATCCAAATATTTCTGAAGATAAAAGGCCTCCAACTCAATCCTCATTGCCCAAAATGCCCTGTGTTTCAACTACTGGACTAGGCCCAAATGGGAAAACAATCAGTGGATTCTTGTACAATTATAGCAGAGATGAGGTTAGTATAGTTTGTGTGTGCCATGGCACATTCTTGTCACCTGCAAAGTTTGTGCAGCATTCAGGTCGTACAGACCTTTCACATCCTGAAAGGCACATTGTTGTCAATCCATCCCCATCTTCAAATGAAGATGCATCAACCCTGCAATGAAAAGTTATCCAAATAAAATCTTGGATGTATACCTAAAAAAAACGTTTCCCTGAAGGATTATCTCTATGTCACTTGCCCCAGAAAAGGTTTTTGAAATTGAGTGACTAGACATCCAATTTGGAAGCACTCCTCTTCTGCTCACAGAGAAGAATTTTGCTTCTAGACCTGGCAATCCCAAGATTAGGATTCACATGGCGATATTTACGTGTTGGATTTTCCATTGCTCCTGGCAAAGGAGTTGATTCTAAAGTGTACAGGGCAATTGTAACAAAATGACATGAAATTCTTTTACAATCCATTGAGCTTCATCTTATTCTTTTCTCTCAGTGTTAATTATAATTATAATGAGCGAGCACGAGGAGGTCCCTGAATTGACCGAGTTGCCTGACGATTTAAACTACAAAATACTGGTGTGGCTTCCAGTGGAATATATTTGTAGATTTCGCAGCGTATGCAAGGAGTGGAATGCTCTCCTTTCGTCAACCAAATTCATAAGTAAATGGGGAGAAGCGGCCCCCAACAGTATGCCATGGCTAGTTCTGCAAAATGCCCAATCCAAAATGCCTAATTTTTTGCTTTTCTGCGGAGGTCCCTGAATTGACCAAGTTGCCTGACGGTTTAAACTACAAAATACTGGTGTGGCTTCCAGTGGAATGTGTTTGTAGAATTTGCAGTGTATGCAAGGAGTGGAATGCTCTCCTTTCGTCAACCAAATCTGTTTATCTATGTGCTCTCTTTTTCTTTGTTTCTGGTTATCTGTAAGATTGCTCCTGTACACGGTTGAATAGATGCCGCAGCATGTATTTTTCTTTGTTTTTGGTTATTTGTGAAATTGCTCTTGTACATCGTTGAATAGATGCAGCAACAGATCTTGTAACCTGTGGGTATGGATTTTCAGAAATATTTAAAGGTTTAAGAAATGAATTTAACATTTGACCATTCTTAGTAATCCAGTGATACGGTGTTGATAGAATCTGGAAAATGGTTAAGGGGAAGCCATGATAGAATCTTGAAAGTGGTTAAGACTAAGGCATAATTCTTTCGAGAACTTAAATTATTTCCCATTCCCAAATTATAATGATTATATATATATATATATATATATATATATATATATATATATATATATATATATATATTTGTTGTATGCCAGAGGAATCTGATAGTTCACCTTACAGGTAGCTATTAGTGAACTTCTAGGTTTACCCAGTCAAGGAGTTGGATTTCTCTGTTTTCTCAAAACTCACATTAACTCCATCACCAATTATCATGATAATATCTTTATTATTATCATATCTTTGAAATATTAAGACCTATGTTGGAACTTCCTCCCTTGGCTCGTTGGGCTTGATTTGATCGAGTAATAAAAATACACAAAAACTGGTTGGCATTTGCCATTTTGGCCACTTGAACTAAGTGGCTGAGAATATTTTTGTCTTTCTAAGTTTTCACACAGGGATTTTTTTGATAGAAACAATGGAAACATCTAACATGTATCTTAAATTGCGAGATGTGTAATTCATTAGTTTATCGCTTATTGGACTCACCCACATAGATCTTAATTTTAATTGTGCAACTACTTGTAATTGCTTATTCAAAACATAAAACTCAATGCAAGAAATCCACTAACATACACAATGTAGAAATAAATATTTATTTTAGAATGCTATATGGAACTAATGTTAACTGAATTCTATATGGAACTAATATGGAACTAGTGCTAATGATCGTTGGAAGCAATGCTAACTGATCATTGGAAGTAGAAAAATTTAATGTACCCTAGAAAATCAACATGGTTTCAGAGCAGAGTTGAAGATCTAAGAACAGTGAACATGGTTCAGAGCACAGGTTGAAGATCTATCTGTAAGATTGCTCTTATACACGGTTGAATAGATGCAACAACATGTATTTTTCTTTGTTTTTGGTTATTTGTGAGATTTCTCTTGTACATCGTTGAATAGATGCAGTAACAGATCTTGTAACATGTGGGTATGGATTTTAAGAAATATTTAAATGTTTAAGAAATGAATTTAACGTTTGACCATTCTTAGTAATCCGGTGATATGGTGTTGATAGAATCTTGAAAATGGTTAAGGGGAAGTCATGATAGAATCTTGGAAGTGGTTAAGACTAAGGCATAATTCTTTTGGGAACTTGAATTATTTCCCATTCCCAAATTATAATGATTATATATATATATATATATATATATATATATATATATATATATATATATGTTGTATGCCAGAGGAATCTGATAGTTCACCTCACAGGTAGCTATTAGTGAACTTCTAAGTTTACCCAGTCACAACAAGAAGGATTTGGATTTCTCTGTTTTCTCAAAACTCACATTAACTCCATCACCAATTATCATGATAATACCTTTATTATTATCATATCTTTGAAATATTAAGACCTGTGTTGGAACTTCCTCCCTTGTCTCGTTGGGCTTGATTTGATTGAGTAATAAAAATACACAAAACTTGTTGACCTTTGCCATGTTGGCCACTTGAACTAAGTGGTTGAGAATATTGTTGTCATTCTAAGTTTTCACACAGGGATTTTTCGATAGAAACAATGGAAACATCTAACATGTATCTTAAATTGCGAGATGTGTAATTCATTAGTTTATGGCTTATTGGACTCACCCACATAGATCTTAATTTTAATCATGCAACTACTTGTAATTGCTTATTCAAAACATAAAACTCAATGCAAGAAATCCACTAACATACACAATGTAGAAATAAAGATTTATTTCAGAATGCTATATGGAACTAATGTTAACTGAATTCTATATGGAACTAATATGGAATTAGTGCTAATGATCATTGGAAGCAATGCTAACTGATCATTGGAAGTAGAAAAAAATAATGTACCCAAGAGAATCAACATGGTTTCAGAGCAGAGTTGAAGATCTAAAAACAGTGAACATGGTTAGAGCAGGGTTGAAGATCTAAGAACAATTTGAAGTTAATGAAAGATAAGGGTGGTCTGGGATTTAAGTGAATTGTCTCTGATTCCCTAAAGGCACTTGAATCTGTGACCTATTCTGTGGCCTATCTAGCTCTAAGATATGTGACGTTCTGAGAATTGTTGCCTCTACGGAGCTCTCTCTATAGTCTGCATTGAATCCAAGGCTATATTACAAATGCTAATACCCTGTATCGATGATCCAATATGGATCCAGACTCTATGATCCATCTTGACAAAGTGTGCGAGCAAGTTCTGTGACTCTTTTATATAAGATCTATGCGAACTCAGTGTCTCCTTTACTGCAAGCCTTCTATAGCATCTAATTTATGGGATTCCTGAGGCACACAACTCCTGTAGATTGGTGCAAAATTCTAAGGATCATATTCCTGAGTTGCAAGGTATCAAAATTCTATGTGTGCGCTGTGGAATAACACGAAGGTTAAGGCCATAATCTATAAGGAATGATGCGAAGATGAGGATCTATGTGAATAAAGAAGCTGTGAAAGAAGGACCATGATCCTAGTTCTATGATCTGAATTTCTCTGTGGTAAGGTCCTAGCTCCATGTGGCATTATATATTTTTATCTTAAGTCGAGTCCGATAGCGATTCATGCATTATATCTCTTTAATACTCACTCGAACATTCTAAGGAGTAATAACTCTAGATGAAAGCCGAAGCTGTCATGAAATGTGCATCTCTATGGAAATATCCGTGATCGAAATTGAAGAAGGAAGGCCTCTGTTCTCCTTTTGTGACTTGACTAAACTCCTTTGAAAGGTTTAATTCGATTTCTTTCTAAGTCTCTATGGCAATACAAGCCTCTATTGCAATGTGAATTATATCCAGGTATGAGATTATCTATGGCCAGGAACAAACTGTGGCTTCGTCAGAATTGAGTGCTTCTAGTCAACTAGAGCCTCCTAAATCCACTGATGTTGCTCTTGAAAAGGCACCTTCTGTTACAGCTCAATCTGCACTGCCAACTTCAATGACAACAACCACACATGAAAGACAACTCACAGAATCCTCGTCTTTCACCAAGTCCTCCCAACAAGTATCTACTTCAAATGCTACAACAGAAAAAACAGGTAATCCAAATATTTCTGAAGATAAAAGGCCTCCAACTCAATCCTCATTGCCCAAAATGCCGTGTGTTTCAACTACTGGACTAGGCCCAAATGGGAAAACAATCAGTGGATTCTTGTACAATTATAGCAGAGATGAGGTTAGTAGAGTTTGTGTGTGCCATGGCACATTCTTGTCACCTGCAAAGTTTGTGCAGCATTCAGGTCGTACAGTCCTTTCACATCCTGAAAGGCACATTGCTGTCAATCCATCCCCACCTTCAAATGAAGATGCATCAACTCTACAATGAAAAGTTATCCAAATAAAATCTTGGATGTATACCTAAAAAAAACTTTTCCCTGAAGGATTATCTCTATGCCACTTGCCCCAAAAAGGTTTTTGAAATTGAGTGACTAGACATCCAATTTGGAAGCACTCCTCTTCCGCTCACAGAGCAGAATTTTGCTTCTAGACCTGGCAATCCCAAGATTAGGATTCAGATGGCGCTATTTACGTGTTGTATTTTCCATTGCTCCTAGCAAAGGAGTTGATTCTAAAGTGTACAGGGAAATTGTAACAAAATGACATGAAATTCTGCTTGTAAATTTTGTTGAATGCAGCGAATTTTGTTGGATTCAAAGTTCTCAAACTAATATTCGCTACATATCAGCTTAAACATTTTTAGCCATCACAACTTACATCTTAAAAGTAAACTAGTACAAATTGGATTGTAATGCTAAGACATATATATCTTTCACATACTAACAAATAATATATACACCAACTATGTACTGGATTGATAGGTTGATTTTAAAGTGTACAGCGCAATTGTAACAAAATGACATGAGAGTCTTTCAAAAAACCGCATAGTAAATAAATATACATGATAGATGAATATATCTTTTAATTTAATGATTATATTTTCCAACAACGACACTCAAAACCACATAGTAAATAAATATACATAATAGAGGAATATATGTTTTTCTTATGACTATTATGTATTTTGAGTATTGATTGGTCTATATTAGTCAACTTTAATGGACTACCCTTCCTAGAAGTCACCATATACAGAAGTGTATAAAGACTTCTTAAGAAAAGGAACACATCATTATTGCTCCAAATTTCTCCGTAGAGCCAACTTTTCATTTCCGTCATCAATTGAGAGTACCTATTTCTTGAGTCTCTGGTGTCTTCTATAGACATAGTCTCCACCTCTATCATTTTATTGGATTCCCTAAGCTCTCTTAAATCTTCCATTATCAGGGAACTGCAACCATAGATTTTTATTATTTGAAGTGTTTCCAAATTGAAATAACTCTTTGGAAATACCTTCAATGCTGAGCATTCTACTATGATAAACGTTTCAAGTACTGGCATTGCTCCTTCCTTTACAATTGGCAACTCTTCTAATTCATGTAACCCAACAATTGAAAATATCTTCAATAAAGAAAATGCCTTCTTGTCACCGAATTCCCGAGGAAACCTCTTTAATCTAGATCATTCAATTATTTCCAATCGTCGTAGATTGTTGAGCTTATGCAGATGTGAAATTTCTTCCAACATATTACACTTGTATAATATAAAACTAGTCATAGTCTGAAAAGCACAAAAACTATTTTCCATTCTAACCAAGTCAGGACACTCCATGTACATTTTTCTCATATACATTTTTCTTAGCTTTGACATATTATTCATGTCACTCGGCAGAGATCTCACCTTTGTGAGCTCTAACACAAGGGTGTTCATTTCAATCATATTCCCTAATGTGCCTTCCCTAATAACACCCCCATTGTTTGTTAAATGGAGATTGGTGAGTTTCTTTAAGTTGGCCAGACACGCTAATGCTGGCCACTTTTTTCCATTTCTTGGGCTCACCTTTTTCTACAAACACATTCCACTGGAAGCCACACCAGTATTTTGTAGTTTAAACCGTCAGGCAACTTGGTCAATTCAGGGACCTTCGCAGAAAAGCAAACAATTAGGAATTTTGGATTGGGCATTTTGCAGAACTAGCCATGGCATACTATTGGGGGCCGCTTCTCCCCATTTACTTATGAATTTGGTTGACGAAAGGAGAGCATTCCACTCCTTGCATACGCCTAGAAATCCATAAATATATTCCACTGGAAGCGACACCAGTATTTTGTAGTTTAAATCGTCAGGCAACTGGGTCAATTCAGGGACCTCCTCGTGCTCGCTCATTATAATTATAATTAACACTGAGAGAAAAGAATAAGATGAAGCTCAATGGATTGTAAAAGAATTTCATGTCATTTTGTTACAATTGCCCTGTACACTTTAGAATCAACTCCTTTGCTAGGAGCAATGGAAAATCCAACACGTAAATATCGCCATGTGAATCCTAATCTTGGTATTGCCAGGTCTAGAAGCAAAATTCTGCTCTGTGAGCAGAAGAGGAGTGCTTCCAAATTGGATGTCTAGTCACTCAATTTCAAAAACCTTTTCTGGGGAAAGTGACATAGAGATAATCCTTCAGGGAAACGTTGTTTTTTAGGTATATATCCAAGATTTTATTTGGATAACTTTTCATTGCAGGGTTGATGCATCTTCATTTGAAGATGGGGATGGATTGACAACAATGTGCCTTTCAGGATGTGAAAGGTCTGTACGACCTGAATGTTGCACAAACTTTGTTTGCAGGTGACAAGAATGTGCCATATTACACACAAACTATACTAACCTTATCTCTGCTGGCTTATTGGACTCACCCACATAGATCTTAATTATAATCGTGAAACTACTTGTAATTGCTTGTTCAAAACATAAAACTCAATGCAAGAAATCCACTAACATACACAATGTAGAAATAAAGATTTATTTCAGAATGCTATATGGAACTAATGTTAACTGAATTCTATATGGAACTAATATGGAATTAGTGCTAATGATCGTTCGAAGCAATGCTAACTGATCATTGGAAGTAGAAAAAATTAATGTACCCTCGAGAATCAACATGGTTTGAGAGCAGAGTTGAAGATCTAAAAATAGTGAACATGGTTTAGAGCAGGGTTGAAGATCTAAGAACAATTTGAAGTTAACGAAAGATAAGGGTGGTCTGGGATTTAAGTGAATTGTCTCCGATTCCCTAAAGGCACTTGAATCCGTGACCTATTCGGTGGCCTATCTAGCTCTAAGATATGCGACGTTCTGAGAATTGTTGTCTCTACGGAGCTCTCTCTAGAAGCACTCAATTCTGATGAAGCCACAGTTTGTTCCTGGCCATAGATAATCTCATACCTGGATATAATTCACATTGCAATAGAGGCTTGTATTTCCATAGAGACTTAGAAAGAAATCGAATTAAACCTTTCAAAGGAGTTTAGTCAAGTCACAAAAGGAGAACAGAGGCCTTCCTTCTTCAATTTCGATCACGGATATTTCCATAGAGATGCACATTTCATGACAGCTTCGGCTTTCATCTAGAGTTATTACTCCTTAGAATGTGCGAGTGAGTATTAAAGAGATATAATGCATGAATCGCTATCGGACTCGACTTAAGATAAAAAGATATAATGCCACATGGAGCTAGGACCTTACCACAGAGAAATTCAGATCATAGAACTAGGATCATGGTCCTTCTTTCACAACTTCTTTATTCACATAGATCCTCGTCTTCGCATCATTCCTTATAGATTATGGCCTTAACCTTCGTGTTATTCCATAGCGCACACATAGAATTTTGATACCTTGCAACTCAGGAATATGATCCTTAGAATTTTGCACCAATCTACAGGAGTTGTGTGCCCCAGGAATCCCATAAATTAGATGCTATAGAAGGCTTGCAGTAAAGGAGACACTGAGTTCGCACAGATCTTATATAGAAGAGTCACAGAACTTGCTCGCACACTTTGTCAAGATGGATCATAGAGTCTGGATCCATATTGGATCATCGATACAGGGTATTAACATTTGTAATATAGCCTTGAACAAACTGTGGCTTCGTCAGAATTGAGTGCTTCTAGTCAACTAGAGCCTCCTAAATCCACTGATGTTGCTCTTGAAAAGGCACCTTCTGTTACAGCTCAATCTGCACTGCCAACTTCAATGACAACAACCACACATGAAAGACAACTCACAGAATCCTCGTCTTTCACCAAGTCCTCCCAACAAGTATCTACTTCCAATGCTACAACACAAAAAACAGGCACTCCAAATATTTCTGAAGATAAAAGGCCTCCAACTCAATCCTCATTGCCCAAAATGCCGTGTGTTTCAACTACTAGACTAGGCCCAAATGGGAAAACAATCAGTGGATTCTTGTACAATTATAGCAGAGATGAGGTTAGTAGAGTTTGTGTGTGCCATGGAACATTCTTGTCACCTGCAAAGTTTGTGCAGCATTCAGGTCGTACAAACCTTTCACATCCTGAAAGGCACATTGTTGTCAATCCATCCCCATCTTCAAATGAAGATACATCAACCCTGCAATGAAAAGTTATCCAAATAAAATCTTGGATGTATACATAAAAAAAACGTTTCCCTGAAGGATTATCTCTATGCCACTTGCCCCAAAAAAGGTTTTTGAAATTGAGTGATTAGACATCCAATTTGGAAGCACTCCTCTTCCACTCACAGAGCAGAATTTTGCTTCTAGACCTGGCAATCCCAAGATTAGGATTCACATGGCGCTATTTACGTGTTGTATTTTCCATTGCTCCTAGCAAAGGAGTTGATTCTAAAGTGTACAGGGCAATTGTAACAAAATGACATGAAATTCTGCTTGTAAATTTTGTTGAATGCAGCGAATTTTGTTGGATTCAAAGTTCTCAAACTACTATTCGCTACATATCAGCTTAAACATTTTTAGCCATCACAAATTACATCTTAAAAGTAAACTAGTACAAATTGGATTGTAATGCTAAGACATATATATCTTTCACATACTAACAAATAATATATACACCAACTATGTACTGGATTGATAGGTTGATTTTAAAGTGTACAGCGCAATTGTAACAAAATGACATGAGAGTCTTTCAAAAAACCGCATAGTAAATAAATATACATAATAGATGAATATATCTTTTAATTTAATGATTATATTTTCCAACAACGACACTCAAAACCACATAGTAAATAAATATACATAATAGAGGAATATATGTTTTTCTTATGACTATTATGTATTTTGAGTATTGATTGGTCTATATTAGTCAACTTTAATGGACTACCCTTTCTAGAAGTCACCATATACAGAAGTGTATAAAGACTTCTTAAGAAAAGGAACACATCATTATTGCTCCAAATTTCTCCGTAGAGCCAACTTTTCATTTCCGTCATCAATTGAGAGTACCTATTTCTTGAGTCTCTGGTGTCTTCTATAGACATAGTCTCCACCTCTATCATTTTATTGGATTCCCTAAGTTCTCTTAAATCTTCCATTATCAGGGAACTGCAACCATAGATTTTTATTATTTGAAGTGTTTCCAAATTGAAATAACTCTTTGGAAATACCTTCAATGCTGAGCATTCTACTATGATAAACGTTTCAAGTACTGGCATTGCTCCTTCCTTTACAATTGGCAACTCTTCTAATTCATGTAACCCAACAATTGAAAATATCTTCAATAAAGAAAATGGCTTCTTGTCACCGAATTCCCGAGGAAACCTCTTTAATCTAGAGCATTCAATTATTTCCAATCGTCATAGATTTTTGAGCTTATGCAGATGTGAAAGTTCTTCCAACATATTACACGTGTATAATATAAGACTAGTCATAGTATGAAAAGCACAAAAACTATTTTCCATTCTAACCAAGTCAGGACACTTCATGTACAGTTTTCTCATATACAGTTTTCTTAGCTTTGACATATTATTCATGTCACTCGGCAGAGATCTCACCTTTGTGAGCTGTAACACGATGGTGTTCATTTCAATCATATTCCCTAATGTGCCTTCCCTAATAACGCCCCCATTGTTTGTTAAATGGAGCTTGGTGAGTTGCTTTAAGTTGGCCAGACACGCTAATGCTGGCCACTTTTTTCCATTTCTTGGGCTCACCTTTTTCCCATAGATTGGTGCATCCATATATTGTCAACACTTTTTTCCATTTCTTGGGCTCACCTTTTTCCCATATATTGGTGCATCCATATATTGTCAAACCTTGTAAAGAGGTGAGCCTTGAGATGCTGCAAGGTAGATACTACAAATGACCACATTTATCCATGGCTAGATGCCTTAAATATTTCAAATTATTAAGGTCAGACGATAATTCCGTGATTCTAGAGCGGCTTAGATCAAGGATCTCCAGGTTTCCAAGATTTGTAAGAGATGCAGGTAGAAAGTTGATGGGCATACTTGATAAAAAGAGGCATCTTAGCTATTTCAAACACCCCACACTCTCGGTAATGACTGCACTAACGTCCCACTGAAATCCAGAACCTTAAGAGAGATCATTCTCCCAATAACTCTTTTTGGATTTTTTGTTAAACATTTGTTACCATCTATTAAAAGTGAACATAGTGTCGGAACTTTCGGTGACTCAGGGACTGAACACAGTTCATTATTACTGAACAAACTCTGACTGCATCCGGAACATTCATTTTCATTCAACGTGCTCAAATCCTGACCCACATGGCAAAAGAAAGTTTCTTTGGCCTCGGCAACACGGATTCCCAAATCATGCAGGAAGTTGTGTATCTTGAAGAAGACTGCACCCGTTAATGCTTCTCACAATGGGTTCAATCAAACAATGATCTGCCAAAAGGTTGAGATAAACCCCTCCCACTGTGAATGGGTTGTAGCTAAGTTAATGGTGATCTTTTCGTGCCAGCAGCCCTTCTCCCACCCACAATGGAATCACATGGTTGGCATGAATAATTTTGTCTTCTGCGAATGTTGCAGCCATGTATAGAAAGCATAATCGCAAATGAATATCACATTTAACTCATGGAATATAGATGCAAGTGTCCAATCTATGCTTTATCGTCCACTTTTGCATGCAATTTTCTTTATTGATTCTTATTTTCAATGACCATGCAATTTTATTTATTGATTCTTATTTTCAATGACCATTTACATTTATGCCTTACGGCGTTTCTTTTGCAACATGTGGTGCAAATGCTAGTATAACTAGAATCGAGATTTGTAAATTTCTTGACATGAATTTTAGAAGACAAACTTCGCCTCTAATTGAATTCTTTGTCTCTTCTTTTAAAACATGTTGCTTCGAAATAGTTTCCATTAAAACATATTCTAATACATTTGTTAGGCGTACTCAATTGATTCTAATTGTCTTGTAAATTTCTCAGTGACCTTATGCTCTACCTGCCTTCACTTTGCAATAAATATTACACATCGTTGTTTTTCTCCTTCACTCTATCTATTTAAACATTGACGTGATGAAAAGGGCTTTTATTTTAAAGAAACCACTAAAATAATCCATACTCACTCTATGATTTAAGTGGATATTGGTGGCCACTTTCCTATTCCACTTAGACCCCCAACACTATCTTTTTTAGTTCTTTAGTTTCCTTAATTGTAGCACAATTTCCTATTTTTGGCAATTTTTTGGGTCCTAAACTTTTGTAGCCCTTTTGAGGCCCTAAATGATGTTTTTAGCGAAAATGGAGAGACAAAGAGAGTGTCTTTTGGGTTTGCTAGTTTTTTTTTTTTTTTTTTTTTGTTTGGCCTAGTCTTTGAGATATTTGAAACAAGGTATTTTGATAGCCAAACGGAGATTGTATGCCAAAGTTACGATCCACGGAAATTGATGTACCAATTTACCCAAACTAGCCCCATAGTTTTGGTGCTTCATCTCCTAGGGTTAGGTTTTTGGATATTTACGGTTTTTCATTGTCTCTCAAAAATAAATAGGCCTTGGAGCCTCATTGTAACATAGTTCAAAAGAATGTAGCCACCACATCTCTTCTCATAGATAAGATACCATCGCCCGAGCTAGTTTATTTTCATTAGGTTTGTAAGCATATTTTAGTATTATGATATTAATGAAATGAAGTGTTATTTCTACTACATTTCTCTATTTATGGTTATATATATAATTTATTGTGTTCATGTTTAGGTTCAAATTAGTGGTATCAGAGCGGTCTGCTCTTTCTCTATTTTTATTTGTATGTCCCTAAAAATTCTTGGGTATAAGGAGTTAGGTCTCAATCTAGTTGAACCTTTGAAAGACCAGCCTCACAAAACTCGATGACCTCCCATGGCAGAAGAAAATAAGATGAGGGGGTAGGAGATCCTTTCAAAATATTGCTCGAGGAAGCCCTCGAGTGATAGAGGAACGTAATGATGGATAAATTGGCATAGATCCTTTGACGACTACCCACATGTCACACATCTTCATCTAGAAGACACTCTGGAGGCGCCACTCCTTTTAAGGTACAAGTTCACTTCGATATTCCCATATTTGAGGGCCAGATACATGCAGACACAGTAGATAAATCGTGAATCTGTTTGAAGGATATTTTTCAGTTCATGACTTTTCGAATCGGGAAAATATTACTTTTTCACTTCTCTAAGTCGCCCCACACGTAAATGAATGGTGGGAAACCTACTATGAACAAAATGATTAGAGGCAATCCTCATTGTTTTCAGCCACAGCCACTTGGGATTTTTTTTGAGATGCCATCAAGGAACAATATTACCCTATTAGGAACTATGAAGATAAATACATAAAGTAGACCATGCTACGACAGGGAAGGAACCAAGATGTACCGCAGTTCACAAATATTTTCCATACCCTCCACACTCAATTGGGTATCAAGGATTTTGAGCGGAATTTGGTACTCAAGTACCATGAGTGTATGCACAAGTACATCCATGACGAGAAGGAGTTCCTGGACATCTCCTCACTCGATGGGACATACCGATACATTGTCAATATTGAGAAGAAGTTTAAATAGAAGAGGCAAGACTTTGGATTTGTGAATCCGAAGCAAGGAAAAGGTGCCCCCAAACCATAGAGCAAAGGCCAAAGCCAAGTCGGAGCTACCCAGGACAACCTGTTGAAGCCTCAAGAGAAGAACAACACCACAAAGATAAAGGACATGGGAAAATGGTGTGAGTTCCATAAGATATCCACTCAAAAATTAAGTGAGTGTTAGGCCAAGAGGTCACTGGTGGCCGAGGTGAAGGATTCTGAGTCAAATTCATGTTCCATCTCTGAGTTAGAACCCAAGAAGGGGAATGACAAAGGGAACCATATCATTGACGTGGAGCCTAGTTCCACGTTGTCCACCACCAAAATCTATAAGAATGAGCCTGAATATCGAGATGAGGGGGATCACCTCTTCCACTCATAGATGTGGGTCTCTGCTGCAATTCATTGTTAACATCGAGAGGCAAAAGAACCTCATTTCAACAGAGTTCATGACATGGTTGTGCCTACCAACGACAACACATTTGCATTCGTACACCATTAGGTGGCTTCACCAAGAATGATATCTCCACATCAGCCAACAGTGCCACCTCCCCTACATCATCAAGCCCTTCATGGATGAGGTACTGTGTGATATTGCTTCTCTTGAAGTTTGTGATGTATTATTAGGAAAATCATACTTGTGGAAGCAACATGTTGTATATGAGTCTAGACCTTGACCTATTATTATTACTTTGGGCAATAATTTGTACAAGATACTATAGGGAGCCCCGCCTACCACCATCTCTTTGATCACTACAAAGCAATGTAGCAAGATCATTTTCGAGACCAGGAAATTTGTTTTCCTTGTAATTTTCCCTCAAGGCAAGAAGAAGGTTGTGGCCAGGGCTCCTCCACACAACAACGATAGATGGACAAGGTCGTCGAGGAGTATAGGGGAAATTTTTCCTCACATGGGGGGTATCTATGAACTATCAGGTCAATCAATCCATCGATATAACCCCAGGCACGCCACTACCAAATCGACCGATCTATCGATGGTCTATTCTAGAGGACGATGAGATCAAGAGGTAGATTTAGGAGCTGTTGCAGAAAGGGAAATTTAGGCCAAGCTCATCACCCTCTAGGAGCCTAATTGTAATTGTATGGAGGAAGGACAAGACCTTTAGACTCTGTATTAACTATCGGGCATTGAAAAAGATCACTATCTGTAATAGGCATCGAATCCCACAGATTAATGACCTTCTGGACCACCTTAAGGGTGTCAAATATTTTAACAAGATTGACTAGAATTCTGGTTATCACGAGATGCCTATCAAGCCCTACAATGTGTGGAAGACTACCTTCAAATCCAAGGAGGGCCTTTTCAAATGGTTCTTCATGCCTTTTGGGCTGGCAAATGCCTCTGCAACCTTCATGAGATTGATGGATGACATCTTGTGACCCTTCACCAATGCATTCATGGTGGCGTATTTAGATGACATATTGATCTTTACCCAGAGCTGGGAAGAACACCTCCATGATATTCAACATGTACTTCAAACCTTGCGACAACACAAGTTGTGTGCCAATTTGGAGAAATTAACTTTTGGAATGACTCAGGTTCAATATCTGGGGTACATCATTGATGAGTAGGTTGTGCATGTCGACCTAGCCATTATACAAGTCGTTCGGGATTGGCCAACCCGAACCAATCTAACAAAGCTTCGTAGCTTTTTGGATATTTACAATTTACACTGCAGGTTTGTGTTGGGGTTCTCTCACATCACTTAGCCTTTAATTCAAGTCACCAAGGGTGGAGCTAAAGAAAAATTGTTTTGGTCCAAAACCCAACATAAGGCATTTATCGATTTGAAACATTTCCTCTGCCTTGCACCAGTTCTCAAATTACCAGACCTGCAACAACCATTTGAGATTGAGATAGACGCCTTAGACTATGCTATTGATGTAGTTATTACTCAACAGGGGCATCTGGTGGCTTACCACAGTGAAACACTTTCAGACACAGTTCAAAATTATCCCACTTATGAAAAAGAAATGTATTACATTGTGCAGGCATGTCGTCAATGGAAGCATTACATTCTGGGGAAGGAAACGATCATCCACACAGGCCACCGACCCCTGCAGTTCATATAGACACAAGGGAAGTTGCAGAATGATTGTCATCAGAAATGTTCCACATACCTACAATAATTACATTTGAACATTAATTACAAGAAGGGAAGAACCATGCCTTAGCTGACCACCAGTCATGGTGCTAATCATTGTGCTCACGTCTTGTGGGCACAAGACTTCGGGGTGGCTGCATATTTATGAGAGGGATCCAAAATTTGGCAGCACATATGAGACACTCCTGGAAGGTAAGAAAGTTCCAAATTTTCACCTTTAGGATCCATTGTTATGCCATATGGGACACATATGTATTCCTTGAATCAAGTGTGCTGATATGATTTAGGAGGCACACTGCAGTCAAGTTGTTGGATATTTCAGAGTAGAGAAAACAGTGACAGTACTGCAGAAGTATTTTTATTGATCAAACCTTCGTCGCAATGTTGGGAGGTACATTAAATATTACACTGCTTGCGCCATTTCCAAACCAACCATCAAGAAGTAAGGCCTATATAATCCTCTTCCTACTCCTAGTCGACCTTGGGAATCCATCTCCATGGATTACATGTCGGGCCTTCCTTCTACTAAGCATGACAACAACTGTGTTTTCATGGTTGTTGATAGATTCTCTAAGATGGCCATTATGGCAGCCTACAGGAAGAGTATCACAACAGAGGCCACTGCTAAACTCTTCATTGAGCCAGTGTCGGTACACTTTGGAATCCCACAGTCCATTGTATTTGATTAGGACAACAAAATCCTATGTGGACCGTTTCTCCAAGATGGCACACTTCATCCCTTGCAGGAAAACCAGTGACGCCACCCATGTAGCACACTTGTTTTTCACTGAAATTGTCAGACTACACGTCTTACCCAAGTCCATTGTTTCTGACAGGGATGTGAAATTCACAGGACATTTCTGGCACACCTTGTGGAAAAAGCTAGACACAAAGTTAAACTTCAACTCCGCTTATCACCCACAAACTGATGGGCAAATGAAGGTGGTGAACAAGAGTTTAGGAAACCTGCTACAGAGTCTAGTTGGGGAAAATTCACGAATGTGGGATCGTGTACTTGCCCAAGAAGAATTTGCTTACAATGATTCACCAAATTGAAGCACGGGAAGTAGTCCTTTCCAAATCTTGTATGGAATGCATCCTCGAGGAGTGCATGAGTTACGAGATTTGGTACAGTTAGAAAGAATAAGTGCTGACGAGGAAGATTTCGCAATAGCAATTAACGACCTACATGAGCAGGTGAAGTCAAAATTACAGGACAACAGTCAAAGGTACAAACAAAAAGAAGATCTGAAAAGACGGGAGGTACAATTTAATGTAGGGGATCAAGTCCTAGCACATCTGCGTAGAGAAAGATTCCCTAAGGGCGAATACAATAAGTTAAAGTTTAAGAAAATTGGACCTTGCAAAATTCTGCGTAAGTTTTCTGCAAATGCCTATGAGCTGTAATTGCCCCCAGGTGTAGGAAAATCACCCATCTTTAATGTGGCAGATTTATTCCCATACACTGCCAGTCCTGAAGGGGATAGTTCGGCGCAGCAAAATCGGGATACCCAGGAAGAGAGTAGTTCGTGGATGAGACAAATGCCTTCAGCTCAGCCACTTGAGATCGAAGGAATCCTCGATACACAGGTGGCCAGGCGGACTCGAAGAAAGGAGTACCTACAGTACCTCATCAAGTGGAAGAACCATCCCATTGAGGACAATTCATGGCTTGACGCAGGTCAGATACAATGTGCAGGGTATTCTATCGAGGAGCTCATGGACCGGAGCCATGAATTTTCATCTACCCTGGGAGCCTGATGCAGGAGCATCCAGCTAAGGGAGGTTATGGTTGGAGTATTTGTCTTTGCAGACTGGAGGGAGTTTCAGTTAGTTTTTTTTTAAAATGCCATTTAAATTTCTAGTTAACAACATTTAGGACCTTACGTTAAGTTTAAGGCTGTCCCAAGCCACTGTTTATTTTTATTTGTTGTTCTTTTTTTTCTTTTTTTTTCAAATTAACTTTAGAATGCAGACAAGGATGAAAATTTATCAATGAATAACTAAAATGTAACTACTGACAGTTTAAATAACTATACAGTGATCTTTAATAAGGGAGCAAAAATCCACTGTAATCATCCATCATAATATTGAATAAAAAGAAGCATGTAATCATTTTGAGAACCAAGAAAATCTAAGTCCATATATTGCAGCCTAAAGTTACTTAATTAACTTCATCTACCCATTTCCTAACAGTGATAGAGAGCAGAAATGATCGCAGAGGCAAGAAGAAAACACGGACAAGTTCCATAAATCAATAGAGAGGGTTTGCAGAAGAGTCGAAACACAACAAACATCTACAGGTACCAACAAACTTGTATCATTCCCATTTACTATTTACTTTTCAAAATCTCTGTGTATATATAAATTTACAATATAAGATATAGATACAAAGTCACAGACAAGCTACAAACCGAACAAGGAAATAGAGGTCATCCATAACAGTGCTGAATATAATCACAAGTTCATAAGTTAACCATAGAACTGACATAATTACAATTTCATAAGTTAACAACCCGGAGGCATAAATACACAAGACCATGAAACAGTGAGGCCGAAGCCACAACCCTCAACAACAGACCCAGTGAAGACTACAAATAGCAAACACTTCGAAACAGACAGACAGAGAAATGACGAGGCACGACCCTACCCGATACAAGAGCGTAGGTGTCAGGGCAGAGACCAGTGGCCGGCGAGCCCAGTTATTCACCTGTAGTGGCCACCAAACAAGGCCGTAAGAATCCAAGACAAGAACCATAAAAATAAAATGAAAACAGGGACGAGGGTTTAAGGAGAGTTCACTTACCAGAGGAGCCAAGCCCTTGTGAATGAGGGAGGAAGCCACAGACCAAGGTCATAGTCGCCAGAGTGCCCACTGCTCACAAGGAGCGAGAAAAATTAGTAACAGTAGCAAACAAAGCATAACCATAAAGCATGGAAGGAGAGCTTACCTCTGTTCGAATGTCGGATGAAAGCTGAGAGTTGAGCCACCCCACGACCATGACCTGCAACAGAACATCAAGCTTACAGTCAAATAGCAAGACAAAAGCCTTGAAGACAAAAGTATAGTCGAAACCACACAATGAAAAACAAATTTATAGAGCCCAGGCATCCCAGGAATATAGTTGAAGTAGTACCTTGTAGAAGCCGAGGGTTTCATGCCCACAAAGTCGATATTCGAATCGATACATAGGACTGATAAACAGAGGAGCTTCATAGACACAGCCGAGCATACAGCCATGGAAAAGAAGAGACTAGCGTACAACTAAGACCCACAACTATAGGAACCACAATCATTACTAGAGCTTGCAAATAGAAGCCCTCACGGAGAACCATCCCGAGAACAGGATAACCGAAACCCTCGAGGAACAGTAGCCTGAACCCAGTAGCAAAGACCTCACCTTGACGGAGCAACAGAGCACCAGAACAGCAACAGAATGACAAAGGCTAGGGTTTCTTTTGCATAGTGAAGAGGTGAGAGAAGTGAGACCCATGGATAAGATAGTTGTCCTCACAACATTAACTCACCAATAATACACCATAAAACCAATCAAACATAAAATCATCCACGCAATCACACATTAATTATATGCCGTAAGTGATAAGGGCTAGTCCCATCATGGAACAACTGTAACAATTTCTAACTACAAGAAGTAGTATGTGGACTAAAACACTCCAAATTACTTAAAGGCCAAAAAACTAGCGTTCAAAAATAATTAGACATATAGTAATATGCCTCCTCTTATAACAAGTTAAACACACACAAGTTAATAGACATAATGCTTTTTATTCATAAGAATGCACATATAAATACATTGTCTTGACCCATGGTTTCATATTTCAAGTGTTCTCATGGGCTCCAGATAGATGGAATTCCTCCACACCAACTCTTATGGATTATGATTCTTAGAAGGATTTTTATTCCATTAATGGGTTTCTTAAGAAAATTTGTAACTCATTAATTTTTAAATCTGAAGTTGACATATGTATGTATATGTCTGTGTTCATAGATAATTATATATAAATATTTTCTACTTCCAAATATCAATGGGTTATGTATTAATATATGTATATTATATATATATATTTATTTATGTATGTATATATGTATATATCTATATCTATATATATATATGTACATGTATGTATGTATACATACATATATATATATATATATATATATATATATATATATATATATATATATATATATATATATATATATATATATATATATATATATATATATATATATATATGGCTTTTTTCCATAATTATATAGTGATAATCCTAAGGATATATTTTTCCTTCTTCCAAATCTAACTGGAGCCGGTATTAACATTTTAATACGTAGAATGTGAATGATAAATAGAATATTTCAATGTAAACTATATATAAAACATTTATTTTTTAAAAACTTTAATATGATTTTTTTTAAATATAAAGCACAAAATTTGTATTACATTAATAAAAAAAATTAGGGGATTTGTAATTCACTCGTTCTTTAATATGGATATTTAAAATGGGGATTTCTACTTCCAAATATGACTGAGATATGTATTAACATTTGGAGTGTAGAAATGGGAATCATAAATAAAATATTTCAATACCATGTACATACTCTATATATATATATATATATATATATCAAAAAAATTGAGACATGGAGCAATTGTAACAATTTCTAACTACAAGACGTGGTAGGTGGACTAAAACACTCAAAATTACTCAAAGGCCAAAAAGAACTAGCATTCAAAAATAATTAGACAGATAGTAATGTGCCTCCTCTTATAACAAGTTAAACACACACAATTTAATAGATATAATTTGATAAACATATAATGCTTATTATTAATAGGAATGTACATATAAATACATTGTCTTGATCCATGGTTTCATATTTCAAGTGGTCTCATGGGCTTTAGATAGATGGAATTCCTCCACAGCAACTCTCATGGATTAGGTGTCATCTCTCTCTCTCTCTCTCTCTCTCTCTCTCTCTCTCTCTCTCTATATATATATATATATATATATATATGACAATCTATTAGTTAAAAAAGTTTAATATAAATTTAATATACAGATGAAGGACTCTTATTCAATTAATGGGTTTCTTAAGAAAAATTGTAATTTAGTAATTTTTTAAGCTGAAGTTGACATATGTATGTATATGTGTGTGTTTATAGATAATTATATATAGAGAGAATGTCCTATCGATATATATTTTCTACTTCCAAATATCAATGGGGTATGTATTAATATTTTAATATCAAAAATTTGAGTCACGAAACAAATGTAACAACTACAAGAAGTGGTAGGTGGACTAAAACACTCAAAATTACTCAAAGGCCAAAAAACTAGCATTCAAAAATAATTAGACAGATAGTAATATGCCTCATCTTATAACAAGTTAAACACACAAGTTAATAAACATAATTTGATAAACATATAATGCTTATGAATTCATAAGAATGTAGATATAAATACATTGTCTTAATCCGTGCTTTCATATTTCAAGTGGTTTCATGGGCTTCAGAGATATGGAATTCTCCACACCTACTCTTATGGATTAGGTTTCATTTCTCTCTCTCTCTATATAACAATTTATTAGTGTTTTAGGCAGATCGCCCTGCGTGGTGTATCTAGACAGTTAAGAGTCCCATATGTTAGACTCAGATTACAGCATATGCAATAGCATTTACAATATGTAATTTTCTCTATATTAATGAAAATTACGGATTTTTCCAGTGGAAAAAAAAAATATAACAATTTATTAGTTAAAAGAGTTTAATATAAATTTAATATACAAACTAAAGATTCTTATTCCATTAATGTGTTTCTTAAGAAAATTTGTAATTCATTAATTTTTTAATCTGAAGTTGACATATGTATGTGTTTATAGATAATTATACATTGAGAAAATGTCCTATCGATATATATTTTCTACTTCCAAATATCAATGGGGTATGTATTAATATTTTAATGTGTAAAATATGAATTATAAATAAAGTATTTAAATTTAAATTATGTATATGCTATATAAAACAAAAGAGAGATATATATATATATATATATATTATATAATATATATTAATAAAATATATATTATATATAGTGACAATCTTAAGGATATATGTTCTCTTCTTCCAATTCTAATTGGAGCATGTATTAGCATTTTAATATTTAGAATGTGAATTATAAATAAAATATTTCAATGCCAACTATATATAACACATTTTATTTGTTAAAATGTTTAATATGATTTTTTTAGAATATAAAGTACAAAATTATTATTACATTAATATTTTTTTAGGGGATTTTTAATTCACTCGTTCTTTAATATGGAGTTGACATCGATCTCTCTCTATATATACTAGGAGAGAAAGAGTCCTATGGATATATATTTTCTAGTTCCAAACATGATTGAGATGTGTAGAAATGTAAATCCTAACTAAAATATTTCAATACCATGTGCATAGTCTAGTTAGAAATGGTTACAATTGTTTTGTGTCTAAACTTTTTATATATATATCTTTAGACATGAAACAATTGTAACAATTTCTAACTACAAGAAGTGGTAGGTGGACTAAAACACTCAAAATTACACAAAGGCCAAAAACCTAGCATTAAAAAATAATTAGAGAGATAGTAATATGCCTCCTCTTATAACAAGTTAAACACACACAAATTAATAGACATAATTTGATAAACATATAATGCTTATTATTCATAAGAATGTACATATCAATACATTGTCCTGACCCATGGTTTCATATTTCAAGTGGTCTCATGGGCTTCAAATAGATGGAATTTCTCCACACCAACTCTTATGGATTAGGTCTCTCTCTCTCTAACAATTTATTAGTTAAAAAATTTAATATAAATTTAATATATAGACAAAGAATTCTTATTCCATTAATGGGTTTCTTAAGAAAATTTGTAATTCATATTTTTTTAATCTGAAGTTGACATACGTATGTATATGTATGTGTTTATAGATAATTATACATAGAAAGAATGTTCTATCTATACATATTTTCTACTTACAAATATCAATGGGGTATTTATTAATATTTTAATGTGTAAAATATGAATTATAAATAAAGTACATATAAGTTTAAATTATATATATATATATATATATTTATATATATATAGATAATTTAATATGAATTTATATGGGATATATATATATAGATGAAAAATAATTATATAGTGAAAATCTTAGGAATATATGTTTTCTTCTTCCAAATCTAATTGGAGCATGTTTTCGCATTTTAATATGTAGAATGTGAATTATAAATATAATATTTCAATGTCAACTATATATATAACATTTTATTTTTTAGAAAGTTTAATATGATTTTTTTTAAATAATAAAGCACGAAATTCTTATTACATTAATAAATATTTTTAGGGGATTTATAATTCACTCGTTCTTTAATATGGAGTTGACATGGATCTCTCTATATATTGGGGGAGAGAGAGAGAGTTGTATGGATATAAGTTTTATACTTCCAAAAATGATTGAGATATGTATTAATATATAGATGTGTAGAAATGTGAATCATAAATAAAATATTTCAATACCATGTTCATACTGTGGTTAGAAATTGTTACAATTGTTCCGTGTCTCAAATTATATATATATATATATATATATATATATATATATATATATATATATATATATATATATATATATATATATATATATATATATATATGAGACACGGAACAATTGTAACAATTTCTAACTACAAGAAGTGGTAGGTGGACTAAAACGCTCAAAATTACTCAAAGGCCAAAAAACTACCGTTAAAAAATAATTAGACAGATCATAATATGCCTCCTCTTATAACAAGTTAAACACACACAAGTTAGTAGACACAATTTGATAAAAATGTGATGCATTTATTCATAATAATGTACATATAAATATATTGTCTTGACCCGTCGTTTCATATTTCAAGTGGTCTCATGGACTTCAGATAGATGGAATTCCTCCACACATACTCTTATGGATTAGGTCTCTCTCTCTCTCTCTCTCTCTCTCTCTCTCTCTCTAACAATTTATTAGTTCAAAATTTTTAATATAAATTTAATTAACAGACGAATGATTCTTATTCCATTAATGGGTTTCTTAAGAACAATTGTAATTCACTAATTTTTTAATCTAAAGTTGACATAAGTATGTATATGTGTGTTTATAGGTAATTATACATAGAAAGAATTTCCTATCGATATATGTTTTCTACTTCCAAATATCAATGGGGTATGTATTAATATTTTATTGTGCAAAATATGAATTATAAAAAAAGTATTTCAATTTAAATTATGTATATACTATATAAAACATAAAAGAATATATATATATATATATATATATATATATACCACGTCAAATCCATATATATATAGATATATATATATATATGGATTTGACATGGTATATCTCTCTCTCTCTCTCTCTCTCTCTCTCTCTATCTATATATATATATATATATATATATATATATATATATATTAAAAAATATTTATAACAAATATAATTATATAGTGACAATTCTAAGGATATATGTTTTCTTCTTCCAAATATAATTGGAGCATGTATTAGCATTGTAATATGTAGAATGTGAATGATAAGTAAAATATTTCAATGTCAACTATATATATAACATTTTATTTGTTAAAAAATTTAATATGATTTTTTTTAAATATAAAGCTCGAAATTCTTATTACATTAATAAAAAAATTTAGGGGATTTGTAATTCACTCCCTCTTTAATATGGAGTTGACATGGATCTTTCTCTATATATATTGGGAGAGAGAGTCTTATGGATATATGTTATCTACTTCCAAATATGATTGATGTATGTATTAACATTTAGATGTTTATAAATGTGAACCGTAAATAAAATATATATATATATATATATATAATTTGAGACATGGAACAATTGTAACAATTTCTAACTACAAGAAGTAGTAGGTGGACTAAAATGACATATAGTAATATGCCTCCTCTTATAATAAGTTACACACGCACAAGTTAATAGACATAATTTGATACACATATAATGCTTATTATTCATAAGAATGTACATATAAATACATTGTTCTGATCGGTGGTTTCATATTTGAAGTGGTCTCATGGACTTCACATAGCTGCAATTCCTCCACACCAACTCTTATGGATTAGGTGTCATTTCTTTCTCTCTCTCTCTATAAAGATTTATTAGTTAAAAAAGTTTAATATAAATTTTGATATGCAGACGAAGGATTCTTATTCCATTATTGGGTTTCCTACGAAAATTTGTAATTCATTAATTGTTTAATATGAAGTTGACATACGTTTGTATATGTGTGTGTTTATAGATAATTATATATATATATATATATATATATATATATATATATATATAGTTTTATAGACATATGTGTTATGTTTCCAAAATGGTTGGAACATGTATTAGCACTTTAATATGTAAAATGTAAATTATTGTAAATAATTAATATATATATATATATAAATCTCTTTAATATATATATATATATATATATATATATATATATATATATTTATTTTTAAGAGATTTTTAATTTATTTTTTAATATGGAGTTTATATATATATATATATATATATATATATATATATATATATATAACTTTGCAATATTATTTATAACATATAGAGAATCTTATGGATATATATTTTCTGCATTTAAATATAACTCAGGTTTGTATTAATATTTTAAAGTACAAAGTTTGAAATATATATATATATATATATATATATATATATATCACTAACATTGTTTTAGTGTTTTTCTTAATATCAAAATAGATATATATAATATTGTTTTAGTGTTACTCAAAATCAACATAGATTCATCTTAATTTTGAATCTATTCAAATAAAAAATTAAGAAAAACAAAAAATTTCAACCTATAAACTATTTTTTAAAGTTTGGAATAAAAAATATTTACATATGGAAAGAAATAAGACCTAAAGTGTTAATGTAAATATTATATTCTTTACATTAATACTTTAAGATGTTATTTCTCTTAATAATATCAATCTTATTATTATTATTATTGTTATTATTATTCACTCTTTTCTAAATTTAACAATTATAAATTGTTATTTCTCTTCATGTGGTTTTTCTTTGTTTATTTTGATAATTTTTCTTAATATTTTTTCTTGTGGTACAAATTTGTTGGTTCTCTCTTCCCCTTCACTAGTTTTTATTGCTTCTAGTCTTTAATGATTTGTAAATTGTTCACTCAAAATTTTATAGGTTTCAATTTTTGTTAACATATTTATATCTAGAAATTACTCTACAGAATATTATTAACAACCAACATAGATCCATCTTAACTCTTGCTCTATCCAACTCTAAAAAAATTCAAATCTTTTGAGGTGTTAACCTTTCCTTATGTTTTTCACTAATCCCTCTTGACCCCCTTGACCCCCTTGATAATCCATAATTAAGATAAATCTATACTAACTTAGTTTACATTAAAAAACTTAAAAAAATTAGTTCACATCTTCACAATTTATTTATTTCCTTCTTGTAACTATTAATAATGTTTAAATAAATTTTTATTTTATATCAATTTTTTTTTTTCAACTTAATCTTTGTATGATGATCACTTTATATTTTCCTTCAAAACTTATTAATAATAAAAAATTTAAGAACATATATAACTCCACATTTTCTTTTAAAACATGTTATAATCATCCTTTTAATAATGTGAGTATTTAGAAAATGTCCCCTTTTTAATTAATTTTCACTATTTCTTAAGATTTAACTTACAAAATATGAGTTTTTTAACTTTAGAAAAAACTATATTTTTAGTGATGAGTTTTTGAATTTTAGATAATCTCGCGAAAGAAGTGTCAAAGGGTTTCATTTTTCATGTTCATGGTCTTGGTTATATATTTATACATCAGCCCATTTTAATATTATTATTTTATTAACTATTTAGTATAATTATAATAATTATAATTATTTTTAATATATAAAAAAATGGAACTTTTCAATTTGTAATTTTTAAATATGTAAGTTCTTTAATAGTTAAATAGAGATTGAAATGATAATCTCAAAAATTACCCCATATATATTTAAATGGAAGTTTTGAAATTATGATATTTGAATGTATGAATGTTTTAATATGTAGATATTTTATTTTGTAGGGTGAATATTGTATTACTTGAGAAATATAAAGATTATATAATTGACTATTTAGTTTTTGTTAGTATTTTGTTATGGAGACTTAAATATAATAAAAGAAAAAAAATATTCTGAAGAGAGGAATGCAATACTAAAAAATAAAAGGAAGATACAAAAACATTAGTATAATTAGAGTTTTTCTGTGAGATGTACTCACTAGAGAGAGTTACAACATAAAACGGAAAAGCCTTTTATATGCAAAATTAATTTGAAGGTTTTGAATCAAAAACAACAACTGAAACATGGTCTTTTTCCTTTTCCTAACCAGTCACTCCTATAGAAAGAAGCTCAAAGTGTTCTTTTATTTGATTCATCCTGCAATCCATGGTTTGAAGATGACAAAACATTGATGTAGTAGAATCTAAAGTCTTCTGCGGATTGTGGTTTAAGGTACGACACCAACCTAAAAAATGCTTCATGGAGCACGAATCTATATTTGGTTACAAATTTAAATTCATCTATCGTTGAGTTTGGCTCTAGGCTATAACAACTAGCTTTGGTTTAGGCTCTAGCTCATGCTTGCTTGATTTGATTTTGAATATGGTAACTAATCATCAATTCCCCCCTATCAAATACAAGGTGGGAAGATGAAGAAATCTAAACTACAAGACATGTCATAATTTGAGAATGAAGTCTGAAGTAAGACCAAAATTTCTTCTTGGGTATTGAAGCCCATTTCCAAAAGTGATCCAGCCAAGGTGAATCTACATTCTTGTAGGAGTCTTTTGTCTATAGAATTTGTCTAAATCATGAGTTTATTTTCCACAATTCTTACAAGGTTGAAAATCAAAACATCGATCTTTCACATGGCCAACTTGATCACAATGTTGACATTTGCAAATATGATGTGGTTGAGGAAAAGGAGAAGGATATGGAATTGGTTAATATAAATATCTTGAAGAAACCCAACAATATGAAATTTGATGGGTTTAGAGTAGTCTGGAATAGGAAAGGACACATTCTTGTCATATCCAATATTAGATTTTGTGCTTCTTGCTTACAATTTCTTCCCAAGGTCTAGTGATTGACTTGGAAAGTGTAAAATAAATCTCTACATGTTCATATAAACTACTAATCATAGTCAAACATAAACTCAAAAAGAGAATTGATTTGAACTGTTATCACCCCAAGAAACTCTCCTAGGTTGTATATCAGAGATGCTCGGGAACATTACGAACTCAACAAAAATGTTGGAAAATGGTGTATGAATGAAAGAAATGCTGCATATTCAAGCTAGATAACCACTTCTACTATGCTTAACCCCAGACATGGGTGAGCACCCCCAGACTACAAGGCTTTAGACCACCAATTACTCAAAGTTTAAGGAAAATGTGATGATGGAGAATACTGATTACACCAGCAGATGCACAGGACCCTGTGATGGCCAGCTGCAACCAGTTAGAAGGTCTATAAATCTATTTCCTAATGCACAGACAGGATGACAGCTCTCTGGCATTAAAACAATAGAAACCTGCATATACATTCAATAATACCAACTAGATTCTAACACAAAGGTGGGATGACAGCCCCTCTAATGCTAAACATCAAGAGCGAATGAAAAATGCATAACAAGCACAACCTGGAACAAAGAAGAAGTGGAAAGTGAGCAATTGACAACAAAAGAAGCTTGCATTAGCTGAAAATGAAGACCAGAAGCTGCAGGTATCACAGTAGTTACAGTCTCCAGAAGTTGAAGTTTACATCAAAATAACATTCAGCAACCCCCATTACATCTTGCTTCTGGGTATATATGGAGGTTGATTACAAAAACACTATGCTAAGCTATGTGTGGAGGGGTCATAATTGGCCACCAACCACATTTACAATCAGATATGGTCTTTGATACAATTTGATTGTTTTAATGGACAAAATGACCTTTTTGCTACTATGTTGTACTTCATGAACAGGTCAAATGCCATGTTTATCTGCTCAAGGCTATCCTTCTTGTTCTTGGTCGTGTTGCTCTTTAAATGTGGTTGCTGGGGATTTAATGTGCAGAGTACTAGATCATGGCTCCCTTTCTTCTTCACGTGCACAGGACAGGCCCAAAACACGGAAAATGCATGGGAAATGGACAATGGGCTGGAATGAATATTAGTCGTTGGATGGCTCAGATGAACGGCTGAGATCTCTTGGTGGGCAGCATCAGGAGAAAACGGAAGTGCGATTGAATATAAGCCGTTAGATTTGGAAAATGGACGGTTGAGATCAGATTACGAGGGCTATCGGGAGAAAACTAGAGCGGATGAACGGGGGCCGTTGGATCGCGAGTGGGCAGATCCAACAGCTGACAGGAGCAAAAACTACACAAGCGTTAATGAGCGAGAACAGGCGGGACAAGCGGTAAATGGTTTTCCCTGCACCGCTTACGGGAATGGGTGGTAATCGTACCGCGGGGTGCGATGAAATAAGAATGAGGCACATGGTTGTAGGGTCCGGCGGGAAACCGCTTTCCCTGGGCTATCAGACGTGCAGTTTACGGGAGCGGGGGTAGCGTATGACGTTAGATCACAAAGCGAAGGATCAGACGGCGGTGGATAATCATGCACGTGCTTCGGGTGATGTGACAGGTGAGGGCCCACCAGGTTATGTGATTTGTGAAGGCGCGTAGTTATATGCGCTTTGAAACCTTAGCCCTTGGGGCTAAACGGAAAATGAGTTTATTCGAGGCTTAAATGGGTTATTGGGGTTTTATAGTGTTTAAACAAAAAATGCCTGGGAGCCGGGAAAAAGGGTTTAGGTGGAGTTTACAAAGGACTATAGAGGAAAATGGAAATAATGGGTTAAGGGAGAAACAGGAGAACGAAAGAGGAGGTGGAAACGGAGGTGGCGGGAGTTATAAGGGAATAATGCAAATGAAGGAGGAAGGATCAAATAAACTACTGCGAGCTCCTTTGCAACCAAAATCAGCACTGCCCAACCTATTTTTATCCATCAAAAGTTGAAGAACATGGCAGAGCTAACATGAACAAAGTCCAGTTCAGAATAATGACTCTTCTGCTATAGCTCACCTTGTTATAGTTGTGACTGAAGCTACAAAAACTCCATCTTATCTTGTCAATTTCCAAAATATGTTAAAATGTCAAAGATAGTGACTTTGTTTAGTTTTACCAAGTGGAGACTATAAAAGTATTCAATAACTATAACGTTTCTCCAATTTGAGCCATTTCACAGCAATTGAAGTTTAGTAAATGAAAGGTGTAAGCTTTTCAAACCCTTCCATAATATGTGGTCATACAATGTGACAATATCACAGAAAACATGTGTTCCAACAATATTATTAATTAAAAATATGTGCCAACAATCTAAAAGATCCTTGAATCAAACCAAGAAGGGGTTTGAGTATTCCTTCAACATTATAATTCTTTCTCGCCCAAAACGTGCAAAAATTAGTGGACTTTTGTATGTCAATAATCTCTGTGTATGATAGCTTACAGATTGTCATTATACCTATGATGGAATTTACAAAAAATTACATATTAAAGTGAGTCTTACTATAACATATGTAGTATTCTCAAATTGGGTTATCCTTAACATTGATTGCATTTTGCACCAAAGTGCAAAAATTAAGAAGCCAGAGCATGTGATGGTCTTGAGAAACATATGAATTATAGAAAGGGCGTTGAGGTATGGGGTGTTGTGCAAAATAAAACTTTCAGGGCCCATGTCATGGCGTCATTGGAGCAATCTAGATACATTTGAAGGCTTGGCCCAAAATTATTTGTGTGAATATTCTTGATTCAAGAAGTTTCAAAATAAGATATAGAAAAGAGATAAAAAAGGAAAGGATGGCCCAAATGAATCAGATTGTATGTAAATCAACTAGTAGGAAGGTATTGGGGAAGAAACTTCGAAAAAAATATCCTAAGAAATTTCCACCACTAACTGAATGTTGGAAATACTCGGACAATGGTGGAAAATTAAACTAAGTCAAAACTTCACAAAACAAAGTATTTACCCTTTTATCAAGGAGGACAATGACATGTTGTAAGTGAAATCTCCAAAGTTGAGTAAAATAAATTCTATGAAATTATTCCTTGTCTAACAATAAACTACATTTTTCAGGGGCTCAAACTAGCAATGATCCCATTGATAACTCTCATTTGAAATCACAGTCATCATTTTATATCTAGCGACGTGCCAAAACATCCATCATTCAGATGTGGATCAAGAATTTATGCCAGGTGAGCTAAATGAATAAAAGGATTTGAACTATGGTCTTGTCGTGTCCATATATACCACTATGTTTCAGTTAAATCTTACAGACAAAACCATTGTAAAACCCTCAAATATTACAACCAATGCTTCCCAAGTAGAGTAAACATAATCCTCAATTGATGTGCCTTGTTTAAGATGACAATGGTCATTTTCTTTGCTTGGTTAATGAACTGGTTGATGATGCAAAGGGTAAGGGGCCTTTATTAGAAGGAGGCAAACATTCAGATGATGCTTCGTTCTAATGTTCATCTCAACCCCAAAAATCGTGACTTTAAGACGGAAAATTATCACTACTACACCAAGGGTACTTTTACGACATTTTTTTAAGACAAAAGAAATATTTTGTCTTAAAAAGTCACTTTTTATTTTAGTTATTTTACATTAAAATTTAATATCAATTGAAAAAATAGTTTGAGACAAAAACATTTTAAGACAAAACTTTATATTTAAGACAAAAATAGTTTAAGGCAAAACTTTATATTTAAGACAAAAACAATTTAAGACAAAAATATTTTAAGAAAACTTTAAATTTAAGACAAAAATAGTTTGAGACAAAATCATTTTAAGACAAAAACAGCTTAAGACAAAATTATTTTAAGACAAAAATTTATATTTAAGACAATGACCACTTAAAATGAAACTCATTTAAGACAATTAACAATTAAGACAAACATATCAATTTGAGAAAATATTATCTAAAAACTTCAAAATTGACTCTGACAGTGCATCCTAAGTTTTCCAGCTTGCAGGCTACTACTGTTTCGCGCCTATACTGAGGTTGCCTTTTCACTTACCATTCACACTATATTATATAAAAAAATGATTTGTTGGGCTCTTCGTTCTATGGGGGTATCTGACTCTGAAGAATGCGACAACTTTTCCTTGCAAGATTTCCTGGACATCAATTCCACTTCTGTCCCTTCGATCTTTATTAATAATATTAGAGGCAATTTGTTTGTCATTGGATTCAATCAGTGAGTCACTTTAGTGCTTACTATTGCTGAGTAGTTGATAAACTAACTAAGTTGTGGACTCCTTCTCTTGGTTATGTGATTAAGCCTTGAGTTTAAATTTCCCTTAGTATGCATCCCCTTAGACTTTGGATCTATCTCAAGGTAATCAGCTGCAAGAAAGATTGCAATGTGGCTGGCTAACAATTGGGTGGAGAGTTGAAGTCCTTCCTTCATTTTTCAGTCATCATTAAACACACAGATCGATAAGTGTACATTTCTTATGTGTATTTCCTTATGGAGTGTGATGAATCTTGTTACATTGTGAATGGTGCAATATCTTGCATGTTTGTAAATGTAAATGAATGTCTGAGTTTTGATGCTCACTGTGTCTTTGTGATTAGAACAGTGTCATGTATGCACATGAATTTTAAAGTGTGCCTAGGATATGCTATTCATTATTATGTGCATGGTGAATGCGCAATTATGTGTTCATATTCATTTAGTTGATTTCCAAATTTATGGGTATACTTAGTTTAACCAATCCCTATGCTAGTTATTCTGTCAAAACTAAGAATTTAGGTATCAGGAATTGGGCCAAGAGTCTCCTTAAAACTACAGGAGGGTGGGCGAACAATAATTGTAGTTATGCGTTATGAACCTATCCTAGGTTTCTTTTTAGTCCATATACGCTATGCTTTTAAGGTCGAGAGGAAATGGGAGAACATAACTATGTTGACACGTTAGGAGGTCCAACACCTAGTGGACATTGGTGAAACCACACCCTAGTGGAACCATATTGTGTGTATAGACACCAACCATAATCCATCGACCCCAGTGATCAAATCTGAGGTAAGGGCAAGGTCTATACACTTGGCCAAATGTTGTTTTATTTTGGGTGAGAATCATAAAGGCCAAGAGAGTGGTCTAGGAAGAACTGGGAGTGTTGGGAACATTATTAGCTTCCCATCGTTGAGATATTTGTACCCTACAACACAAGTCCTTATTAAGTACCTTTTGAATATGAAATCCATTGTAGGTGACTGTCAAATTTGTTAGCTAGTAATTGAGGAGAATGTTAAGAGTATCTAGCCTATCCATTGGTTCTCGTAGTTTATTCTTTTCCTCTTTAAACGTGACAATTTCCTACTCAAGTATAAGGGATAGCTCATTTGACTTTTGTTTCTTCTTACGTTGTTTATGACTACTCTACCTATTCTCTCATTTGGACATTTTCAGTAACAATTTGATGAACTAGTTGTTGCATTGAGTCCAATTGGTCCTCACTTTTGCTTAGGAAAGCTAGTTGTGGGTGATATGTTGCAGGAAAAATGCACAGGGGAGGGTTACTTTGTATCATGTCTTTTAAGGGTTACTTTGTGTCATGTCTTGTATTAATCCTTAGTTATCTATCAAATAATTATATATTCTAACAAGGGGCATTCTCTGTAAACATGGTTGGCTTTGTGGCATCATTGGCATCAAAATCATTTCCCTTCATAATCTAATATTTAGTTACGCACATATCCTAGGTAGTGGAGTATCAGATTTTCCACCAATCCATCCCTGGTGTCGAGATAGATAAGAAGACCCTGGCATAAGACATTTCCCCTATCTCCAAGTATGATCTATTAAAGTCAAGATAAGCATTGAGGTCATCCCCTATACATTGAAAGACATATTCCATCTAATGTTGAAGGGGGAGGCTGGGGAGCCTTAATTATACCGGCCCTACACCTAGCTGTCCTCCCACCTTTTCAAATACATAGGGGGAATTTCTATGTTCCACTAATGTGAGAGAACCCAATTCACATGTCCCTCTTTACTAAATTTGAAATAAAACCATCCTTTGGGCATGGTGCATACAGATGGAAGCGCATCTAGAATGTGTTCCCAATTCTCCTGCACCCACCTCCTTAGATGCGTTGCAGAGTAGTGCCTGCCTCTAATTCTTCTAACCAAAACCCTTTCAACTATAGACATAACTTCATCTAATCTGATAGCCTCCCCTAGTACTAATGCTCAGTTCCTATCTTTTACCTTGGGGCATTTTATCTTCCTTGCCTTCTTCTTTTAGCCTACCACTGAAGCATCTTCAAAGGGCGTGGTTGTGTCTTGAGGGTGTACCCTCGGCAGATCCTCAGTACAAGGAAGACTCAGGTTTGGTGATCTGCCTTCATGCCCTATGCCATGACCGAAACAAGAGGGAAAACCTAATGAGACAACAATGGAATTGGGAGAGATTTGAGCCTTCCCTTGTTGAACTATCGACAGGTCTTCTGCATGACCATCCACGTTCCCCACGAGAGCCCCTGAAATCTACAGTTCTTGGTAGAAGACCACTATGTTTTCCTGAAGGCTCTGAACATTAGAGCTGATGCTGACATGTTCGAAAGTTTGTAATGGGTTGCTAGGGTTTAAGCAGGCCTCAACGAAATTTAGGGCATCAATCGAGAAACCTGGTGAAAGAGATAGTTGTTCAGTCAAATCCATTGATATTGTTATCTATATCTCAGATGGCGCCTCCTACCTAACCTAGTCACAGTAAAACAAATTAAACTTTGAAGTTCCGCTTTAATTCTTCTTGCTAAGTTTTTACCACAATCTTAAGGGACCTTGGTAAAATAAGTTCGCTGGTGATTAGTCGTGACATTCTGGTGTAATAATAATTGTACATACCATAGAGTACATAACTCCATGAGTTTGGTTTTTGTATTAGTCGGTGTCAAATATTATTAATATTTCTTTAATATTTAGATTGTGATTGTTCATATGTGGCAACTGGATTGTTACAGGTTTATTTTGGCATGTCACTCCCAACGATCAGATCAATGTAAACATGGTCTATCAAACCTTAATTCAATTGCTACATGCCCTAGACATGCCACTTCATTGAGGGCTTTCATCCATAAAATTTTCCTAGTTTGAAACCCTGATGAAATGCCTCCTTGGGACACCAACGCAGCCTTGGTGAGGGTCAACTGCTCTGCACAGTAGGTAGGACCATTCAAACCTGTGTTGCATAGCACTTAGGCTCACTTAAGCCTACTCTGGGCAAGGATGAGTGAAATTGACATAGGATTTTGGGAATATTCCTTGATTCTAAAACATTCTAGAGGATGCCCAACTCTTATCTCATCCTATGAGCTCGACTTTGGATAGGCTATAGATCATCTAATCCTCTATAATCTCATCCCTTTCTCCATGGAAATTAACTATCCAATTACGAAAAACCATTCAATAGCCTATTTATGACAAAACCACTTACATTTCCCTATAAATTGACCACTCGTCATAGTGATTAGGTGGTTGGAGCTTGGATATTATAGAGAAATATTGTTGGTTTAGAGAATGGAAATCATTGTCAAGTAATTTTATGCTACTGGATTGATGTTTCTATTGGTGCCATGAGGGTTTGGACTAAGCTGGATGAGTGACATGAGATCAAACCACATTGGGTGTAACTTCTCCTTCTGTCAATCAATAAATTTGTTTGTTCCTTTTCCAATACTTTTGTCTATATCTATGATGAATGTATATTCGAATGTTGTCGATTCCATTTGTTTACAATAAATATATCATATGCTTTGATTGTTGTTGTATTTTGTTTATGTTGGCAGGTAGCAAATGAGAAAATTCAGTTTGAGCGGGAGCGACGGGAGCAACTCAAAGGAGATTAAAGGAAGCGAAGGATCACAAGTAGGTTCTTTTATCTTATTTATTTATTATAGGAAAAGGTTAAACATCTTTACTTCAGTTTTTCTAAGTGTAACTACCCACTTAGGGAAGATATACTTATCTATAGGTATAAATTTCGTATAACATGGATATATATAGTTAAATATGTTACTCAATATCAGTTCTTTGTTTCTTGAAACCCTTTGCTTCCCAGCCATGGTCATCTCTTCTCCTACTGCTGCAACAATATCTTCCTTTAAACATTAGAGCCGATGCTGACAGGTTCGAAAGTTTGTAATGGGTTGCTAGGGTTTAAGCAGGCCTTGACGAAATTTAAGGCCTCAATCGAGAAACCTGGTGAAAGAGATAGTTGTATGGTCAAATTTGTTGATATTGTTATCAAGATCTCAGATGGCGCCTCCTACCTAACCTAGTCACAATAAAACAAAATAAAATTTGAAGTTCCACTTTAATTCTTCCCACTAAGTTCTTACCACAATCTTAAGGGACCTTGGTAAAATAAGTCTGTTGGTGACTAGTCATGACATTCTGGTGTAATAGTACTTGTACATACCATAGAGTACAAAACTACATGACTTTGGTTTTTGTATTAGTCGATATTGAATATTATTAATATTTCTTTAATCTTTACTGAAACTATACTAAAACAACAAAATAACCATACTCATATAATGCCCAAGCTAATCATCAAAAGATTTAACTAGTGTTAGGTCTTTGGCGTTGGAGCCCGACAACTTAGTTTGAGGCAAGCAGGGGATATGTTTCTCTATGCATGCAAGACAAGCATTTTTTTGTTGGATTTGGTGTTGAATTAATTGAAATTCCTTATGAATTTCTTGAATTTCATCTGTAGGACTTGAAATGCTTGTAATACTCATTATCAAAGCCTTCACTAAAAGGGTCTTCACCAACCAAAATATAAATAAAGATTGTTGGTACTAAGAGAATCGACCATGGGTATGGCCCAGGTCTAGAATCATGTCCCCCAACTCCTCTAAGACTGGTCATTGATGTTGACCTAGTTAAAAATCTTTGCTTCCCATTCATCAATCGTTTAGTGGGCCCGCAGGTGGGTATTAGTTTTGTATGCACTAGAAGTTGGTAAGATGAATCGAGTTCTGGTCCCATGTCCTTAACCTCTGTTAGCACAGGATTTCCCAGTCCCATGGCCTCAGCCTTGACCTCGACCCCGACTTGCAATATGAGTGCGACCTCGGTGTGTGGTTGGATGAGCCATGAACTTCAATTGATTATTGTTGTATGGAGAATTAAAATGTACAAATAAGGTGGGACTCCGACTTACAAGTCTTGTAATGTGAACAATAAAAATTGATCGGGAGGACGCCCAAGATGGATGAACCCACAAGTCAATCTAGTTAAGGAGCCTGCAAGGTCTACAGGAACATAAACACGACAAAGAAAACCATTAAACTTCACTCTAAGGAATATATCCTCATTATCTTCATGGATTTTAATTATGAACCCATCCCAATTCTCTTGAAGATTCTTTTATGTCTGGTGCATGAATTCCTCATGAGAATAAGAAATATCACCCATAAACCAGTCGAAAATTTCCTTTCTCATAAATTGCATGGAAATAGAGTTAGAAACGCAAGGCTCTATCTTGTCGTCTATAAAAAACTGGGAAGCATCCATATCCCAAGGTTTCCAAGCTCCTAGGTAGTCGGGATTACAAAAATCAGTCATGGTCTTCTCGTCAAGAGGCCTCCCGACCCCCAATATGTAGGAAAGAGGGTGAACCCCATCCCATCCAGTCATATGGGGGATAAACTCTGCATTAGTCCATAATGTCATGTCTAGATCGAACATCCCCAACCATATACAAAACATATATATCACAGAAAGCATTGAATCATAGGGAAGCCAACCTGAACATACTAGGAAGGACTGAGAAGGAGACGAGGCGTCACACCTTCAACTTCTTGAGCCTAGGTGCAACTTCCATTTCTGAGAACTTCCCTAGAGAGATGCCTATGCCATCAAAATCCTGCGGAGGAAACAAGTTTTCCAGTTGCTACAAGTCTGAACAGATTCAAATCCAAATACATAGAATACCCTCTCCCTCTGTGACTTAATTTCCTTGACATATTATGCGTGCTAAGGTTTGTGTGGGGGTGGCCATGCCACCACCCTCACTGTACCTTCAATAATTGCGTGGCGGTAGTGTGAATCCCACCATGCTCCTCCTCTCAACTCTCACCTCGATCAAGGGTAATTCATAATGATGATGCTTGTTTTTTTTACTTTTTTTTACCATGGTGGATCGGTAACTCATTGGTGTGATCTAGGCTAGCCCTAGGATTAAACCTTCCAACTGCCACTATACCACTAAGAGTATATCCGATCTGCCTATAAGACGAATATACCAGGAATATATGACTTAGCATGAGCTGAGATGTCTCGTATTGACCACAAACAGAGTAACTCCCTGGGGTTGCCTATTCCTCTAACCTCATCACAACATGCTTAACATGTCATTTCAAGGAATTGAACATAGGTGGAGAGGGAGTTAATGTCCCATCTTAACCACTCAGTTAAACTCAATTGATCGATTCCTTATTCTATTGTCTTACAATTGGCACTAGCTCACTTAGTTAAACATTACTTTATTTAGGAAGGGGTCTTGATTTCAAATCTCTTTGTCTCCTAGTAGAACGACCTAGTAATTGGCACATTGGGATGTTATCTTCTCCACCCATTTTGCTAATGAATTTATAATGACATTTTATATGCCATTCTAATGTGTTGGTTAGGGTTGTGACTTAAAAATAAAGAATTATTATAATTTTATTAATAACGGAGTTTTATAAAAAAATTATATTAATTAAGATTTTTGATATAAATTTACAAAGATGTTTTATATTCAATGCCAATGTGTTGGCTAGGGTTGTAACCTAAAACGAGATTATGATAAGTGTTTTTAGCATCAGTTTTTGACTTATTAATAGGGTTTTATGTAAATTTGACATATTATTGATCATTATGATCTAAAATGAAGAAGATAATGTGTATATCCTTAAAATGTTTAATACACAAGTAGAGTGTGCTAACTAAAATTACAACCTAAAATTAATGGGATAAGGTGTTCACAACTTTACGAGAAGGTTGTACATGCAAATATAAAACACTAGTTAGGGCTATGAGCTAAACTCAAAAATGTATTTGCCGATAATTCTCAAATACAAATATGAGATGTTTGGTAAAAACATAATTGAAAATATGAAAGGTTTGGTAAAAACATGATTGAAAATAAAAATTAAAGTATGGTTTATTTTTGAAAAAGATTAAATGTATAATTATCACATACTAATCAAAATTCAATTACAAATATGACATGTTTGGTAAAAACATGATTGAAAATATGACATATTTGGTAAAAGCATGATTGAAAAAAGGAAGAAGCATGACTTATTTTTGAAAAAGATTTTATGTATAATTATCCCATATTAATCAAAATTATGATTTAATTCATAAAATTCAAATGAGTTAACTTTTCATATATTAACTATAATCATAACTTAGAATAAAAAATAAAACATATATTTTTATATTTTTAATTTTTTTAATATGCTAATTTAACAAATTTATTAATCTATAATTTTTCTTAAAACACATAAATTAAAGTTATAATTAATCTCAATAATCATATATAAAATCATTAATGAGCTGGATTTGCGGACCCGCGAGCGAAGAGCCTAAATTTTATGGGTTTTTTAATTGTTTTTCTAATTCACGAGAAGCGTTGGACATATTTTTGGTTCATTTTATGAAGTGGTATTGGGAATAGAAGGGGTCTCATAGTTATGCACAGTTTGGTGTAGAGTGGGGGTGTTGAGCGCAATGTGGATATGGGTTTTGCCCACCACTGCAAATTTTTTTGAAACATTGCCTGAGATTGCATAAAACAAAGGCCTTCAGATTAGGAGATTAACCCAAGAGTCACACAATGGAGGCTAGTGCTGGTATGATTGCAGGTTCTCACAAGAGGAATGAGATGGTTTTGATTCACCACGATGCAGAGATTGGTGTAAGTTTATTCAGTTGCAGTTTGCTTAATTTGCTAGAATTTATCTTTTTTCTCTTTTGGATCCGACATTTGGGCTTGTACCCTTTTGGATTTTCATAAGGAATTAAGCTTAGATTGTTAATAGATGTGGGATTCTTATGATTTATTTTACTTGTAAGGATCTGAGCAATGGGAAGCTTAGAAGAACAACATTAAGCCCTCTATTGCTTCTGTAGAGTTTGAGGTTGTTCTTCCACTGTTTTGGAACATATCTGGCCCCGGTTTTTAGGTTGGGTATTAACCAGAGGTAATGTTGGATGGCAAATTTTGGACCTAGATCTGAAAATATATTAACTTGGGACATTTCATTTTAGTTTTATCAGAGTACCCACTTCATATTTTCGGTTGAAAATAGTCCTACATTATAACTTGTTCTAGAGAACCCCTGATAGGGATTGGGCTTGGGAGTGCAATTGAGAAATGACATTGTGTTGATTTTTGGTCTGATAATACCTTAGCAAAATTATGGTGGTTGGGTTCCCAAAAGTCCAAGTTGAACTGAGTTGAGACTTAAAATAGAATAAAAATAAACACAATAAGCTGATAGTGCAATTTAATCAGAATGGAACAATTATCATGAGAACACAAGACAGCTCAATTGTCTTTCTCTTTTGGTATTCAATAATAATGCTAATACGCTGCAAGATTACATGATTTACAGACTCAGATCCCATGACTTAAAGACTGATGAATGGTTGACTAGGTCAAAATCCTAACATGATCCTATATTAGGCTCTCAATGGTCTCTCTAATTTAGCAGAGCAATGCAGAGAAGAGTGCCCCAATTTGTAGATATGATTTTTCAACTTTTGTTTGTTTGGTTTGTGTAATTGAGACTAGGTGTTTATTGGTGTGTAGACGAAACCTCTGAATGCCTCGAGCAGCCAAGTATGCCAGATATTTGGAGATAATGTTAGTGTGACAACATATGGGGAGCTCTTTGTGGTGTGCAACGAGTGTGGATTCCCAGTTTGTAGGCCTTGCTATGAATATGAGCGTAAGGATGGAAACCAACCTTATCCTCAATGCAAGACTAGATACAAGAGACACAAAGGTCAGCATATATATTTTTGTTGTTTTGTTGTTTAGCAAGTCATGGAAGCCCCACATTTCACAAAGGATATACTGCACAAATTATGGTGGCATTTTTGCAAATCTGGATTATGGTCATTTTAGTCTAGTTGGTTGTCTAGTAGCAGCATCTGGGTAGTAGCTGATAGTTGTCTTTGATATTGGGTGTTTTTCCACAGGGAGTCCAAGAGTGGAAGGTGACGAGTAAGAAGACAATGTTGATGATTTGGAGAATGAGTTCAATTACACTCATGGTGCAAGAGATGATAGGCAACAAAGGGTAGAAGCGATGAAGCAGTGACAGATGCATGGGTGAGGGGAGGAGATCGATTCGGTTACCTCTTCGAGACAAGATCCTCAGAATCCAATTCCTCTTCTCACAAATGGTCAATCAGTATAGTGTCTAATAACTTCTGAGAAAACATCACTGTCATTCCCCTTTAGATGCATTTGTAGTTGGAATTGGGACCTGAAATGTGACTGTATGGGCTACTATTTACAATCAATTTAGCTTGTATGGATTTAATTGTAATTTCAATTATAATTCCTTTTGGCAGGTTTCTGGGGAGTTTCAAAATGTCTCCCCCAAGCATGTGTAGTTCACTGGTAGTGGATATGGAAAGCGTGTTCACTCGGCCCCCTATGCTGATCCCAATCAACCAGCTATTTTAATTATTTATGTAATATCAATGAGCTTTATTAATTATAGGATTGAAGATTAAACCAAATAAATAACAACATAGTCTTGAACTGGTCTTGGGATTTCACTCGACAACTATGTTCATTTAGGGTTTGAACTAATTAGATATGGATGCTTTCTGTGGATTTCATGATGCATTTTTATAGTGCAAGGATTGTGGACCCTTCCAAGGACTTGAATTCTTATGGAGTTGGAAATGTGGACTGGAAAGAAAGAGTTGAAAGCTGGAAGCTTAAACAAGAGAAAAATATGCTTCAAATGACCAGTGGAGGTAGATATTCTGATGGCAAAGGGGACATGGAGGGCACCGGTTCCAATGGGGAAGACCTCCCAATGTATGCTACTTGTCACAATTAATGGAATGGAACAATCTCTCTTACCAATACTTGTTGTAAGATTCAATATAAGAATATGATTCTTCCTTGTAATACTTTCTTTAAGATTCAATATAAGAATATGATTCTTCCTTGTCGAGTTTTTTCTCGTAAATCTCGATTTTCTGGAGTGATGCTATGATACTATATTTATTTTGATAGTAGATTTTCTTTTATTGATTGGTGTCTGTATGTGTGTGTGCCAGGGTTGATGGCACACGACAACCTCTGAATAAGGTTGTGCCTCTTCCTTCCACCAAACTTACTCCTTACAGGATTTTGATTATTCTTCGGCTCATAATCGTGGGAGTTTTCTTTCAATACTGAGTATCGACGCCTGTTAATGATGCATACCCACTTTGGCTGGTCTCCGTGATATGTGAGGTCTGGTTTGCCGTGTCATGGATTCTTGACCAGTTTCCTAAATGGATGCCCATTAATCAAGAAACATATCTTGACAGGCTTTCTTTGAGGTTAGTTTACCATCTTGAGGACTATTAATAAATTAATAATCCTTGGAATTTAGCTTCAGATGTGGCCATATAACTTTTAGGATTATATTCAAGAAGCCACTCATTTAAGGCTGTTAAAGTAGCCAACATGTGTATTGTAGGACCTTGTGGGTGAGATTGAATTTCTTCTTTTGCAATTCCACAGGTTTGACAGAGAAGAAGAGCCATCTCAGTTGGTCATGTTGATATTTTTGTCAGTATAATGGAGCCTCTAAAGTAGCCTCCTCTTGTCACAACAAATATTGTTCTGTCTATCCTTGCAGTGGATTATCCTGTCGATAAGGTTTCATGCTATGTTTCTGATGATGGAGTAGCAATGTTGAATTTTGAAACCCTTTCAGAAACTTCAGAATTCACAAGGAAGTGGGTGTTATTTTGCAAAAAACACAGTATTGAGCCCAGGGCCCCAAAATTCTACTTTTCTCAGAAGATTGATTATTTGAAGGATAAAGTACATCCTTCCTTTGTTAAAGGATGGAGAGAAATGAAGGCAAGTGAACATTAAAGTATCCAAACGTAAGAGCTACTTCTATTGGTTTATTGGTTTTTCTTGCCCTTGACATCTTCCATCATTGTGCCAATATCAGAGGGAATATGAAGAGTACAAGATCCGGATTAATGCTCTTGAGGCCAAAGCACAAAAAGTGCCAGAAGAGGGATGGACCATGCAAGATGGAACTCCATGGCCAAGCAACAACACTCGAGACCATCCTGGGATGATCCAGGTATCAGATACTCATCTTTTACCCTAGAGTCTTATCTTTCCTTTGTAGTCTATATGCAGTATCATAATTTTCTCTCCGCTTTGTTAACATGCTTATAAATATGTTGCAAGCAATGGAAATTAGTACTACTGAATTTTTCACTTTCCGCTTCAGGTATTCTTAGGTTATAGTGGGGGATTTGACAATGATGGAAATGAATTGCCATGATTAGTTTATGTATCCCATGAAAAGAGGCTTGGTTTCTAGCACCACAAGAAAGTCAGTGCAATGAATGCATTGGTATATTCCTAGCTATGTACACATCTCTCTTTTTCTACTGATTTCCTCATATGAAATTCATTAATTATTATGCTGACGTTGATGATTGTTATCCATTGCTCCACTTAGGTTTGAGTGTCTTTTGTCCTCACAAATGACCTCTTTCAGTTGAACCTTGATTTTGATCATTATATAAACAACAACAAAGTTATTCATGAGGCAGTGTGTTTTCTAATGGATCTAGTTCTTGGGAAGAAAACTTGTTATGTACAGTTTCCTCAGAGATTTGATGGCATTGATCGACATGATCGATATGCTAATTGTAACACTGTGTTCTTTGATGTAAGCATTGATCAACACCCAAATTTTTTTCTTATATGCAATTTTCTTATAATTTCAGCTTGGCATATTAATTTTGAAATCTTTGCATATCACCTTGAGAGGTTTCGAGGGTATCCAAGGGCCTGATTATGTGGCTAGACAGTGTTGTTTTAATAGACAAGCACTCTATGGTTATGATCCTATTCTCACTAAGAAGGATCTTGAACCAACATGTTTTCTGAGATGTTGTTGGGGATCTAAAAAGAAGAGCAGGAAATAAAACAAAAGGTATGATGATGATAAGAAGAGAACCAAGCAAACTGAATCTACTATACCCATATTTAGTTTGGAAGACATAGAAGAGGGTGTTGAAGGTGAGTCCAAGTCCAAACCAGTGATTTGTATTTTTTGACAACTCATTTACCCTTAAATATTGTTCACCCACACCCTTCTTTGAAATTGTGTATTGCAAGATTTGATGATGAGAAATCATTGCTCATGTCCCAAAGGAGCTTAGAGAAAAGATTTGGTCAATCACCAGTGTTTATTCAATCTACCCTCATGGAAAATGGTGGTCTTCCACAATCTGTGAATCCTGCTTCTTTATTGAAAGAAGCCATTCATGTTATCAGTTGTGGATATGAAGACAAGTTAGAATGGGGAAAAGAGGTATGAGTAGTGGTGGATCTGCATCTATTTGATGATGCTGTGGATTGTTTTAGTTCATTGAATTAGTTTTTTCTATAGTGAAGTTGTATAAACATTTTTCCTAAATGTGCATAAATTCTCTTCAGAATAAGGAAACATTTTGTTTAGGAAACCAAGCACCAGGAAAATGTTCTTGAAGCAAATATCTAATATGAATGGGTTCTCATATTTTGTGCAGATTGGGTGGATTTATGGTTCGATCACAGAATATATTTTGACTGGGTTTAAAATGCATGCTCGAGGTTGGACTTCAATATACTGCATGCATGTACATATTGTATTCAAGGGATCTAAACCAATCAATCTTTCATATCGTTTGAATCAAGTGCTCCGATGGGCCCTTGGTTTTGTTGAAATTTTACTGAGCAGGGATTGTCCAATTTGGTATGGCTACACCAATTGCAGAGGCTAGAATACATCAATACCATAGTTTATCCTCTCACATCCCTCCCACTGGTTGCATATTGTACCCTACCAGTTGTTTGTCTTATTACAGGGAATTTTATCATTCCTGAGGTAAGATTGTCAACCCTTACTGACCTTAATCTTGTCATGTTTTACTCGCCTCTAATGCAACCTGTCTTTTATATTTTTTTTGGATATTTTTCTCATACAATGCTGCAAATTTTCCCCCTGATTTTTATATTGATTTTGATTTGCAGATTAGCAACTTTGCCAGTGTGTTCTTCATATTATATTTTATTTCCATTTTTACAACTGCTATTCCAGAGCTACACTGGATTACAGTTGGCTTCGATGAATGGTGGAGGAATGAGCAATTTTGGGTTATTGGAGGTGTATCAACACATATGTTTGCCATCTTTCAATGGTTACTGAACGTTCTAGCGGGGATTGACACAAACTTTATAGTCACATCAAAGTCTTCAGATGAAGATGGTTAATTTGTTGAGCTTTATGTTTTCAAGTGGACCAGTCTTCTCATCCCTCCAACTACTTTTCTTGTGGTAAATATTGTTGGTGTAGTAGCAAGTGTTTCCCAAGCTATTAATAGTGGTTATCAATCTTGGGGTCCATTATTTGGAAAACTATTTTTCTCTCTATGGGTGATTGGTGATTGTTCATCTTTATCCATTCCTCGAGGGGTTAATGGGTCGCCAAAACTGAAAACCAATAATAGTTATTGTTTGGTCAATTATTCTTGTGTTCATATTCTCCCTGCTTTGGGTGAGGATAGATCCTTTCACAACAAACATGGGATCATCATCAAACACCCAACAATGTGGTGTAAATTTCTAAAACCCCTGTTATTGTTCATTAGCAGCAAATAAGGAGGAACTAAAAAAACATATGAGGGCCAAGAATATATCAAATTCATTTGTACCATCTTTAGATAATAATATTTGAGAGGGAGGGGCTTTAAGCATATTTCTTTCTAGCTAGTTCCAGCATAGGGACTAAACCTTGTGCTTTGTCTTTGATTGATAGTTAAGATTGTATGGTGTAGTTGGTTCTCTGTTTCAACCAAGACAATTAAGGTTTACTTGGAGTCATGCCTATTCCAGAACTGATCTAATGCCACATAATAGTGGGAAATGGATTATATGGTTTGATATTGAAGAACATATTTTTCAAAATATTTATTCATTTTTAAGTGACATTCCTGTCATGGACAAAATTATGGCACATCTTAATTTAATATCATCTTTTTTAAAATGTGAAGTGGTCAATATCAAATAATTGTGTCATGTAGGAGTAGTGGCAGTTATTAATATTTTAGGCACACAAGTGCCTATGAAAATGTTAAACATATGTTGTTTGTTCGTTTCATAAAATACAATTATAAGTGCCTAGGAAAATAGTAAATATACATTGTTTGTTTGTTTCATAAATTACAATTATAACTATGTTCAGAAATCATTTACCCCATCTTTGATGACTCCATTTCATCTAAAATGTTAGTTCTGCAGTGTGTTAAATAACATGTGTGTTTTGACCCAACCCTGAATCATCTAAATTTGAGATTTTTTTAGAAGTCTTTGCTCTAGGTTTCTATTTAAATTTCAATGAATGACAATTTTAACTCTGTTAAAATTTTTTATCAGATAACTTGCTTAGCACATGATTCTTCATCTTGCTTTTGATACATTTAGTTTTCTGGTAATATTTCTTTGATTATATAAAAATAACATTACTGCTGGATGTTGAAGCTCTTCTTCTCACACAACGTTGCAGGCTAAACGGACAATGTCCTGACCCCTTGTTGCAAAAGTTCCATTGGAAAGGCATTTTGATTGTTACCAGGTGCCATCTATCTCACCAAGAGAAGACTCTCTTTTGTGCGATATTTGTAGATTTCCAGAATATACTCGATCAAACACGATTTGTGTTTACAATTACTACTGGGTAATCTAGCTATTCCTTCCTCTATTTTATTTTTATTTCTTTATTTACTACAGTATTGTTACAGTGGATTATAGTGGGTATCTTAAAATTTTCATGTCAACATTATATTGTAGGTAGCAGTTCACCAAGGTTACTATGGTATTTTAAGGATTTCTTTTGGAGGATGGTATTGTCAACCATGTGAAGCTTTAAACTGGTAATACCAACTCCAATGCATGAGGCATCCAAATGTAGCTAGCCATGGTATTTCTGGTTGTGGTATGAACTATGCTCTATGTGGTGGTTTGAGTGGTGGTTTTAAGAGGATTACTGATGGCTAGTGGGTTCATGTATTTTGCATTGAGGTAAAAATATCTGATTGAATGGTGTTCACTTCAAAATAATACAAGAAGTTAATTATGCAAAATTGTATCGTTGATTTTAGCTTGTGTGTTAATGATTTGGTGAGGAGCAATATATTTTCTCCCTTGTGGTATCTTCATTTCCTTTGTGAACCTGCAGTGGCTGTTGGAGAATACATTTAGGAGGGGTCAAATGGAGCTTGTTAAAGGGCTGGTATGTTTGAATTGAGATGCTACTTCACTGCCAGTAATGCATATAAGTTTAAGCATGCTGAACTATTTTGTTTTACTTGATATGTGCATGATTGTTGCATCTGGATTCTGTCTAATGAGATGTTGTTAGAGACCTCTATTAGCATCCCAATGAATGGTTTGGTCAGTAACATATTGATGAAGGTGGATCTATGTAATGTTAAAACTAACAATTGGTATGTTATGAAATTCAGGAAATACTTTTCAGAGAATGATATATGTTTCCATGTAGTATTTGTCATCGGCAAGGTGCCTATTTGAAGGTTAGGATTCAATGTATATAAATTTTGAAACTTATAATAACACTTGCTAGGTTAGTAGATTGTTCTATCGTTGTAATTCTCATGGAATCTATATTTTGTTTCTACACTAACTGACAGAAAAATTTTGTGGTTTCACAGTGCAATTTGGCATTGCCAAAGTAGTTTTCATCCCTGATGTGCAAGAGACTCTAGGTTTTATTTGACTATGAGTAATCATGGTGGAAGGGTTCAACATAAAGCATATTTTGTAAAACATACCGCAAAGAAAAAGATAAAGGTACATGTAACATCATATATATTCCAGTGAATTTCCATAGTGTTAATTCGATATAATAATTTTCTTGCTTAACTTGTCTCTATTGAATGAAATATGCAAGCTGAAGCACGATGATGCGGAGGAACTAAGGAGTTGAAGAAAATAAAACAAATGCAGGTGAGCATATGTAGCAATCTTCTACAAGATTTTTTGCATTCTAAAATGGTTTGTATAAATCCCAGGGAATTTTCTTGCATACAATCCTAGAGGCTTTATGTAGTCACATGTTAGCTCCTGCATTTAAAGAATGCAATCTAGAATTCTGGTTTTCACATGGATTCATTTATGACCTTCTTGCCTATCCTCGTCATCATACATTTTTAGCTAGATTCATTCATGAGCTTCTGAGTTATCGTTGTTATTGCTTTCACTATGCTTATGCCTAGACCCACTCTCATGGTTCCCTCATTCCACACCATTAGTACAAGTGACTTGCATTCTAAGCCCCCTCCGGGTTGACTTATTGTGTGTGGGTTCTATTTTGTCAATCTTTTGATGATTTTGACCATTTCTATTACTAGAGTTAATTCAATACTCCATAACATCATCACACATTTGATATTGTTCCATCTATTTCTCTCGAGTCTCAACATCACAACACACAACTGAAGTTTTCTTCAGCCAGATTATCCACAACAAAATTAAGGTCATTGTGACCATACCTTATAGCCATGTAGCAGACAACATATGACATTAGAAAGATGATGAAATTGAATGAGGCTGAAGATTTAATAAATAAAATGTTGTTTGAACCAAATGATTTGGTATGGCAGACCTTTTTGTCTTCCTGTAGAATCCATGGAAATGTTGATTTAGTAAACAAGCAACAAAAAATATTCTCAAGTTGGAACCACAAGATGCTCCAGCATATGTGCTTTTGTCCAATATATATGTTTTAGCTGGCAGGTGGGATTGTCTCGCAAATGTGAGGAAAAAGATGAAAGAGAAGGGATTAAAAAAAGTAACCAAGAGTCAGCTGGATTGAGGTCAAAGGTAGGGTGCATAATTTCACTGTCAAAGACAGAAGGCATCCACAAATAAAAGTGATCTATGAGAATCTGGAGGAATTAACCAAGTTGATGAAGGAGGCAAGGTATGTGCCCAATACAAACTTTGTTTTGCACGATGTAGAGGATGAGTAGAAAGAACAATTTTTATCCTAGCATAGTGAGAATTGGTGATTGTGTTTGGGATTATTAGTATTCCTGGGAGAATGCCTATTCGAATCATCAAGAATCTTTGTATTTGTGGTGATTGTTCTACTGCTTCCAAACTCATTTTACAATTGCAGGGCAAGAACTTATTGTGAGGGATGACAATTGGTACCATCATTTCAAGGATGGAATGTGTTCTTGTGGGGATTTTTGGCAATAATAAAACAAGAGACAATTATATGTATGTGATTCCCTCTTACAAGGAAAACTGATTGATTCCTAATCTCTAGCCTCTTGCATCAACAATGTATACTCCAAGCATTGGAAGATGATCAACACTAAATTAACAAAAAGTTGATCCTTGACCTTGCTAGATTTAGGATCAAAGCCCAACCAGTCTTTCTGAGAAGACACGGGTAATGTAAAATTGTATTTTCTTGGTAGTGCCAGCCTTGCTGTTGGCAAGCACTATTGTGATCTAGTTTCATGCCCCACTGTTCTCTTTTATTTCTAGTATCTTGTTACCTAGAGATGGAGGACACAATTACCATTATAGAATATAGTTTTTCCTAAATTTTATTTCTTTTCTTCTCTTTGTCGAACACAAAAGCAAAGAGCAACAATATTTGTTGTATCTAGATACAATCTTAGGAAGGTATTTAGCTTTTGCAAGATTGGATACCTGCTTGAAGAAAGATCACAAAATGGTGCTAGATGTTGATGGGATGCAGGGAATGGATTGAGTGTTAGGTCAAGCCTTTCACACCCTTGTAAGATCACTGGGCTAGTTCAAGAATTTGTCCACCAAAAAGAGCTCCTAAAAGCTGGCCACTTTTACTATGTACAAAACATGCATTGATATATAGACCATTTTAGTCACTGGAATGAGTGATGAACGCCAGTTTAAAGGTAACTTGCAATCTCCACCTCATTATTTTAATTTTAGATATTCTTTGGAGAAAATATTAAAGTATTATTACCTCTAATAAAGGTGTTGGAGAATTGACATTTAGCCTCAAAAAATTCACTTGTAAAAGATTTTCATTATTTCTAGTACGTAAGTTATCCATATGATATCAAATTTCAGGATATGTATTGTAATAGACCCAAATTTCCACTTTGTAGATGGCTCAAATTTAACACATTCATTGATTCAACAGTTTATGGAAGGTACTAATTTTTACTGGGACATTTTTGCAAAAGGAGCAAGAGTAGTTGTTAGAAAGGAAAACTCAGGGTTTGTTTTGGCCAAGATGAATCCCATATTTGGCTGAATCATTGTCCTACTTGGCTGAATCATAAATGAAAGCTTATGAATCTTGGGGAGACTATTTCTTATTTGGGCAGGTCCTTCAGTAAATAGTGTTTTAGTTGTAGTTTTTCAGTGTTTGGTTGTTGGAGATGGATAATAGGAAAGTTTTAAAAAAGAAAAGTTCAAGCTTGGAGTAATATTGACCTACTTTCTTCCAAGAAGATTGCAATTGTTGATAAATTTCTAGCTGTGGGTCACATTGGTTTCTTTGTATTTTTTTTTTCTTTTCAAGTAGCCTATAAAACGCTAGAATAGGTCCTCCAAAACTTTTATTAGGCAAGAAAGATGGGGTAAAATGGATTGATATGGTGTCTTTGAGCTTTTTGTAATTGCACTTTCCATATATTTCACTTGCTTATTGGATTCCACATTCCCACTTCTATCAGCATTCCTTTGCACCTCTCAGTGCAATTGATGGTTTTAAAATCAATGTCTATATATGAAATTTCACATTCCCACTTTTATCGATGTTCCTTTGCACTTCTTAGTGCAATTTCTAGTTTTAAAATCAATGCTTATATATGCAATTTCAAGGACTACCTGTTGGATACCTATACCAATAGGTTTCATATTTCATGATTGGCCAAGGAAAGTCCAAATATGCTCTGCTTTGTTATTACAAAGATCCCATATTTCCTAGAAAACAAGAGGTGTGTAAAGTGTTTCAAATATTGAGGACCTTATTTCAATTTTGTGGATGATTCAACAGTTTAACCTGGATCATTGCCATGTTTCAATTTTGAGTAATAGAATAGAGAAAGAAGTCTGTCCAAACTGCTTAATCTTGGCAGACAAGTAGTTTAGGTAGAGAAGTAAAGGTTCCCAACAGCTTAATCTGGGACCTTGGAAGAGATAAGGGCAGAAGTAGATAGTAAAGAATAAAGAAAAAGCCAAAGAAAAGAAAAGGCAAGTAAGGGTTTGCAAGTTCAAATGCACCCTCCAAGGAGAAACAAAAAATGCTAGGAAAATAGCTGGGTAGGTAGTGTGGTTGCAGAAAGGGTATTTTCACCATTGCATATATGTCAAAAGATGTTTTGCCAAGGCAAAATCTATCAATGTGCAAAGTGGTTAATTCCATCAAATTGCAGCAAGGAGCATGACTAATTTCCCTCACTCCCCTCCAATTTCATTTCTAACATTCCCCACTAGCCTGGGATTCATGGAAAAGACTAAGGTTTCATGCTGGTTCTTAATCTTTAAGAAGCCACATTTCCTGTCTAAAGATCTTTTCATTTTGATCTACTCTTAAAACCAAGTTTGTTTCATATAAACTCAATGGTTTCCACATCCACTTACCCTCCTCCATAACTAACACTAACCCTATTATATAAATCCCTTATATCACCTTTTTCCCTAATATTACTAACACCAAGGTGTATAAATCCCAGCATTATCTACATATCCTCCTTTTGGCATTATAGCCAAGTAAATGGTCTAAGGAGACTTCAGTCCACCTGGGACTGTGGTCAACCTTGTCTTGGATGTGCTCTGACCTCTGGTTATGAGCAGAAATACTGTCCCTCAAGCCCTTACTGTCTCTCTACTGAAAACGCACAAAAAACCCCCTTTTTCCTATATAAACCCCTGAAAAGCCCCAAAAACCCAAAAACTACGAAAAAAAACCCACTTGCCTATAGTCATCCGCCCAAAAATTAAATTGAATATTTTATTGCGCTGGCGGGACCCCTCCCCAACATGCTCGACCAGTCGGAAGGCCCGCCAGCCGTCAGATCTCCGTCGCCCGGATCTAAAGGTGGGCGGTCATTTTCACCCCCCGACCTGCCGACCTTTAGCGTCCGGGGAAAGTGGTTTTGCCTATCCCGTACAGGGGACGCGTGGCAGGCGGTGGGGTTGTTCGGAGCCCCCCTCCCCGTTACCGTCTTTGCCCAAAGGTGGTGCGGGGAACCCGCTTACCGCCACCCCTAATACCACTCTCCCCCCACGTCATCTGTACGTCACCCTGACGTCAACTCGCCGGCGCCCGCCCCAGCGTCCCGTGGCCCTCCACGCAGACCCGCCACTGTACCCGCCCGCCACCGTGTCCTGCCACCCTGGCGAACACCTCGGCAGCCACGTCACCTCCGTACCTGGGCCCCACCATGACGTCATGCTGACGTCATCGGCGGAAAAGCGCCAAATGCACTTTTGCCAAATTTAACGATTTAAACGACTAAATGAATTGTTTTCGCTCATTTGCATGCGAAAGAGAAATTAGCCGTTGCCAACAGTTGCCGCGAAACCTCTCACTCAGCCATCAAATTCGATAATCCGACCATTCAAAGTTCAGAATTCGACGGCACTAAGTCTCCACAACCCGGCCCGCGAGCTTCCAAGTTGATTTTCCAGGTATTTCGCCATTTCCTTCCACTTTGCCCGTGAATTCCAATTTTCTGTAGAATTCACCATTAAAGACTGGTAAAATCACTTAATTCAGCTCCACCTGAGCACCTAAACCAAACCCAAGCAACCTGCCCCATCCCTTAGCCACAATTTGACACTGGAGAAATCAGTTCGCGGGTTAAAACTGCAAAATTTGCCCCCGAGGTACCCGGCATTGTTCCCTTTTGCCAAGTACAGGTTACCTACACTCTTCCTAAAGAATTATCACTACCTCTGCAAACATCCCCTTAGGCAATCCACATCCCTGAGAAGTTACAGCACTTTACCAGCTTGCTTACAATTTTACACTAGAAGAGAACATCACTCAATACAGTTTACCTGCTGCTTAAGTCTTTAAAGACTTATCAAACTATTACCTCTTCCTGCACACATTCAGACTATATCATGGCAGCATCTGCATCCTCCTCCCTCAGTGTTACTCCACTAAATCAAACCAATAAGGAACTGGAGGCCTTGCCATTTATTGACAAGGATTGTCTCATCAATGACTTTGAGGGAAGCAGGGACTTTTTGAAGACCTTCACTACACTGAGGGAAGACCATAAGGCTGGACTTGGTACAGATGGAATATGGGAGTCAAACCTGCCCTATTACTGTCTCCCAGCTGTGAATGTTTTCCCTGAAATCATTCACTTATGTGCTCAAAATTATGATCTGGAGCACAGAGCTGTCAATACTCCATCAGGGAGGATCCGTTTTTATATAAATGCTGACTCCATCAACAAGATGTTACAGTTTGATCAAACGAAGTTGCTAGTCCCATTCTCCATGAGGTATTTACTGGAAGCTGGTGATAAGATGACCAGTGAGGAGCTGCAGAAGGTCACCAGGAACTACATGTGGACTGAGTGCCAGCCTACAGGGCCACCCCCTTATCTGCATGAACATTTCAATGACTCAGGCAGGCTGCTGCTGGACATGATAGCCTATGTGCTAGGTTACCAAAACAGTAAGCATGTGGATCAAGCCATGCTCGTATTGCTGTCTGCTTACAGCCCACGTAAACCCCCTGCCCGAAAGTATAACTTTGCTAAGTTCATAGCCAATAGGATTCATGATCAATTGAGCAAATTGGACAGACAGGGGGTCTTCAGATACTCAGCTTACATCTACCACCTGTTCATGTTTTATCATTCTGAAGCTTTCCCATGCTACATCAGAAGGCTGGATAACAAAGGAGAGAGAAGATCTGTCATTTTCTGGACCTCAGTCTATCATGAAATCACAAATTCACCCTACACCTATTGTGAATTTGTTGACCAGTTTGTGTACCCAGTCTCCTGCATGCTTATGAAGTCCCCTCCACCTAGAGTATCTAATGAGATCAAGAAAGCTTTGCAGCTATCTAAGAAGTACAAAATAGGTGATTGGTACCTATATGAACACCATACTGTGTTCAGAGTATATGGGTGTGAGCTCTGTCCATATAGGCTACCCAAGTATGTTCCTATGAGATTATTTGCCTTGGAGTATTACAGGCAATTGATTCAGTCAGACCTTACCCATTTCCACAGCTCCAAGAAAAAGGCACACCTTAACTTCAAAAATGAGTTGGGTCCTTTCATCATGAACAAGAAGGAAGGATGGGAATCTGCAGACCTGATCCTCAAGGACAAATACAAATTGTCATACAGTTTTCGATGGGTCCCTTATGACCCTCAAGGTTTCATCACTGCTAGGAGAACTAAGTACAGACTCCTAGGGATTAAACACTGCCACTACCCACACATAGAAAAATATGCCAACTTACAAGAATGGCAGCTGGACACTTTAGTTGAGAGCTTAACTGAAGAAGAGAGAATGCTTAAAAATATGAAAGAACTTGAGAAGACTATTGACCTGGACTATGTGCTCCAGGTACCTTTCAGACTGCCTCAAACAGTGGGAGAAGGGACCTCAGTTACCAGGACAGCGCCACAAACAGCAGCACCAGGCTTAGATAAAGGAAAAGGAAAAATGGATGCAGAGGATGAAGCAAAAAAGGAACAGTCAAAGGAACAGTCACAGCAAACAGAACAACAAACAGAACAACAAACAGAGCAGCAACAAGAACAAACTATTCTGCCACAAACTGGGCTGCCAGAACCCCCCCTATTGCAAACACCACCGCCTCAAATTGAGCCACTAAATACCTCAGTTTTGCAGACCCCAGCACATGAAGAAAGGGGTACTAAAAGGCAAAGAGAAGAGTCCACTCCCCTCAGTGGATCCTCCCACCAGCCAGAAGCCAAAAGGCAAAGGGCAGATTCCCCAGAGGTGGAAGACATTACTGAAGATGTCTTGAACGATACAGCAAAGGACAGGGAGGGCAGCCAACATACAGGGACAAGCTCCTTTCAGCAGGAGCAGAATTTACAGCTTGGCTTGGAGGTGTCATCCTCTTCTCAGCAAAGCCAGAAGCTTAAAGGTGCTAAGGCTACCTTCAAACAAATCAAGGCAGCAAATGAGTTATTGAGGGCTGAGGTTTACAAACAGTTTATAGATGCCACTCCAGCCCAGCAGGAAAGGTTGATGTCGGTTTACGACTTCAAAGAAGAAAAAATGATATTCAGCCATTTTAAACCCAAGGGGCCGCACCCAATGACAACTGCAGATTTCATCAAAACAAGGGTGGAGGTCCTGGCTAAAGACATACACCCTATGGACCAAATTGAGCTCCACAAGCAGACTGGGGAGATGGTCTATGCCACTTTGGTAGAGAAGGCCACATTAGCTCATGAGCTGAAAGAATCTTTGAAGAACACAAACACTCAACTAGATTTTGAGAGGTTGTCCTCTAAGGCCAAGGACAATAGGATAAAATCTCTTGAGGAGATTATTGTTGATCTAGGGCATGACCCTAGTGATCCAACCGGGGTAAAAGCCCTCATGAAGAAAAAGGATGATGATCTAAATGCCATGAAGAAGAGGTTGAAGCTGTTACCTACAGAACACCCTCAGACAGCTGAATTGCAAAAGGAAAAGCAAGTTAATGAACAACTCGACCTCTTATTACAGCAAGATCAAAGGATCCAAGAACTAGAGAAAGAGCTGGAGGGAGCATTGCAAGACAAACAGGGAGGATCTACATTCCAAACTCCTCCAACAGATTCCACAACAGCAACAACTTCTGGGGCAGCAGTGGCCCCCACAACTGAAGCAGCAGGTACAGCAACAGCTCCAGATGCCCACCCCAGTGTAGAAGAACTGACCAAAGCTGTCAAGGCAATGGAGCTACAAGTGGATGAAATAAGGAAAGCAAAAGAAAAACTGGCAGAGATAGATGCCAAATATGATCAATCAAAGATAACGGTAGCAGAACAGGGCAGACAGATTAAGGCTCAAAAAGATAAAATAAAGGCCCTGGAGAAGGAGCTCAATCTGGAAAATACTATGGCAGAAATCAAAAGAATCTTGTGGAATAAAATTACCCAAGCCGTTATCAAACAGTGGAAATCCATTAAAACAATGCATGAGCATATGGATTTAATCGTACAAGCCCAGGCAGATGTCCAGAGGGCCAAGACAGTGTTAGGAAACAGACCTGAGTATGCTAGCCAATTGATAGAATTTTTGAACAGGCAAGACAAAGAGGAGCTAGCAGCTGTTGGAATCACCAACAGAACAGAGGCCATCCTCATGGCTAAAAAGGTGCTAACTCTCAGAGGTTATGTACAGACGGCAGAAAGAAGAAGTTATGAGATACAGACTGAAGTTGAAGATTATAAACTCAGAATGGGAATGCTACAAGCAAGAGGACTGCCTAGCCTGTTGAGCAGCTCAGGAAAACTGATCAGCAGTGATCAATTTGCAAACAGGGTGGCCGCTTACATTGAAAATCAAATCACTGCATCCAACAGTACCTCTGAGGAAACAGTTCCTCCAACAGGACAGAGCTTGTACACTAAGCTTGAAGGCTCATTTTTTATTGAAAATGAGGTAAATCATCTATTTGAAACTCCTCCTAGTTTTTTCAGATATACAGAGCTTGATGAGACTCTAATTAAAATTCGGAGGCACCAAATGCCTAAGGAGGACTGGTGGCAGGCCATGCTCCAAATTTTGCCACGGTAGTTTCAAGACATTCGGCCACTGCCAGCTCAGGTCACCAGAAGACGAGTGTAAAAGAATCAATGTTTGAAAAGCATCCAAAAAGTGATTCATCACTAACGATGACAGCTAGCCACGTTTTGAACAGCGCGTCCCCAACCGACTCAGCAGCTCTCAAAGGCCAAATATCTTCTGACAGAACATCAAGACGCCTTCATTTTGTATTCAATGCTGTAATAAATTTCTGATAATAATATCTCAAAAGTTGGTGAGAATATTAAGTCTGAGATAACTTAGAACTCAGATATTTTGTAAGCAATCGCAAGTATATATTCACCCCTTGCAGAAGCTCAAGGGGTTGTTGTTATTTTCATTTTGGGCATCTCACTTGCTGTAAAATTCTCAGAGAAATAATACAAAGGGTGAATGGAATTTCCGAAGCTTGGCGTACCTTGATGCATTGTGATGAATGGTGGATGTTGCAGGATTCCAGAGTGTTTCATAAAACAATAAGTCTTTCTTAAATCTCTGTGTTACATGTTTTCGAGTCTTTTGTTCTCTTTCATTGTTTAAATGTTTTACACTTGATAGCAAAGTAGAAGAATAGTTCCAGGATTTAATCACTGATTACCCTGAACTCAATCTGAGCTATTATCCATGTTTTCTTCAGATACAGTGAATGAAGTGTAATTCTTAATTGCTGCACTTTAAAACTATATCTTTTACAGTGATAGATATTACCAGGGATTCAAGTTTGCTCCTGATATATCTATCTGTTTCTCATACCTAGTTTGGTGGAAATACTAGAATACTTTAGTGAAAATTCTTAATTGCTTTCACTGGTTTTTTCACCTGTTTGTGTTATAAATCAAAAATTTTGTCGTATGAAGCATCCAAATGGCCCTGTAAGTTTCACCAATTCACCTCAAGGTTTCTAGTCACCTATAGCCATAGACTCCATTGCCCAATGATATTTGACTCCTTGAACATTATATCACAAGACCTGAAAGGAAATCTTCAACCAAAACATAAACAAAACCTGTGCCTAATACCTAGCCTAAAACACTATCGTAACAGATACAAATCATAAAGAGAGAGCCCTCTCTGATCACAGTTTGGCTAGAAACAGTGATCAAAAGATTGGTTAGTGGTTACCCCGGCCGTATTCCCTTGGGAGTCATAGGGAACAACCTGGGTGTTAACATAATTGGCGACTCCACTGGGGACTTCATAAAGATTTTTCAATTACTATCTATCTTCCGAAGCTACCATCAAGCCCGAAGCTAGCCAAGAGGCCTTAGGACTGTTTCTGTGCCACAGGAACAGCTTTAGGGAAGAGCTGATTAGGGAATCTTCATCCTAGCTTTGAAACATATATAGCCATTCCAAAATTTTCATCCAGTCCTTGCATATATATAAACTTCTTGTACAAATTCAAAAGAAATTAGAAGCTGGCTCCCAAAAGAAACCCAAGGCACACTAGGGCAAACCCTGACCCTAATCAACCTATCATTGTTGATAATCCAAATATCATTCCAAAGAACATAAGGAGACAGCAAAAGCAGGAGAAGCCTGCTGATTCAGATATAAGTTCAGATCGACCTATCCTTATTCCTACTCCTTGCAAAGTTCTTTTCCGGTCCACCCCTAGTTCCCCTAGTTCATCATCAACACCTCAAAGCCCTCCTCTCCCATCTTCACCATCTGCACATACTCTTTCAACCAGTTCCCCGCTTGTTACTCATACCATTAACCCTGTCACACCTGTAATCCCTGTTGTCCCATTTATTCCTGTCAACCCTGTAAATCCCATAAACATGGCTAACAGGTATGCACCTCTGCAGATACCAGCTAATGCTCCAGCTCTACCCCAAGATTACCAAACCAAAATCTCATTTTTTGACTCCCATGGCCCTTTGACAGCTGTCCAGCATGCTAAGAAGATGCAAGACCACTTTGAGACCTATGAAATAGATGATAACAGTGTCAGGATGAGAATTTTTGTTCAAAGCTTAACTGGGGATGTTAGAACTTGGTTCAGATCCCTCAATGCAAACTCCATTGCAACACCTGATCAGCTTTACGAAGTCTTTGCTGAGAGATGGGAGAAAAAGAAAGATCCTCTCCACATACTTGGTGAATATAACACTATTAAAAGAGGTCCCCAAGAAACAGTTTTGGAATATTGTGCTAGGTTTAACAATGTATATAATGCTATCCCACAGAACTTAAGGCCCCCTCCTGATTTGGCCCTGTATAACTTCCCTGACGGTTTTGATTCTGATATGGCCTATCAATTGAAAGAAAGAGATCCTCCAACCCTTGCAGAAGCTCAAAGGGTTGCAGTCACTGTAGAGGCTAACCTAATTGCCAAAAGAAACAGGGCAAAGTTGGAAAAGAAGACTGGCTTCAGAGAAGAACCCTCAGGTTTTGATCAAAAGCTGGATGCAATAATAAACAGCATGAAGAGATTGGGTGAAAGAGTGGAATCAGTTGAAAGAAAATCATCATGGGAGGCATCACAAAGCAACCCTCCTAGAAACCCGAATTTTAGGAGAACTCAGAACCCAAACATAGGAAAGACAAGTGCTGACCAAGATATTAGACCCCCTTTTCAAGAAAACTACGCAGAAACTTCCACAGACAATCAGCTCAATGAAGATCCTGAAATTAACTTAATGGGTCTGGATGGTAAAAGCCATGTTTTCTTAACACAAGAAGACCATGAGGAGGATGAAAGCAAAACATTCCAAACTAAAACAGGAGAATCCTTTGACTTTAAACAAGGATATGATACTGCTGTCTATGAAGTCCATAAACAATACAAACTAAGGAGTAGGACTGTAAATGTAAATCAGCCTGAAAAGATAAAGGAGAAACAGCAGTTTAAAGAAACCTCAGTCACAGAACCTAATGACAAAACAAACTTGCCTACAAAAGAAGTAGTCATTGAGGAGGTTACTGAACTACTGTCCCCACTACAACAGCCCATGGCAACCTCGTCCTCTCACCCTAATCCAAACATTACCCCTCAAGACATGAGTATAAGGGGCAGGTTTCAAAATCAAGATGAAATCCAACAAGAAGATTTAGTGAACAAAGAAAAGACTGCTATCCGTGACTCTAAAACCCAAGTTGACAAACCTTTTGACCTAGGTACAGAGATTGGCAAGTTAAAGATAGCAATTCCCCTCTCAGAGCTAGCCAAGCATGACATATACAAGCAACAGATAAAGAAATCCCTACAGCTCACCAATAGCAAAGATGATGTAAATGTGCTAGATGACACTCCAGAATTACTGTTTGGCCCAGAGGTAGATGGAAAATCAGTAGTCACAGGGGTTTTACCTTTTTACGTCAGCTTGCATATACATGATAAAATACTGCACAATGCAATGTTTGACTCAGGTGCCTCTCATAACCTGATGCCAAAAGCAGTCATGGAAAGATTAAACTTGGATATAACAAGACCATACAAAGACCTGTTTTCCTTTGATTCTAGCCAGGTCAAATGTTTGGGCCTAATAAAAGATTTATGTGTGTCCCTGGTTCAATATCCCAACAAGACCATTCTAATGGATGTTGTAGTTGCTGATATCCCACCCAAATATGGGATGCTGTTATCAAGATCATGGGGAGCCAAGCTCCAGGGCTCCCTGCAATTAGACATGTCATATGCAACTATTTCTGTCTTTGGGCAACCAAAAAGACTTTATAGGGAAACACTCATGAAGTATATGGTCAGCAGTGAAGAGAAGCCTCAAAATTTTCCAATATACGCTGTTCATTCGGACATAGACTCCTTCATCCTCTTCAATGACAGCGCAGACCTCTCAAACAATGACATTAGGACCGAAACACTCACACAAGAACAAAACATTGATCAGACAAGTAGCACCTGCCAAACATCAATCAGCCCAACAATACACATTAACCCTCCTCTAGTTGTCAAAGATTGTCAAACAACTGATGAAATTGTCCTAGAAAACAAATGGGAAAAGAAACCCCAACTCATGCTCACATTGCCATCCCATGAACAGAATTTTAAATCTCCTGTTCAGCAAGACATCCTGTGGGTCCTAGAATTTGATGGCTCAGTTAACAAGCTAGGAGCAGGAGCTGGAGTGTGGATACATAACAAAGAGAAAGATTATGCAGAAGGCAGGGCTTATAGATTGAATTTTAGATGCACTAACAACATGGCAGAATACGAAGCTCTGTTGCTCGGTCTCAAACTAGCAAGGTCATTACAAGCTCCTAAACTCTCCATCATGGGAGACTCTGACCTAGTAATTCAACAAGTGAAAGGAAACTTTGTCACCAATGACAAAAGATTGAGGTCCTACAGATCTGCTGTAATTGAAATATTAGAGACCTTCTCTGAGTATGTTATCACAAAAATTTCAAGGGGTCACAATCTCCATGCACACAGCTTGGCAACGTTTGCCAGCACCTTCAAATTTCCATTAGAACCCAATAACTGTTTCACAGCCGAGGTCAAATACAGACCCTCTATTCCAAACAATGTTAAAGAATGGCAAGTATTTGAGGATGACATGCAAATAAACAATTTTTTAACCTTGCAACAAGAGTTCACAGGATTAAATATTGATATTGATGGAGCAAGTCAATCACAAATACTTGAGTCAGCAAGTCAATCACAAATACTGTTTCAACAGTCTGCTCACCCAATGTCACCTAGAACAGCAAAACAATTACTAAGTCCAACTATTTTCAACAATGAAAACATTCAGCAAATTCACCAAATTGACTGTGAAGAGATGAGCAGCGCTGAAGCTGAAATCATACAACTTAAGGACAATTTCCTTCCAGTAGGCCTTACCCCATTAGAAGACATTTTTGATTCAAATGATGTCCCCAGGAAACCAAAAATGCAGCCATTAGATGCAGCAATTGAAGAATGCAACATTGGTACCACTGACAAGCCTAAAATAATAAAACTATCTGCTGCTTTGCCCCCTGATCAAAAACCCAAATACATTGATCTCTTTAAAGAGTTTCAAGATGTTTTTGCTTGGGGTTATGAGGATCTAAAGTCCTATGATACTTCTGTCATCCAGCACACCATTCCCCTCAAGCCTAATCAAAAACCATTCAAACAGAAATTGAGAAGGATCAATCCTGTGCTCCTTCCTTCCATTGAAAAAGAATTACATAAAATGTTCAAAGCTGGTATCATAGCACCAATCAGGTTCTCGGAATGGATTTCAAATTTGGTCCCTACAAGAAAGAAAACTGGTGAGATTAGACTTTGTGTAGACTTAAGGAATTTGAATCAAGTATCACTCAAAGATAACTACCCTTTACCCAAAATGGATCACATCCTTCAAAGAGTAGTAGGGGCTTCAAGGATATCATTGCTTGATGGATTCTCAGGCTTCAATCAAATCCTAGTACACCCTGATGACCAAGACAAAACTGCATTTACAACCCCATGGGGAACTTTCAAGTATGTGAAAATGCCATTTGGATTGAAAAATGCAGGGGCAACGTTTCAAAGAGCAATGGACATTGCTTTTGCAAAAGAGATTCATGACTTCTTGGTCATTTACCTAGATGATCTTACACCCTTTTCAAAATCAGACCAAGAACACTTGAAACATTTGAGACAAATTTTCATAACATGCAGGAAATATGGCATTTCCTTAAACCCCAAGAAGTCATTATTTGGCTTGGAAGAAGGGAAACTTTTAGGACACATTATTTCAAAAGATGGCATAAGAATTGATCCATATAGGACACAAGCTATCCTACAAATGCCTCATCCAAGGAATGTCAAGGAATTGCAAGGATTCTTAGGGAAAATCAACTTTTTAAGAAGATTCATCCCAAATTTAGCAGAATTAATCAGATTATTAAACAATATGCTAAAGAAAGATTCAAAGGTCAAATGGACTGTCGAAGCAAAACAAGCCTTTGAAAGTATAAAATTGGCCTTGACTCGAACCCCGGTGTTAACCAATCCTCAGTTTGACAGAGACTTTATCATTTTCTCTTTTGCCTCTCAGCATACCATTGCTGCTGTTTTATTACAGAAAGATGACCAAGGGAATGAGAAGCCCATTGCTTTTTTCAGCAGAGCTCTTAGAGATGCCCCTTTAAAGTACCAAATAATGGAGAAACAAGCCTATGCCTTGATCAAAGCTATTAAAGGCTTTAGGATTTACATCCTTTACTCCCATGTTATAGCTTATGTACCAAGTCCTATTGTCAAAGACATTCTCACCCAAGAAAACTTAGAGGGTAGGAGAGGAAAATGGATTGCCAATATACTAGAATTTGACATTGAAATAAAACCCACAAAGCTGATAAAAGGGCAAGGTTTGGCCAAATTAATGACAGAAGAAAATTTCCAAGCCTTAGACATCAACCAACTGGACAGTGAAACAGAGTTGGCGACTCCAAAGATCAATGTAGCCTTTGAACAATCCCCTTGGTACTCTGATATTTGTTATGTGTTACAAAACCTGTGTGCTCCCCCAGGACTGTCCAGAACTAAGTGTAGGTTCCTAAAAATGAAAACATCTAGATTTTGTGTGATAGATGGAAACTTACTTTGGAAAAACCATGAAGGTATATTGCTGCACTGTCTAATAGAGAATGAAACTAACAATATCATGCAAGACTTCCATGCTGGAGACTGTGGTGGACATTTGTACTGGAAGTCCACTGTGGACAAGATATTGAGGGCTGGTTATTACTGGCCCACTATGTTCTCTGATGTTAAGAAATTTGCAGCCTCATGCCACAAATGCCAACTGTTTGAAGGCAAAAGACAGCTGCTGCCACTTCCTTTGAAGCCCATTGCAACAGAGAGACCTTTCCAACAATGGGGCTTGGATTTCATTGGGGAAATTCATCCCTCATCTTCAGGGCAGCACAGATGGATTTTAACAGCAACAGATTACTTCACCAAGTGGATTGAAGCTGCCCCATGCAGACAAGCAAATGATTCAGTAATCATTCAGTTTTTGGAAAACAATATACTGGCTAGATTTGGCTGTCCGGACAAGATAATAACAGACAATGCTGCTGCCTTCAGATCCAAGAAAATGGTGAACTTCTGCCATAAATTTCACATTACTTTGGGCCATTCTACTGCTTACTATCCTCAAGGAAATGGCCTTGCTGAATCATCAAACAAAAGTCTAATAAATATCATAAAGAAAGTGCTGGAAGAGAACAAAAAGAACTGGCATAAGAAACTAGTAAATGCTTTATGGGCAGATAGACTAACAACTAAAAGATCAATTGGGACCAGCCCATATGAGTTAGTCTATGGATTAGAGGCCAGATTTCCTTCATCACTAGGAGTGCCGGTTATGAAACTTCTGCAAGAAAGCCAAGCAGAGCCAAATGACATGCAAAGAAGGATCAATCAGATAATCTGTTTACAGCAAACTAGAGAACAAGTTTTCAGCAGAGTGCAGATATTACAAGAGAAATTGAAAAAGGCCTTTGATAGAAGAACCAAAGCAGAAGATTTCAATGTGGGGGACAAAGTCTTAAAGTGGGATGCAAGAAGAGAAGAGAAAGGAAAACATGGAAAGTTTGACTCTTTATGGAGAGGACCATTTGCTGTCCAAGCAGTACAAGGTAACAACACTTACTTCCTTAAAAGTCTGACTGAAACTGACTTGGATGAAGGTCCTGTCAATGGCAGGATGCTGAAGCACTATTTTGACTATTCCTCATGAGTGGAAACTAAGGATTCATTGTATATATGCAGATGTACATATTGTTTTCTGTTTTAGATTGTAAAATACAGTTTTCCAAGTGATTCACCAACCAGCAAGAGGCAAATAGAATCACAGGTCTTCCAAGAAAGAGGCACACTATTTTGACACAATTGCAGCAAATTTCAAAGATTGGTAGGGGCAGCCAAACAGCAAGGCAATCTGACCTGCTGTTCTTGGTCTTTCAAAGAAAAACCATCCCCATGTGGAGCCACTGTTGGATACCTATACCAATAGGTTTCATATTTCATGATTGGCCAAGGAAAGTCCAAATATGCTCTGCTTTGTTATTACAAAGATCCCATATTTCCTAGAAAACAAGAGGTGTGTAAAGTGTTTCAAATATTGAGGACCTTATTTCAATTTTGTGGATGATTCAACAGTTTAACCTGGATCATTGCCATGTTTCAATTTTGAGTAATAGAATAGAGAAAGAAGTCTGTCCAAACTGCTTAATCTTGGCAGACAAGTAGTTTAGGTAGAGAAGTAAAGGTTCCCAATAGCTTAATCTGGGACCTTGGAAGAGATAAGGGCAGAAGTAGATAGTAAAGAATAAAGAAAAAGCCAAAGAAAAGAAAAGGCAAGTAAGGGTTTGCAAGTTCAAATGCACCCTCCAAGGAGAAACAAAAAATGCTAGGAAAATAGCTGGGTAGGTAGTGTGGTTGCAGAAAGGGTATTTTCACCATTGCATATATGTCAAAAGATGTTTTGCCAAGGCAAAATCTATCAATGTGCAAAGTGGTTAATTCCATCAAATTGCAGCAAGGAGCATGACTAATTTCCCTCACTCCCCTCCAATTTCATTTCTAACATTCCCCACTAGCCTGGGATTCATGGAAAAGACTAAGGTTTCATGCTGGTTCTTAATCTTTAAGAAGCCACATTTCCTGTCTAAAGATCTTTTCATTTTGATCTACTCTTAAAACCAAGTTTGTTTCATATAAACTCAATGGTTTCCACATCCACTTACCCTCCTCCATAACTAACACTAACCCTATTATATAAATCCCTTATATCACCTTTTTCCCTAATATTACTAACACCAAGGTGTATAAATCCCAGCATTATCTACATATCCTCCTTTTGGCATTATAGCCAAGTAAATGGTCTAAGGAGACTTCAGTCCACCTGGGACTGTGGTCAACCTTGTCTTGGATGTGCTCTGACCTCTGGTTATGAGCAGAAATCCTGTCCCTCAAGCCCTTACTGTCTCTCTGCTGAAAACGCACAAAAAACCCCCTTTTTCCTATATAAACCCCTGAAAAGCCCCAAAAACCCAAAAACTGCGAAAAAAACCCACTTGCCTATAGTCATCCGCCCAAAAATTAAATTGAATATTTTATTGCGCTGGCGGGACCCCTCCCCAACATGCTCGACCAGTCGGAAGGCCCGCCAGCCGTCAGATCTCCGTCGCCCGGATCTAAAGGTGGGCGGTCATTTTCACCCCCCGACCTGCCGACCTTTAGCGTCCGGGGAAAGTGGTTTTGCCTATCCCGTACAGGGGATGCGTGGCAGGCGGTGGGGTTGTTCGGAGCCCCCCTCCCCGTTACCGCCTTTGCCCAAAGGTGGTGCGGGGAACCCGCTTACCGCCACCCCTAATACCACTCTCCCCCCACGTCATCTGTACGTCACCCTGACGTCACCTCGCCGGCGCCCGCCCCAGCGTCCCGTGGCCCTCCACGCAGACCCGCCACTGTACCCGCCCGCCACCGTGTCCTGCCACCCTGGCGAACACCTCGGCAGCCACGTCACCTCCGTACCTGGGCCCCACCATGACGTCATGCTGACGTCATCGGCGGAAAAGCGCCAAATGCACTTTTGCCAAATTTAACGATTTAAACGACTAAATGAATTGTTTTCGCTCATTTGCATGCGAAAGAGAAACTAGCCGTTGCCAACAGTTGCCGCGAAACCTCTCACTCAGCCATCAAATTCGACAATCCGACCATTCAAAGTTCAGAATTCGACGGCACTAAGTCTCCACAACCCGGCCCGCGAGCTTCCAAGTCGATTTTCCAGGTATTTCGCCATTTCCTTCCACTTTGCCCGTGAATTCCAATTTTCTGTAGAATTCACCATTAAAGACTGGTAAAATCACTTAATTCAGCTCCACCTGAGCACCTAAACCAAACCCAAGCAACCTGCCCCATCCCTTAGCCACAATTTGACACTGGAGAAATCAGTTCACGGGTTAAAACTGCAAAATTTTCCCCCGAGGTACCCGGCATTGTTCCCTTTTGCCAAGTACAGGTTACCTGCACTCTTCCTAAAGAATTATCACTACCTCTGCAAACATCCCCTTAGGCAATCCACATCCCTGAGAAGTTACAGCACTTTACCAGCTTGCTTACAATTTTACACTAGAAGAGGACATCACTCAATACAGTTTACCTGCTGCTTAAGTCTTTAAAGACTTATCAAACTATTACCTCTTCCTGCACACATTCAGACTATATCATGGCAGCATCTGCATCCTCCTCCCTCAGTGTTACTCCACTAAATCAAACTAATAAGGAACTGGAGGCCTTGCCATTTATTGACAAGGATTGTCTCATCAATGACTTTGAGGGAAGCAGGGACTTCTTGAAGACCTTCACTACACTGAGGGAAGACCATAAGGCTGGACTTGGTACAGATGGAATATGGGAGTCAAACCTGCCCTATTACTGTCTCCCAGCTGTGAATGTTTTCCCTGAAATCATTCACTTATGTGCTCAAAATTATGATCTGGAGCACAGAGCTGTCAATACTCCATCAGGGAGGATCCTTTTTTATATAAATGCTGACTCCATCAACAAGATGTTACAGTTTGATCAAACGGAGTTGCTAGTCCCATTCTCCATGAGGTATTTACTGGAAGCTGGTGATAAGATGACCAGTGAGGAGCTGCAGAAGGTCACCAGGAACTACATGTGGACTGAGTGCCAGCCTACAGGTCCACCCCCTTATCTGCATGAACATTTCAATGACTCAGGCAGGCTGCTGCTGGACATGATAGCCTATGTGCTAGGTTACCAAAACAGTAAGCATGTGGATCAAGCCATGCTCGTATTGCTGTCTGCTTACAGCCCACGTAAACCCCCTGCCCGAAAGTATAACTTTGCTAAGTTCATAGCCAATAGGATTCATGATCAATTGAGCAAATTGGACAGACAGGGGGTCTTCAGATACTCAGCTTACATCTACCACCTGTTCATGTTTTATCATTCTGAAGCTTTCCCATGCTACATCAGAAGGCTGGATAACAAAGGAGAGAGAAGATCTGTCATTTTCTGGACCTCAGTCTATCATGAAATCACAAATTCACCCTACACCTATTGTGAATTTGTTGACCAGTTTGTGTACCCAGTCTCCTGCATGCTTATGAAGTCCCCTCCACCTAGAGTATCTAATGAGATCAAGAAAGCTTTGCAGCTATCTAAGAAGTACAAAATAGGTGATTGGTACCTATATGAACACCATACTGTGTTCAGAGTATATGGGTGTGAGCTCTGTCCATATAGGCTACCCAAGTATGTTCCTATGAGATTATTTGCCTTGGAGTATTACAGGCAATTGATTCAGTCAGACCTTACCCATTTCCACAGCTCCAAGAAAAAGGCACACCTTAACTTCAAAAATGAGTTGGGTCCTTTCATCATGAACAAGAAGGAAGGATGGGAATCTGCAGACCTGATCCTCAAGGACAAATACAAATTGTCATACAGTTTTCGATGGGTCCCTTATGACCCTCAAGGTTTCATCACTGCTAGGAGAACTAAGTACAGACTCCTAGGGATTAAACACTGCCACTACCCACACATAGAAAAATATGCCAACTTACAAGAATGGCAGCTGGACACTTTAGTTGAGAGCTTAACTGAAGAAGAGAGAATGCTTAAAAATATGAAAGAACTTGAGAAGACTATTGACCTGGACTATGTGCTCCAGGTACCTTTCAGACTGCCTCAAACAGTGGGAGAAGGGACCTCAGTTACCAGGACAGCGCCACAAACAGCAGCACCAGGCTTAGATAAAGGAAAAGGAAAAATGGATGCAGAGGATGAAGCAAAAAAGGAACAGTCAAAGGAACAGTCACAGCAAACAGAACAACAAACAGAACAACAAACAGAGCAGCAACAAGAACAAACTATTCTGCCACAAACTGGGCTGCCAGAACCCCCCCTATTGCAAACACCACCGCCTCAAATTGAGCCACTAAATACCTCAGTTTTGCAGACCCTAGCACATGAAGAAAGGGGTACTAAAAGGCAAAGAGAAGAGTCCACTCCCCTCAGTGGATCCTCCCACCAGCCAGAAGCCAAAAGGCAAAGGGCAGATTCCCCAGAGGTGGAAGACATTACTGAAGATGTCTTGAACGATACAGCAAAGGACAGGGAGGGCAGCCAACATACAGGGACAAGCTCCTTTCAGCAGGAGCAGAATTTACAGCTTGGCTTGGAGGTGTCATCCTCTTCTCAGCAAAGCCAGAAGCTTAAAGGTGCTAAGGCTACCTTCAAACAAATCAAGGCAGCAAATGAGTTATTGAGGGCTGAGGTTTACAAACAGTTTATAGATGCCACTCCAGCCCAGCAGGAAAGGTTGATGTCGGTTTACGACTTCAAAGAAGAAAAAATGATATTCAGCCATTTTAAACCCAAGGGGCCGCACCCAATGACAACTGCAGATTTCATCAAAACAAGGGTGGAGGTCCTGGCTAAAGACATACACCCTATGGACCAAATTGAGCTCCACAAGCAGACTGGGGAGATGGTCTATGCCACTTTGGTAGAGAAGGCCACATTAGCTCATGAGCTGAAAGAATCTTTGAAGAACACAAACACTCAACTAGATTTTGAGAGGTTGTCCTCTAAGGCCAAGGACAATAGGATAAAATCTCTTGAGGAGATTATTGTTGATCTAGGGCATGACCCTAGTGATCCAACCGGGGTAAAAGCCCTCATGAAGAAAAAGGATGATGATCTAAATGCCATGAAGAAGAGGTTGAAGCTGTTACCTACAGAACACCCTCAGACAGCTGAATTGCAAAAGGAAAAGCAAGTTAATGAACAACTCGACCTCTTATTACAGCAAGATCAAAGGATCCAAGAACTAGAGAAAGAGCTGGAGGGAGCATTGCAAGACAAACAGGGAGGATCTACACTCCAAACTCCTCCAACAGATTCCACAACAGCAACAACTTCTGGGGCAGCAGTGGCCCCCACAACTGAAGCAGCAGGTACAGCAACAGCTCCAGATGCCCACCCCAGTGTAGAAGAACTGACCAAAGCTGTCAAGGCAATGGAGCTACAAGCGGATGAAATAAGGAAAGCAAAAGAAAAACTGGCAGAGATAGATGCCAAATATGATCAATCAAAGATAACGGTAGCAGAACAGGGCAGACAGATTAAGGCTCAAAAAGATAAAATAAAGGCCCTGGAGAAGGAGCTCAATCTGGAAAATACTATGGCAGAAATCAAAAGAATCTTGTGGAATAAAATTACCCAAGCCGTTATCAAACAGTGGAAATCCATTAAAACAATGCATGAGCATATGGATTTAATCGTACAAGCCCAGGCAGATGTCCAGAGGGCCAAGACAGTGTTAGGAAACAGACCTGAGTATGCTAGCCAATTGATAGAATTTTTGAACAGGCAAGACAAAGAGGAGCTAGCAGCTGTTGGAATCACCAACAGAACAGAGGCCATCCTCATGGCTAAAAAGGTGCTAACTCTCAGAGGTTATGTACAGACGGCAGAAAGAAGAAGTTATGAGATACAGACTGAAGTTGAAGATTATAAACTCAGAATGGGAATGCTACAAGCAAGAGGACTGCCTAGCCTGTTGAGCAGCTCAGGAAAACTGATCAGCAGTGATCAATTTGCAAACAGGGTGGCCGCTTACATTGAAAATCAAATCACTGCATCCAGCAGTACCTCTGAGGAAACAGTTCCTCCAACAGGACAGAGCTTGTACACTAAGCTTGAAGGCTCATTTTTTATTGAAAATGAGGTAAATCATCTATTTGAAACTCCTCCTAGTTTTTTCAGATATACAGAGCTTGATGAGACTCTAATTAAAATTCGGAGGCACCAAATGCCTAAGGAGGACTGGTGGCAGGCCATGCTCCAAATTTTGCCACGGTAGTTTCAAGACATTCGGCCACTGCCAGCTCAGGTCACCAGAAGACGAGTGTAAAAGAATCAATGTTTGAAAAGCATCCAAAAAGTGATTCATCACTAACGATGACAGCTAGCCACGTTTTGAACAGCGCATCCCCAACCGACTCAGCAGCTCTCAAAGGCCAAATATCTTCTGACAGAACATCAAGACGCCTTCATTTTGTATTCAATGCTATAATAAATTTCTAATAATAATATCTCAAAAGTTGGTGAGAATATTAAGTCTGAGATAACTTGGAACTCAGATATTTTGTAAGCAATCGCAAGTATATATTCACCCCTTGCAGAAGCTCAAGGGGTTGTTGTTATTTTCATTTTTGGCATCTCACTTGCTGTAAAATTCTCAGAGAAATAATACAAAGGGTGAATGGAATTTCCGAAGCTTGGCGTACCTTGATGCATTGTGATGAATGGTGGATGTTGCAGGATTCCAGAGTGTTTCATAAAACAATAAGTCTTTCTTAAATCTCTGTGTTACATGTTTTCGAGTCTTTTGTTCTCTTTCATTGTTTAAATGTTTTACACTTGATAGCAAAGTAGAAGAATAGTTCCAGGATTTAATCACTGATTACCCTGAACTCAATCTGAGCTATTATCCATGTTTTCTTCAGATACAGTGAATGAAGTGTAATTCTTAATTGCTGCACTTTAAAACTATATCTTTTACAGTGATAGATATTACCAGGGATTCAAGTTTGCTCCTGAGATATCTATCTGTTTCTCATACCTAGTTTGGTGGAAATACTTGAATACTTTAGTGAAAATTCTTAATTGCTTTCACTGGTTTTTTCACCTGTTTGTGTTATAAATCAAAAATATTGTTGTATGAAGTATCCAAATGGCCCTGTAAGTTTCAACATTTCACCTCAAGGTTTCTAGTCACCTATAGCCATAGACTCCATTGCCCAATGATATTTGACCTCCTTGAACATTATATCACAAGACCTGAAAGGAAATCTTCAACCAAAACATAAACAAAACCTGTGCATAATACCTAGCCTAAAACACTATCATAACAGATACAAATCATAAAGAGAGAGCCCTCTCTGATCACAGTTTGGCTAGAAACAGTGATCAAAAGATTGGTTAGTGGTTACCCCGGCCGTATTCCCTTGGGAGTCATAGGGAACAACCTGGGTGTTAACACTACCATAATTCTTTAAAGGGTTCTAGATCAATGGTAGAGCACCTACTTTATAAGCAGGAGGTTTGTGATTTGGTTCCACTATGTCCTAATATCAATAAATCAATAATATTGTGGTTTATTTTTAATTAAATACTTTTAATATTGGTTTATTTCAATGGTGAGATATTTTTCTAGATTCATTATTTTATATTGTTTCTAAAGAGACAAAAGTGATGATGTATTATCTTTGAATGTAATTTTTTATTGTCTCTCGAGAGACAATAGTTAAGATCAAAGACATTGTCTTTTTAAAGACAATATGTCTTTAATTCCAACTATTGTCTCTAGAGAGACAAAAATGAAATTGTCTCTAGAGAGACAAAAATGCTTGTGTTATATATTGTCTTTATAGAGACAATATTTTAAGACAATTTAATTTGAGACACCTGCTTAAAGAAAATATTTAAGACAATAGACAAGTTTTCTTTTGTCTCAAGTTAAGACAATTTACCCAAATATTGTCTTAAAACCCCCCTTTGTGTTGTTGTGAATAGGAAGGCATAGGAACATATTGCACCATCAATATACAAACAATTGCATCATGCACAGGAGATTCCATTAATGTGAACAATGAAGCCCCTCATAAAATTTAAAAGTTTATAAGTCAGCAATATGGATGTCACTTTGCTTTGTGAATTGCAATAGAAAATCACCCCACCCCAGCACGTAGCATGCTAGTCGAATAATTTATTAAGAGTATCACTTAAATAGTTGCTCATAATTTTTTATTTTTATTTTTATGGAATACGAAATTACAAGATGATATTGATGTTGGATTTTCACTTATTTTATTGGATTTATGGCTATTTTCAATTTATGGTGGGATCATTTTTAAAAAGTAATAATAATGGTTTGAAATTTTACTAATGTTCAACAGTTTTGGTGCAACTAAAAACTCTACATGTTTTGAAGCCTTGGCCCATAAATTCTATTCTCCAATTTGCATTTGAAAATGAGTGTGGATTTTCACACTCACCTCAGTGGAAAATTGATCACATAAAGTAATGGCCACTCTAAAATCTACCCTAAGACCATTAAAAAAAGTAATGATAATAGTTATGATGTTTAAACAATATGTAAATTCCTTTAAAACCAATTTACAATAATTGATAATGACATAATACCTGTAATTTTCTGTATGTTAAAATATATATTATTGAATCTAAATATTATATATCATAATATGAATTCAACAATATATATCTCAAAAAATATATAATTTAATTCATTATAAGAAAATCTATATTACTTATCTATTAAATAAATAAATATATTGGAAGTGATTGAACATGACTAACCATTTAAAAACTTTAAAAACTCTCCAAATTGTTATGGGAAGTTAATAGGTATTATGCAAAGTCCAAAGATTTCTCTCTTGATTCCAACACATATATCTGAACCGCATTTTTTTTTCTCTATGAACACGATACCACAACAATGCTCTCTTAATTAAACAAAGGCGTAATTATTTGATTTGTTGAGTTGAGTAGCAAAAACATAACCTGCAAATCAATTGAAATTGCAAAAAATAATGGAAAATAAACAAGATTGTAGGTTTTAACCTCGTACAGAAATTACCTGCATAAGAATTCTAAAACATAGAAAATAAACAATGCGAGAGCATAACACATAAAACACATATACACGGAGATTTTCCCCTGGATCCCAAAACTGGGACTACCAGCTTGATTTTTCATTATGTTCCTTTCAATGTTACAATACATATTTATACATGCCGAAGCATCCAATACCATGGACCGAAAACAATCACATCCAAAACCATGGACTGAAAACCATCGCGTCCAAAACCATGTGTGAAAATCATGCACAAGACCATAGGTAGGTCCGCCGCCCCTCTAACCCCCCGGTTCACTACGTGGGCTAATTGTGGAAAGAATAACAAAACCCAAAATTCTCCCACTTGTTGTATTCCACAGGGGGCCACAAGAGAGCTTAGTCATTTATCTAGCCCTACAACACCCATTGTTTCTCTACACCAAGAGAACTTCTCAGAGCTCACAGATTTTGTCAATGCATCTGCAGTATTCTTCAAAGTGTCCACCTTTACTAGCAACACCCTTTTGTCTTCTATCATATCCTTGACAAAGTGATACTGAACATCAATGTGCTTTGCCTTTGAATGGTAAGCCAAGTTCTTTTCCAAGAAAATTGCACTTTGGCTATCATAGTCTATCCTTATAGCTCCCTGTACTAACCCCATACTTGAACACAATCTCTACAACCAAACTGCTTCCTTGCTTGCATGAGTGGCTTCCATGTATTCTGCCTCTATAGTTGATAGTGCCACTACAGATTATTTCTTACTCATCCAACTGACTGCACCTCCAAATAGGTTAAATACATACCCACTTGTAGATCTTCTATGATCCATATTTCCAGCCCAGACCGCATAAAAAAAGCCACGGATATCCAAAACTTTGTCCAATCTTGGTCTTCCTTGGTAGCACAAACCATAATCACTAGTGCCACGCAAATTCCTGAAAACTAGCTTCACTATTGTCCAATGCTCCTTCCCTGGTTTTGACATAAGCCTACTCAAAACTCCCACTACATGTGCAATGTCTAGTCTAGTACAAACCATCGTATACATTAGGCTACCGACTGCACTTGCATATGGAACACGGGACATATCCTCTTCCTCTTCTTGTTTCTTGGGACACTGTTCAGTAGATAACTTTACACCTACAGGAATAGGAACCTTCACTGGTTTACTATCCTGCATATTAAACCTCAGCAATATTGTCTCGACATACTTCCTCTGGTTTAACCAAAGCTTTCTCTTTGCCTAATCTCTTTTAATTTCCATGCCCAAAATATAGTTTGCAGCGCCAAGATATTTCATGTCGAATTTGGAGGAAAATTGGGTCTTCAAATCTTGGATAATTTCTTTGTCATTTCCAACCAGCAACATATCATCCACATACAAGACCAGATAAATAACACAGTCACCAATTAATTTAAAATACACACAATGATTTTATTTGCTTCTAGTGAAGCCAAGTCCCAGTATAAATGTATCAAATTTCTAATACCACATCCTTGGTGACTGTTTTAACCCATACAGAGACTTTTTTAACTTGCATACCAGTTATTTCTTACCCTTCACCACAAAGCCTTCAGGTTGCTTCATGTAGATCACCTCTTCCAGATCCCCATGAAGAAATGTTGTCTTCACATCCATCTGTTCTACCTCAAAATCAAAAGCAGCAACAAAAAATAAAAGTAATCTAATAGAAGCTACCTTGGCAACAGGAGAAAAAAATCTCCAAAATCAATTCTCGACACCTGGGAATAACATTTTGCTACCAAGTGAACTTTGTATTTCTCCACCTTTCCTTCTGCATTTGTCTTCTTCTTGAACACCCATTTGTTGCCAATGGGTTTCCTTCCAGCCGGCAACTCCACTAGATCCCAAGCCTCATTTTTGTGCAAAGATGTCATTTCATCAACCATGGCTTCTTTCCAGAGTTTTCCATCCTCTGAATCTACTGCTTTTGTCATAGTTATGGGATCATCATCAGTAATAGATAAATCAAAATTTTAACAGAAAGCAGATGGACTATACCTTTTTGGTTACCTTCTTTCTCAAACTGATCTTCTCACACCTAGAGTTTGTGGCTCTTCATCTTTTGATTCCTCCTCTGTTGTAGAGTCTGATTCTTCCTCCTTTAGCTCAAACTCTATCTTCCTATGTTCCTTCGGTTGGACTTCATGTTTAATAACATCTTTCACCTCTCTGAACACCACATCTTTGTTGTACACAAACTTCCCTGTTATTGGGTTCCAAATCTTATAACCCTTTAAACCATCCTTATACCCAATAAAGATGCACTTTTTAGATTTACTATCCAACTTGGTTCGTTTCTCCTTTGGAACATGTACATATGCATCACATCCAAATACCCTCAGATGTGAAAGAGAGGGTTTCTTACCAGTCCATACCTCTTGTGGAGTCTTATCCTCCAACGCTGATGAAGGTGATCTATTGACCAGGTAACATGTTGTCTCCACCGTCTTGCCCAGAATTCCTATCCTAACCCGGCACCATTGAGCATGCTTCTTTTCCTTTCCATCAACGTCTTGTTCATTCTTTCTGCAACTCCATTTTGTTGAGGTGTATATGGAGTAGTCTTCTTCAGTGCTATACCACACTTCTTACAGAATTCTTCAAATTCCTTACTATAAAACTCTCCATCATTAATTGTCCTCAGCACCTTTATCTTCTTCTCTGTCTGGTTTTCCACCAGAGCCTTAAATTCTTTAAACCTGTTAAAGACTTCAGATTTCTTCTTAAGGAAATATATCCATGTATTCCTTGAGAATTCATCTATAAATGATACATAGTACAAAGACTTACCCAGTGATGGAACATTCACAGGTCCAAACACATCACTGTGCACAAGCTCTAATATTTGTTTCACCCTCTTACGACCAGAGGGGAAACTCACCTGATTCTACTTCCCATATACACAATTTTCACAGAAATCAAAATCCAGAGAGCTAATATTGATACCTTCTACCATATCTTTACCATGAAGTATTCGAAGGCCCTTCTCTCCAATATGTCCAAGCCTTTGATGCCACAACATGGTATTCTCTCCAGAGACCACTAGATGTTCTGCTCCACTTTCAGGAACCATAGAACTGTTGCACCCATCAACAACAGTGCTACCTTGCAGCTTGTACAGAGTTCCAATCCGAACTCCCCGCATGAATATCAATGTTCCCCAAACCATTTTGCAAGTATCCTTCTCAAACACTATTTTTACACCTGCATCATCCAGCTTGCTTACAGAGATTAGATTTCTGGCCAATGCAGGAATATGTAGAACACTCGGAAGTTTTCTAACACTTCCATCTTGCAACTTCAACTTTACTTTTCCGCGACCAACGATTCTAGCCTTTCTATCATCCCCTAAGCAGACATCACCACCATCGTATTTCTCATACTCGCAGAACCACTCTCTATGGGGAGTGAAGTGGAAGGATACACCTAAGTCAATCAACCATGCCTCATGATCTACATGTGTAGTTGAAGAAGCCAAGTACACATCCCCACCTTCATCTAAGGTGGTTTTCACCTCTACAGAAGGAGCATCATTAGATCCCTTTCCTTTTGTCAGGAACTTTAGATTTACAGTCCCTTTTGTAGTGTCCTCCCTTTCCACATTTCCATCACACCACCTTTACAGGTTTTCCTGGAGATTTAGATCTCCCTCTAGATTTAGATCTCCCACTCGATGAATTATTTTTTTATTTTTTTATTTTTTTTTTTTATTTTTTTATTTTTTTATTTTTTATATTTTTATATTTTTATTTTATTTTATTTTTATTTTTATTTTTATTTTTATTTTTATTTTTATTTTTATTTTTGTTTTTATTTTTATTTTTATTTTTATTTATTTTTATTTTTATTTATTTTTATTTTTGTTTTTTATTTTTTTATTTTTATTTTTATTTTTTTATTTTTTATTTTATTTTATTTTATTTTATTATTATTATTATTTTTTCTTTTCTTGGACTTTCCTCATACAAACAAGGCATCACCATTATGGCTCTACATATTTTTCTGTCTCATCTCCTCCGTCATCAAAGATGAGACTATTTCATCAAACTGCAAGGCAGTTTCATTGCTACCTATTGCAATAACTAGACTATCCCATGAATCTGGTAGAGAACACAACAAACTAATGCACTTATCTTCATCTGAAATTTTGATATCAACAGACAATAATTGACTTACCACAATATTAAATGCATTCAGATGCTCTGTCAGCGAGTCTCCATCTTTCATCCTTAGGTTATATAGCTTTTTCCGTAGGAACATTTTATTCACCAGAGACTTAGATTGGTACAAAGTCCCTAACTTGTCCCACAAAGCCTTCATCATAGCTTCCCCTGATACATTCAGTAATACTGAATCTGAGACACACAATTTTATTGTGCTCTTTGCCTTCTGATTTGAATTATGTAAAAATCGGATGCGATTGCATGGAATGTATATTTTTGTGTAGAAATTCCATGGCCAAAGGTTGAAACAATGACATGTGGCACTTTGTACAAATTAGCTCTACTAAACTAGTTTATAATCAGGTCATCGTGTGAGATCAAGCATAAAACTTTCCTGAAGAATCAAAAAATTTTCTGACTTGTGGGGTTGGAAAGAAGACTTAGAGGGATACCCCAGGATGAAATTTCAAACCTTGGATATCCAAAACTACAGATATACAATATATTCAATATCGATCTCCTACAAAGCGAAAAAAAAATTGTGTACTTTTTTTAAATTTGCATAAGTTTTGTTTGAAAAATTAGTTTGAAGTGATTCAAAGGGAATAATAAAGCATAACTATCATAGATTTATGCCCCTAATAAATAAAATGTAAACACCTAGTAAGAAACCTGAAATCTCTATTATAACACATGAAGAAGAGAAAGAAATGCAACATGATATATCAAAATTACAAGACCAAGTGCAACAAATTTCGCTATCACAAAAAGTAACAGAAGCTAAGATTGATGGTTTGAAGAATGGAATCAAAACTACGATGAATGGTTTAAATAATGGAATGGAATATAATATCGATGGTATAAAATCAAAACTAAAAGGCAATATGGAAGATTTGAAGAAAGACATGGAAGGTTTGCCAAAGTTGCTACAAGAAAGGCTTCCTAATGGCGAAAAGGTAGTAGAGGAAAATCATGATGAGAACAAAAGAAATGTTAATGATGATTTTATAAGATGAATACTATAGATGCAACAATATTTTAATCTCCATACAGAGAAAAACACACAAAAGGTACACATCACAACTTTATATTTAGAACCCAATCAATTTGTATGGTATCGATGACTTTTATCTCGTAAACAAATTGTCACTTAGTTATTTTTTACGGATTAAATGATAGAACATTATGAGGTTACAAAGAGAAACACGTTCTTTAGCCAATTGATAAATCTCAAGCAAAAGGTTTCAATGGTGGAGCACATTGAGGACTTCCAAAAATTGAATATAAGGGTAAATGATATTCCAAAGGAGCATAGGATTGATGTCTTCATAGGGACTTTAAAAGATAACATCCAACATGAGATTCGCCTTTGTGAACTTGATTCATTAGAGAAGGCATTTAGGTTGGCAATAAAAATTGAAAGAAAAATTATGGAAACGAGGAAGCCTACCACTCACAACTATAAAGATAAAAGTGTTGTTTCTCCTAGCCTTTCACAACCTATAAGGTTCGCACCACAAAAATTAGAAGAAAAAATAGCAAAAGGGCTTTGTTACAATTGTGATAGAAAATACACTAAAGGCCATAAGTGTGCTGAGAAGAAATTATTTTACATATATTGTGAAGAGGAGGAAGAAAAGGAACAAGAAATGTCAAAAGAAGAGGACATACACCAAGAACCAACCTTAGAGAAAGAAGAAATGAATCTGACCATATCTTGTAATGCATATGGAGGAATTACCACTCCTCAAACTCTCAAGATAGAAGGACATATCAAGAATAAAAATGTAATAATGTTGTTTGATTCTGGTAGTACCCATAATTTTATTCATTGTAAGATAGCTAAGGAATTGAATTGTTTCATATATCCAACACCAGAGTGTCAAATGATGGTTGCAAATGGAGGAACCATGAATTTCTCTAGAAAGTGACATATTATCAAGATATCCATGAGAGAATATGTATTGAAAAGTCCAATGCTTTCGATTCCAACGGGTGGTGTTGATGTTGTACTAGGATTCCAATGGTTACAATCATTGGGTACCATAGTTTTTAATTTTCAAGAACTTTTCTTGATTTTTTTTGGGAAGGAAATGAAATTGAATTAAGGGGTATCACAAGGAAATCAAGAAAGATAATCATCTCTAATGGCATGGAAAAGCTTCTAAAGAAATAACAATGGGGCATAATTGCACAATTATGTTCACTAGATGTTCAAACATCGAAATCATCTATTTCTCCAGATCTCCAAAAATTCTTGGACAATCATTCCAAGGTATTTGAGACTTCCAAAGGCCTCCCACCTATACGTGATCATGGTCATGCTATTCATTAGATTCTAGGAAGTGTTCCTCCAAACATCAAGCCTTACAAATATCTCTATGCCCCAAAGAGTGAAATTGAACATATGGTTGTAGAAATGCTAGAGGCTGTTATAATTCAACCTAGTCATAGTTCTTTCTCTACTCCAATAGTATTGGTGCACAAGAAGGATGGATCATGGTGCATGTGTCTAGATTATAGGGAGCTCAACAAGCTCACTATTAAAGATAAAATCTCTAGTCCTGTCATTGATGAATTATTGGATGAATTACATGGAGAATTTTACTTCTCCTAGTTGGAGCTTTATCTAGGATATCATCAAATAAGAATGAAGACTGAAGACATTCCAAAAAAAAACATTTAGAACTCATGAGGGTCATTATGAATTTTTGGTTGGAATTACCAAGGCACCTTCTACATTTCAAGGTTTAATGAATTCCATTTACAAACCCTTCCTTAGAAAATTTGTGTTAGTATTTTTTGATAATATACTAATCTACAACAAGTATTGGAAGGATCATGTTCAACATGTTGAAAGGGTGCTCAAACTATTAGAGGAGAAACAATTATATGCAAAAATCTCCAAATGTTTCTTTGGAGTACAAGAGGTGCAATATCTGGGTCATATTGTATCTCATGAGAGTGTTAAGGTAAACCCTAACAAAATTAAAGCCATTAAGGAATGGAAAATCCTCACATCCATAAAGCATCTGTGAGGATTTCTCGGGTTCACAGGGTATTATCACAAGTTTGTTAAGAATTATGGGAGAATAGAAACACCTCTAATAACATAATTGAAGAAAGATGCATTTTCTTGGACTCCAAAAGAAACTAAGACCTTTAAACATCTTAAAGAGGCAATGTGCCAAGCACCAACCTTATCTACGCTAGAATTCACAAAAACCTTTATTGTGGAATGTGATGCCTTAGGAAATGGAATTGGTGTTGTTTTAATGCAAGAGAGAAGACCCATTTCTTTTGAAATTCATACAATGAAAAGAAAGTATTTACACAAAGCTATTTATGAAAATAAAATGTTGGCACTACATGCACTTAAGAAATGATGACCTTACCTAATGAGAAGACACTTTGAGGTAAAAAAGGATCATGATAGTCTTAAATACTTTTTAGAACAAAGATTATCTTCAGAAGAGTAGCAAAAATGGGTCACAAATATGTTGGGTTATGACTTTGAAATCGTCTACAAAAAAGGGAAGCAAAATGTTGTTGCAGATGCACTCTCAAGAAAGGATGATGACGTGGAAGCATTTCTTTATGCCATTTCTATTATCTAACCAGATTAGATAATCGAAGCAAGGGATGAATGGAAGAATATCGAAGAAGTGTGGTCACTCATTTAAAATTTCCAATAAGATCCCAGTACATCTGATACATTTAGCTAGAAAAATGATTCATTATTGTACAAAGATCGTTTATACCATTGTAAGAATTCCCAAAAAAAAAAAAAAAAAAAACATTCTTCTGGAATTGCACACCTCTCCCTTAGGAGGGCACTTGGGATTTTTAAAAACTTACCATAGGTTTAAGAAGGAATTTTTTTGGGATGGCCTTAAAATGAAATTCAAAATTTTGTGGCGGAATGTTTGGTTTTCCAATAAAACAAAGTTGAGACAATTAAGACCTCGGGTCTATTACAACCTTTATCCATTCCAAGTCAACATTGGGAGGAGGTTTCAATGGATTTTATCAGATGTTTACCCAAGTTCGAAGGAAAGAGTGTCATCATGGTGGTAGTTGAAAGACTTGTAGAAATTTCACCGTAGATTAAACTGATTATGCAATGTACTAAAGCAAAATATTTAATCTACTTCTACAATCAAACTTGCGGAAGCTTAATTGATTTTGAGCAAGATCAAATAGAACACATATAGCAGATAAGAAGATTCAAACACACATGAAACACAGAAGAATACTCTAGAGAAAGCCTTAGCTAAAAACCCCGCTATCTGTATTATCATACAAGTGGAAATATCTTAGGATTACACAAAGCTTTAGCTCTTAAGCTATCCAGCTCTCAGTACAATCCCTCACTATTGCTCATAGTCAGAATAGACAAAACATATGCCTTCCTTCAGTCCTCCAAGCCTCATATTTCCTTGCACAGTTTCTCCTAGGTCCTCTAGATGCAACCTGTGTGACTCTCACCTCACACACAACACTGACCTCTGAAATAACTGCGCAATCCTGAAGGAGATAATTCCTTCTGCATGGATGAGTTTCCTTTATAGGAAAAATCCTGCAATTGATAGTACAATGTCCATGTCTTTAATCTCATCTAGGTCTTTCTCTGAATTGACATGCATGAGTTATTTAAGAGAGAATATTCAGTTATTTGGGGAACACTAGTTCATGCATGCATGCATTAACTGACTAAACTCACAATTAGTTCCTACAACTGTTTGGAACTAATTTAACTGGACTTAACTCTGTTAACTGAGCTAACTAATTACAACTCAAATACAACTCACCCTTATCTCCTTAATTAAGGGATAACTTCCTCAATCAAAGGGATAATTGTTGCATGTCTTCACATAGACTTCATGTTTGATTTTCTCCAACTAATTAACTCAAGATGATTAATTAATTATTTTTCAAATATCTGCTGAGACCAAATTCGAATTTCAATTCTCAATTTTAATTCAGGGACTAATTAAAATTGGAATATATCCTGAAATTCTATTTATAGCAATGTTATTTTTAGCATTTCTATTTTTTGCTATTTCCAACAGAGTTGGAGTATATCCTAAAATGCTATTTATAGCAATGCTATTTTTAGCATTTCTTGTTGCTATTTTCAACACTCCCTCTCAACAAGAAAGGCATTCAACTCGAACCCGGTCCTGAACCTTTGGAATGTTCTGCATGCAACACTTCTCTTAAGTGTTGTTGCTCTAGCAACTCTAGAAACACAAAAAGTATCCAACCTAAATCAAAATGATGCCTCTGTCATCAAAGTCTCGGATTGCTATTGCCTTTGTCGACTAAAAACTTTGCACCTTTGTGCTCTTCGGGGTCTGACTACTCTAGCCTCTGTCACTTTGATCTCTGACTACATCAATCACATTGATTTCTCCTGCTGCATCCATGTTGCTGTTGGTCTTGTCGCCCAGCATTGCATCCGCACTGCACCTCCTCTCATCATGTTGCATCATGCTGCCCACTGTTGCACTGCAACTCACTTACTGAGAAGTAAGTAACTGATCTCCCAGCTGACCTCCCTGTTGGGCTAGAAACACCCTCTGATGTTGAACCTCCCTCTGCCGCTGACAAGTGCTCCCTCTCTGACCTCTGTGATGCAGCAACAACTCCTTGCATCCCACACCATTGCACACCTCTTTGTGCCATCCTGCACTAGTGCAACACTCCTGTGCCTCTCGCATTGCTGCAGCCTACTAGCTCTATGCTATCTTGGGACTCCTGCACTGTAGCTCTCTCTGCCACTCCATCCGTATCCGTCTCTAACCACTCAGCCAGTCCTACTACTCCTCGTCGGGGCTCCCGTAGCAAGGTCTAATCAAAGAGGTTGGGTACCTCAAGGATCCTACCCCTATTTCAACCTTCTTGGGACTATCACTTCACATCGCCCCACCTTCCTCCTGGAGGTATGGATGCATGTGATCCCTATGCCCACTTGGCTTGAAATTTCCCCCTACTGGAGGTCTCTGCATGAGTGGATGCCTCCACTTGGTCTCCTCTTGGCTTCTCTAGTTGTGGCTGCTCCACAACCTCCTGAAGTTCTTTCACCAATTGTGGCTCCTCCACAATTTGCTGAGACTTCTTCTGGTGCTGCATGTTGAGAGGTAATTTACTCTCCCTCTCAACCACCAAGTCTCTAATTGTTTCCTTGCTCCTCAAGGTTTTGCATGCATCATGAACCTCAAGAGCATACATTTTCTTGACTCATGAACCAATCTGCTTCACTTGTCTCGTGGTGATGTGTCAAAGAAAAACCTTTCCCTTACTAAAGACTACATCATAGCCTTTGTCCTCCAACATCACAATCGATACCAAGTTATTCTTTAGTCCTGGCACATACTTCACATCTGTCAAGGTGATGTGAGCTCCATGCTCCCTCTGAAAAGCAACCGTGCCCACTCTTGGAACACTATACTTTTCATCATTACCCATCTCTATACTCATCTGGAGGTCTTTCTCCTCCAAGGTACTAAACAAACTCATGTTTTTGGTCATGTGGAAAGAGGCTCCACTGTCAATAAATCAACCATAACCCATCATTGATGAAACCATGCATGCGATAAGGGTAAAATCTAATTCAAACTGAGAGGCGAATGCCTCACCTTCAGATCCTTCCAAGGATCCCTTCTTGGATTTCTTCAATGGACAATTAGTTGCCTAATGGCCCACCTCATGACAATTAAAGCATCTCACTTTAGATTTGTCAATCTTCTTCCCTCCATGAGAAGAACTCGATTTGGGATGAGAATCCTTCTCCTTCCCTTTCCTTGCCTTACTCACTAACGCGAAATTTTGTTCATCCTCCTTGGATGAAGAACCATCTTTGGTGCTCCTCCTGATCTCCCATGCATCAGATCTGACCACATTCGTTCCCAATCTAGCAGTTTCTCTCTTCCATTCACGGAGTCCTGGTAGCTATGCCAGATCTTAGGAAGACCAAGGAGAGAAAGACTCACCATATCATCATCGACTGTCGTGATTCCTACACTTCCAAGATCATCTCTGCAGGTGGTGAGCTTGTTCAGATATGTAGAGATCGTATCACCCTTTTCACACTTGATTTTCTGAGGCTTTTCCTTTAGTTCCAGCTTCCTCTGGTCGCTACTATTCTTATATAGATCCTTCAATGTCTTCCACATTGAAAATAGAGTCTCCTTTCCATGGAGACTCAAGAGAATATGGTCTCGAACTCCCTCCAGAAGAATCCTCCTCGCTCTCGCCACACATTTCTTCCATTTTGCCAATTCTTGGGCATTAGCTATTGCTGGCTTAGGGACTTCTTGATCAATGAAGTCCTTCAAACCATTGTCCTTTAATACCGCCTCCTTGCAATCCATCCATGCTATGTAATTCTAGCTGCCATCCAGGGCATACTCGAGTCTCAAGCCATTGAACGCCATTGGTGAACTTTGAGATGTGATAAGAAATCGATTTTGTACCTACAATCAAGAACTTCAAACTTTGAACTTCTCCCTTCTTTGTATATTGTTCTCTACTTTGATCACCTTTGCTCTGATACCATGTAGAAATTTAACTATAGATTAAACTGATTATGCAATGTACTAAAGAAAAATACTTAATCTACTTCTACAATCAAACTTGCGGAAGCTTAATCGATTTTGAGCAAGATGAAATAAAACACATATAACACAGAAGAATATTCAATCACACATGAAACACAGAAGAATACTCTGGGGAAAGACAGCTAAAAACCCCACTATCTGTATTATCATACAAGTGGAAATATCTCAGGATTACACAAAGTTTTAGTTCTCAAGCTATCCAGCTCTCAGTACAATCCCTCACTGTTGCTCATAGACAGAATAGACAGCACATATGCCTTCCTTCAGTCCTCCAAGCCTCCTATTTCCTTACACAGTTTCTCTTGGGTCCTCCAGTTGCAACCTGTGTGATTCTCACCTCACACCCAACACTGAGCTCTAAAATAATTGCACAATCCTAAAGGAGATAATTCCTTCTGCATGGATGAGTTTCCTTTATAGGAAAATTCCTCCAACTGATAGTGCAATGTCCATGTCTTTAATCTCAATTGGGTCTTTCTCTGAACTGACATGCATGAGTTTTTTAAGAGAGAATATTCAGTTATCTGGAGAACACTAGTTGCATGCATGCATGCATTAACTGACTGAACTCACAATTAGTTCCTCCAACTGTTTGGAATTAATTTAACGGGATTTAACTCAGTTAATTGAACTAACTAATTACAACTCAAATACAACTCATCCTTATCTCCTTAATTAAGGTATAACTCCCTCAATCAAAGGGATAATTGTTGCATGTCTTCACATAGACTTCATGTTTGATTTTCTCCAACTAATTAACTCAAGATGAATTAATTAATTATTTTTCAAACAACTGTTGAGACCAAATTCGAATTTTAATTCGGGGACTAATTAAAATTGGAATATATCCCGCAATGCTATTTATAGCAATGTTACTTTTAGCATTTCTATTTTTTTCTACTTCCAACAGAGTTGGAGTATATCCTGAAATGCCATTTATAAAAATGCTATTTTTAGCATTTCTATTTTTAACATTTCTTGTTGCTATTTTCAACAAGACTTACCAAGTATGCACACTTTTATGCATTATCTTATCCATTTAAATCCAGTACAATTTCTACTGCATTTATGGAAATGATTCAAAAGCTACATGGAAACCCAAAGATTATTGTAAGCATCAGAGATCCCATTTTCACTAAAAAAAATTAGACAAAATTATTTTCTTTTCTGGGTACTCAATTAGCTCATAACTCATCTTATCATCCTCAATCTAATGGGAAAATTGAGATAGTGAACAAATGTTTGGAATGATATATCCATTGCTTTGTATCTGATAAACAGACACAATGGGTCAAGTTGTTACCTCTTGCTGAATGGTGGTATAACACTTCCTTCAATACTAGAGCAAAAATGACCCCATTTATGGCACTTTATGGATATCATCCACCATCCATCACATCATCTTTAAGAGAAAATTCTAAGGTTTAAGCAGTGCAAGGTCACATCGAGCAAGCTAAGAAGGATAATAAATTATCACCAAATTATTATGGTCCTTACAAGGTGTTGCAAAAGATTGGTAATATGGCATACAAATTGGAGCTTCGTGCATCTTCTCGAGTGCACCTAGTTTTCCATGTTCCATGCTTAAAGAAGGTTATAGGTGACAAGCTCTGAGTTCAAACAATATTTCCAGAACTTGATGAGGAAGGAAAAATCATATTGGAATCTGAAGCAGTGACGGAAAGAAGAACTTGAAAGCTATGAAATTGATCAATTTCAGAGTATCTCATCAAGTGGAAGAACTTACTCGCTAAAGATCCTACATGGGAAGATGAGAATTTTATATATAAGCATCCAGAACTACTCAAGCATTGAGGACAACACTTTTTTGAAAGAGAGGGGCATGTTAGGTCCCTATAATACTGGTGTATTCCCTCATTGTTATTGTCAGTTTAGCTCCCTTATTTTTATTGTTATGCTCATGTAGTCCCCATATTGTTGTTGTTGTGCCCCATAGAAGCCCACTATTGTTATTGTTTTTCCCTTACATTATTATTGTTAGGTCGGCTCTGATTATATTATGACCCCTTAGACTCCTATATATAGAAATGAGGTTTCGTCATTTGAATCGTGCAAGAATTGTTCATTTGTGTAATGTAAAGGGGGTCGCCCCCTCAAAGAGGCAAATTTTGAATTTGTTGATATATGTCTTTTGCTATTTTGTGAGCTGGTTTCATAACAACCTTTTGCCACCGTTGCTTCTAATGTTGAGGTTTCAAGGCTAGATTTCCATCGAGTTTCCTTAGACAATAGAGCTCCCACAAGAGCATCAAAGTCAATGGTATTGATAGAACTAAAACTAATAGAGGCTACAAAATGATCCTTAGACTTAGGCAGAGAACACAATGATGTAATTTCTTTGTCTTCCCCTTCGAGATTTACATCTCTACTAGACAACTGACATATAAGATTATTGAAAGAATTCAAATGATCAGAGATCTTTATACCTTCCTTCATCTACAAACTATATAACTACCCCTTCAAGTATATTATGTTTTTCAAGGACTTTACCATATAAAGGCTTTCTAACTTGGTCCATAAGCTTGCTGTTGTTTTCTCTCCAAGGATGTTAAACAACGCATCATTTGTCGAGCACGGAATAATAACACTAAGAGCTCTTGCATCCATGTCCTCCTAGTCGTCATCATCCATGCCCATAGGTTTCTTTGCCCTATCTAGCAATGCCTTTGCCACTCCATGTTGCATGAACACATCCCACATCTTAACCTTACATACCTCAAAGCTATTACTCCCATTGAACTTTTCAATTTCAAACTTCGCACTCTACATCTTTGCCATTAACACAAAGTTTTCCTGAAAGCTCTGATACCACTTGTTGAGTTGAGCAGCGAAAACATAACCTGCAAATAAATTGAAATTACAGAAAATAACGGCAAATAAACAAAATATCAAAATAATCAAACACAACATTTTACGTGGTAAAACCCTACTTGTGAAGTAAACATCCTCACGGCAATGATAAACAATGTTCTTATTATTCAAGGGAGATTTACAACAAGCAACTCACAGACATACATTATCCAACTATTCAATTTATGTTTTCTTATTGCCTCTATATGCTTACATGGATAAATAGCAAACTAGCACATTTTTTCTAAATCTACCCTATATTTTTTTATATAATTTTCCCAAAAAACTTAAAAAATTAACTAATTTAAACTATTATCCTAAAAATATAAAAAACATAATTAACTACTCAAATATATTCTTTTAAATTTTATTTTTTATTTTTAAATAAAATATAATTTTAAATATATAAATAAATTAAACCAAATTTCACAACCAAACATGTAATTCCAAAACACCGTCCCCACTAAAAGGCAAAACTCAAACGATTTAGAATACGGCTTAGCGAATCCTCATGAGGAGGAAAAGAGTTCTCTCTTTATGGGTCTCTTTAAAATTTGTTCCTCATTCTTACGTGCATTGCACTTGACATGAAACCGAATCTTTTTTGGGGTTAAAACTCCAAATTGCTTTGGAGCAATCAATATTTTTTAAATTTCTTATATTTAACTTTAATGCATTGTACACGAAATCTTATCTTCTCAGGCAAAGTCGCTTTCGAATAAAAACATATAATTTAACTTAACTATGTGACTTTATAATTTAATCCCAGAAATTTAAGATTAGGTAAGTATTGCTGTTGGCTTCCATTATACTGCGTGAAGCGTTGGATTTTGGTAGCAAGGTTTTCCCTGGAAGGTCTGCACATCATTAAATGTTTTTGGAATTATTTTTTTTAATCATGGGTACGGTGTTATGTTTATGGTTTGGGTATAGTGTTAGGTTTATGCTAGCATAGGAATTGTATTTTTTTTGAATTGTGATCTCCTGAAATGGTCAGGATATATGATTTATTTAAGCCCATTTGTATGAATTGTTATGTTTTTTTTAAGGATTACGTTGTAATGTGATATTTATAAAGGTAAGTTATATGATATTTATTATTTATGTTGTAATGTGATATTTACAAAAAGGTTAAATGTATCAAGGAATTTAGACTTCTGTGATCCATAACGTTTGTTTAGAAAAAATTTTGGCGAAATCACATAATTGATCATTTGTCAACGCATTTCGAACCAACTAGTGTGGTTCATCGTCAGGACAAGTTGAAGATACAGATCCAGTATGGCGAGTTAAATAGTCCAAGCAGAGACTCCAACGGCTAAAAAGACTAACGGCTATTTTTCAACTTAAGGACCCAGTCAAACCCCCTTTAACTAAATTAATATTAATATTCTTTATAATTATTATTATACTTCTAGAGCTAAGTAAACTGGGTAAAAATTAACCAGATCAGAGGTTATTAATCTATTTATATATTTAATATATAATTATATATAATAATATTTTTCAATACCTAATATAATACTATATTTAATATTTAGTTTTTAAATTATTTATATAAATTATTAGAAAACTATAATTTTTACTAAAAATTGAATTAGATCAATGGTTAGTTATCAAAACTAAACCATTTATTTATTTAAAATATTAATTATATATATATATATAAACATATAAGTATATATATAAATTAATATATTACCATACCTAACATTCTAATAATATTATATTTAATGTTTATATATATATATATATATATATATATATATATATATATATATACATATTTTTAATTATATATATATATAAATATATCAATTTAAAATTCTTTAATAACTAATCATTCTAATAAAATTTTATTTAAAGTTTAGATATTAAAATATTATATCAATTTATATCAATTATCAGCAAAACCTATATAATTATAAAACTTTTTTAAAATTTTTTATCTTACACTATCTCTTAAGGTTAGTTCAATTACTTAGAACTAACAAAAAATCAAAATTAATCAAATGAATAAATGAAAAGTAATATTGATTAGTTAAGAAAATGCATATTTTAATTATACACGTATTTATAGCATAAGGATGTTAAAAATATAAGGCTAATAAAAAGTTAAATAATTACCTTACAATCTAAGGATAGTTCAATTATTCTTAATCATATATTATGCTAAATATTCCCAGGTTGCCAAATTTAATAATCTTCGAATATAAAGGGAAAAAGAGGGGACTAAATCAAGACCATAAGGGCGATAATTAAAAGAAGAACAAATCAAATCAAGAGAAAAGCAAGCAAATAAACCACAAACACAGAGGAAACAATTCTTAAGGAAAGGAAACAAGAAACAATGAGACCATACCAAGAAGGGACCGCGGAGGCTAGGAAGATAGGGCTGGGACCCAGCAACTGCTGATCTTCCAGCCATCATCCCTATTAAGATTATTCGGCCTTTTTTCAATCTCCAGGGCCTCCCTAAACTTGCGATGGTGAAACTGAGCAACTCTAGCAATGACTTGAGCCTCTTCGATACATACAAGATGCATCTTCTTCTCGACATGCTCTGCCAAGGCTGAGGATTTGGTCCTACCATGCCTCAAGTCGGCTGAATGCTCGCTAATCCTTTGATTGATAGAGTGTCCTGTCTCACCAATATATGGAATCCCACAAGAACAAGGGATGACATAGACGCCCTTCATGTCTTTAGGGTCAATAGGATCTTTTACAGACCTGAGGGAGCTACGGATAGTATTAAGAGGTCTAAAAGTTGCGGGACCTCTTAAAAGTTGCGGGCACATCAAATTTTTTCAGAATCCTCGCAATCCTATCCGTGGTCCCTTGGATATAAGGAAGGTTAACTCCCAAGACACGATCATTAGGATCCCTACGGATTGACGGCTCCTTTTTAGCCTTGAGGAAGACCTTTTGACCCAGGTGCCTATCATAACCATTTTTCAAAATTATTTTAATAAATTTATGTTGAAATGTACTGTTTTTGAAAGGTTTTATTACAATGTGAGATTTATGTTAGAATTGTAATATTCCTCAATGGTTATGTAACATTGTAACATTATTTTTAGGTTACATATGTCATTTCTATATAATTTCATAATTAAAAAAAATGTTATGTTAAAGCAAATTATCAATTCGATTTTCTTGTTATTCTCACTAATCACAAGAATCATATTCGGCATGGATTTTTGGTTAATTTTGCCCTAGGTCAGGAATGACATGATCAGTCAAAATCCCATAGCTGTTTGGTTTGGCTCTATGTTAACTCAGATAGAGGTGCCAGAAGAAGAACTGTTAAGTTCAACTTAACTTGGATTATACATTTTGTGAATAATTTGATTATAGATTTTCTAAATATTATAAATTGAAAAAAAAATTATATATCAACTTTAATATTTTATAAATTTGAAATCGAAATAAAACTAACCAGACAGAAAATGAAATATCGAACCAGGCACTTTTACTTTGACATTTTGTCCTTTCTCGGAGATTCTGTTTTGTATAGTGAGCACTGGAGTTTGTTCTCGCCGGTGAAAATCTATATAGCTGTTATAACTTTCTTCTACACCAGTCAAAATCTATATAGCTCTTTAATTTGCTTTGCCTCTATGTTAACACACAGAATTGAAAGAACAAATCATGCACCCCTATTTTGAGATTTTGTTTTATAGCTTTTATAGTGGGCTCCCACGACTTTAATTGTTGACCACAGAAGCTTTTTCTTTCAATCCAGCTTGCTTTTCAGAATCAGAAGTTGATTGACAGACCTGCGAAGGGCTGGGGATGCACCGCTGATCAACAACATAGAGTTATAGGTGTAAAGCAGCGATTCTGTGTGTAGTTTTCAATCCACAGAAGGGATGATGTGTAGTTTTCAATCCAACTTGAAGTTGATTGACAGACATGCGAAGGGGCTGGGGATGCACACTGTTGCTGATGAACACCATAGAGTTATAGGTGTAAAGCAGCGATTCTGTGTGTAGTTTTCAAAACCATGTGCATCGAACCCTAATCAAATTAATGATAATTCAGATTTATGATAATTCATTGTTTTATTCTCTGAAAATATTTCAGGTTAATTTTTCCGGTGACCATGGGATCTCACTAATAGTGTGTTTTTAGACGCCATCATTTAAGTGATCATAACAATCCAAAAAACGCCATCATTTAAGTGATCATAACAATCCAAAAATCGCACATAAATGAACTAAATTACCCTAACGATTATTCCAATATAGATTGTTGCTCAAGTCTCTTGCAATGAAAAATAACAGAAATTAAATGTAAATAAGTTTCCTGAACAGTCCAATAAAAGCAGCTGAAGATGTAAATAATATCACCATAGTAAAAGGCATAGTTACACGAGTACGGCTCCCCGGTGTCGGAGAGCACACCCATCCTTCCGCGTTCCGGGGAGCTTAAGAGCTGGTAAAAAACATTTCAAAACTGACGGGAGCTTCAGTGGATATTTGGGAGCCTTTTAGGAGCTTCAATACAACATATTTTGAAGTTTGTACCTATTTTGAACAGATTTTCACGTTTAAAGTACTTATTTTGAGCAGGTATTATTGGTTTATTTTCTAAGTGTTACATGTCAAATTAGGGTTTGGACTGCATGAGCATCATGACAAAGGCAAAGGTTTCAACAAAATATAAATAGTTGAGTCATTACTTGTTAGCTGCAAATCTTGAAGTTCAACAATTGCAAATGAAATAAGTCTGCTCTCTACAAGTTTCAATGACAAGATTCATTGAATTAGAGTGATGGCCAGAAAGAGAGAGAGTAGCGAGTTAGTTTCATTTTATAAATTTCCAAACTTGATTTTTAAAGTTGAATATAATATAGTGTTGCAACTTGCATGCAATCAAATAATAATAGAGTAATAAAAACCTCTTTTCTAGTTTGGGAGTTCTGCATGTTTCTTTGCTCTTTGCTCACAAGGAATTTGATTGGCAAATTGTTGATGGATTAATATTTTGATTTTTTTAGCAATGTTTCAAAATTCAATATTTTACATAGATGGAATTTGATTGGCAAGTTTTGGATGGAAATAAATAATTTATTTTATTTTTATTTATAATATATATATTAAATTTTAATATATTAGATTATTGTCACTCTCAACTTGACATTTCTTATAAATTTGGGCAAAGCTTCTAGCCATGCCAAATACTTATTCCCAATACCCAAAACACCCAAGCCGAAAATTGCAGAACCATCATCAACAAGCCATGTGCGAGGGATTTATGCTATCATGCAGTGGGCACACTAATGGGTGCGCAAGTGGGAGCATTCAGACCCCCTAGCCAAATCAATCGCAACGACGAGGGCACAAGCAAGGACAAGGGGACATGGTAGGAGAGACCAGTCCTAGGGCCCAATGGCAATCTCGCTTCAAAGGCAGATGCCTCCTGAAAGCAATGGTGAATCCAAACTATGTAATTTCAAGCATAAAAAAATTGGACATGTACCACCATTACATGAAGGACCATGTTATCATTTGCAAGTTTACTGGGGTTTGGCTCCTGGAAAATGAACTGATCAAGTGGATTCAACTCAAGTAGTAATCAAAGGGCTATATTGAACTAAAACCGGGAGTAGAGGGATTTTTCATAGTGATATTTCCAAATCTAGAAGACAAAACCCAAATTTTTTAGAATGGCCCGCATGCTTGTAGAGTAGCACCACATGGATTCCATATTTATCCCAAATCATTGGAAGCACCTATTCCAAGAAATCTAACAAAAGCACTAGTTCTAAGGTAGAGGAAGACAAGGCAAACAAGGGGAACCAAGAGCGGAACTAGAAACGCAAACACAAGAAGGCCCTTATAAAGGATAGATAGCTAAAGGCCCAAGAAAAAGACGGAGGAAACCAACTAAAGTATAAATCCAAATAGTAGGGGGCCACCTTATCAATATAGGCTAGGTAATTGCAATCTCACAGGGGTACCCTGCCTTAAAAAAATATTTGCAATCAAAATCAATACATGGAACATAAGGGGCCTCAATGACAGAGGAAAACAAATGCATCTTAGAGATAGGATTAATAAGGAACATCCTGAAATAGTTTTGTTGCAAGAGACAAAGGTAAATAGTGAGAAGGTGAAAGCTATCACAGAGAAATGTTAGAAGGGGAGTGAACCAATGGCCCTAGATGCTAATGGCAGTGTAGGAGGCATTGCTATCCTTTCGAATCCCTAGGAGATTGCATTCACAGACTGGATTGCATGCCCTAAGATCCTTTTTGGAAGGTTTCAATACATTGGAACCAAAGAAACAATGGTGTTGACATTGGTGCATGGACCAAACATCCCTGCAGAGAAGATGGGGTTCTTAGATAATATTAGGGATACTCGAAGAGAACACAATGATGGCTTATGGATCACAGGTGGTGATTTTAATCTAATCAAGTCACTAGAGGAGTAAAAAGGTGGCGTAAGAAGACTAAATCTCGGAAGCCCCTCTATTTGATGAGATGATCTAGGACCTAAGGCCATTAGATCAAGAAACTATTAATAGGATTTTTATGTGGAATAATCAGCATGGTGGCTATCACCAAATTGCTAGCCACCTTTATCGATTCCTACTTTCATAAACTTGCCTAAATAAAGATATTTTTGTTGAAGCTGGGATCTTACCGTGTCTAAGGTTGAACCACCAGCCAAGTAGATTGTAATTAGACTTAAAGCCCGCCCCAAAAAATTTACCCTTTCGATTCAAAAGCTTTTGGTTGAGAGATCCTACCTTCATCACCAAATACCAAATGTAGTGGGAGGATATTCATGTGGAAGGGTGGAAACATATTCCTTCCTTCTAGCTGGAGTTGAAAACTAAAGAAATATATCAAAGAATGGAACTATAAGGAATTTGGGCACATTATAATACTAGAGCAGGAGACCCAGATGCAACAAATCCAATAGAAAATCATCACAAGGGGCACTCTAAGGTAGTAATATTGGAAGAAGGATAGCTGATAAACAAAATAGAGCACATACAAAAGTAGAGGAAGCCATATGGAGAAAAAAATCTTCTGTGCAATGGCTTAGAGAAGGAGAACGAAACACCAATATTTTTCACAAAACCATGATCAATCATAGGTATCATAATAGAATTTCCTCTATCCAATCTAAGGAAGGGAAATGACTTCTACAACATAAAGAAATGGAGGAACTCACATCACATTTTGAGGCAATGTTGACTAAACCAAACCCGAGCATGTAGGAATATATTTAGAGAATTACCACACACATCCCTCAATTGATCAATAAAGACCAAAATGAGGGCCTAATGAGGAATATAATTTTCTTAGAGGTAGAAGAGGTGGTGATGGCAATGCCAAGACCCAAAGCCCCAATGGATTTTACAATAGAATTCCTTCAAGAATGTTGGAATTTCATAAGACCAAAGGTTCATGCTTTAGTGGAGGAATCTATGTAAACCCAAAAGGTATGGCCTGGTATTAATGCTACTTTCCTTACTTTCATACCTAACTGGGCATATTAGAAGACCCAAGTGGATTTTTCCCTATTTCCCTATGTAATGTTATCTATAAGATCATCTCGTCGGTCATTGTAAAACACCTAACATGTTTGTTTAAAAATATTGTATCCCCAAAACGAACTGAGTTTGTTGAGGGTCGTCAAATCCTAGATGGAATAGTTATTACCCACGAGGTAATCCATTCCTTAAAACACTCCAAAAAGGTGGGTATGTTGATCAAGCTTGACCTTTCACAAGCCTATGATAAACTTAGCTCGGAATATCTTATGGATATTTTACTAGCCTTTGGCTTCTCCCCGCAATGGATTTATTGGATTTAATCCCTAATTTCCTCTCCATATTATTTCATTATTTGTAATGAGTCGTCATCCATAGCCTTCAATCCATCATGTGGAATTAGACAAGGGAATCCAAACCTAGAGACTTTGTATTGACTATTGGGCGTTGAACAAGATCATTGTCCAGAATAGTTATCCAATCCCACTTTCTGCAAGATTTACTTAAAGTGTGTTTATCACCACGTACCAATCGAACCCTATCATGTGTGGAAGAATTCCTTCAAATCCAAGGAGGGCCTTTTTGAATGACCAGTCATTCCTTTTGGGCTGACAAATGCCCACGCAACCTTCATGAGGCTGATGGACAACATCTTGTGACCATTCACCAACTCATTCGTGGTGGTGTATTTGGATGACATTATGATCTTTATCCATGGTTGGAAAGAACACCTCCATCATATTCGACAAGTCCTCCAAACCCTACGACAACACAACCCGTGTGCCAATTTGGATAAATGCACTTTTGGTATGACCCAGGTTCAATATCTAGGGTACATCATTGATGAAAGAGGTGTGCATGTGGACCCATCCAAGATACAAGTAATTTGGGATTGGCCAGACCAAACCACTCTAACAAAGCTCTGTAGCTTTTTTGATGATATGCTAATCTACAACAAGTATTGGAAGGATCATGTTCAACATGTTGATAGGGTGCTCAAACTATTTGCGGAGAAACAATTATATGCAAAAATCTCCAAATGTATCTTTGGAGTGCAAGAGGTGCAATATCTGGGTCATATTGTATCTCATGAGAGTGTTAAGGTAAACCCTAACAAAATTAAAGCCATTAAGGAATGGAAAATCCCCACATCCATGAAGCATGTACGAGAATTTCTCAGGTTCATAGGGTATTATCACAAGTTTGTTAAGAATTATGGGTGAATAGTAACACCTCTAATAACATTACTAAAGAAAGATGCATTTTCTTGGACTCCAAAAGAAACTAAGGCCTTTAAACATCTTAAAGAGGCAATGTGCCAAGCATCAACCTTATCTACGCTAGACTTCACAAAAACCTTTATTGTGTAATGTGATTCCTTAGGAAATGGAATTGGTGTTGTTTTAATGCAAGAGGCAAGACCCATTTCTTTTGAAATTCATACAATCAAAGGAAAGTATTTACACAAAGCTATTTATGAGAAGAAAATGTTGGCAATACTACATGCACTTAAGAAATGATGACCTTACCTAATGGGAAGACACTTTGAGGTAAAAAAGGATCATGATAGTCTTAAATACTTTTTAGAACAAATCTTATCTTCAGAAGAGCAGCAAAAATGGGTCACAAAGATTTTGGGTTATGACTTTGAAATCATCTACAAAAAAGGGAAGAAAAATGTTGTTGCAGACGCACTCTCAAGAAAGGATGAGGATGTGGAAGCATTGCTTTGCACCATTTCTATTATCTAACCAAATTAGATAATCGAAGCAAGGGATGAATGGAAGAATGACGAAGAAGTGTGGGCACTCATTCAAAAGTTCCAACAAGATCCCAGTACAACTGATACATTTAGCTAGAAAAATGATTCAGTATTGTACAAAGATTGCTTATACCTTTGTAAGAATTCCCAAATCAAAACTTCTGGAATTGTACACCTCTTCCTTAGGAGGGCACTCGGGATTTTTAAAAACTTACCATAGGTTTAAGAAGGAATTTTTTTGGGATGGCATTAAATCTCAAATTCAAAAATTTTGTGGCAGAATGTTTGGCTTTCCAATAAAATAAAGTTGAGACACTTAAGACCTCGGGTATGTTACAACCTTTATCCATTCTAAGTCAACGTTGGGAGGAGGTTTTAATGGATTTTATCACATGTTTACCCAAGTTCGAAGGAAAGAGTGTCATCATGGTGGTAGTTGATAGACTTACCAAGTATGCACACTTTTGTGCATTATCTCATCCATTAAAAGCCAATACAGTTTCTACTACATTTATGGAAACGATTCAAAAGCTATATGGAAACCCAAAGATTATTGTAAGCAACAGAGATTCCATTTTCACTAAAAAAATTTGGAAAAAATTATTTTCTTGTTTGGGTATTCAATTAGCTCATATCTCATCTTATCATCCTCAATCTGATGGGAAAACTGAGATAGTGAACAAATATTTGGAAGGATATATTCGTTGTTTTGTATCTGATAAACAAACACAATGTGTCAAGTGGTTACCTCTAGCTAAATTGTGGTATAACACTTCCTTCCATACTGCAGCAAAAATGACCCCATTTATGGCACTTTATGGATATCATTCACCGTCCATCACATCATCTTTAAGAGAAAAATCTAAGGTTCAAGCAGTGGAAGGTCACATCGAGCATCAAGAACAAGTTCTTCAACTCTCAAAGGACAACCTCACTTTGGCATAGAATAGAATGAAACAACGGACAAATCAACATCGTGGCGAAAAAAGTTTTGATGTAAGCGACTGATTATTTTTACAGCTACAACCATATAGAAAAATGTCCCTAAAGCAAGCTAAGAAGGATAATAAATTATCACCAAAGTATTATGGTCCTTACAAGGTGTTGCAAAAGATTGGTACTACGACATAAAAATTGGAGCTTCGTGCATCTTCTCGAGTGCACCCAGTTTTCCATGTTCCATTCTTAAAGAAGGTTATAGGTGACAAGCTCTAAGTTCAAACAATATTGCCATAACTTGACGAGGAAGGAAAAATCATATTGGAACCTGAAGCAGTCATGAAAACAAGAACTTGAAAGTTATGAAATCGATCAATTTCAGATTATCTCATCAAGTGTAAGAACTTACTCACTGAAGATTCTACATGGGAGGATGAGAATTTTATATAGAAGCATCCAGAACTACTCAAGCATTGAAGACAACACTTTTTTGAAGGAGAGGGGCATGTTAGTTCCCTATAATACCATTGTATTCCCTCATTTGTTATTGTTAGTGTAGCCCCCTTATTTTTATTGTTGTGCCCATGTAGTCCACATATTGTTATTGTTGTGCCCCATAGAAGCCCACTATTGTTATTGTTTTGCCCTTACATTATTATTGTTATGTCGACTCTGATTATATTATGACCCCTTAGACTCCTATATATAGAAAGGAGGTTTTGTCATTTGAACCATCCAAAAATTGTTCGTTTGTGTAATGTAAAGGAGGTTTCCCCCTCGAAGAGGCTAATTTTGAAGTCATTGATCTGTATCTTCTTCTATTTTGTGAGCTGGTTGCATAACAACCTCTTGCCACCATTGCTTCTAATGTTGAGGTTTCAAGGCTAGATTTTTGTCAAGTTTCCTCACACAATAAAGCTCCCACAATACCATCAAAGTCAATGATATCGATATAACTAAAACTGATAGAGGTTACAAAATGATCCCAAGACTTATGAAGAGAACACAATAATGTAATTTATTTGTCTTACCCTTTGAGATTTACATCTCTACTAGACAACTAACATATAAGAGTATTGAAAGAATTCAAATGATCAGAGATCATTATACGTTCCTTCATCTACAAACTATATAATTTCCGCTTCAAGTAGATTATGTTTGTCAAGGACATTATCATATAAAGGCTTTCTAACTTGGTCCATAAGCTTGCTGTTGTTTTCTCTCCGACGATGTTAAACAACACATCATCTGTCGAGCATAGAAGAATAGCACTGAGAGCTCTTGCATCCATGTCCTCCTAGTTGTCATCATCCATGTCCATAGATTTCTTTGCCCTACCCAACAACACCTTTGCCACTCCATGTTGCACGAGCACATCCCACATCTTAACCTTCCATAGCTCAAAGCTATTACTCCCATTGAACTTTTCGATTTCAAACTTCGCACTCTACATCTTTGCCATTAACAAAGTTTTCCTGAAAGCTCTAATACCACTTGTTGAGTTGAGCAGCGAAAGCATAACCTGCAAATAAATTGAAATTATAGAAAATAATGGCCAATAAACAAGATAGCGGAATAATCAAACACAACGTTTTATGTGGTAAAACCCTCTTTGTGAGGTAAACATCCGCAGGGAAATGATAAACGATATTTTTATTATTCAAGGGAGATTTACAACAACCAACTCATAAGCATACATTATACAACCATACATGGATAAATAGCAAACTAGCACATTTTTTCTAAATCTACCCACAACTTTTAAATCATTTACATAAGAAACTTTTTACATAAAACAAAAAATTCATTTTATATATTTTTTTCCAAAAAAAACTTAAAAAAAAACTAATTTTAACTATTATCCCAAAAATATAAAAAAAATAATTAACCACTTATAATATAATTCTTTTAATTTTTTTTATTTTTTTTAATGTTTTTAGATAAAATATAATTTTAAATATATAACTAAATTTGACCAAATTTCACAACCAAACATGTAATTCCAAAACACCCTCCCCACCAAAAAGCAAAACTCAAACGATTTAGAATAAGGCTTAGCGAATGCTCATGAGGAGGAAGAGAGTTCTCTCTTTATGTGTCTCTTTAAAATTGGTTCCTCGTTCTTAAGTACATTGCATTTGACATGAAACCGAATCTCTTTTGGGGTTAAAACTCCAAATTGCTTTGGAGCAATCAATATTTTTTTAAATTTCTTAAATTTAACTTTAATGCGTTGTACACGCAATCTTATCTTCTCGGGCAAAGTAGCTTTCCAATAAAAACATATAATTTAACTTAACTATGTGGCTTTCTAATTTAATCCCGGAAATTTAAGATTAGGTAAGCATTGCTGTTGGCTTCCATTATACTGCGTGAAGCGTTGGATTTTGGTAACAAGGTTGTCCCTGGAAGGTCTGGACATCATTAAATGTTTTTGGCACTTTTTCTTTTTAATCATGGGTACGGTGTTATGTTTATGGTTTGGGTATAGTGTTAGGTTTATGCCAGCATAGGTATTGTATTTTTTTTTAATTGTGATCTCCTGAAATGGTCAGGATATATGATTTATTTAAGTCAATTTGTATGAATTGTTATGTTTTTTTTTAAGGATTATGTTGTAATGTGATATTTATAAAGGTAAGTTATATTATATTTATATTGTAATGTGATATTCACGGAAGGTTAAATGTGGTTATATCATATTTATGATGTTTTTTTAAAGGTTTATGTTGAGATGTAATGTTTTTGAAGCATTATCTTAGATTGTGATATTCATTAATGACTATTTCCTATTATGATTTTTGTGATGGTTAACTTATTTAATCATGGTTGACTATGGTCAATCTTGGTTTACTATGATGGACCATGGTTGATTATCTTTGACGATGGTAGACCGTGATTGACTTTGGTTGAATATGACTAACTTTTGTAGACCATGGATATGCATGATTCACTATAGTTGACCATGCTAAGTATCTTTTACCTTGGGTACCCATGGTCAATTATGATTATGTCACAATAATTATGTTCATATTAATTGACTTATGTCAAATTATAGTGTTTTTCAAGAATCATGTCACATTGCAATGTTAGTGAAGGGATATATTGGATAACAATGTTCCCAATGATTATGTTGCATTATGACCTTTATTTTCATTAACTTTCAAAAGGCTACATTCTTCAATGTTATATTATAATGTAATGTTTCTCAAAAATAAATTATGATTAAGCATGATAAAACAAAATCAGATTAAATTATAGAAATTTTCCATATATTTATATTTATATTGTAAATATAATATTAGTATAAAACTAAATATATTATTTTATTTTATATTATAAATATTGATAACTTGTTACATGCTAACTAGTTTCTTATTCTTATATATTTAAGAAAAAAATCTATAACAATTAACATCATAACCACCTTCTAATATTTATGTTTATTCTAAAAAATTTAAAAACAAAGTCTCTCACAACTCTAAATAATAATACACTGCAATGAAAAAGGTCTAATCAATTTACTTATATTCGGTCATCTGAAATATTGAGACTTTCCATATACAAATACCTTAAATTACAAAATATTTACTAGACTCCCAAAATCCATGTATACCAATACATTCATTACTGGACTCCCAAAATCCAGATGTACCAAAAATATTTACTAGACTCCCAAAATCCAGCTGTACCAAAACATTCATTATATGTTTTCACTTTTATATACCTTCCTCAATACATATATACCAAATATGAGATATTATAATCACAATAGTTCAATGAGATACTAGGTTGTTGGTTGCACATCAACGGTCGATACACAGATTGTTAATTTTCCTGATATATTTTATTTTTCACTCAGATATATATAAAACCAGCGGTTTTTCTATGAACAAAAATGTTAATTACATTGTTACATGGTACAAAAATATTGTATGACAAGAAATTGTTATTTAATTATATATTTTAGAATGTTCTCCACATAAAACTGCAATATGTCAGAACGCTACAGAAGTGTGCATTACATTACTACAAAGTACATATTGTTGGAAGACACTAATTTCAACCACCCGCATTAATGTAGTTGCTAGATTAATATAGATAATACAACAGTTGTTTCAAAGTGCAGGTTCTAGAAGTCGGGTGGTCATCAATGTTAGTCGGCAGCAAGTGGTTGTAGTCGGCCATTGTTGTTGAACCATAAATGTCAGTCGGCAGATTGCTGTAGCATCTACGGCTGTCTCTGTGTATAAATTTCTATGTTTGTAATGTACTGACCAAGATTTGAAGGTGGAATTTGTTAAATCACAATGTGTAGTGAAAGGCATTCAAGATAAGTACAAGGTTATTGCCAAAAGAACAAGAGTTGGAGGCTTGTATAAGTTGGATGTGACCAGGAAAAGTCATCAAGTGTTGGCATCTACAACAATATCAACAGTAGATTTATCGCATCAAAGGTATGGACATCTAAATCACAAAGATTTAATGCTACTTCAAAAGAACACAATGGTTGAAGGTCTTCCTGTCTTGAAGAATGATCATGTTGAATGTGAAGCATGTGTACTTGGCAAGCAACATAGGGAGGAATTTCTATACATAAAGAAAAAAGGCAAAGGGAAATACTTGAATTAATTCATACTAATGTATGTGGACCTATGCAAACTAGATCTATTGGTGGAGCATGGTATTTTCTTATTTTTGTGGATGATAGATCTAGGTATACATGGGTTTATTTCATAAGAAAGAAGAGTGATGTTTTTGAGTATTTTAAAGAATTTAATAGTATGGTAGAAAAACAAACTGGTAATTACATAAAAATTTTGAGATCTGATCAAGGGGGAGAATTCAAATCAAGAGAATTTAATCAATATTGTAAAAGCAATGGGATTCTGCAACAATATGCAGTGCCACATACACCTCAACAAAATGGAGTTGCTGAGAGGAAAAACAGAACACTAGTTGAATGTGCATGTAGTATGCTTCAAGGTAAAAATATCTCTAATGTTTTTTGGGTTGAAGCCATTAATACTGTTGTTTATTTGAAAAATAGGAGTCCAACTAAAAGTTTAGAGCTTAAAACACCTTTTGAAGCATTTTATGGGTACAAACCAAAAGTGAGCCATTTAAGAGTTTTTGGTTGCAAGGTATTTGCTCATATTCCAAAAGATGAAAGAAGAAAACTTGATGCAAAGTCAATTAAGTGCATATTTATTGGTTATTGTGATAATTAGAAAGCATACAAGTTGTTTAATCCCAATACTCATAGACTGCTTGCAAGTAGGGATGTGGTGTTTCATGAGAATGCAAATGAAGGTGATAAAATAAATAATACTAGTGTATGGCATGATATTGATGATTATATCAAATTAGACACAAGTGTTGAACATGCACAGGAACAGGTACAAGTTCAAGAGCAAGTAGCATCAAGTAGTCATGACACTCCAAAGAGAGGAGAGGAGACTCTGCAAAGCTGAAAGAAAGATGAAAGTAGTAAAACTCCAAGAAGGTCATCACGCCAAAGTTAGGTACCTATAAGGTATAAAGATTATGCATTAATGTCTCTTGTTATGAATGTTGTAGAACCTTCAAGCTATGAGGAAGCTAAAGAATATGAAGAATGGAGAAATGTAATGAATGAAGAATATAACTCTATAATGAAGAATGACACATGGGAATTAACAGAATTGCCTAAAAACAAAGTTCCCATAGGATGCAAATGGCTTTATAAATCTAAATTTAATGCTAATGGAAGTGTTGATAAACATAAAGCTATATTGGTTGCAAAAGGATATTCACAAAAGGAGGGAATTGATTATGAAGATACTTTTGCACCTGTAGCTAAGTTGAACACAATTAGAATCATGATTGCATTAGCGACAAAATATAATTGGAAAATGCATCAGTTAGATGTCAAATCTGCATTTTTGAATGGTGAGTTAAAAGAAGAAGTTTCTTTAGTTCATCTTGAAGGGTTTGTAAAACAGGGATAGGAGCATCTGGTTTGAAATAAGCACCAAGATCATGGTATGTGAAAATTGATTCTTTCTTTTATGAGAAAGGTTTTATGAGAAGCAAAAATAATCCTAACTTGTACATCAAGGAAGATGAAGGCAAGAATTTTGCCTTAATATCTGTATATGTTGATGATCTTATCATAACAAGAAATGCATGCAAGTTCATTGAAGAAATAAAAAATCAGTTGTCACATGTATTTGAGATGAAGGATCTTGGTGAATTGCATTATTGTTTAGGTCTTGAATTTTGGAGGGAACCTGGTAAGACACTAATCACACAAAGCAAATATACAAGGGAAATCCTTAAAAGATTCAATATGGTTGAATGCAAAGCAACATCTACTCCTTTAGAACAGAATGTCAAATTGTGTAGTGATGATGGAACCAAAGAGGTGAATGGAACTATGTACCGTCAACTGGTGGAAAGTCTGAACTATCTCACCACTACCAGGCCAGATATAGCATATTCTGTCAGCATACTTAGTTAGTTCATGGCTAAGCCTTGTGAAAGCCATTGGAAAGCAGCGAAGAAAGTTAGGAACACTTAATTTTGGTATTATGTATACTCATGAATTTGATGTTGAATTGGCAGGTTATTCTGATTCTGACTGGGCATGAAATCTAGATGACAGGAAATCTACTACTAGATACGTGTTCAATATTGGTTGAGGACCAATATCATGGAGCAGTAAGAAACAACCAACTGTTTCATTGTCATCCACTGAAGCTGAGTATAAAGCATTATGCAGTGCTACCTATGAAGCAATATGGCTTAGAAGGATACTTGAAGATGTTGGAGAAACACAACAAGCACCTATAGTGATTAGATGTGACAATCAAAGCACCATCAAATTGGCAAACAATCCTATATATCATGCAAGGACAAAACACATTGAGACACAACATCATTTTGTAAGAGAAAAATTGCAATCAAAAGAAATTGACCTATCATATTGTAATACAAATGAAAATGTGGCTGACATATTCACCAAGCCTCTTGGAAAGGCTAAATTTGAAATGTGTAGAAGTAAGTTGTGCATTGTAGAAAATCCAAATTATGTTGTAAGCCTAGCTGAGACTTAGACCAGCAGGCATGACAATTAAGAGTATAGTGTCTTGTTTATTGTATTAAGGGTATGTTTGTTATATAGTTGGAATTAAGGGGGAGTGTTGGAAGGAACTAGAACTAATTCCAACTACCACCTTTATTACAACAGTCAAAATTCAACAGAGGTTTTAATGTTGGTTCTAGAAATCATTGACAATGGGGAAAGCTTCCTGAAGAAGCCATTGCCCCAATCGATCTCCAGAAGTTTCTTCATCCTGTATAAATACCTGTTTGATCGATGAATGGAAGCAAGTTGTGAGTTGTTTGTATGTGTTTTTTGTTCTGTGTTTATGTGTCTCTGCGCTCTCATACATATGGTTTAACAGAAAAATGTGATGAACATAAGACAATCATAATTCAATAATTTATTTTTCCATATTTTTAATATTTTAAAATTTACAATCGACAAAATAATGGTTGTAAATCATGAAGATGATCTAGAATAAATTGATTTTTCTGTATTGTTAAATTTAGTTAATACACATTATAAATTTAAATATCTGAAATATTGCTATAGAATAAATTCATTTTGCTGGGAAAAAGTAAATTGCAAGTTGCAACAGAGATGCTCAAAATTATATAAGTATTTTGAATTTGATGGTGGATTTTAGAATGTAGGTCCTTCGGATTCCAAAATATGGAGAAATCCGGAATCGAGATCACTTCGGATAATTATATTACATACATCAAACATTTAGAATTTCTTAAACGTGTGAGAAGTGCTATGTTAACGCCAAGTTATTCCTATCAATTCGATTTTCTTGTTATTCTCACTAATCACAAGAATCACATTCGGCATGGATTTTTGGTTGATTTTGCTTTAGGTCAGGAATGACATGATCAGTCAAAATCCCATAGTGGTTTGCTTTGGCTCTATGTTAACTGAGAAAGAGGTGCCAGAAGAAGAACTGTTAAGTTCAACTTAACTTGGATTATACATTTTGTGAATAATTTGATTATAGATTTTCTAAATATTATAGAATTGGAAGAATTTTTATATATCAAATTTCAAAATATTTTATAAAATTTGAAATCGAAATAAAACTAGCCAGACAAAAAATGAAATATCCAACCCTGCACTTATATTTTAAAATATTGAAATCGAAATAAAACTAACCAGACAAAAAATGAAATATCCAACCCTGCACTTTTATTTTGGCATTTTGTCCTTATTCGGATATTCTGTTTTGTATAGCGACCACTGGAGTTTGTTCTCGCCAGTGAAAATCTATATAGCTGTTATAACTTTCTTCGCCACCCGACAAAAATCCATATAGCTCTTTAATTTGTTTTTGGCTCTATGTTACCTAACAGATGAAGTAAATCTATGTAGCTGTTTAGCTTTCTTCCACACCAGTCAAAATCCGTATAGCTCTTTAATTTGCTTTGGCTCTATGTTACCTAACACCTCTAAAACATCAAATCATGCACCTTTATTTTGAGATTTTGTTTTTATTGTGATCTGTTTTATTATAGTTTTTATAGTGGGCTCACACGACTTTAATGGTTGACCACAGAAGTTTTTCAATCCAGCTTGCTGTTCTGTATCAGAAGTTGATTGACATGTGTAAACCTGCGAAGGGGCTGGGATGCACGCTGTTACAAATGACCAAAATGCTGCCGCTGATCAACAACATAGGTGTGAAGCAGCGATTCCCTGTGTAGTTTTCAAAACCATGTGCATCAAACCCTAATGAAACTGTGTTTGAAAGGAGATTTTGTTACACTGGTAGGATAAATTTGACTCAATCAAGTTATTTGTGGTTTTAGAGTTTCAGGTTTACAATAATTTATTGTATTGTTCTGTGAAAATACTTTAGGTTAATTTTTCAAGGGGATCTCACCAATAGTGGTTTTAAACACTATCATTTGAGTGATCATAATAACTTGAAAATCGCAGATAAATTTACTAAACCAAGTTTACTTAAATTACTCTAACAATTATCCCAATATAAATTGTCACTCAAATCTCTTGTAATGAACAGAAATTGAGTGTAGATAAGTTTCCTGGATTGTCCAATAAAAACTGCTAAAGATGTAGATAATATCACCATAATAATAATTTCAATAAAAAAAAATATTTATTATTTTAAAATAAACTGAATGTTTAAAAAAATTCCAAATTCCATATATCCAAAGAACCATGGAACAAAATCAACTATGAAAATCGAAGTAGTTTAACAAGGCAGAGGAATTGTCGGGATAGTGAATTTTGTAGATGCCATGTTTGAATGGTGTTTTTGATGGTGGAAATGGATTCAGTACCATCAAAAAGGTCTAAGACACCTAAAATTTTGAAGTTTAACAACTATAACTTGGATTTACAAAAATCATTGCCGGATTTTCTCTAAATATGACCGGAATTTCCATAACTTTCTGGGCAACTCCTCCGCCTCGTTAGACTGGGCGATGAAATATACAATATACATGTCAGGTTTTATGTCTGACATTCTGAGAGATGCAAACTCCTTATAACAATCAACGAAAAGAATACCTGCAATAAAGTCCCACTATCCCAGAACCTTTGAAAAAGCAACCTGTTACGATTAAACACTGCAGAAATATGTTATCCCGCCGCATGTGCTATGTGAAAGCCACTTATAATTTAAAAAATTTGATTTGATTCTCCATTTTAAAGTAGCTTGCACTAATAACGAGCTCTACGTTTTGCTAGGGTTAGGACACTGAAAATTGCAGAACCATCATCAACTAGCCACGCACGAGGGATTTCTGACCTGTTAAGCACTGGGCACACTAACGGGTGGTCAAGTGGGAGCAGTCCGACCCCCTAGCCAAATCAATCACAATGACGAGGGCACAAGCAAGGACAAAGGAACAAGGCAGGAGACACTGGTCCTAGGGCCCAATGGCAATCTCTCTTCAAAGACATATGCCTCCCAAAAGCAATGGTGAATCCAAAATATGTAATTTCAAGCATAAAAAATTGGACAGCTACCACCATTAGACGAAGGACCATGTTATCATTTGCAAGTTTAATTAGGTTTGGTTCCTGGAAAATGAATAGATCAAGTGGATTCAACTCAAGTAGTAATCAAAGGGCTATATTGAACTAAAATTAGGAGTAAAGGGATTTTTCATAGTGATATTTCCAAATTCATAAGAGAACTCATATTTTTTTAGAATGTCCCTTATTTCTTAACAATGAGGGGATTTTTATGAGATTTTGGGAAGTGTTCTACAACTTTGACTAAGAGAAAGTTAAGTGAAAGGCGCAAAAGGGGATAACACAACCCCCAAAAGGGGAGGGAACACCAACCAGAGAAGTGGAAGAAATGGATAGGAAGGGAGCAATGGAAACCCTAAGCTATGAGGAGCAAATTCTAGCGTGCATGCTTGTAGAGTGGCACCACATGGAATCCAAATTTATCCCAAATCATTAGAAGCACCTATTCCAAGAAATATACCAAAAGCACTAGTTCTAAGGCCGAGGACGACAAGGAAAACAAGGAGAACCAAGAGCGGAACTAGAAACTCAAACATAAGAATGCCGAGATAAAGGACATATAGCTAAAGGCCCAAGAAAAAGATGCAGGAAAACAACTAGAGAATAAATCGAGACAATAGGGGACCACCTTATCAATATAGGCTTAGGTAATTGCAATCTCAAAGGGGTAACCTGCCTTAAAAAAATATTTGCAATCAAAATCAATACATGGAACATAATGGGCCTCAAGAATAGAGGAAAACATAGGCATCTTAGTGATAGGATTAATAAGGAACATCCTGAAATAGTTCTGTTGAAAGAGAGAAAAGTAAATAGTGAGAAGGTGAAACTTATCATAGAGAAATGTTGGAAGGGGAGTGAATCAATGGCCCTAGATGCTAATGGTAGTGTAGGAGGCATTGTTATCCTTTTGAATCCCTAGTTGATTGCATTCACAGACTAGATTGCATGCTCTAGGATCCTTTTTGAAAGGTTTCAATACATTAGAACCAAAGAAACAATGGTGTTGACAGTGGTGCATGGACCAAACATCCCTGCATAGAAGATGAGGTTCTTAGATAATATTAGGGATACTCAAAGAGAACACAATGACGAATTATGGATCACAGGTGGTGATTTTAATCTAATCAAGTCACTAGAGGAGAAAAAAGGTGGGGTAAGAAGACTAGATCCGAAAGCCCCTCTATTTGATGAGATGATCTAGGATGTAAGGTTAGTAGATCAAGAAACTATTAATGGGATTTTTATGGGGAATAGCCAGCATGGTGGCTATAACCAAATTGCTAGCCACTTTTATCGATTCCTACTTTCATAAACCCTCCTAAATAGGGATATTTTTGTTGAAGTTGAGATCTTACGTGTCTAAGGTCAAACCACTAGCCAATTAGATTGGAATTAGACTTAAAGCTCGCCCCAAAAAATTTACCTTCTCGATTCAAAAGCTTTTGGTTGAGGGATCCGCCATTTATCACCAAAGACCAAATGTAGTGGGAAGATATTCATGTTGAAGGGTGGAAATGTATGCCTTGCTTCTAGCTGAAGTTGGAAGAACTAAAGAAAAATATCAAAGAATGGAACTATAAGGCATTTGGGCACATTATAAGAGATAAACTAGAGTAGGAGAACCAGATGCAACAAATCCAATAAAAAATCATCAGAAGGGGCACTCCAAGGTAGTAATTTTGGAAGAAGGATAGTTGATAAACAAAATAGAGCATAGGCGAAAGTAGGGGAATCCATCCGAAGAAAATATCTAGTTTGCAATGGCTTAGAGAAGGAGAACGCAAGACCAATATTTTTCACAAAACCATGATCAATCATAGGTTTCAGAATAGAATTTTCTCTATCCAATCTAAGGAAGGCAAATCACTTCTACAACATAAAGAAATGGAAGAACTCACATCGCATTTTGAGGAGATGTTGACTAAACCAAACCCGGGCATGTAGGAATCTATTCACATAATTACCACGCACATCCCTCAATTGATCAATAAAGACCAAAATAAGGGCCTAATGAGGAATATATTTTTCTTAAAGGTAGAAGAGGTAGTGATGGCAATGCCAAGAACAAGACCCAAGGTCCCAATGGATTTTACAATAGACTTCCTTCAAGAATGTTGGAAATTCATAAGACCAGAGGTTCATGCTTTAGTGGAGGAATCTCTAAACCCAAAAGGTATGGTCTAGTCTTAATGCTACTTTCCTTACTCTCATTCCTAACCCGGCAGATTAGAAGACCCAAGTGGATTTTTCCCTATTACCCTGTGTAGTGTTATCTGTAAGATCATCTCCTTGGTCACTGTAAAACACCTAAAATGTTTGTTTAAACATATTATATCCCCAAAATGAATTGAGTTTGTTGAGGGTCGTCAAATCCTATATGGAATAGTTATTACCCACGAGGTAATCAATTCCTTAAAACACTCCAAAAAGGTGGGTATGTTGATCAAGCTTAACCTTTCAAAAGTCTATAATACCAGTGATTCCCCCATTAATATTGTCATTTTAGCCCTTATTATTATTGTGCCCCTATTTTCCCCATATTGTTATTATTGTGCCCCATAGAAGCCCACTATTGTTATTGTTGTGTCCTTATATTATTATTGTTATGTTGGCTTTCATTATATTGTGACCCCTTAAACTCCTATATATAGAAAGGAGGTTTTGTCATTTGAATCATCCAAGAATTGTTCATTTGTGTAATGTAAAGGAGGTTGCCCCCTCGAAGAGGCTGATTTTTAAGTCGTTGATCTATCTTTTCTATCTTTTTGTGAGCCAAATTCATAATATTTGGTATCAAAGCTTTGGATTCTAAGGTTTCGCTGCTCCAAAATAGGTCATCGTGGAATTTTCACTATAACTTTTTTTTCTGCGACATTTCATAAGCTAAAAACAAAACCCATTTGAGCCAAAAGCTCGATGATCCTCAGGTCCAAATTTCAGATCTTGTCTCGCTATATGTTCAGAGATATTATCCAAGGCATTTATGGTTTTTGCACGCTCCCGAATTACATCCCAAATAGAGGACCTTGGGAACATTGTCATAACTTTCTCTTTGAGTATCAGATTGCAATTTCGTAAGAAGTTAAAGAAATAAGACGGACTAAAGTTTCCTGTGCATTATTTTCAGGTCCGAAGGTTGAAACAGTGACACATGCCACTTCATACAAGTTTGCTCTACTGAAAAAGTGTATAATCGGGCATCATGGGAGATTGGGCATAACGCTTTTTTGGAGAATCCAATTTCGATCAAACTGGTGGCATTGGAAAGAGGAATTAGAGGGCTACCACATTTAGCAATTTTAGGCCTTTCAGATCTAAAATTTGAGAGATACATTAGATTCAATATTGAGCTCCTACAAAGTGAAAAATGGTGTGTAGTTTGTTTAAAATTTTGCATAAGTTTGGTTTGAAAAATTAGTTTAAAGTAATGCAAAGGGAATAGTGAAGAATAACTATCATTAAAGTAAGGGCACTACAAAAGGTACTGTAAATCTAAAGCTCCTGACAAAGGAAAGGGATTTGATGATGCTCCTTCTGCAGAGGCGAAAACCACCTCAGATGAAGGTGGGGATGTGTACTTGGCTTCTTCAAGTACACCTGTAGATCATGAGGCATGGTTGATTGACTCAGGTGCATCCTTTCAATTCACTCCCCATAGAGAGTGGTTCTGCGAGTATGAGAAATATGATGGTGGTGATGTGTTCTTGGGAGATGACAGGAAGGCTAGAATTGTTGGTCGTGGAAAAGTAAAGTTGAAGTTGCAAGGTAGAAGGGTTAGAACACTTTCGGGTGTTCTGCAGATTCCTGCATTAGCTAGAAATTTTATTTCTGTAAGCAAGTTGGATGATGCAGGTGTAAAATAGTGTTCGAGAAGGACACCTGTAAGATGGTTCGGGGAGCACTGGTATTGATGGGTGGAGTTCAGATTGGAACTCTGTACAAGCTGCAAGGTAGCACTATTGTTTATGGGTGCAATAGTTCTGTGGTTCCTGAAAGTGGAGCAGAAAATCTAGTGGTCTCTAGAGAGAAGAACATGTTGTGGCATCAAAGGGTTGAACATATTGGGGAGAAGGGCCTTCGAATACTTCATGGTAAAGGTATGGTAGAAGGTATGAGTAATATCTCTCTGGATTTTGATTTCTGTGAAAATTGTGTATATGGGAAGCAGAATCGGGTGAGTTTCCCCTCTGGTGGTAAGAGGGCGAAACAGACATTCGAACTTGTGCACAATGATGTGTTTGGACCTGTGAAGGTTCCATCACTGGGTAAGTCTGTGTACTACGTATCATTTATAGATGATTTTTCAAGGAATACATGGATATATTTCCTTAAGAAGAAATCTGAAGTCTTTGACAGGTTTAAATAATTTAAGGCTCTGGTGGAAAACTAGACAGAGAAGAAGATAAAGGAGATGAGGACAGATAATAGTGGAGAGCTTTGCAGCAAAGAATTTGAAGAATTCTGTAAGAAGTATGGTATATCACGACAAAAGACTACTCCATACACACCTGAGCAAAATGGAGTTGCAGAAAGAATGAACAAGACATTGATGGAAAGGGCAAGAAGCATGCTCAGTGGTGTCGGGTTAGGATAGGAATTCTAGGCAGAGGTGATGGAAACAACATGTTACCTAGTCAACAGGTCACCTTCATCAGCGTTGGAGGATAAGACTCCACAAGAGGTATGGACTAGTAAGAAACCCTCTCTTTCACATCTGAGGGTATTTGGATGTGGTGCATATGTACATGTTCCAAAGGACAAAAGAACCAAGTTGGATAGTAAATCTGAAAAGTGCATCTTTATTGGGTATAAGGATGGTTTAAAGGGTTATAAGCTTTGGAACCCAGTAACAAGGAAGGTTGTGTACAGCCGATATGTGGTGTTCAAAGAGGTGAAAGATGTTATTAAACATGAAGTCCAACCAAAGGAACCTGAGAAGATAGAGTTTGAGCTCAAGGAGGAAGAATCAGACTCTACAGAAGAGGAGGAATTAGAAGATGAAGAGCCACAAACTCCGGGTGTGAGAAGATTAGTTAGAGAAAGAATGAAGCTAGAAAGGTATAGTCCATCTGCTTTCTGTTCAAATTTTTCTTTATCTGTTATTGATGATGATCTCAGAACTGTGAAGGAAGCAGTAGATTCAGAGGATGGAAAACTCTGGAAAGAGGCCATGGTTGATGAAATGGCATCTTTGCACAAAAATGAAGCTTGGGATCTGGTGGAGTTGCCGGCTGGAAGGAAACCCATTGGCAGCAAATGGGTGTTCAAGAAGAACACAAATGCAGAAGGAAGGGGGAAAAATACAAAGCTCAGTTGGTAGCAAAAGGTTATTCCCGGGTGTCAGGAATTTATTTTGGTGATATTTTTTCTCCTGTTGCCAAGGTAGCTTCTATTAGATTACTCTTATCTGTTGTTGCTTCTTTTCATTTTGAGGTAGAACAGATGGATGTGAAGACAACATTTTTTCACGGGGATCTAGAAGAGGAGATCTACATGAGGCAACCTGAAGGCTTTGCGGTGAAGGGTAAGAAAGAATTAGTATGCAAGTTAAAGAAGTCTCTGTATTGGTTAAAATAGTCACCAAGGATGTGGTATTAGAAATTTGATACATTTATATGGGGACTTGGCTTCACTAGAAGCAAAGCAGATCACTTTGTGTATTTTAAACTAATTGGTGACTGTGTTATTTATCTGGTCTTGTATGTGGATGATATGTTGCTGGTTAGAAATGACAAAGAAATTATCCAGGATTTGAAGACCCAATTGTCCTCCAAATTCGACATGAAAGATCTTGGTGCTGCAAACTATATTTTGGGCATGGAAATTAAAAGAGATTGGGAAAAGAGGAAGCTCTAGTTAAACCAGAGGAAGTATGTCAAGTCAATACCACAAAGATTTAATATGCAGGATAGTAAACCGATGAAGGTTCCTATTCATGTAGGTGTAAAGTTATCTGATGAACAGTGTCCCAAGACATAAGAAGAGGAAGAGGACATGTCCCATGTTCCATATGCAAGTGCAGTTGGTAGCCTGATGTATGTGATGGTCTATATGAGACCAGACATTGCACATGCAGTGGGAGTATTGAGCAGGTTTATCTCAAAACCAAGGAAGGAGAATTGGACAACAGTGAAGCAGGTTTTCAAGTATTTGTGTGGCACTAGTGATTATGGTTTGTGCTACCAAGGAAGACAAGGATTGGACAGAGTGTTGTATATTCGTGGCTTTGTTGATGCAGACTGGGTTGGAGATCTGGATCAGAGAAGATCTATAAGTGGGTATGTTTTTAACCTATTTGGAGGTGCAGTCAGTTGGACGAGTAAGAAACAATTTGTAGTGGCACTATCAACTACAGAGGCAAAATACATGGCAGCCACTCATGTAAGGAAGGAAGCAGTTTGGTTGGAGAGATTGTGTTCAAGTATGGGGTTAGTACAGGGAGCTATAAGGATAGACTGTGATAGCCAAAGTGCAATTTTCTTAGCAAAGAACCTTGCTTATCATTCAAACACAAAACAAATTGATGTTTAGTATCACTTTGTGAGGGATATGATAGAAGACAAAAGGTTGTTGTTGGTAAAGGTGGATACTTTGAAGAATATTGTAGATGCATTGACAAAATCTGTGAGCTCTGAGAAGTTCTCTTGGTGTAGAGTAACAATAGGTGTTGCAGGGCTAGATAAATGACTAAGCTCTCTTGTGGCCCCCTGTGGAAAGAAAACAACAAGTGGGAGAATGTTGGGTTGTGTTATATTCTTTCTACGACTAGCCCACATAGTTAACATGGGGGTTAGAAGGGGGGGGGGGGGGGGGGGGGGGAGTGGGGTGGGCAGCCCCCCCTTCGTTGCGCCGATTACGCAGTGGGGGGGGGGGGGGGGGTGACAGCCCCCATGTCTGAGGGGTTTGAGAGCAGCGAGTAGCCCCCCTCTACGGGGTTCGAGGTAGCAGCCCAGGAAATTTCTTTTTGGACCCTATATTAGGTTGGGCGGACCTACCTATGGTTTTGTGCATGGTTTTCACACATGGTTTTGGACGCGATGGTTTTCGGTCCATGGTATTGGATGCTTCGGCATGTATAAATATGTATTGTAACATTGAAAGGAACATAATGAAAAATCAAGTTGTTAGTACTGGTTTTGGTATCTAGAGGAAAGTCTTTGTATATATGTGTTTTATGTGTTATGCTCTCGCATTGTTTATTTTCTGTGTTTTAGAATTCGTATGAAGGTAATTTCTGTACGGGGTTAAAACCTTCAATAATTGCACAATTATGTTCACTAGATGTTCAAACATCGAAATCATTTATTTCTCTAGATCTCCAAAAAGTCTTGGAGAATCATTCCAAGGTATTTGAGACTCCCAAAGGCCTCCCACCTATACGTGATCATGATCATGCTGTTCATTTGATTCTAGGAAGTGTTTCTCCAAACATCAAGCCTTACAAATATCCCTATGCCCAAAAGAGTGAAATTGAACATATGATTGCAGAAATGCTAGAGGCTAGTATAATTCAACCTAGTCACAGTTCTTTCTCTGCTCCAATAGTATTGGTGCACAAGAAGGATGGATCATGGTGCATGTGTCTGGATTATAGGGAGCTCAACAAGCTCACTAATAAAGATAAATTTTCCATTCCTGTCATTGATGAATTATTGTATGAATTACATGGAGAATTTTACTTGTCCTAGTTGGATCTTTGTTTAGGATATCATCAAATAAGAATGAAGACTAAAGACATTCCAAAAAAAACATTTAGAACTCATGAGAGTCATTATGAATTTTTGGTCATGCCTTTTGGCCTTACCAAGGCACCTTCTACATTTCAAGGTTTAATGAATTCCATTTACAAACCATTGCTTAGAAAATTTTTGTTAGTATTTTTTGATGATATACTAATCTACAACAAGTATTGGAAGGATCATGTTCAACATGTTAACAGGGTGCTCAAATTGTTAGAGGAGAAACAATTATAGGCAAAAATCTCCAAATGTTTCTTTGGAGTACAAGAGGTGCAATATCTGGGTCATATTGTATCTCATGAGAGTGTTAAGGTAAACCCTAACAAAATTAAAGCCATTAAGGAATGGAAAATCCCCACATCCATAAAGCATCTGCGAGGATTTCTCAGGTTGACAGGGTATTATCAGAAGTTTGTTAAGAATTATGGGAGAATAGCAACACCTCTAATAACATTATTGAAGAAAGATGCATTTTCTTGGACTCCAAAAGAAACTAAGGCCTTTAAACATCTTAAAGAGGCAATGTGCGAAGCACCAACCTTATCTACACTAGATTTGACAAAAATCTTTATTGTGGAATGTGATGCCTTAGGAAATGGAATTGGTGTTGTTTTAATGCAAGAGGGAAGACCCATTGCTTTTGAAATTCATACAATCAAAGGAAAGTATGTACACAAAGCTATTTATGAGAAGAAAATGTTGGCAATACTACATGCACTTAAGAAATGATGACCTTACCTAATGGGAAGACACTTTGAAGTAAAAAAGGATCATGATAGTCTTAAATACTTTTTAGAACAAATATTATCTTCAGAAGAGCAGCAAAAATGTATCACAAAGATGTTGGGTTATGCCTTTGAAATCATCTACAAAAAAGGGAAGCAAAATGTTGTTGCAGATGCACTCTCAAGAAAGGATGAGGATGTGGAAACATTGCTTTGCGCCATTTCTATTATCTAACCAGATTAGATAATCGAAGCAAGGGATGAATGGAAGAATAACGAAGAAGTGTGGCCACGCATTCAAAAGTTCCAACAAGATCCCAGTACATCTGATACATTTAGCTAGAAAAATGATTCGTTATTGTACAAAGATTGATTATACCTTTGTAAGAATTCCCAAATGAAACAAAATATTCTTCTGAAATTGCACACCTCTCCCTTAGGAGGGCACTCGGGATTTTTAAAATCTTACCATAGGTTTAAGAAGGAATTTTTTTCAGATGGCCTTAAATCTGAAATTCAAAATTTTCTGGTGGAATGTTTGGTTTTCCAATAAAATAATGTTGAGACAATTAAGACCTCGGGTCTGTTACAACCTTTATCCATTCCAAGTCAACGTTGGGAGGAGGTTTCAATGGAATTTATCACATGTTTACCCAAGTTCGAAGGAGAGAGTGTCATCATGGTGGTAGTTGATAGAATTACCAAGTATGCACACTTTTGTGCATTATCTCATCCATTTAAAGCCAGTACAGTTTCTACTACATTTATGGAAATGATTCAAAAGCTATATGGAAACCCAAAGTTTATTCTAAGTGTCAGAGATCCCATTTTCACTAAAAAAATTTGGACAAAATTATTTTCTTATCTGGGTACTCAATTAGCTCATATCTCATCTTATCATCCTTAATCTGATGGGAAAACTGAGATAGTGAACAAATGTTTGGAAGGATATATCCGTTGCTTTGTATCTGATAAACAGACACAATGGGTCAAGTGGTTACCTCTAGCTGAATGGTAGTATAACACTTCCTTCCATACTGCAACAAAAGTGACCCCATTTATGGCACTTTATGGATATCATCCACCATCCATCACATCATCGTTGAGAGAAAATTCTAAGGTTCAAGCAGTGGAAGGTCACATCAAGCATCAACAACAAGTTCTTCAACTCTCAAAGGATAACCTCACTTTGGCGTAAAATAGAATGAAACAACAGTCAGATCAACATCGCAACAATTTTTTTTTGATGTAGGTGACTGGGTATTTTTATGGCTATAACCATATAAACAAATGTCCCTAAAGTAAACAAAGAAGGATAATAAATTATCACCAAAGTATTATGGTCCTTACAAGGTGTTGCAAAAGATTGGTACTATGGCATACAAATTGGAGCTTCGTGCATCTTCTCGAGTGCACCTAGTTTTCCATGTTCCATGCTTAAAGAAGGTTATAGGTGACAAGCTTTGAGTTCAAACAATATTGCCAGAAATTAACGAGCAAGGAAAAACCATATTGGAACTTGAAGCAGTCACGGAAACAAGAACTCGAAAGCTATGAAATCGATCAATTTTAGAGTATCTCATCAAGTGGAAGAACTTACTCACTGAATATTCTACATGGGAGGATGAGAATTTTATATAGAAGCATCCGTAACTACTCAAGCATTGAGGACAACACTTTTTTGAAGGAGAGGGGCATGTTAGGTCCCTATAATACCAATGTATTCCCTCATTGTTATTGTCAGTGTAGCCCCTTTATTTTTATTGTTGTGCCCATGTAGTTCCCATATTGTTATCGTTGTGCCCCATAGAAGCCCACTATTGTTATTGTTTTTCCCTTACATTATTATTGTCAGGACAACTCTGATTATTTTATAACCCCTTAGACTCCTATATATAGAAATGAGGTTTTGTCGTTTGAATCATACAAGAATTGTTCATTTGTGTAATGTAAAGGAGGTCACCCCCTCAAAGAGGCTAATTTTGAATTTGTTGATCTATGTCCTCTGCTATTTTGTGAGCTAGTTGCATAACAACCTCTTGTCACCATTGCTTCTAATTTTGAGGTTTCAAGGCCAGATTTCCATCAAGTTTCCTCAGACAATAGAGCTCCCATAATATCATCAAAGTCAATGGTATCGATAGAACTAAAACTGATAGAGGTTACAAAATGATCCAAAGACTTAGGCAAAGAACACAATAATGTAATTTCTTTGTCTTCCCCTTCGAGATTTACATCTATACTAGACAACTGACATAAAATATTATTGAAAGAATTCAAATGATCAGAGATCCTTGTACCTTCCTTCATCTACAAACTATATAACTGCCACTTCAAGTAGATTATGTTTGTCAAGGACTTCATCATATAAAGGCTTTCTAACTTGGTCCATAAGCTTCTTGTTGTTTTCTCTCCAACAATGTTAAACAACACATCATCTGTCAAGCACAGAAAAATAGCACTGAGAGCTCTTGCATCCATGTCCTCCTAGTCGTCATCATCCATGTCCATAGGTTTCTTTGCCCTACCCAGCAACACCTTTGCCACTCCTTGTTGCACGAGCACATCCCACATCTTAACCTTCCATAGCTCAAAGCTATTACTCCCATTGAACTTTTTGATTTCAAACTTCGCACTCTACATCGTTGTCATCAACACAAAGTTTTCCTAAAAACTCTAATACCACTTGTTGAGTTGAGCAGCGAAAGCATAACTTGCAAATAAATTGAAATTATAGAAAATAATGGCCAATAAACAAGATACCAGAATAATCAAACACAATGTTTTACGTGGTAAATCCCTCCTTGTGAGGTAAACATCCTCAGGGCAATGATAAACGATATTCTTATTATTCAAGGGAGATTTACAACAACCAACTCATAGGTATAAATTATCCAACCATTCAGTTTATGTTTTCTTATTGCCTCTTTAGGCTTACATGGATAAATAGCAAACTAGCACATTTTTTCTAAATCTACCCACAACTTTTAAATCAGTTACATAAGAACTTTGTATATAAAACAAAAAATTCCTTTTATATATTTTTTCCAAAAAAAACTTAAAAAATAACAAATTTTAACTACTATCCCAAAAATATAAAAAAATAATTAACCACTTATAATATAATTCTTTTAATTTTAATTTTATTTTTTTTAAATAAAACATAATTTTAAATATATAACTAAATTTGACCAAATTTCACAACCAAACATCTAATTCCAAAACACCGTCCCCACTAAAAAGCAAAACTCAAACGATTTAGAATACTGCTTAGCGAATCCTCATGAGGAGGAAGAGAGTTCTCTCTTTATGTGTCTCTTTAAAATTTGTTCCTCGTTCTTACGTGCATTGCATTTGACATGAAACCGAATCTTTTTTGGGGTTAAAACTTCAAATTGCTTTGGAGCAATCAATATTTTTTAAATTTCTTATATTTAACTTTAATGCGTTGTACACGATATCTTATCTTCTCACGCAAAGTCACTTTCGAATAAAAACATATAGTTTAACTTAACTATGTGACTTTATAATTTAATCCCGGAAATTTAAGATCAGGTCTGCACATCATCAAATGTTTTTGGCACTTTTTTTTTTTTTATCATGGGTACGGTGTTATGTTTATGGTTTGGGTATAGTGTTAGGTTTATGCTAGCCTATGAATTGTATTTTTTTTGAATTGTGATCTCCTGAAATGGTCAGGATATATGATTTATTTAAGTCAATTTGTATGAATTGTTATGTTTTTTTTTTTTTAAGGATTATGTTGTAATGCGATATTTATAAATATAACTTATATTATATTATATTTATTATTTATATTGTAATGTGATATTTACTAAAGGTTAAATGTGGTTATATCATATTTATGATGGTTTTTTAAAAGTTTTGTTATGTTGTGATGATTATTTTAGTAGATTTATGTTGAGATGCAATGTTTTTAAGGGTTTTATTGCAATGTGATATTTATGTTGGATTGTAATGCTCCTCAATGGTTATGTAACATTGTAGTATTATTTTTGAGTGACATATGTCATTTCTATGTAATTCATAAATGGTTATGTCATAATGCAATGTTTTTGAAGCATTAGCTTAGATTGTGATATTCATCAATGACTATTTCCTATTATGATTTTTGTGATGGTTAACTTATTTAATCATGGTTGACTATGGTTAGCCTTGGTTTAGTATGACAGACCATGGTTGATTATCTTTCACTGTGGTAGACCGTGATTGACTTTGGTTGAATATGACTAACTTTTGTGGACCATGGATATGCATGGTTCACTATAATTGACCATGCTAAGTATCTTTTACCTTGGGTGCCCATGGTCAATTATGATTATTTTCATATTAATTGACTTATGTCAAATTATAGTGTTTTTCAAGAATCATGTCACATTGCAATGTTAGTGAAGGGATATATTGGATAACAATGTTCCCAATGATTATGTTGCATTATGAACTTTATTTTCATTAACTTTCAAAAGGCTACATTCTTCAATGTTATGTTATAATGTAATGTTTCTCAAAAATAAATCATGATTAAGCATGATAAAACAAAATCAGATTAAATTATGGAATTTTTCAATATGTTTATATTGTAAATGTAATATTTGTACAAAACTAAATATATATTATTATTAATAGACTTCTACATGCTAACCATTTTTTTATTCTCATATATTCAACAAAAATTCCATAGCAATTAAAATCATAACCACCTTATGATATTTATGTTTATTTTAAAAATTAAAAAAAAAAAATCTTATGTCGCCCTAAATAATAGGGTGATTAATAATACACTGCAACCAAAAAATCTAATAAATTTACTTATATTCAGTCATGTGAAATATTGAGAGTTTCCACATACAAATAAAGTAAATTACAACAATATTTACTTGCCTCCCAAAATCCAGATATAGCAAAACATTCAATATACAACAATATTTACTAGATTCCCAAAATCCAGGTGTACTTAAACATTCATTACACGGAGAAGGATGGAAGGATGCACTATTCACCATATCAACAGGGCTCAGAACCAGCAAGCAGACTTTTTGTCAAAGGAGGGTCTTCAATTGGAACCAGGTTTTTGGTATATGAAGGTAAAGTCTGAAGGGGAATTTTTCTCTATCCAGGAATTTTCCCTTCCAGGTTTTTAATTCCATATTAGCTGATACTCAGGTATGCACTGTTTTTTGTTTCCTCTTTTGTCCTCTTGTCCCTCCGAATTTTGTTTATGAATGAGCGAAGTATAATGTGAATCTCCTATTCAGTGCTTCCCTCCTGAAAATCTAATTTCTCCTATTTCCTTTCTATGAGAAATGTAAAATTTTTGCATCTTGCTGGCAGCTCTTTGAACTGTCTTTTTTCCTTGAAAATCTTGTCTTTCTGCTGGGATTATGTTGCCCATCTCATCTAGTCTTTTTAATGGCTCATCTATAAATTGGCCATATACAGAACTACATGTAAATGTACTTTCTGTCTCTTTATATATCTTATATAATACAATCTTGCTTTTTTCGCCCTAGCATATATATATATATATATATGTTAATTACATGGTTATATGTCATGCATATTGTATGACAGGAAATTGGCATTTGATTCTAGATTTTGGAATGTTCTCCGCATAAAACTGCAATATGTCAGAAAGCTACATAAGTGTGCATTACATTGTTACAAAGTAAAGGTTGTTTAACAGAAAAATGTTATGAACATAAAACGATTATAATTAAATAATTTATTTTTCTCATACTTTTAATATTTTAGAATTTACAATCTACAAAATTACGGTTATGGTTGTATTGTTAAGTTTAATTAATTTAAATTGTAAATTTTGAATATCTGAAATATTTGGAAATGATGAAGATGATCTAGAATAAATTCATTTTGCTGTAAAGAAGTAAATTGCAAATTTCAACTGGGATGCTCAGAATTATATAGGCATTCTTAATTTGATTATGGAATCGAGGTGAAACAATTGACCTCACCCATCTCTGTCGGATTCCAAAATATGGGGAAATCCGGAATCGAGTTCACTTCGAATATTACATCACATAAATCAAACATTTAGAATTTCTTAAACGTGTGAGAAGTGTTATGTTAACGCCGAGTTATTCCTATCAATTCGATTTTCTTGTTATTCTCACTAATCACAAGAATCACATTCGGCATGGATTTTTGGTTGATTTTGCTTTAGGTCAGGAATGACATGATCAGTCAAAATCCCATAGCTGTTTGGTTTGGCTCTATGTTAACTGAGAAAGAGGTGCCAGAAGAAGAATCGATAAGTTCAACTTAACTTGGATTATACATTTTGTGAATAATTTGATTATAGATTTTCTAAATATTATAGAATTGCAAGAATTTTTATATATCAAATTTTAAAATATTTTATAAATTTGAAATCGAAATAAAACTAACCATACAAAAAATGAAATATCAAACACTGCACTTATATTTTAAAAATTTGAAATCGAAATAAAACTAACCAGGAAAAAAATGAAATATCGAACCCTGCACTTTTATTTTGACATTTTGTCCTTATTCGGATATTCTTTTTTGTATACTGACCACTGGAGTTTGTTCTCGCCATTGCATTTGGATTCTAGGGTTTCACTGCTCCAAAACAGGTCATCGTGGAATTTTCACTAGAACTTTTTTCTTCTTTTGCAACATTTCATAAGCTAAAAACAAAACCCATTTGAGCCAAAAACTCGATGATCCTCGGGTCCAAGTTTCAAATCTTGTCTCACTACATGTTCAGAGATATTATCCAAGGCATTTAGGGTTTTTGCACTCTCCCGAATTACATCCCAAACAGGTGACCTTGGGAACATCGTCATAACTTTCTCTCTAAGTATCAGATTGCAATTTCGTAAGAAGTTAAAGGAATAGGACAGACTAAAGTTTCCTGTGCATCGTTTTCAGACCCGAAGGTTGAAACAGTGACACGTGCCACTTCATACAAGTTTGCTCTACTAAAAAAGTGTATAATCAGCCATCATGGGAGATTGGGAATAACTCTTTCTTGGAGAATCCAATTTCGATCAAACTGGTGGCATTGGAAAGAGGACTCAGAGGGCTACCACATTTAGCAATTTCAGACCTTTTAGATCTAGAATTTGAGAGATACGTCAGATTCAATATTGAGCTCCTACAAAGTGAAAAATGGTGTGTAGTTTGTTTATAATTTTGCATAAGTTTGGTTTGAAAAATTAGTTTAAAGTAATTCAAAGGGCATAGTGAAGAATAACTATCATTAATTGATGCTCTGAAGAAATAAAATGGAAACACCTAGTAAGAAACCTGAAAGCTCTATCATGACTCATGAAGAAGAGGAAGAAATGCAACATGATATATCAAAATTACAAGACCAAGTGCAACAAATTTCACTCTCACAAAAAGTTGCTACAAGAAAGGCTTCCTAGTGGCGAAAAGGTAATAGAGAAAACTCATGATGAGAACAAAATAAATGTTGATCATGATTTCATAGACTCTAATGGTGGATTGAAGACCCACCATGTTCCAAAGATCGATATGAGGAATTTTGATGGCAAGGATCCCGTAACATGGATACTACATATGGAGCGATATTTTGATCTCCATAATGTGCAAAACACACAAAAGGTACATATTGCAACTTTATATTTGGAACCAAATTAGTTTGTATGGTATTGACGGCTTTGCTCTCGTAAACAAATTGTCACTTGGGCAATTTTTACGGAAGAAATGATAGCACATTATGAGGATATGAAAAGCAACACTTTTTTTAGCCAATTGATAAATCTCAAACAAAAGGGTTCAATGATGGAGCACATTGAGGACTTCCAAAAATTGAATATAAGGGTAAAATATATTACAAAGGAGTATATGATTGATGTGTTCATATGTACTTTAAAGGATACCATCCAACATGAGGTTCACCTTTAGGAACCTAATTCATTGGAGAAGGCATTCAGGTTGGCAAGAAAAAAGGAAAGCAGAATTATGGCAACAAGGAGGCCTAACACTCACAATTATAAATATGGAAGTGTTGTTGCCCCTAACCTTCCACAACCCACAAGGTTGACACCACAATAATTGGAAGAAAAAAACGTAAAAGGGCTTTGTTACAGTTGTGATAGAAAATACACTAAAGGCCATAAGTGTGCTCTGAAGAAATTATTTTACATAGATTGTGAAGAGGAGGAAGAAAAGGAACAAGAAACGTCAAAAGAAGAGGATATACACCTGGAACAAACTCTAGACAAAGAAGAAATAAATCCGACCATATCTTGTAATGCATTGACTGGAATTACCACTCCTCAAACTATCAAGATAGAAGGACATATCGAGAAGAAAAAGGTAATAGTGTTGATTGATTCGGGAGTACCCATAATTAGCCAATGAATTGAATTTCTTCCTATATCTAGCACCAGAGTGTCAAGTAATGGTTGCAAGTGGAGGAACCATAAATTTTTCTGGAAAGTGCCATAATATTAAACTATCTGTGGGAGAATATGTATTGAATAGCCCAATGCTTTCCATTCCAATGTGTGGTGCTGATGTTGTACTAGGAGTCCAATGCCTACAATCCTTAGGTAAAATAGCTTTTAATTTTCAAGAACTTTTCATGAAATCTTCTTCGGAAGGAAAGGAAGTTGAATTAAGGGGTATCATAGGGAAACTGGTAAAGATAATCAGCTCTAACAGAATGAGAATGCTTCTAAAGAAAGAACAATGATGTTCACTAGAGGTTCCCACACCGAGATCATCTATTTCTCCAGATATCCAAAATGTCTTGGACAATCATTCCAAGGTATTTGAAACTTACAAAGGCCTCCCACCTATTCATGATCATGATCATTCTATTCATTCGATTCCAGGAAGTGTTCCTCCAAACATCAGGCCTTACAGATATCCCTATGCCCAAAAGAGTGAAATTGAACGTATGGTTGTAGAAATGCTAGAGTCTGGTATAATTCAACCTAGTCAAAGTTATTTCTCTGCTCCAGTGGTGTTGGTGCACAAGAAGGATGGGTCATGGCACATTTTTCTGGATTATAGGGAGCTCAACAAACTCACTATTAAAGATAAATATCTCATTCCCGTCATTGATGAATTATTGGATGAATTGCATGGATCAATTTACTTCACCAAGTTGGATCTTCACTCAGGATATCATCAAATCAGAATGAAGACTGAAGACATTCCGAAAACAACATTTAGAACTCATGAGGGTCATTGTGAACTTTTAGTCATGCCTTTTAGCCTTACCAATGCACCTTCTACATTTCAAGGTTTGATGAATTCCATTTTCAAACCCTTAATTAGAGATTTTGTGTTAGTATTTTTTTGATGATATACTAATCTACAAGTCTTGGAAGGATTATGTTCAACATGTTGACAGGGTGCTTAAACTATTGGAGGAAAAATAATTATATGCAAAAATCTCTAAACGTTTCTTTGGAGTATAGGAGGTGGAATATTTGGGTCATATTGTATCTCATGAAGGTGTTAAGGTAGACCCTAGAAAAATTAAATCCATTAAGGAATGGAAAATCCCCACATCCATAAAGCATCTGCGAGGATTTCTCGGGTTGACAGGGTATTATCACAAGTTTGTTAAAAATTATGGGAGAATAACAACACCTCTAACAACATTATTGAAGAAAGATGCATTTTCATGGACTCCAGAAGCAATGAAGGCCTTTGAACATCTTAAATAGGCAATGTTCCAAGCACCTGCCTTAGCTACGCTGGACTTCATAAAAACCTTTATTGTGGAATGTGGTGCCTTAGGAAATGGAACTGGTGCTGTTTTAATGCAAGAAGAAAGACCCATTGCTTTCGAAAGTCATTCAATCAAAGGAAAGTATTTACACAAAGTTATTTATGAGAAGGAAATGTTGGCAATACTACATGCACTTAAGAAATGGATACTCTACCTAATGGGAAGAAACTTTAAGGTAAAAACGGATCATGATAGTCTTAAATACTTTTTAGAACAAAGATTATCTTCAGAAGAGTAGCAAAAATGGGTCACAAAGATGTTGGGTTATGAATTTGAAATTATCTACAAAAAAGGGAAGCAAAATGTTGTGGCAGATGCACTCTCAAGAAAGGATGAGGATGTGGAAGCATTGCTTTGCACCATTTCTATTATCCAACCAAATTGGATAAATGAAGCAAGGGATGAATGGAAGAATGATGAAGAAGTGTGGGTACTCATTTAAAAGCTACAACAAGATCCCAGTACATTTGATACATTTAGCTGGAAAAATGATTCGTTATGGTACAAAAATCGCTTATACCTAAGTAAGAATTCCTAACTCAAAGAAAAGATTCTTATGGAATTGCACACTTCTCCCTTAGGAGGGCACTCAGGATTTTTTAAAACTTACCACGGGATTAAGAAGGAATTTTTTTGGGATGGACTTAAATCAGATATTCAAAAGTTTGTGGCGGAATTTTTGGTTTTCCAACAAAATAAAGTTGAAACAATTAAGACCCCAAGTCTATTACAAACTTTATCCATTCCAAGCCAACGTTGGGAGGAGGTTTCAATGGATTTTATCACAGGTTTACCCAAGTCCAAAGGAAAGAGTGTCATCATGGTGGTAGTTGACATACTTACCAAGTATGCACACTTTTGTGCATTATCTCATTCATTTAAAGCCAGTACAGTTTCTACTTCATTTATGGAAATAATTCAAAATCTATATGGAAACCCAAATATTATTGTAAGCGACAGAGACCCCATTTTCACTGGAAATTTTTGGACAGAATTATTTTCTTGTCTTGGTACTCAATTAGCTCATAGCTGATCTTATTATCCTCAATCTAATGAGAAAACTAGGATAGTAAATGAATGTTTGGAAGGATATCTACGTTTCTTTGTCTCTGGTAAACATACACAATGGGTGAAATGGTTGCCTCTGGCTGAATGGTGGTATAACACTTCCTTCCATACTGCAGCAAAAATGACCCCATTTATGGCACTTTATGGATATTATCCACCATCCATCACATCATATTTAAGAGAAAATTCTAAGGTTCAAGCAGTGGAAGATCACATCAAGTATCAACAACAATTTCTCCAACTCTTAAATGATAACCTCACTTTGGCGCAAAATAGAATGAAACAACAAGGAGATCAACATCGTAGTGAAAGAAGTTTTGATGTAGGTCACTAGGTATTCCTATGGCTACAACCATATAAACAAATGTACCTCAAGAAAGCTAAGAAGGATAATAAATTATCACCAAAGTATTATGCTCCATACAAGGTGTTGCAAAATATTGGTACTATGGCATACAAATTGGAGCTTCCTGCAGCGTCCCGAGTGCACCCAGTTTTCCATGTTTAGTGCTTAAAGAAGGTTATAGGTGACAATCTCCCAATTCAAACAATATTTCCAGAACTTGACAAGGAAGGAAAAATCATATTGGAACCTGAAGCAGTCAAAGAAACAAGAACTCGACAACTACGAAATCGATCAATTTCAGAGCATCTCATCAAGTGGAAGAACTTACCCACTGAAGATTCCACAGGGGAGGATGATAATTTTATACAGAAGCATCTAGAACTACTCAAGCATTGAGGATAAAACTTTTTTGAAGGAGAGGGGCATCTTTAGGTTCCTATAATACTAGTGATTCCCCCATCACTATTTTCATTGTAGCCTTTATTGTTATTATTGTTCCCCATAGAAGCCCACTATTGTTATTGTTGTGCCCTTATATTATTCTTGTTATGTCAGATTTGATTATATTGTGACCCCTTATACTCTTATGTATAGAAAGGAGGTTTTTTCATTTGAATCATCTAAGAATTGTTCATTTGTGTAATGTAAAGGAGGTTGTCCCCTCGAAGAGGCTGATTTTGAAGTCGTTGATCTATATTTTCTATCTTTTTGTGAGCTAGTTTCATAACATTTGGCTTCTCCCCACAATGGATTTTTTGGATTTAATCCCTAATCTCCTCTCCATGTTGTTTCATTATTTAGAATGAGTCGTCATCCATAGCCTTCAATCCATCATGGGAAATCAGACAAGGGAATCCAATCTCCCTGATCTAGGGGGATATTGGTGGCCACCCTCCTATTCCACTTGGACCCCCACTGTTGTTTCTTTTCAGTTTTCTTAATTGTAGCAAAACTTACTAGTTTTGGCAATTTTTTGGGTCCTAAAATTCTGAAGTCGTTTTAAGGGACTAAAAGACGTTTTTAGGGAAAAAATAGAGACCAAAAAAGTTTGAAACAAGTTTACATGTCTTTATTTCGGCCTCCTCTTTGAAACCTTCAGAACAAGGTATTATGATAGCCAAACGGAGATCATATGCCAAACTTACGACCCGGGGAAGTTGATGTACCAATTTACCCAAACAAGGCCCACAGTTTTGGTGCTTCATCTCCTAGGGTTAGGTGTTTTGATGTTTAGGATTTTCCATTGTTTCTCAAAAATAAATAGACCTTTGAGCCTCGTTGTAACACAGTTCAAAGGCAGGTAGCCACCACCTCTTCTTAGAGATAAACTACCATCGTCTGAGCTAGTTTATTTCCATTTATGTATGTCATCATATTTCAGTTCTTTCACATTAATGAAATGAAGTTTAATTTCTGTTGCATCTCTCTGTTTATGTATATATATGTATTATGTTGCATTGATGCATAAGTCTGGAACAGTTGTATCAGGGCAGTCAATTCTTTCTCTATTTTTCTTTTCATGTCCCCAACGAGGTCAGGGTATAAGGAGTTAGGGCTCGAACTAGTTGAACATTGCAAGACTAGCCTCGCAAACCCCGACAACCTCCCATGGCGGAAGAAAAGAAAGATGGGGGGGGCAGGAGATCCTTTCAAAATATTGCTCGAGGAATCCCTCAAGCGATAAAGTAACAAGATGATGAATAACTTTTCCTAGATCCTTCACCGGCTACCCACAACGACACATCTTCATCCAAAAACCACTCTAGAGGATTCACTACTTTTAAGGTACAAGTTACCATTGACATTCCCATATTTGAAGGACAGATAGATGTAGACATCGTAGATAGATGGTTAAATTTGTTGGAAAGATATTTTTTAGTTCATGGCTTTTCCAATCGGGAAAATATTACTTTTGCACTCCTCAAAACTGCCCACATGTCAAGGAATGGTGGGAAACCTACTGTGAACAAAAGGATGAGAGGGAATCCTCATTGTTTTCATCCGCACCCACTTGGAATTCTTTTAGAGGCACCTTCAAGGAACAATATTACCCTATCAGGAGCTATGAAGATAAATACATAAAGCGGACATTGCGGTAGGGAAGGAACCAAGATGTGTCAGAGTTCACAAAGTTTTCCATATCCTTCGCACAAAGTTGGGTATCAAGGATTTTGAGTGACATTTGGTACTAAAGTACCGTAGTTGTATACACAAGTACATCTAGATGAGATGGAATTCTTGGACATATCCTTGCTTGGCGCCGCCTATCGATATGTTGTCAAGATCAAGAAGAAATTTAAATAGAAGAAGCAAGAATTTGCATATGAAAATCTGAAGAAAGGGAAAGGTGCCCCCAAATCGCAGATGAAAGGATAAATACAAGGCGAGGCAACTTAGGACAACCAGTCGAAGCTGCAACCAAAGAACAACACCAGAAAGACAAAGAAGGACAACGCGAAATGGTCTGAGTTCCATAAGATCCCCACTCACAACACAAGTGATTTTCGAGCCAAGCAGTCATTGGTGGCCGAGCTAAAGGCCTCTAAATCATACACATGTTCTGACTCTGAGTCAAAAACTGATAAGGGGAATGAAAAGGGGAAGTAGATTATTAATGCAAAGCTTAGCGCCACCATTGCCACCACCAAGATCCAGAAAGATGAGCCTAAAGTTCAAGAGGAGAGGGAGAGGTTCTTCCCCTCATAGATGTGGTTGAAGGGTTCTTCTTTGTAGTTCATTGTCGACAATAGGAGCCCAAATGAACCTGATTTCAGCAAACATCATGAAGCAGTTGGGCCTACCGACCACACAACACCCACAGTCGTGCACCATCGGGTGGCTTCACCAAGGGCGAGATCTCCATGTCAGTGAACAATGTCACCTTCCCTATAGTATCAAGCCCTTCACAGATGAGGTATTGTGTGATTTTGTTGCTCTTGAAGTTTGTTATGTTTTATTAGGCCAACCATATGTATGGAAGCAACAAGCTATGTATGAGTCTAGGCCTTGCACTGTTATTATTACTTTGGGCAATAAGTTGTATAGGATTCTAGAGGTAGCACCACCTATTGTCATTTTTTTATCACTGCAAAGAAATGTAGTAAGATATTTTTTGAGACTAGGAAATTTGTTTTCCTTATGAATCACCCTAAGGGAAAGAAGAATATTTTGGCCATGACCTCTAGACAAGGCTCCTCTGCACGATAGAAATAGATGGACGAGGTTGTAGAGGAGTATAGGGATATATTCACCTCACCACAGGGGTAACTCTACACTGTCAGGTCAAGCACTCCATCGATATGACCCCTAGCATGCCGCTACCCAATGGACAGATCTATCCACGCTCTATTCTAGAGAATGATGAAATCAAGAGGCATATTCATGAGTTGTTGTAGAAATGGCACATCAAGCCAAGTTCATCACCCTATGGGAACCCGATCATGTTGGTAGAGAAGAAGGAGGGTGATCCAGGTGGATGTTGGTGGCCACCCACCTATCCCACTTGGACCCCCACAACTATCTCTTTCAGTTTTTCAGTTTCCTTGTTTGTAGCACAATTTACTATTTTTACCAGTTTTTCGGCTCCTGAACTTCCGGAGCCATTTTGAGGCCCTCAATGATGTTTTTTTTGGGAAAACTGGGAGCAACATGGGTCACAGTTTGATGTTGCTCTTCCCATAGTTATAGTCCTCAGATAGATATTTCTAACGAGCTACTTTGCGCGTCAAACATAGATCGTATGCCAAAGTTACGACCTCGGGAAGTTGATGTACCAACTTACCCAAACGGGGCCCACAATTTGGCGCTTCATCTCCTAGTTTAGGCTTTTGTATGTTTAGGGTTTTCCATTGTTTCTCAACAATAAATAGGCCTTCGAGCCTCATTGTAACAGAGTTCAAAGGCATGTAGCCACGACAACTCTTCTCAGAGATAAGCTACCATTGCCCTAGCTGGTTTATTTCCATTTCTATTTGTAAGAATATTTCAGTATTTTACAGTAATGAAATAAAGTATTATTTTCACTGCATATCTGTGTTTGTGGTTATCTCTGTAATTTGTTGCGTTCCTGTTTAATTCTGGATTAGTGGTATCAGAGTGGTTTGTTTTTTCTTTGTTTTTCTTGCATGTCCCCAATGAGGTCGGGATATAAGGAGTTAGGGCTCGATCTGGTCGAACCTTTTCAAGATCAGCCTCGCAAAGCCCAATGGCCTCCCATGGCGGATGAAAAGAAAGATGAAGGGGTTGGAGATCCTATCAAAATCTTGCTCGAAGAAGCCCTCGAGCGACAAAGGAATGCGACGATGGACAACTTTGCCCAGATCCTTCAGCGGCTACCCAGAGGCGACGCATCAACTTCCAAAAGCTACTTTGGAAATGCCATGCCCTTTAAGGTACAAGTTAATTTTGAAATCCCCATATTCGAGGGTCAAATAGACACAGATGTCATAGATAAATGGTTAAATCTGCTAGAAGGGTATTTTTCTATTCATGAATTTTTGAGTCGGGAAAATATTATTTTCACTCTTCTTAAAGTAGCCCCCAACATCAAGGACTGGTGGGAAACCTACTGCAAGCAGAAGGATGAAAGTACGGGCTCACTATTTTCAGTCGCACCCACTTGGAATTCATTCAGGGATGTCGTCAAGGAGTAGTACTACCCTGTCAAAAGCTATGAGGAAGAATACATAAAGTGGACCACGTTGCGGCAAGGAAGGGACCAAGATGTGACAGAGTTCACCAACATTTTTCATACCCTTCGCACACAGTTGGGTATCAAAGATTCTGAGATGTATCTGGTACTCAAATACCGTGGCTGCATACATAGATACATCGAGGAAGGGATGGAGTTCCTGAACATCTCCTCACTCGACACGGCTTACCGATACACTATCAAGATTGAGTAGAAGTTTAAACAGAAGAAGTGAGACTTTGGATCTGCGAATCCGAAGACCAAAGGACAAAGCAAAGGAGGAGTGACCCAAGATAGCCAGTCGAAGCCGCAAGAAACGAATAACACCATGAAATCGAAGAAGGACATAGGAAAGTGGTGTGAGTTCCACAAGAGCCCACTCACAGCACAAGTGAGTGTCGGGCCAAGCAATCACTGGTGGCCGAGTTGAAGGCTTCAGAATCAGATGCATGTTTCGACCCTGAGTTAGAATCCAACAAGGGGAATGGCAAAGGGAAGCAGATCATTGATGCGGAGCCCAACATCACTATTGCCACCACCAAGATCCAGAGGAATGAGCTCGAAGATCCAGAGGAGGGGGAGCAACTTTTCCACTCACAAATGTGGCTGAAGGGTTTGCCGCTGCAATTCATTGTCGACAGTGGCAGCCAAAAGAACCTCATTTCAGCAGAGGTTTTGAAGCGGTTGGTCCTACCGACTACACCACACCCACAGTTGTACAGTATTGGGTGGCTTCACCAAGGACGAGATCTCCAAGTCTACCAGTACTAATGCCTTCCCTACAGCATTAAGCCATTTACATATGAGGTATTGTGTGATGTTGCACCTCTTGATGTTTGTGATGTACTATTAGGCCAACCATACTTATGGAGGCGACATGTTGTGTATGAGTCAAGGCCTCGCGCTGTTATTATTACTTTGGGTAATTCATTATACAAGATACCGAAGGTAGCCCCACCTACCACCACCTCTTTGATCACTCATAAGAAAGGCAACAAGCTTATCTCCCAGACTAGGAAATTCATTTTCTATCTGGTTCGCTCCCAAAGTAAGGGGAAGATCGTCACCACATCCATGACCCCCATGAAGGGTTCCTCCATGCAATAGTAGCAGTAGAGGGATACGATCATGAAGGAACACAGGAACATCATCTCCTAACCCACAGGAGCACCACACAAGTTTTAGGTGGGTGATAAAGTATGGTTTCATCTGCAGAAAGAATGCCTTACAAGAACCCATGAAAAGCTCAGACCACTCTGACATGGTCCTTACACCATTAACAAGGTTGTGGGAAACAATGCTTTGGAGCACATCATTCCCTCATTCCTTCGCCTGCACAAAGTGTTCAATGTGTACCACCCTCGACCATGCTTCCCACCATTACTGGGCACATCAGAGATTGTAGAACAGCTCACCAGGGACCAAGTTCAACAGATGGAGGAACTCAACGCAATGGGGACCATTGCTTCCTAAGGGGGGAGGAATGATCCAGGTTGATGTTGGTGGCCACCCACCTATCCCACTTGGACCCCCACAACTGTCTCTTTTAGTTTTTCAGTTTCCTTATTTGTAGCACAATTTACTATTTTTAGCATTTTTTCGGGTCTTGAACTTACGGAGCCGTTTTGAGGCCCTAAACGACATTTTTTGGGAAAACCTAGAGCAACATGGGTCATGGACTAATTTTGCTCTTCCCAAATTTATAGTCCTCAGATAGATCTTTCTAACGAGCTATTGTGCGAGTCAAATGGAGATCGTATGCCAAAGTTGCGACCCTGGGAAGTTGATGTACCAATTTACCCAAACAGGGCCCACAGTTTGGCGCTTCATCTCCTAGGGTTAGGTTTTTGGATTTTTAGGGTTTTCCATTATTTCTCAACAATAAATAGGCCTTCGAGCCTCATTGTAATAGAGTTCAGAGGCATGTAGCCGCGACATCTCTTCTCAGAGATAAGCTACCATCGCCCTAGCTGGTTTATTTCCATTTCTATTTGTGAGCATATTTCAGTATTTTACAGTAATGAAATGAAGTATTATTTTCGCTGCATATTTGTGTTTGTGGTTATCTCTGTAATTTGTTGCATTCATGTTTAAATCTAGTTCAATGGTATCAGAGCGGTTGGTTTTTTCTCTATTTTTGTTTTCATGTCCCTAACGAGGTTGGGATATAAGGAGTTAGGGCTCGATCTGGTCAAACCTTTGCAAGATCAGCCTCGCAAACCCCAATGCCCTCCCATGGCGGATGGAAAGAAAGATGAGGGGGTAGGAGATCCTATCAAAATCTTGCTCAAAGAAGCCCTCGAGCGACAAAGGAACACAATGATGGACAACTTTCCCAGATCCTTCAGTGGCTACATAGAGGTGACACATCGACTTCCAGCAGCTACTTTGGAAATGCCATGCCCTTTAGGTACAAGTTAATTTTGAAATCCCCATCTTCGAGGGACAAATAGACATAGATGTCGTAGATAAATGGTTAAATCTATTAGAAGGATATTTTTCTATTCATGAATTTTCGAGTCGGGAAAATATTGTTTTCGCTCTTCTCAAAGCAGCCCCCACGTCAAGGATTGGTGGGAAACCTACTGGGAGTAGAAGGATGAAAGTATGAGCTCACTATTTTCAACTGCACCCACTTGGAATTCATTTTGGGATGTCGTCAAGGAATAGTACTACCCTGTCAAAAGCTATGAGGAAAAATACATAAAGTGGACCAAGTTGCGGCAAGGAAGGGACCAAGATGTGCCAGAGTTCACCAACATTTTTCATAGCCTTCACACATAGTTGGGTATCAAAGATTCTGAGTTGCATCTGGTACTCAAATACCGCAGCTGCATATACAGATACATCCAGGAAGAGATGGAGTTCTTGAACATCTCCTTGCTCGACATAGCGTACCGATACACTATCAAGATCGAGTAGAAGTTTAAACAGAAGAAGCAAGACTTTGGATCTGCGAATCCGAAGACCAAAGGACAAAGAAAAGGTGGAGTGACCTCAGATAGCCTGTTGAAGCCGCAAGAAACGAATAACACCACGAAGTCGAAGAAGGACACAGGAAAGTGGTGTGAGTTCCATAAGAGCCCCACTCGCAACACAAGTGAGTGTCGGACCAAACAATCGCTGGTGGCTGAGTTGAAGGCTTAAGAATCAGACGCATGTTCTGACCCTAAGTTAGAATCCAACAAGGGGAATGGCAAAGGGAAGCAGATCATTAATGCGGAGCCTAGCGTCACTGTTGCCATCACCAAGATCCAGAGGAATGAGCCAGAAGATCCAGAGGAGGGGGCGCGACTTTTCCACTCACAAATGTGGGTGAAGGGTTTGCCGCTGCAATTCATTGTCGACGGTTGCAGCCAAAATAGCCTCATTTCAGCAGAGGTCGTGAAGCGGTTGGTCCTACTGACTACACCACACCCGCAGTCATACAGTATTGGGTGGCTTCACCAAGGATAAGATCTCCGAGTCTGCCAGCAGTGCCACCTTCTCTACAGCATTAAGCCATTTACAGATGAAGTATTGTGTGATGTTGCACCTCTTGATGTTTGTGATGTACTATTAGGCTAAACATACTTATGGAGGTGACATGCTATGTATGAGTCAAGGCCTCGCGCTGTTATTATTACTTTGGGTAATTCATTATACAGGATACCGAAGGTAGCCCCACCTACCACCACTTCTTTGATCACTCCTAAGAAAGGCAACAAGCTCATCTCCCAGACTAGGAAATTCATTTTCTGTCTGGTTCGCTCCCAAAGTAAGTGGAAGATCGTCGCCACGTCCATGACACCCGTGAAGGGTTCCTCCACGCAATAGTAGCAGCAGAGTGATACGGTCATGAAAGAACACATGAACATCTTCTCCTTACCCACAATGGTACCACACAAGTTTCAGGTGGATGACAAAGTTTGGTTGCATCTGCAGAAAGAACACCTTACAAGAACCCATCAGAAGCTCAGACCACTCCAACATGGTCCTTACACCATTAACAAGGCTGTGGGAAATAATACTTTGGAGCACATCATTCCCTCATTCCTTTGCCTGCACAAAGTGTTCAATGTGTACCACCCTCGACCACGCTTCCCACCATTACTAGGCACATCAAAGATTGCAAAACACCTCACCAGGGACCAAGTTCAGCAGATGGAGGAACTCAATGCAATGGGGACCATTACTTCCTAAGGGGGGAGGAATGATCCAGGTGGATGTTAGTGGCCACCCACCTATCCCACTTGGACCCCCACAACATTCTATTTCAGTTTTTCAGTTTCCTTATTTGTAGCACAATTTACTATTTTTAGCAGTTTTTCGGGTCCTGAACTTCCGGAGCCGTTTTGAGGCGCTAAAAGACATTTTTTGGGAAAAACTGGAGCAACATGGGTCATGGACCAATGTTGTTCTTCACAAAGTTATATTCCTAGGATAGATCTTTCTAACAAGCTACTGTGCGCATCAAATGGAGATCGTATGCCAAAGTTACGTCCTCGGGAAGTTGATGTACCAATTTACCCAAATGGGGCCCACAGTTTGGCGCTTCATCTCCTAGGGTTACATTTTTGGATGTTTAGGGTTTGCCATTATTTCTCAACAATAAATAGGCCTTCGAGCCTCATTGTAATAGAGTTCAGAGGCATGTAGCTGCGACATCTCTTCTCAGAGATAAGCTACCATCGCCCTAGCTAGTTTATTTCTATTTCTATTTGTAAGAATATTTCAGTATTTTACAGTAATGAAATGAAGTATCATTTCTACTGCATATCTGTGTTTGTGGTTACCTCTGTAATTTGTTTCATTCCTGTTTAAATCCGGATCAGATGGAACCTGGAGACTTTGTATTGACTATTGGGTGCTGAACAAGATCACTCTCCGAAATAGTTATCCAACCCCACAAATTCATGATCTTTTGGACCAGCTCAAGGGGGCCAAATATTTCAGCAAGATTGACTTAAAGTCTGGTTATCACCAGGTACCAATCGAACCCTCTCATGTGTGGAAGACTACCTTTAAATCCAAGGAGGGCCTTTTTGAATGACCGATCATGCCTTTCGGGCTGACGAATGCCCCTGCGACCATCATGAGACTGATCGGAAACATCTTGCGACCCTTCACCAACTCATTCATGGTGGTGTATTTGGATGAGCTTACGGTATTTATCCAGGGTTGGGAAGAACACCTCCACCATATTTGAAAGGTTCTCCAAATCCTGTGGCAACTCCAATTTGGATAAATGCAATTTTGGTATGACCCACGTTCAATATTTAGGGTACATCATTGATGAATGGGGTGTGAATGTGAACCCAACCAAGATAAAGGTAATTGAGGATTGACCAGACCAAACCACTCTAATAGAGCTCCACAGCTTTTTGGGCCTTGCCAGCTTCTACTGTAGGTTAATGTTGGGGTTCTCTCATATCAAATGGATTTTGATTCAAGTCACCGAGGGAGGAGTAAAAGCAAAGTTCATTTAGTATTAATCCCAAAAGAAGGTGTTTGTCAAGATCAAGCATTGCCTTTACACTAGTGCTCACATTACCAGACCTGTAACAACCATTTGAGATCAAGATAGATGCCTATGTGATCTAGGTAGATGTTGGTGGCCACCTGCCTATCCCACTTGGAACCCCACAACTATCTCTTTCAGTTTTCAGTTTCCTATTTTGTAGCACAATATACTATTTTTGGTAGTTTTCTAGGTCTTGAACTTCCGGAGCCGTTTTGTGCCCATAAAAAACGTTTTTTGGGAAAACCCTGAGAAACATGGGTTGTGCACCATGTTTCTCACTCAAACGTTGTAGTCCTTGGGTAGATCTTCCTGATGAGGTATTGTGCGCGTCAAACGAAGATCGTATGCCAAAGTTACGACCCCGGGAAGTTGATGTACCAATTTACCCAAATGGGGCCCACAGTTTGGTGTTTCATCTCCGAGGGTTATGTTTTTGGATGTATAGGGTTTTCCATTGTTTCTCAACAATAAATAGGCCTTCGAGCCTCATTGTAACATAGTTTAGAGGCATGTAGCTGCCACATCTCTTCTCAGAAATAAGCTACCATTGCCCTAGCTGGTTTATTTCCATTTCTATTTGTAAGCATATTTCAGTGTTTTACATTAATGAAATGAAGTATTATTTCTGCTACATCTCCATATTTATGGTTATCTCTTTAACTTTTTGCATTCCTATTTAAATCTGAAGAAATGGTATCAGAGGGGTCTGCTCTTTCTTTTTTTTTCTTTGCATGTCCCCAACGAGGTCAGGATATAAGGAGCTAGGGCTTGAACTGGTCGAACATTTGCAAGACCAACCTTGCAAATCCCAATGGCCTCCCATGGCGGATGAAAAGAAAGATGAGGGGGCAGGAGATCCTGTCAAAATCTTGCTTGAAGAAGCCCTCGAGTGACAAAGGAACACGATGATGGACAAATTTGCCCAGATCCTTCAGCGGCTACCCATGGGCAACACATCTACTTCCAACAGCTACTCTGGAAATTCCACACCCTTTAAGGTACAAGTTAATTTTTAAATCCCCATATTTGAGGGTCAAGTAGATGCAGATGTCATAGATAAATGGTTAAATCTACTAGAAGGTTATTTTTTTGTTCATGATTTTTCCAGTCGGGAAAAGATTATTTTCGCACTTCTCAAAGCAATCCCCCACGTCAAGGATTGGTGGGAAACCTACTGCGAGCATAACAATGAAAGTATGGGATCAGTGTTTCTAGCTGCACCCACTTGGAATTCATTTCAGGATGCCATCAAGGAGTAGTACTACCCTGTCAAAAGCTATGAGGATAAATTCATAAAGTGGACCACGCTGCGGCAAGGAAGGGACCAAGATGTGCCGAAGTTCACAAATACTTTTCATACCCTTTGCACAAAGTTGGGTATCAAGGATTCTGAGCTGCATTTGGTACTGAAATATTGTGGCTGCCTACACAACTACATCCAAGATGAGATGGAGTTCCTGAACATATCCTTGCTCGGCATGGCATACCGATACATTGTCAAGATCGAGCAGAAGTTTAAACAAAAGAAGCGAGACTTTGGATATGCAAATCCGAAGAACAAAGGACAAATCCAAGGTGGGGTGACCCAAGACAACCCGTTGAAACCGCAAGAAGAGAACAACACCATGAAGTCAAAGAAGGACACGGGAAAGTGGTGTGAGTTCCATAAGAGCCCCACTCATCACACAAGTGAGTATCGGACAAAGAAGTCGCTGGTGGCAGAGTTGAACGCTTCAGAATCAGATGCATGTTCCGACGCGAAGTTAGAACTCGACAAGGGGAAGGACAAAGGGAAGCAAATCATTGATGTGGAGCCCAGCGCCACTGTTGCCACTGCCAAGGTCTAGAAGAATGAACCCAAAGATCCAGAGGAGGGGGAGCATCTTTTCCACTCACAAATGTGGCTGAAGGGTTCGCCACTACAATTCATTGTCGACAGTGGCAGCCAAAAGAACCTCATTTCAGCATAGGTCATGAAGCGGTTGGGACTACTAACCATACCACACCCACAACCGTACAATATATTGTTTCAGGGAAAACTAGCGTCGATTCGAACTACTAGTCCCACTAAGACGGGTAGCTATCTTAGAAACAAACAATGAAAGCTTTTCAAGAGTTACTTTAAGTGTGATAGATGGAAGAGAAGAAAAGAGGACCAACCTGGATCTTCCGCTTTGATCCTAGCTTGATTTCTCCTTTCCTTGATAGAATTTGCCACTCCTCTCCTACTTGTCCCACTTCAAATAGTACCTGTAGAGTCAAAGTAACAACAAACTATCATAGCATCTCTATCTAAAACATCATAAACAATGCGGAATCAGAAACACATTGACCATACAATTGCATTCATAAGCAATAAGATTCACAAATACAAGATCATATGGAGGAAAACTCAAAGAACTTTATTAACAGTAATGTAAGAGAGGATTACAACCCATCTGTCCAATCCAGCATCATCCTCCCAGTTGTAGAAGCCCTCTTCACCTCATGAACAAGCAAATCACCCAACAATCCAATGTCTCTTCTCAGCGAACCAACAACACTTCCTTACAAAATACAAAATTCCAGCCTCTAGATGTCTCAGATGAAGGATCCATTTATAGATGTCTTACAAGGGTGTGAGTTAGCTCTTGGTTTTTGATTAGTGTCATTTCACTGATAGTTCTTGGTTCCACTTGGAGATTTCATTATCTCTTACTCATCCCTGGGCGAATTCATAGAGGCAAGTGTCATAGGAGAAGTTTCTAGAAGATTCCATGATCATCCACCTTGCAAATTGTCTCTGCCATTTGCCTATTCTCGCTCATTTGACCCCACAGAAATCCATTTGAGTATGCATCGCACTTGGCCAATTAGGCAGTCAATATGCATCACACCTTGCCCATGGAGCAGTCTGTATGGTCCCGTTTTGGCCAGTTCTGAGTAGTTTTTCATGTGGAACTTCTGGGAAATGGTGTAATCAGTTGACCATGAACCTTTAGAGTGTGAAACAACACTTTTAGGGACTTAAGGAGCCCTTAGTTTATGGACATATGATTTTGGGGTTGCAGTGCCCAAATATGTCTATAACAGCTGCCCCCTAAAGCATGAGGTCGTAAATCTTCTGATGTCGGGTGAAATGCTTTATTCACGAGGATCCAAGGTATTCAAATTGGAAGGTGACCTGTATAAGATACAATACAATACATCATCATCATATTATTTTCATGATCTAGCTGAGGTGGGCATTCCCATGCTCAGCTTTATAAATTCATTTTCATGTACATAGGATAGACAATTGTCTGCTGTTGCAAACTTGTGATTCTTCACATGAAGAGTCATCTTCCCTGGCTAGATGACTATCTGTGCAGCTTCTGTGTACAATTGATGTCTTTATTTTCTTGAATATATCGCAGCTTGGATGGATGAAACTAGATCTAGGGTCTTTAAAACTCGTGCAATATTTGCCCGATGTACAAGTCGATCCATGTGAAAAGATGTTCTAAAGTCGAACATGGAAAGACATCACTTGATTACCAACCAATGATGTAAGCTGTTAACAGACGCGAGAGGAATCATCGATAATGATGATGACCCTCAAGGTACTACAGTACAATTCACATGGTGTCAATATATGAGCTGATGTCGAACACCACGAAAATTCTTTTGGTCGAAGTTCATTGATGTAAACCTGTCGTTGGAAATGAGAAACTTTCCATTGATGCATGCAAGCTTCAAAGTACTGAAAGGGTTGTTTCTAAATCAACTTCTTGGATAATGAGCTGATGTCAACAAGAAGTGACCTATCGTAGGAGGGCCTTGATGTATCCCACATCTACGACACGAAACAGAGCAAATGATTTTTGTGGAGGTGAAAACGATCTGATGATATGAGGTTCAGGAATGACGGTCATGAAAAATGAAGCGTGGATGTAATGCAGTGGATGAGGCATTTGCTGGATGGTGAATTTTCTGAATGACTTCTCTTGAACATATTGGCGACAATGATATGGAGTAGTAGCGTTAACCCCATGGATGGCACGGCGGACCAATGGTGATGGTGAACGGAAACCCAACCCAACTCAATCACGGTGATGGAATGAAAGTGTCATGTTCAAGAGCGACTTGCTATCAATAGAGTTCTTCAAGGTTTTTTCCCATTTTTCCCCAGTCATTTCTGACCAATACCTCTTTATTTTTGACAAGCGTGAGGAGGATAACATATGCTTGGTCTATAATTTTCCCTTCGGGCAAACCTGTCGCTTTGTGTTTAGTGAGCCTAGCGTCAGTGAGACTCGTTCTTGTCTGGGTGGACAAGTTTGTCGCTATTGTTTTAACAAGTTTAATGACAATGATAACTCGGTCCTTTTCTTGTTTAGAGAGTCTGAAAACAGATGAAAAGGAGACTACAAGAGTCCTTTTTCGTGGCATAATCCCTTAAGTCCAAAAAAGTGTAAAATAATATGAAAGGGATGACTTTTCGATAGTTTTAACGAGCCGACAAAGACAAGCACTTCATCTTTTTGTTTAATGATCCCTCAAGTCCAAAACGATAAAAATATATGAGAGGGATAGTGTTCCCCTTACTTTAACGAGCTGGGAAGGCTAATAGCTCGACAATATTTTTATATTTAACGAGTCTAAAAAGAGTTTAAAAGAGGCTCGTTTTTTAGGAACAAGTGATATTTCTGGGTAGCAGCTGGTTCCAGGTAAGTTTGAAACTTCTCAAAACATGGCAGTGTGAAGAGGGTGGAAATCAGAATCACTCATCACAGATGCTCCTCAAAATGGTAAACAATCAAGTGGAAGCGTATGGTCCGCCGAATGAAATGGAGGTGACGGAAGGAACACAACCAAATTTCACAAAGGGCAGATAGCAAAGTGATCACAAAGGTTATTTGCCAAAGGCGGGTTTATTTTTTAATGAGCTTGAACCTTGTGCCAACATGTGCTCTATGCAGGTTGATTTTTTAATGAGCTTGAACCTTGCAGGAACATTGCTCTTTTTCCTTTTTATGTAAGCTAGGAATGACCAAACTATAAAGCTAAAAAGCTAAAAAAATGAAATTGGTCGTTTTTGCTTGTATAAAAAGGTTTGCATGCCCCCAGCATAAAAAAGGTCTTCAGTAACCATATGGAAACTTACTGTGGTTAAGCAGGATGATTTTCTGTCAATACTTAGACAAAACACTTCCTACACTTTGTCCGCCAAATAGACAAAGGTGAAAGGTCACTCGGATCGATCACATAACTTACAGGGAAACTTATCTCTATAGCTAGGTTTGTCTGCAAAATAGACAAGGGTGCATGCCCCCTAAGCTTCGTTACATTCACCAGACTACTCGTGGTAATTAGGTGGATGGAATGAAGGTTCCTTTATGAGATCAAGTGAAAGACTTGACTTGGAACTTTGCTCAGCCTTGTTTCATTTTTTAACGAGGTTGACACCAGTCAACGAACTATCCTCTGGTGACCTTTGATCACAACTCATAAGGGGTCATGAAGGAAAGATCTAGTTCCAATGCCCCCAGTACATAATGTACAACATCACTTAATTGAGTCATGTCAGTCGGATTTTCAACTATGAAAACCTCGTTGTGATCGACACTATCAAAATGGTCAGAGTCCTTCTTAATCTTTGATGATGTAGAAGATATCATATGACAGGTTTCCACTGTGGCCACTTCTGCCAGATTACTTGGAGGTGGGAGGGAAAAAGTACCCATTAAGGATGAGTCTTTTAGGAGACCTACTTTGACATGTTGAAGTGATTGAGAACTTCCATGGATCAACAGAATGCTTCTGGTAACTTGAGAGCTGTTGGGGAGGAAGGTGAGTTGGTCAATGATTGTGATCTTGCTTTGAAAGGGGAATGCAATCTTTCTAAAATATGTTGACACAACAACAGCCATGGCATAAATCCAGGGCCTGCCCAGTAGGATGTTGTAGTCAAGGTTTCCATCAATGACCTCAACTTCAATTTCTACTGTCTTGCCCTCCAGTTCGATTTGCAAGTTACTTAATATCCCATATGGCATGTATGTTCTTCCATCGAATGCTTTCAATGTCGTTGATGATCGTGACAAGGGTGGAGAGCCTAAAGTTTTCTAGCGACTCATTGACATAATACAGGTAGATGCTCCCTCATCAATTATTGTTCAATGAACAGTTTTGTTGAGGGCTTTTACTTGTATGAGGAAAGCGCGCTGTGCTGGTAATTGAGGTTCGTATCCTTTATGACTAAAGGTCACTAGATTGGAATCCATTGGATCAATCCCACCTATTGCTAATAACAAAGCCTGTTTTTGGGATGGACAATTTTGTAGTACTTCAAGTGTCAACATGGCGGATGGAGATTGGGCCAGATCTTCCACTATATCATAATTTTGTGCTGCTCAAGCATGAGGATTAAATGTTGATTTATGTACTACTCCCTTAGGCGGTTTTATTGTTAATTCAGGAATGAATGGTGGAACAAATCCCGAAGAAGTTGTTGTCGAACTGCTTGGTTGATCTGTAGCCTTGCCATTCGACGATTGTGGATTTCCATAATCCTTATTCCTTGTAGATATCAAAGCGTCATTTTGTTGTTTTGAGATGGATAGCATAAGCACTTGGGACGGGGAAGCAATCACTAGCAACCAGGTTAGTTTCTAGATTTGGAAACAGATCAATCAATACCGCTGAGGTATTTGAAGTCTTTTTGAAAAACTTCTTGACTTCAGCTTGATGTGGACAATCTTTTGTGTAATGGTCCTCACCACATATGAAAGATGGTTGATTAGGTTTCTTCCTTCCAGTAGGGTTTCCAGAAGGTTTTTCAGGAGTTGAATCCTCCCGTTTCTTCTTTTTGTTTATCCCTTTCTTCTTGCCCCCTGGTTGCTTAGCATTTTTGCATTTGTTAGTTGACACGGCATTGACCTCCGAGGTGAGAGTTTCCTCATCTGCCTTTTGACTAGAAACCATACGGGCTTTCTTATATGTATCCTTAGCACTTTACGTGCTTGTCGTACCTATCACGCCATCACTGGCATGAGAGTCTTTATTTGATTTAGGAGGAGGAGGAACATAAAATTATGGTCTAGGAGCGTTAGAGCATGCCAGACTGAGTATAGATCAAGTCTAAATATTGCGCACGAGCAATGACCTGCTCTTCTGTAACAAATCCTCCCTTAGCCACATCCTCTGTAATAGAGGGTAACAATGACTTTATAAACCATTCAGCTAAAATACGATTAGGAAAGTACGTCTTCACCATTCTTCGATGACGCTGCCACTCATGAATATGATCAGATATGTGAGTGGTTGTTATCTGTTTAAAGTTGGTAAGGAGTTCTGTCCCTATTTCGTACCTTATGGGTAACTGAAAATGGGTTAAAAAGGTAGTGGCAAGGGTACTAAAGTTGTCAAATGAAGCTCTAGGCAATTCTATATACCATTTAGCCATTGGACCGGTTAACGTTCGCTGAAAAAGGCGAAGCCTAAGCGAATCATCATTCAGGGTGTTGAATGAACACCACAAATGGAATGTCATTACATGATTCGATGGATCTTCACCCGGATTTCCATTGAATTTAGGAATATCAGAGGGAAGTTTATGAGGAATTGCAGGCCACCAAGGGGCATAAGAAATTGGATCATTTGTCAAACGGTTTAGATCTGGTAATTCTAGAGTTTCTACAAAGGGCAACTGTTGATTCAAGTTAGGCGAAGCATACCCAGGATAAGATGGAATCGCTTGAGTGGTAGGTCTTTGCATACCAGCATAATGTATTTGATGCTAGTAACTTTGATAAGGTTGATGGCCATAACCATTATAGTATGATTGTTGATAACTGCTTTGGAAATGTGGTTGCCCATTACTTACAAAGACTTATTTCTCAGGTCCTTGGTATGATTGTTGGAATTGCGGTTGTTGATATTGAACCAGCCATGGTTGTTGGACCATTTGCTGTTGTCCAATACTGGTTGATTGACCAAGATGCGGAGTGATAGTACCTATTTGAGCCTGAGTCACTCCAGATAAGAAGGCACTAACCTGAGGTTGTGATTGAGTCGCTGATATGAGAGGCTGTTGTATTGCAACCTGAGAGACTTGAGGTTGACATACAATAGGTAGTGCTTGTACTTGCGATATAGTCACAATAGCAGGTGTAGTGGAAATATTCGACACAGGATGGACTAGTTGCATTGAATATACAACCCTTGGTTGTTGAGGCAGTATTGGTACCCAACCGCTGGATGTAATTCCAGCTTGACCTGAATTTTGTGGTAAACTCTCATAAGGTTGTTCTCCAGGAGGGAACAATGAAAAGGCATACTACTCCCCATATGGTGGTAATCTAGTACTTAAAGGGTATATTTGCCTTTGAAGACACATTGGATCAACTTGTTGAATTTCAACATAAGAAATACTCGATGAGAATCCGGATGAAGAAATAGGAACAGACCATGTCGTTGAAACAGTCCCTGATTGGACTCCGGTTTGTTGTTGATAACTAGCCGGGACAGATGGTATACCAACAATCATTGTAGGAATGGTAGCAGGAAGCTCTGCCGTAGCTGTGTCAGTTGACACAGTCCTAGATGTTGATGGTTGTTCAGACATATTTAGTCTATCCAAAATATTTCCTAGATATTCGACAGGAGCTTGCAATGAAAAAGAACTAACTTCTGTAGTAGAAGGATATAAGTGGATCCCAGTTCCAAAATGCATTGGAGTACTAGGTGGAAGATCCTCTACTATCTCTTCTATAGCAATCAATCCAGGTGGAAGAGGTAGACCATCAAGTCCATAAAATATTTCTAGAGCCGAAGAAAGTGTAGCTTCTGCAGTAACAAATACTGGAGGGATGACACCTTCTGAATTCTGGAATTCAACTTCCAAATGTTCAGGTAAGTGAACTTCAGTTTCTTGATCAGTCCTAGGTGGGCCTACTTCAGGAATAGAGGTGTCTATCGTTACACTAGGATCAGTTCTAATGTCCTCTTGTAATTGTGGAACTTCTTCTGTAAAGTTAGATGTACCAGAGATAATTGGAGTAACTATAGTCTCTGACGATGTTGAAATGCAAGTTTCAAATAAATCAGGTGGATTGGACTCAGTTAAACGAGAATTCTTTGCCCGGGATGGTTTTGTTTCTGGGGTCAAAGACGGTTGACTTGCTAGTCTCTACGAACGGCGGAGTTTTGATTGACTTTCTTCCATGATTGTGGATTACTTAATCAACTCAAAAATTAAAGGGAAAAAATGTTATTATGATTTAAATGAATTTTAAGACACTTTGATGCAACTTGCTTTTTCAATTTTTAAGAGTCGAGAAAAAGCTAAAGGTGACTCTAGTCGCCTTCAATTTTTAATGAGCCTGAAGTGACAAGTGCTCAGATGGACCTTTTCTTTTAAGGAGTCGAAAAGGAATGAAAGTGACTGCTCTGGAAGTCTAGACAGAGGGTTTACCAAATCGATCGTAAAACTGTAAAATACACCTTGGTGATAAATGATAGAGAAATTACCAAGGACTTATGTACGACATTCAATCTTCCCGAATGCTGTGTTCAGTGCATTACGATCGATAGGGCAGCAGACACGGCTTCCTAAGGATAAAGAATATCAGCCTATTGTGGTCTCCCAATATATACTCGACGGTACGGGGAGCACAAGTCCATACTGGCACTTGTCGTATCAAAGTGGAGGAATCACCCAACCTTCGATGAAAATGATAGTTATCAAGTTTTACAACGCCGGAACACGTCTCTATCCTAGACTTCTAGATGTGTTGTGTTAGATTCCAAAGCGGGTTTATGTTCATTGAGGTTTATTTTAGAGTTGATCTTGCTTAGAAGTTTGTCTTTCAAGGTTCACCATGTGATGTAGATGTGAAATTCCTAAATATGCAATCTAAAATGATAAACAGTCGTTTATGTTCTTTTAGGAATGAAAATCCTAGCTACAAAGGAAATAATATGATGATTTTCTTTCAGCAGAGAGCATAGAGCACATACTAAATGCACTTTTCCTAAATCAAATTTCACAAGCAGTCAAAATGTAGATGCACATGCATGTATTTGTTTTCCGCTTTCTTAATGTGTGAATTCCAAAAAAGAAATCTAAGTACAGATCTGAACTATTTTCTTTCAAAGCGACAGTACTAACAATTTTCTTTTCAGAAGGAAAGGAAGACTAAGACGACACTTTTCGATTTCGAAATAAAAACTGTTTTTGACACTTGAAATACTAATAATTTCAAAATCAAGTACAATGACAAAAGTACAATCAACTATCTAGAAGAGGAAGACTTTATGACACTCTTCTTTTGATTTAAAATGACAATTACGACACTTGCATCAAAAATGACAGTTCGATTAGGCTACTTTCGACAAAGGAAGACTGTAAATGATTGACAAATACACAAAAACATTTACAATTTCTAACTGATGGAGGTTGAAATAATGTGAGGAAGATGGTTTCAGCAAGAAGGTACTGATCATGAACAACAAAACCACTGAATAAAGCTGAAAACAAGGAGGAAAAACCAAATTCCAGAGAAGAAAACAGTGTCACTCAATCATTGCACCTGCAACACAGGGAAACTGGGATGCATCTCACCTGCAACACACAGGAGGTGCAATGCATCCAGGTTGCACAATTACAGACAATGCGATGGGTTAGGGAGCGAAACTGAGCTTGGTTTCTGCTCAAAATTCGCAACTAAGTTCAGTTATTTAGGCTCAGTAATGATGGACAGTAAAAACAAAGCATAAGGGTAAGATCTTATTAGGTTCTGAGCTACCACAAGGGCACTTAGGATGCTTTGTAAGTCAGATGTTCAATTCATAAACCAACCTGAAGATTGACTAAAGCAGCGTTTATCTACTTCGCAATTGCATAGCAAAGGTGTTTCGAAGGCTAGATGGCTAACTTCACGCTTCGTCTGTAGTTTATAAAGCAAACAATAAACAAACAAAACACACTATTCGTTCCCCAGTGGGGTCGCCATTTTGTTTCAGGGAAAACTAGTGTCAATTCGAATTGCTAGTCCCACTAAGATGGGTAGCTATCTTAGAAACAAACAATGAAATCTTTTCAAGAGTTCCTTTAAGTGTGATAGATGGAAGAGAAGAAAAGAGGACCAACCTGGATCTTCCGCTTTGATCCTAGCTTGATTTCTCCTTTCCTTGATAGAATTTTCCACTCCTCTCCTACTTGTCCCACTTCAAAGAGTACATGTAGAGTCAAAGTAACAGCAAACCATCAAAGCATCTCTATCTAAAACATCATAAACAATGCGGAATCAGAAACACATTGACCATACAATTGCATTCATAAACAATAAGATTCACAAATACAAGATCATATGGAGGAAAACTCAAAGAACTTTATTAATAGTAATGTAAGAGAGGATTACAACCCAGCTATCTGATCCAACATCATCCTCTCAGTTGTAGAAGCCCTCCTCACCTCATGACCAAACAAATCACCCAACAATGCAATGTCTCTTCTCAGCAAACCAACAACACTTCCTTACAAAATACAAAATTCCAGCCTCTAGATCTCTCAAATGAGGGATCCACTTATAAATGTCTTGCAAGGGTGTGAGTCAGCTCTGGGTTTTTAATTAGTGTCATTTCACTGATAGTTCTTGGTTCCACTTGGACATTTCATGATCTCTTACTCATCCCTGGGCGAATTCAGAGAGGCAAGTGTCACAGGAGAAGTTTCTAGAAGATTCCATGATCATCCACCTTGCAAACTGTCTCTGCCATTTGTTTATTCTCGCTCATCGCACCCCATATAAAGCCATTTGAGTATGCATTGCACCTAGCCAATTAGGTAGTCAGTATGCATCACACCTTGCCCATGGAGCAATCTGTATGGTCCAGTTTTGGCCAGTTCTGAGTAGTTTTTCATGTGGAACTTCTGGGAAATGATGTAATCAGTTGACCATGGTCCTTTTGGGTGTGAAACAACACTTTTAGGGACTTAAGGAGCCCTTAGTTTATCGAAATATGAGTTTGGGGTTGCAATTCCTAAATATGTCTATAACACATATGCTGGATTCACCAAGGATGAGATATCTGAGTCTGTCAGTAGTGCCGCCTTCCCTACAGTATCAAGCCCTTCATAAATTAGATATTGTGTGATGTTGCACTGCTTGATGTTTTTGATGTATTATTAGGCCAACCAAACTTGTGGAGGCGACATCATATGTATAAGTCAAGGCCTCACACCGTTACTATTTCTCTGTATAATACATTATACATGATACTGGAGGTAGCCCCACCTACCGCCACTTCTTTGATCTCTGCTAAGAAAGGCAGTAAGATCATCTCCCGGACTAGGAAATTTATTTTCTGTCTGGTTCATTCCCAAAGTAAGGGGAATATCGTTGCCACATCCATGACCCTCATGAAGGTTTACTCCATTCAATAGCAACAACAGATGGATACGGTCATGTTCTCCTCACCCACATGGGTACCATTGCATTGTTAGGCCAAGCGTTCGATTTGACTTCCGGATCAACTCTACCCAAGGGGTCAATCTATTGCCACTCCATTCTGGAAAATGCCAAGTACAAGTAGCAACATGATCAACATCAGGTACCACACAAGTTTTAAGTGGGTGACAAAGTCTGGTTGCATCTGCAGAAAGAACGCCTTATAAGAGCCCATTAGAAGCTCAGACCACTCTGGTATGGTCCTTACACCAGTACCAAGGTTGTGGGAAACAATGCTTTTGAGAACAACATTCCCCCATTCCTTTGCTTGCACCGAGTGTTCAATGTGGACCACCCTTGACCAAGCTTCCCACCATTACTGGACACATCAGAGGTTGCAGAATAGCTCACCGTGGACCAAGTTTAGCAAAAGTTTCATGATCTCATGGAGGAACTCAACGCAATGGGGACCATTACTTCCTAAGGGGGAGGAATGATCCAGGTGGATGTTGGTGGCCACCCACCTATGCCACTTGGACCCTCACAACTATCTCTTTCAGTTTTTCAGTTTCCTTATTTGTAGCACAATTTACTATTTTTGGTAGTTTTTTGGGTCCTGAACTTCCGGAGCCGTTTTGAGTCCCTAAACGATGTTTTTTGGGAAAACCGAAAGCAATGTAGGGTGCTAACCAATGTTTCTCATAGAAAAGTTGTTGTCCTCGGGTAGATATTTCCAATGAGGTACTGTGCACGTCAAACAGAGATAGTATCCCAAAGTTACGACCCCAAGAAGTTGATGTACCAATTTACCCAAACGATGCCCACGGTTTGGTGTTTCATCTCCTAGGGTTATGTTTTTGGATGTTTAGGGTTTTCCATTGTTTCTCAACAATAATAGGCTGTCAACCTCATTGTAAGACAATTCAGAGGCATGTAGCTGCCACATCTCTTCTTAGAGATAAGATACCATCACCCTATCTGGTTTATTTCCATTTCTATTTGTAAGCATATTTCAGTATTTTACATTAATGAAATGAAGTATTACTTATGCTATATCTCTGTATTTATGGTTATCTCTGTAATTTTTCGCATTCTTGTTTAAATCTAGATTAGTGGTATCAGAGGGGTTTGCTCTTTCTTTGTTTTTCTTTTCATGTCCCAAATGAGGTCAGGATATAAGGAGCTAAGGCTTGCACTAGTTGAACCTTTGCAAGACCAGCCTTGCAAATCCCGACGACCTCCCATGGCGAATGAAAAGAAAGATGAGGGGGCAAGAGATCCTATCAAAATCTTGCTTAAGGAAACCCTCGAGTGACAAAGGAATGTGATGATGGACAACTTTGCCCAGATCCTTTAGCGGCTACCCATGGGCAACACATCTACTTCCAGCAGCTATTCTGGAAATGCCACACCCTTTAAGGTACAAGTTAACTTTGAAATCTCCATATTCGAGGGTCAGATAGATGTAGATGTCGTAGATAAATGGTTAAATTTTCTGGAAGGGTATTTTTATGTTCATGATTTTTCCAGCTGGGAAAAGATTACTTTCGCTCTTCTCAAAGAAACCCCCCACGTCAAGGATTGGTGGGAAACCTACTACGAGCAGAAGGATGAACGTACGGGCTCAGTGTTTTCAGCCACACCCACTTAGAATTCATTATGGGATGCCATCAAGGAGCAATACTACCCTGTCAAAATCTATGAGGATAAATACATAAAGTGGACCACGGTGAGGTAGGAAAGGGACCAAGATGTGTCGGGGTTCACAAATACTTTTCATACCCTTTGCACAAAGTTGGGTATCAAGGATTCTGAGTTGCATTTGGTACTCAAATATCATGGCTGCCAACACAGGTACATCCAGGATGAGATGGAGTTGCTGAACATATCCTCGCTCGGCACGACATACCGATATGCTATCAAGATCGAGTAGAAGTTTAAACAAAAGAAGCGAGACTTTGGATCTGCGAATCCGAAGAACAAAGGACAAAGCCAAGGCAGGGTGACCCAAGACAACCCGTCAAAGTTGCATGAGAAGAACAACACCACTGAATTCAAAGAAGGACACAGGAAAGTGGTGTGAGTTCCATAAGAGCCCTAGTCATAACACAAGTGAGTGTCGGACCAAGCAGTCGCTAGTGGCCGAGTTGAAGGCTTCAGAATCAGATGCATGTTCCGACCTGGAGTCAGAACCCGACAAGGGGAAGGAAAAAGGGAAGAAAATCATTGATGCGGAGCCCAGCGCCACTATTTCCACCACCAAGGTCCAGAAGAATGAGCCAGAAAATTTAGAGGAGGCGGAGCATCTTTTCCACTCACAAATGTGGGTGAAGGGTTTGTCACTGCAATTCATTGTCGACAGTGGCAGCCAAAAGAACCTCATTTCTGCATAGGTCGTGAAGCAGCTGGCACTACCAACCATACCACACCCACAACTGTATAGCATCGGGTGGCTTCACCAAGGATGAGATCTCCCAGTCTGCTAGTAGTGTCACCTTCCCTACAGTATCAATCCCTTCATAGATGAGGTATTGTGTGATGTTGCACCGCTTGATGTTTGTGATATATTATTAGGCCAGCCATACTTGTGGAGGAGACATGATATGTATGAGTCAAGGCCTCACATTGTTATTATTTCTCTATGTAATACATTATACAGGATATCGGAGGTAGCCCCACCTACCGCCACTTCTTTGATCTCTGCTAAGAAAGGCAGTAAGATCATCTCCCAGACTAGGAAATTTATTTTTTGTCTGGTTCACTCCCAAAGTAAGGGGAAGATCGTCACCACATCCATGACCCTCATGAAGGGTTCCTCCATGCAGCAACAACATCAGATGGATATGGTCATCTTCTCCTCACCCACAGGGGTACCGTTGCACTGTCAAGTAAGCATTCATCCGATCTAACCTCCAGAGCAACTCTACCCAACGGTCCGATCTATTGCCACTCCATTCTGGAAAATTCCAAGTACATGTAGTGACATGATCAGCATGAGGTACCACACAAGTTTCAAGTGGGCGACAAAGTATGGTTTCATCTGTAGAAAGAACGCCTTACAAGACCCCTTCAGAAGTTAAAACGACACTGATATGGTCCTCACACCAGTACCAAGGTTGTGGGAAACAATGCATTGGAGAATAGGATTCCCCCATTCCTTTTCTTGCATCGAGTGTTCAATGTGGACCACCCTCGACCAAGCTTCCCACCATTACTAGACACACAAGAGGTTGCAGAACAGCTCACTAGGGACCAAGTTCAGCAGAAGTTTCCTCATCTCATGGAGGAACTCAACGCAATGGGGACCACTGCTTCCTAAGGGGGGAGGAATGATCCAGGAAGATGTTGGTGGCCACCCATCTATCCCACTTGGACCCCCACAAGTATTTCTTTTAGTTTTTCAGTTTCCTTCTTCGTAGTACAATTTACTATTTTTGGTAGTTTTTTGGGTCTTGAACTTCCAAAGTCGTTTTGAGGCCCTAAACGACATTTTTTTGGAAAATGGAGACCAACATTGGTAGTGGACCATTGTTTCTCACTCAAAATTTTTAGTCCCTAGGTATATATTTCTAACAAGGTATTGTGCACGTTAAACGGAGATCGTATGCCAAAGTTACGACCCAGGGAAGTTGATGTACCAATTTACCCAAACAGGGCCCATAGTTTGGTGTCTCATCTCCTAGGGTTATGTTTCTAGATGTTTAGGGTTTTCCATTGTTTCTCAACAATAAATAGGCCTTTGAGCCTCATTGTAACACAGTTCAGAGGCATGTAGCCACCACTTCTCTTCTCAGAGATAAGCTACCATCGCCCTAGCTGCTTTATTTCCATTTCTGTTTGTAAGCATATTTTAGTATTTTACATTAATGAAATGAAGTATTATTTCTGTTGCATCTTTGTATTTATGGTTATCTTTGTAATTTTTTGCATTCCTGTTTAAATCTGGATCAATGGTGTCAGAGGGGTCTGCTCTTTCTTTGTTTTTCATTGCATGTCCCCAACGAGGTCAGGATATAAGGAGCTGGGGCTTGAACTGGTTGAACCTTTGCAATACCAGTCTCGAAAATCCTGATGGCCTCCCATGGCGGATGAAAAGAAAGATGAGGGGGCAGGACATCCTATCAAAATCTTGCTCAAAGAATCCCTCGAGTGACAAAGGAACGCAATGATGGACAACATTGCCCATATCCTTCAATGTATACCCATGGGCAATGCATCTACTTCCAGCAGCTACACTAGAAACGCCACACCCTTTAAGGTACAAGTTAACTTTCAAATCCCCATATTCGAGGGTCAGATAGATGCATATGTTGTAGATAAATGGTTAAATCCACTAGAAGGTGTTGTGACTATCAACAACCCCCCTTTTATTAGTGTTAGTAATAACATTAATAAATGGGGACCCTTCCAAAAAATCAAATCTTAGCATTTAATGTTGCCTTTTTGTTTTTAGAATAAAACAAGGTGTCAAAGTGGAACTTGCTAAAACATGGAAATTTACCTTTTCATACTCCAAGCGCATAAAACTTCACAAAATATGAGTTTCCTATAAAAAGCGCTACATGACCATAAGGCCTAAGAATAGCTTTATAATGGAAAGTCTTGAATATTTAAGTAAACCATGAAAAACCCACTTTAGAAAAGATTATTCTCGCATCGCAAAAGGTTACAACGGACATCCCTTATAAAAGTTACTCCTTGAAAATGCGATCCACGAGAATGCGAGATCGTGAAGCTTACAACCTCATCGCATCACAAATTCCAATACTGCGGTGTTACTTTATGTAACATAACCAAATATCGCAAAATACGATAGCATCTCGCAAATCGTATATTGCAGCAGCTCATGTGGTAGTGGTTTTTAAACGAAAACAGATTTGCGATATTGTGAAGCAAATCGCAAAATTGCTTTTATTGCAATTCGAAAGGCTCAAGGTTCTAGGACAATTCTTTCCGGCGTTCGATGCAAAGTTATGAACATTAAAGTCTAGAATAACGGTCCATTAGTGGTCATTTATTAAAAACAATTAGGATCAGTGTAAAGGACTATTTGACGCAAGTTGATATCTTTTGATGTGATTCAGAATTAAAGACCTCCCGTCACCTTATTTTTGTCCTTCTATTGATTATTCCTATATTAACTATCATCTTTATCATATTTTTGCTCTCTGCTTGCAACTTTCAGGAATAACACACAGAGTGTAATACACGAAGAAATGGGGAAGAAAGGCAAGGCTCCCGTGTCTGAGAAGACAAAAATGACCCCCTTATTCATAGCCGCTACCTGTAGTCGGGACACAGGGATATCTACATGGGAAGCTATGTATTAGTTGTTAGAGGATGAACAACCGATAATTATGGAAGTTACAGTTACAACAGATGGATGCAGCTCTTCTGAAGCATCCCTAACTGAACTTGCATGCTCGTTTCTACACCGCATTGCGGCAAGGCCAAAGATACTCCCCTACACTGACATGGTGAAATGGATTATAGATGACGCAGACATATCCGACAAAATGTTCAAGATGGCTAGCCAGGAAGTCGTGGGGCCATTTACTCCAAACAATTTGAGGCGTATGTACCACTTACCATTACCCTAGGCCATCTACAACAAGCAATTTGTCAAGAAGTTCGCCAAGGAGAATGAAGATTTGGCAGAATGAACCAAGCACTGGTCAAACAATGAAGAAAGACTAAAAAAGGATAGAAACGGTATGTACGCCACTGGCTCTCTTTGTTCTCCTTACTGTTTTGCCACTGCAATGTTATGTAGACTGTTTGGGAAACCAAACATCAACAAGTTTTCATCAGAATGGTTACCTCTAGTGGATGCAGCTATTAATGCCACAATAATGAATTGGGCCCAAATCCTATCAGATAATTTAGCCGCTGCAATTTTAGAATACAGAAGAAAGAGAATCATTGCTTCGAGGGTTTACCCTCCATTCTTTTTGAGCGCCTATGTTATGGACGCTATTTGTTTTGTTTCCGATTTTCCTATTATGGGATGGAAGTGGACAATACAAAATCTACTTCCCATTCAAATTTATCACAGTCATGTGGGGATCATGTTTTGTGCCATATTTCTTCAAAATTTGTCATGGAGTTATACTCCCAATCCATAAAAAGATCTACAACAGAGATGCCCCAAGATTTTCCCAAGAAGCTGAGGTGGATATTCTCTCCATGGCAAGGTGGTTTGGGGAAGAATTGTTCACGTATATTAGAGTGTTTGGCAGCATTGCTTCATCCCATGTGCTACCTTATTACGTCCCAGACAAACTGATGGCTAGGGAGATAGCCTATCAAACCTGCGGCATGGGGGGAATGAGAAAGGTACTGAAAGATTCCAAGAAGGCCATTTGGCCCCAATTTCCTATAATATGCAGAGCATTTGCATTGCATGACTTAGGTCATGCTTTCAAAGAAGTTGATAATGTATTATGTTTACAACTACCAAAGTTCCCGGGAGGCAATATGATCCCTTTGGTGTTGTAAGTAATTTTACTACAATGGTTAAAATAAAAGTATTTTCCCATGAAGAAGATCTCTTTGATGATGTTTTCCTGTAGAAAAACACCTTCAAAGAGGTTCAACATACAACACGAATTCTTTTTGACCAAGAAAATCTCCAAAATTTTGACAATTACAGAAAACAGAGGTTATCTAAGGTCCCATTGGACCAATTACTCATCGAACCAATAAGAGAACCTACTCCCAGCATTAGCATAAGTGAGGATTCAAAAGAGAAGTCCAAAACAAGTTCTGAAAAGGAATCAGCTGAAAAGTCTGGTGATCAATCCAAGAGTGAACACAGCAGAAGCGAGGAGTCAATAAAAGACACAGCTCAATCTACAGCAAAGCCTGATCAGCAGGCTTTGTCCCCAAAACAAGCTGAAATTCCCGCTCCTCTTACAAAGCAAATAAAGCCACTCGTGATTGATCTAGAAGGGGAATGGGAAAATTTTAATAAGATAATTAACACAGAAGAACATAGCGCAGAGCCATTGACAAATCCAAAAGAGACAACTACAGAGATGGTAATAGAAAGGGCTATCAACACTCAGGAAGCAGAGCACATTCCTATCGATCCCTCATCTGAGATTGTACTAAGAATAGAGGAAATTCCTCCTCTAGATGTGTTTTATAGCCCTCAACATAAAGCTGTCGTCAGAAGGCAAAGAAAGAAATGAAAATTGGATTCTATGCTCACTCCCAAGGATGAACCTCTGGATGTTCTTTGGAAAGACCACTCTACAGACCCATCGAAAAATCTCACTAGGCTCTCACAGGTAGCAGATGTTTACACTTTAGCAATTACTGATAAAGAAATAGAGGTTCAATGGTTACTTAAAGAAAAAGAGGATAGGATTTTGTTTTTGGAACAACAGTTACAACAATTCAACATCAATTAATAAGAGGAAACAAAGTTGGCAAAACTCCAGCAAGACTTCCAGCAAATGCAATTGGCACATCAAAGCAGTTTGGCTAGTAATGAAGAATAGTTACAAGGTATGATAGAACTACATAAAGATGATCCCAAAATTGGGGAGTTTATCACAGAGGCACTTACTCTCAATTCCCAGCTCTTGCAATAGAAAGAACTACTATGCCAGAAGATTTTGCAGTGGAATTCCCATTGCGAAATGAGCGATAATATTACAAATCAAGTCGTAGAACTACGACTTGAATATGATTCAATTTTTAAGGTGGTCTCAGACTTCTTGAACTGGTAGATATCCGAAGAAGGAAAAAGAGAAAACATGCCCAGAATTGATGAAACGCACAAGGAGATTTTATTCACGAAATGGGATTCTTGGCCAAAGTAAGTAGAATAGGCAATGGAAGATGCAGTGGCAGCAGTGAATAGTGTCATTGAATGCATAAATGAAAATATACACAAGGAAAATTTGGTGGCAAAAACAACCCCCGGCTTTCTTCCGAAAGCGCAGCAGCTGCAAGCAGTGTGGAAACAAGTAGCAGAGGAAAGGGAAGAGGTGATTAAACAGGTAAAGAGATTGAACTAGGAATCATACTGGCAGTACCTGGTGAAACCACATAGCCAATGGATGACCATAAAGTGCCTGATGACTTATTCTGAGAAGATAGTGCCAACTCTTACCAACGCTGTATTTGCAAGATAGTTAAAAGTTGAAGTCAGCCAACCGACACTCTTAAAACCGATGCTGGATATTTGGGATCTAAAGAATCAGATGCAGGATTAGTCATAGATACAATTATTTGTGTTTTAGTTTATTTTTGCTTAAAATTAGGCAGGTCGTTTAAACCTGCTCATCTATTTTTGTAATATTTATTTTTAGATTTCATAGAATAGTATTTAAACCCCTCTCATGCATTTAGAGAGGGGTCCAAAGTTTTATCAAAAACAATTCTTCAGAACGTGCATTTTTCCCCACACTGAAGAGGTTTTGATAAAATCAATGGAACGAGATTTATTTTCTATATGAGTTTAATATCTTCTACTGAACTGCACTTTTGTACTCTTAGTGGATGTTAAGTGATTTGAAGATAGATCTATATTGCTGCAGCTCATGAGTAGGACGTATTACAAATGGTATTTTTATCTCCTAATACTTTTTACTTATGTGTCAAGAAATAAATCATTTTCAATTATTTATATATGAAAGTTTGAAATGTTTAGTTATCATTATTGCACTTTTGTATGGTGATGACTTACTCTTTATGCTGAATATGTGAATGACTCTTATGCGATATATTTCTCATAATTGTTTCGGCTAACTTCTTATACGAAACAATCATTTTTAAATGGATTCTATTCTCATTGTGATTGAATGATCTTCATTATCAATCGCTTTTAGAAATTATTTTAGATCGCATAAGTAAACATTACTCCCATGATAGTTTTAGAATTAGATGTTTTCTTTGATTATGATAGATTGCATATAATAGTTAGAAGATAGATTAGATTTAGAACAAGTATTCACCCCATAAAACCCCAAAAAGAAAAACATCATCCCGTTAGCACACACATCATAAACAAATTGTGAAATTGGTCTCATCATCCCCAGTTGGAGCCACTATTCCAAACAAAAAAGGAGCTGCATTAAGGTCTGGACTCGGTGGTTATCCCCCTTGTTGGAGACCCAATTTTTCGAGCCTTCAACATATTTGGCGTTAGAAGGAGGGCCTGACTGTGAATGGAAAGTAAATCTACAGCTTCACGCCATCCTAAGAGTAAAACTCCCTCACCATCACCCTCAACTTCTCATTCTCATTCCAAATCTTCCATCTCTGAACCAGAAGTTGAAAAGAAAAATACATAGCACATTACTGAAATCCCAAACAAGCCAGATCATTCTTCTTTAGATCTCCCTGAGTTACAAACCTTAATTCATAAGTTACAGGGAATTTCTATATCTAAAGAAGAATCCGAGTTATCCCAAGGTAGTGTCACTTCTCATTTGACCCCATCTCAACAACTGACTAGAGCACAAAGCGAAAAATTAGGAATCCCACTAGTTGAGTGTCCTCTATCGAGTCATAAGAAAGCTAGGAAAACACCAGCAGAATCTCTAAGTGAGGTTCTATCATCTTCTTTGTCTACCATCCCATCCATATATTCACAAGTTCTCTCATCCATCCCTTAGCTCCAGATCATGGTTCACACAGGTACAGGGGAAAAATCCTCCTCTACCCAATCACCTTCAACTACTGCCACACCTCCTCCTACTCATACTCCAACGATGGCAGGAAATCCACCACCAAGGCCATCAGCCAATCCAGGAGCTATAAGAATTCCTGCACCTTTATCGCAATTACTAGCTCATCTTGAGAAATGGTTGCCCAAATTCAATCCTGACAATGCTAAACTAGCCAAGGAACACATAAATAATTTCATGCTATCCATTAATTTGAATGGAGTAATAGAAGAGGACGTATTTTTACGACTATTCCCTTATATGTTACAAGGAGCAGCAATATCTTGGTATTTTTCCTTACCAGCGAGCTCCATTAATAACTGGGATACGTTTCAAGATTAGTTCTTAACAAAATTTGGGGATGATAGGTCAACATCAAATTTAATAAATGACCTCTCCAATTTAAAAACAGAACCAAAGGAATCAATTAAAGATTTCAACTCTCACTTCAATAAATTGTTGAACAAAATACCAAAACCATCTAAGCCAACTGATGAAGTCCAAAACGAGTGGTATATTTCTGCTTTACCGTCAAATTCAGCTATCTTTGTAGATAGAGCTACTAAGCCAATGCTAGAAAAAAACATGAAAGAGGCAATAGTTGTAGAAAAGCGTATCCTAGACGTAAAAGAGAAAAATGTTGTAGATGAAAGAAAGTCTAAAAAAGTGTCTTTTAGAAATGATCCTAAGGAAAAACAATCAAAGGACCTGTTCGATCTGGAAGGGTTATAGAAAGTATTGAAAACCATGTCTAACGAAATGGTTGATATAAAGAAACAAGTAGCAGAAACCACTTCTAAGAAACATTTTAAACCCTTTAGAAGAAATCCTTCAACTGATCCTAAACCACCAAATGCTATAACAAATGTAGAATCAGAAGGGGAAGAGGAAGATGTTTCGAATGAGGAACAAACCGATGATGATGAAGTCATAAAACTACAAGGAATGTGGGACTTCATTCTTCTAGATGAAGAAGATCAAGATGCATTACCTATTGCTACTAGAAGTAGAAATCGCAGGTAAGAAATCCTCACTAAAGGCTACTCAGACAAACCCAGTTCAATCTAATTCAACAACTCCATCTAAAATGCTTATCATTTCAGATGAAATGGAATATAACATTGTTGAAGATATGAAGAAAACTAGGGCAAACATCACTTTTCACGAGCTCAGCAAATTAAAACATCAACATAAATTGTTGTTCAAAGAGCTAAATGCAGTACCTATTACGCCTCTTCGTGGCGCTATAATTTCACAAGCTACTCATGAAATAGGAAGACCTATGACTGGAATTGCAAATAAATTCAATCCAAATGACATTTCTTTGATTGGGGGAAGATCAAAATCCCATACTCCGCCATTTCTCCTTACCTTTGAAGTTTTCAATAAAAAATTGCATAACTGTTTGGTAGATTCTGGTGCCTCATCTAACATTTTACCTAAAACAGTTTGCACAAAGTTAAATTTCCAACCTCAGAAATTTGCAGTACGAATAGTACAGCTGGATCGGTCTCAAGTAGAGGTTATCGGTGAACTTAATCAAGTGACCATAAGGCTTTCATCAAACCCAAAGGTATGTCAAGTTATTGATATACTTGTCGCAGACATCCCTGAATTTTATGGACTAATCCTTAGTAGGGATTGGTCAGAAAAGCTTCACGGTTACTTCATGATCGACTGGTCTCATATGTGGCTCCCTTACAACGGCAAACCAAATTAGATCAAGGTTGAATGAGAAAGACACCAAAAGTATATAGTGACGGAGTTAGAAGGAGAAAACGAGCCTGTAGCATACAACAACAACATAATTGGAAACTATTCTATTGATTCGTTCTTAGGGAATTTCAACGCTCATACTTCACCTTTTTTTGGAAAATTCCATTTTATCTCAAATAGAAAATTTCTCTCAAACGGACACTTCTAGATGCATTAATTTTGTAGATAAACCTGTAAATAAAACTTTGTTTTGGAAATTATTTTTTGATGGTTCTAAGTCTAATGATGGAGCAGGAGCAGGTTGTATATTAGTCAGTCCAAAAGGAGAAAAAACCATGTTAACATGTAGACTCGAGTTCGATTGCACAAACAACACTGCTGAATATGAAGCGTTAGTTCAAGGGTTATACAAGGCAATCGGGCTTAATATCAAATATCTGCAAGTATTTGGAGACTCTGAGATTGTTATCAAATAGGTAAGAAATACTATACATTGTCTGTCAGGACACTTGAAACACTATCAAACTTTAGTACAAGACCTGACCTCACACTTTACAGCATTCAATATTTCATCCATTCTGAGGCTCCAAAACGCTAGTGCTGATCTCCTTACTAATGTAGCTTCCAAGCTTATTCCATCAGAGGACTATAGCCTAGACAGATTCTCGATTGAATTAATCTTTAGACCCTCCATTCTTGATAACATTACCAATTGGAGAGTTTTCAAAAATGACCCTGATATTGTGAGTTTTCTGACATCAGAAGGCTCTTACAATAATTAGATAATTGATGAAGACCAACACGACAAGTAGTTGGAACAAGGAAACAGCAATAACGCTATACCAAAATCCATAGTCAAGTTAGAGGACCTATATGACTTAAAGGACAAATTCAAATGGTCCACCAATTCAAAACTTCAGAGTTCAACTCTGAGATATGAATTAGTGAATCTGGGGACTGACATAAAACCACAGAACATCAACCTAGGTCTTGGTCTAACATCTGAGGAAAAATCAGCTTTCATTCGACTGTTGAAACAATATAAGAGTGTCTTTGCCTAGAATTATGATGATCTTAAAACTTACGACACTTTGATTATACATCATACAATTTCGATGATCTCTGATGAAAAGCCTGTTCAGCAGAAATTGAGGAAAATCCATCCTAATTTGGAAAACCAGATTAAGTCTGAGTTGAACAAATTACTAAAAGCCAAGATTATTTTTCCTGTTAGGCATTCCAGATGGGTCTCCAACCTGGTCCCAGTCAGAAAGAAAAATGGTGATATTCGGATTTGTATTGACTTTCGAAATCTCAATAAAGCTTGCCAAAAGGATAATTTTCCACTACCCCCTATGGAACAGATATTACAATCGGTCGCAGGGTCTGAATTAATGTCCTTTTTAGATGGTTTTTCAGGGTATAATCAAATCTTGGTCCACCCGGATGATCAATTGAAAACTACATTTAGAAAAAAATGGGGCACTTACGCGTATCAAAAGATGCCATTTGGGCTGATCAATGTCGGTGCCACGTTTCAAAGGGCCATGGATATTGTGTTTAAAGGATTAGTGAACAAGTCAGTGGTAATTTACTTAGATGACATAACAGTGTATTCTAAAAAATGCAGTAATCATCTCAGAGACTTAAAACAGATCTTCCAACGTTGTCAAAAATATGGAATCTCGCTTAATCCCAAAAAATCCTTTTTTTCGTTAAGTGAAGGAAAACTTCTTGGATTCATAGTGTCCAAATCTGGAATCCATATTGACCCAGATAGGATTAAGGAAATTTCTGAGATATCTTTACCCCATAACAAAAAAGCAATGCAGTCTTTCCTTGGTCAGATCAATTTTGTTAAAAGATTTGTCCCTAACTTCTCAAGAATCGTGTCACCTCTCCAAGCCATGATAAAGAAAAACTCTCTCTTCAAATGGGGTCATGCAGAACATGAAGCGTTTGGCTTGATAAAACAAGTGATTATAAATGCCCCATCTCTAGCAACTCCAAACTTTTCCAATCCTTTCACTCTGTATACATTCGCCTCTGAGAAATCATATGCTGCCATACTCACACAAGCGAATCAAGATAAAGCCGAAGCCCCAATTGCCTTCTTCAGTTCAAACTTGCAAGGAGCTGAATTAAATTACTCTGATGTTGAGAAATAGGCTTATGTTGTATTCAAAGCAATTAAGCACTTTAGACCCTTCCTTCTCAAGACTCATACCAAAATAATAGTACCATTTCCAGCGGTAAGAAATCTTTTGGTACAGAAAGATGTGGGCGAAAAGAGGGAAAATTGGGTCACAGCCCTGCAAGAATATGATGCTGAAATTAAACCAGCAAATATTGTAAAAGGTCAAGGTTTTTGCAGGATGTTGGCAAGAGCATCGCACATATCAGAAACACAGTCTCTAGATAGTGAAGTACAAGTGTATGAGGTAAGCCTAAATGATATGGAATCAAGGTATGTTGATATCATGTTCTACTTAAAAAATGGATATGCTCCTCCACATTTGAATCATACAAAGAAAAGAGCCCTAAGGCTAAAAGCTAAACAATATCAAATTGTAAATGATGTACTCTTTAGGATGAATTATGATTCTGTTCTCCTTAGATGCCTTGAGAAATCTGAAGCAGAAAAAGTATTGCAGGAACTTCATGACAGACCAGCAGGCAGACACTACGTAGGAGATGCAACAATGCATAAAACCCTGCACACAGGCTACTACTAGCCAACTTTATTTAAAGATGCACATAGCTATGTAAGGAGATGTCAGATTTACCAAACTGCTGCCAGAAGACAAAAGAAATCATCGTTGCCATTACATCCGGTCAATATTGATCAACCATTTGAACAATGGGGATTAGATATAATAGGTGAGATCATTCCTCATTCTTCTAAACAGCATAAATACATCCTTACATCTACCGACTACTTTACCAAATGGGTAGAAGTAGTTCCACTCAAGACAGCCAACTCTGAGAGTATCATCGAATTTATAGATCAATTCATAATCACCAAGTTTGGCTTACCTTCTGCTTTAATGTTTGATAATGCATCATATTTCTCAGGTAATGCTATGATAGATTTTGCTCTCAAAAGAGGTTTTAAGCTCAAATATTCTGCTAATTATTATCCGCAAGGGAATGGGTTGGCTGAATCAACAAACAAAAACCTTATTAGAATCATCAAATGGACTATTGATCAAAATCATAGAAACTGGCATAAGTCTTTAATGTATGCTCTTTGGGTAGATCGAATAACTCAGAAAACCTCCATTGGCACTTCTCCTTTTAATTTAGTTTATGGGAAAGAAGTGGTCTTACCAAAAAATCTAGCTATTCCTTCTTTAGCCTTAGTTCAATTCATTGAAGAAAACCCTCCTCATCCTTGCAATTAAGACAATTGCAGATCCTTAAGCTTGAAGAGGAACGAGAAAAGGCTAGAATTACCCACGTGCATCATCAACAATTAGTAAAAGCTTCTTTTGATTCAAACTCGGTGTCTAGAAAAGATTTTCAACTTGGAGACTTAGTATTAAAATGGGATAAAGCCCATGAAGAGAAAGGAAAGCATACTAAATTCCAATGGATGTGGCTTGGACCATTCCAGATTGTCAAACTCATCGGTCCATCAACTTTCATGTTACAATATTTAGCAGGGAAAGAGAGCCTTTACCTGTTAATGGACAAATCCTAAAGAAATATTTCTCGTAGAAGATGATCTCTTCTATTTTCTGTAGATTATAGTTTTTAGTTAAGTTTTCTTTTGATAATAAAATAGGTTGAGAGTGTTCACTTTTGGTTTCCACGAAAAGAATAGTGTATCATGTAAATTTTGTTTTTTCGCTTGTATAAGTTGGAGTGGTTATGAAAATTAATCTCCATTTTTGAAACATAGGGTCAAGTGCTATCATTCTGAAAATTTTACCTGTTCTTTTGTTTCAACTATACAAGTTTTGGTTAGAATCAACCTTAGGAAGAAGTTTTCCTTATATCAGTCATAAAAGGTATCAATAACAAAAAAAATATGCTTTGTGGAAAATCTATTTTTTAAAACTCTACAATTGTCATCTAGAAGAATTCTTAAGGAACCAATGACTTCCCCCCCACTCAAGGAAATTGCGAGATTCAAAGAGTAATCCAACTATGCACTTTAAACTTAAAGAATAAGAGGTCTCATCAAGAGCCGACTTATCATGATCATAAAGATTATAACTAACTGACATTACCATACTGCATATCAAAATAGGGTAATGGCTCGAGATTGTTTCAATCAAAAGACAAGGGGTCTCATCACGAGCCAGCTTGTTCAGTTAAGTTATAAATCAAGTGAATGGCACTGTCAATTTTGGCCACCAAACCAAGACATTGTTCTTTAAGTATTAAAAGAGAAATAAGAAAAGGAAAAAAGCAATAAGTGTATATGAGGGTTTATCTTTAAAAATTGCATGTTTCTCAAGCGGGACACTGGATCATTGCTGGGTAACAGGTAACCCTGTCGAGGCTATGAACACTTGCTGGCAGCAGAGGCTCTACCTACGACAAATGAGTACACCTAAACTGATCTAAAGAGATGTCTTTGTTTTTATCTTTACAACCAAGTAATGATTGATGTGAGTAAAATGACTAACTCTGGGAAGAAGATAATCAGAATAAATATAGTTAGAACAAGATGTTGTTATTAATAAATAGCACTATTTACCTTATATTTCTACAATGAAGTTTCATTTTCAAAACCATTTCTATTTTGGAAGTTTTAGAAAATTCAAAAAACCATTAGAGATAATTGGTTCTTCCAAGTGAATCACCAATTGTTGTGACTATCAACAACCCCCCCCCCCCCCCCCCCCCCCCCCCCCCTATTTTATTAGTGTTAGTAATAACATTAATAAATGGGGACCCTTCCAAAAAATCAAATCTTAGCATTTAATGTTGCCTTTTTGTTTTTAGAATAAAACAAGGTGTCAAAGTGGAACTTTCTAAAACATGGAAATTTACCTTTTCATACTTCAAGTGCATAAAACTTCACAAAATATGAGTTTCCTATAAAAAGCGCTACATGACCATAAGGCCTAAGAATAGCTTTATAACAGAAAGTCTTGAATATTTAAGTAAACCATGAAAAACCCACTTTAGAAAAGATTATTCTCGCATCGCAAAAGGTTACAGTGGACATCCCTTATAAAAGTTACTCCTTGAAAATGTGATCCACGAGAATGCGAGATCATGAAGCTTACAACCTCATCGCATCGCAAATTCCAATACCGTGGCGCTACTTTATGTAACATAACCAAATATTGTGAAATGCAATAGCATCTTGCAAATAGCATATCGCAGCAGCTCATGTGGCAGTGGTTTTTAAACAAAAACAGATTGTGATACAACGATCTGTGATATTGCAAAGCAAATCACAAAATTGCTTTTATCGCAATTCGAAAGGCTCAAGGTTCTAGGACAGTACTTTTCGGCATTCGATGCAAAGTTATGAACATTAAAGTTTAGCATAATGGTCCATTAGTGGTCATTTATTAAAAACAATTAGGATCAGTGTAAAGGACTATTTGATGCAAGTTGATATCTTTTGATGTGATTTAGAATTAAAGACCTCCTGTCACCTTATTTTCATCCTTCTATTGATTATTCATGTATTAACTATCATCTTTATCATATTTTTGCTCTCTGCTTGCAACTTTCAGGAAGAACACACAGAGCGTAATACACGAAGAAATGGGGAAGAAAGGTAAGGCTCCCGCGTCTGAGAAGATAGAAATGACCCCATTATTCACAGACACTACCTATAGTTGGGACGCAGGGATATCTACGTGGGAAGCTATGTATCAGTTGTTAGAGGATGAACAGCCGAGAATTATGGAAGTTACAGTTACAGCGGATGGATGTGGCTCTTCTGAAGCATCCCTAACTGAACTTGCATGCTCGTTTCTACACCGCATTGCGGCGAGGCCAAAGATACTCCCCTACACTGACATGGTGAAATGGATTATAGATGACACAGACATATCCGACAAAGAGTTCAAGATGGCCAGCCAGGAAGTCATGGGGTCATTTACTCCAAACAATTTGAGGCGTATGTACCACTTACCAGAACCCCAGGCCAGCTACAACAAGTAATTTGTCGAGAAGTTCGCCAAGGAGAATGAAGACTTGGCAGAATGCACAAAGCACTGGTCAAACAATGAGGAAAGACTAAAAAAGGATAAAAATGGTATGTACGCCACTGGCTCTCTTTGTTCTCCTTACTGTTTTGCCGCTGCAATGTTATGTAGACTATTTGGGAAACCAAACATCAACAAGTTTTCATCAAAATTTTTACCTCTAGTGGATGCGGCTATCAATGCCACAATAATGAATTGGGCCCAATTCCTATCAGATAATTTAGCCACTACAATTTTAGAATATAGAAGAATGAGAATCATTGCTTCAATGGTTTACCCTCCATTCTTTCTAACCACCTATGTTATGGACGCTATTTGTTTTGTTTCCGATTTCCTTATTATGGGATGGAAGTGGATGGTACAAAATCCACTTTCCATTCATATTTATCACAAAGTCATGTGGAAATCAAGTTTTGTGCTACATTTCTTCAAAATTTGTCACGGAGTTATACTCCCAATCCATAAAAATATCTACAACAGAGATGCCCCAAGATTTTCCCAAGAAGTTGAGGTGGATATTCTCTCCATGTCAAGGTAGTTTAGGGAAGAATTGTCCACGTATATTAGAGTGTTTGGCAGCATTTCTTCACCCCATGTGCTACCTTATTACGTCCCAGACAAACTGATGGCTAGGGATATAGCTTATCAGACCTGCGGCACGAGGGGAATGAGCAAGGTACTGAAAGATTCCAAGAAGGCCATTTGGCCCCAATTTCCTGTAATATGCGGAGCATTTCCACTACATGACTTAGGTCATGCTTTTAAAGAAGTTGATAATGTATTATGTTTACAACTACCAAAGTTCCCAGGAAGGCAATATGATCCCTTTGGTGTTGTAAGTAATTTTACTATAATGGTTAAAATAAAAGTATTTTCCCATGAGGAAGATCTCTTTGATGATGTTTTCCTGCAGAAAAACACCTTCAAAGAGGTTCAACATACAACACGAATTCTTTTCAACCAAGAAAATCTCAAAAATTTTGACAATTACGGAAAATAGAGGTTATCTAAGGTCCCATTGGACCAATTACTCATCGAACCAATAAGAGAACCTACTCCCGGCATTAGCATAAGTGAGGATTCAAAAGAGAAGTCCAAAACAAGTGCTGAAAAGGAATCAGCTGAAAAGTTTGGTGATCAATCCAAGAGTGAACATAGTAGAAGCGAGGAGTCAATAAAAGACATAGCTCAATCTACAACAAAGCCTAATCAGCAAGCTTTGTCCCCAAAACAAGCTGAAATTCCCGCTCCTCTTACAAAGCAAATAAACCCACTCGTGATTGATCTAGAAGGGGAATGGGAAAATTTTAATAAGATAAATGACACAGAAGAACATAGCACAGAGCCACTGACAAATCCAAAAGAGACAACTATAGATATGGTAATAGAAAGGGCTATCAATACTCAGGAAGCGGAGCACATTCCTATCGATCCCTCATTTGAGATTGTACTAAGAATAGAGGAAATTCCTCCTCTAGATGTGTTTTATAGCCCTCAACATAAATCTATCATCAGAAGGCAAAGAAAGAAATAAAAATTGGATTCTGTGCTCACTCCCGAGGATGAACCTTTGGATGTTCTTTGGAAAGACCCCTCTACAGACCCATCGGCAAATCTCACTAGGCTCTCAGAGGTAGCAGGTGCTTACGCTTCATCACCTATTGATAAGGTAGCAGAGGTTCAATTGTTACTTAAAGAAAAAGAGGATAGGATTTTGTTTTTGGAATAACAGTTACAACAAGTCAGCATCAATCAACAAGCGGAAACACAATTGGCAAAACTCTAGCAAGACTTCCAACAAATGCAATTGGCACATCATAGCAGTTTGGCTAGAAAATAAGAATAGTTACAAGGTATGATAGAACTGCATAAAGACGATCCCAAAATTGGGGAGTTTATCACAGAGGCACTTGCTCTCCATTCCCAGCTCTTGCAACAGAAAGAACTAATATTCCAGAAGATTTCACAATGGAATTCCCATTACGAAATGAGCGATAATATTACAAATCAAGTCGTAGAATTACGACTTGAATATGATTCAATTTTTAAGAAGGTCTCAGACTTCTTGAACTGGCAGAAATTTGAAGAAGGAAAAAGAGCAGACATGCCCAGAATTGATGAAACGCACAAGGAAATTTTATTCGCGAAATGGGATTCTCGGCTAAAGGAAGCAGAACAAGCAATGAAAGATGCAGTGGCAGCACTGAACAATGTTGTTGAATGAATAAATGAAAATATACATAGCAGAAACAACCCCCGACTTTCTTCCGAAATCGCAGCAGCAACAAGCAGTGTGGAAACAAGCAACAGAGGAAAGGGCAGAGGCGATTAAATAGGTAAAGAGATTGAACTGGGAAGCATACTGGTAGTACCTGGTGAAACCACATAGCCAATGGATGACCCTGAAGTGCCTGATGACTTCTGCCGAGAAGATAGTGCCAGCTCTTACCAATGGCGTATTTGTAGGATAGTTAAAAGCTGAAGTCGGCCAACCGACACTCTTAAAACCGATGTTGGATATTTGCGATCTAAAGAATCAGATGCAGGATTAGTCATAGATACAATTATTTTTGTTTTAGTTTATTTTTGCTTAAAATGAGGCAGGTCGTTTAAACCTCCTCATCTATTTTTGTAATATTTATTTTTAGATTTCATAGAATAGTATTTAAACCCCTCTCATGCATTTAGAGAGGGGTCCAGAGTTTTATCAAAAACAATTCTTCAAAACGTCCATTTTTCCCCCCACTGAGGAGGTTTTGATAAAATCAATAAAATGAGATTTTCTATATGAGTTTAATATTTGCGACTGAACTACACTTTTGTACTCTTAGTGGATGTTAAGTGATTTGAAGATAAATCTATATTGCTGCAGCTCATGAGTAGGACGTATTACAAATGGTATTTTTATCTCCTAATACTTTTTACTTATGTGTCAAGGAATAAATCATTTTCAGTTATTTATATATGAAAGTTTGAAATGTTTAGTTATCATTATTGCACTTCTGTATGGTGATGACTTACTCTTTATGCTGAATATGTGAATGAATCTTATGCGATATATTTCTCATAATTGTTTCGGCTAACTTCTTATACGAAACAATCATTTTTAAATGGATTCTATTCTCATTGTGATTGAATGATCTTCATTATCAATCACTTTTAGAAATTATTTTAGATCGCATAAGTAAATGTTACTCCCAGGATAGTTTTAGAATTAGATGTTTTCTTTGATTATGATAGATTGCATATAATAGTTAGAAGATAGATTAGATTTAGAACAAGTATTCACCCCATAAAACCCCAAAAAGAAAAACATCATCCCGTTAGCACACACATCATAAACAGATTGGGAAACTGGTCCCATCATCCCCAGTCGGAGCCACTATTCCAAACAAAAAAGGAGCTACATTAAGGTCTGGATCGGGTGGTTATCCCCCTTGTTGGAGACACGATTTTTTGAGCCTTCAACAGAAGGGTATTTTTCTGTTCATGATTTTTCCAGCTGGGAAAAGATTACTTTCGCTCTTCTTAAAGAAGCCCCCCATGTCAAGGACTGGTGGGAAACCTACTGCGAGCAGAAGGATGAAAGTACGGGCTCAATGTTTTCAGCCGCACCCCCTTGGAATTCATTCTGGGATGCCATTAAGGAGTAGTACTACCCTGTCAAAAGCTATGAGGATAAATACATAAAGTGGACCACATTGCAGCAGGAAAGGGACCAAGATGTGCCGGAGTTCACAAATACTTTTCATACCCTTCACACAAGGTTGGGTTTCAAGGATTCTGAGCTGCATTTGGTACTCAAATACTGCGGTTTCCTACTCAGGTACATCCAGGATGAGATGGAGTTCCTGAGCATATCCTCGCTCGGCATGGCATACCGATATGCTGTCAAGATCGAGCATAAGTTTAAACAAAATAAGAGAGACTTCAGATCTGCGAATTCGAAGAAAAAAGTACAAAGCCAAGGTGGGATGACCCAAGGCAACCTATCAAGGCTGCAATAAAAGAACAACACCACGAAGTCAAAGAAGGACACAGGAAAGTGGTGTGAGTTCCATGAGCACCCCATCGATAACACAAGTGAGTGTCAGACCAACCAGTCGCTGGTGGCTGAGTTGAATGCTTCAGAATCAGATGCATGTTCCGACTTGGAGTCAGAACTTGATAAGGGGAAGGACAAAGGGAATCAAATCATTGATGTGGAGAACAGCACTACTGTTTCCACTCCCAAGGTCTAGGAGAATGAGCCCAAAGATCCAGCGGAGGGGGAGCATATTTTCCACTCACAAATGTGGGTGAAGCATTCGCCGCTGCATTTCATTGTTGATAGTGGTAGCCAAAACAACCTCATTTCAGTAGAGGTTGTGAAGCATCAGGTGGCTTCACCAAGGATGAAATCTCTGAGTCCGCCAATAGTGTTTCTTTCCCTATAGTATCAAGCCCTTCACAGATCAAGTATTGTGTGATGTTGCACCGTTTGATTTTGTGATGTATTATTCGGCCAACCATACTTGTGGAGGCGACATCATGTGTATGAGTCAAGGCCTCGCACTGTTATTCTTTCATTGTGTCATACATTATACAGGATACCGGAGGTAGCCCCACCTATCGCCACTTCTTTGATCTCTGCTAAGAAAGGCAGTAAGATCATCTCCCAGACTAGGAAATTTATTTTCTGTCTGGTTCACTCCCAAAGTAAGGGGAAGATCGTCGCCACATCCATGACTCTCACGAAGGGTTCCTCCACGCAGCAATAAACGGCAGATGGATACGGTCATCTTCTCCTCACCCACAGGGGTACCGTTGAACTGTCAGGTCAAGCATTCGTCCGATTTGACTTCTAGAGCACCTCTACCCAACGGGAAAATCTATCGCCACTCCATTCTGGAAAATGCCAAGTACAAGTAGCGACATGATCAGCATCAGGTACCACATAAGTTTCAAGTGGGCGACAAATTATGGTTTCATTTGCAGAAAGAACACCTTACAAGAGCCCATCAGAAGCTCAGACCACTCTGATATGCTCCTTACATTAGTACCAAGGTTTTGGGAAACAATGCTTTGGAGAACAACATTCCCACATTCATGCACTTGCACCGAGTGTTCAATGTCAACCGCCCTTGACCAAGCTTCCCACCATTACTGGATAGATCAGAGGTTGCAGAACATCTCACCAAGGACCAAGTTTAGCAGAAGTTTCCTAATCTCATGGAGGAGATCAACGCAACGGGGACCATTGTTTCCTAAGGGGGGAGGAATGACCTGGGTGGATGTCGGTGGCCACCCGGCTATCCCACTTGGACCGCCACAACTATCTCTTTCAATTTTTCAGTTTCCTTATTTCTAGCACAATTTACTATTTTTAGTGTTTTTTTTGGTCCTGAACTTCCGGAGCCGTTTGGAAGCCATAAACGACATTTTTTTTGGAAAAATGAGAGAAAAATGGGTCGGGGACCATTGTTTCTCCCTCAAAAGTTGTATTCCTTGGGTAGATCTTTCTAACGAGGTATTGTGCACATCAAACGGAGATCGTATGCCAAAGTTACGACACCGGGTAGTTGATGTACCAATTTATCCAAATGAGGTCCACAATTTGGTGTTTCATCTCCTAGGGTTATGTTTTTGGATGTTTAGGGTTTTCCATTGTTTCTCAACAATAAATAGGCCTTTGAGCCTCATTGTAACACAGTACAGAGGCATGTCGCCGCCACATTGTTGGACACAGATTGTCATTGATGTCAATATGGCAATATTCAAGAGGAGGAGACAGAGCCACCAGAGGAGCAGATGGAGACGAGAGGAGCAAACAGAGCCAAAGAAGAGGAGCACACAGAGTTATCGGGAGCCATCAGAGGAGAAAACCCATATATATATATATATATATATCTATATATCTATATATATATATATATATATATATATATATATATATAGATATATATATATATATATATATATATATATATATATATATATATATATATATATATATATGCATGCATTTAAACACTATCAGGAGCAGCCAATACACTATCGGAGGCCAAAACTCACGTATACATGCCTTTACACAATCGGAGGCAGAAAGCGGACTTGAAACCGTATACACGGGAGTGTTGAGTTGTATCGGGTCCGGCACACAATATCGCATCGGGACTTCGGGAGGGAAGTCATACAGTGTTAAGCGGCCCCTTTGCGATCGCCGATAGCGATTATCGCATCGGGAATTTGGAGCGGAGGTAATACAATGTAAGCGACCCTGTGCGACTTGCGATTGCCGATAGCGATTATCGCATCGGACCTGACCCTGTGCGACTTGCGATCACCGATAGTGATATCGCATCGGACCTCCGCCAAGGGCAACCCCCGATTGCAATAAGATTGCAGACCCGACGGGCATATAAACCATGGTTAATACCATATCGCATCTGGTTCATCAGAGAAATCTAGTATCGGCCCATCGGCCATCGGCGATATCATGGGGTTGATGTATAAAGGACCCATGAAAGTCTTGCGACTGTTGATTGCGATTTCACTGCGGACCCGACATAGGTATAGATACGGTTGCAATGATCCTTGAAGTCCGACCTTTAGCACATTCACCTGTTTTTTGCTCATATTTCCTGTGTAATTGAATATTTGTCTTGCGCGGTGTTTGGAGGCAAAAATACACTAAGGGATGCTTAGGATGGTTCAAGAAGCTTGAACGATAGCTTAGAAGGCTAGAATCAAGCCGATTGCGATTGCAATTGCAATAGGACGTGGCATGTCCGTTAAACGAAATAGTCTCGGTGGATGCCTGTTATCATTGAAAAATGGGCCTGTGTTACAGTTTTAACACATAGTGACCATAAAGCCAAGAAGTTGAATGGAAAGCCAACATAGAGGAAGCCATAGCGCCTAAGGAGGGAAGCTGAAAGATCAAGCGAGTTAGAGGAAACAACAGTGACCGAGGAGGAAACCAAAGAGCTAGCTAGTAAGCGGAAACGAATGGACAAATGCATGAGAATGTATAAAACAGTAAAAACAGAGAACTGTTGGTGCTGTTATTGTGGTGAAGAACTAGAGCGTGAGGTCGCAGAAGCAGCAGAGGCAGAAGAGGTAGCATAAGCAGCGGAGTCTGTAGAAGTAGCAGAGGCGAGAGAGTAGGAGCGAGAGAACCTCAACTGAATAGAGTGCAGCAACATACTAGTGTATACCAAGATTGGGTTGGAGCCTCAGAACTGAAGAGGACTAAAGTCATTAGGGGTAGGTGCTCCTAAGTGCAGAACCACTGCTAAACAGAGTTGGTGCTCTGGAGGTTGGAGCCTCACTGAAGTCTAAGTTGGAACTTGGAAACTATTCAAAGTCAGATATATACTTATATTGTATTTATTTCATGGTACTGTCTTGAGTTTTAATAAAATCATTTATTCCAGCTTACTAGTTTCTGTGTTCTGTGTATACATATACATATCTATATATGCTTTTGGCAATCACTAGAATAAAAAGGTAAGAAATACTTATTCACCCCCCTCAGTATTTCCAACAATTGGTATCAGAGCAGGCTTCTTCATACTGGCCTAACAGCTTGAATAAGGATCCGCAACCATGATGAGAAATCACGAAGCATCAGGAAGACCTCCTTTTTCAATGACACTAACTTTGGTTTCTGGAAGAAAAGAATGACCTACTACTTAATGTCCCTTGGACCTGAAGTCTGGAATTTTGTTCAAAATGAATACAAAACTACTTCCACTCTTCCAATAGACTAAGACGAGAGGAAATCCTACATCGCAAATGCAAAGGCCATGAACTCCATCACTAGAGGAATCACTGATTCTGAGTTTACAAAAATCATGCACTGTACCTCTGCCAAAGAAATGTGGGAGAAGCTAGTTGGCTTGTACGATGGAGACTCAAAAGTCAAAAAGGCAAAGCTTCAAACTCATAGAAGACAATTTGAAAGTTTGAGGATGGAAGATGAAGAAGATATTGCAGCATACCTCCTCCGAGTAGCTGAAGTGGTAAATTCCCTGAAAGGATTGGACGAAAAAGTGGAAGAAAGTACCATTGTTCAAAAGGTATTAAGGTCTCTTCCAAATAGATTTGACTCCAAAATAAGTGCTATAGAAGAAGCAAAGGATCTAGATACCCTCAAAGTGGATGAACTCCATCGAATTCTCACTGCCTATGAAATGAGGAAAGGTGGCCCAAGCTCCAAAGATTCAACATTCAAGGCCCCAAAGTCAAAGAAGGGGAAAGAAAGGAATGACTGTAGTGATGAGTCAGATGTGGAATCCGAATTGGCTCAATTTGTATAAAAGCTGAAGAGAGGATCTAAGCTTAAAGGCAAGTATCCTCTTTTCTGTTTTAAATGTGGTAAAATAGGTCATTATGTAGCAAAATGTCCTCATAAACATGACAGTGATGATGAAGGAAATTCTAAAAGAATGGCACATAAAAAGAAAGGGTTCAATAAGAAAAACTTCTTCTCCAAGCAAGATGAGTCTGATGAGGATGAGTTTATGGTCATAAAAAAGAAATCAGATGACAAAAGTGATCATGATGAAAGCCAAGAAGCATTATTCATGGCACTTGCAGATGATGATGACTCAGGGCTGGAAGGAAATGTAGATGAACTATCAATAAGTGCCATTGAAGAAAATGAGAAACTACAAAACAAAATCATTTCTCTCAAAGTGGAAAACGAGGAAATAAGAAGGAGAGAAGATCTCTTGGAAGAAAATATTAAAGAAAAGGAAGAGACTTGTGAAGAACGCGAGGCCGAAATAGTGTCTCTGAGAAAGGAGTTGGAGCAAATTAAAAAGGGTTGTAAAAGCTCTCAAATACTTGAGACTATTCTGAAAAATCAAAAACCTCAACATGACCAAGTCTAGAATAGGTTTCAAAGGAGAATCCTCAAGCACTAATAATAATGCGAAAAGCTATGCCGATGCACTTTCCTGCAATCCAAAAGATGAAAAAGTATGTTATCCAAAGTGCATCCCAGATCCCAAGAATGAAGAGAGAATTACTCCAAAGAAGAATGTGGAGTCAAATCATGGACACTACAGCAAATACAAACCTGTACTCCACCAAGGGCCCATTGCAAATCCAAAGAATGAGGGAGGAGTAATTCCCAGGAAGGAAATCGACTCAAACCATGGTTCCTTCAACAAGTACAAAACCATATTTCTTGGACACTTCTTTCACTATAAAAACTTTGGTCATCAAGCCAGACATTGTATGGTTTGCAGAAGTGAAAAGACAAAGCTAAAGGACCGAATAATAAACTCATATGCCCCCAAAAGGCAGGGACAAATCAAAACGTTCAATTCATTTGATCCCTTGACCAAATTTGATCTGATTTGCTCTTTCTGCTACAATAATGGACACTATGAACAAGACTTCCCACTCAAAGGAAGAAAGATGAGTAGCAAGAACTCCAGCATGGACAAATGCGGCCTGGCTCTATATGCTCAAAATAATGAAAACCAGTGGTTTGTAGATAGTGGGTGCTCCAGACACATGACAGGAGACAGAAGGAAGTTTGTCTCACTAAGTAAAAAGGAAGGGAATGTGTCCTTTGGAAGAAGATCAGGAAGAATTGCAGGAAAAGGAATAGTTACTCTGATCAATGGAAAAGGAAAATCTCAAGATGCTTTGCTAGTTGACGGGCTCAAACACAACCTCCTGAGTGTCAGCCAAATCTGTGATCAAGGACATAAGGTCATTTTCAGCACCAAAGACTATGAAATAAGGAACTCTGCCTCAGGGAAACTTGTGGAAAAAGGGGTGAGAACATCAGACAAAATTTACATTTTGAACAAGATTCAAGAAAATAAATGCTACTTAAGTCAGACAGATGAGAGTTGGCTGTGGCACAAGCGACTTGGACATACAAGCTTCGAAAATCTGATCAATATCAGCAAGATCAAAGCTGTACGAGACATCCCAAGGCTGTCCAAACCAAATCAAGCAGTGTGTGGTCCATGTCAACATGGAAAGCAGACCAGAACTAGCCACAAGACAAAGGAGCTCTATACATCGAAGCCCTTGGAGATCATCCATGTTGATGTGTGTGGGCCAACTAGAAATCAAGCACTCCAAGGAGAAAGGTACTTTGTGTTATTTGTTGATGATTATACTAGAATGATGTGGATATATTTCATAAAGTATAAATCTGAAACTTTTGAGTGTTTTAAGAATCTAAAAGCCCTTGTAGAAAATGAAAAAGATTCAAAAATTAAGTGCCTCAGAACAAATAGAGGAGGAGAATTCACATCAAACGAGTTTAGTGAGTTCTGTAATATTCATGGAATTAAAAAGGAATTCTTGGCTTCCAGAACACCTCAGCAAAATGCGGTAGTTGAAAGAAGAAACCAAACAGTCCAAGAAATGGCAAGAACTATGCTATTAGCAGCAGACTTACAACCTAAATTCTGGAGAGAAGTAGTAGGAACAATTGTCTATACACTGGATCGAACTCAATTAAGACCAAATTGTGAAAAAACTCCTTATGAGCTATGGAAAGGAAGATCTGCTTCGGTGAAGTACTTCAAGATCTTTGGAAGCAAGTGCTTCATAAAAATAAATGATGGCTCACCCAGAAAGTTTGATTCTTGGGTTGATGAAGGGATATTTCTTAGATACTCTAAATGGAGCAAGGCTTACAATTGCTACAATTAACGACTGAAGAAAATAGTGGAAAGAATTGATGTAAAGGTTGATGAAGATCTTCCAGAAAGGGAAATTGAAGAAAATGAAGATGACTCTCTCATTGAAGAAGAAGAACCTAAATAAGAAGTAATAGATGAGGAAGAAGAAGAAGAAGGAGAGGAAAGAGAACCACCTAATACCCCTTCAAAGATGAAGCATGTCCAAAGACATCATCCAGAAGAGCAAATCATTAGCGATAAAGATGAAGGTGTGCAGACCTGAAGAAGGATAACAATCACACCCAAGAGAAAGGTCATTGCCCTCCCATCTATGATAGAACCAGAAAAATTTGCAGAAGCAAGTAAGGATCCTCATTGGGTAAAAGCCATGGAAGAAGAAATGTCCCAAATTGTGAAGAACAAGACATGGGAGCTGGTACCTCGTCCAAAGGACAAAAACATAATAGGAACCAAATGGGTGTTCAAAAATAAAATGAATGAGGAAGGACAGGTTATCAGAAACAAGGCAAGACTTTTTTGCAAAGGCTATTCACAAATTGAAGGAATTGACTTTGAAGAGACATTTGCACCAATGGCCCATATGGAAGCTATCAAGATGTTCTTGGCATTTGCTTGCCCAAAAGGATTCAAAATCTATCAAATGGACATGAAATCAACATTTCTAAATGGGGAACTCAAGGAGGAAGTCTACATGGAGTAGCCAGAAGGTTTTGATCTAACAACAGGAAAGGACTTAGTCTATAATTTGAAAAAGGCTTTATATGGGTTGAAACAAGCTCCTAGAGCTTGGTATGCAAGATTGGAGCACTACCTAAAACAACAAGGCTTCAAAAAGGGAGTGGCTAGAAGCAATCTATACATAAAGACAGATCAATGTAAGTTACTAGTTGCTCTTGTTTATGTTGATGATCTGATTTTTGCTAGTAATAATGATGAAATGAGCCATGAATTTTCTCAAAACATGTCAAAAGAGTTTGAGATGTCAATGATAGGAGAGCTGTCCCACTTCCTTGGACTTCAAATATCTCAAACCAGAGCAGGATTGTGTATATCTCAAACCAAATATCTAAAAGACACGCTCAAAAAATATGGAATGGAGGATTGTGCACCCATGAGCACACATATGACCACAAACTGCAAACTGAGCAAAGATGATGACTCCCCTCTAGTAGATGCAACTCATTACAGGTCAACAATTTGAGCCCTTCCATACTTAACAGCTACACGACCAGACATAATGCAAGTAGTAGGAATGGTGGGAAGATTTCAATCTGCTCCCAAACAATCCCATTTATTAGTTGTAAAAAGAATTCTCAGATATCTGAAGGGAACTTCTGATTTTAGTCTTTGGTACCCAAAGAACTCAACACTGACTGTAACTGCATACACCGACACTGATTGGGCTAGAAGTATAGATGATCGGAAAAGTACTAGTGGAAATGCATTCTTCCTAGGAGACTGTTTGGTATCCTGGCTCAGCAAAAAACAGTCATCCAGATCATTATCCAGAGCCGAAGTCGAGTATATTACTGTAGCAGACTGTTGTACTCAGATACTATGGATGAAGGAAGCTCTAAAAGATGTCGACATATGTACAGATCAACCGATTACCATCTATTGTGACAACACAAGTGCTATCAGTCTCAGCGAAAATCCTGTGATGCACTCAAGAACCAAACACATACCAATCAAGTACCATTTCCTTCGTGAGCAAGTAGCTGAATGAAACATCGTCCTGAAATATATCAATACTAAGGAGTAGATAGTTGATATTTTCACAAAACCTCTTCGTCAAGAAGCATTCGAACATCTGTGTCAAAAGATGGGGGTTATTTCTTTATCATCACTCAAATTCATTCATAAAGATGTAGCAGGACAGGGGGAGTAGTTTGACAGGGGGAGTCTGTATGCATTCCTTTTCCATTGATGTCAAAGGGGGACAACAGAATAATATTGCCATCAATAACAAAGGGGGAGATTGTTGGACACAAATTTTCATTGATGTCAATATGGAAATATTCAAGAGGAGGAGACAGAGCCACCAGAGGAGCAGATGGAGACGAGAGGAGCAGATAGAGCCAAAGAAGAGGAGTAGACAGAGCCACCAGAGGAGAAGATGGAGACGAGAGGAGCAGACAGAGCCAAAGAAGAGGAGCACACAGAGTTATCGGGAGCCATCAGAGGAGAAAACCCATATATATATGCATGCATTTAAACACTATCGGGAGTGGCCAATACACTATCGGAGGCCAAAACTCATGTATACATGCCTTTACACAATCGGAGGCAGAAAGCAGACTTGAAACCGTATACTCAGAAGTGTTGAGTTGTATCAGGTCTGACACAAAATATCGCATCGGGACTTCGGGAGGGAAGTCATACAATGTTAAGTGGCCCCTTTTCGATCTTCGATAGCGATTATCGCATTAGGAATTCAGAGCGGAGGTAATACAATGTAAGCGACCCTGTGCGACTTGCGATCGCCGATAGCGATTATCGCATCGGACCTAACCCTGTGCGACTTGCGATCGCCGATAGCGATATCGCATCGGACCTCCGCCAAGGGCAACCCCCGATTGCGATAAGATTGCGGACCCGACGGGCATATAAACCATGGTTAATACCATATCGCATCTGGTTCATCGGAGCAGTGGAGTATCGGCCCATCGGCATCGGCGATATCATGGGGTTGATGTATAAAGGACCCCTGGAAGCCTTGCGACTACTGATTGTGATTTCACTGCGGACCCGACATAGGTATAGATACGGGTGCAATGATCCTTGAAGTCCGCCCTTTAGCACGTTCACCTGTTTTTTGCTCATATTTCCTGTGTAATTGAATATTTGTCTTGCGTGGCATTTGGAGGCAAAAATACACTAAGGGATGCTTAGGATGGTTCAAGAAGCCTGAACGATAGCTCAGAAGGCTAGAATCAAGCCGATTGTGATTGTGATAGGACGTGGCATGTCCGTTAAACGAAACAGTCTCGGTGGATGCTTGTTATCATTGAAAAAACGGGCCTGTGTTACATTTTTAACACACAGTGACCGTAAAGCCAAGAAGTTGAATGGAAAGCCAGCACAGAGGAAACCACAGTGACCAAGGAGGGAAGCTAAAAGATCAAGTGAGTCAGAGGAAACGACAGTGACCGAGGAGGAAGCCAAAACAGAGAACTGTTGGTGTTGTTATTGTGGTGAAGAACCAGAGCGCGAGGTAGCAGAAGCAACAGAGGAAGAAGAGGCAGCAGAAGCAGCAGAGGCTATAGAAGAAGCAGAGGCAGGAGAGTAGGAGTGAGAGAACCTCAACTGAATAGAGTGCAGCAGCATACTAGTGTATAGCAAGATTGGGTTGGAGCCTCAGAACTGAACAGGACTAATGTCATTAGGGGTAGGTGCTCCTAAGCGCAAAACCACTACTAAATAGAGTTGGTGCTCTAGAGGTTGGAGCCTCACTGAAGTCCAAGTTGGAGCTTGGCAACTATTCACAGTCAGATATATACTTATATTGTATTTATTTCATTGTACTGTCTTGAGTTTTAATAAAAGCATTTATTCCAGCTGCTGGTTTATGTGTTCTGTGTATACATATACATATCTATATGTGCTTTTGGAAATCACTAGAATAAAAAGGTAAGAAATATTGATTCACCCCCCCCAAGTATTTCCAACACACATCTCTTCTCAGAGATAAGCTACCTTCGCCCTAGCTGCTTTATTTCCATTTCTGTGTGTAAGCATATTTCATCTTTATATTAATGAAATGAAGTATTATTTTTATTGCATCTCTATATTTATGGTTATCTCTGTAATTTTTTGCGTTCCTGTTTAAATCCGAATCAGTGGTATCAGAGTGGTCTGCTCTTTCTTTGTTTTTCTTTGCATGTCCCCAACAAGGTCGGGATATAAGGAGCTAGGACTTGAACTGGTCGAACCTTTGCAAGACCAGTCTCACAAATCCCGACGACCTCCCATGGTGGATGAAAAGAAAGATGAGGGGGTAGGAGATCCTATCAAAATCTTGCTCAAAGAAGCCCTTGAGTGACAAAGGAACGTGATGATGGACAACGTTTCCCAGATCCTTCAGTGGCTACCCATGGGCAACGCATCTACCTCCAGCAGCTACTCTGCAAATGCCACACCCTTTAAGGTACAAGTTAACTCTGAAATCCCCATATTGGAGGGTTAGATAGATGCAGATGTCCTAGATAAATGGTTAAATCTGCTAGAAGGGTATTTTTTTCATGATTTTTTCAGCCAGGAAAAGATTACTTTCGCTCTTCTCAAAGCAGCCCCCCATGTCAATGACTGTTGGGAAACCTACTACGAGCAGAAGAATGAAAGTACAGGCTCACTGTTTTCAGCTACACCCACTTGGAATTCATTCCGGGATGCCATCAAGGAGCATTACTAGCCTGTCAAAAGCTATGAGGATAAATACATAAAGTGGACCACGCTATGGCAGGGAAGGGACCAAAATGTGTCAGAGTTCACAAATCCTTTTCATAAACCTTGGCACAAAGTTGGGTATCAAGGATTTTGAGCTGGATTTGGTACTCAAATACCATGGCTACCTGCTAGGTACATCCAATATGAGATGGAGTTCCTGAACATATCCTCCGTTGGCACGACATATCGATACGCTGTCAAGATCGCGCAAAAGTTTAAACAAAAGAAGCAAGGCTTCAGATTTGCGAATCTAAAGAACAAAGGACAATGCCAAGGCGAGGTGACCCAAGACAACTCGTCGAAGCCAAAAGAAAAGAACGACACCATGAAGTCAAATAAGGACACAGGAAAGTGGTGTGAGTTCCATAAGAGCCCCACTCATAACACAAGTGAGTGTTGGACCAAGTAGTCACTGGTGGTCGAGTTGAAGGCTTCAGAATCAGATGCATGTTCCGACCCGGAGTCAGAACATGACAAGGGGAAGGAAAAAGGGAAGAAAATAATTGATTCAGAGCCCAATGCCACTATTTCCACTTCCAAGGTCCAGCAAAATGAGCCCGGAGATCTAGAGGAGGGGGATCGCCTTTTCCACTCACAAATGTGGGTGAAGGGTTTGCTGCTACAATTCATTGTCAACAATGGAAGCCAAAAGAACCTCATTTCAACAGAGGTCATGAATCAGTTTGGAGTACCAACCATACCACACCCACAACCGTACAACATTGGGTGGCTTCACCGAGGACGAGATCTCCAAGTCCAACAGAAGTGCCACCTTCCCTACAGTATCAAGCCCTTCACAGATGAGGTATTGTGTGATGTTGCACCTCTTGATGTTTGTGATGTATTATTAGGCCAACCATACTTGTGGAGGCGACATCATGTGTATGAGTCAAGGCCTCGCGCTATTATTATTTCTCTGTGTATTACATTATACAGGATACTAGAGGTATCCCCACCTACCGCCACTTCTTTGATCTCTGCTAATAAAGGTCGTAAGATCATTTCCCAGACTAGGCAATTAATTTTTTGTCTCGTTCACTCCAAAAGTAAGGGGAAGATTGTTGCCACATCCATGACCCTCGCGAAGGGTTCCTCCTCGCAATAGCAACAACAGATGGATACGGTCATATTCTCCTCACTAATAGGGGTACCGTTGCACTGTTAGGTCAAGCATTTGTCTGATTTGACTTCCGGAGCACTTCTACCCAATGGGCCGATCTAACGCCACTCCATTCTAGAAAATGCCAAGTACAAGCAGTGGCATGATCAGCATCAGGTACCACACAAGTTTCAACTGGGTGACAAAATCAGGTTTCATTTGCAGAAAGAACACCTTACAAGAGCCCATCAAAAGCTCAGACCACTCTGCTATGGTCCTTACACCAGTACCAAGGTTGTGGGAAACAATTCTTTGGAGAACAACATTCCCCCATTCCTTCGCTTGCACCGAGTGTTCAATGTGGACCACCCTTGACCAATCTTCCCACCTTTAATGGACACATTAGAGGTTGCAGAATAGCTCACTAGGGACCAAGCTCAGCAAAAGTTTCCTCATCTCATGGAGGAACTCAATGCAATGGGGACCACTGCTTCCTAAGGGGGGGGAATGATCTAGGTGGATGTTGGTGGCCACCCACCTATCCCACTTGGACCCCCACAACTATCTCTTTCAGTTTTTCAGTTTCCTTATTTGTAGCACAATTTACTATTTTTGGTAGTTTTTTGGGTCCTGAACTTCCGGAGCCATTTTGAGGCCCTAAACGACGTTTTTTGGGAAAACCAAGAGCAACATTGATCGTGCATAGATGTCTTTCACTCAAACATTGTAGTCATCGGGTAGATCTTTCTAACAAGGTATTGTGCATGTAAAACGAATATCGTATGCCAAACTTATGACCCCGAGAAGTTGATGTACCAATTTACACAAATGGGGCCCACAGCTTGGTGTTTCATCTCCTACGGTTATGTTTTTGGATGTTTAGGGTTTTCCATTGTTTCTCAACAACAAATAGGCCTTTGAGCCTCATTTTAACACATTTCAGAGGCATGTAGCCACCACATCTCTTCTTAGAGATAAGCTACCATTGCCCTAGCTAGTTTAATTCCATTTCTGTTTGTAAGCATATTTTAGTATTTTACATTAATGAAATGAAGTATTATTTCTACTGCATCTCTGTATTTATGGTTATCTCTGTAATTTTTTGCGTTCCTATTTAAATCCATATCATTGGTATCAGAGGGGTCTACTCTTTCTTTGTTTTTATTTGTATGTCCCCAACTAGGTCGGGATATAAGGACCTAGGGCTTGAACTGGTCGAACCTTTGCAAGACTAGCCTTGCAAATCTCGACGATCTCCCGTGGCAGATGAAAAGAAAGATGAGGGGGTAGGAGGTCCTATCAAAATCTTGTTCGAAGAAGCCCTCGAGCAACAAAGGAACACGATGATGGAAAACTTTTGATCTGAATTGAATCCTAAAGAACTCTCTAAGTTTTTATAACTTTGTAAAAATTCATGCCAAAGCTTCAGAGACTTACAAAGGTCGAGTTTATCAGAAATACCCTCGGAACAATTGTAAATTGTGAGCAACGCGGACCCTCGATCAAGCGCGTAGACCGTTGGCCCATGGTAACGCGCACTGCCACGAAACAACAAAACGGGAGGTCTTTTGGAGAAACAGGGGAGGTTTCTGATATGCGATTAGCATCGCATATCACCAGGCAAACCTCTCAAAGAAGAAAAAGCCTCGAACAATCGGAACTGAAAAGTCAAAAACCATACGGAACTCGCTGGTTCCGTCAGAGGCAGGTCCCACACAAAAACTGGAAGGATATTGGAAGGGCTTCAAGTGGTAAGCGGTTTCGATCAAGCCTCATCCGATGCCACACACTGGATGCCATGCGTTCGGTGAGAGAAAACCTCTCACATCGGGTGGGTAAACGTCATGCAACTTACCCGCCCGAAATGGACGAAGAACGTAGGATCTGGAGGCTCCAGATCGACGGCAGACATGTGATATGATGGATGACCGGATTCAACGGGGTAAACAGGCCGAGTTGTATAAAGTTTGAAGTCCGGCATGAATGATGAGTTGGTAGAAGAATCATGTTTGCGGCAAATATGGGAGTTAAATGGAAATAACGACCGTTCAAACAATTCCAATAGAACTGACACTCAGTTCGTTATGAAACGAGTGGCCACCTCCCTGTGAAGTGTTACATAGTGATGATGACGTAGAACAGGGGAATTCAAACGGACAGAGGCAGAAGAACCAGAACGCCAGGAAGCGGAAACGAACAGTTAGAAATCAGATTGGCTTTAAAGCCACGAACTGATAGAGACAAAGTAGGCAGCTAGAAAAGAGAAAAGCCAATAAGAAATCTAAGGGAAGAGAACAGAGAAACTAAGTCGAGCTGACCTATAGAGAAAAGGCAGCATCGAGACAGAGCCAGAGAGAGTCAGAGAGTCTGTGCACTCCAGAGAAGGCTTGAGAGGTTCAAGCGAACTCCTCGGCATAGGCATGTCATGTATGAGTCTCAGTTTGGGCTCATGCTACTGTGACCATCAGGGGTCAAGTTTCAGTAAGGAGAGTCTGTGTACTCCAGTCCTACTGATTTATATCTATTAAGTGAGACTCAAATTGAGCTCACTGTTGTAAAAACTCTGCTTAGAAAACATAAATGAGAGGCCACCACTGAAGGCTAGACCAGGAGACGTAGCCCAGGAGCATTGGGTGAACTCCTTATCGGTCTGTTGCATAAAGTAACATAGGCACATCCATGCACATGAGTCTGTAATACCTTTAATTCTTTGTCCTGGATAAATTCTAGATCAAGTGGTATCAGAGCTTAGTTACTAAGGTTGGACAAGCTTGTGCTTGATTTTGTTGTTGAATGATAACTAGATCAAAGCTTAAATTAGGAGAAGAAGAGTTGGTTGAAACTAACCCTGAAATTGGAAGCTTCTATCCAAAGAGGAAAATGTCAGAAGAAAGTCCCTTGGAATCAGACCCTCAGTACATGGATAGTTTCATAACCATGAGAGACATGGTGGAGGAAATGTATAGAGAATTTAAGAAAGGTAGAGAAAAAGATTCAACAAACTCCAAACGAGATAAAGAAGCAGAGGAACGTCTCCTCCATGACCACTCTAAAGGCAAAGGGAAAGAAGAAAAACTTCCCACTCCTCCTAGTAGACCTGAAAACAAAAAGAAGACATATTTGATTAAATTAGATGTTAAATTTGATTTACCAATATATGAAGGAGAGTTGAATACAGAGAAGCTAGATAATTGGATTAGACAGATTGATGTTTATTGCAGAGTGTAGAGCATTGATTCAGACAGTAGTAAGATTCAGCTGGCCAGCCTACGCCTTGGAGGCACTGCCTTGGTATGGTGGGAAGGCAGGACACAAGCTGACATGAAGAAGCATGGTAAAATTCTTTCTGTCTGGAGTGAATTTGTTTCTACAATTAAAAATCAATTCTATCCACTAGCCTATATGCAACAAGCCATGATGAGCTAGCAAACTCTTCGCCAGTTAAAAGGGCAAAGTGTACAAAGTTACACTCAAGAATTTAGGAAAATAGCTTTGATTCTAGGAATTTCTTTAGACTCACCTGAAACTCTGCTGAAGTATATAGGTGGTCTACACAGCTACTTAAGGCACACTATTCTCATGTTTAATCCCACTAGCATAGATGAGGTATCTGTTCAAGCTACACATCTAGAGGCTAGAGGCAAGAATGTGAACCCAAAAGTTGGGGGATCATCAAAACCCACTGCAAGCAAGAATAAGGAGAAAAGAAAACAGAAATCGAAAGAGAGGAAGACAAATACTGTACAAAATACCAAATCTTCATGCACTCACTGTAAGAAGGATGGGCATGATGATAAATATTGCTGGATTCTGCATCCAGAGCTGAAACCCAAGAAGTACGATGGCAAGAAGAGGAAGACTGTTGCAGCTATTCAAAAGGATTTGGGGTTAGACTCAGGAGATGAAACAACAATTGCAGCCATAGGTATAATAAGTAAAAATTCTGAAGCATCTACTAGTAATTCTGCATAATCAACTGATAATGAATAGAATGAGAGGAAAAGACATGAGATTTTTCATATTAGAGTTGTTTCCAAGCATCAAAAGATTGATACTTTGTTTGATAATGGCTCACAAGTAAATTTAATTTCTAAAGCAATTGTAAAGATGTTGGGATTACTAACCACACCTCACAAAAATCCATATCCATTAGGTTGGTTATGTGATAAAGCACAGCTACAAGTGACTAGACAATGTAAACTTAGGTTTTCTTTTGGGTCAGCATTTGTAGAAGAGGTTGAGTTAGATATTGTTCCCTTGGATATATGTGGAATTGTTTGAGGAAGTCCTTACTTGTATGATAGAAAAGCTATTTTCTATAGAGTTGAAAACAAGTATCAACTCGTTAAATATGGAATTGAATATATTGTAAGAGATCATAAACTCAAGAATAATTATACTCTCATCAACTCAGGGAAGATGAAAATAATTGTAAATTCATGCAAACAATTTTTACTGATGGTTGTAAAGGAAAAGAAACCTGATAAAACCAATGTATTTGAGCGCTATAATGCTAAACAACAAGCTGATTTACAAAAAGTTGTTTCAGAATATGATATACTATTTCAAGAACCTAAAGGTCTACCACCAAAAAAGGAAATAGTACATGATATTAACTTCCAGCAAGATGCTCCATTGCCTAACATCGGAATGTACAGGTTGTCCGCTTTAGAGAATGCAGAAATCAAGAAGTAGGTACAGGAGTTGCTCGAGAAAGGGTTCATAGGACCTAGCACATCACCTTGTGGGTCTCCAATTGTCTTGGTGAGAAAGAAAGATGGCTCATGGAGAATGTGCATTGATTACCGAGCATTGAATAAGATAGTGATAAAAAATCGTTATCCCCATCCTCACATAGATGATCTATTAGATCAGTTGAAAGAAGCTATTTATTTTTCCAAGTTGGACTTGCATAATGGTTATCATCAGGTCAGAGTTGCAGAGCAAGATGCGTGGAAGACTGCTTTCAAAACAAAGCAGGGATTGTATGAGTGGTTGGTTATGCCTTTTGGTTTAACTAATACTCCTGCTACTTTCATGAGAATAATGAATGATGTACTCAGACCTTTTATTGATGACTTTGCCATTGTATATTTGGATGACATTCTTATATTTAGTAAAACATGGGAAGAACATTTAAAGCATGTCAAGCAGACTCTAGATGTTTTGAAAAAAGAGAATCTTTATGTTAAGCTCTCAAAATGTGAATTTGGCAAAACATCTTTGAATTATTTGGGTCATATTGTAGGGGGTGGTGAATTGAAGATAGATCCCTCTAAGGTTGCAATCATTGTAAATTGGCCTAAACCCAAATCTGCTACAGAAGTTAGAAGCTTCTTAGGAGCAGCATAGTATTGGAGAAAGTTTATTTCTAACTTTTCCTTGATTGCAGCTCCCTTACATGCTTTAATAGGATTGAACAAGGTGTTTCAGTGGGGAGGAAAATAGCAGAAAGCCTTCGACACCTTAAAAGAAAAGATTAGTACAACACTAGTACTAGCACTGCCCGATCTTCAAAGACCATTTGAGATTTAAACGAATGCCAGTGACTGTGCCATGGGAGCAGTGTTGATGCAGCATGGTAAACCCATATGTTATCATTTTGAGACATTTAATTCTACAGTAGTTAATTTTCCCACATATGATAAAGAATTGTATGCATTAGCACAGAGTGTGAAAAAAGTGGAAACAATATTTAATGGGAAAAGAGATAGTTATACATACTGATCATCAGCCACTTCAATATTTTCACTCACAAACTAAGTTGCAGCAATCAAGACATTATAGGTGGATAGGTTTTCTACAACAGTTTCATCTTGTCATCAGATATAAAAAAGGCATACACAATAAAGTTGCAGATATGTTGTCCAGACCAATCATAAATGCATCCACTATACTTAAGCATAATTCAGTGTTGCATGAAAGCTACATTGAACAGTATGCTCAAGATATAGATTTTAAAGATGTATATGCAACTTTAAGTCATGGAAAACAAGTAGAAGAATGGGATTACCATGTTAAGGACCAACTCTTGTATCATTTGGGAAAGTTATGCATTCCTCAAACAAAAAGAGTAAAGATAATTCGAGAAGCACACACTTCTCTAATATCATGTCACTTTGGTGTAAGCAAAATAATTGCACAGCTGCAAAGATTTTGTTATTGGCCAAAAATGAATGAGACAGTTTCTAGATATGTAAGAGGGTGTACAATGTGTGCTAAAAGCAAGCCCAGCAATAGAAAATGAGGCTTGTACACTCCACTACCAGTTCCTTCTCGTCCATGGGAAAGTGTTTCTATGGACTTTGTTGGGGGACTGCCTAAATCCAGAAAAAGTCATGACGATTTATATGTTGTTGTGGATAGGTTCAACAAATGTGTATTTTAATACCTTGTAACAAATAGATTACCACTGAACAAACTGCAAAGTTGTTCTTTCATCATGTATGGGTTCATTGTGGATTACCCACTTCCATTATATCTGATCGAGATATCCGATTTGTTGGAAATTTTTGGTCAAGTTTGTGGGAATTGATGGGCACCAGACTGAATAAGAGCACAACTTTTCATCCGCAAACAGATGGCCAAACAGAAGTGGTCAACGGGACAGTGATACAGTTGCTCAGAGGCTATTGCAGCAAGCATCCCAAGCTTTGGTATGAACATTTATGTTATGTGAAGCATGCTTACAACTGAGCTAAACATTCTTCTACACCAAGATATCCTTTTGAGACCTGTTTTGGTTTCACACCAAGGTCTACCTTGGATTTTTTCTTTGCTAAAGACATAGCGGTTGATGGACATAGTGATGTGGACAAGGCAACCAAGTTCATCAAACAAATCCAAGAGATTCACTAGGCAGTACAAGAACAGCTGGAAAAGATCCAAGCCAAGTACAAGGCAAGGCATGATAAGCATCAGACTGAGCATAGTTTCCAAGTTGGTGATCAAGTCTGGCTATATATCAGCAAAGATAGAATGCAAGGTGAAGATAAGAAGCTGAAGCCAATAAGGTATGGACCTTTCAAGATACTTGAGAAAATTTGTGAGAATGCTTTTCACCTTGATTTACCAGCTTACATGCACATCTACTCAATTGTTAATACAGACAACTTGAGACTATTTGAACCTTCATTGATTGAAGATCCCGAAGAGCAAAGTCAATTGCCTTCTATTGATGATTTGTTACCTGAATATCTCAATGAGTTGCAGGAAGATACATTTCTAGACAGGAAGGTGAGAACTACGCACAGGGGGGATGTTGAGTACCTGAGGATTGGACTCAAAGGTTCAAAACCAAGTAGTGCGAAATGGATAGAAATTGGGCAAGTGAGGAATCTGTACCCTCACTTGGTTGATGCTTAAAAACCAACTTTTGGTGGTCCAAAATATTTTCAGTGGGAAGGCCGTGATCCGAATTGGATGCTAAAGAACTCTCTAAGTTTTTATAACTCTGTAAAAATTCATCCCAAAGTTTCAGAGACTTATAAAGGTCAAGCTTATCAGAAATACCCTCAGAACGGTTGTAAATTGTGAGGAGCGCGGAGAAACGAGGACCCTTGGTCAAGCGCGCAGACCATTGGCCCATGGTAATGCGCACTACCACGAAAAAAAAGAAATGGGAGGTATTTTGGAGAAACGGGGGAGGTTTCTGATATGCGAATAGCGACAAGTCGCTAATCACATATCGCCGGGCAAAACCCTTAGAGAAGAAAAATCCCCGAGCAAACAGAACTGGAAAGTCAAAAACCATATGGAATTCATCGATTCCATCAGAGGTAGGTCCCACATGAAAACCAAAAGGATATCGAAAGGGCTTCGAGTGGTAAGCACTTTCGACCAAGTCCTGCCCAATGCCACACTCTGGGTGCCATGCGTCTGGCGGAAGAAAGAGAAAATTGCTCACATCGGATGGGTAAACATCATACAACTTGCCCACCCGATATGGACAGAGATCGTAGGATCTGGAGGCTCCAGATCGACGACGGACATGCGATTCGACAAATGATCGGATTCAACGGGGTAAACAGGCCGCGTTGTATAAAGTTTGAAGTCCGGCATGAACGATGAGTTGGCAGAAGAATCATGCTCGCGGGTAATCTGGGAGTTAAATGGAAATAACGATCATTCAAACATTTCCAAGAGAACTGACACTTGGTTCGTTATGAAACGGGTGGCCACCTCCCTATGAAGCATTACATAGTGATGATGACACATAATAGGGGAATTCAAATGGATAATGGTAGAAGAACCAGAACGTCGGGAAGAGGAAACGAACAGTCAGAAATCAGATTGGCTTTAAAGCCACGAACTGAGAGAGACAAAGTAGGCAGCTAGAAAAGAGAAAAGCCAGTAAGAAAGCTAAGGGCAGAGAACAAAGAAAGTAAGTCGAGCTAACCTGCAGAGCAAAGGCAGCATTGAGACAGAGCCAGAGAGAGTCAGAGAGTCTGTGCACTCCAGAGAAGGCTTGAGAGGTTCAAGCGAACTACTCGGCATAGGCGTGTCATGTATGAGTCTCAGTTTGGTCTCATACTACTGTGACCATTAGGGGTCAAGTTTCAGTAAGGAGAGTCTGTGTACTCGAGTCCTACTGATTTATATCTATTAAGTGAGACTCAAATTGAGCTCACTGTTGTAAAAACTCTACTTAGAAAACATAAATGAGAAGCCACCACTGAAGGCTGGACCAAGAGACGTATCCCAAGAGCATTGGATGAACTCCTTATTAAACTTGTTGTATTTACATGTTTTCCTGTGGTGTTTTCTCTAACTGCTTCAATGTCTATGTATTTCACAATCCTATTGGTCCATTTCATAAAATAACATTGGCACATCCATGCACATGAGTCTGTAATAACTTTAATTCTTTGTCCTGGGTAAATTCCATATCAACTTTTCCCATATCATTCAGCGGCTACCCATGGGCAACACATCTACTTCCAGCAGCTACTCTGGAAATGCCACACCCTTTAATGTATAAGTAAACATTGAAATCCCCATATTTGAGGGTCAAATAGATACAGATGTCATAGATAAATGGTTAAATATGATAGAAGGGTATTTTTTCATTCATGATGTTTCCAACCGGGAAAATATTACTTTCACTCTTCTCAAAGCAGCCCTCCACATCAAGGACTGGTGGGAAAACTACTATGAGCAGAAGGATGAAAGTACGGGCTCACTGTTTTTAGTTGCACACACTTGGAATTCATTCCAGGATGCCATCAAGGAGCATTACTACCCTGTCAAAAGCTATGAGGATAAATACATAAAGTGGACCACATTGCGGCAGGGAAGGGGCCAAGAGGTGATGCAGTTCACAAATACTTTTCATACCCTTTGCACAAAGTTGGGTATCAAGGATTCTCAGCTGCATTTGGTACTCAAATACCATGACTACCTACACAGGTACATCCAGGATGAGATGGAGTTCTTGAACATATCCTCGCTCGGCACGGCATACCAATACACTTTCAAGATCGAGCAAAAGTTTAAACAAAAGAAGCGAGACTTCGAATCTGCAAATCCGAAGAGCAAAGGAAAAAGCCAAGGCGGGGTGACCCAAGACAAGCAGTCGAAGCCGCAAGAAAATAACAACACCACAAAGTCAAAGAAGGACACAGGAAAGTGGTGTGAGTTCCATAAGAGCCCCACTCATAACACAAGTGAGTGTCAGACCAAGTAGTCGTTGGTGGCTGAGTTGAAGGCTTCAGAATTAGATGCATGTTCTGACCTGGAGTCAGAACCCGACAAAGGGAAAGACAAAGGGAAGAAAATCATTGATGCAAAGCCTAGTGCCACTGTTGCCACTGCGAAGGTCCAAAAGAATGAGCCTAAATATCTACATGAGGGGGAGCATCTTTTCCACTCACAAATATGGGTGAAGGGTTCGCCGTTGCAATACATTATCGACAGTGGTAGCCAAAAGAACCTCATTTTAGTAGATGTCATGAAGCGGTTGGGACTACCAGCCATACCACACCCACAACCGTACAACATTGGGTGGCTTCACCAAGGACGAAATCTTCGAGTCCGTCAGTAGTGCCACCAGCCCTACAGTATCAAGCCCTTCACAGATGAGGTATTGTGTGATGTTTCATCGCTTGATGTTTGTGATGTGTTATTAAGCCAACCATACTTTTGGAGGCAACATGATGTGTATGATTCAAGGCCTCACTCTATTATTATTTTTCTATGTAATACATTATAAGGGATACCGGAGGTAGCCCCACTTACCGCCACTTCTTTGATCTCTGCTAAGAAATGCAGTAAGATAATCTCCCAGACTAGGAAATTTATTTTATGTCCAGTTCACTCCCAAAGTAAGGGGAAGATCATCGCCACATCCATGACATTTGCGAAGGGTTCCTCCATGTAGCAATAACAACAGATGGATGCGGTCATATTCTCCTCACCCACAGGGGTACCGTTGCACTGTCAGGTCAAGCATTCGTCCGATCTAACTTCTGGAGCACCTCTACACAACGAGCTGATCTATCACCACTCCATTCGGGAAAATCCCAAGTACAAGCAGCGCCATGATCAACATCAGGTACCACACAAGTTTCTAGTGGGTGACAAATTCTGGTTGCATCTGCAGAAAGAACGGCTTACAAGAGCCCATCAAAATCTCAGACCACTCCGATATGGTCCTTACACCAGTACCAAGGTTGTGGGAAACAATGCTTTGGAGAAAAACATTCCCCCATTCCTTCACTTGCACCGAGTGTTCAATGTGGATCCCCCTCGACCAAGCTTCCCACAATTACTGGAGACATCAGAGGTTGCAGAACAACTCACCAAGGACCAAGTTCAACAGAAGTTTCCTGATCTCATGGAGGAACTCAACGCAATGGGGACCATTGCTTCCTAAGGGGGAAGGAATGATCCAGATGGATTTTAGTGGCCACTCTCCTATCCTACTTGGACCCCACAACTGTCTCTTTCAGTTTTTCAGCTTCCTTATTTGTAGCACAATTTACTATTTTTGGTAGTTTTTTGGGTCCTCAACTTCCGGAGCCATTTTGAGGCCCTAAACGATGTTTCTTGGGAAAACCAATGGTAACATGGGCTTTTGAATGATGTTTCTCACTAAAAAGTTGTATTCCTCGAATAGATCTTTCTAACGAGGTATTGTGCACGTCAAATGGAGATCGTATGCCAAAGTTACGACCCCGGGAAGTTGATGTACCAATTTACCCAAATGAGGCCCACAGTTTGGCGTTTCATCTCTTAGGGTTATGTTTTTGGATGTTTAGGGTTTTCCATTGTTTCTCAACAATAAATAGGCCTTTGAGCCTCATTGTAACACAGTTTAGAGGCATGTAGCCGCCACATCTCTTCTCAGAGATAAGCTACCATCGACCTAGCTAGTTTATTTCCATTTCTATTTGTAAGAATATTTTAGTATTTTACATTAATGAAATGAAGTATTATTTCTGTTGCATCTTTGTATTTATGGTTGTCTCTGTAATTTTTTGCGTTCCTATTTAAATCCAAATCAGTGGTATTAGAGGGGTCTTCTCTTTCTTTGTTTTTCTTTGCATGTCCCCAACGAGGTTGGGATATAAGGAGCTAGGGCTTGAACTGGTTGAACCTTTGCAAGACTAGCCTTGAAATGCCGACGGCCTCCCATGGCAGATGAAAATAAAGACGAGGGGATAGGATATCCTATCAAAATCGTGCTTGAAGAAGCCCTCGAGCGACAATGTAACATGATGATGGACAACTTTGCCCAGATCCTTCAGCGACTACCCATTGGCAACGCATATACTTCCAGCAACTACTCTGGAAACACCACACCTTTTAAGGTAAAAGTTAAATTTGAAATCCACATATTTGAGGGTTAGATAGATGCAAATGTTGTAGATAAATGGTTAAATCTGCTAGAAGGGTATTTCTCTGTTCATGATTTTTCCAGCCGAGAAAATATTTGGGCATCTAGTGGCATATCACACTGAGACACTTTCAAAAACTATCTGAAAGCATCCCACCTATGACAAAGAGATGTATTCCATTGTGTAGGATTTACAACAATGGAAGCATTGCATTATGGGGAAGGAAACGGTCATCCACACAGATCACCAACCCCTACAGTTCATAAAGACACAAGGGAAGTTGCAGAACGATTGCCATTAGAAATGGTCCACATACCTGCACTAGTTCCATTTAAACATTAATTACAAGAAGGGTAACACCAACAATGTTGTATACTTCCTCAACTGACCATTGGTCATGGCACTAACCATTATGCTTGATTCTTGTGGGCACGAGACTATGGGGTGTCCACATCTTTACAAAAGCAATCCAGAATTTGGCAACACATACCAGACGCTCATGGAAGGAAAGCAAGTTCCAAATTTTCACCTCCAGGATGCACTATTATGTCACTTGAGACACCTTTTTGCCCTTCAAGCAAGTGTGCCAAGATTATTTTGGAGGCACACTATAGTTGGTTCATTGGACATTTCATGGTAGAGAAATAGTGGTGATGAGCACCAGTATTGGAGCAAGAATGTTGGAACTCTTTGGGCTACCAAATTTACTTTATCAACCTGGGGTGCGTACAAACTTGGAGGTGATAGTGTTGTATACACAAGTAAATGTGATGGGTCTGCTCTTTGTCACTGCCAAGCTGGCAATAAACCACTATTCAAAAGAAGTTTGATTACCAATGAGGGAAAGATAAATCTACACGAAGAGAAATCTTGTCTACTATGGTAAAGAAAAATATTGAAACCAAATTCCTAAACACACCATGCTTCTAATGAACTGCTAAGAGGCTTTGCTTCAAAATAATGCTAAGTTAACATGTTTGCAATCCTACTATCCTAGGCATTCAATTAAAACATCAAACATTCTACTGTTGTGTATGAAAATGAACAGAATAAATTTGTTTTTCTTTTTGTCTTTTTTTTATGTGAAAGTGTGACAGCTAACTTCTTTTGGTGATGTGGCAGGTGACTTAGGGATGATGGTGAATGGTCTGAAGGCTTGGGAGGCAAGTAGGGGCCTTAATCTAGCTTCCTAGGGGATTTTTCCTCAATTCGGACTCAAAACAGGTCACAACAGGTAAACCTACAAGATGTCTTAATGTGTTCTACAGAATGTCTTGAATTCCTACAAGATCCCTTGTATTCCTACAGGATACAACCGAGAGCAAAAGGATGGATTTTGAATGTGATGTGAGGCGTAAGGAAGGTGGTTGGTGGATGCAATGAGGCAAGGGAGTGCCTAGGACTCCTGCAAAGCTCAAAACGAGAGTTGTGAGATGGTTGCATTTCATCAACAAGCTTGAAGAAGAGTTCTTGTGAAATGATGAAATTGATGAGGGATTTAGTGAAAGAAAGTGACAATCATGGATGGATGAAGTCGGGATGAGGTTGTTGGTCATGAAATCTTTCTGTACTATTGAAACTCCTCCACTACATCAATCATTGATGTTTATCCATAAATCATGTAAACAATAAGGATTTAAATTAACTAAGGAAAACAAAATTTCATGACCTAGTTGCCTATTTCATGCATAGGAAGAACTTGCAGAATAATGTGAAACATTGATGAGATCTAAAGTAATACTGATCCAAGTGGATGTTGGTGGCCACCCACCTATCCCATTTGGACCCCCACAACTGTCTCTTTCAGTTTTTCTGTTTCCTTAATTATAGCACAATTTACTATTTTTGGCAGTTTTTCGGGTCCTAAACTTCCGGAGCCGTTTTGAGGCCCTAAACGATGTTTTTAACGATGTTTTTTGGGAAATCTTCCGCCAGCGATTTTTTTGATAAAAATCGTCTTTTCCGTCGTAGTCCTCGGAGAGATCTTTCCAACGGGCTATCATGCGCGTCAAACGGAGATAATACGACCAATTCGCGACCCTGGTAAGTTGGCTGTCCAACTCACCCCAAAACGGGGCCCACAATTTGGCGTTTCATCTTCTAGGGTTAGGTTTTGGAATGTGAAGGGTTTTCCATTGTTTCTCAACAATAAATAGGCCTTCGAGCCTCATTGTAAGACAGTTCGAAATAGTTCAGAGGCATGTAGCTGGGTTATTTCTATTTGTAAGCATATTTCAGTATTCTCCATTAATGAAATGAAGTATTATTTCCGCTGCATCTCTGTTTTTATGGTTATCGCATCTCTGTATTTATGCTTATCTCTGTAATCTATTGTGTTCCTGCTTAAATTCGGATCAGTGGTATCAGAGCGGTCTGCTTTTTCTCTGTTTTTCTTTGCATGTCCCCAACGAGGTCGGGATATAAGGAGTTAGGTCTGGAACTGGTCGAACCTTTGCAAGACCAGCCTCGCAAATCTCGACGACCTCCCATGGCGGATGAGAAAAAAAACGAGGGGGCAGGAGATCCTATCAAAATCTTGCTCGAAGAAGCCCTCGAGCGACAAAGGAACGCGATGATGGACAGCTTTGCCCAATTCCTTCAGCGGCTACCTAGAGGCGACGCATCGGCTTCCAACAGCTACTCTGGAAATGCCACATCGTTTAAGGTACAAGTTAATTTTGAAATCCCCATCTTCGAGGGTCAAATAGACGCAGATGCCGTAGATAAATGGTTAAATCTGCTCGATGGGTATTTTTCTGTTCATGAATTTTCAAGTCGGGAAAAGATTGTTTTTGCTCTTCTCAAAGCAGCCCCCCACGTCAAGGACTAGTGGGAAACCTACTGCGAACAGAAGGATGAAAGTACAGGCTCACTGCTTTCAGCCGCACCCACTTGGGATGACTTCCAGGATGCCATCAAGGAGCAGTACTACCCTGTCAAAAGCTATGAGGACAAATACATCAAATGGACCACATTGCGGCAGGGATGAGACCAAGATGTGCTGGAGTTCACAAACATTTTTCATACCCTTCGCACACAATTGGGTATCAAAGATTCTGAGTTGCATCTGGTACTCAAATACCGCGGCTGCCTACACAGATACATCTAGGAAGAGATGGAGTTCTTGAACATCTCCTCACTCGGCACAGCATACCGATATGCTGTCAAAATCGAGAAAAAGTTCAAACAGAAGAAGCGAGACTTTGGATCTGCAAATCCAAAGCCCAAAGGACAAAGCCAAGGCGGGGTGACCCAAGACAACCTGTCGAAGCCGCAAGAAAAGAACAACACCATGAAGCCGAAGAAGGACACAGGAAAGTGGTGTGAGTTCCACAAGAGTCCCACTCATAACACAAGTGAGTGTCGGACCAAGCAGTCGCTGGTGGCCGAGTTGAAGGCTTCCGAATCAGATGCATGTTCCGACTCTGAGTCAGAACCCAACAAGGGGAATGACAAAGGGAAGCAGATCATTGATGCCGATCCCAGCGCCACTATTTCTACTGCCAAGATCCAGAAAAATGAGCCCGAAGATCCAGAGGAGGGGGAACGTCTTTTCCACTCACAGATGTGGGTGAAGGGTTCGCCGCTGCAATTCATTGTCGACAGTGGCAGCCAAAAGAACCTCATTTCAGCAGAGGTCGTGAAGCGGTTGGGCCTACCAACTACACCACACCCACAGCCGTACAGTATCGGTTGGCTTCACGAAGGACGAGATCTCAAAGTTCGCCAGTAGTGCCGCCTTCCCTACAGCATCAAGCCCTTCACAGACGAGGTATTGTGTGATGTTACACCTCTGGATGTTTGTGATGTACTATTAGGCCAGCCATACTTGTGGAGGCGACATGCTGTGTATGAGTCAAGGCCTCGCGCTGTCATCATTTCTTTGGATAATTCATTATACAGGATACCAGAGGTAGCCCCACCTACCGCCACCTCTTTGATCACTACTAAGAAAGGCAGCAAGCTCATCTCACAGACTAGGAAATTTATTTTCTATCTGGTTTGCTCCCAAAGTAAGGGGAAGATCGTTGCTACATCCATGACCCCCGCGAAGGGTTCCTCCACACAGCAGTAGCAACAGAGGGATACAGTCGTGACAGAACACAGGAACAACTTCTCCTTACCCAGAGGGGTACCACACAAGTTTCAAGTGGGCGACAAAGTTTGGTTACATTTGCAGAGGGAGCACCTTACTAGAACCCATCAGAAACTCAGACCACTTCGACATGGTCCTTACACCAGTAACAAGGCTACGGGAAAAAATGCTTTGAAACACAGCATTCCTCCATCCCTTCGCTTGCACCGAGTGTTCAATGTGGACCGTCGCTGACCATGCTCCCCACCATTTCTAGACACATCAGAGATTGCAGAACAGCTCACCAGAGACCCAGCTCAGCAGAAGCTTCCTCATCTCAGGGAGGAACTCAACGCAATGGGGACCATTGCTTCCTAAGGGGGGAGGAATGATCCAAGTGGATGTTGGTGGCCACCCACCTATCCCATTTGGACCCCCACAACTGTCTCTTTCAGTTTTTTTGTTTCCTTAATTATAGCACAATTTACTATTTTTAGCAGTTTTTCGGGTCCTAAACTTCCGGAGCCGTTTTGAGGCCCTAAACGACATTTTTTGGGAAATCTTCCGCTAGCGATTTTTCTGATAAAAATTGTCTTTTCCATCGTAGTCCTCGGAGAGATCTTTCCAACGGGCTATCATGCGCGTCAAATGGAGATAATACGACCAATTCGCGACCCCGGGAAGTTGGCTGTCCAACTCACCCCAAAACGGGGCCCACAATTTGGCGTTTCATCTTCTAGGGTTAGGTTTTGGAATGTGAAGGGTTTTCCATTGTTTCTCAACAATAAATAGGCCTTCGAGCCTCATTGTAAGACAGTTCGAAACAGTTCAGAGGCATGTAGCCGACACATCTCTTCTCAGAGATAAGCTACCATCGCCCTAGCTGGGTTATTTCTATTTGTAAGCATATTTCAATATTCTCCATTAATGAAATGAAGTATTATTTCCGCTGCATCTCTGTTTTTATGGTTATCGCATCTCTGTATTTATGGTTATCTCTGTAATCTATTGCGTTCCTGCTTAAATCCGGATCAAATACTGAAGATAGGAGAAAGAAAAATCAACCCTTATTCTTGAAAATTGATCAAATGCTAGCCTAAGTAACAAAAACCCTAAATTCCATGTGAAACTAGAATTCTATCTTTTTGGGGCTGCATAGGGGTTCTTTCCTCAAACCATGATCTTGAAGGAAGGAGTGATGAAAAATCCACCTACTGACATATTTTTGATGTTCCTTTATCTCTTCTAAGCTACTTCTGAAGTAAATCACAAATGGAAGCAAAATAATAAGCAAACTAATCAAATCCACAACTACTTGCAATGAAATAATGTTAAAGACAACTCAACCATTAATCTATGAAATTAATCTAAGCATACAAATACAAGAAGAGGAGCTTTTGCTGCTAGGGTTGGGCCATAACCCAAGAGATTCATCCCTCTGAGTCAACTTAGTGCTGAATCAAGGAAATTCTCATTCTCATTATCAAAATAGAAAATTACATAACAATGTCTTCCACAAGTCTTGAACTAGAAAATGACTAGTGTTTTTACAGCAAAAAAAATTGAATCCTAATGAGTCTCTAGGCCTCCTTATTTATACAACTGAAGTCTCCAACAACTTCCTTAAATCTAGGGAGGCTCAGCTCCCAAACTTGAGATAAATTGGATCTTTGATTTTCACTTGCTTGGTTGCCTTTTGATCTCCATGACTTGGCTGCTTGTAACTCCGAGCTAGTGTGATTGATGGAGGAATATTCGAAGGAGTGAGGAGTAAATGAGGAGGATCTACCTCCTACAATATCTCTTCCTTGTCTCATTCGAGTTTCAGCCCTTAATTAGCCAAAATTTCCATGATTTTCTCTCAAATACCTGCAATCAATGCACATTAGTCCACTAGGCATAATATCTTACTTTGACTCATCTCATCAAGCAAAATACAATCAAAATAAGTAAAAGATTATGAGAAGAGTTGATTTGAATAAGCTAAGAGGTGTATTAAGTCCATATAGTTACCAAATGATGAGGCTCATCATCACCACCCTAATGAAAGTGTTGCTCATCCTTTGAGAAACTCAATCTATATCCATGTCTTTCATTGCTCTAGTGGCCTCCCTAACATCCCATGCTTCTGTTGTAGTTTCCTCTTCCTATGCATATAATCATGCCTTTCTTTCTATCTCCTCCCACTACTTTCTTTCTTCCTCTTCCTTCATTCCTTCCAACATTCCTAAGAGAAGTGGTGGACTGAGTCTCAAGCCAATCCAATTGACTTTGAGTATTTGGAGATCTTTCTTGTACATGAGTGTTCTGTTCAGTGCTTCTCTCATTCTCCGAGGAGGATGGTACTCTCTAATTTTCACGCTGTAAGGAAAAGTGTTCCATCTCCTTTGGAAAGCTTGCATGTTGTCACCCCCTAATAGCCTGAACATGTCCTCAAAGTGTGTGGTTGCTTTCTCTTGGGTAGCAAGGTACCTAGGTGCAAGTTGAGGGTCATTTGCAATCAAGTTATCAGTGCTGATGACAGCCATGGGATTTGATTGCTCTGCTCTTGTCATGAGGGGTTTGTTTCT